>CANTUS010000004.1:34667500-35922500 GCA_947683365.1 Euphorbia pulcherrima
TGCGTGCGTGCGTGCGTGCGTGCGTGCGTGCGTGCGTGCGTGCGTGCGTGCGTGCGTGCGTGCGTGCGTGCGTGCGTGCGTGCGTGCGTGCGTGCGTGCGTGCGTGCGTGCGTGCGTGCGTGCGTGCGTGCGTGCGTGCGTGCGTGCGTGCGTGCGTGCGTGCGTGCGTGCGTGCGTGCGTGCGTGCGTGCGTGCGTGCGTGCGTGCGTGCGTGCGTGCGTGCGTGCGTGCGTGCGTGCGTGCGTGCGTGCGTGCGTGCGTGCGTGCGTGCGTGCGTGCGTGCGTGCGTGCGTGCGTGCGTGCGTGCGTGCGTGCGTGCGTGCGTGCGTGCGTGCGTGCGTGCGTGCGTGCGTGCGTGCGTGCGTGCGTGCGTGCGTGCGTGCGTGCGTGCGTGCGTGCGTGCGTGCGTGCGTGCGTGCGTGCGTGCGTGCGTGCGTGCGTGCGTGCGTGCGTGCGTGCGTGCGTGCGTGCGTGCGTGCGTGCGTGCGTGCGTGCGTGCGTGCGTGCGTGCGTGCGTGCGTGCGTGCGTGCGTGCGTGCGTGCGTGCGTGCGTGCGTGCGTGCGTGCGTGCGTGCGTGCGTGCGTGCGTGCGTGCGTGCGTGCGTGCGTGCGTGCGTGCGTGCGTGCGTGCGTGCGTGCGTGCGTGCGTGCGTGCGTGCGTGCGTGCGTGCGTGCGTGCGTGCGTGCGTGCGTGCGTGCGTGCGTGCGTGCGTGCGTGCGTGCGTGCGTGCGTGCGTGCGTGCGTGCGTGCGTGCGTGCGTGCGTGCGTGCGTGCGTGCGTGCGTGCGTGCGTGCGTGCGTGCGTGCGTGCGTGCGTGCGTGCGTGCGTGCGTGCGTGCGTGCGTGCGTGCGTGCGTGCGTGCGTGCGTGCGTGCGTGCGTGCGTGCGTGCGTGCGTGCGTGCGTGCGTGCGTGCGTGCGTGCGTGCGTGCGTGCGTGCGTGCGTGCGTGCGTGCGTGCGTGCGTGCGTGCGTGCGTGCGTGCGTGCGTGCGTGCGTGCGTGCGTGCGTGCGTGCGTGCGTGCGTGCGTGCGTGCGTGCGTGCGTGCGTGCGTGCGTGCGTGCGTGCGTGCGTGCGTGCGTGCGTGCGTGCGTGCGTGCGTGCGTGCGTGCGTGCGTGCGTGCGTGCGTGCGTGCGTGCGTGCGTGCGTGCGTGCGTGCGTGCGTGCGTGCGTGCGTGCGTGCGTGCGTGCGTGCGTGCGTGCGTGCGTGCGTGCGTGCGTGCGTGCGTGCGTGCGTGCGTGCGTGCGTGCGTGCGTGCGTGCGTGCGTGCGTGCGTGCGTGCGTGCGTGCGTGCGTGCGTGCGTGCGTGCGTGCGTGCGTGCGTGCGTGCGTGCGTGCGTGCGTGCGTGCGTGCGTGCGTGCGTGCGTGCGTGCGTGCGTGCGTGCGTGCGTGCGTGCGTGCGTGCGTGCGTGCGTGCGTGCGTGCGTGCGTGCGTGCGTGCGTGCGTGCGTGCGTGCGTGCGTGCGTGCGTGCGTGCGTGCGTGCGTGCGTGCGTGCGTGCGTGCGTGCGTGCGTGCGTGCGTGCGTGCGTGCGTGCGTGCGTGCGTGCGTGCGTGCGTGCGTGCGTGCGTGCGTGCGTGCGTGCGTGCGTGCGTGCGTGCGTGCGTGCGTGCGTGCGTGCGTGCGTGCGTGCGTGCGTGCGTGCGTGCGTGCGTGCGTGCGTGCGTGCGTGCGTGCGTGCGTGCGTGCGTGCGTGCGTGCACCGTCTTTCATGGGCCGGATTTGGACAAACTAATTTGGGCCTACACCCAGCCCGGCCCAAATTCAAAGAGGCCCGAAGAAAGTATGGGATGAGCATGGTTTTAGTCCTAAAATCCAAGCCCGGCCCGAACTACGAAATAAATATATTAAATAAATATATATTTATTATTTATATTAGTAATAATTATTGAAATTTTTAAAATTTCTTATAAAATTTAGCTTCAAAACTCAATTTTGTGACTTATATTAGAATTTTGGTTACAATTATTTAATTATAATAATTTTTTATTAAAAAAATTTAATTTTTTAATTATATATATTGATTGGTAAGCCCGCGGGCTGGGCTTGGGATTTGATTATTTTATAAAGACCTGGCCCGAGCCCGACTTTCATTTTTTATGGGTTGGGCCGGGCTTGGACTACTTATTTTTTAGTTAGGCCCGATTGAGCCTGGCCCGAACCCGGCCCAGCCCGACCCATGCCCAGGGCTATGTATGACCTATGTGTTTTCGATTTATTATTAAAAGGTAAGTTCATATAAAATGTTAATGGTTCTAATATAAGAGTTGACACCGTGATGGATCGATCTCGCTTAAAGCATTAGAATCCGGGTTAATTGATAACCCCCATCCCTTGCCTCGTTATATCCTATAAGTACATTTCTCTATTGTTTCAATATGTATTTATACACATACAAATAAAAGGTAATTAATATATGCTTAATTAAATAAAGTATATAAGTATAAATATATATTCAAAGTGGTAATAAAATGGAATTGAACTTAAAACAAAATCAATGCATAACTTAAATCTTTATGAGTTAATATATTAATATGTTAGTTTATTAATTAAAGTGAATACTAACTTAAGATAACTTATGGTTTCATTAAAAATAAATAAGTCAATGTATGAGTCAATGTGTAAAGAACGTAATATTTAGAAAGTCTATAAAAGGGAAAGATGGTTATTTTACGTAGGGTGAACATCTATTTTCACTTTTATGTTCTAAGTAAAGTGAAGAGAGGAATAGCCACTATAAATTGAGATATAATTAGAGGTAAAAGGAATTTGTACTTTGATTCTTGTCCATCAAAAGAATCATCAAAGAAGAAAGGCCAGAAGGAAGAGAACATCTAGCTTCTATCTACTTTGGATCAAGGTTGTATATTATTATAATGATATTGTATTTAGGTTGAATTATTTCAAATCTAGAAATTGATTTCATGATTGAAATCATCAAGGAAAGAAAGTTGTAATCTTGCATTTGGTATCAGACCCAAACTAGATTTGTTTAATTCACCATTATTGTAATATGGGTATTGTTGTGATCACTATAACGGTAAAAGCTTAGTGTGTCACATTTATAATATTGCTTCCGCGTATTTAAAGAAATTGGGTAATTGTGCTATGAAATGATAACATAATTATAAGGATTGATTTTACCCATTAAAGTTTAATGTTTATATGTATATAATATATTAGTCACCAAAGTGACCTTGTTACATTGCATATAAATATTGAAAATAAAATAATAATAATAATAATAATAATAATAATAATAGAATTTGTTAATTGATCGTGATTAAAGAGATGAAAAAAAATGACATTAAAGTTCGATTGATCAATTATTTTATTAACTATATTCTTGGAGATCACCCAAAGGTGGATCATTGAATATAGTTAATAATACAAAAAGGATTAATCATTTCTATGGTATATAAAATAATAATATATATATGTATACGTAAAGGTAGCATACTTATGAAATTTGCGTATGATTTGATTAATTGTTAAATTATTATTTTGGCATTGCTTAAAAGTGCTTGTATTCAAGTGTTGCCTAAAGGTCACTTAAGTACATGCTATAAAAGTTAAATTATTATTTGATATATATTGACTCAAAGCACTAATTGGTGAGCGTGTATAAATGTTGTATTTTCATTAAATTTGTTTGCATCTGCTAACACTATCGTGAAGTTCAATGGGATGAATTATGCAGAATGGTCTGAACAGATCCGGTTTATTCTGGGTGTAATGGCATTTGATCTTGCAATATTGGCAGATGAGGTACCTCCAGTCATTACAGCTGATAGCTTTGACGTCGAAAAATTTTGATATCATATGTGGGAGCGATCAAATAGGCTGAGTTTAAACCTTATGAGGATGACGATGGTAGAAAGTTTTAAGCCATCTATGCCCAAGACAGAGCGAGCAAGGGAATTCATAGAGAAAATCAAAGAGTGTTCTCAATCGGAATTGGCAGATAAGTCCCTTGTAGGAAGCCTAATGAGTGAGCTGACTATGAAGAAATTTGATTGGTCTCAGCCGATCCAAGATCATGTGACGCACATGTCAAACTTGGTAGCAAAGTTAATGAACTTACGAATGGAAGTGCATGAACAGTTTTTGGTCCAATTCATCATGAATTCCTTACCTATTGATTTTAGCCAGTTCCATGTGAATTACAACACAATTAAGGATAAATGGAACTTTAAGGAATTAAAGGCTATATTGGTTCAAGAGGAAGGGGGATTAAAGAAGATGAGGGATCATGTTGCTAACCTTGTGGGTCATGAAATTGTCAGCAGCAGTAAAGCAAAACCAAGTAAAAATGGCAAAAAGAAGAATAAGTCTTTCATCAAAGGGCCTGAGAGTCAAATCTGGAAGGAAAGGAGGTGTTTCTTTTACAAGAAAATGGGACACTTCAAGAAGGATAGTCTGAAACGAAAGGCTTGGTTCGACAAGAAAGGTAAACATTATGTTTTTGTTTGTTCTGAATTGAACCTTATAGAAGTGCCTAATAATACTTGGTGGTTAGATTATGGTGCATCTACTCACGTGTCTCATATTAAGCAGGGATTCAGTTCGATCCAGCCCATAAGAGGAGCTGAACAATTCATGTTCATGGGAAACAGGATGAAGGCGCAAATTAAAGGCATTGGGACTTATAGATTGATCTTAGACACTTGATGTCATGTAGATCTTGAAGGATGTCTCTATGCACCTGAATGTGCTAGAAATCTTGTTTTTGTAAGCTGATTGGATAATAAAGGTTTTAAAATAAAGATTGGAAATAGTGTATTCTCATTGTATCGAAATGAATACTTGTATGGTAATGGTACTTTGAGTGGTTCTCTTTATAGATTTAATCTGAATGCAAATTTTTTTGAATCCTGATATAATGTTGAAAATCAACGCATTAAGCGTAGTGCATCAAATGAAAGTTCTGCTTTCTTGTGGCATCAAAGATTAGGCCATATTTCTAAAGAAAGGATTTTGAGGTTGGTGAAAAGTGAAATTCTTCCTCAATTAGAAATTAGTGATTTGGATGTATGTTTAGAGTGCATTAAAGGAAAGCAAACTAAACATAATGTAAAGAAATAACCCATAAGAAGCACTCAGCTTCTTGAATTAATACATACTGACATATGTGGCCCTTTTGATGCTCCATCTTGGAGTGGTGAAAAGTATTTTATCACCTTTATTGATGACTACTCACATTATTGATATACATATCTACTGCATGAAAAGTCTATGTCTATGAATGTTCTAGAGGTGTTCATGGATGAGGTAGAAAGGCAGTTAGATAGAAAAGTAAAAGTTGTGAGATCTGATAGAGGTGGTGAATTTTATGGAAAGTTTAACGAAAGTGGACAATGTCCTGGTCCATTTGCAAAGTTACTTGAAAGTAGAGGTATTTGTGCACAGTATACAATGCCTGCTACACCTCAGAAGAATGGTGTAGCTGAGAGGCTTAATCGTACTCTAATGGAGATGGTTAGGAGCATGTTAAGTAATTGTTCTTTACCCCTTTCATTGTGGATGTATGCATTAAAGACTGTAACATATGTGTTAAACCGGGTTCCTAGTAAAGCAGTTCCTAATACTCCTTATGAACTATGGACGGGAAGGAAACCTAGTTTGAGACATCTACGTGTCTGGGGTTGTCCAGCAAAAGTAATGGTATATAACCCAAATGAAAAGAAACTTGATTTTAAGACTATTAGTGGATTTTTTATTGGTTATCCTGAGAAATCAAAGGGGTATGTATTTTACTATCCTAATCATAGTACGAGAATAGTTGAATCGAGTAATGCCAGGTCATTGAAAATGGTAAAACTAGTGGGCGTGGAGAACCACGAAAGGTGGAAATTAAAGAAGTTCATAATGATGTTCCTCCACTTGTTGCACCTAAAGTTGTTGTTCCAGTGGTTACACCACAATCAAGTGACATAATAGAACAACATAATGATATTGCAATCCCATTAGCTAACAGTAATGATGAACCTATCACAATTTAAGAAGATAATAGTGGACCATAAAGATGATCTATAAGAGAAAGAAGATCTGCCATTTTAAATGACTATGCGGTTTATGCTATTGAAAGTGAATATGACTTAAGTCTTGATGAAGACCCGATATCATTTCAAAAAGCCATGGAAAGTCATAATTCTGAAAAGTGGTTATCTGTGAGTGATAACAATGTTTGGGATTTAGTAGAGTTACCTAATGGATTTAAAACTGTTGGTTCTAAATGGGTATTCAAAACTAAACGTGACTTGAAGGGTAACATTGAAAGGTACAAGGCTCGCCTTATTGCTCGGGGTTTTACTCAAAAGGATGGCATTGATTATAAAGAGACCTTCTCTCCAGTTTCAAAGAAGGATTCTCTAAGAATTGTTTTGGCTTTGGTTGCTCATTATGATCTTGAGCTTCACCAAATGGATATGAAAATCGCTTTTTTGAATGGAGAGCTTGAGGAGGAAGTATATATGGACCAACCTGAAAGGCTCTTGGCCACAGGAAAAGAACATATGGTATGTAAGTTGAGGAAATCAATATATGGACTAAAACAAGCTTCCCGACAATGGTATTTAATTAACGATATTATTACGTCTTACAGTTTTGTAGAAATCATCATTGATCGGTGTATCTACATAAAAGTCAGTAGAAGTAAATTTGCAATTTTAGTCTTATATGTTAATGACATTTTAATTGCTACAATTGACATGGGTATACTTCATGATATAAAGAAATATCTCTCTAATAATTTTGAGATGAAAGACATGGGTGAGGCATCTTATGTGATCGGAATAGAAATAATCAAAGATAGATCACAAGGATTATCAAGTTTGTCTCAGAAAGGATATATTAATAAAATCTTAGAGAGATATAGAATGGAAAAATGCTCCGCATGGATAGCTCTTATACAGAAAGGGGACAATTTAGTAAAATGCAATGTCCTAAAATGAATTAGAGCGTAAATAGATGGAAAGAATTCCGTATGCGTTAGTGGTTGGAATTTTGAATTATGTTCAAACATGTACTCGACCAGATATCAGCTTTTCAGTTGGTATGTTGGGTCGATATCAAAGTAATCCTGGAATAGACCACTGGAAAGTTGCAAAGAAGGTTCTCAGGTACTTGCAAGGCACCAAAGAGCACATGCTTACATATAGGAGGTCTGATCACCTAGAGGTCATTGGATATTCTGATTCAGGCTATGCTGGATGAGTTGATAGCAGGAAATCGACGTTTTGTTATTTGTTCCTGTTAGCTGAAGGAGCAGTATCATGGAAGAGTGGAAAGCAGTCTGTCAGTGCTACTTCCACTATGGAAGCCAAATTTGTGGCATGCTTTGAGGCAACAACTCATGCATTGTGGCTACAAAACTTTATTTTTGGGCTTGGGATTGTCGACGCCATAAATAAGCCACTGAAAATTTATTGTGATAATTCCGCAGCTGTCTTCTTCTCAAAAAATGACAAATACTCAAAGGGTGCCAAACACATGAAGTTAAAGTATTTGTCCATAAAAGAAGAATTACAGAAACGTGGATTGTCTTTTGAGCACATTAGAATCGACATGATGATAGTGTTGGGAACTGACAGTCAAATTGAACTTGCATAACAGGCATGGCGGAAATTCAAAATTTTGTCCTTGTCCCCGGAACTCCTATTAGATGCATATAAATTAAATAAAGCCTTAACTAAATAATTCGCTACCTATATTAGCATGCAAAGGCTAGACATACCATATTTCTAAATTATATTCTTGCACATATTTTATACTAAGCATGTTATAACTCTAAGTTATAACCTAAGCATGTTATAACTCTAAGCTATAACCTAAGCATAAAATAAACTAAGCATACAAAACAACCTAAGCATAATAATAAAGTCTAAAAACGTTTAAAAAAAGACCTAATAATTAAAAGAGAAAGAAAGAAAACTTACCAGTTGAAGCGTTCTTTAGCAGAACCTCCTTGCACAAGCCTCCAAGCGTAGGATAGCCTCTATGAGTATCCACACGAACCCCACCAACCAAAACCTCCCCGAGAGTAAGAACTAAGGAGCCTCGAGTAGTTGCTAGACCACTCCAGAAGCCCCACCCGAAAATATAGACTAGAGGTGCTATAATACAGTCAAGCTCCTCAAAAAGAACTTGCTCAATTACCCGAGAGATTTATCTTTGCGAATCTCAACTTAGGATTTATACTTTGAGCTGATGGTGCAGGTTAAAAGGGGTGAGCGAAATCCAATTTATAGGCTTGGGGAGCAAAATATTGCTCCCCAAAACCAATGTGGGATAGGATGAAAAACCCTATCCGACGCGGGTCATACACGCAGATCCAAAGGATCCGTGTGCTGACCCGCTGCATGCTGTGTGCGCAAGGCAAGCCCACAAGGGCTTGCCTTGCTCGCGAGCTGGGCCTCGCAGCCCATGCCACGAGCCCAGCTCGCGGTGCCCCTCATAGGCTACCGCGAACACTGTCTAGCAGTGTTCGCGCACCTTTCGGGGTACTCCGTGCAACCGAACTTGTACAAAATATATTTTGTACTTTTTGATTTAACTCGCCAAAGCAAAATTCCCTTTTAATCTCTTTCAAATAAATATTTATTTTTTGACCCTAATAAATTAGTTACCGATTAAAAATAAATTCTTTGGTCTATCCAAAATGATGTAATCATTTTTAACCAATTAAATAATAATTCAATTATTAATATATTATATTTTCGTAATAGAATAAATGATTAGATCGAATTAGAAATACGGGCATCCGCTAAAAGACCGGTGTGACACATATTAAGGATAAACTAAGAGAAGGACGACCAAGGTGGTATGGACATGTGCTACGTAGACCAATAGATGCTCCAATTAGAAAATGTGAGAATTTATGGACAGAGAGTAAGGGTAGAGGAAGAGGTAGACCTAAGATTACTTGGAGGGAAACTATTTCTAAGGATATGCGTTTGCTCGGTATAGATGAAAATTTGGCTTTGATAGAGCTTTATGGTGTCGGAAGATCCATATAGTCGACCCCACCTAGGGTGGGATTTAAGGCTTAGTTGGTTGGTTGAATAGAATAAATCTATTAGTTCTTTACTTAGTCCGATGAAGGTCCAATGTGTGTGACCTTATAGGATACCAAAGTATTGAGCTATTAAGGCTTAACCAACCCTTGTTCTAATAGAACCATTGGCTCGAGGTTCTAGACCGTGAATAGAACTCGATAACTTAAACGACTGTAGTACACCTCTAGCAAGGGTCTACCATCCCCCACTACTCGAAACGTCATTTATGTTTATGACTTAATCCCGGTTAATGCAATAGTTGTCCAGTTTGATGAACTCGTTCCATTCTTTAATATTAGTACCATCTGGTTTATAGGGTTCGGTTAAAGTGTTAACCCACTAATAGCAAGGTTGCTCCAAGTTATCCCAGTTATAAACTTGTTACTGAAGTATATTGCCTTTTACTATAGTGTGTTTGACTAGAAACTATTTCTATCAAACACATACTCTGATCAGAAGTTTATAGCAATCATCACTTCAACAAGTGGCCATGTACAACTCCTTAATATATCCGGAGTGATGGATTCTTTTCGACTACTTCAGCTTACCAACATGATGTCATCACTATATCCGTAATCACCCGTAACACCCTAAATTATTGAGTGTGTGGGAATGACCCAAAGTATAGCAATAGTACCACACAAGGTAACTAGTATCTCAAGTATGAGGATATTCGCAAAGCTTATTGTATGAAGATAAACACTAACACATTGATATATACCAAGTGTTTATCTTACTGCGGTCTCCAATATATCTCCCAAATATATCCATGTGTCAAACTTAAGGCACCACCTTCAGTCCTTAAGATGTTGACTGCTTGGAACCTTTCCAAGAAAGTTGACCACATGCTAGTCTTTCCGCTTCATCAATATCCTTTCTTGATGAAACTATGACTAGGGATAGTTTAGACATAATCATAATTGCACATGAAGCAGGTCTCACTAAATATAGTCCAACTATAATTTCTTTGACTTCGTGCTATGATACATCAAGAACTTTTGTGTACATACATCAATGAATATATTTTAACAAGCTATAATATATTTATAAACACGTCGATATAAATAAAAGATTAAAAGCCTTTATTGATTAAACAAAATATTCGTACTATTACATAATTAAGATATATCGCCCTAATTGCCTTAAGAGCATACATCATATCTAACAAACTCTCACTTGCACTAAGGTCAATTAGCCATATGTCTTAATCCATACATTTTAACATGCTGGTCATGTTTGACTTGAGTCAATGGCTTCGTCAGAACATCCGCAAGGTTCTGATCAGTGGGTATATATTCTAGTCTTATTATCTTAGCATCAACAATCTCCTTGATTATATGATACTTTTTGGATACGTGTCTATTTTTCTGATGAGACCCTGGTTCCTTTTCCTGAGCTATAGCACCATTGTCATCACAATACAAAGTAATTGGATCAACAGACTTAGGCACCACACCGAGATCACCAATAAATCCCTTAAACTAGATAGCTTCTTTTGATGCTTCGCATGCAGCAATGTATTCAGATTCCATGATTGAATCAGCAGCAGTTTCTTGCTTGGAACTCTCCCAGCATACCGCCCCTCCATTTAACACATACACAAAACCTGACTAAGACTTAAAGTCATCCTTGTCAGATTGAAAACTCGCGTCAGTGTAACCTCTAATTTTGAGGTCACCTTCTCCATAAATCAAGAACTCATCTTTAGTCCTTCTCAAGTACTTAAGAATTTCCTTGACGGCCATCCAGTGCTTTTCACCTGGATCTGACAGATATCTGCTCATAAAACTCAAAGCTTGAGAGACATCTGGCCTGGTACATATCATAGCATACATGATGGATCCTATCGCGGGTGCATAGGGTATATCCTTCATGCGCATTCTCTCCTGAGTTGTCTTTGGACACTCAGCCTTAGATAGGTTGATCCCCTTTGTCATCGGGAGATAACCTTTCTTCAAATGCTCAAGGTACCCTGTCTATATATGTACTTTGAGAAAGACCTAACAGCTTCTTTGATCTATCCCTATAGATCTTTATACCTAGTATAAATATTGCTTCACCAAGGTCTTTCATGGAGAATTTTCTTGTAACAATTCTTTAACATTTTGAAGAAGAGAAATATTGTTTCCTATTAGTAGAATGTCATCGACATACAATACTAAGAAAACGACTACACTCCCATTAATCTTCTTATAAACATAAGACTCATTAATGTTTGGACAGGAATCCAGTTCACGGATTTTCTAATCAAACCTTATATTCCAACTCCTGGATGCCTGCTTAAGTCCATAAATGGATCTTTGTAGCGTATATACCGTCAAGCCATTCTGAGATGTAAAACCCTCAGGTTGTGTCATATACACATCCCGGTCTAAATCCTCATTTAGGGATGTTGTTTTAACATCCATCTGCCAGATCTCATAATCGTAATAAGCAGCAATAGCGAGGAGTATCCTTATGGATTTAAGCATGGCTACGGGTGAGAAAGTTTCATCATAGTCGATACCTTCACGTTGACTATAACCTTTCGCAACCAAACTTGCTTTATAGGTAATTACATTACCATCCATGTCAGTCTTCTTCTTGAAGACCCATTTGCACCCAATTGGTCTAACCTCTTGCGGTGCATCAACCAAATTCCAAACTTGGTTCTCATACATGGAATCCATTTCTGATTTCATGGCTTTTAGCCATTTATCATAATCTGAGCTTTTCATTACCTCATCATATGTCCTTGGTTCATCATCCTCCATGAGAAATAGTTCCTTATCATCAGTAATGATAAAACCATATCTATCGGGACCTTTATGAACACGACCTGATCTTCGCAATGATTGTGTTTCGATAGGTTGTTCTTGGATCACACATTCTTATGTATCTAGAACGGGGTCAATCAGCTGATTGTCTGTTTCTTTCCCTTGAACTTCCAGTTCAATATTGCTCCCATTGACTTTTGCAAGTAAGTGTTCCTTTTCCAAAAAGTGAGCATTCCGAGACACAAATACCTTCTGTGCTTCGGGTTGTTAAAATAGATATCCAATAGTTTCCTTTGGATATCCAATGAACAAACATTTTTCAGTTTTGGCGTTCAGCTTATCTGACGCTATTCTCTGTACCATAGTAGGATAGCCCCATACTCTTAAGTGACTTAGAGAGGGCCTTTTATTACACCATCTTTCGTAAGGTGTAAAATCAACTAATTTAGAGATCACTCTGTTTAATATATAAACCGCGCTCTCTAGTGCATATCCCAAAAAGAATTTACTGAGATATGCATGATCATGGACCGAACCATATCTAATAAAGTCTGATTCCTCCTTTCTGACACTCCATCGTGTTAGGGCATATAACGAGGGTTCCACTGGGGAACTATCCCATTTTCCTTCAGATAATTCTGAAACTCCTGACTTAAGTATTCTCCACCTCGATTCAATCAAAGTATTTTAATACTTTTCTCAAGCTGTTTCTCTATTTTAGCTCTGAAAAGTTTAAACTTTTCAAAACTTTCAGACTTGTGCTTCATTAAGTACAAATAACCGTATCGTGAATAATCATCAATAAAGGTTATGAAGTAGGAGTATCCTCCTAGTGCCTGAACACTCATTGGACCTCACATATAAGTATGTATAAGTTCCAATGTACTCGTGGCTCGTTCACCCTTTCCTTTAAAGGGTAACTTTATCATTTTTCCTCTTAAACAAGGTTCACAATCACCATAAGTCTCCAAGTCTATTGGGCCCAAGACTCCACGCTTATGCAACTTTATTAAGCGATCTTTGTTTATGTGGCCTAAACGATAATGCCATAAGTAGAAGGAATTCTCATTATCTAATTTAACTTTCTTCACATTGTTTATATTAATAACTTTTATTTTAGTATTAACAACATAAATGCAACCATTCAACATTCCATAACCATAAAGAACATTATTCAAACGAATTCTGCTGCTAAACATGCAACAGATACAATATTCTTAGTAACACTCGGAAAAACAAGTCCACTTGGCAAAATAAGATTAAAGCTTCCTACAGCTAATGCAGCAACTCTGGCTCCATTTCCCACACGTAGGTCCATCTCCCCTTTTGCAAGTCTTCTACTGTTCCTTAGTCGCTGCACAGAAGTACAGATATGAGAACCATAAGCAGTATCTAATACCCAAGGGGATTCACGAGGAAAAGTAGCATAGTTTTCAATTACAAACATACCTGAAGTAGATGCCTCTACAGGCTTCTTCTTCAAATGTTTAGAAGCAGGAGCTTTGTAATCCCTCTTCCAATGTCTCGGTTTCCCACTTTGGAAGCAGATATACTCAGATGTCTTCTTTTCTTTCTTCTTTTTAAACCCTTTAACTACTCCTTTGGTGACAGTATTCTCTAGGCCATTTTCTGGAGAATATTTGTTGGTAGACTTACTTTAAAATTCTTTGCTTTTGGCATTGAATTTTCTCAACGCATCAATCAATTTTGGGAACATACAGTCATGAACTTTGAAGCAATGTTCCTTTATAAAATCAGCATAGCTAATGGGTAAAAAATCCAACAAGATATCCATTCGCAAGGATTGACTGACTGTAGATCCCAGTGATTCTAATTTCACCATTAAATCTCTAATCTTGTTGATGTGTGCTACAACACTTGTCCCTTCCTTAATCTTAGAGTTGGAAAGTTCATTAGTCAACTTGAACCTTTCATACCTTGCCTTTTCAGGCAAACCCTTCAGATGGATCAACATGGTTTCCAAACTCATGTGATCGCACTATGAACGTATCACATGATTCATAGTATCTAACAGCAAGTGTGACACATAAATCGAATCCTTTAGATATTTCAACCATGCCTGCTTAATTACAGCCAGTGCATTAGTGCTAGGAATTTTTGTGAATGGATTTTCAAGAACATATGCCAATTCCTAATCCTTAAGGGTGTCCCTTACATCCTTGATCCATTCACGGTAGTTAATTGCAGTTAAAACTTGGATGTGTTTAAGACGAATTTTTAAATCGGAGTTCATATTCAACCTAAGAAATAAGATAAGTAAAAGAGTTCAGATATTAGTTTAAGTACATGCATTTAATATAAGGACTTTTAATTAAATACATTTGTCCTACTATTTTCTTCGAAATTTACAATAGCCGATTCTATTGAATTCGGGAATTTTAGCCCAGCTAAATTTCCTAGTAGGTAGCATCTATAACTAGTCTATTATGACCCCTAATTGTATGAGCCAAGTCACAATAGTAAGTTATAGTTGGAATCCCATTCCATTTGCATCGTATGCAATTGCTAATTCATTCAAGTTCCCTAATCCCAAGAGACGTGTGCTCTTATATTAGCATCTCCTTGAATATGTCTCAGATCTGAGCCTAGCCCCCGATTTTATGGTGCACTATTCTAGTTCCGTTAAGGCATACCATATCCCAAACTTTACTACCAATCAATGTGGACTAGAAGGAACGCTTTGCACAACACTTTGATAACCCAAAGAGACTGTATTATAAATTTGAGTAAGGAAGACTTGCCTTAATATATTTACTTTGGGATTTTATTGGTGTTAAACGTCTCACCCAATCTAAGATTTTATCAGGTGGACATATTTATAATAATTTATATCAATTCAGGGAATTTCAAAATTAATTTATAAGGTCCAACATTAGGTGGGTTTAAGCTCTTTATTATAATTATTCCATCAACCTAGATAATATGCAAAATAATTAACATTTTTATTTGTTATATTTATATTGCATTTCCTTTAAGCTTTTATTCAATAAATTTAATTTTTACTTTGTTATAGAAACATATATAAGCATCATCTTATATATGAAAAATAAATTAGTCCATATTTAATCCCCTGGTTGGTCAATTCAAGCTGTACCGATATAGGTTCCCAGGTAGGAGAGGTGCCATTGAAGTGAGTAGACACCAAGTCCAATCCTTAGCCAAAAAAAATACGGGCACAAACACGAAGACCAATGGATTCTCTTGGACTAATAAATTTCGTTCTTTCAATTCATGTAAATTGAAAGCATCTACAACCCATGTAACTTATATAATTTATTGAGTCTTATATAATTTGAGTAAGTTGAGCAAGCTTATTCAAAAATATTCATAACCATTTTCTAACGTTGAAATGAAAAACCAAGTTTATATATATTGTTCCAAACAATTAAATAAACAATAAATTATTTCATATAGAAAATAAAATTTAGTTCACTTCTATCTTAATTATACACTAAATAGGCAGGCTCTGATACCACTATTGGGAACTGTCAGTCAAATTGAACATGCATAATAGGCTCTGATATATACTTAATTATACACTTAATTATACACTAAATAGACAGACTCTGATACCACTGTTGGGAACTGCCAGTTAAATTGAACATGTATAATAGGCATGGCGGAAATTCAAAATTTTGTCCGTGTCCCCAGGAACTCCTATTAGATGCATATAAATTAAATAAAGCCTTAACTAAATAATTATCTACCTAGGTTAGCATGCAAAGGCTAGACATACCATAATTCTAAATTATATTCTAGCACATATATTTTATAGTAAGCATATTATAACTCTAAGCTATAACCTAAGCATATTATAACTCTAAATTGTAACCTAAGCATGTTATAACTCAAAGCTATAACCTAAGCATAAAATAAACTAAGCATCCAAAACAACCTACGCATAATTATTAATTCTAAAAACGCTTAAAGAAAAAGACCTAATAATTAAAAGAGAATGAAAGAAAACTTACCAGTTGAAGCGTGCTTTAGCAGAACCTCCTTGCACAAGCCTCCAAGCGTAGGATAGCCTCTATGAGTATCTACATGAACCCCACCAACCAAAACCTCCCCGAGAGGAAGAACTAAGGAGCCTCGAGTAGTTGCTAGACCACTCCAGAAGCCCCATCCAAAAATATAGACTATAGGTGCTCGGATAAATTCAAGCTCCTCAAAAAGAACTTGCTCAATTACCTGAGAGATTTATCTTTGGGAATCTTAACTTAAGATTTATACTTTGAGCTGATGGTGCAAGTTGAAAGGGGTGAGGGAAAGCCTATTTATAGGCTTGGGGAGTAATAGAACCAATGTGGGATAGGCTGAAAAACCCTATCCCACGGATCCGCGTGTTGACCCGCACGCACATTAAGTATGCTCATTATGTGTGTGACACTAAGAATTCATTTACGGTTATGTTTCTGTTATATTAAATATGTTATCATTATAGTATGTGATACACTTATGATTCCTAGATAACATACAAATATTTGAGAATTAAGTATCTTCTCAATATAAGAGTCATATGGAAAGTTAAAATTGGTTTGTGATACATGGAAGGGATCATGTCGTTGAATGATGAGTGACCGCCATGATTCAATTAAATCTAATTTTACAAATATAATTAATGGTTATATGAACTTGAGTAAAAGTGTACATTATTGTTATTAAACCATCAAGTCAACACAAAGGTCAAGTGGGAGAATGTAAGAATATTTATATTCTTATGTATGACCTATGTGTTTTTGATTTAATATTAAAAGTTAAGTTCATATAAAATGTTAATGGTTCTAATATAAGAGTTGACACCGTAATGGATCGGTCTTGGTTAAAGCATTAGAATCCGGGTTAATTGATAACCCTCATCCCTTGCCTCGTTATGTCATATAAGTACATTTCTCTATTGTTTCAATATATATTTACACATACAAATAAAAGGTAATTAACACATGCTTAATTAAATAAAGTATATAAGTATAAATATATATTCAAAGTGGTAATAAAATGGAATTGAACGTAAAACAAAATCAATGCATAACTTAAATCTTTATGAGTTAATATATTAATATGTTAGTTTATTAATTAAAGTGAATAACTTAAGATAACTTAATTTCTAGTTATTTAAGTTGTAAAATTTACAATTTTGTAAATCTATGCCTTGCTAGTAGATTTCTAATTACTCTACATTTATGGTGGCAATTTTTTGTTCATATGAAATGTATTGGAAATGTGAGTTTCAGATTTCTTTTCGTTGGTTTTGTTGATGATTACAGGTAAAACGGTTGTTCTTTGCTAACCAAAAAGATTGTGAAGAAGAGAGTCAAGACGTTCAAGAGGCCTTAGAGTGACGTTAAGATTTATGTTGGGGTATTTACTTTTTGATCCATTTACTTCAACTTCTAGCTGGATGATTTTGTTGTGTCTACTTTTTTTATGCTCGCGATTCAGACTCCATGGATGCCCTTCTTTTAACATCAACTTAGCTTCAGATCTAGTTCCTCATGTAGATGGTTCTCTTCTATTGATCATTAGGCTATTGGTTGTTGGCTTTGATCTTTTTTTTTTATTGAATGAAAGGACCCTAGGCTAGCCAAACTGGCTAAACCAGGGCAATTTTATTAAAATGTAATCACAAGATGTGATCACACAAATTAGTTAGAAGAGAGAAACCGTTGTGGGAAAGTAAATACATCCGAAATAACGAAGCCCATAGACCGCTTCTTACACACAAATAAGAACCAACAGAAATAAATGCTCGATTCTAAGATATCCTCAGAGCCTATGACACCCTCAAAGATGAACTTGTTTCCTCTTTTCCATAATGTCCATGCGATCACAAACCACAATGTGGTGGTAAAGTCACGGCATGGTCCCGATTTAAAATGTGACCGCCATAGTTCAATAAAATCCCCACTCGACAAGGGAATGGTAATGGTAATGCCGAACATATTGAACAATTGGTGCCAAATACGCAAGCTACCCGGGCAAAAGAAGAGGGCATGGTCCATTGTTTCCCCATACCCACTGAAAGGACACTCGTCTCTGTCAATGAAGTCGCATCCCCTCCTGATTAGAAAGGAATTTATGGGCAAGCTTCCATGGAGCATGAGCCAACCACATAATC
The DNA here is from genome assembly GCA_947683365.1 of Euphorbia pulcherrima. Lineage (NCBI taxonomy): Eukaryota > Viridiplantae > Streptophyta > Magnoliopsida > Malpighiales > Euphorbiaceae > Euphorbia > Euphorbia pulcherrima. The sequence goes on from CANTUS010000004.1 coordinate 34,685,454, forward strand.
TAATTTTCGGAAACAAATTAGAGGCCCACAACAGCTTGAAATTGGCTCTCAGAGGCGTCCATCTAGGCTGGCGGTAGTGAAGCTGACAAAAAGATGTTATTGTAAATCGATGATTTGTTTCTCCCGACCATAGAAATCTGTCCGCCACCCTAGGTCAAACACACAGCCTCTGAATATCAGCATCTAATACCCTCTCAATTCCGTCAAAATGGCTAGGATATGCTTCAATGATCCAACGTTTCAACTGAACGCATCGCTCTTTAGATGAAATACGCAGGCTTCTCTTCCAAAATGGCCGATTGAAAGCTTCAGCCCCAAATAAGAACTCGCACCCCTGCTGTACGATGCAATATTTTCTATTGCAAAGCGGAAAAAGATCTGAAAAAAGGTCGTTAAGTGGCTGATCCGAGGTCCAATTGTCATGCCAGAAAGAAGTAGAAATTCCATTTCCCACTAGCACACGGATGTTTCTCGTAAAAATTAACCAAAACTGCTCATTCAAAATGCAACAAGCGACCACCCCTTTCCACATAGGTGACAAAACTCGTATATCACTATTTGCAAATTCCGTCCATGAGAAGAAACCATATCGGCTCACACAAACATCGTACCAAATCGATTGTTGGTTCGTAATACGTAGTCTCCACAGCCATTTCAACAACAGACTACAATTAACCAGTCTAAAGTCCCTAATGTATAGACCCCCTAATTCTTTAGGCAAGGCGGCAGTGCTCCAACCCACCTTGCAAAAACTTCTTCCATTGGAATCACCCTTCCATAAAAAATTCCGCATAAGCTGAATCAGCCTGTCGTTAATCGCTATAGGCATTTTGTATAGGGACATCAAATATATTGGAATCGAAGCCAAGACTGATTTGATCAAAAAAACTCTCCCTCCATAAGACAAACAATTGCCCTTCCAGCCTGCTTATCTATTCTGAAATTTCGAAACCAAAGGGGTCCAAGCTGAGTTCGGGATACGCTTCCAGCTTAGAGGGGTGCCTAAATATGTGATCGGAAAATTCTCCATTTTGCACCCCATAAAAATCGCACACGATATAAACATCGGTTCAGGCACATTAACTCCCATTAACGAACTATTGTTATAGTTTATTTTTAAGCCTAAAATCAACTCAAAATAGAGAAGAACCCTAATAAACATGGGCAGAACATATGCATTCACAGGTAGGAAGCAAATGGTATCATCGGCGAATTGTAGCACCGATACATCCTTTGTCAAACCTGGTAATCGAAACCCCGGTAGCAGGCTTTCCCTCACACTGGCATCCTACATTTATTTCAACCCTCAACGACCAATAAAAATATAAAAGGAGACAATGGATCCCCTTATTTCACACCACGCTGAAGACGAATCTGGTCATTTGGTTTCCCATTAATCAGAATTGACGTAGACGAGCCCTTCCTACGGTTCTGCAACCAACTGATCCATTTATTATCAAATTGCATTTGCTTCATCACCTTATCTATATAAGTCCATGATACACTATCATATGCCTTATGAAAATCCAATTTCAAAATAAAACAGGACTGGCACCGAGAGTGGACTGTGTGTAACTCTTCAGAAGCAATAAAGGAGCATTTGTGAATGCTCCTACCTATAAAGAAACCAAATCGCGAATCTGAAATTATCTCCGACAAACAAGGTTATAAGAAATTAGCTAAAACCTTCGCTACTAGATTTTAAATCCCATAAATTAAGGCAATCGGCCTATAATTAGTAAGGGCACAAGAACTCGGTACTTTTGGAATTAGGACCATGTGGGACGTCTTTAAACTGTCAGCCAACCTATTCGTCTCATGGAAGCTAGCAAATAATTGTTTCACATCTTCTTTAATTTCTGCCCAAAATCTCTTATAAAAATAAAAGTTGAAACCAACGGGCCCCGAAGCCTTGTTTTCTCCACATGAGCATAAAGCACCCCAAATTTCTTCTTCCGAAAAAACAGTCGTCAGTCTAGAATTTGAGGAGTCGTCTAAAAAATGAAAATCTAGTCCCCTAAGTGAAAAAGGTACCACCTGTCTGCTAGCAAACAACTCCGAATAGAAATTATGAATCATAGTAGTAATGAGATCCGCATCATGTATCAATGTTTCGTTCACTTCCAATTGACTAATATGATTTATTCGGGCTCATGCATGTTGGAAAACAATGATCCGGATAATAAATTATGCATCCGGATCAAGTTTGAAAGAAACAAAAATGAATGTAAGTGATTCTCTTAAATCCAAATGGAAGCATCCGGACAAAGCCAAGACCATTTATTAAGACAAATTCAGAAACCTAAGCAAAGGAGAAAATAAAGGACAAACGACTATTCCCCAGAACTTGCATCCGAAAGAACTGATTGAGGCTATATCCGGAAGGAAGATCCGGAACAAATAAATCCAAAAGACATCCGAATGACTCATCCGGAAGACCTATATCTAAAAGCTAAGGAAAGTATAAAACATATCTTTCCTTCTGCCTTTTTGGTCTATTAAAGTCAAAGATTACTTCTCCCAAGAAACAAGTACAAAAAGACAACTTGCACAAATCAGGGAAAAGTCAAAAGGTTCCGACACAGGACAGAGAAAGTGTAACTAACTTTTCTATTAGACCAATAAAGGCGCGCATGGAGCTCACAGCATATGACAATTGGTATGAAAGTTGGTGTATCACATAATGACAAACAAAATGATCACTGACAACTGTCCAGCATCAATCCCAAGAATTCAAACCGATCAAAACACAGTCTAACGGACTGATCAATGGATCCGGAAGCTCCACATCACAAACTAATCAAGAGTGAAGATTGAATGGAAGCTTACCAACAATAAACGGCTACATTTATGATCAAAGCGTATAAAGAGAGCTCTTCACCAACTGAGAAGAGCATCTGATTGACTTACAAAAGCAAGTAACAAAGCAATACACATTCAATCAGTCAAGATAATCCCTCCAAGAACCCTTGATTCAAAATCTGTTTGTAAGGATTCCCAAGTGAAACTATAAACTTGAGGAACTCCAAAAATCAACCTTTGTTATACACAAAAGAGTTAGAATCTTCAACTTGGGTGAGTTGGGGGATTAGGATAGCACTTGAAGTAGGTGCTTTGAGTGACACCTCCCTGTAGGACTCAGCTTAGATTCAAAGTAGAAGGCTAAGTGGTATATCCTACTAAAGATAAGAGGACTCAGCTAGGAGTTGGTGCTTCTAGTAGTATATCCTACTTTCGGAATGGGTTGCCATTCGGAGATAAATCTGTAAGGCTTGATTCCTGCCAGTTGAAAAGGAATCCTCTAGTGGATAAGCTCTAAAGAAGGAAACTCTGGGGACTGGACGTAGGCGGGGTCAAACCAGTGTAAAAAATCTATGTTTGATTTACTTTTACTTTGATGTATTTAACTCATTTGCATCATCCGGATTCATTCTCCGGATTATACTCATTATCAGGAACCATCTTTTGGATCATAATCAAACACGCTATACTAAGACTTTCTCTAAGTCTATTGATTCTGCAAAAAAAGGGCCATTCTCCCCCCTCTGCCCTTATAATTACTCTCACAGGGACCAACAAGTGGTATCAGAGTAAGTGCTCAAACTAGAGATCTAAAAATCTCGACCTAAAGGTCCACATATTTTGATTCATAAATCAAAATGAGTTTCCACAACTCGCAACTTCTTCCTGAGGGTATGTCTGTTACCCGTCCTCCACTCTTCACCAGTGAACACTATACGTTCTAGAAAAATCGGATGAAGAACTTCATCCAGTCATAAAGTATGCAAGCATGGTTAGTTATTAAAGATGGTCTATATGGACCTACTTACGAAGTAGAGGGTATGACTACCCGAAAACCATCAAGTATGTGGGATGATAATGACTTTAAAAAATTGCATGAAAACGCAAATGCTATTAACATACTTCATTGTGCTCTTAGTGTAGCGGAATTCAATAGGATATCCAAATGTGAAACTGTAAAAGAGATACGGGAGAAGTTAGAAGTAACCTGTGAAGGAACTACCAAAGTAAGAGAGGCCAAACTTGATCTACTCCAACAAAAGTTTGAATCCTTTAAAATAGAGCCTAAAGAATCAATCAGCAGCATGAACACTAGATACACAAATCTAGTGAATGAAATGAAGAGACTAGGGAAGGAGATTCCAGAAGTAGATATGGTCAAGAAAGTGCTCCGAAGTCTCATCAAGGAATGGGACAATAAAAAGACTGCCATTGAGGAAACTCATGACTAAAATTTCTACAGTTGTGATGAACTCATTGGTAATCTTCTAACTCAAGAACTGTCCTTGGAAAGATACAGCCAATAAGAAAAAAAAACTGAAGAGCGAAAGAAGGCCATTGCTCTTAAGGTAGAATCCACCGGATCAGGCTCATCCAAAGAGGAAGAGCAAATAGATGAGTCAATGAGTACTAAAGATCAACTCGCTCTATTGACCAAAAGGCTAAATCGATTCATTCAAAATAAGGATAGAAGAAAATTAAAAAGATATGAACCTCAGAGACCAAGAGAAGGCACCTCCAAAAGAAGTAAGCACAAAAGGAATCCGGAAGAAAAGAAAGTTCTGGAGAAAGATGCTGCTTGTTTCAAATGTGGTGAAAAAGGCCATTTCAGGATAAAATGTCCCAAACTCAAGTAAGATAAGAAATTCAAAAAGAAGGCAATGGTCGCTACATGGAGCAACAGTGAAGAAAGCAGCAGCTCATCTTTAACAGAAGAAGAGGAAACTGGTAACTATGCATTCATGGCTCTAACCGAACCTGAAGTAGAACAATCTGAAAGGAACGACTCGAGGCAAGAAACAGTACAAATTGAAGAAACAAATTCTGCGAACACTGAGGTAAATTCTTACTCTAACTCTACCTCTAACTTTGATCTTGCAAAAGCTCTTTCTATTGCTATCAAGGGAGTGAAAAAGAACGCAAAAGCCATCAAGTCTCTGAAAAGAGCGATACTAGAATTGGCTGAGGATGCTGAGGTGATGGCACAAGACATCAATTTGGTTAGAGCAACCAAGCATATTGATATGGTAGAAGAAAACTTTTTGAGAAATCAAGTCCAGATTCTGAATGCAAATGTGATGGGACTAGATAGAGAAGTCAACCTACTAAAAGAAGCATCTAAAAAGAAACCTGAAACAAAGAATCCAAGAAGAGATAATCCCTCTCCTCCTCAGAATAGGATTCAAAGAAACTCACATCAAAGGAAAAATGAAGTAAGAAGATAACCACAAGCTCAAAGATTTACTACTGCTCAAAAAGGAAAGGCTAAGGTAGCTAATAACCAACTACCTATTAAGCAAAGAAAAAATTACAGAGCTGCAATTGCTCCTCTAACCAACTTCCAGAATTATATAGGACCATCCACCAGCGTGCACGAAGCTGGGCATAAAGGCAACTTCGGAAGGGAGGATCTGAAGAATATCAGTAAGAAGTAAAAGCAAAACATACCTATTTCAGGGTGCAGGTTTTGTGGGAAAAATAACAATATAACTAAATCATGTAGATTAAAAATTGGCTATTATGATAATTATCCTTAGCCTAAGATGGTTATTAACCCGAGAGGACCTAAATTTGATTGGGTTCCCAAACTCACTTGATCTGTTTTGCAGGTATGCCTTAAATCCACAATAGATCAGCACACTTGGTACATTGATAGTGGATGCTCAAGGCACATAACAGGTGATGAGAAGGCCTTCATCATATTAACCCGGAAGAAGGGAGGCAAAGTGAGCTTTGGAGACAATCAAAAGGGTCAGATCATTGGCCATGGAACCATTGGATCTAGATTAAAGATTGAAGATGTCTCACTAGTTGATGGACTGCAATTCAACCTACTAAGTGTGGCTCAATTATGTGAAAAAGGAAGAAAAGTCACATTTAACTCTGAAGTCTACTCAATTTATGATAGTAAGTCCAATCAACTTATTCTTTATGCACCTAGAGTAAATAATGTCTATTCTGTAAACATTAAAAATGATAAGAAAAATATATGCCTGGTGTCTAAAGAAGAAGAGTCATAGCTATGGCACCGGAGATTGGGACATGTAAGCATGAATCTCCTGTCCAAACTAGCCAAAAAGAAATTAGTTAAGGGTTTGCCTAAGGTTGCTTTTGATAAGGATCATCTATGCACCGCATGTCAATTAGGTAAACAACATAAGAAAAGTTTCCCTTCCATATTATACATTCCTTCCAAAAGAGTACTTAAGCTCTTACACATTGATCTTTTTGGTCCAATTAAGCCACTAAACTTAGGTAAAAGAGAATATACCATGGTCATTGTAGACGACTATTCTTGATATACCTGGGTTCTCCTGCTAAAAAGCAAGGATAAAGCATTTGACCAATTCTCCAAAACATTCATCCGGATAGAAGTAGGACATGGCATATACATTGCACGCATCCAGAGCGATAATGGTTGGAAGTTTAAAAACAAGCATTTTGCTAACTTTTGCGACTCCAAGGGCATTGAACACAACTTCTCTGCCCCTCACACTCCTCAATAATATGGAGTGGTAGAAAGAAAAAATAGGACCCTAGTAGAAATGGCTAGAACAATGCTAAGTGAAAAATCGTTTGCTAAAATATTTCTGGGGTGAGGCCGTAAACACAGCATGCTACATCTTAAATAGAGCTCTCATTAGAAAGACTATAGAAAAGACCCCATATGAAATATGGAAGAGAAGAAAACCAAAAATTGGATACTTCAAAGCATTTGGATGTAAATGCTACATTCTTAATGATAGAGAGCAGTTAGGGAAATTTGATCCTAAATCTGATGAAGCAGTTTTCCTCGGCTACTCAATACATAGCAAGGCTTATAGAGTCTTCAATAAACGAACTCAAACTGTAGTAGAATCTATACATGTAGATTTCGATGAGACTAACACTGCATGAAAGAAAGGCTATCCTCCGGAAGACTAAATTCTAAAAGCTGAAGGATCTGAAGAAAGAAAGAAAAGAGAAATTCCTGACTCATTTCAAATCAAGAAGTACAAAGAGGAAGATGAAGGAATGACCTTTGATCCAGAAATACAAAAAGTCAATCTTAATCAACAAGGAATTGACTTCAATGAAGGAGTAGATGAAGCTGAAGTGGAATAAGATGAAAATGAAGGCCTAGAAAGGGAGATCCGGACCCACAAAGATCATTCCATAGAGAATATTCTAGATGATGTTTACAATCTAGTTAGGACCAGAGGTCAGCTTAATCAGATGATGAGCCATGCCACTTTTGTCTCTCTCATAGAGCCAAAGAAATTTTAAGAAGCTGAAGGGGATGAAAGCTGGATGGTGGCGATGCAGGAAGAGCTAGATCAATTCACCAGGAATGATGTATGGGATCTTATGCCCTCTCCTAAAGGAAAGTCAATTATAGGCACTAATTGGGTGTTCCAGAATAAACTTGATGAATCCGGAGCAGTAGTAAGAAATAAGGCGAGACTAGTTGCTCAAGGCTATAATCAGCAAAAAGGAATTGATTTCGAAGAAACATTCGCTCCTATAGCAAGACTGGAAGCAATTCGGATCCTATGAGCTTTCGCATCATTCATGGGGTTGACATTATACCAAATGGATGTCAAAAGTGCATTTTTAAATGGTGTCACTCAACAAGAAGTGTATGTCAAACAACCACCTGGATTTGAAGATCCGAAGCATCCGAATCATGTCTACAGACTAAAGAAAACTCTCTATGGATTAAAGCAGGCACCAAGAGCCTGGTAGGAAAGATTGACCTCATTCCTAAATCCAAGGAATATACTAGAGGCAGGGCAGATACCACACTCTTCATCAAGAAGAAGAAAAATGATATTATACTAGTCCAGATCTATGTGGATGATATCATTTTTGGCGCCACTGATGAAAGGTTGTGCAAAGAATTCAGCTTTCAAATGCAGAAAGAATTTGAGATGTCCATGAAGGGAGAGCTCAACTTTTTCCTTGGTCTACAAATCAAACAAAGTCCAGATGGGATTTTCATAAATCAATCAAAATACACCAAGAAGATCCTGAAAAAGTTTGAAATGGATAGTAGCAAACCAATGTCTAGTCCAATGAGTTCAGATACAATCTTATCTAGTGATTGTGGAGGAGAAGATGTTGACCAAAAGCTGTATAGAGGAATGATTGGCTCACTCCTATACTTAACAACAAGCAGACTTGACATACACTATACAGTATGCTACTGTACAGTATGCTACTGTGCAAGATATCAGGCTAATCCAAAGGATTCTCATCTCAAAGCTGTCAAGAGGATATTGAGATATCTCCTAGGACCCACTAAAGTTGGGTTATGGTATCCTAGTAATGGAGACTTTACTCTCCAGGGGTTCACAGATGCAGACTATGGCAGAGATACTCTTGAGAGAAAAAGTACATCCAGAGGATGTCATTTTCTTGGAGACTGGTTAGTCTTATGGTATAGCAAGAAACAAACTTCAGTTGCCTTATCCACCATAGAAGCCGAATATATGGCAGCTGGAAGTTGTGTTGCAAAACTCCTATAGATCAAACAATAACTTGAAGATTATGGAGTCAAACCTGGATGTGTGGATGTATTGTGTGACAACAAAAGTGCTATTGATGTGTCAAAGAATATGATGCTTCATAGCCAGATGAAGCATATCAACATACCGGGATCATGTGATGAAAAAGGATGTTGCACTGGTATATATCCCAACAAATGAATAAAGAGCTAATATATTTACCAAACCCTTAAGTAAAGATCAATTTGGAAAGCTAAGAGAATCAATCGGAATGTCAAATCCAATCTAGAAAAACTCTGAAAGATAGCATCTAATCAAGCTGGATCTTGAGATAAAACTCTCACTCCGGAAGAAAAGAAGAGTTGGAAAAGTATAGTCCGGAAGATTGCCACGTCAGCCGATAATTAGTGACGCATGGTAGTAAAAGCCTATCAAGGTAACTGTTACTTTCTGAATTTCAAAAGTCCAATAGTTGTTACACGCGTCGTAAATACAGCAGTTAATTCAAAAATAAATCGTTCCCATTCTTTGGTTAATCTAAATTCACCTCTCTCCTAAAAATCTGACTGCCATATCATCAATCCAGTCAAAAACACCGGAGTCCAGATTACAGTTATACCTTCACTTTTAAAAAAATCTATATAAACTCCCTCAAAATCTCTTCTCTTCTTCACACGAGCAATGATCTCACTGTTACTCTGTAAAAATTCAAACCTAAACACCATCTCTCAAATACTTAAAAATGGCAGCTAAAAACACCTCAAACACGCTCAAAATCCTACCAAGCAAAAGCCTCTTTCAAGTATCCAACTTGAAAGAAGCGGTTTTGAACCCTTAAATCTCAAAACCTCCGATTTCATCATCCCTACTGATCATCTAGGAGATGACTATTTATTCAAAACACCACCCTTCTTCACCCTAATTGAAGATCAAAATTTGGGTGATCTTCTCAAAATAAACAGCCCAACCTATCCCAAACTGGTGAAAGAGTTCTACTCAAATCTAAGTGTGCATACTCACTTTGATGCCCTATGCACTGAGGTACAAGGAAAGATTATCCTCCTAACACCAGAATTCTTTGAGAAAAATCTAAATATGAAAAATTCAGGAGTACTGTTAGGAAAAGATAGGGATAAGACCGGAATTGAGTATAACTCCAAGCTGTGGCTCCACCAGAACTACTTCGGGGATAAATTCTCAACATACTTCCCCAGAACACCTAGATTCCTGCAGCATGCTCTAGCAAAGCTCATCCTAATAAGGAAGAGGTCATTGACTACAGTCTCTTCCCTCCAGCACTGTATTCTGCAACACTGGGTTGGCAGCGTGGAAGTAAACTAGCCAGTCTTGATCATCCATTATCTCAAGACCCATGTCAACTCACATGGTGCCTTGATCACGAGGATACTTCAAGCAGAAGGAGTGGATCTTATTAGATTTAAGGAGATTTATGGCAAACCCATCTCAGAGAAGAATTTCCAGAACCTCCGCTTCAATGAAGAATGGGATGAAGAAAAGGCAAAGCTAAAAAGGGACGAACGAAAAGTTAAATTCAGAAAGGCAGCTGATCCGGAAGCTGAAGCCCCAGTTCCCAAAAGGCCTAGAACCACAAAAGCCAAAGCCAAAAGATAAGAGGAACTGATTGATAAGGATACTTTGCCTCTCACTCAAATCCTAGGCTCTGAACAGCCAAGACCCAGAGGAAGATTGATTAAAGCTGCAGCCAAAAAGGGACTACATGGGCTTACTGCGGGTCTCTACCTAAAATCGCAACAAAGGTGATTGAGGATGGAAGAAGGAAAGCCAAGAGAACCTTGGCTGAGATGAAAGAAGAGGCTGATGATGTGGAAATAGAGGATTAGGCTCCTCCTCAAAAATAGCTCCAGAGAAAAGGGCTAACATTTGATGAAGCCCTTGCTGCTCAACAAAAGAGAGCTAATGTAGGCAGGAGGATTGATGGGATCATTCTAAATGAAGAAGCAAGGTAGTATAGGGAGAGAGCTGGCTCAAAGAAAGCACAATCCAGTATAGGGAAAAACGTTCCTAGCACAATAGAATTCATAGAACAAGATGATGAGCAATATGCTGAGAATCAGGCAGCTATCAAGGAAAACAACACAATAAACCAGAGGAAAACAACTGAAGGTCCTGGTGAATCATCCCAACCTCCCTTGATTCTTGTACATCCAGAGGACATGGAGACTCTATCAAAGATTTTGGAAGCACATGAATTCCTATTTGCTGAAAGAACAGAATCGCTTCAGGTAAAATGCCAACATGCCGGGGGAAGAAAGTCTTGAAAAGGCATCTGCTAAAATGGTTGAGGACAATTCCAGCCATCCGGAGGAAAGGCCGAAAGAAGAAAGAAGGGGTGAGAGTCAGACACTACAAACCATTGAGGTAACCCCTAATCTTCTTCATCTTTCTTCTAAAAATGAAAAGCACAACTTAGTTACAATCTCTTATAATGTAACTAAGGACATAGTGCCAATCCCGGATGCAAAAGCTCCGGAGGAGGGAGAAAGTCTGAGTTCCAAGGGACACACTTCTGAAGTGGATCCTGCGGGCGAGGCTAATCCAAAGGAAAGGGAAATAAGCAAAAGTGAAGCAGAAAGAGTAGTTGGAGGCTCACGATCGCCAAATAATAGCCCCTCCGGAAGCAGCTCAAGCTCCAGAAGTGAATCTAGCTCATCCGTTAGTTAATCATCCAGACCCTCCAACAAACACTTCCCTCCTCACACCAAATCAGTAACTCTTCCTGATGAGAACTCCAAAGAATCCAAAGTTAGTGCAGCTCTCAAACTACTTCAAGAGGCAACTCTTGAACATCATGAAGAGGGCTTTATCAAAAAGAGCCTCCTGACCATCTGCACCCATCTCAAGGCTGTGGAGAAGGAACTTCTTAGGCAGATGTCGAATGAAGAGGTCCGCAAGGACTTAGGTGAAATCAAAGAAAAGCTGAACTATCTCTCCAAAATTGAGCAACAAGTCATGAACTTCCCAACACCTGGAGCTCTAGCAGCAGCTTCCTTCTCTAAGATTAAGCCTCTCTTGAATGAAATAAAGCAAAGCATCTCTGAATCAAACTGCAATACCAGTCAAGCCAATAACTTAGCCTCTAATAACTGCGCAATAGTGCTAGAAAAGGTGTCCTCCACCACAGACCTATCCATAGAGCTCAAGGACTACATAGATACCAAGTTTGAAGACTTGTCAAAATTCATGGAGGATAGGGATTTGAAACCAACTCTGCTCAGCATAGAGACTGATTAGTAAGTCACTCAGGAGATGCTTACAAATTTTATAGACAAAATCCTTCCCCAACTGAAAGAGAAGATTCTTGATGATATGGGTGATGAAATGCAAGCAAGGAACTCCAGCATCGAACAATCAATAAATGAGTGGAAGAAAATCATCTTCAAAGAGATTAAAGATCAGATGGAATCTATCCACAATATCTAGAAGGGTCTTAGTGATGAAATCACCCTTCTTCAAACCGGAATAAACAAATTGTCTATCTCCGGACCCTCCTCTTCTCCGGATACTCCAGAATGCCAGCTCATTCCAATCTTGCACGATCTAGTTTAGTCCATAGGGGATTTAAGGTTCATGAGCTAAAAAGGCTTAACTATACCCACCAAAGCCATGTTCCCTTACTTTGATCCGAAGGACCAAGAACAAATTCTGCGCATCCTCCCTCAAGTTTCACAATCATATGATCAACTCTAGAAGGCCCTTCGTCCTTACTACCTGACTCCGCCTATTGTCAATCAAATTATTGATGAGCTAGCTAAAGCCAACAAAGACTACTCTGTCTACTTCTCTACATGGCAAAAATCTCGGGATAAACGCACCTATATGGTCACTAACCCCCTTGATGGAAGCAAAAAGGGGGAGGAAGAAGATAGTCAGCAAGGAGACGGAAGGGGGAAAGGAAAAACATTGCAAGTCCGGAAGAGTGGTCTGTCCGAAGAAATAGTTAAGCTAGCTAGATAAAATTGTAATAGCTCGATTCTCTTTATATGTATTTCTGTATCTTGTAACACTGAACTTCATGATGTTAATTATTGTTAACAGCAGAAATATATATAAAGGGAAAAATTCTTAACTATCAAAACAAACGCTTCTAAAGTACAATCTATAATTGTACTACAACAAACTTAGAAGCATAAGTCATAAAATTATGGGGGAGCATGGATACTAAAATCTTAGGGGAGTATCTTAAAAATCTTAAGTTTTTGTTTCCATCAAATGGGGGAGATTGTTGGAAAACAATGATCCGGATAATAAATTATGCATCCGGATCAAGTTTGAAAGAAGCAAAAATGACTGTAAGTGATTCTCTTAAATCCAAATGGAAGCATCTGGAAAAAGCCAAGACCATTCATTAAGACAAATTCAGAAACCTAAGCAAAGGAGAAAATAAAGGACAAATGACTATTCCCTAGAACTTGCATCCGGAAGAACTAATTGAAGCTATATCCAGAAGGAAGATCCGAAACAAATAAATCCAAAGGACATCCGAATGACTCATCCGGAAGACCTATATCTAAAAGCTAAGGAAAATATAAAACATATCTTTCCTTCTGCCTTTTTGGTCTATTAAAGTCAAAGATTACTTCTCCCAAGAAACAAGTACAAAAAGACAGCTTGCACAAATCAGGGAAAAGTCAAAAGGTTCCGACACAGCATAGAGAAAGTGTAACTACCTTTTCTATTAGACTAATGAAGGCACGCGTGGAGCTCACAGCATATGACAATTGGTATGAAAGTTAGTGTATCACATAATGACAAACAAAATGATCACTGACAACTGTCCAGCATCAATCCCAAGAATTCAAACCGATCAAAACATAGTCTAACGGACTGATCAACGGATCTGAAAGCTCCACATCACAAACTAATCAAGGGTGAAGATTGAATGTAAGCTTACCAACCACAAACGGCTACATTTATGATCAAAGCCTATAAAGAGAGCTCTTCACAAACTGAGAAGAGCATCTGATTGACTTACAAAAGCAAGTAACAAAGCAATACAAATTCAATCTATCAAGATAATCCCTCCAAGAACCCTTGATTCAAAATCTGTTTGTAAGGATTCCCAAGTGAAACTATAAACTTGAGGAACTCCAAAAATCAACCTTCATTATACACAAAAGAGTTAGAATCTCCAACTTGGGTGAGTTGGGAGATTGGGATAGAACTTGAAGTAGGTGCTTTGAGTGACATCTCCCTGTAGGACTCAGCTTAGATTCAAAGTAGAAGGCTAAGTGGTATATCCTACTAAAGATAAGAGGACTCAGCTAGGAGTTGGTGCTTTTAGTAGTATATCCTACTTTCGGAAGGGGTCGCTATCCGGAGATAAATCTATAAGGCTTGATTCTTGCCAGTTGAAAAGGAATCCACTAGTGGATAAGCTTAGAAGAAGGAAACTCTGGGGACTAGACGTAGGCAGAGTCGAACCAGTATAAAACATCTGTGTTTGATTTACTTTTACTTTGCTGTATTTCACTCATTTGCATCATCCGGATTCATTCTCCAGATTATACTCATTATCAGGAACCATCTTTCGGATCATAATCAAACACGCTACACTAAGACTTTCTCTAAGTCTATTAATTTTGTGAAAAAGGGCCATTCTCCCCCGTCTGCCCTTATAATTACTCTCACAGGGACCAACAATGCAGACGCAGTTCTGTCGAAGAAGTTTGTGTTCTCATCACCTAGTAGCGTCTATGTTACTCTCGACTGTTGGTGTTTTATGATTTCATGATTCCTTCTATAGGTTGTTAATTCTAAATGCACTGCGAGTAAATCGAACCTTCAGAGCCATCAACAGGCCGTACCACTGAACTCGAGGTAAGGCTAATCACCCGTAACTCTAACTCATGAATCTTCTCCTCTAATTTTCCAAAATTTGACTTATGCCATGGGTGAATGTACTCCTTCAGCTTACATAGCTTGAAGTTAATATCTCGACCCAAAAAGATGATGAAATCCTTTCCCATTCCTATCTTATAAAGGGTAAAAATGTATTATTCACCCACCTCACATTTAATGATCGAAAAGGCCTCCTCCCCACATTCGTAGAAACATGAGATAGAAAAACTATCGAAAAGTGGTCTGAAAGGGCTGAATCAGTTATTGAAATATGCATACCAAGCCATTAATCCAGTACCACACAAGAAACCAGGACCCAGTCAATTCTAGAGTAAGATTGAGACTTCGCACATGTATAATCTCTTCCATGAAGAGGTAAATCATAAAGAGCGCACCCATCTACAAAATCCCTAAATTCCAACATTGACGTCGAGAAACTCTCCCCAAACCTTTCCAAAATGTGCAAGACTTCATTAAAATCTCCACATAAAATCACCGACTCTAAGGTAATAATAATAGCACTCAATTCCTGCCACATTTATCTCCTAATATCTGTAAAGTTGGCTGCATAGATACACACAAGGTGCACCGACACCTGGCTCGAACGTAAACAAATAATAACCCATTTGTCCAATTCCTGAACAATCGATCCTTAAAATAAAAGTGAGTTCCACGATACCATAATTCCACTTAATAATCCAATGGCTGGGATATAATGGAAGTGAAAATCATTGTGGCCCCAAAATTTTCGCACTAACTGATACAAGACCCCAGTAGCTTTCGTTTCAAGTAAAGTAAATACATATAGGTTCCACTTTCGAATAAGAGATTTAACTAGTGCTTGTTTTCCCCCATTATTAAGCCCTTCTCGACAATTCCAACTTAAGAAATTTAACGACATAATAAAATCAAAAGTAACTTGAGATCCGAGTTCCTTAATTCCCCTTCACATTCAATGCTTGTAAGATGACCTTCGCATGGTTATCCTGAAAAGCACCTAGACATTTTCCCACTGCAAAAGTAGCCTTGCTCTCGGTTATGTTGGTTGGTGGGTCTCGCTCTAGATCAAGTAATGACCCTATTTATATTGGCAATTTCTAGACTCGAGGACTCCGTGGAGGTAGTCCTACGAGACGATGCTACTTGTCTGCTTGGCCCACCAATAGGAATGAAGATATTAGTGGTCCTTGCCATATCTGAGGCCAACACCTGATCAGACGAGGAGCTAGAGCTAACCGAAGTAACCTTTTGCCAATCTTTATTGACAGAAATTTTAGCTGTATCCTAGAAACCGACCTTGGTTTTGGTGATCCCGATTCCACCCTAGGTTGAAGGGGATTACTAGGGACACTGTCAGTAAACCCATTTTCTAAACAATTCTCCTCACGCTGAACGACAGAAATTTCATCCAAGTTTTCCTTAATAGGAGAGGACTTGATGGGGACACTGTTAGTAAACCCGGTTACATTTGCGATATCTTCACAGTGCATGATAGAAATTTCAGCCTTATCCTCCCTAGAAGGAGAAGGAGGACTGGGGACACTATAAGTCAACCCATTAGTGTCGTTAATACGCCGTTTGATAGAAATTTTAGCCCCTTCCTTTGCAAGTTGGAAGGCGCTAGGGACACTATCAATCAACCCATTCCGATCTATAATATGACATTTGACAAAAATCTCAGCTTGTTCATTTCCTAAGGTTAGGAGAGGACGAGAGCTGGGGATACTATCAGTCAATCTAATAGCACCAACTGGAGTAGACTCCGAGTGGGGAATTTGCGGGGTAGTAGCAGACACCTGAAAATTAGAATTATTTCCATAGGACGAATTAGAGTGTCTAGAACATGCTATGGCCTATCTAAAGTTGATCCGTATCACATATTCAGTCTCATCGCTTACCAGTATACATTGACGGCTAGAGTAATCAATAGGCGCAGAAATCAAACATGAGATGATGTCTAGTCTATCCGGGCATGAATAATTGAAATCATGAGCAATAAAGTACCCAAAAGCTGAAGCAAGTTGATGAACCAGATTTTGAGTAATTAACAAAGGGGGCAATCCCAAGAAGTCAATATAAAGTAGGCATTCTAAAGGGGTAAAACGTGGCAGTAAGTCCCTGCAATCTGAGAAAATATCCTGAAGGTGTGTCAAGTCACCCTCCAAAAAAGCCTGCTTCACATCGAATGAATGAAATACCATAATAACCTAATACTCCCCAGTTGGAGCAATGAAGTCAAAAGCAAATTGCCTGTTCAAGACTGTCTCTTCTAGGTTAGGGATGGAGGATAATTCTCTGACTATCAATAGGCACGCCAATTGAGACCAACTAGCTTTAGGAAAACCGTTCTCTAAAATAATCCTCATCAAATTTGAGGATGCAGCTATAACCCTTGCATATGACCTATTATCTCTAGGAGATTCTCTTAACACTGGTTTTGGCTTATTCTGAGGAGGCGGTCATCTAGTAAGGAGTCGATTCTGATTGTTCTGCTTGAGAAGAGGAGGGTATCTTACTTTGAAGGCATGCATCTTGATAGTACCAATCAATACAGTGTTTAACCGGTATAAAGCATCATGCATCGGGATTGTACCATCAATACTAATGAATCCAAAGTTGAGGTTTCTTGCATTCTTTTTCCGTGCGATAAAAACATCTCCCGTTACACCATACTTTGAAAAAACCATCTTTAGGATAGCATCATCATTATATAAGTTCGAAAAACTCTCAAAGTAGATCCAAGATTAGTTATAACCATCCATGGTGAGATTGTTAGACTTGTGCGGGTGATCGGGCATAGCCATCTGTGGATTCAGTCAATAAACAAGGCAACAAAGGGGAGAGATGGGGGGCAGGGATGATGCTGATCGGAGGCTTAGGAGTGGCCGGAGGTCCGGTCGGCGAGAGGAGTCATGGGGCGGCTGAGGCTAGTGATTTACCATTATATTCAAGCTCTTTTCCTTAACGTCCGTACAATCTAGGGCTTACTACAAAAATCGATTTAGGAGAAGAAAAGGTCAGTATGAGGAGGTGGAAAGGAAGTGTCAATCACCAAAAAAACTGCTCTGAATCACAATTTATGTGGAAGAGAAGAATCATCCCTATAATCTCCATCTAAAGAAGCCAGTTCCTCCTTAGGAACTAAGCATATATCATTGGAGCCAGGGGATAAATCAATCATATAAACATTATTAATTCTAGGAGCATAAAGAATAGTTTGGTCAGAGTTACCATCAATGACTAAGCATCCTGCTGAGTCGAAGATCACTTTCCCGCCTTTGTCACACAACGCTTAGCAAGTTGAACTTCAGGCCTTTCAAAAGAGACACATTTTCAATTGAAGGCTTGACTCCCACAGTGCCATTGCCAACAATCTTTCCCTTTTGGTTGTCTCCAAAACTAACACTTCCATTCCTCTTTCGCTCCAATATGGTGAATTTCTTTTCATCACTTGTCATATGCCTCGAGCATCCACTATCCAAATACCACATTCTTCTATCATCATTGGATCTCAGCCTCACCTATAAAACAATTAAGTTTTCTCAGGTCCCATGCCTTTTTCTGGTTGGGTCCTCCCTTGTTAGTGGTGGTCATCCTTGACCAGTCATACTCATCATAATAACCATTTTTGTGTTTATACATGACTGTAGCATGTCTTGACTTTCCATAAAAATTACATACAGCCTTAGGATTGAGCCTACTCACTTTACTCTTTTGAGAAACCTTCTCAGAGTGGGGAGTGCGGTTACTCTGAGTATTCCTACTAGGTTGAGGAGGGACCCACACCTTTTTCAAAGTTGTTAATTCAGCAGCTAACTCATTCATTTTCTTAGTAACCTTGCTATTATATCCATCATGGTACTCAGCTTTTTCCATAAGGTATAAGATGTCAAGTGAGGTAGAAGAGTTGATATCTTCTAGATCATCACACCTCCTCTGGAGTACTTTGATGTATTTGAATGACTTCTTAGTCATATTAATAACATCATTAAGTACTGCAGCAAGTTCATCTGAAGACAAAGGGGGTTCAGAATTTACCTCAGCTCACTTTCCTTTGTCTTTGCTCTGGTCAACTGATTGATTGGCAGTGGAAGTAGAAAGTTGGTCAGCTGACTCTGAGTTGATCATCATTTTCCATGAGACACACATTTGCAAAATATTGTGCCTCTTCATCTGAGGATGATGACTCTTATTCAAAGTTACTCTAGGTAGCAGCAAGAGCCTTCTTATCCTTTTTCTTCTTGAACCTGTCCTTCTTAGGTTTAGGACAGCTAGACTGGATATGCCCTTTCTCACCATATTCAAAGTACTTGATGTCTTTGTTATGCTCTTTGTTGAATTCCTTTCGTCGTCTATCATTTGCTCCTTTCTTGTACTTGCCGGACTTTTTGAATTTCTGAAAGTTCTTATCTTTTTTCAAGAACCTTTTAAAGTTTTTGGTCATTAGTGCTATCTCTTCCTTCCTGTCCTTTGGATATTCTTCCTCAGAGTAATCATCATTAGCCTTAAGAACAATAGCTCTACTAGAACTTTCTCTTTCTTTGTTTTTGAACTTCTTGGACTCATCCTCATATTATTTTAGCGATATTTCATGAGTTAGTAAGGTTCCAATCAGCTCATCAAACTTATAGGTTTTAAAATCATGAACTTCTTCGATAGCACTATTCTTTGCATCCCATTCCTATGTCAAACTTCTCAAAATTTTCTTGACAGTCTCTTCTTCTGTGAAGTTTTTACCAAGTCTTTTTAGCTCATTGACAATATTCATGAATCTAGTGTTCATGTTAGAAATGTCTTCCTTGGGTTGCATATGAAGCCACTAATAATCCCTCATGAGAATGTTGATCTTGGACTCCTTGACCTTATTAGTGCCTTCATAAGTTATTTCCAACTTCTTCCATATTTCTCATGCAGTTTCACAACCTGAAACATGATTGAACTCAGTTGCATCAAGAGTGCAATGAAGATAGTTGATAGCAACTGCATTTTCCTTCAATCTGGCCAAGTCTTGGTTGTCCCACTCATCAAAGTACTTATCAACGCATACTGCATTCTTTACGATAGTAGGAATAAATGGCCCTCCAACAATAGCCATCCAAGCAAGAATACTCCGAGACTTGATGAAATTCTTCATCCTATTCTTCCAGGAAGTGTAATGCTCACCATTAAACATGGGAGGCCTGGTGACTGACATGCCTTACGGTAGAATGTAGGCTTGGGCCTTTCCACTAGATTCTCCTCCTTTATACACCATGGTCTTAATCTCAAGATTGTGAAATCTTTAAATGAGAACTACTCTGATACTACTTGTTAGTCCCTATGCATACACTCAATGAGTCAGAGGGGGGTGAATGACTCACTCTAATAAATCAGGTCACTTTTTTCTTGATAAATTGAGCTTCGCTGAGTAGGTCAGCGAGCTGAGTGAAATCTGAAAATACTTCAAAGTAGAGAACACAAAGATTTTATACTGGTTCGGCAACTTGTGCTTATATCCAGTCCCAAGAGAGTCTCTTGGTTTTAATCCACTAATCTCAACTCCTTTACCCTAGGCGGAGAAGCCTTTCACATAAATCCCCAATTTCAAAAAGTACCCTCCAAACTGTAATCGCTCACCCATTGAGTAGAACACCCTCTTCTACCAACAACTCAACTAAGTCTAAACAAGAGCTAGATTCAACTTACAAAAACGTTGATCTAGTTACAGATAATTTGATATTACAAATCTGTTGATCTATTCTAATCTCTCTTGTTCCAAAAGCAGATTCTCGTTGAGTAGTTTCTTTCTCAATTGAACTTCTTTAAAGCTTATAAATTGGCAAAATTTTGCTTCTTAGAAATTCATGTGTAATCACCAAGTTCTAATGCATGCCTTCTTGCTTCTTTTATACTTGAAATCAAGAATGTAGGCATTGAACTTGTCTTAGCATCTTCTATAAATTTCCAGCTCAGCTATCCACCAGTTGCTTCTTCAAATCGATCCATTAAGAGATAGAATCACACCGTTATGAGATAGAGATCAATCTGTTATATTGAAATCCGACTTCAATTTGGATCTTTTGTCATTTGATGTCAGTCTTCTGTTAGAGAGATCTTACGCTGACTTGCTACGTGTCATCTTCCCATTCCTCTAGTGATCTGACACTTTGCAGAGTCGCGAGATACAAGGTTGGTGAATCTGCAATATTTCTAAATCTGGTAATTGCTTTTTGCAGCTTGAACTTTGAAGAACTTTGGCATTTTCTTCATAAAGCAGATGTCTTGTCAAGGCATTAATTCCTTTTGTCTTTCTTTCATTAATGTCTACAAAAGTATATATTAAAAGGAAAGATTCCATTTTTCCTCAATTGGAAAAGCCAGTGCCTTTGACTAATAGAAAGTAACTCAGTGAAATGATAAATCAATATACACATGTCAAACAAAATCTAAATATCAAGTACTGAGTGAATAGTATTTAGTCAGCGACTAAAGTACATACTCAGCCCAGAACAACTCAGAGTTAAACTAAATAACTAGGTCAGCGGAGACTTGAAATTCTACCCTCGAATTTAATTACTCACATGTAAACATAGACTATTCATTTTAACATCATTATTGATTTAATTAACTCAAACTAAACTTAATTGTTATGATCAAAACTTAAGCACTACTGAGTCCTCCATTGAGTCAGTCCAAACTTGTGCTTGGTTCAACACAACTTCCTTTCCCCTTTCTTTGGCCTTAGATCTTTAATTCTCTGGTTCTAGGAATTATACCCCAACGATGAAGGGGCTATACCTTCTGAAATCATTCCCAACCATTTTCCATGTGGCATTTTTACTTATAAAATGAAGAAATAGGGTTCAAAGTAAGGATTTTCTCAAGAAAATGTGTTTTGAAATCGTTTTCTTCGATTATAAACTTCATGCTAACCCGAGTCTTATTTTGTAAATAATTATGCGTGTTAATGGGTGAGTTATCTCCTTATGTGCCGTATCTTGTGCTAACCTCTGTTGGTGTAGGTAGATTTAGGCTAGATGCATGATTAGGTTCCTTCAGGTATTTAATTTTCATTTTTTAGACCAATGTCTAGGATTTGTCATTTATGTAATAATTTTAATTATTGCTCTCTATTTGTTGGATAATTGTAATAATTTTACTTTCTCGCTTTGCATGATCGTCGCATGGATGAATGGTATAGAAACAAAAAAAATGCTAACTAGGAAGGAATAAATCACATAAGAAAGATTGATACTTTTATTTTACATAAATGATTTGATTTGGGCTAATGAAGAATAGATAACTCATCCGAACTCGGAATCTCTACTTAAGGTGCGGTCTACCAACCGGTGGGAAAATCGTACCCAAAATTTTTCGGTTGAGCTAAACCGGGTGGCGACTCTATCTTAAGTACGGGATTTTGATCTCGTCGCTTTTAACATATAATATGGACTTTAAATCAACTTTAACATCACTCATTTATTTTTATTACGCTCTTCGACAACCTCTAAAATAAGTCCTTTCCTTTGGCTCGCTTCACCATGTCCATTTTTTTCATCTTACAAAAAAGGTCGTCCACTCACAATGGTTCAGATGGTGATGGTGATGGTAAGAAAGATGAAAAGAATGATAACAAGATTTAAGATACTGGATGATCTCAAACTCTATAGTTCCTTTTGTGCTCCTTGCTTGTGAGTGCTGAGTTATTTTGCATTCTGAGGTTGGCTAATCACAAGAGCTTGAGACTTCTTTGGTTAAAAGATATTGTCTTCTGAATTTGACCTTCCGGCACAAGAATCTTCCTTGTATCTTCTTAGCAATAGGTTATCAATTCTTTCTTATGAGATTTATGGGTTTGCTCTGAGATGTGAGAGGATCTTAGAGATGGCTTCAACTTTAGTTGATATGATGAATGACTCCTCTCATTAGAGTATTTCTGAGCTTCTTTGTCTTTTAGCTTTGTGTCCCTTCTGAGCGTATGGCACAGTCTTTATCTTTTGTTATCTTCAAAACTCTTATCCTAAGTATCTAGCTTCTGAGAGACTTCTTCTTTAAGCTAGATCCAACAAAATAGATTACGAAAAACAAAAACATACCAGAATGATTTCAATTTGATGAAATCAACATCTCAAGCCTTACGTTTTTTTATCGGCGTTGGAAGGGCAATCTTCGATCTTTACAGCCTCAACATGCTACTTGCAATACTCAATCACCTTGTCCAAAATCTTGCTCGTAACATTAGTAAGGGGATCGCATTGTATGATGAAAGGAGAGGGAGGAGACACGACAATGGAGGGAGAGGAGGAGGGCTGCAATGGAGGGAGAGATAGAGATAGATGAAGTAGAGATGGAAGATCGATGAATTAGTGTGGAGGAGGGGAGTGATAATTAGGTTAGAGGGGTATTTAATGAATTAAAATTCTTAAAAGATGTATAAAATGAATATCTTTTTAGTTGAGGTATTTAATGAAATTGATTGGTGAAGAGGGAAATTTTCTACAATATAATTAAATCTCAACCTCGACCCTTAGATCTACAAATTTTTTTATAAAAAATTAAAATTTTTTTATAAAAAATTAAAATTTTATATTATAAAAATACATTCATAACATTGGGATTTGAACAAGAAGAACTTTAAGATAAAAGTTGAAAAGTTGATTAATTGATTGAAACACTAATTACATATAATAATATAATTGTATTATTAATTTATTTTTCATTTATATTAAATCAAATTTAAGTTTTTATATTAAAATCAAATCTACCCCATATATTAATTGGGCTATTATGGATTTGGGCTGGATGGAGCCTATGTTATGAATTAATTGTCCAAACCTATACTTTGAAGAATGGGCCTTTCAGACCTCTAAGTTCGTGCCTAGATCTACCACTAATCAATTGACACCGACTTTGAAATTCCAATTATTATAAAATAAGCATATAAAATTTTACATATAACCATTAATTATTTAAATTTCTATCTTAATAAAAAATAATTCAACTTTTTATTTGTATTACACAGGCATTACCATGGTTGTTAGACTTATCGAATCGATGAAAAGTAGAAAGTCAAAGGTCGATGGATAAAACATAGTTCAACCATATATGTCTCTATTAATGGTGATTAGGACTCCCACCGGAGTGATTGACTTCTTTTTACCGAA
This sequence comes from Euphorbia pulcherrima, assembly GCA_947683365.1. Taxonomy (NCBI): domain Eukaryota; kingdom Viridiplantae; phylum Streptophyta; class Magnoliopsida; order Malpighiales; family Euphorbiaceae; genus Euphorbia; species Euphorbia pulcherrima. The sequence continues at coordinate 34,708,984 of CANTUS010000004.1, forward strand.
TTTGTATGAGTTTCAAAAGTAAGTGTGCAAATGTACAAGAAACTCACATTGAAATTAACTACTCTAAAGTTTGAAATCGTCTAAACATGAGAGGCTAGAATTTGATAGGTTTTTATTTAAACATGAAACAATAAAAAATTTCTAATTTCTAATCACCAACCCATTAATTCATTCCTCATCACTGGGTCAATGTTCCAACTCGCCAAATCAACGAGTAATTAATGTGTCAGCTATATAGTAGATTTTCGTATTATTTAACCCATTTTAGTTAGTGATTTTGAGTTTTTTTTATCGAAATGGCTGGTCTTAACAATATTGGAATTAACATTAATTTTATGTTTTTCCACTCTATTAAGATACATGAGTTTAATAACCATGTTAATTGTTTATTCAACTATAGTTTAGAATCGTAATAAGCTTTGATTTTGATTGATTAGACCATTTTCTTTTGTCAAAAAATAACTATGTTAATTGTTTATTGAACTATATTTTAACTGTAACGGGTATTTCCCTTCTTTTCATAAAAGAGGTTCACAATTCAAGTCTTTTTTTTTTATTTGTGCAAACACGCTAATATTATTAAAAATTAATACATTAATATTTTTAATTTAACATAAAAAAATTCACTGCTTTCTTCATTTTTGGAAGTGATTTTGCAGCTCAACTTTAAAAAAATGCACAATTTAACTCCTCATTCGAACTCAACCACTCTCAAAAAGGGAGAGTGAACTTCACACGCCTGCCATATGTGTATTTTGACTTTTCAATTCAGTAGCTTCTTCTTCTTCTTCAATTTTTTTCGAAAAACCATCAAATATTTTTCGGGGAAAATCTCAAATTTTCCGTAAAATTTTTCCCGAAAAATCTTTTCCGAGAAAATCCAAAAATTTTTTTTTGGGAAAATCCAGAAAATTATTCCGGGCAAAATTCAAGATTTTCCCCAAAAATTAAACCGGGAAAATTCGAGATTTTCTCCAAAAAAATCAGGGGAAAATCTAAGATTTTTAACCCAAAAAAGTCAGCACGCGCCTCTGAAGTCAAAGGAGCCACATTAACTGCCACATAGGACAGAGAGTGTTGAATGGTGTATTATTTTGAAGTTGAGGTAGTTGTTGGGTCACTTCCAAAGGTTAAGGAGGCAACAAGTTTTTTTATACCAAATTGAGTATGTTGTTGATGCATTAAGCCTAATATTAAATACAAAGGGATTTTCACACCCCACCCACGATGTGGTTCGAACTTGTGACATTTAGAGTCACAAATTCAGTCTCTACCACTAGACTAAGACCTCAACACAATTCAAGACTTAGTGATACCAAATATTAATTTATTTTAATTAATAACAAGAAATAAAAATATCAACATCAAGCTAACTTGATGAACAATTATTTCTAAATAGATAGTTACATGGTGGAATCTCACCAAAATCAAATTCCAAACCTTTTTAATTAAGAATGAAAAAACATATATGTGAAGAAGCATGTGTTTCAAAATTGTAAATTAAATATCAACCAATAGTTTAGTGGCCACTAAATCTCATAGAAAGTGTGAAGTTGACAAGTTGTGAGTTCGCACATGTTAAAATCGAATTGTGCGAGAACAGATGAAAAATTGCAAAATTATAGCGCACCATTTTGCAAAATATACAAAGTACATGACATTATCTGAAAATTTTGAATAGTAAAAGGGTAATGTGCCTATTTTAAAAGTTGCGGCTAATTGTAGTTCCTATACAAAACCCTAAACCAGACAGTGTTTCAAATCCCTCTTATTTGCCTTTTAACTGCAATCGCCGGGCGGCCGCCGTGATCAGAGGCGAAATGGACGCAGTGGAAGCTGGGCCGTCGCTGATAAAGCAGCTAGCTTCTTGTGATAACAAAATCCGCAATCGATCCCTAGGCGTTATCTTGAAGAACTGGCTCCCTTCTCAATCCCTAATTTCCGACGAGGATATGAAGAAGCTCTGGAAAGGCCTCTTTTACTGCGTATGGCACGCCGACAAGATGCCCGTTCAGTCTCAACTCATCGACCGTCTCACTTCTCTACTTCCCGACCTGAGTCTTTCAGTATCCGCTCAGTACTTTTCTGTGTTTTTGCTCACCTTACGCCGCGAATGGACGGGAATCGACCGTCTCAGGTTAGATAAGTTTTATCTCTTGATTCGTAAGTTTATGCACTTCTTTTTCCTTCTTTTGAAGAAGAATTCATGGGATTTGGAGATTTCAACTCGTTTTATGAGCATTTTGGTGGATAATACCTTCTTAGCTAATGATAATTTGTTGGGTAATGGTGTTAATTATCATATTGCTTCAATTTTTGTTGAGGAACTTAGACCATTTCTCCCTTTGAATAAGCTGGTTGTTGGTGTTTTGTTGGGGCCTTTAGTTTCTACTATGGGCAAGGTTCAGGATAAGATTTTGTTGGGTAAGATTAAAAGCAATGTGTTTGATATGTTGTTGAAGTTGGGGATTAATCTATTGGATATCAAAAAATCAATGGCTGATGTTGATAATGAGGATGATGCTGTAGTGTTAGGCTCAATAGCTTTGTCTTTAGGATTTTCTGCCAAATTTTATGAATTGGGTTCCTCAGTTGACTGCCCTCAGGGGAATAGGAAAGTTCTACTTAGTTTGTATGAGCAATTTTTGAAGTTGGAGAAGGATTTGGCATCTTCAGGGATTGATATTTCTCTACCTGAAATAAGTGATGATGAAGTGCCGCTTTTGGTCCCAATTGAAATGGAAGTGGATGGTATGAACGGTAAAAAACATCCAAAAAAGAGTAAAAAGGACAAGAAGAAAAGTAAAAAGGAGAAAAAGAAAATCATCAATCTTTCTGATTCTATTGTTGAAGATGTAAATCATGTGAATGCAGATGATGAAAACAATCGCGAACCTGATCTGTTAACTTTGGATGAATCGGTTATATCGAATCTCCAAATGCAGTTTGAGAAAGTGGCTGCCGAAGTGGGTCTGAATAACAACGGCATAGAAAGTGCCTGTGATATTCCAAAAGTCACAGTGTCGAAGAAAAGGAAGAGAGTGAAAAACAAAGAAAAACAGCAGTCTAGTGAGGTAAATGCCGAGGATTGTGAAACTGCAAAGAGTACAGATAACAAGAGTGCAAAGAAAGTAAGGTTTTCTATGAAAAACAACTTGGTGTGGAAGCCTCACAGTCCTTTGCCTCCACAAAGTTTGAGAATACCGCCATCCGTCACCCCTCGAGGAAGTGCACTTAAGCAGGGAATACCTCCGGGTCCCATTAGAGAGATGCCAGCTAAAAAGGCGAAGAAAAAGAAAGCTAAATCTTTTAAGAAGGGTAAAAGAGTAATACTTGGCATTGCTCCCACTGTTAAACGCCTGAAGAAGTTGAAGACTTGTTCCAGCTAAGATTGTACTTTATGTTCTTCTCAAACTCTGCAAACCCTGCTTCTGTTGGTAACTTGTTCAATTTCATGCTTTTTGCTTGTTTTATTTGAAGTTGATGCAAATGATTTGCTATACTCTTAGTCTTAACTGTTAGTGTTTGATCCATATGCAATTGATCCGTTCGCTTTCTTGGGTGCTTGTTTGTTTAGAGTGTTTGCTTAGAAAAGAAAATTTTAGACATTGCCATGTGTTTCTTAATTTATCTTGATAAATTTCACATTGTTTTGTACCTGCATATAGTACTAGGTAGCTGTAGTTAATTGTTATATTGACCTGTTTGTCAGGCGGAATATGCCCGGGCAGGGCTCATCGGGTTTTTTACTGAAAACATCAACTCAAGCCTGACACGACTTGCACTTTAAAACTTTGAGCGAGGTCAATTCCAAGCTCGGTCCAAGGCCTATAAAAAGGCTTTCTTTCAATTTTTTTGGTTAAACTGAAAAGAGTAAAAAAGATAAATTTATACAAATATTTCTAAATAACAGGTATAATTACGTTTTTACTTGAATAATTTAATAAATTTAATAAATAGGCTGACATATTATAAAAGTTTAATATATTTAAATAGAAAAAGCCAAAAAATTATTATATATAATAATATATAAATATTCAATAGATTGAATTATTATTTGTTGGGCTGGGCTTGAGATAGACTTGAGTATTTATATAAAAATCAAGTCCTGCCCATAAAACTTGAGCTTTAGCAGGCTTGGGCTCGGAACGGGCGGGTAATTCCGGCCTCGATCAAGTACTTTCACCCTAAGGTTGCAAGTCACCAGATATGATCAGCATAACATTCCGTTTTAGTTATATTAATTAGCACATGAAGATATATTGTTGCTTCTGTGGTTGACTTGTTAATAGTAAAACATATAGAGCTTGTAAATGAGCCGAGCCATTCATGAATAACTTGGTGTTCGGCTTGATAAAAGCTTGGCCTTTGCTCAATTTGTTGATGAACTGTTCGTGAACATAATTTTTGTGCTCGAGTTGTAAATGAGCCGAGCTCGAACAAACTAAAGCTGAGCTCGAAAGCTCGCGAACAAGCTCAATTAGAGACTTGTGAATAAGTAAGCTCTTGATTTCAATCTATTATATTTTTTACATATTAGAAATAAAGCTTAGGTAATGAATACAAAAATATTCTAGTTATATATACTTGGAATGTTTATAATTTTAATTTACCTATTAAACATTGTAATGTAAAGTCTGTTGATTTAGGAATATTTTTAACAATTTATTGTGTAATGACTAAAATATATTATCATATGACAGCTTAATATTATTTAATGTAATAGATTGATATTATTAGTTTTGTAAACCTTCACAAACAAGAAAATGAGTTGTTCGTGAATAGCTCGTGAATAAATGAGCTGTTAAATGAATCGTTTGTAAATATGAATTTTGAACTTCAATCAAGCTCGAAGCTCGGCTTGAGCTCGTGAAAAACATAGCGAATGGATGCTAACAAGCCAAAGCTCGACTTGGCTCGTTTTATAGCCTTGAAAACACTCTTTTTGTTTGTGCGGCACCTGAAATATTCGGTTAATATTTTGTTTTGAGTTGATTTAGGCTTTTTCATGTAATGGATAGCCGGTACGACATTGTATTGTGGGTGAGATTAAGCCTAAGATATTCACCAGCTTTTAACAAGTCCAAAACAGCGGATTGTGTCATGTAGACGTCGTAAACGGTTTATGATCCATTTCTTTGGCCCTAAACAGTTTAGATCATTTCAGTTTAGTTTAATTCAGTCCATCTTATTCAATTCAACTATGCGTAGTTATAAATTTATACTAAAATAAGTTAGGTTAAGTTTAGTTCAACTCACTTCAGTTCAGTTTAGTCCATTGTAATTCAGTTCGGTTCAATTTTCAAAAATTAAGAAGAACAGGGCCTTTGTTTATAATTAGATAACATCTATAAGAAATGAAGTATAGGTTAAATAAGTAGAGTCGTATATCAAATGATTGTCAATGAGTTATCGATGGTTGAGGGTCAACAACTATAAGGGAGGGAAGTTACTTGGTAATAACCCAAGAAGAAACCTGGTCAACAATATCTCACTTAATACCAAGGAAAGTAGGTAAGAGAAAAGATTGAATTATTCATTCCTCTTCCATATAGTCCATGCAAATAAGACTATTGCAACCCAATTTTGATTTCCAAAATTCATGAAGCACTAGGCATTAAAAGTGATGAAGAAATGAAGACCAAATTCATTGTAAAGGAAGAAGTAGAGCAATCATGACCATTTATAATAGCGCTAAATCATAATCAACCAAGGATAGAGGATGTCAAGACTTAAGAATAGTGTCTAATATTCAGCATGTAAAGTCAAGAAATTGCAGGAGCCATACAATCTAAGGTAATAAGTTCAATTGCATTATCTATTCAAGAATTGTTGTGACAATGGAATATTGAAAAGGAATTATGGAATATTCCCTCAGTAGTCCCTCCATGTAATAGGATGGTCACAAATTTCATCCCTATTGTTCTCTGTTCGCTAATAAATGGGCCCGTTTCCAATCCCATAAAAAAATCATAAAAGTAGTAGGATGGGGCAACTATAGGATTGATTTCCCATATTCAGGAGTCATGCGGTAGTAGGGTGGTTGGAGCTTTAAAATGTCTAGCCGGGATTAGGGAGGGGCCTAGGCAAAATTTAGACGGGACTTAGACGGATTTGTATTTTTTATTTTTAAATATTTATTATATATATAAAAATATAAATTCAACTAAAAAATAAATTTTAATAATATAAAATATAAAAAAGATATTTTAGTCCATATTTTAAAAATCACTAAGTGCTAATTGAATGGTATGGACCTCTTTATTAGTGGCATAAAGCATATTGTTTCTCGGTTTGAGACTCAAAATAACAATTTTATTGTGAGAACACTTTAATGTACTTTAATTTTACCAACTAAACTACTTTTTGTTGGTAAACTATGATTATTATAAATAATGGTATCACAAAAAATCAAAATTAGGCGATGCCTAGGCGGAAAAAATCGGATTAAGCGGGGCATAGGCGACAATAAATCAGTCGAGCGCCTGATAGCGCCCTAGGAATGAAAAATCGGGCAGCAAGCCCAAAAATAGCGCTTAGGCGGGGATTTTTAAAACAGTGACCATACTGCTTTCCCGAAAAAGCTCCATTTTCAAGCTTTCTCCAGAAGCATCGAATTTTAGTTTTGAGAAAGCAAATAAGAAAATTCTTAATTAATTAGTATGAAATGGGCCAAGTTAGGATTGCTTTCCCATACTGCTTTATCGAATAGCTCTATTTTCAAGCTTTTTTCAGAAGCATCGGATTTTGGTTTTGAAAAAGTAAATCAGACATTTCTTAATTAATTAGTATGAAGACAAAAACATTTTGTTCAAAGCCAAAATCCGTTGTTCTATGAAAAGTTTGTGAGAGATACTTGTTGGGACATCGGCTGCAAAAGTAATACCAAATAGGACCCCAAGTTATTATCAAACGCAAAAACATGGAATTTTAAAAAAAACTTTATATGTGAATTTACAAGATCACTTGTAGCTTTAATGAGTATATATAGGTTAAAATTTAAAAACATGCCTTATGGGTTAAACTCATTTTTAAAATGAGGATTATAATTTTTTTTGAAACGAGTACTGAGGTTCAAAACGTTATCAATCAAGATTTTCTTCATACCACTGACAAAAAGATGACGTGGTAGCGAGGTATTTTAGACAACATAAAAACTGAACAAAAAAACTCGGTCAACTCCTTCCTCATTCTATGAAGCATGGACACTCCAAAACCTGGAGTGTCCCCGTGTTCGGCATGTATCAGACTCTCCAGAAACTCTTCGTACACGTGTCGATACTCCAAGTATCAAACGGACACTCCACGTAGGATGACAACTTTCTAGACATTCCGCGGACACACCTCAGATACTCAACGTAGAAGTTAAAGAATCTCCTTTGTAGAAATGTGACAAAAATATAAAAATGTAGTAGAGGTGGGGTAATATGACATTTAAGCACAACAATGTTGGCAAGAAAAGTAATGGTTATATGCTAGAGTTAAAGTATATTTGTTGCACATAGCAAATAAATGTATTGACATGCGCAATAGTTACAAGACATAACATAACAACTATTTTTTTTGTTGTTTTGTAATTAATTAAATGTTTATGGATGATATAAATTTTATTATATATGAATATTTATGTTTGGCAATTTATTTTAGTTGTTGTGTCCAAGCCGTGTCCAAATGCATAATTTTTCCAAATTGCAGTGTCCACGTATCCGTGTCCGTATAATGTCGTACACTCGGAGCGTGCCCGTGCAACCTAGCCCCAATGAACCCTAGAAAAACTGTAAAAAAATCTGAGAAATTGGAAGTGAGCTACATCTTCTCTGCTTCATCCTCCAATAGGACTCTCCCTCCTCCTCTATTCCTACGCAGTTGCTTTCCTCCTAATCGATCCTAATTTTTTGATCAATTTTTTTATTACTTCTTATGCTTGAACCCGAAATACTTTTCAAACCCTGAACTTTCAAATCTCGCTTATAATGTTAACCATCAATCCAATATGAATCATTCAAATTCTATTTCTCATTTCAATTCACGAGCAGGGGCAGTAGTGGCCCGACCCGGCTTCCCAATATTTTACTAATAATACATATATATGTATTTTATAGACAAAAACATTTCAGGGGCGTTTGGATGGGGTTTTAAGAATGGGAAAAGGAATAAAAAAGTTTTATTCCCTTTCTTGGTGTTTGGTTGTTACATTTTCTAATTTTGATTACCCACTTTTAGTTTTTATTATACCCCAAACCCACTTTTAGTTTTTACTATACCCCTAAGTCCTCTTCCCCATTACCCCCAACTCAATAGGTATTTGTATTCCATTTCTCCTTTCGAAAGTTTACTTAACCCAACTAATTGCCGTCACCACTGTCACATGTGCTACCTCCTTCACCACCTTCAACTACTTCCGTCAAAGTCTCATTTCAGCCACCAGCTATTGTGGCCACCGTTTAACTCGGTCGCCGTGAATTTCACCGTTAACTTGAAATCCGTCAAACCATTACAAATCTGCTTGAAAATTTAGAAACTTGGTGTGGCCAAGTCTTCATTTGGCTTTCTTTTGCCGTTGTCGGAGAAAATCTCTTCAAATACTTATTAATTGAAACCACTTTCCTTGCTCTTTTTTCCAAGTTTCTGGGATTAAGTTTTCAATGCTCTTTGAACTAATTATTTTATAAGAAAAATTTATTCCAAATTTATGCTTTAATGCAAAAATTCCCCAGAAATAATGAAGAAATTTAAAATTGATAAATTGATTTAGATGTGTATGAGATTCAGTGAACAAAGAAGATGGGGGCAACATGGGGTTTGAGGAGGAACTGGATTTTTATTTTGCAAATTTCATTCCTATTCCCTTTACTAACTAGTTACCAAACACATTGGGTAATTTAATGTTATTTCATTTCATTCCATTCCTTTCCTTTCCCTTTCTTTTGATTCCCATTCTGTTTCCGTTTGTGAACCAAACGCCCCTTTAGCGGTTTCTCTGGTTGGTGGGTATGTGAACATTCTTAATGACCTTCAATCAATGCCTACCACCGCTATTTATGTTTTCTTTCTATTTTTCTTTAAATTTTCACAAAATATCTCATTCTTCTCTTCATCCCCCCCTTTTAAACTTTTCACCTAAATGCTAAACTCCCCCTCATATTTCTTTCTAGGTCCGCCCATGCCTATGAGTCATTAGTTGCCACCCTATTTCACCAATGGTGACTTTCACAGTGAAAAATAAAATCAAGAAATGTGTTCTCTTTTAGCTTCTTTGACTAAGCCGGAGCTCCCTTCAAACCAATAGTCCAAGTTGTTCATTTCTGAATGTTTTTGGGATCAACCCAATTTCAGCTCCCTATTTCATCAACTTTGGAAAGATGGATTTCATGTATGCATTTGGTTGGGCGAAATGATTTTTTTTTTGCTTTTTATGTTCAGAAAAATAAAATTTTCAATTTTACCCTTTGCCACGTCTTCATTTTTTATGGTGTCAGGAGAAAGACCTTGATTTGATAACGTTTTGAACATCAGTCCTCGTTTTGAAAGAAAAAAAATTACGATCCTCATTTTAAAAACGAGTGTAACCATATGTCATGTTTTTGAATTTTACCCAGTAACTTATGTAGAAGAAGATGTCAATGTATTAGAGAGATAGTGAATTTACAAAGAAGAGAAATTCCTTAGTCACAAGACTCTTAATAAGTATACAACCTCTCTAATCTATATAGTAAAGTAATTATTTTTACATGCGATACCAACCACACTATCTTCCTAGCTCTTCTAACTATGACCGGTTTCAGTATAAGTAATTAGCTAACATTTAACATCTATAAGCAATGAAGTAGGTTAGATGGTACAGTGCCAAAAGAAATTTGTGCAAGAATATTAGAGGGACAAAAACTTGTTAACAATAACCCAGAAAAGAAGAAATCAGGTCAAGCTAAAAGAAAATAGCTCTTCTAACTACACCACACCGGCCACACTCACAATTCATGGTATCTTCATATACATTTAGTTTTCCCTTTTTATCTACTATTTGTTTCTCATTCAATTCACTATTTTGTCTTATCCTAGTGGTTAAGACTGAACTTGTACATCTATAGGTCCCAGGTTTGAACCACATTTAGAGTGAGTGGAGATTTATGTTTCTATTTAATGTAACCACAACTGCACATTTTTTTAAATCATTATTTTATTCGTTTAACCATCACCAAATTAGAAGATTTGATTGGTGCAAGTGTTTGTAATTTTATGTATATTGATACCATACTAAGTATACCACTCCCTTCGGTCTAACCGACACATATAATATTGTCGTCAAGTCATATGTCCTAAATCCAAAGGAATTCACAAGAGAGCTCCACGTCTTTGGTCCTTCAAATGGAGTTCGGTCTATGAACCGCTATGTCAACTTCAGTAAGAGCATTAATGGTGATTTAGCTAATCTAGACATGCCAGCCCAACCAAGCATGGCTCCACTACCTGCCACAAGCTAGCATAGACCACCACTACGCCATAGATGGCTTGCTGCAACCCTAGCAAAAGGTTTGCTTTATGGGGTAAAAAAGTTGCCTCAACAGAAAGGGCAACCTTTTGCCAAAAAAAAGCGTAGGTTTTTTCGCCCTTGCCTAAAGTCGTTTAGGCAACCGTTTTTCTTATCTCTAGCAACCCGGAAAAAGGGTACCCTAATCATCCTATAGCAACCCTTTTACACTTATAGGCGACCCAATTTAGGGTTTGCTATAAATATTAGACTATTACGGTTAACGACATTTGGTTTTTTATAGGCAACCCTTTTTGACTTAAAAGCAACTCTTTTTATGTAACGCTTTGGCTTGTAAATGCAACCTTTTTGACAACATTTGCGACTATTTTTTTTACAATTTCATTTTCAATTGTTACACATTTGATAACTAGTGCAACTGTTTTTTCATTTACGCTTTCTTTCTCAACTGCAACCCATTTTCAGAAAATTGCATGATACGGTTCTAGTTTGTTGCAACCTTTATTAATATAAGATATTGTATTAATAATCAATATATAAAGAGAATCCATGATACATAACAAAGACCAAGTTTAAAATAGAAAGTAATTCAAACAATAAGTTAAAATAAAATAATGTACATAACTAATAAGATGAGACACATCTTTTACACTTGAAGCTATCTCATTGCGTCTCTAGAAGACAAAACTCCGTTCTGTGAACATCGAGATGCTAATCTCACTAATTCAGTTCCATCATCATTTGTAGGTTGTCCTTCCAAGCAAGAGTCTATGAGCATTTGGATATTCATGTCCCTTATTAAGTCTAGTGCCAGAAAGAAATTGCAACTTCAAGTTTTTATATCGATCTTATTATGACATTCTGAGTATTCACATATGTAATAAGAAAAATCAAAATCAATGACCAGTCAATGCACATTGATAAAAATAGAGAAAATAAATACAAATTATGTCAAACAAGATCCTTGACAAACTTTTATAAATGCAAACATCCACTTTAATAACCTTTCTTAACTTATGCATACATTTTGTCTCTTAGGCGTGTGCATCGGAGCCTTGCCCCACGTGCCTCAGTGTGCATTGCACCTCCAACTATGCCTATGGCTAAATACTCATATTCTCATCAAAATAGCATATCATCGCGCTAAGGCGTTAGTTTAGGATAGCAATAGTACCAAATAAAGGACAAGAAGACTAAACCAGATATGTAAACAAGGAGAGTAGATGTTAAGATAAAAGTGAGATCCTTGAGCATGAAAAAAATTTGGGTATAACATTTGGTGTAATTAAACAAAACACTTTCATAAAAAAAATTAAACAAAACACTTGACAAAAATGTGAATCATGTTCAAGATGGATTAACATTAAAATAAACATGTTTCTAAAAGCTGCACGAATCATGAATCTTAAAACCTAGGCAAATGCTAGCTATATTTCTAGGAGCTACATAAATCTTCTAAGCTCTAATGGGTTCACAATTAAAATCTTCCTTACTCAACTGCTGAAATGAACAAGACCCAACTCATATGATAAATGCAAAACCAAATAACCAATTTGACCATAATAAACGCAAGGTTATATCACAATTCAAAAATACGATTTCACTTAAAAGCCAAACAATCGCTCGAAATAGGGCGGGTTATAATACCTGTTTTTATGCAATCAAGTTTTTAATCCATTAAACAAATCCCAAAAGTTCAATCATATACCGCATATATACTACCCTGGATCATGAGTTCATAGGCAAACATTGATGCATAAAATTTCTGGTATTACTCACCAAATAAACTCATATTAACTCAGCAAATTTAAGAAGTTCACTTCAAGAAAATCAGATTCATGACTCATTTTAAATTGCAAAAACGAACCCAAAAATAGAGGAATCTGAGAAAAAGTTCTTCTAATCATAAGTAGGCATGTGTCTTGTCTTTCCAATAACTCAAGAATCATGCAAATCCAATTTATATAGATCAAGTCATGTTCAAAACGGTCAAGTATATGCAGTTGGGAAAATTACGAAAATGATTTCCATGACTCAACTTTAACCAAAATTTCGACATAGTAAATAAACATGTTTGTCAAAACTTCATTCTAGACTTATGTTCGCATATCTCTTAAGAATCCACAGAATCAAATTTTTTTGAAATCCAACATATAAATCAAAAGAAATTCTACAAACAATTAATTGTGTTCAAATCTGAAATTTCTAGCAAAAACATAAAGAAATAAAATACTAGTACACAGCAAAAACATATAAAGATCAAAGCCAACAAAATTTTATTCAATGGCTATGACACATATGGTTAGGACATATCAATATGACCAATCTGTGCAAATTAGCCAGAAATGAACTTTTTGGGGGGTTTACCTAATCTAGCCTTTGAAAAAGATAGACTCTACTCAGCATGCCAACTTGGGAAACAATTTACGAAGACCTTTATATCCTTAGCTGATATATCTTCTTCTCGCGCCCTTGATCTTCTACACATGGATTTGTTTGGGCTAGTGTTGCCAATGAGTCCACGTGGAATGAAGTACACCCTTATGGTTGTGGATGATCTAAATAGGGTCACTTGGAGTGTCTTACTTGCAAGCAAAGATGAAACATTTGAATCATTCTTTAGGTTGGCTATCCGGATCATGATTGAAAAATACCTTAAAATTAATAGAATACACAGTGACCATGGAAGAGAATTCAAAAACAGGCAGTTTGAGGAATTCTATTCTAAGCATGGTATTGACCTCAATTTTTTGCCCCTCATACACCTCAATAGAATGGGGTTGTTGAGAGAAAGAATCACACTATTGCAGAGATGGGTCGTTCTATGCTAAGTGATAACAACCTGCTTATGTATTTATGAGGAGAAGCTATTAACACAGCTTGTTATATTCTAAACATGGTTTTAATTCGCCCAGTTTTGAACAAAACTCTTTATGAGCTTTGGAAGGGGCGCAAGCCCAAGGTTGGTCATCTCAAGGCCTTTGGTTGTAAATGCTTCATATTGAATACTAAAGACCAATTGGCTAAATTTGACCCTAAGGCTGATGAAGGAATCTTTCTGGGTTACTCAACACACAGTAGGGCATATAGAGTGTATGTCAAGAGGACTATCACATTAGAGGAGTCAATGCATGTAGATTTTGATGAAACTAACAATTTAGGTAGAGAAGCCAGTGATGATGAAAAGGAAAGAGATCAAGTTAGCGGATCAGTCAATCAACCCATTGTTATTCCTGATCCAATTCTAGAAAAAGAAGATTATGAAGTTGACTTGGGCCAATCCATTAACTTTGGTGATGATAATGATGCTCAACCAATGACAGTAGATCAGCGAGCTGATCATGATCTACCAAAAGAAGTTAGAACAAGGAGAGATCACCCAGTTGAGAAGATCCTTGATAGTGTGCAAAATCCAGTACTGGTTAGAGGTCAGTTAAATAGAATGATGAGTCATTCAACATTTGTCTCATTGATTGTACCCAAGAAGTTTAAAGATGCTGAGTTCGATGACGACTGTATAATTGCAATGCAAGAGGAGCTTAACCAGTTTAGAAGAAATGAAGTTTGAGATTTAGTGGCGAAACCCAGAGGCAAGTCAATCATTGGCAACAAATGGGTTTCCAAGAACAAGTTAGATGAATTTGGTAGTGTTATCAGAAACAAGGCCAACCTAGTTACTCAAGGCTACTATAAGGTGTCGATGATGTTTGGGTCTCCCTTGGCGCCTACCGATGGGGCCCACTGGGGTGATTGGTTAATTTAGGCATGATGAAACCATTTAGTTCAAGTTTGCACATTTAAGCCAATTTTATGAATGAAAGAATCGAGACGCTAATCTTGATACAAATGATAGAGTCGCCGCCCCCCAAGTTGTCTACTTGGGAAAGAGTTTTAGTATGGTTCCCATTGAGCGGGAGACTCATACCTTTTAGATCAGAGATTCAGGTATCGGATGAGTCACTTATTTCTCATTTAGTTAATTCAAAATTACATTCTTCGCTTAAAACTGTTTTGTTGGGAAACTATGATCCAGACCACAAATTAAACTAAATTATCCGGATCAGGTTTGAAAGAAATAAAAACTTAAACTATGTAAATCACAAATCCAAATGGAAACATCCGGACAAAGATCCAGCTACAAGGCTGTCCATTAAAGACATCAAATACCTAAGTACATGGAATCATCAGAATAAAGCTTGGAAAGGAAACAAGCTTTAATCCCTCAAGAACAGCATCCGGAAGGACTGATTGCCTTATCTCTGGAAGAAGGCAGATCTAAAGAATATGAGTCCAAAGACATCCAGAAGACTTATGCTTGAAGACAATGGGAAAAGTTTCAAAGATAGCTTTTCCCTCCACCTTTTGGTCTATGAAGTCAAAGATCCTTTCCCCAAGACAAAGATAAAATGACAGCTTGCATTTTTCATAGAAAGGACAAAAGGACTAACAATAGACTGAAAAAGTTGAAAACCTTTTTCACCTAGACCAATAAGGAGGCGCGCGGAGCTCACATAAAAAACCTATTGGTGTAAAAGTTGGTGTATCACAAAATGCCAAGTAAAACAATCACTGACCACTTTTCAGCATCAATCCCTAGGATTTAAATGGGTCAAACTACAGTCTAATAGATTGATCAACAGTTCCAGAAGTGCCACCTATAACCTAATCAAGGGTGAAGATTTATTACAAGTTCAACAACCCACAACGGCTATATTTATGATGAAAGCCTATAAAAGGGAAGCTTCACCAGATGAGAAGGTTGGCTGTTTGATTAACAGAAACAAGTAACAAAAAACCACAAGCATTCAATCAGCTTACAATCCCTCCAAGAATCAATTAATTCCAAATCTATTGTAAGGATTTCTAAGTGAACTATAAACTTAAGGAAATCCAAAAACCAAAAGCTTTATGAAAACAAGAGTGTAAGGATCTCTAACTTGGGTGAGTTGGGAGATTAGGATACAACTTAAATTTGGTACTTTGAGTTGGAACTCCCTATAGGACTCAGCTTAGATTTGGGGTAGAAGTCTAAGTGGTATATCCTACTAAAGAATAAAGGACTCAGTTAGGAGTTGGTGCTTCTAGTGGTATATCCTACATCCAGAAGGGGTTACCATCCGGAGACAAATTGTAAGGCTTAATTCCTGCCAGTTGGAAAGGAATCCACTAGTGAAAAAGCTCGGAGGAAGGAAACTCCGGGGAATGGAGTAGGCGGGGCGGAACTAGGATAAAAACCTTATGTGTTTAATTTCTCTAACTTTTATTATTTGCATTATATTGTCATAACTGCATCATCTGGATCCATCATCCAGTTCATATCAAACACGCTAGACTAAGACTTTTTAAAGTCTTTATATTCTGTGAAAAAGGGTCATTCACCCCCCTCTGACCTTATAAAGACTCTCATAGGGACCAACAAGTGGTATCAAGGCAAGTGCTCAAACTAGAGATCTAACAATCTCGAGCTAAAGGTCCATATATTTTGATTCACATATCAAAATGAGTTTCCAAAACTCACAACTCCTTCCCGAGGGTATGTCTGTTACCCATCCTCCACTCTTCACCGGTGAACACTACACGTTCTAGAAAAATCGAATGGAGAACTTCATCCAGTCATAAAGTATGCAAGCATGGTTAGTTATAAAAGCTGGTCCATATGAGCCTACTTATGAAGTAGAGGGTATGACTACC
The DNA here is from genome assembly GCA_947683365.1 of Euphorbia pulcherrima. NCBI lineage: Eukaryota > Viridiplantae > Streptophyta > Magnoliopsida > Malpighiales > Euphorbiaceae > Euphorbia > Euphorbia pulcherrima. The sequence goes on from CANTUS010000004.1 coordinate 34,725,164, forward strand.
CGAAAGCCATCAAGTATGTGGGATGAGAATGACTTTAAAAAGTTGCATGAAAATGCAAATGCTATTAACATGCTTAATTGTGCTCTGAGTGCAGCTGAATTCAATAGGATATCCAGATGCGAGACTACAAAAGAGATTTGGGAAAAGTTGGAGGTAACCTATGAAGGAACCGCCAAAGTAAGAGAAGCTAAGCTTTATCTACTCCAGCGATAGTTTGAATCCTTCAAGATGGAGCCTAAAGAATCAATCAACAGCTTGAACACTAGATACACCAATCTAGTGAATGAGATGAAAATGCTGGGAAAGGAGATCCTAGAAGTAGAAATGGTCAAGAAAGTGCTCCGGAGTCTCACCAAGGAGTGGGACAACAAAAAGACTGCCATTGAGGAAGCTCATGACTTAAAATTTTGCAATTATGATAAACTCATTGGTAATTTTCTAACCCAAGAATTGTCCTTAGAGAGATATAGCCAATAAGAAAAGAAGCCTGAGGAGAAGAAGAAAGCCATTGCACTTAAGGCAGAATCCACCGGATTAGCTTCATCCGGAGAAGAAGAGCAAATCAATAAATCAATGAGCACTAAAGATTAACTTGCTATACTAACCAGAAGGCTCAACTGATTCATACAAAAGAAAGATAGAAGGAAATCAAGAAAGTATGAATCTCGGAAACCAAGAGAAGGCACTTCCAGAAGAGATAGGCCTAGAAGAAATTCGGAAGAAAAGAAGGATCCAGAGAAAGAAGCTGCATGTTTTGAATGTGGTGAGAAAAGCCATTTCAGAACAAAATGTCCCAAGCTTAAGAGAACCAAGAAGTTCGGAAAGAAGGCAATGGTAGCTACTTGGAGCAATAGTGAAGAAAGTAGTAGCTCATCTTTAATAGAAGAAGAGGAGATTGCTAATTACGCATTCATGGCTCTGATTGATCTGGAAGCAGAGCAATCTAGAAGGAATGCCTCCAAGCAGGAAACAGTGCAAATCGAAGAATCAAAATCAGATACAATAAACACTGAGATAAATTCTTATTCTAATTTTGCTTCTAATCTTGACCTTGCTAGAGCTCTATCTATTGTAATCAAGGGTGTAAACAAGAATGCAAAAGCAATCAAGTCCCTTAAAAGAGCAGTAATGGAGTTGGCAGAAGATGCTGAAGTAATGGCACAAGACATCAATCTGGTTAGAGCAACCAAGCATATTGATGTTGTGGAGGAAAACTTCCTGAGGAATAAAGTCTAGATCCTAAATGCAAATGTAATGGGACTAGATAGAGAAATCAATCTATTAAAGGAAGTATCTAGGAAGAGGCCAGAGACAAAAGCTCCAAGAAGAGATAATCATCCTCCTACTCAGAACAGATTCCAAAGGACCCCTAATCAAAGGATGAAGGAAGTTAGCAAGCAACCACAAGGCCAAAGATATACTGCTGCTCAAAAGGGAAAGGCTAAGGTGGCCTACAACCAACAAACTATCAAATAAAGAAGAAATTGTAGAGCTAAAGTTGAACCTCCAACCAGCTTCCGGATTAATAACAGACCATCCACCAGTGTGCAAAAAGCTGGGTATAAAGGCAACTATGGGAAGAAGGATCTGGAGAAGATCAGCGAGAAGCAAAAGCAAAACAAACCTATTTTAGGTTACAGGTTTTGTGGGAAAAATAATCATATTACTAAATCATGTAGATTAAAAAATGGTCATTATGATATTTACCCTTGGCCTGAGATGGTTATTAACCTGAGAGGACCCAAATTTGATTGGGTACCCAAACCCACTTGATTTGTTTTGTAGGTATGCCTTAGATCCACAGTAGATCAACACACTTGGTATATTGATAATGGATGCTCAAGGTACATGACAGGTGATGAGAAGGCCTTCATCACATTGACTCGAAAGAAGGGAGGCAAAGCAAGCTTTGGAGACAATCAAAAGGGACAGATCATTGGCCATGGAACCATTAGATCTGAATTAAAGATAGAAGATGCCTCATTGGTTGATGGATTAAAATTTAACTTGCTAAGTGTGGCCCAACTCTGTGACAAAGGAAGGAAAGTCACATTTGATTCCGGAGGCTGCTCAATCTATAATAGTAAGTCCGACCAACTCATTCTTTATGCACCTAGAGTAAAGAATGTCTATTCTGTAAACATTAAAAATGATAAAAAGAATATCTGCTTGGTGTCTAAAGAAGAAGAATCATGGCTATGGTACCAGAGGTTAGGATATGTCAGCATGAACCTCCTGACCAAAGTAGCCAAAAAGGAATTACTAGTGGGTTTGCCTAAGGTTGCTTTTGATAAGGATCATCTATATGCTGCATGTCAATTAAGTAAACAGCATAAGAAAAGTTTCCCTTCCATCTCATACATTCCTTCTAAAAGAGTACTTGAGCTCTTGCATATTGATCTCTTTGGTCCAATCAAACCATTGAGTTTAGGTAGAAGAGAATACACCATGGTCATTATGGATGATTATTCTCGATATACCTGGGTTCTCTTGCTAGAAAGCAAGGATGAAGCCTTTGACCAATTCTCTAAAACATTCATCCGGATAGAAGTAGAACAGGGCATAAGCATTGCACGCATCCAGAGTGATAATGGTGGAGAATTCAAAAATAAGAATTTTGCTAATTTTTGTGACTCTAAGGGCATTGAACATAACTTCTCTGCCCCTCACACTCCTTAACAAAATGGAGTTGTTGAGAGTAAGAATAGGATCATAGTTGAGATGGCTAGAACAATGCTCAATGAAAATTGTTTGCCAAAATACTTTTGAGGAGAAGCCGTGAATACAACATGTTATATTCTAAATAGAGCTCTCATTAGAAAGACTATAGAAAAGACCCCATATAAAATCTAGAAGGGAAGAAAACAAAAAATTAGGTATTTCAATGCATTCGGATGTAAATGCTACATCCTTAATGATAGAGAGAAACTAGGAAAATTTGATCCTAAATCTGATGAAGCAATTTTCCTTGGCTACTCAACATATAGTAAGGCTTACAGAGTCTTCAATAAATAAACCCAAACAATGGTAGAGTCAATACATACAAATTTTAATGAGACTAACACTGCAGGAAAGAAAAGCTACACTCCGGAATATCCAGTTCCGGAAGATGAAAAATCTGGAGAAAAGAAGGAAGTAGGAATTCCTAATTCATTTCAAATCAAGAAGTACAAAGAGGAAGATGAAGGAATATCCTTTGATCCAAAAGTACAACAAGTTAAGCTCAACCCACAGGTAATTGACTTTAATGAAGGCCAAGAAGGAGTGGTTGAAGCTAAAGTGTAGCAAGTCTTAGTTCAATATGAAGGCCTGCAAAGGGAGATCCGGACACACAAAGATCACTCCATTGAGAATATTCTGGATGATGTTTAGAATCTATTAAGAACTAGAGGTCAGCTTAACAGGATGATGAGTCATGCCGCTTTTATCTCTCTTATAGAGCTAAAGAAATTTAAAGATGTGGAAGGAGATGAAAGCTGAATGATGGCAATGCAGGAAGAGCAAGATAAATTCACCAGAAATGATGTTTGGGATCTAGTACCACCTCTTAAAGGAAAATCAATCATTGGCACCAAGTGGGTGTTCTAGAACAAGCTTTATGAATCTGGAGTGGTGGTGAGAAAAAAAGGCAAGATTAGTTGCCCAAGGGACACCCAACAAGAAGGAATTGATTTTGAAGAAACCTTTGCTCCTGTAGGAAGGCTGGAAGCAATCCGGATCCTATGTGCTTTTGCATCATTCATGGGGTTCACATTATACCAAATGGATGTCAAAAGTGCATTTCTAAATGGTGTTATCTAAGAAGAAGTCTATGTTAAGCAACTACCCGGTTTTGAAGATCCAAAACATCTGGATCATGTCACAAGCTGAAGAAGGCTCTCTATGGATTAAAGTAGGCACCCAGAGCCTAGTATGAGAGGTTAACCTCATTCCTTATATCTAAGGGTTATATCAGAGGCAGAGCAGACACTACCTTATTCATCAAAAAGAAGAAAAATGATATCATTCTAGTCCAAATTTATATGGATGATATCATATTTGGAGCTACCGATGAAAGGATGTGTAAAGAATTCAGCTCTCAAATGCAGAAGGAATTCGAGATGTCCATGATAGGAGAACTCAACTTCTTCCTTGGTCTACAAATAAAGCAAAGTCCGGATGGGAGTTTTATTAATCAATCAAAGTACACCAAGGAAATCTTAAAAAAGTTTGAAAAGGACAAGAGCAAACCTATGTCCACTCTAATGGGATTAGATACAGTCCTATCCAAGGATTATGAAGGAGAAGATGTTGATCAGAAGCTTTATAGAGGGATAATTGGTTCACTTCTATACCTAATAGCTAGCAGACCTGACATACACTATGCAATTTACTACTGTGCAAGGTATCAAGCCAATCCTAAGGATTCTCATCTCAAGGTAGTAAAAAGAATCCTTAGATACCTCTTAGGAACCACTGAAGTTGGGTTATGGTATCCTAGTAGTGGAGACTTCACACTCCAAGGGTTTACTGGTGCAGACTATGGTAGAGACACTCTTGAGAGAAAGAATACATCTAGAGGTTGCCATTTCCTTAGAGATTGCTTAGTCTCTTGGTATAGCAAGAAGCAAACTTCAGTTGCCTTGTCGACCATAGAATCTGAATATAGGGCAGCTGGAAGTTATGTAGCTCAGCTCCTATAGATCAAACAATAGCTAGAAGATTATAGAGTTTAATCCGGATGATTGGATGTTATGTCTGACAACAAAAGTACTATTGATGTGTCAAAGAATCCAGTACTCCATAGCCGGATGAAGCATGTCAACATAGGACATCATTTCATCAGCGATCATGTGATGAAGAAGGATGTTGCATTGGTATATATTCCAACCAATGAGCAAAGGGCAGATATCTTTACTAAGCCTTTAAGTAAAGATCAATTTGGGAAGCTGAGGGAGTCTATTGGAATGTCCAATCCAATCTAGGATCAATTCGGAAGATAGCTTGAAATCAAGCCGGATCGAAGGCTAAAAACTCAATCCAGAAAAGAATAAGCATTGGAGTGAAATCTATTCCGAAAGCATGCCATGTCAGTAGACAAGAATGACAAATGGCAGTAAAAGCTCTTAGAGGTAACAGTTACTTTTTGAATTTCAAAAGTCTATTAGCTGTTACACGCGTGGTAAATTAGACAGTCATTTCAAAATTAAACCATTCCTATTCGCCAGTTAAACTGAATTTACCTCTCTCCTAAAAATCTGACTGCCATGTTATCAATCCAGTCAAAATAACCAGCGTCCGAATTAACCAAATACCCTCACTTTGAAAAATCTATATAAACCCCTCAAATTCATTCTTCTTCTTCATGTGAGCAACTACTATACTGTTACTCTACAAAACTTGAAACCCAAACCCTAAATTCTTCAACTCTTTTCTAAAAATGGCTGCAATTATGACTAAAGATGGACCCATAATGCTTCTAACCCAGAATATCTTTGAAGAATCTGATCTTCAAAGTGGAGAATTCATTCCTGCAAATTTCAAGCCCTCCGATTCCGTACTCCCCACAGACTATTTGGGGGATAACTTCTTATTTGAGACGGATCCTTAATCCAAGCTCATAGAAGATCAGAATCTTATAGATTTCCTTAAAATTACCCCACTTATCCTAACTTGGTCAAGGAATTCTATGAGAATCTCAGTGTCTACTCTAAGCTTGATGCTCTTCGAATGAAAGTTTAGGGTAAAGAAATTATTGTAACCCTAGATTTCTTCGAACATCACCTGGGTATGAAGAATGAAGGTGTTTTACAAAGAACTGATGGTGATGAACAGAAAGTCATGTACAAATCCAAAGAGTTATGATATCCAAACTACTTCGGAGATAAATTCAGCACATATTTTCCTCAAGTTCCCAAATATCTCCAGCATGCTATGGTCAAACTAGTCCTAATAAGGAAAGTATCTGTCACAATAGTGTCCTCATTTCAACACTGCATGCTCCAACATTGGGTTGAGATCAGGGTAGTAAGTATGCCCATACTAATCATCAACTCCATCAAGCAACATGTAAATTCTCATGGTGCTCTCATCACCCGGATCCTCTTTGTAAATAAAATTGACCTTACCGGATTTGAATCCATCATTGGTAAGGAAATCTTAGAGAAGAACTTTAAGAAGTTGACCTATAGGGAGAAGCGGAATGAAGAAAAAGCAAAGAAACTCAGGGATGACAGAAAGAACAAGGCCCAAAAAGTTGTAAACCCTGATACTATAGCCCCTGCTCCTAAAAAGCCAAGGACCAAGGCTCAAAAGAAAATGGTTGTAGTTCCGGATGAAGTGAAGGATGAGGATACCCAGACCATCTCCCAGCTGCTCAAAAATTCCCCTGAGAAGCCAAAACCAAGGGGAAGGATAATTAAAACCGCTGATCTATTAACGAGACCAGTGTATGATCCGGAGGCAAAGGAGACCATTGCAGTAGCTGCTGCTACAATCAGAAAGGGTTATCAAAAGGGCCAGAAGAGGAAAGCATCAGAACTACTAAAGGGGGGAGATGGGTCTGATAAAGAGGAAACAGAAGATGGAATGCCTGCACCTAAGAAGTAGTTCACCCGAAAGGGGTGTTCTTTTGATGAAGCAGCTAAAGCGCAAAAGCATCAAAAGAAAAATGCAAAAAGGCCAACTGTGATCATTATTAATGAAGAGATAGCGAAATGAGTTGTGGTGGAAGAATTAGCTAGGGAAAAAGCATCAAACGGGAAAAATGTGCTCGGTACAATGAGGACATCCTTTCGGAGGATCCTCAATATGAAGAAATGATGGCCTCTGGGGCAGAAAACTACCAGCTAAATAATCCAGCCATTGAGGGACCCGAGGGATCTTCTACTCAGCTAATTCTAATTGACTCAAATGCCATGGTTGAGCTTTCCAAAATTCTAGAATTCAGATCCTTCAATTTCATGGCCTTTACATAACCTCTTCCGGAGAACCTGCTAAGTTTGGAAGCTAGAAATCCCGCAGAAATAAATCCTGTAAAGGTAGTAGGAGAGGGCATTGAGGAAAATTCCAATGCGCCTGTTGAGCGTCAAAGTCCTGAAAAGGCATTAGTAGGGTTGACTGAGGATAGTTCCACTCATCCGGGGGTTGTGGTGGAAGATGAAGCCATAAATGCTCAAGACCAGCTACCAACCACTGAGGTAAAAACCATCTCAGTCAATATTCCTATTAATACTAATGATAATGTTGATGTTGAAACAGAAGTTGAAACAAGGGACAACTTGGATACACATGTCCCAAATGTATCCAAGGAAGGTGTGCCCAACCCGGATAATCTTACTTTAAAGGAGGGACATTGTCTAGGACCCAATGAGAACACTCCTAGAGTGGACTTAATGGGCGAGGCAAGTCCAGAGGATAGGTTGGAAGAGAGGGAAGAAGAACAAGATCCAGAGGACAATGACAAGCAAAAAAATAATGAACCCTATGGAAGTAGCTCAAGCTCCAGAGATAAATCCTTCAGCTCCTCTGAAGAGGAATTGCCTCCTAAAGTAAGCCCAATGAGAGTGCCTGCAAATAATATAGTTAAAGGAAAAGTTTTAGCAGCACTCCATCTTCTAAAAGAAGCTGCCCAATAAGAAAATGAGGAAGGGTATGTTAAACAGAGCCTCCGGACCATATGCACACATCTTAGAGGAGTTAAAAAAGAATTGCTAAGATAAGCTGCTGATAAGGATATAAAAAAGGAGTTGGGTGAGATCAAACTATTAGTGAAAAATATATAGGACAAAGTCCTGGACTTCCCAACTCCAGGAGCAATTGCAGAAGCCTCTCTCTCCCACACCACTCCAATTCTAAATGCCCTCAAGGAGAATGGTTCCACAGCCAACCAGACTGCTGATCAATCTAACATATTGGCTTCAAATAACTATGGAACTGTGCTTAACAAGATCACATCATCCTCCTCCGAGCAAACAGAAGAAATTAAGGCTTATCTGGACTCCAAGTTTGAAAACTTGTCAAAATTCATGGTTGAAAAAGACCTCTCTCCTGCCATCAAAGATTTAGGAGTAGACCAGCAAGTCACCCAAGAAACACTGGTGCACTTTATAGAGAAATTTCTTCCCAAATTCAAGGAGAAAATTTTGGATGATATGGGTGATGAACTACAAAGCCACATAACTCGATTAGAAAAGCAAATAAATGATTGGAAGGCATCCATCTCAACAGAACTCTCTCTCCAATCTGAATCCCTGCATAATATTCGAAAAGGACTTAGTGAAGAAATTACTCTCCTTCAGACCGAAATCAATAATCTTTCTATATCCGGATCTTCTTCCACCCCTGCCATTACAAAAAGCCAGCTCCTTCTGGTCTTCCACAACCTCATACAGGCCACTGGAGATTCCAGCTTCTTCGGACAGAAAGGAATGACAACTGTCCTCAAAGTCTTCTTTCCTTACTATGACCCAAAGGATCAAGAGCTTGTCTTGCGCATTCATCCATCTATCAAGCAGTCCTATGACAATTTAAAGAAGACCATGTGAACCTTCTATCTCACTCCTCCTATGGTTAACAAGATTATTGAGGAAAGATCCAAAGGCAGTGCTGACTACACGATGTATTCAAATGCATGGGAAACAGCTTGGGATAACAAGACTTATATGGTTATAGACCCCTAAGCTAGAAACAAAAAGGGGAGAAGAGTATACAAGAACATGGACCTAGAAAGGGAAAGGAGAAAGAGGGAGCATCCAGAGGGGATCAGAATTAGACTAGCTATTATCTGTACTTGTAAAATTTTGTAATAGATTCTGTAATAGCTAGATTCACTATTATATTTTTCTGTAATTTGTAATATGAACTTCATTGATGTTAACTATTGTTAATAGCAGAAGTATATATAGTGTAAATATCTAATTCTCAAAATATTGCTTCCAAAAGTACAATATGCAATTGTACTAAAACAAACTTAGAAGCTAGAATTAAAATATATTGGGGGGATTTGGATGCATTTCATTTTTATCATTTGGGGAATCATTATAGAAATCCTATTTTTCTACACTCTTTCACACTCATTATATGTGTTTACAACTTACAATAAAACACAAGCAATAAAACAGGGAATAAAATTACAACTGGGGGAAAATGGGGAAATCACAAGAGAACCTATGCATTTGTTCTAAGTTATAGAACAAAATAAGATAAATTCCCCTGCATCCACAAAGATTAGCACAGTTTGTAGCATATCATTAGTTAGCATTTTGTTAGGAAAAATATGATTATGTTAGCATGGCGGTTTTGCGATCGATAGTGCCTGGACAGCTTCTAGGATCGGAGAGAAATAATAGGTCTTCAGCGTATTTTGTTATGAAAAAACATTTTAACTTTTGGTGGGTTGATTTATCGAATTATTAGTGAAAATGATTGCATGGAAAATGGTGAGGTTGGATTGATTTTACTGATTAAAAATGGAACTATGAGTTCTGCCTGGGGGCTAATACCCGTACGGGTGGGGTGAGTCCCATACAACTATTAGGGAAGACCCATACCGGTATGGGTATGGGGGACCCGTACAGGTCATGTCTGGTCCTAGGCAGAAAATCAGTTCTGTTAACAAGCAGATTTATGAAGGAGAAACGAAATAAAATGGGATTTCCTTTCATGTGGGTATGGCGCACCGATTTAATAGCCCTAAAGATATAAAGGTACCAGTAAGGTCCGCATGGAGTAGGATCAAACCTAAAACATGAATAAAAGACTAGGCAGAATTGAATAGATGGAGAGCGATAAATAAATAATTGAGATGTGAGTCTCTTTAAAACTCAAGAGTGTTACCTTTATGAAGTAAATCCCCTTTGAGGTGATCCCTTTGCTGTGAGAGAGTCTAGCCAAAGTAGATGATGAAATGGTGATTTTAGGACTATTTAGGTGAGTATTTTTGTGGACAGAACCTCCCTCAAATCCTAATAAATGAAGCTAGAAATGAATAAAATGTGGACAAAACCATAAGGAATGGGTTTTCTCCCTATTCTGTACCTTCTAAACCTCAACTATACCTTTTCTATACCTATAAAATCTGCTGGAATTTCATATATTATATGGTCTAGTTTCTTTACTAATTGCCTCCCCTTCAAATAAGGTGCAAAGACCTCTATTTATAGGGGAAATTGAGTCTGAATGCAATAAATTGCATTCGTGACTTGATTTCTCCTGAAAATGGTATGGATCACCTGTCATAAAGCCTATTTAGGCAAGAAGAGGACCCGTACAGGTGGGGTGGGACTCTACGGGTCCACTGGTGGATCCGTACCACCAAACATGACTCATACGGGTCATTAAGGGTAGACTAACTCTCCAAACTTGGCCAAACTCAGCTCTGCAGTAGTAGGAACACCTTTGATGGATAACACCTGTAAAATATTACATTATCTAGCTCTCATCATCATTTTGTGAGATGGACCATTAAAATCCAGTGCTCACAAACTCCCCCTTGTGGGATCACTATTGATACAGATCTTTATGATCTCATGATGTGAGCGAGGGTTTAGAAATCATACCTGAGGTGATGACATGAGCAAGTTCCTTTATTGAGGTGAACTCCTTTCTTGAGGCGGTTGACTTTTCGTGCTAATGCATATCCCTTTCTTGAGGCGGATGACTTTCCTAGCCAATGTGAATCCCTAGTGACTCTTTACTAGGGAAAGTGTGTATCCCTTTCTTAAGGAGGATCAGCTTTTCTGGCTGATGTATCCCTTTCCTTAGGCGGATTGACTTTCCTGGCTGATGTATCCCTTTCCTAAGGCGGATCGACTTTCCTGGCTGATGTATCCCTTTCCTAAGGCGGATGACTTTCCTTTGCTGATGCGTATGCCTTTCTTGAGGTTGATGACTTTCCTTGCTGATGTATCCCTTTCCTGAGGTGAATCGACTTTCTTGGCTGATGCGTATCCCTTTCTTAAGGTGGATGGCTTTCCTTGCTGATGTATCCCTTTTCTGAGGTAGATCGACTTTCCTTGCAAATGCGTATCCCTTTCTTAAGGTGGATGACTTTCCTGACTGGGGATTTTGGATGACCTGTAAAGAGACAACAATCAAACACTGAGTTAGTCATTGTCTAAGCAGATGCATCTTAATTCTTGATTGACTTTATGACAAACAAAATTTTTTCCCTCTTCAATCAAGAATAAAGATGTGTGGATGGGGGTTGGCCCCTGAATAAGCCGTAAACTAAGTGTGAGAAATGGCGGGTTTGGTCCGATTGCTTTGGAATGGAGTGCCCCTTGGAGGGTGCCTCTCGAGGAATGCCCCTTAAAGGGCTTGATGATTAGGGGATGGCCCTAGATCGACTGCTTCGGTTGCCGGGGAATGGGGGGATGCCCCTAGGTTGACGGATCCCGCTGCTAGGGAATAGAGTAATGTTCTTTAGTGAACTCTTTTCTACTAGGGAAGTGTCTCCCTGCCAGACTCATTTGTCGGGGAAAATTTTCCATATTTGGGTAGACTTGTACATAAAAATTATCCTTGTTAGTGATCAATTAAAAAATGGATTACCTTGATTATTGATTGAATTTTGTGGAAACAAAATTTTTTGCCCTGTCAATCAAGGATCAAGGTGAGCTAGGGGTTTTGCCCCTAATTTAACTGAAATATGGAGTTTAGGAGAAGTAGGGTTAGCCCCGAACCTGGACTAGATGTTACCATGGTGCTTCTATGAAGTTCTGGCTCAAACATTTCCTTTTGATGACAAAGGATGACCCGTACGGGTGGTCTAAGATGCGTACGGGTGACAATTTGAAGAGATAGGACCCATACGGGTGGGATGGGACCCATACGGGTCATAATCAGGAGGTTTTAAAAAGGAAATAGACTCCTCACATCCCTCCTTGTACCAAACTCTCCTATATCACAATTTCTTGTGATTTTCTCCTAAAAAATGATCAAGATGTATAAAAAGATACCAAAGACTGGTCGTTTCTCTGTTAGGCGCGAGGATTTGCCCCTGGTAGGCAATTTGGTGCTTTGGGAATGCCCAATTTTGGTTGGGTATGCTTTTTATGAGGGGGACTCATTTCTTGGCCTTACTCCCACTTCTGAAGTGCCTCTAATTCTCTCTCCTGACACCCATGCCTCCAAACTCCAGGTATTTCACTCGATTCTTCACTTTTCCATTTTTGAAGTTTTATGGAATTTCTCAATTTTTGGCATTATTTAGGGTGTTTTAGATCCTGAAATAGAGTATGATGTATGTAACTTTAGTCTAGGATGCTTTTGGGATTGATTTGAATGAGCCTTGGTTGAATTTGGATTTTTGGGAATTTTTCTCGCATAGGGACTATTTGCAGGGACCCGAACGGGTGAGGGGGGACCCCGTAAGGGTCCATTTTTGGTATGGGTGCCACAATAGGACCCGTACGGGTGAGGTGGACCTGTACGAGTCTTGTCCACAGGGACATAACGTATAATTTTTTGCTTTTTGCAACCTTATCCTAATTTTTGATTTGTCCACTATATTCTAACCCTATTGAACTATACTTTTGTCCTTGTAGTTCGAGTACAAGACTGTGGGAGCCCTGAGCTTCTACAGGAAGTAGTATGAGGAGATCCATACTGCAGGGGATATCAAGCTACTAGCCCACATAGATTCTCTCGGTTTAGTGACATTATCAGGGCCATCCCTATGGCTCCGAAGACATTGCCTGGGTGCTAATTTAGCTTTAGCAGAGAGGTGGTCGGAGATGACCCATACTTTCCATCTGCCGATTGGAGAGGTCACCGTCACTCCCTTGGATGTGTGTGCACTAATGAGATTAGATTAGAGTGGGGCATATAACGCGGCCTAGATCGGGCACGGCGTGGTCTCCCAGGCTTGGGAGACCATGCCAGGCGGGGCCCAGGCCGTGTGGACCACACAGCCTATAGTGTGGACCACGCGGCCTGACTCCCCAGCGATAGCGATGGCACCGGCCATCGTCACCAGAGTAGGGGCGCCGGTGGGGCCCAAAAGGCAACGGAACACCCAAAAGACGGACTGGGGGACTAGACCTAAGCAACGGTGATCTCTACCAACTTAAAAATATTAGAATTCATTTTTAGAGGGCAATAAAGGTCCAAAACCATTAAAAGGCACTATCCACACACGATTTAACCTAGGAGATAAGGAATCAAAAGGGGCCATAAAAGGTCAGAGCAAAAAGTCAGCATCATTCTGTGGGTCACCAAAAAGCCCATGCTCATAGCATTGCTGATACCTCTGTAGGTGGTCAAGTGCCTTGAGTCTTTTCTCATCTATTGCATTCAATTATTTATACCTGGCCCTTGGCCAATCTAACTCTTTTAGCTGAGCTTCGAGTGCCACTCGTAGAGATCTTACTTCTATTTCAATAGGTAACACAGCTTCCATCCCATATACCAAGGAGAAAGGTGTTTGATCAGTGGGTGTCCTTACACTAGTTCTATACCTCTAAACTACAAATGGAAGTTTATCAGCCCAATCCCTATAGGTGGCGACTATCTTGGACAAAGTCTTCTTGATCGACTTATTGACATTAATGATTAGCTTTCCTTTAGAGATCCTGAGGAGTTTGAGTATAGACTTGTAACCCAGGGTGTACTTTCCATTCTTCATAACCAGAGTCGGCCTACTATTGATGTTGTCATGAGGGGTTGTTTTGGTTATGTAACTCAAGACATACTTCCCTTTCTTTATAGCTAGAGCCAGCCCACTGTTGATGATCTCATTAGGCTCTTTGGCCTTCTTTATTGATGATGTGACACCCCTTCTCCCCCTCATGAAGAAAGATGGGCCAAGACCAAGTGTTATTATGTTTACTAAGAACTTTTATCATCTCTCTTTTTGTAAGTAAGTTTTAACCATTAGATTTTTATGCCATTGTGATGTACTCGAAATCAATTTCATTTAATAAATATGATGATACTCTAAGAATGGTGTTGTTATGAGTGAATGATGTTTATATAGTGAAATACTATAGCAAAAATGTAAATGGAAAATGCATCAATTTAACTATGATATGCCTCATAAGCGATATTTACATTAAGAATGTTTGCAACATTAAAAATTACATCATTTGAACCATCCTCTATAGGTGGAGGGCCTTGTTGGTCAACCTTGGCAATATTGTCAGTTGAACTGGTAGTCTTAGTGCACAGGTTTGCATGAGTTTCTTCAGTCACTGCTCTTGCTAAGTTCTTGATGGCATTGCTTATAGGGTTGCCCTCCTCATTTCCCTTCAAATTTTTCTTCATGAGTACGACCAGGGCTTTAGTGATAGCTTTGACTACTTCACTCACCTCATCCCCTTCAGTCTTCCTACATACTTCCACAGAAATCGAGGCCTCAATTATGCAGCCATTCTTGAAGTCATACACGTCATTAAAGATTTCAAAACCGGGGGCCTTCTTTCATCCTACCTCGATAGGTTCTTCCTCACCTGTGAAAACTTTCTTCTTGAACTCAGCCCCTATCATAAGGCAGGATTGGGGCTTGGATTTCTTAGCACCTAGGCGATTCCCCAAACCAAGTCTAAATGGCCATGGCAGAGGCATAATTGGCTCCAGCATGCCCTGAAGATTCTTCCCAAGCCCCTTTCCTTTCACATAACCCTGCTTCATCACAATCTTTTCAATTTTAAGAGACATGTATCCCCTAACTAAAAACTTTGTACCTTGGTGGGCAACAACCACCCTAGATTCCTTTTCCTCGGCTTCCATAGCCGCTATAATAGATGGTTCATCAGAGTCGATAGTCACTAGCTTGCCATTGTGGATGAGCTTGACTTTCTGGTGGACCGTGGAAGGGATGACTCCTAATGCGTGGAGCCAAGGATGACCCAACAATAACAAGTAAGTGACACAAATGTCAAGGATGGTGAACAAGACTTTGGACTTCACTTCCCCAATGGTAACCTTAGCTTCAAAAACTCCAATCACACTTGTTGATCCCTTTGAGGGTATGAATAGTTATAGGGGTGAGGGTGAACGACTTTTTTTATAGATTTAATAAGACTTAAAAAAGTCTTTATATAGCGTGTTTGAATATGTTCCGTAAGATGGATCCGGATGATGCAATTATGAAGATAATAATGCAAATAATTAAAGAGTAAGGAATTCATACACAAGTATTTTATCCTGGTTCGGCCGCGCCTACTCCAATCCCCGGAGTTTCCTTCCTCCGAGCTTTTTCACTAGTGGATTCCTTTCCAACTAGCAGGAATCAAGCCTTACAATTTGTCTCCGGCTGGTAACCCCTTCCGGATGTAGGATATACCACTAGAAGCACCAACTCCTACCTGAGTCCTCTTTTCTTTCGCAGGGTATACCACTTAGAATTCTACCCAAATCTAAGCTGAGTCCTACATGGAGATCCTACTCAAAGCACCTACTTCAAGATGTATCCCAATCTCTCTACTCACCCAAGTAGGAGATCTTTTACACTTTGTTTTCTCAAAGATTTTGGTTTTGGACTTCCTCAAGTTTGTAATTTCACTTGGGAATCCTTACAAATAGATTTGGAATTTGATTGATTCTTGGAGGGATGTGTTTACTGATTACTTTTAGCGAATTCTCTTGTTAATGCTTTTTCAAAATCAACCAGCACCTTCTCAACTAGTGAAGCTTCCCTTTTATAGGCTTCTATAAAAAATGTAGCCATTGTGGGTTGTTGAGCTGTAATTGAATCTTCACCATTGATCAGGTAATATGTGGCACTTTTAGAACCGACAAAGATTTTGACCGATTTGAATCCTTGGGATTAAGGCTGAAAAGTTATAATGATCATTTTCCTTGTATTTTAGTGACTCACCAACTTTTACGCCATTACCTTTTTGGTGTGAATTCCACACACCTTTCTCATTGGTCTAGGTGAAAAAGGTTGTTACCTTTTTCTCTTTCCTGTGTCAGTCCTTTGTCTTTTTTATGAAAAGTGCTAGCTATCTTTTTTGTCTTGCTTTAGGGAAAAGGATCTTTTACTTGCAGACCAAAAAGAATGGAGGGAATTTAGTATTTTGAATTATTCCCTTGGTCTTGATATTTAAGTCTTCCGGATGTCTTCAGACTTAATATCTCTGGATTTGTATTCTTTTGGATGCTATTTTGGGTGGTTCAAAGTTTGTTTCCTTTCCAAACTTTAACCGAATGCTTCCTTTTATGCTTAGGTAATTTTCTTCACTTGTTTTGGACTTTGGATGTTTTGGTTATATGTCCGGATTAAGTGACTTAGGTTTTTTTGTGTTTAGGTGTTTTGCTTACTTCAAACCTGATCCAGATTATTTGTTGTTCCGGATCATTTTTTCCAACAATCTCTCCCATTTGATGGAAACATAAACCTAAGTAATCTAAGCATAAGGAGAGGGGGTTTTATGGCCTAAGTATGATTCATGATACTTAGTCATTTATAATTTTTATTCCCCCATAATTTTAACATCCCAAAACTCCCCCAATATTTTTCAATTCTAGCTTTTAAGGTTTTTCTAGTACAATTGCAGATTGTACTTTAGAAGTAGTTTTTGTAGTAATTTTTCACTATATATACTTTTGCTGTTAATAATAGTTAACATCAATAAAGTTTAGGATTACAAGATACAGAAATACATACGTGAAAAATATGAAACAAGCTATTACAGATTTTACATTGGAACAAAATAGTTAATCTATTACAAAATTATTTATTTCTGGATGCTTCTCTCTTCTTCTTCTTTTCTTTGCCTTGCTTCTCCTTTTTTGCATCAGCATTGTCTTCCCCCATATTATTATCCCCGCTTTTTGTTTGCATCAGCTTGGGGGTCGATTACCATATAAGTTTTACCATCCCAGTTTTCCTGCCAATCCTTGGAGTAGATAGAATAATCCACATTCCCTTTCCTTCTATGGTTATAATTGTATCCACAGTGGTCGAAGCTAGATGAAGGGGCCGGAAGACCTTCCGGAGTTGGGTGCAGGACTTTGTGAGGTAAAGATGCATTTGTAGGACATGTTCACGATCCTTCTCATCAAAGTAGGGGAAGAGTGCCTTGAGGAGTGTAGCAATCCCTTTATGGCCAAAGAAGCCAGTATCCCCAATATGTTTAATGAGATCCTGAAGCATTGAATGAGTTGACTTTTCAGAACAGAAGGTGAGGAAGATCCGGAGATGGATAAGTTGGACTCTAATTTTCATATTCTTTCCCCATGTCCTTGCGACAATTGTGAATGCTGGTGTTGACAGCCATGAGGTCTTTATAAAGTTCCTCTTTGACATTATTAAGGACTATATCCTGTCCATTCATCTGTCCAGCAAACTCTGTTCTAACATCTAGTAGCTATTGTGCAAGGAGTTTGGGCATATCTTCCTCAATGAATTTTGTCAACTTGTTCAATATGGCCTATTGATTTTCATTGAGGCTAGGAAGCTCTAACTTCTCGTCTTTTTCAGAAATGAATTTTGACAAGTTTTCAAACTTGGAATCCAGATATTCCTTCAACTCTATGGTCAGTTCTGAGGAGAAGGAGGTGATTTTGTCCATTATTGTTGCATAATTATTGGTGACCCCTATGTTGGCTTGATCAGCAGCATGACTTACTCCGGTAATATTGATGTTTAAATGTTCCAACACTGGAGTAATCTTGGGCAATGATACCTCAGCCACCAAATTAGCAGTAGGAAAGTCTTCCACTTTCTTTTCTATCCTCTACATGCTCCCTTTTATCTCCCCTATATCAGCCTTCAAATCCGAAGTTGAGGATTTTTGATTTAAGACTTTCTCCACGGATTTGGGTTGGTTACATATATTCCGAAGACACTGCTTGTATAACTTTCCTCATGTTCCTCATGTGTAGCATCTTGTCGTATTTTTAGCGTTGTCGTAATCTTTTTGACTCTAGTTTGTTTTATGCTAGCAGTTGGCTTTTTGGTTGGACTGTTAAAAGAGGAGGTCTCAGATCCTGAGCTACTTCCGATTTCCTCTAATCTAGATGAGTCTTCTTTACTGGTTTCTTCTTCAGAGGAATCCTCCTATTCTTCTTCTTTCCCTTCTTCCAACCTTCCCTCCGAAATAGCCTCACCCTTAGAGTCCACTTTTGAAGTGTTCTCGTTGGGTCCCAGACCATGTTCCTCCTCCAAAATGATGTGTTCTGAGATAGACTGGTTGTTCTTAGATATGTTTTAAATTTCAATATCTAAGTTGCCCTTATTTGTGTCTGCTGTTTCAATAGTAGCAACAACATTAATATTAAAGGAAATTATGTCAGGGATTACCTCATTTGCTGGCGCTTCTGAATTATTCTCAGCTACTCTTTCTTCTTCCACCTCCACAACCCCTGGATGACTGAAAATGTCCTCAGTCATCCCATCAAATGCCTTTTCAAGACTTTTAGTTACTTGCTCAGGCATTTTGGTATTATCCTTAACATCCTCTCCATGTGCCTTTTCAGGCCTTTCTTCATTGATGGTCTCAACTTCCGAATTAGGCAAATTATCTGGAAGCGGTCTGGTTCTGGGTATGATGACAAAGAGGTCAGCTGCTGAATCCTGGGAAATGGTTGCCATATCTATTGGATCAATTAGGATAGCCTAGGCAACGGATGAGCCTCTAGGTCCTTCTATTGTAAGCTTGTTGATCCAGTCATTATCCTTCATGGCTTCTCTTATGATCTTATACTAAGGGTCATCCGGAGTGACTTCCTCAGTAGATCCAGGCACATGCTTGCCCTTAGTTTTCTTGGCCTTAGCCAATTTTGCCTCTTCAGCCTTCTTTGCTGCTCCCTCATCTATGATGATTCCTACCTGGTTCTTTGTTTTCCCTTTCTTTACTACCACAGCCTCATCAAAGGTGCAACCCTTTCTAGTGAACTGCTTCCTTTTGGGTTCCAGAGCCTCATCCTTTGTCTCCTCATCCTCTACTATCACTTCTAGGATATTTACAGTTTTCCTCTTTTTGTCTACTGCTTTTATTAACCTCCCCCTTGGTGTGGGCTTTTCACGACTCTTTTTCAACAGTTGAGTGAGGGTTTGGGTATTCTCATCAACCTCTTCCACCGGAACCAAGGCAAGATTCGGTTGTGCTTTTGGCTTGGTAGTTCTGGACTTCTTTGGAATAGGGGCATCTTCAACCGGACTTGCTACCTTCCTAGCCCTGGTCGTTTTCTCATCCCTTAGCTTCTTGGCTTTCTCCTCATTCCATGTCTCACCAAAATTCAACTATTTGAAATTCTTTACCAGAATCTCTTTTCCATGGACAACTTGGAATCTGGATAAATTTATTTCATTAGCCATGAGGATTCTAGTGATTAGGGCACCATGGGAATTTATGTGCTACCTGAGATAGTGGATAATCAGTACCAACATATTTACCACTCTACTCTCCATCCAGTGTTGAAGCACATAATTTTAAAATGAGGATGCGGTGGTTAGAGAGCCTTTTCGGATCAAGATAAGCTTTGTGAGAGCATGTTGGAGATATCTTAGTACTTCTGAAAAGTAGGTTGAAAATTTATCTCCAAAATAATTGGGATAAAGCCACATCTTAGGATGATACTTCACAAGTAGTTCATCCCTATTGATTCTTAACCGAACGCCATCATTCTACATATTTAGGTATTTCTCGAAGAATGTCGGTGAGATTGCAATTTCTTTCCCCTGAACCTTTGTTCTAAGAGTATCATGATAGGAGTGTATTCTCAAATTGGAGTAGAATTCCTGCACTAAATTCAGATAAGTCGGGCAGTTGATTTTGAAGAAATCACTTAGATGTTGATCTTCAATCAGTTTGGAGTAGGGGTCTATTTCAAAAAGGAAATTGTCTACAAAGTAGTCAATGGGAACTACTGAGTCTGCGGGTTTTAGTTTTATAGGTGTGAAGTCTTCATCTTTAAGATCAGATTCTACAAAGATGTTCCTTTGAGGAAGCATGTGAATTTTGTTGTTCAACATTATGGCTACGATTAGAGAGTTTTTGAAGAAATTAGGGTTTGGAAATGGATTTTTGTTGAGTAACAATAGTGAGTTGCTCGTGTGAGGAAGAAGGGAAACTTTAGGGGGTTTATATAGAATTTCCAAAGTGAGGGTATAATAGTAATCCAGACGCTATTAAAGTTAACTGGATTGATGACATGCCAGACAAAATTCAAGAGAGAAGTAAATGGCGTTAAAACCGGAGAATGGGAAAGGTTTATCTTTGAAATGACCATTTAATTTTACCGCGTGTGTAACACCCAATAGATGTTTGAAATTAAAAACGTGTACAGTTACTTTTCAGTGCCTTTATTGCCATATGTCCTTTATGTCTGCTGAGCTGGTAATCTTTGATCTAGATTCAGAGTCAACACAATTTGTTCTTCTTTTCCTGATTCCTCGACTCATAGGACTTCAGGCTAATCCAAATTGTCTTCCGGATTTTCCTTTAAATTGGATTAGACATTCCAATTGACTCCCTTAGCTTGTTGAATTGATCTTTACCCAGTGGCTTAGTAAAGATATCTACTCTTTGCTCATTGGTTAGAATGTACACCAATGCAACATCCTTCTTCATCACATGATCCCAGATGAAATGATGCCTGATGTTAACATGTTTCATCCTACTATGGAGTACTAGATTCCTTGATACATCAATGGCACTTTTGTTGTCACACATCACTTTAACACATCCGGATTGCACTCCATAGTCTTCCAATTATTGCTTGACCTATAGGAGTTGGACCATACAAATTCCTGCTGCCATATATTCTGCTTTTGTGGTTAATAAGGCAACAGAAGTTTGCTTCTTACTATACCATGACACCAAGCAATCTCCAAGAAAGTGACAGCCTCTGGATGTACTCTTTCTCTCAAGAGTATCCCTACCATAATCTGCATCAGTGAACCCTTGAAGTGTGAAATTCCCATTACTAGGATACCATAACCCAACTTTAATGGTTCTTAGGAGGTATCTAAGGATTCTCTTTACTGCCTTTAGATGTGAATCCTTAGGATTGGCTTAATATCTTGCACAGTAGCAAACTGCATAATGTATGTCAGGTCTGCTAGCTGTCAAGTATAGAAGTGATCCAATAATTCCTCTATGTAGCTTCTGATCCACATCTTCTCCTTCACGATCCTTTAATAGGACTGTATCTAATCCCATGGGAGTTGACATTGGCTTACTCTTGTCCATTTCAAACTTCTTTAGAATATCCTTTGTGTACTTGGATTGATTTATGAAAATCCCATCCATACTCTGCATGATTTGTAGACCAAGGAAGAAATTAAGTTCTCCCATCATGGACATCTCAAATTCTTTCTGCATTTAAGTGCTAAACTCTTCACACATCTTCTCATTTGTGGCTTCAAAGATTATGTCATCAATATAAATTTTGATAAGAATGATATCATACTTCTTCTTCTTTATGAAAAGAGTTGTATATGCCCTGCCCCGGATATATCCCTTAGATATGAGAAATGTAGTGAGTCTCTCATACCAAGATCTTTGTGCTTGCTTTAATCCATAGAGAGCCTTCTTCAGTTTGTATACATGACTAGATGCTTTAGGTCTTTAAATCGAGGTGGCTGCTTTACATAGACTTCTTCCTAGATAACTCCATTTAGAAATGCACTTTTGACATCCATTAGGAACAATGTGAATCCCATGAATTATGCAAAAGCACATAGGATCCGGATTGCCTCCAATCTTGCTACTAGGACAAAAGTTTCTTCAAACTTAATCCCTTCATATTGATTGTAGTATTGGGCAACCAATCTTGCCTTGTTTCTCACCACTACTCCGGATTCATCTAGCTTGTTCTGGATTACCCATTTTGTGCCGATGATTGACTTTCCTTTTGGTGGTGACACTAGATCGCAAACATCATTTCTGATGAATTGATCTAATTCTTCTTGCATAGCCATCATCCAGCTTTCATCTCCTTCAACATCTTGAAATTTCTTTGGCTCAATGAGAGAGACAAAGGCAGCATGGCTTATCATCTTGTTGAGTTGTCCTCTATTTTTGACTGGGTTTCGGACATTATCCAAAATAGCTACAACCGGATGATCCTGCGAGTCCAGACTTTTCTTGGTAGGTCTCCATGCTGGATTGGGGCTTGTTCCTCAACTGCCTCAACTTTTTCTTCTTGATCACCAAAATTTATCTCATGATTATTGAGATAGCCTTGTGGTTCTTCTGGATTGAGATTGATTCCTTCATCTTCTTCTTGTACTTCTTAATCTGGAAGGAATCTGGAATCTACACTTCTTCTTTTTCTCTAGTGTTTTCAACTTCTAGAATTATATCATCTAGATTTGAACTTCTTTTTCCTGCATGGTTAGTCTCATCGAAATCTACATGTATAGACTCTACCACAGTTTGAGTTTGCTTGTTATAGACTCTGTAAGCTTTGCTATTTGTTGAGTAGCCAAGGAAGATCGCTTCATCAGATTTTGGATCAAATTTTTCTAATTGCTCTCTATCATTCAGGATGTAGTATTTACACCCAAAGGCTTTGAAATACCCAATTTTGGGTTTTCTTCCGTTCCAGATTTCATAGGGAGTCTTTTCTAAGGTCTTTCTAATGAGAGCTCAATTTAAAATATAGCATGTTGTGTTTAAGGCCTCACCCCAGAAATATTTTGGCAAACAATTCTCACTTAGTATTGTTCTAGCCATCTCAACTATGGATCTGTTTTTCTTGTCAACAACTCAGTTCTGTTGAGGAGTATGAGGGGCAGAGAAGTTATGTTCAATGCCCTTGGAGTCACAAAATCCAGCAAAGTGCTTATTTTTGAACTCACCACCATTATCACTCCGGATGTGTGAAATGCTTATGCCCTGTTCTACTTCTATCTGGATGAATATTTTTGAGAATTGGTCAAAGGCTTCATCTTTGCTTTCTAGCAAAGCCTCCCAGGTACAGCGAGAATAATCATCCACTATGACCATGGTGTATTCTCTTCTACCTAAACTCAATGGTTTGATTGGACTAAAGAGATCAATGTGCAAGAGTTTAAGAACTCTCTTGGAAGGTATGCATGAGATGGAAGGGAAGCTTTTCTTATGCTGTTTACCTAATTGACATGTAGTGCATATGTGATCCTTATCAAAAGATACCTTAGGCAAACCCACAACCAATTCCTTTTTGGCTAATTTGGACAGGAGGTTCATGCTAACATGTCCTAACCTCGGTGCCATAGCCATGATTCTTCTTCTTTAGACACCAAGCATATATTCTTTTTATCATTTTTAATATTAACACAATACACATTATTTACTCTAGGTGCATAAAGAATAAGTTGATTGGACTTACTATCATAGATTGAGCATCCTCCGGAGTCAAAGGTGACTTTTCTTCCTTTATCACAGAGTTGTGCTACTCTGAGTAAGTTGAACTTCAGTCCATCTACTAGAGAGACACCTTCTATTTGTATTTCAAATCCAATGGTTTCATGGCCAATGATCTGCCCTTTTTTATTGTCTCCAAAGCTTACTTTTCCACCTTTCTTCAAGATTAAAGTGATGAAGGCTTTCTCATCACCAGTCATGTACCTTGAGCATCCACTATCAATGTACCATGTATGTTGATCTTCTATGGATCTAAGGCATACCTATAAAACAAATCAAGTGGGTTTGGGTACCCAATCAGATTTGAGTCCTCTCGGGGTTATCAACCATTTTAAGCCAAGGATAAATATCATAATAACCATTTTTTAATCTACATAATTTAGTACATGGTTGTTTTTACCACTAAACCAACACCCTGAGATGGGTATGCTTTGCTCCTGCTTCTTCTGGATCTTCTTTAGATCCTCCTTTCTATAGTTCCCAATATATACAACATCTTATATACTGGTTTATCCGCAATGTATCCAAAAGCTAGACGGAGGTGCAGCTTCTGCTTTGTAATTCTTTCTTTTCTTGATAGGTTGCTCATTTGATATAGCCTTAACTTTTTCCTTTTAAGCAGTTGTGAATCTCTGTGTTTGAGGTTGCTTGCTCACTTTTCTTTCCTTGAAATTTGGGATCACCAGATTCTTTTGATTAGGATTTCTTAGTCTTGGTTTCCCTTGATTTTTCCTTCTTTGTGGAGGATCTGGTTTCCTTCCAGGTGCCTCCTTCATCAGGGTTAGCTCCCTATCTAGCCCTATAAAGTTAGCACTTAAGATCTGAACTTGACTCCTCAAGATATTCTCTTCCACCACATCCATATGCTTTGTGGGTCTCATCAGGTTGATGTCTTGTGACATTGCTTTAGCATCTTTAGGTAGCTCCAGAACTTGTTGTATGGATTTTATAGCTTTGGTGTTCTTTCTCAAGTTGTGGATTACCACATTTAAGGCTCTAGTAAGATCAAGGTCAGACACAAAATTAGAATAAGAGTTTACCTTAGTATTTACTGTCTCAGATTTTGAATCCCCAATTTACTTAGTATCTTGCTTGGATGACTTTCTTCCGGATTGCTCTGCTTTTGGATCTGTTAGTGCCAAGAACTCATAATGATCAGTCTCCTCTTCTTCTGTTGAAGATGAACTGCTACTTTCTTCACTGTTACTCCATGTGGCCACCATAGCTTTCTTCTTGTATTTATTTTCTCTTTTTAGCTTGGGGCATTTGGTTTTGAAGTGCCCTTTTTCACCGTATTCAAAGCAGGCAGCATCTTTTTCCTGATCTTTCTTTTCTTCCGGAGTCTTTCTTGGCTTCTTCCTTCTTAAGGTGCCTTCCTTAGGCCTTCTTGATTCAAATTTTCTGGATCCCTTTCTATCCTTTTTCTTTAGGAATTTATCAAAATACTTGGCTAGCATAGCCATGTCTTCTTCACTGTACTTTGATTCTTTTGGTAACTTGTCTAATCCGGAAGAGGCTGATCCAGCAGAGTCTGCCTTAAGTGCAATGGTCTTCTTCTTTTCTTCCGACTTTTTCTCTTGTTGGCTATATCTCTTCAAGGATAATTCTTGAGTTAAAAGATTACCAATGAGTGCATCATAACTATAGAAGTTTAAGTCATGAACTTCCTCAATGGCAGTCTTCTTGTTGTCCCATTCCCTGGTGAGACTCTGAAACACTTTCTTTACCATCTCTACTTCAGATATTTCCTTTCCGAGCCTTTTAATCTCATTCACTAGATTGGTGTATCTAGTATTCATGCTGCTGATTGACTCTTTGGCTCCATCTTAAAGGTTTCAAGCTTTTGCTGGAGTAAATCAAGCTTAGCTTCTCTGACTTTGTTGGTTCCGTCATAGGTTACTTCCAGCTTCGGCCAAATTTCTTGTGCAGTCTCACATTGAGATATCCTATTAAATTTGCATTTTCATGCAATTTTTTAAAATCATTCTCATCCCATAAACTTGAGGGCTTTCGGGTAGTGATACCCACTACTTCGTGAGTAGGCTCATATGGGCCATCTTTAATCACCAACCATGCTTGCATGCTTTATACTTGAATGAAGTTCTTCATTTGATTTTTCTGGAATGTGTAGTGTTCACCGGTGAAGAGTGAAAGACGGGTAATAGACATACCCTCAGGAAGGAGTTGTGAGTTTTGGAAAATCATTTTGATACTTGGATCAAAATTTGGACCTTTAGCTCAAGATTGTTAGATCTCTAGTTTTGAGCACTAGCTCTGACACCACTTGTTGGTCCCTGAGAGGGTCTAAATAAGGTCAAAGGGGGGTGAATGACTCTTTTTTACAGATTTAATAAGACTTTAAAAAGTCTTTGTGTAGCATGTTTGAATGTGTTCCAGAGGATGGATCCGGATGATGTAGTTGTGAAAATAATAATGCAAATAATTAAAGAGTAAGGAATTCAAACACAAGTATTTTATCCTGGTTCGGCCTCACCTACTCCAGTCCCTGAAGTTTCCTTTCTCTGAGCTATTTCACTAGTGGATTCCTTTCCAACTGGCAGGAATCAAGCCTTACAATTTATCTCCAGATGGTGACCCATTCCGGTTGTACGATATACCACTAGAAGCACCAACTCCTAGCTGAGTCCTCTTATCTTTAGCAGGATATTAGATTTCTACCCAAATCTAAGCTAATTCCTATAGGGAGATCCTACTCAAAGCACCTACTTCAAGCTGTATCCCAATCTCTCTACTCACCCAAGTAGGAGATCTTTTACACTTTGTTTTCTTAAAGGTTTTGGTTTTGGACTTCCTCAAGTTTATAATTTCACTTGGGAATCCTTACAAATAGATTTGGAATTTGATTGATTCTTGGCGGGATGTGTTTACTGATTGCTTTTAGTGAATTCTCTTATTAATGCTTTTTCATAATCAATCAGCACCTTCTCAACTAATGAAGCTTCCCTTTTATAGGCTTCAATCATAAATGCAGCCGTTGTGATTTGTTGAGATGTAATTAAATCTTCACCGTTTATCAGGTAATATGTGGCGCTTCTGGAACCGTTGATCAATCTATTAGACAGAGATTTTGACTTATTTGAATCCTAGGGATTGAGGCTAAAACGTTGTCAGTGATCGTTTTCCTTGTATTTTAGTGACTCACAAACTTTTGTGCCATTACCTTTTTGGCATGAGTTCAACTCGCCTTTCTTATTGGTCTAGGTGAAAAAGGTTGTTACCTTTTTCTCTTTCCTTTGTCAGTCCTTTATCCTTTTTCTAAAAAGTGGTAGCTGTCATTTTTGTCTTGCTTTAGGGAAAAGTATCTTTGACTTGCGGACAAAAAATAATGGAGAGAAATTAGTATTTTGAATTATTCCCTTGGTCTTGATATTTAAGTGTTCCGGATGTCTTCAGACATCATATCTCCGGATCTGTCTTCTTCCGGATGCTAGTGCAATCAGTTCTTTCGGATGCTATTTTGGGCGGTTCAAAGGTTGTTTACTTTCCAAACTTTAATCGAATGCTTACTTTTATGGTTAGGTAATTGTCTTCACTTGTTTTGGACTTTGGA
Source organism: Euphorbia pulcherrima (assembly GCA_947683365.1). Taxonomy (NCBI): domain Eukaryota; kingdom Viridiplantae; phylum Streptophyta; class Magnoliopsida; order Malpighiales; family Euphorbiaceae; genus Euphorbia; species Euphorbia pulcherrima. The sequence continues at coordinate 34,752,017 of CANTUS010000004.1, forward strand.
TGTTTTGGTTATATGTCCGGATTAAGTGACTTAGGTCTTTTTGTACTTAGGTGTTTTGTTTACTTCAAACCTAATACGGATTATTTGTTGTTCCGGATCATTGTTTCCAACAATACTCCTCTTTGTATCATCATATGCCCTTACAACAGTATTGGATTTCTCTAACATGGATTCATCTTGCCCCAAGTGAGGAAGGATCTTTGCAGGGCAGAGATTAAGGGTGGAACCATCATCCATTATAACACACAGGATAGAACGATATAAGATTCGCACTTTGATAAAAAAGTGCCTTGTTATGCTTATTTCCTTCAGCTGGGAGGTCCGATGGATAAAACATGATGGGTTCAACCTAATTGGAAGGAGATCCTCCAATAACTGAAAACACCTAAACCAAGGTAGTGGAAGGTGTGGCCTCCACACTTAATAATTTTTCAATCAAACCCCTGCGATGATCCTCAGAGTCGATAAGAAGCTGCCAAATGTTGTACTTGGCGGGGGTAACTTGCAACTGCTGGATAAGAGGAGTGACATTTGAATCCATCTTCCTAGTACTAAGAGGAGTTTGAGTCTCGATAGCATGTGTAAAGGTAGGTCCCTGACTGACACTTGGGATGACTTGAATGTCAATATGCCTCCCTGCTGTTCTTCTTAGGGGGATATTAGGGCGACTCTCCCACTTTGAGTAACATGCAACACCTCATCCTTCATATAACTCCTCCCCTCAAAAGTTTCCACTAACAAGGTCGGTCCTTCGAGATCATCATTCTCCAATACATAGGCATCAATGTCAACTAGTTTAGGTTAAACCAACATAGTCTCCTCATCATAATCACCTTCTAACTCATACGCATCAATATCAATAGGGACGAGTTCATCAGGTAAAGCCACTACCAAGTGGACTTAGGATTATCTTGTATGATCATATTGAAGACATGGTGGGAGGGTAACCCCGACTCAATAGCCGCAACCTATTTCTCGAAACTTGGGAAGGGATTATTCATGGTGCTTGGTTTAAGCTCGGGTTCTCGGATCATCTTTTCCTTAATCAAGCCACAAATAACCTCGAGTAAATCCTGACAAGAGCCGGTACAATGACCCTTGCTAACAAGATAAGAACAAAATTGATCTATATCCTCAGGCTTGGGTGGAATATAGGGCTTGACACTTTGGAGAAGGCCAAGTGCCCTCAACTTACTAAAGATAACAGGCAACATTGCCTTCCACTGAGAAATATCATCCTCAATGGTACGGACTACGACCACTTCTTCTTGCACTATTGCGGCTTTAGGATTAGAACTAGACCTCGGCTTAGAGGCCTGGGATAGGGCTGATGGGTCATTCTTCTTGAACCAAGGTTTGGCTGGCACACTCGCCTTCTCCAATTCCTTCTGGGCCTTTTCAAAGACCTCCACATAGCTAGAGAATTTATCCATACCGTGAACCTTATGATAAGCAAGTAGGGCACCATCCATCAACTTTACAATCATCTCGGGGAGACTCAGGTGATCTTTCAACAAGACCTGGGTGTCTATCCATCTTTCAAAATAGGGTTGGAACTTCTCATTGGGGGCTTGCTTAATTGCCTCCAAATTCCGTATGGTAGTTTTGATAATGGCGTTGAATCCATACTGCTCGATGAAAGCCTCAGATAAGGCCTTCCAATTTCCAGTCACCTCATCTGACAAAGTATTGTACCACTTAATAGTAGGACCTTCTAAGGTGCAAGGGAACATCTCAGCAAGGACCTTATCACTTAGCTTCCTTATCCTCATAACCCTCTGATAGGTGGTGAAGTAGGATTAAGGTAGACTAACTCCCTTGTACTTTGCTATGCTAGGCATACTAAATTTTTTAGGGACCCAATTCTCCTCTCTAGTGGCTTGAACTGATAGTGCTGATGATTGAATGTTGGGATTGGTGGCAAGCAACTTTTTCAATAGATCACGCAATTCCACGAACAAGGATGATCCATCTAGCTGAGTAATCGCACCTAAGGGTAAACTTGTTGATTGAGGAAAGGTTGTCCCCTTGGGTATGACCATAAAATTAGGGGTTGGACTAGATGCCCTAAACTGAAATACTGGTGGTACGAACCCCTGGCTAGGTTGAGCGAATTGACTAATGGCTGGCGGAACCACTGTACCCACTAATTATAATGGCTGACTGAACTAAATGGACCGACTGAATCTAACTAATCAAAGTGACTGGAAGATTCTCCATGAATCCAAAGAGGTGGTAACTGAGTTTGAGTGAATGGATTGTGAGCAACCTTTGAAAAGGGAGGTTGCTCACTAACCACTGCGTGAACTGCCGGAGAGAAACATTAGCCATTCTTTCTTCGGCCAAGATTGCCCTGATGGAAGCTAGCATCTTAGCATTAATTTGATCGAGGAACTAATCCCTTCCCAGATACTATGAGATGGCATTCGCTATCTTTGGCCTAATATCGACCCTTAATGCATTTGCCTCCTTACTAAGACCAACATCCTCAACCTCAACATCTTACTGGCCATCTTGAGTCAGAATGCGAGACATCTCCTCAAGTTGATGGGTAGTATCGGAATCAAATGGACCAAACTAAGTGCAGGATGAATCACTTAAAGATAGAGGTGGGGTAACCCTTAACTAAAGCGGAGGAGGAGGGGCCGGTAGAATAGGAATTCGAATCAACCGGACTTGAGATCGTTGCCAACCTTTAACTCTTTGAACTTTGGTAAAGGTAGTAGCTAAAAGATCAGTGCATGCATGGAATGTGGTATGCATAAATGATGCACAACAATGCATGGTGGGGTATAAGGGAATGTAACACAACACAAATAAAGCGATCGATTCCGTCCTTATTTCTCCCTTTAATTCTGAGGGTATTCTTCCTTAGTCTAATCTTATATAGAAACAAGGGTACCTAGAAGGTAAAATTCTAAGGCTTTCGATAAGAATGGTGTAGGGACATATCGGAAGTTGATATAGAAGGTTCCCATCACATCAAGCCTCTTTTGGAAGGAGATGGCAATGAATGCTCCACCCACTAGAGTGTTGGCAATTCCTGGCGGGCATGGGTGACACTTTTGTAAGTTTTGTGAAAAAATAGGGCACCTTAACCTAGCGCTAGAAGAAGAGGGCATCTAGCTAAATAGAGAAGGAGATGAGAAGATACAGTGTAAAAATTTTCCCAAATGATGAAGAAGAAAACATGTTGAATTAATTAAATGATTTTAGATGCTCAGCTTAATCCTTTAAGCTTTTAAAACAAACAACAATTTTGCAAGTTAAAAGCTTATATCCTCAGCAGAGTTGCCATTGTGAGGTGTCGATGATGTGGGGGTCTCCCTTGGCGCCTACTAGCGGGGCCCACTAGGGTGATTGGTTAATTTAGGCGTGATGAAACCATTTAGTTTAAGTTTGCACATTTTAGCCAATTTTATGAATAAAAGAATCGAGACCCTAATCTCGATACAAATGATAGAGTCTCCACCTAAGTTGTCTGATAGGGAAAGAGTTTTGGTACGGTTTTCATTGGGCAGGAGACTCATACCTTTTGGATCAGAGATTCGGGTATCGGATGAGTCGCTTATTCTTATTTAGTTAACTCAAAATTACATTCGCCACGTAAAACCGTTTCATTTTCATCATTTGGGGAATTATTAAAGAAATCCTATTTTTCTACACTCTTTCACACTCGTTACATGCGTTTACAACTTACAATAAAGCAAAAGCAATAAAATAGGGGATAAAAATTACAATAGGGGGAAAATGGGGAAATTGCAAGAGAACCTATAAATTTGTTCTAAGTTATAAAACAAAATAAAATAAATTCCCCTGCATTCACAAAGATTAGCACAGTTTGTAGCACATCATAAGTAAGCATTTTGTTAGGAAAAATGTGATTATGTTAGCATGGCAGTTTTGCGATTAATAGTGCTCAGGCGACTTCTGGGATCGAAGAGAAATAACGGGTTTTCAACGTATTTTGTTATGAAAACACATTTTTAACTTTTGGTGGGTTGATTTATCGGATTATTAGTGAAAAAGATCGCATGGCAAATGGTGAGGTTGGATTGATTTTATTGATTAAAAAGGGAACTGTGGGTTCTGCCTGGGGGCTAGTACCCATACGGGTGGGGTGAGACCCATACGACTATTGGAGAGGATCGAAATGGGTATGGGAGACTCGTACGGGTCCTATCTAGTCTCGGGCAGAAACTCAGTTCAGTTAACAAGCGAATTTATGGAGGAGAAATGAAATAAAATGGAATTTCTTTTCTTATGGGTATGGCGCACCATTTAATATCCCTAAAGATATAAAGGTACCAGCAAGGCCCACATGGATTAGGATCAGACCCAAAACATGAATAAAAGACTAGGCATAATTGAATGGATGGAGAGCGAAAAATAAATAATTGAGATGTGAGTCTCTTTGAAACTCAAGAGTGTTACCTTTACGACGTGAATCCACTTTAAGGCGAGCCCTTTGCTGTGAGAGAGTTTAGCCAAAGTAGATGATGAAATGGTGATTTAAGGACTATTTAGGCGAGTATTTATGTGGACAAAACCTCCCCCAAATCCTAATAAACAAAGCTGGAAATGAATAAAATGTGGACAAAGCCTCAAGGAATGGGTTTTCTCCCTATTTTATACCTTCTAAACCTCAACTATACCTTTTCTATACCTATAAAATTTGCTGGAATTTCATATATTATATGGTCTAGTTTCTTTTCTAATTGCCTCCCCTTCAAATAAGGTGCAAAGACCTCTATATATAGGGGGAAATTGAGTCTGAATCCAATAAATTGCATTCATGGCTTGATTTCTCCCGAAAATGGTGTGGATCACCTGCCATAAAGCTTGTTTAGACAAGAAGAGGACCCATACGGGTGGGGTGGGACCCATATGGGTCTAGGGGGACCTATACGGGTCCCCTCCCAAGCATATGCGTGGCTTGACCCGTACGGGTCCACTAGTGGATCCGTACCACCAAACCTGACGCATACGGTCCCTAAGGGCAGATTAGGTCTCCAGACTCGGCCAAACTCAGCTCTGCAGTAGTAGGAACACCTCTGATGGATAACACCTATAAAAGATTGCATTATCTAGCTCACATAATTGTTTCATGAGAAGGACCGTTAAAATCCAGTGCTCACAGCTACAATGAACAAGAAAGTATTGACTCTGGAGAAATCTTTGCACTAATAGCAAGACTTGAAGCCATAAGAATTCTATGTGCTTTTGCATCTCATATGAACTTTAAGTTGTTTCAAATGGATGTTAAGAGTGCATTTCTTAATGGTTATATTCAATAAGAAGTCTATGTCAGACAGCCCCCAGGCTTTGAAGATCCAAAGCATCCAGATTGTGTCTTCAAGTTTAAGAAGGCTCTCTGTGGATTAAGCAAGCTCCAAGAGCTTGATATGAGAGACTGACTAACTTTTTACTCAGCAAAGGTTATGTTAGAGGAAAAGCAGATACAACCCTTTTCATCAAAAGGAAGCATCAAGATGTGTTGCTTGTCCAAATCTATATTAATGACATCATTTTTGGAGTAATTGATGAGAAGCTTTGTAAAGAGTTTAGCCAGCAGATGAAGAAAGAGTGTGAAATGTCAATGATGGGAGAGCTTAATTTCTTTCTTGGTTTGCAAATCAAGCAAAGTGTTGATGGGATATTCATCAGTCAAGCAAAGTATGCCAAGGAAGTACTCAAGAAGTTCGACATGGATAAAACTAAGCCAATGTCAACACCCATGGCCACTGGTACAATTCTGTGTAAAGATGAGGAAGGTAAACCTGTAGAGAGTAAGCTCTATAGAGGTATTATTGGTTCTCTACTTTACTTAACTGCTAGTAGGCCTGGCATTTAATATGATGTATGTTATTGTGCAAGATATCAAGCTAACCCCAGAGAATCTCACTTAGCTGCTATTAAGAGAATTCTCAGGTCTTTGCTAGGCTCTATTGATGCAGGTTTATGGTATCCAAGTAATGCAAATTTCACTCTAAGATGATACACTAATGTTGACTATGGAAGAGACAAATTAGAAGGAAATGCACCACTAGAGGATGTCATTTCCTTGGTGACTATCTAGTTACATGGTATAGCAAGAAACAAACTTCTGTGGTACTGAGTACAGCTGAAGCTGAGTATATGGCTGCAGGAGTTGTGTAGCACAACTACTATGGATTAAGCAGCAATTGGAGGATTATGGTATAAAGTCCAAGTGCCTTGAAGTCATCTGTGACAACAAGAGTGCAATTGACCCATCCAAAAATCCAATTCAACATAGCAGGATGAAGCATATCAATATTAGACATCACTTCATAAGGGATCATGTGCTAAAAGGTGAAGTCATGCTCACATACATTCCTATGGAAGAACAACGAGCTGACATATTCACAAAGCCTGTTGGAAAGGACCAATTCAACATCTTGAGAGAATTAATAGGAATACCTAATCCAATTTGAAGAAATATTTTCCCCGCTGACCTATTTTAGAGCTAACTTATCCTCCACTCTGATCTTCAGTGAATTAGGTTAAGTATTTATTCTTTGCGCATAAATTATGGACACATCATTAAAATTATCACCGATTACTTTTCAAAATTAAACTTGATAGAAATAGTAGTAAGTTTTAAAATGATCCATATTTAACAACTTAAACTCCGAGTATTTTGTAATCATTTATTCAACATTAACCATTGATCAATCTCACCATTCAAATATGACCATTGCTTGTGAGTCATACACATAGCTTTGCGGGTAAACTCGAAGGGTTTTTTCCATTTAAGGAGAGATATAGACGAAAGAAGGTTTCACTTTACCAAATATCTTTTTGCAATCTTCTTCTTTAATCCCTAAATTCTCTTATACTTGAAAAGCTATTTCTATGAAGAGTTCTTCAAATCCATTACCTAGTTCAACCAAAAAAGTATCTCTATTTGTTAGAGATGAGAAAGATTCTTGTTGGGTTACAACTATAGATCACTTAGCGCAAGTGGTTATTGGAATCGGAAAAAGGGAAGATTTGTTTATTCCTACAAGAACCACTTACACACCAACTGAGTGGTGTATGAAGGACGAAGCAGAAGTAGAGGAACCAGTCAATATTGATATGTTGAGTTTCTCTAGTGATGAGTGCTTTGGAAAGTGGACGCGCCAACATAATTTGAGTGGGTTCTTTGAGATACCCAGTGGCTATTATGAGCAGATTGTAAAAAGATTCTTTCATGCCATCCACATGGTTGAAGGATTCAAGGATATGTTCGTCACTTCTATGATAGGGAAGAAAGTGTATGTGACCCCCAAACTGATCACAAATCTTCTGGGGATGAAAGAAAAATGGCTAAGGATACGAGCAGTGAAAGATGAAGAGCACATGGACATCCCTGTGGGCTATGAAGTTCCCGTTGACTACAAGGCTAGTGAACTTATAGCCTCCATATTCTTAAAGAAGGGAAAGCAGGCCCATGAGTTGATTACTAAGGTGCTTTTCCAAAGACCACATCTATAGAAAGCTGTTCTAAGTTTGAGAGAGCATTTGTCTATGCTCTCATAGAAGGGATGAGTATCAACTGGCCATTGGCCATTCTGCATAGATTCTTGAAGGTGTCCAAACACATGGTGTATGGGCAACTTGTTATGGAAATTTACAGGGCCTATCAGCTTGATCTTGAAGGATGGACAGAGAGGAGTGGAATTGTTCTTAAAGTTATTGAGTCTATATTACTCAGTAATGCTCATTTCCATGGATTGAAATGCTAGGAGAAGCCCAAGAACACAAAGTAAATTAAGCTGAAGAAGGGAGAGGTCAGAGTGAAGGACCTAAAAGCAATAATGACTTTGAAACCAATCAGGACAAAGGTTGAAGATCAGACTCTTGAGGCATTTGTAGTAATAGAGCTTGAGTGGATAACCAAGAAGAGGGCTGAGAAAGGAGGAGAGAGTTCAGAAAAGAAGGAAAGCAAAAAGGAGGTCAAGAGAGACTCCAAGAAGGAAGTGAAGAAGGGAAGCTCAACTAGCTCTAATCCTTTAGTTGCCCCTATCCATAGGAAGTCCATATTTTCCAAGGGAACTAAGGATGTAAACCCTAGAGAGCTGACTGAAAAGGAGAAGGAAGAAGAGAAGAAGACTGAAGAAGAAATGAAACAGGAGATGCCTCTAAAAAAACTAAAGAAGTGGAAGAGTGATAATTCTAGGCTAGATGCTGAGAAAAATGAAGAACAGATAGCTACATCAGTGTCTGTACATAAAGTTGGTCATCCTAGGAAGAAATTCATGATGAAGAAGCTAATTGGCGTAGTCTAGAATGTCGAGAAAGCTAAGAAGATAAAGGCAGCTGAACCTGATAGACTTAGGAAGAAGCAGGAGGATTTGGATGAAGAAATCAAAAGAAGGGTAGAGGAGATAACTACTCAGAATAAAGCTGAATTTTAGAGAGCCTATAAGAAGGCTACTGCTAGTTTGAATGAGAAGTTTGTTCCAGATGTAGTTGCAGAGATGATAGGAACACTTGATGGCAATGAAAGTGAGGAGGAGCAAGAGGATGTTGAAGTGAATGCAGTAGAATTTGATGTTATGGAGAAGGAAGATGAAAACCAACAGTTTAATCTGACTGCTGATTAAGGTAAGAAGGAGAGGAAAAGGAGGTTATTTAAGAAGATGAAGGTAGTGATTGATGAAGATGAGGGAGACTTAGAGGATTAGGAGGAAGAAGTTGTTGAAAGTGCTATAGAAGAAAAGGCTGAGGAGTAGCAAGAAGAGACATTCTTATTCCCAAACCTATCTACTGAAACACCCCTCTGACCTACATCCATTTCTATACAACCCTTATCAGAAAACCAAACACCATCCATATTAAACTCTGACCAACCAAATTCTTTCAACTCTGAACAAACCACTAACCAAACACCTGAAACATCCATTATTCCGCACCTTTCACTTGTAGGATCTCCAGCTTATGAACCCCTTATGCTTAAAGGGCTAGTTATTAGAGGTCCTCCTATTTTTGAGGAGATTCCAAATGATCAACAACCGCCACAACAACCACAACCCTAATTCAACCCCAAGCTAATTTGTTGGGAGACATAAGGAGAATGGGAAGAGAGAGATATCCAGCACTAAGGACAGATGAAGAGATTGATGTTGAAATTGCTAAATCATTACTATTTAAGGAAGTACTGAGGAGAATATCAAAGGTTGTTACGCCAATGCAAGGTTTTATAGAAGTTGTAGAGGATATGAAGGCCCACTTCAAATCAGTCCCTACCCAGTTTTCCCTAGTAAAGGCAATAGTTTCCCATACTTTACCTATCTTATATATTGTAGGTAGGAAGGCTGAGTATTTGAAGATGGAGGTTGCTGCGCTCAAGGAGAAAATAGAGAAGATTTATGAGAGCAACTGCAAAACTGTGAATGAGGAAAGGGAATTCATGAACTCCTTGATTGATAAGTTTAATCTAGTTTTACAAGGGATGCAAGCTATGCTTAGTGGTTACAACACTTTGAGTAAGGAGAATGACACCAAAATAGCCAAGCTGGATGTTATGATTGATGCTATCAATGCGCTGATCACCATTGTCAATCAAAATTAAGGAAAATCTAATGAGATAAAGCAGATAAAGGAAGATATCTTAAATGGAGTTAAGGACTCTGAGGAAGGAATTTTGACCATCCTAAAGAGACTTAACATATCTAATGCTCTGAGTTGCAACATCGTGATGTCATAGGTTGAACAAGAACCTACTCTTCATCAGAAGCTTGGTCACATCCGTGATTAAATTAATGTTATTCGTGTTGATGTCTTCAATGATGGTCAAGCAATTGATTAGGTATATAAGCAGATTTTCTTCTCATGTCAGAAGCACTTAAGTTCTTGAGATGGTGTTGTGAGAAAATACCCAAGCAAGAGCTCTACCAAGCCCAACTCAGATCTCAAGGGAAAGACTTGATGCACAATTTAGAGTGAATCACTCTCAGTCTCACACCCTTGTGGAACTCTTCTCTTACTTAAGAGAACATGACTTCATTTCACAAAAAGTGTATGAATCCCTAGTAAAGCTTTAAGGCTGACATCTTTGGAGAACTGAAGACGTTTGAGAAGGTACTTAACTCGTTTGATATTCAAACCTAAGCCATTTTGGATTCAATGACAATGGGGGAGAAAGATCGCACAAAGCGTGAGTAAGCAAAAAGAGAGAGTGAAGCTCGAATCGCTGAATTCAACTTTGAACTATCCCAGAATCTGATACGAGCTGAAAAAGAATTTATTGTGCTGAGGAAGAGGAAAGGCAAGGATCCAATGCCACTGAACCAGAAGAAGTCAAGATAGGATGAGCAGGAATATTAGAAGAAGGCTGATAATTTGCAAGGACCAATTCTACCAAAATAGAATAGAATGCCTTGTAATCCTTAGAGCTTCATTGTAAAACTTAGTATAAATAATTGTTTATTACCTATACTTAAGTTATTAATATATATAATAGATACATATTCTATTCTAATTTAATAACTTCTTAACTTCTTATATTTTCTACTATATATGTATTGTTGACTTTGTAGAAAAATATGAGAAGTATTGAGGAATGCTGACCAAAGATGAATCAAGGATTATGGGGGATTTAGCTTTCACTCTGAGCAAAATGATGATGCTAAACAAAGACATACCAAGTGTGTTTGTAAGGCAAATCTGATCTAAATATTTTATTGATTTAATTCTCTCTCAATTAATTACCATTGATCAAAATGGGGGAGATTGTTGAACCAAGCACAAGTTTGGACTGACTTAGTGGATGACTCAATAGTGCTTAAGTTTTGATCTTAACAATTAAGTTTAGTTTGAGTTAATTAAATAAAAAATGATTTTAAAATGAATAGTTTATGGTTACATATGAGTAATTGAATTCGAGGGTAGAATTTCAAGTCTTCGCTGACCTAGCTATTCAGTTTAACTCTGAGTTGTTCTATGCTGAGTATGTACTTTAGTCGCTGACTAAATACTATTCACTCAGTGCTTGATATTTAGATTTTATTTCAGCTGTGTATATTGATTTATCATTTTGCTGAGTTACTTTGTATAAGTCAAAGGCACTGACTTTTTCATTTGAGGAAAAATGGAATCTTTCCTTTTGAGTTCTACTTTTGCAGATATTAATGAAAGAAAGACAAAATGAATTAATGCCTTGACAAGACATCCGCTTTATGAAGAAAATGCCAAAGTTCTTTAAAGTTCAAGCAGCAAAAAGCAATTACTAGATTTAGAAATATTGTAAATTCACCAACCTTGTATCTCGCGACTCTGTAAAGTGTCAGATCACCAGAGGAATGGGAAGATGACATGTAGCAAGTCAGTGCAAGATCTTTCTAACGGAATACTGGAATTAAATGACAAAAGATTCAAATTAAAGCTCGGATTTCAATCTAACGGATTGATCTCTATAACAAAACAGTGTGATTCCATCTCTTAACGGATCGATTTGAAGAAGCAATGGGTGGATAGCTGAGCTGGCTGTTTGCAGAAGATGCTAGGATAAGTTCAACGGCTACATTGTTGATTTCAAGTATAAAAGAAGCAAGAAGGCAAGCATTACAACTTGGTGATTACACCTAAATTTCTAAGAAGCAAAATTTTGTCAATTTACAAGCTTTAAAGAAGTTCAATCGAGAAAACAACTACACAGCAAGAATCTGATTTGGAACAAGAGAGATTAGAATCGATCAATAGATTTGTAATATCTGATTATCTATAGCTAGATCAACATTTTTATAAGTTGAATCTAGCTCTTATTTAGACTTAGTTGAGTTGCTCGTAGAAGAGGGTATTCTACTTAGCAGGTGAGCGATAACAGTTTGGAGGGTACTTTCTGTAATTGAGAATTTCTGTGAAAGGCTTCTCCACCTAGGGTAAAGGAGTTGTGATTGGTGGATTAAAGCCAAGACACTCTCTTGGGACTGGATGTAAGCACAGGTTCTTGAACCTATATAAAATCTCTGTGTTCTTTACTTTGAAGTTTTTCCAGATTTCACTTAGCTCACTGACCTACTTAGCGGAGCTCAATTTATTGAGAAAAAAGTTACCTGATTTATTAGAGCGAGTCGTTCACCGCCCCCTCTGACTCATTATGTGTACGCATAGGGACCAATAAGTTATTTCTCCAAAATAGTCCCGGCACCACTACAGTTGGCCGATAATGCTACATATAGAGTAGCGGCATCACTAGAGCAAGAGTAGTGGTGTCAAAAATATTTTGGTCCGAAGAGAAAAGGACACACCTCAAAGGGAGAGGGGCGGCACTACCAGAGCGGCAACACCACTAGAGTAAAAGTAGCGGGGTTGGCACTACTAGTGCTGGTGCCGCCCCTTTCGGTGGTGTGGAAACAACTAAGGAAGAAAGGAGGGAGAAAATGTTGTTTTTGTTCCTGTAATAGGGGCACCACTAGAGTTTTAAACCGATACTACCACTATTATAGTGGTGCTAGATTTAAAATAACAAAACAGTCACTTTATTATGAATCCGGAAAGAAAAGAACAGATTTTATGAAAGAGGTTAGCAAGGCTATAGATTGGTGGCACCGCTGTGAGCGGATAACATTTTACGTGACGGCTGCTAAGCATGGCCGACGGACCGATCCCTCGAAAAGATAATATGCGTGATGATGATTGTGAAAATCTTTTGCATATTTTAATGTTCAAAAGATACGAAATCGAATTCCCATACTTAAAATTGAGTCACCACCTAGTTCAGCTTAATCAAGAAATTTTGGTACGATTTTCCCACCGGGTGGTAGACCATACCTTAAGTAGAGATTCTGAGTTCGGATGATGTTATCTATTTTACATTGGCCAAGTTAAAGTATTTCATTCTCTCTTAATCGGTTTCAATGTACCCTATTTATTGTGTTTTCGATTTATATGTTGTTTTCGCGTTATCAAGCAATCAAAGCGATAAATAAATTATTATTACAGTCATCCAAAAATAAATGCCGAAATTAAAATTATTGGAAGGCTTTTTCAAATCCTATACATTTTTCTAAACAATAAATAAAATACCCAAAGGCCTAGCATACATCTAACCTAGATCTACCTGCATAAAATGGTTAGCCCTTCGAGGGGTTCTGGGGCAGCACCCAAGATGGGGTCGGGAGGTAGAGCCCCAGGCTAGGGTCAAGCTACCAGGTTAGCTCAAAAATTTTTGATTTTAGAATACAAGTTCCCTTTGAAAAATTCATTTTTCGAACAAATTTTTAGGGAAAAGTCCATTTTGGACGCGATCGTTATTTTAACCAAATTATTAATGAAAATGCCACATGGTATGGGGTGAGGACCATTTTTAGGGAGTTCTAGACTCCCGTCATTGCACTGTACATCCTAGCTTTAGAAATTAAAATAGGTCGGAAATAAAACAAAAATGAAACTGCTGTCCAGAACTCCATACCGCCGGCGGTATCTCATTTACACAGGCAGGCTGTATGACACTCTGGATACCGTAAAGAAAGGGTCCTGCAAGAAAATGAGGTTGTTGGGGGCAAATGAGGCCACTGGCGGTATCAACAATGCCCCTAGTGGCATGGTTGATATCGCCGGTGGCTTCAAATGTCTCCGGCGGCTTCAGTTTCTTGCAGTAGCTGTTTTTGGCTAGAAAGCGACCAAAAACCCAAAACTAAGCACAAAACATCAAACAAACACAACAAATAAGTAAAATGAAAGCCAAAGAGCTATGAGACTCATAATTTTTACCTCGGGGCCGTGAATCCACCTCTTCGTGATCCAATGACACCTCCGGAGAGCTCAAATGATGATTTGGGTAGTAAATGGGGTATTCAAGGCTCTAAAACCTATTAAATTGATTTTTAATCCTAAAGTCTATTGATTTTAAGTTAATATCAGAGAGTTCAATGAACAAAAACCAAGAAAAGATGGAGTGATTCCTCTTTTCTTACCTTTTCTTCACCTTATCCCACTAAAACTAATCAAAATCTCCCTAAAATTCAAGTGAGTAATTGCCAACCCTTTCATCAGCTGAGAAATGGTCTTTATATAGGCTAAAATCCATTAGAACTTGCCTTGGATCGATTATCTGACGGATATCGAGCAAAAAGGTACACAGCTATTCTGTAGCCGGCTGTATGAGTGAGGCCGCTGGAGGCCTCATTCTCCTGACATGTTAGAAAACGAGCACGGTTCGTTCCCGAAATCGGGGAAAAGGAGCAGAAATCCAGCAAAAGGTGTTTTTAACGGAGAAACTCAAATATTAGGCTTTATTTTTGACTTTTTATGGGTATTTTGGACTAAATTATTTTTTGGGTGTAAATCATCAGTCTGACCACCATACGGGTTACCGGACATGTCGAACTGAATTTTTCCAAAAATAAAATTCGTAGAGAATTTTTTATCGGTTATAAAAATTCCAAAAATGAACTTTTATCATGAGGAATAAAATCGAGTATACATCATCATTGTCTCACGAGAGGGACTGTAAAAATCCCGTGCTCACAGGCTGCCCCTCGGGGGATCACTGCTGCCACAGGTCAGTATGATCGCACAAAAGCAAGGATTAGGAATTATACGTAATGGATGATAAGGTTTTGATCCCACCAGTGCCTTTAGTTGGTGACTAGTTTGCCCCTTGGTCGGGCTTGAGCTTTGAGATTGTTTGCCCCTTGGTCAGGCTTGAGCTTTGAGATTTGCCAAGCGGGGCTTGGGCTTTCAGGTTTGTGTTTTGTGCATGGGGTGCCCCCTATAATTTTTGTCATCTAGTGTGGAAGTATTGTGCAGCAAGTGCCATTTGTTGAGAAACAAGTGCCCTTTGTCGTGCAGCAAATGCCATTTGTTCGATCGTTGCCTTAGGAAGTCTCACATTAAGTGCCAAATTGCTACATCAAGTGCCCCTTGGTGTTCTTTGGTATCAAGTGCCTTCCATTTTGTAACAAGTGCTCTCTATTGTGCAGCAAGTGCTTTTATTTGATCATTGCCTCAGGAAATCTCACATCAAGAGTGAAATTTCTACATCAAGTGCCCTTTAGTGATCTTTGGTATCAGGTGCCTTCCATTTGATCATTGCCCCGGGGATTCTCACATCAAGCGTGGAATTGCAACATCAAGTGCCCTTCGGTGATTAGTGGTTTTTTCCCAATTATTGGGATGGCCAAATGACTCGGGGTTTCTGTATGGGGTACCCCCAGTTTTGCATTAGGTGCTCTTTTGTTTTGCAGCAAGTGCCATTTGTTCCGCATCAAGTGTCGTTTGTTTTGCATTAAGTGTCATTTGTTTTGCATCAAGTGTCATTTGTTTTGCATCAAGTGTCATTTGTTTTGCATCAAGTGTCATTTGTTTCGCATCAAGTGCCATTTATTTTGCATCAAGTGTCATTTGTAAATTGCATGAGGTGCCCCTATATTAAGAATCAGAGAAAAATGAGTTAGTTGAAGTATAAGTGATGTTTTTACTGCTTGATCGATTTTGTGAAACAAAAATATTTTTGCCCCTTCGATCAACAGTAAAAACAGAAGTATAAATAGCAAATTGAGTTAGGATTTTCTAGGGGATCCGGAGGAGTCATTGTGGAAGTTTGACTGGTCGTCTAAACCATCTTGAGTGTGACCCTTGATGTTTCTTTTTGATTGGAGGATGACTCCAAGGGGTTGGAGAGAACTGTGCCCCTTTCAAATGGCCCTTGTTGATTGGTGGATGTTTATATTATTGGGAGGTTCATCCTACTTGACATGCTTAGGGTTTTGCCCCTGGCTTTCATGCCTCGATAATTTTCCTTTCGATATTCTGGGAAATAGAAAATGCAAGAGTATATGCATGACATGTATGCATTGAAGATGCACGATTGTACGATCTTCAGTTGAGTCAGGCTGGATCGGCAAATGACGCTTTGATAGTCACTGGGCTTGTTTATGTGACAGGAGTGAAATTCCTTAAGGATGATTACGACAAACAGCTTGGGTCCGAGTTTGAGGCTTGATCTTTTTGCAGGGAGTGCGAACGATGTTTGTCCTCTTCCTAGTGACGGTGTATTTTTATTTTTAATTTTGGTTCTAATTTTTGCATAGACTGCCCCTAGGGGTTTTCAATCTATCGTACATTGTCTTAACTTTTTCCTGGACTGCCTTTTTAGGTTTTCAATCCATGAGACATTTTGTTTTTTCTTCCTTTTTTTGTTTAGTCTTTATTTTTGCCTCGACCGCCCTTTTCGGGTTTTCAATCCAGCAGACTTATTTCTGACTTTTGCATAGACGTGGGTGTTTTCAGCCTATCCGGATTTATTTGTCTTTTTGATATTGAATTCTTGTGCACTTATTATGGATGGGCTTCGAGTACCCTTTGTTAAGTCTACTTGCGATGTTTCCACCATTTGGTTGCCAGGCATTCATACAATCACAAATATAAAGATTTCAATACGAAAGATACTTTCAATGAATGAATTGAACTGGAGTACAAGATGTTGTTAACCATTTCCATTAATTGAACTCCTGGTGTTAACCAGCCTTTACAAATTAACAAGTTAACGTCTTACGGTTTTTCTCTCGTGCCCTAGTTTTTGCCTGAATTGCCCTTTTTTGGGTTTTCAGATTAGCGAGCGATTTTCTAAAGAGATTCCCTAATTTTTGCACAACCGGTTTGTAGAATACCAACTGTAGGGTTTCACCCTAATTTTTGCTCGATCGGTAAAGGACCAAAATGCGAGTGATTATATATATATATATATATATATATATATATATATATATATATATATATATATATATATATATATATATCTGTGCCGCTTTTCTGATTTATTTATTTTTATTTAGATCTGATAATGCTTAAGCCTGTCCTGGTCAATTAGGTTGATGAACTCGCTTTTGCCTATGCTTGTGATCTTGACTGTCTCATTTATTGAGTACTTTTTTGATCGTGCGGGGCTTCATTCTGACTTTGATTGGCGATACTGCGAGAATTTAGTTTGTGGGAGTTCTGACACTTATGAAGCGCCTTCCTTATTGGCTTGTTCGCCATTTTGACTGATTCTTAAATGTTGTTTGTGCGGAGGGGGTTATGCTCATTTGCATATCTCTCAATTAATTTGGAAGGTACCCCCCTTGAAAATGATGAGGCAGGTTACGCTGAGCCAAGAGTCATTTATCCCATATAATTTGGGAGTCCCCTTGAAATTGGATTTCGTTGTGTGAGGTCATGTAACGAGATGCGTCCGACCAAGCCAAGACATGTTGCTTTATGAATTTGTCCATCTTCTCAATCCTTGGACTAGGGTAGGATTTGACTTTTGTCTACTTTGAGAAGTATTGCACGACCATGTTGGTGAGCTTGTATCCAAGAGTTGATGATGGTTGAATCTTATCTATCGTATTCATCCTTCATAACAGGAACAGCCAAAGAGTTAGAGAGACTGTGAAGCCTAATAGGAGGAAGGTGTTACAAATTCACATGAATGTATTGTTGATGGCCTCTTTTCGTCTTGGTGATGCAATTGTAATTTAGGTTGTGCAAGGTATAAACCACCCGCTGAATCTTCTTTTTGAGATAGTCCATGTGGCGGTTGAAAATGGTGAGGCTTCAGTTCTATTGGCTTGCAATTGGTACCTTTGGGATGCTTGGAAATTCGGTACCATATTCTAAGCATATCTTTGTATGACCAGGCATAAGCGTTATCATGATCTTTAAGCACTTTTATTATCTCACATTTATTTTAACAGGAGCTAAATTATTAGAAATGGTTACCACTTGGGAGATTCCATTTGTACTCGAATTAATTCTATGCTTATGAAGTATCTAAAATACAAAAAAAATTATGCATATGTTCATATGAATGCGTAGCCCAACTGGGCAAAACAAGACACAAGTAAACGAAATAAAATTGTTCACCGAATTGAAAGTTTTAACAGTGGAGTTGTTCAAAACTAAAGAAAATTACATATTTAAATAGTCATCCTCCACATGCAGAGGGTCTTCAATGGTCAGGGAGGTAGGACTCGACCATCCCTACTCATTGCTGAATTTCGTTAGGGGATTGTTCATTGTGCTGGGTGCTTTTTCCGGTTCGACCATCTTACCGTCCTCCACCAATTGCTAGATGGAAAGAATTATAGCCTGGCATTTATTGGTGCGGTGACCCGACTGGATGTGATACCCGCAAAAATTCTTCCTTTCCTCCTTCCCAGGAGGCCTATACTCTTAAAGGGATTTGAGAAGGTTGGCCTCTCTTAACTCAGTGAAGATTGCATCGAGTGGAAGCTTATATGGACTTACACTGACCATGGGGTCCTTGCCGGCTTGAACAATGGCGATTGTGGGGGTAGCACTAGAGGCTTCATTATTCTTTTTAAACCAAGGTTTTTCTGCCTTTGTGGCTCGCTCTCGCTCAGCCTCGCGTTCGACCTTTCAGGCTTCTTAAAAACCACCTTGTACGAGGGGAATGAGTTGGTAGCCATCTCCTTTCTAAACAGAGGAAGGGATCCATCAATTAGCTTAGCGATCATCTTTTCCAAACTCAGCTTGGATTTCATAAACACTTGAGTGGCCATCCAATGGTGGAAATATTGCTCAAAGGTCTCACCAGGTAACTATCGAAAGGTATGAAGATGTTGAATGGTTGTTTCCATCATGGTGTTAAAACCGTTGTGGTCAATTAAGGCCTCCGAGAGGAGCTTCTATTTGGTGACCACATGGTAAGGCAGAATATGGTACCATTCGAGTGTTGGGCCTCATAAAGAGCATGGAAACATTTCAGCAAGGACCTTGTTCCTTAACTTCTTCACTCTTATGATCCTTTCATACATAATGATGTGAGAAGTCGGGGCGCTAGACCCATCATAGTGTGCCATGCTAGGCATGGTGAAATTGTCGGGAACCCAATCCTCATCCTATTTGGGTTCTTTATCTAAATTTGAGTTGCCAGTCATCAATCGATGGATATAAGCTTGGATATCGGGTGTCACACCCAGAGGTTGTGTGGCCTGGTCGTTGATCGGTTGACTTACGAGTGTGTTAACTCCGGGTGTCAGCCTGGAGGCTGCGTGACCTGGTCAGTAATTCGAGAGCTCATCATCTGCCACATGAAAGTCTCCAACTCAGGTGTCATGCCTAGAGGTTGTGTGACCTAGTCGCAATTTGGAACCCGAGGGGATGGTGGAGAAACATCCAAGTGAGGGCGAGTAATCAGTTAGCGGGCAAAAGGACTCTAGAGGTGAGTCATTCCCCCGGGTGTTAAGGTTTGCAGAAAAGCAGAATTTTGTCCAAACTAAAATGGGCTTTTCATAGGTTGAGTCAAGGGTGTTGGGTGAAAACATGTACAACTGGCCTTACCCCTACCGGACCGGACAACATCTATACTAAATCGTTTTAGGCTTGCATGTCAGACTCAGAAACCTGATCTGAATTCTTATCCTCAAGGGCTTGCTTGGCAGCTACTTGGGTAGTGGTTTATATGGAGGCCTGAAATGCATCATAGTTTAGAAACTGAGCCATGGCGCTGGTGAAGTTAAACCTAGGGGGCAGCTGAGATCCTACTCCCAAAGTGTGAGTAAGGCCTAATGGATCCTTGGGTGGAGGGATACTTCCTTCATCATTTGGGAAGGACACGGCTCATTGCGAAGGTCTGGATTAGAAGGAAGACTGCTTGGATCATGAATTGAAGGTCAGACCATGAGTGGGTTGTAAATGGCATGGATGGTATGCATGCTTTTTTCTTTAGGAAGCGATGCATGATATGTATGGCTACACGTAGATGTGGTTAGCGATGATGCGGTGGCTTATCCCTTCAACATACGAGGGATGTTCATAATCCTCATCACGTATAGTGATATGTCGTTACTCAACAAGGTTACAAAAGAATTCCTACGGATGTTGCTAAACCTCTTCCATGAACGGATATTGGTAAGGATAAGTTGGTTGATTTTTGACTCTTGAAGCCGATGCATGGGTGATGCATGAGCATGTAGCACATAGAACACAAAATGTCCCTCTTTCGACCTTATGACTCCCGCATAACGCCTCTTTAAAAAGGATGGAGGTTAGCTTCTTCACTAGAAATGGTGAAGGAAGTACGTCCCAATTATTTTCTTTGTTTTGGTAGTCCTAAGGGAATAAAGTGCTAAGGCTTTTTCTAGTACGGCTTTGGTATTGGGTTGTTGATGTAGAAGGTTCTCATTTACCTTAATTCCACATTACTTAACCACTCCCCAAATAGGTGCGATCGTATAAGTTTAAGTGTTGGTTAAAACGAGTGATCCACCCATTAGGCATCCTCAATTCTAAATAGGGCATGAGTGATACTTTTGCGAGCTTCTCGGGTAAAATAGGGCACCTAATATTACCGAACTATCTACACATGTAAGGATAAAACATTATAAAAAAGAATGAAGTTTTAACTTGGCCAATGATTTCAATACATCGTCAAAATCCTTTAAACTTATTGAAAATTTTAAGTTCAAGTTTAAAGGGATAAATCCCCAGCAGAGTCGCCACTGTGAGCGGAAAACATTTATGTGACGGCTGAGAAGCTGGGCCAGCGGATCAATCCCTTAAAAAAATAATATGTGGGATGATGATTGTGAAAATGTATTGCATATTTTAATGTTCAAAGGATACAAAATCGAAATCCCGTACTTAAAATAGTGTTGCCACCCGGTTAAGCTCAACTGGGAAATTTTGGTACAATTTTCCCACCGGGTGGTAGCCCATACCTTAAGTAGAGATTCCAAGTTCGGATGATGTTATCTATTTTACATTGGCCAAGTTAAAGTATTTCATTCTTTCTTAATCAGTTTTAATCCACCATATTTATTGTGTTTTCGGTTTATATGTTGTTTTCGCGTTATCAAGTAATCAAAGCGATAAATAAATTATTATTACAGTCATCCAAAAATAAATGAGGAAATTAAAATTATTACAAGGCTTTTTCAAATCCTATACATTTTTCTAAACAATAAATAAAATACCCTGAAGGCCTAGCATACATCTAACCTAAATCTACCTGCACAAAATGGTTAGCACAGATACGATACGTCTACAGGGTACATCACTCATAGAGGCACCCCAGACAGTGGAATTGGGGGACTGCAGCCCCCGTGGGGTCCAAGGGGTAGCACCCTCGATGGGGTCAAGGGGTGGTAGCCCCTTATAAGGTTCCAGGGCAGCGCTCCAGATAGGGTCCGGGGGCAGAGCCCCAGGCTGGGGTCGATCTAATTTTCTGAATGAATTTTTAGAGAAAAGTCCATTTTGGACACGATTGTTATTTTAACCAAATTATTAGTGAAAATGCCACATGGTATGGGGTGAGGACTCCCGTCATTGCACTGTACATCATAGCTTTAGAAATTAAACTAGGTTGAAAATAAAATAAAAACAAAACTGCTGTCCAGAACTCCATACCACCGAAGGTATGAATGAGGCCGTCGGTGGCATCACTGATACCATTGGCGATCTCATTTACACAGGCAGGCTGTATGAAATTTTGGATACCATAAAGAAAGAGTCCTGCAAGAAAATGAGGCCGTTGGGGGCAAATGAAGCCACTGGCGGTATCAACGATGCCGCTGGTGGCATAGTTGATACCGTCGACGGCTTTAAATGTCTCTGGCGGCTTCAATTTCTTGCAGCAGCTATTTTTGGTTGGAAAGTGTCCAAAAACCCAAAACTAAGAACAAATTAGCAAATAAATACAACAAATAAGTAAAATGAAAGCCAAAGAGCTATGAGACTCATATTTTTTAACTCGGGGCTGTGAATCCACCTCTTCGTGATCTAATGACACCTCAGGGGAGCTCAAATGATGATTTGGGTAGTAAATCAGGTATTCAAAGCTCTAAAACCTATTAAATTGAATTTTAATCCTAAAGTCTACTAATTTTAAGTTAATATCAGAGAGTTCAATGAAAAAAAATGAATAAAAGATGGAGTGATTCCTTTTTTCTTACCTTTTCTTCACCTTATCCCACTAAAACTAATCAAAATCTCCCTAAAATTCAAGTGAGTAATTGCCAACCCTTTCATCAGCTGAGAAATGGTCTTTATATAGGCTAAAATCCATTGGAAATTGCCTTGGATCAATTATCCGACGGATATCGAGCAAAAAGGCACACAGTTGTTCTGGAGCAGAAATTCATGCCGCTGGCGGCATGCACGATACCGCCGGTGGTATGAGTGAGGCCCTTGACGGCCTCACTCTCCTGATAGGTCTGAAAAGCTAGCACAATTCGCGCCTGAAAATTAGGGAAAGGGAGAGGAAATCCTGAAAAAGGTGATTTTGATGGAAAAACTCAAATATTAGACTTTATTTTTGACTTTTTATGGGTATTTTGGACTAAATTATTTTTTGGGTGTAATCATTGGTCTGCGCTACCATCGGACCCGTTATCGGACATGTCGAACTGAATTTTTCCAAAAATAAAATTTGTAGAGAATTTTTTATCGGTAATAAAAATTCCAAAAAAGAATTTTTATTATGAGGAATAAAATTGGGTATACATCATCATCGTCTCATGGGAGGGACTGTGAAAATCCTATGCTCTCAACTGCTAGAGTCACTATGGCAGTGCCGCCATAGTGGTGTAGCGGTGCCGCCACATCTATAGCCTTACTTGCAATTTTGCAGTTGACAGCAACACAAACGAGAGAAAATGGGGTAAAAAGCCCCCAAAACACCAAAACAACAACCAAGCAAGCCAAAAAAACACAAAAATGAACAAGAAAACTAAGAAGCTTCACCTTTAGGCTGTGAATCCACACTTCAAGACTCGAATCAATCCCTTGGAAAGCCTTTTAGATGATTTGGGTGGTATTTAAGAGGATTAAGTCTCTAAATCCTATTTAAACCATTTTTCCTATAATTTCAACTTGATTTTAATGATTAGGTAATGAGATTAAGTAAAAGAATAACTAAAGAAACTAGATTAAATTAGTTTCTTTGCCTTTCTATCACTTTCTCTCTCTAGTTCATATTCTCTCAGTAGTTTTTAGTCTTGAATTTCAAAAATCAGAGAAAAGATCATTCTCAAACCCTAATTCTTAGCTCTTTATACATTCTCTCTCTGCAAAATCACCGCCTCAAGGGGGATTTCAATGCAATTTCACGTCACATGCAATCATGTACAAGAGAGAGAAAAAATAGCTTCAGAACTGGATAAGGTCAGGACCGTCGTAGCGGTGCCACTACGGGGAGCAGCGGCACCGCTACAACCCCTACGGCGGTACTGCTAGCAGCACCCTAGGGAGGGTAGAAAATTTTATTTGGTAATTAAGCACAGATTAAGTTGAAATAGTCACAAAAGCCTATTTCCAAACACATTGTCAACCTAAAAAATATTTACACTCTCCAGGGCAAGATTAGAAATAGCTTTCATCATCGTTCTATGAGAGAGACCGAAAATCCCATGGTCACAGGCTACCCCTCGGGGGATCATCACTGACGAGTTAATGTGATCTCATGAAATAGCAAGGGATAAAAGGTTATACCTGAGAGGTATCCTTAAGGTAGATCTGTTGGTTGCCTTATGTCACCATAGCTAAGGATTGACCGATCGATTGAATGGTATTGCGCCGCTCCGTCGCAAGGATTTTGATCTTCTGGTTGCCTTACGTCAGCATAACCAGGGATTGACCTCTAGCTAATGGCATTGTGCAGCTCCATCACATGAATTTTTATCTGCTTGTTGCCTCATGTTAGGGGTGAGCAAATGTTGGTTCGGTTCAAGAACCAAACTAGATCGAACCAAGAATCAAATAGATAAAATGGTAGAACCGAATACCGAACAGAATATATTTTGGTTTGGTCCAAACCGAACTGAATTATTTTGGTTTAGTTCAATTCGGTTTGGTTTAGACCAAATAAATTTTTTTTATTAATTTTTTATTTTTTAAATATAAATTTAATATATAAAATGGCTAAAAATTAATATAAATATCTTTCAATAGAAACAAATTATTATTAATTTGAAAAGAAAAACTTTATTGTCAAGTATAAAATGTAAATTGAACTAAAAACATAAACAAATTAACATAAAATAAATTTCAAAAAAAAATAAAACCAATTCGGTTTAGTTTTTGGGTTTTTATGTTTTTGACCAAAAAAACTGAACCGAATCAAAAACCAAAATAATGAAAATATGTAAACCGAATATAATAACTTTGGTTCAGTTCAGTTCATGCCAGTTTGGTTCAATTTCTCGATTTGGTTCGATTTTTTTGGTTTTTGCTCTCCCTTACCTTATGTCACCATAACTAGGGATTGAACGATAGCTAATGGCATTGCGCTGCTCCATCGCATGAATTTTGATCTTCTGGTTGCCTTACGTCACCATAACCGAGGATTGACTGATCAGTTGAATGGCATTGTGCCGCTCCACTGCAAGAATTTTAATCTGTTGGTTTGAATTTTAAATTCTTGAATTAGCTGTCTATCGGGGACGCCATGTGACGTACCTATCAAGAAATAATTTGAGAAAATTAGTAGGTGACATGAGTTGTGTTTTTCTTGCTTAATTGATTTTGTTTAGACAAAAAATTTTGCCTTTTCAATTAACAATAAAAATGAAATGGAGATGAAAAGTTGATTTAGAAATTTCCGGGAGTCTGGAAAAATTTGCTGTGTTGTCAATTTTGCCCCTTTGGTTGAAGAAAAAATGCACGAACGGACTTTTAGAGAAGACCAGGGCGGCACCGCCGGAGCTGGCACTACTACCGGAGATAGAGTGGCGGCACCGCTAGAGGTAGAGTGGCGGCACCTTTACTCAAGCGTGGGTTAAGGAGTTTTAAATGGGAGAAAACTCTTTATAATCCCTATTTCCTTCTCAAAACTGAAACTCGACCCCATATTCTGAAATTCCGCCTATCTTTCATCATTTCGCTTCATAATGTTCAATAAGATTCGCAAGAAACAAGCTCATGGCCTTAATCATGACGCCTTACTTTTGGGGACACAGGTTTGCATATTTCCCCCGTTTCAACCGCCTATTGTCTTTGCGAGGGAGACTGTTATTTGAATTTTACGCCAACCTCAGGTGTTCATTTATTCACTAAAATAGAGAATCATGCCTCCAAACGCCAGGTAATTCGATTTTAACCCTCTTTTTTTTTCAAAATTGGAACATTATGCTTAGAATTCAATTTTGAATTTTAAGGTATTTAGAATGGAATTTGGTTGATAAAATATATTTACGATCAGTCTGGGGTTGTTTCTAGAATGAATGGAATGAATTTTGGTTAGTTTTTATACAATTTTGGAAAGTTAGTCAAATTAGAAAGATTATATTCTTCGCCGAGCCCAGCACCGCTAGAGGTGTAGCGGTGCCGCTGGAGTTTCTGTAGTGGCACTGCTACACCTTTTGGTAGTGCCAGGTCTGGTGGTGGTGATGCTGACGGTAATGTTGAGTTGGTGCTACCATATCTACTCTAGCAGCGCTGCCATGATTTTAGAGATCTCTAGTGGTGCCACTGGGCAGGTCCAGCAGTGCTGGTTGGGGCAGTGGTAGATTTGTGATTTTCTATTTTTAATTCTAATTCTAATTCGGATTTTGATTTTGATGCTGATTTTGATGTCTTTTGGCAGCTCAAGCACTGTAAGACCATGGGCTCACTTAGATGATGTGGGTAGTGGTGGGCGAAGATCAAGGTAGATGACGATCAAAGACAGGACCAGGCGCTAGTTCATGCCATTTGAGATACTGGATTTAAGCCGATCATTGAGGCTTTATCGACCGGCTCCCGATCGATGAGCCACGTTATCATAGCTTGCTTGATTGAGCAGTGGAGTGAGACTAATCATACTTTTCATTTGCCCATAGGGAAGTTGAAGATTACTCCTTCCAATATTGTGGCCATGACCGGTCTTCGGTGGGAGGGAGAGGTGATCCACTTTGACGTATATATGGATCGCTTCTTTGACGAGGTGGCTACTTGAGACCGACTGAAGGCATTGTTAGGTGTTCGGCTTATGACGAATGATAGGCTGGCTTATGCTCACCTCGATCGACACTAGGATCAGCTGGAGGACATCAAAGGTGATCAGGTTATGTAGTTCACCAAATCTTTTATTATAACTCTTTAGACAACCATCTTCTTCCCAGCTTCATCTAGTAATGTCAGCCAGGGGCTTTTGTTGGTGCTTAAGGATATGAGTAAGATCAAGGAGAAGAATTAGCCCCAAACCATTCTGTATGGCCTTGACTATTATGGGCGTAGGTGCATCAAGGAGTTTAAGGCCGGGTAAGTGATCTTCTTAGAGCTTGCCACTTTATACCACTCCATATTTTCTGCGGTTTGCTGACTTTCTCATTCTACATTTATTTTTTTGTAGCTTTGGGCATTTGAGCACTGAGTGGTCCCTCTACCCAAGATTGAGGGGAGCGTGCCAGCTAGGGCACACTTGATTGCTCGTTGGATGTTAAAGTGGAAGGATTTTGATAGCGGACACGGCTAGTTTCGAGAGTACCTTGGATAGCTTCCCCGCCACTGGGTAATTTTTCTACACATTCTTTACAAATTATCAGTTTAAATCAAATGCGCAAAAGTGAGTAATACTTACAATGGTTTATTATCATTTTGTAGCTGATTGCAGAGCCATGGAGGGACCTAGCTTATTACAACCATGTGTTGAAGGTGCGTAGGGAAGTAGAGGGCTGCAGTTTCATATTGGATTGCCCTTGAAGCATTGAGTGGTATTTCGAGGAGAGAATCCAACAGTGGAGGCGTGTCTCACTACTCAGAGGAGGTTCCATCTAACGTGCCATTCGGTACATTTTAGCCCCACTTAATGCCCGATGATGAGTAGCCTCAGTACTTTGATGACCACGAGGTTAGAGTGCCATCAATGGCGCGCGACTATACTACCTTCATGGCTTAGAGTGCCATCAATGGCGCGCGACTATACTACCTTCATAGCTAGGATCATCACTGTCTGTAGATGGAAGAGCGCCATAGATGTGATCTTAATGTCGAGTATGACATTATCATTATCATGGAGAGCAAGGGGGATGATGATGATGAGCTATGAGCACTGGATTTTAATGATCCTTCTCATGAAACTATGATGAGAGCTATGTGATGCAATACCTTTCAGGTGTTGTCCATCCAAGGTGTTCCTACTACTGCAGAGTTGAGTTTGGCCATAGCACAGTGACCTAGACAGACCTTAGGTACCCGTACATGTGCTGCATAGTGGTACAGATCCACCCACAGGCCCCGTACGGGTGACTACCTACCATACGCCTGGGGGGGACTAGTATGGGTCCCCTAGTACCAGTACGGGCGGGGCCCCACCCATATGGGCACGATTGTTTCCTATTCAAGCTTTTTTGTAAGTAGTCTCTTACCATTTTTGGGGAAAGGCAGGTCTTAAACGTGATTTATTGCGTTCAGACCTCCTCTCCCCTATAAAAAGGGGTCTTCCCTCCACATTTCAAACACACTCATTTTTCATATGAAAATGATACTAAAACTCTAGCAATTTCTATAGGTATAGAAAAGGGATAGTGGGGGTATAAGAGGTATAAAATAGGGAGAAAACCCTTCTTTTGAGGTTTTGTCCACATTTTCAATCCTAACTTCGTTCATTAGGATTTAGGGGAGATTCTGTCCACACAAATACTCACCTAAATAGTCCTATTCCATCTACTTTGGTCGGGCTCTCTCAACAATAAAGGGATCACCTCAAAGTGGATTCACGTCAAAAAGGTAACGCTCCTGAGTTTCAAAGAGACTCACATCTCAATTATTTCGTTATAATTATTGTTTGTTGATTCCATTATATCTGTTGCTTTCATTTCTTGTCTCGGGTCTGGCCCTTATCCGTATGACCCTTCTTGGCACCATATATCCCTAGGATATCAATTTAGTGCGCCATACTCATATGGAAGGAAATCCCTTTTTTATTATTTTACCTTTTCTGCCACCAATCTACTGATCTGTAACTTAACTGAACCAAGTTTCTGCCTCGGACCAGAAAGGACCCATATGGGTTCCCCATACCCATGCCAGTCCTGCCCGATAGCTGTACGGGTCCAACATACTACCCCCAGCCATAATCCAAAATTCATCTTTTAATCGGTTAAAATCAATCTAACTCACCATTTACAATGCGATCATTCTCACTAATAATCCAATAAATCAACCCTCAAAAGTTAAAATATGGCTTTACAACATAATCACATTTTTCTCAACAAAATATTGATTTGTCATGTGTTATAAGCTGTGCTAACATTTGTGGATGCAGGGGAATTTATTTTTATTTTATTTTATAACTTAGAAAAAATGTACAGGTTCTTTTTGCAAATTTCCCCCATTTCCCCCGGTTGTAATTTTTATCCCCCCAATTTATTGCTTGCGCTTTTTTGTACTATGTAAACACATGTAACGATTATGAAAGAGTGTAGAAATAGGATTTCTTTGATAATTCCCTAAATGATTGAAACTAAAATGGTTTTACGTGATGAATGTAATTTTGAATCAACTAAATGAGAAATAAGTGACTCATCCGATACCCGAATCTCTGATCCAATAGGTATGAGTCTCCCGCCCAGAGGGAACCGTACCAAAACTCTTTCCTAAGTAGACAACTTGGGTGGTGATTCTATCAATTATATCGGGATTTGGTTCTCGATTCTTTTATTCATTAAATTTGGCTTATTATGCAAACATTAACTAAAAATGTTTTGCCACGCCTAAATCCAACCAAACCCCCAGTGGGCCCCACCTCGCTCATAAAGGAGCCAAAGGAGACCCACACGTCATCGACACCTTACAGTGGCAACTCCGCTGGGGACATAATCTTTTAACTTGCAAAATTTTGGTTTGTTTTAAAAGCTTAAAAGATTAAGATGAGCACCAAAAAATCATTTACATAATTCAACCCGTTTTTCTTTTCATCATTTGGGAAAAACTATCACACTCTATCTTCTCATCTCCTTTTCTCTCTGGTTAGATATGCTCTTCTTCTAGCTCTAGGATAGGGTGCCCTATTATTTCCGCGACACTCCCAATGGTGATACCTATGACCGCCAGGGATATTGGGTACACCTTAGTGGGTGGAGCACTCATTGCCATCTCCCTCCAAAAGAGGCTTGATGCGATGGGAACCTTCTACATTAACTTCCGATATGTCCCTACACCATTCTTATTGAAAGCCTTAGAATTTTACCTACTAAGTACCCTGATTTTTGTGTGAGATTAGACTAAGGAAGAATACCCTCACAGACTCGGCGGGAGAAATAAGGATGGAATTGATCGATTCACATGTGTTGTGTTATGTATCTTTGTAATTAACCCAGCCATGCATCGTTGTAATTTATGCATGCATAAATCAAACCCATGCATGTATTGACCATTTGGTTCTCACCTGAGAAAAGATCAAAGTTTGGAAACAATCACGAGTTCATCTGGTCCGCATTTTGGTTTCGATTCGACCAAATTCAGTTCAGTTAAGGGATAAATCTCCGCCTCTGTCTCTTAGTAATCCATCGTCCAGTTGATTCGGATAGTTGGGTTCAATTGGTCGGTATGATTCAGGGGGTACGGCAGTTCCACTAGCCGTCATTCATTCTATTCAGCCTAGCCAAGGATCTGTGCCGCTAGTGTTTCAGTTTGGGGGATCTAGCCAAGGTCTCAACTGCGTAGCCATGCCTAAGGGGACGACCTTCCATCTTCCAATAGGTCTACCCTTTGGCATGACTACAAATGCTCAACAACTTTCACCACCGATCTAACCACAAGAGAAGATGATTGGATCCCAAAAAGGCTGAAAAATGGGAAATATTTGAGGAATTGGAGTACATTGATGAAATAGAAAGAGGACTAGTGCCAATACAAGTAGAATTTCAGAATTGGGAGATTACCGATTCACCGATGGATCCTACCGAGATTAAAGATGAAGACCCTCCACATCAGGAGGATGATTTCAAGGATGAGGTAACCTTTTAACATTGCTGGTATTTTGATGCAAACAATGCCACTTATAAAGCATATCACAAATAAATTGATGCATTCACATTATGTTTGAGAATTTCATTCTTAAAGATATCGTGCACTCATAAAATCAATATTCTTAAAGATTTCATCATGTTTGTTAAAGAAATTGAATTTGAGTACGTCGCAATGGCATAAGGTTCCAATGGTTAAAACTTACCACAAAAAAAAGAGAGATGAAAAGTGCTTAAAAAACATGATAGCCTTGGGTCTTAGCTCATCTTTTCATAAGGGGGAGGAAGATACATATCACTAAGAAAGAAAGCCAAGAGTCGAAAAGAAAAAGAAAGGAGGAAGACATACTTTACATTAAAAACACCATTGAAGGAAAAGATCTTACAACACAAATCCAAAATCAAGGCAAGATTAAATCCAATGCTCTTCCAAAACCTCCAAAAGGGTAAACCATCACATCCGATAAATGGGAATTTCTTACCAATGTAGGTACCTCCCTTGGACCTATATTCCCATAAAAATATCCCTCCAAAAATGCTTTCTCCATTTTTTTCAAAAGAAAGAAGATCCCTTACTCTACATAATGATCCCAAACCTTTCCCACAATAACATGACCTCTTACTTTCACAAAAGAGAAGAACCTGTTCATTCCAACACTAAATGGCCTAAGATTACCAAAAATAGAGTCAGATACCCAAAGCACCCCTCAAGGTGGGTAATCTGGTTCTCAAACAGCTACACCAAGTCAACATCAATGCTAGGGTCAAGTTCATGTCTAATTAGGAAGGGTCGTCATGGTTGAGAAAATCCTGGGTAAGGGAGGAATCAAGCTCACGGATAGAATTGAGTTCGTGAATCCAGTGAATCAAGAAAGGCTTAAGCGCTATCATGTCTAGGTTAAAAGAACTAAATCACAATAATGCAGCATAATAAAAAAATAAATAAAGAATAAATCACCCGGCGAGTGGTCCTCTACTAGTCGGGCAAAAATTAAGGTTCGACACTCTGATCGATATTCCACAAATCGGTTAGGCAAAAGTTAGGGTACTCCAACAAAAATAAACACCACTAAGTTGAAAACCTAAAAAGGGCGGCTTAGGAAAAAGCTAGGGCATCGAGAGAAAAAACGTCAGTTGCTTTCTAGAAAGTCTGTAAAAGGACTAGAAAGCGGGTAAGGGTTAACCATTGGAAACTAATGTCATTGCCTATGCACTAAAATTTAATTTCATCGATAAACATGATATGATTTGCTAAGAATCTGGGTCTTATGAATGCATGCATGTCTTTAAGGTGAAATGATCACAAGTATGTGTATATCAGTTTCTTCTATACATTTTGTACTCTTTGTTATTATCTGTACTGCGTGTATCATTCAACAAAAGACAAAATACCGATAAGCCATAAAAAGAAAAAAAATAAGAAAAAAAATAAGGCTTATACAAAAGTCAGAATAAGTCTACTGAACTGAGCCGCTAAGGACAGTTCAGGCAAAAGTTAAGACAAAAGAAAAATACAAAATCAGTTTGATAGATCGCATCACATTAAGCGGTCTATGAAAAAGTTAGAACTCAATTCAAAACACCAGTAGTTTATTCTTCAAGCAACATTTTCACAGTTAGGATCCCTCAAGTTTAATTTTCCCACTGTGAAGCTACTTGATAGCACACATCATCCGGAGTGCCAAGTGTTACCACTAGCATCATCCAGCTTGCACCATGTTACAGTTTGGACACCTCAAAGGCACATTCCCCTAATGTGCAAAGAATGAATCTCATCCAATCAAGTCGCTAGTACGAAGAAGTATAGGTATCCATACAAGCCTGTATGAGTCTACGGATCTCATCCAAAATCTTGGTAATACTCATCGGTCTCAATCGGGCCAGTCTCTCAATAATCTAAAGCTTTGAAAGTTTGGTTACAAGTCGAATTCACCAGCAAATTAAGCCTTTATCAAAGAAGGACAAGACAACAATATCCTTGAGGCAAGGGATCAATCAAAGGCTCAGACAAGTAAGAAAAAGCTTGCTGGATTGAAAACCCAAAAGGGAGGTACAGGAAAAAGTTAAAGCAAAGAAAAGAAAAGTCCGCTGAGCTGAGCCGTCAAGGACAGTTCACACAAAAATTAGGACAAATAAAAGTTTGATAAGTCATCTCACACTGAATGGCCTATGCAAAAATTAGAACATCATTCAAAGAAGGAAAAGTTCAGCATACATAAAAAATAAAACTGCAGAAGTGTCAATCCAAGCTCACAACATAAGTATGCCACACAAGACCCAAAAGTATCAAACATCCAGAAAATGAAAGTATATCAAGGTCTAAGCTACTAGGGGATCCTGTCCCAAGCACCCCCCTAGAGTATGGTCCTGCGAGTCCGCCAGCAGGTCATCCATGCTGATCATCAGTCCCCACGGCACCCCCAGCTGTAGCATTAGCTACCCCAACACGTTGATCCACCTCCTACTCGGCTCTACCCCTCTGGGTCAACATCGGCGTCACTCGGTACATAGATAGGTCCTCCTCAGATGCAAGATTAGGTAGCTCCGGTGTTTGTCTATCCTCAGTCATCCGCACCAACTAACCCCACAA
This sequence comes from Euphorbia pulcherrima, assembly GCA_947683365.1. Taxonomy (NCBI): domain Eukaryota; kingdom Viridiplantae; phylum Streptophyta; class Magnoliopsida; order Malpighiales; family Euphorbiaceae; genus Euphorbia; species Euphorbia pulcherrima. The sequence continues at coordinate 34,784,510 of CANTUS010000004.1, forward strand.
CATCTCAATCTCGGCCTCACTCGAGCAGTCTCAGCCCTAGCCTAATTAACCTCAGCAATCACGACCTAAAGCTGCTTCTCCAAGAATCTAGCCCTCTCCTCGGCAGCCTCCAGGTCCTGAGCGGACCTACCATACTCCATGGCCAACAGATTCTGTAATGGAAATCATAAACACTTATATAAATGTCATGGCATGTATAGTTTGTTATATTTTACAGGTAAAAGAAACTTATCGAGGCTAGTACATCCTGAGCTAGTAGCAAGTCCTGGACGGAGAAGAAACCCCTAGCGATCTTCTCTGCCTCAGCTATCGCACTATAGGAACTCGAGGGGGATGTCCTCGAAATGGATCCTCTCACAGGGAGGAAGAAGTAAAGAATCAATGAGCTCAGCATAGGAGCCCCCCACCGACATCACTCGAGCCTCTCACCTAACAGGTATAACCCCTAATCCATCTCAAGCATTGGATACAGTCAAAAGACTCCCACTAGGACAAGGGGAAGGATCGATCTCTCTAAAATAGCACTGGTCCTCCAGTCTCAGACCCTTTCACCAAAGTACCACTCTAGGGAGAGTGGGGACTCCAGCACAAAGCGGCTATCATCCACACTTACGTGCATCATCTCGATGTCTCCACGTATGACCATCTGCCCCCATGGGTCTCAAACGACCTGTACAAAGCAAAGGCACTATAAGTATTACAACCTCATAAATACAGTTTCCACTAATGGTTGGTTGAAATGTAAGATACAGGTTTAGCATAAAAGAAATTTACCTGATTGGAGCGTAGCTGATAAAGGAACTCTCTATACTTCGCTGTATTCAAGGCCTAAAGCTACCAAAGCCCCTATCCATCAGAAAAAGGTTGCAGAAAACCCAGTTTCGAACATTCTTTCCCCAAAGAAGGAACCTATACGGGTCCATCCCCACCTGTATGGGTCTCACCTTGGCAAAATGCCACCTGTACGGGCCCCCTCCTCACACGTCAGAGCATTTTTCAAGTCGAAGCAGGATTCCTCAAACAATAGGTGCAAGCATCCCATCCAACAGCTTCTTCAACCATACGGGGTCAGTATCAGGTGTATGGCTCCTACCTAGCCATACGGGTCCTCCCTCCTATTTCAGAACGGTTTTCCAAGCGAAACGAGAACTCCTCAATGGAAAGGGCACATCATATCCTAATTAGGGCAAACCCCACTTCTCAAACCCCTTTCTTTTAGCTAATTAGGGGCTAAACCCCCTAGCTCACCTTGATCCTTGATTGAAAGGGAAAAACTTTTCTACACAAAGTCAATCAAGAATCAGGGTAAGCCATGTCAAAGAAATTGATAATGTGAATACCTTTTCATGTGCAGGTTCATTCAAGGGGAGGATCTCCAAGTTGTCAAAATATCAAGGGGCAACGATCCCCACAAGACAAGAGATTCTGGCCCAAACCAAGGAAATGTTATCCTAGAAGAAATCCCCAGTAGAAGAATCATCTAGGAAGACACCTCCCTAACAAAGTAGTCAATCAAGGGGCATCCCTCCATTCCCTAACAGTGGAACCAATCAAGGGGCATACCCCCATCATCAAATACCCTATAGGCACCCACCCTAGGGGCATTCCCCATCATCAAACACCCTAAGGGCACTCCCCAGCAGTGCCAGCCAGTAGAAGGAGCATACTAGGGATGCCTAGTTTGAGTTGGGACTAACCCAACATCACTAAAATCGGTCTTTTATTTTAATCAGGGCAAGTCCCGACCCGCGTATCTCAAAGTTTTATTGACTAGTTCCTTTATCATGTGCAGGAACCCAAGGAAAGGTATCCGTAGGAAAAGAAGGAATTCCCCCAGCCACATTGCTACCCAAGGGTCCTAGTAGTGGGATAAAATCCAGGGGCATCCCCCTACTTCCCAGTAGCGGGATCAAATCTAGAGCATCCCCCCACTTCCCAGTAGCGAGATCAAATCTAGGGGCATCCCTCCACCTCCTAATAACGGGAACAAATCCAGGGGCATCCCCTCACTCCCTAGCAATGGGATTAAATGCAGGGGCATCCCCCAACTTCTCAGTAACGGGATCAAATCCAGGGGCATCCCCCCACCTCCTAGTAGCGGGATCATATCCAGGGCATCCCCCCACTTCATAGTACTAGGATCAAATCTAGGGGCATCCCCCCACGTCACAGTAGCGAGGTCAAATCCAGGGGCATCACCCCATTCCCAATAATGGGATCAAATCAAGGGGCATCCCTCCACTTCCTAATAACGGGGATCAAATCTAGGGGCATCCCCTCACTTCCCAGTAGTGGGATCAAATCCAGGGGCATCCCCCTACCTCCCAATAGCGGAATCAAATCCAAGGGCATCCCCCCACCTCCCAATAGAGGGATCAAATCCAGGGGCATCCCCCCACTTGCCAGTAGTGGGATCAAATCTAGGGGCATCCCCCCACTTCCCAGTAGTGGGATCAAATCCAGGGGCATCCCCCCACTTCCCAGTAGCGGGATCAAATGCAAGGGCATCCCCCTACCTTCCAGTAGCGGGATCAAATCCAGGGGCATCCCCCTACTTCTTAGTAGCGGGATCAAATCCACAGGCATCCCCTCTCTTCCCAATAATTGGAACAAATCCAGGGGCATCCCCCCCACTCCCTAGTAACGGGATCAAATCCAAGGGCATCCCCCCACTTCCTAGTAACGGGATAAAATTCAAGGGCATCCCCCCACTTCCTAATAATGGGATCAAATCCAGATCCCCCCACTTCCCAGTAACGGGATCAAATCTAGGGGCATCCCCTCACTTCCCAATATCGAGATCAAATCCAGGAGCATCCCCCCACATCCCAATAGCGAGATCAAATCCAGTGGCATCCCCCTAATTCCTAGTAGCAGGATCAAATCCAGGGGCATCCCCCCGCCTCTCAGTAGTGGGATCAAATCCAGGGGCATCCCCTCACTTCCCAATAATGGGAACAAATCAAAGGGTATCCCCTCACTCCCTAGTAATGGGATAAAATCCAGTGGCATCCCCCTACTTCTCAGTATTGAGATCAAATCCAGGGGCATCCCCCCACTTTCTAGTAACAGGATCAAATCCAGAGGCATCCTCCCACTTTTTAGTAACGGGATCAAATCCAGAGGCATCCCCCCACTTCCCAATAATGGGATCAAATCCAAGGGCATCCCCCTGCTTCCCAGTAACGGGATCAAATCCAGGGGTATCCCCCCACTTCTCAATAACATGATCAAATCTAGGGGCATCCCCCCACTTCCTAATAATGGGATCAAATCCAGGGGCATCCCCCCTAATTCTTAATAACGGGATCAAATCCAGGGGCATCCCCCCACTTCCTAGTAATGGGAATAAATCCAGGGGCATCCCCCCCACGTTCTAGTAAAGGGATCAAATCTAGGGGCATCCCCCCACTTCTCAGTAACGAGATCAAATTCAAAGGCATCCCCTCACTTTATAGTAGCAGTATCAAATCCAGGGGCATCCACCCACCTCCTAGTAACGGGATCAAATCCAGGGGCATCCCCCCACCTCCCAGTAGTGGGATCACATCCAGGGGTATCCCTTCATTATTCTAGGAGCATCCACCAACTAACCTACGGGCACTCACCCTGAGGTTATTCCCCAGCAGCAAAATAAGCGGTGAACAGGCCAACCCGGCATTTCCCACACATGATTTTTGATCCACACCTCTTTATTCTTAATTGAAGGGCAAAAATATTTTTGTTTCTACAAAAGTCAATTAAAAATAAAAAGGCGTATGCTTAGACAATAACTGATTTGGTGTTTGATTATTATTCTTTTTTCAGGTCATTCAAAATTCCCCAGTAGGAGAGTTATCCTCCTTAAGAAAGGGATACATACTTTCCCTAAGTAGAGTCATTAAGAATATGAATAGTAACAAAAGGAAAGTCATCCGCCTCAAGAAAAGGATACACATACCTTCCCCAATAGAGTTGCAAGGGGTACGCATCAGCAAAGGAAAGAAGTCCGCCTCAAAGGAACTAGCCCATGTCATCACCTCAGGTATGATTTTCAAACCCCCACTCATATAGTGAGATCATGCAGATCCGTGTCTGCAATGATCCCATGAGGGGCAGTCTTTGAGCACTGGATTTTAATGAGCCTTCTTATGAAACTATGATGACAGCTATACGATGCAATATCTTTTAGGTGTTATCCATCCAAGGTGTTTCAACTATTGTAGAGTTAAGTTTGGCCATAGCACAGTGACCTAGACTGACCTTAGGTACCCATACAGGTGCTGCATAGTGGTATAAATCCACCCATAGGCCCTATACGGGTGACTACCTGTCGTACGCCTTGGGGGGATCCGTACGGGTCCCCTAGTATCGGTACGAGAGGGGCCCATCCGTATGGGTACAGTTGTTTCCTATTCAAGCTTTTTCGGAAGTAGTCTCTTACCATTTTTGGGAAAAGGCAGGTCATAAACGTGATTTATTGCGTTTAGACCTCCTCTCCCCTATAAAAAGGGGTTTTCCCTTCACATTTCAAACACACTCATTTTTCATATGAAAATGATACTAAAACTCTAGCAATTTCTATAGGTATAGAAAAGGGATAGTGGGGGTATATGAGGTATAAAATAGGGAGAAAACCCTTCTTTTGAGGTTTTGTCCACATTTTATTCATTCCTAACTTCGTTCATTAGGATTTAGGGGAGATTTTGTCCACACATATACTCAACTAAATAGTCTTATTCCATCTACTTTGGTCGGGCTCTCTCAACAGTAAAGGGATCACTTCAAAGTGGATTTACGTCGAAAAGGTAACGCTCCTGAGTTTCAAAGAGACTCACATCTCAATTATTTCATTATAATTATTGTTTGTTGCTTCCATTATATCTATTGCTTTTATTTCTTATCTCGGGTCTAGTCCTCACCCATATAAGCCTTGTTGGCACCATATATCCCTAAGGATATCAATTTAGTTCGCCATACTCATACGGAAGGAAATCTATTTTTTGTTATTTTACCTTTTCTGCCATCAATCTACTGATCTATAACTTAACTGAACCAAGTTTCTGCCTCAGACCAGATAGGACCTGTATGGGTTCCCCATACCCATACCAATCCTCCCCGATAGCCATACGGATCCCACCTACCCTTACGGGAACCGGCCCCTAGGCAGAATCCAGAATTCATCTTTTAATCGGTTAAAATCAGTCCAACTCACCATTTACCATGCGATCATTCTCACTAATAATTCTATGAATCAACCTACAAAAGTTAAATTATGGCTTTACAACATAATCACATTTTTCTCAATAAAATGCTGATTTGTTATGTGCTATAAACTGTGTTAATGTCTGTGGATGCAGAGAAATTTATTTTTATTTTGATTTATAACTTAGAGCAAATGTATAGGCTCTCTTTGCAAATTTCCCCCATTTCCTCCGGTTGTAATTTTTATCCCCCCATTTATTGCTTACGCTTTATTGTACTATATAAATGCATGTAACAAGTGTGAAAGAGTTTAGAAACAGGATTTTTATGATAATTCCCTAAATAATGAAAACTAAAACAGTTTTACGCGATGAATGTAATTTTGAATCAACTAAATGAGAAATAAGTGACTCATCCGATACCCAAATATCTGATCCAATAGGTATGAGTCTCCCGCCCAGAGGGAACCGTACCTAAACTCTTTCCTAAGTAGACAACTTGGGTGGTGACTCTATCAATTATATCGGGATTTAGGTCTCGATTCTTTTATTCATTAAAATTAGCTTATTATGCAAACTTTAACTAAAAATGCTTTGTCACGCCTAAATCCAACCAAACCCCCAGTGGGCTTCGCCTCTCTCTCAAAGGTGCCAAGGGAGACCCACACATTATCGACACCTCATATAAGGCCTGATAGGCTAGCGGTGATAGAGCTGGCATGGATGTTGATGATGAGCCACTTGGACACCAATATCCTCTAGCCGGGGGAGGTGACTCTGGTTTTGGATCAGTCCCACCTGCACCTCCTACTAAGTAGGTCGCTAGCTCGAGTGGAGTTCCTGGGTCTTATGAGGCTCGCGTATCCATAGTGTTATACTTTCTTTACTCGTCTATGAGTTCATTATTCTTCTGATTTCTATTGCACCATTTAATTAACATCTGTTTCTCAAAATTATCATTTTTTTTACTTTGTTTTACTTCATTCGATTGATTTACCTTTTGCTTCATTTTAGGTGAATTGCAAGAAGGGGAAGACTACCACCAGAGTGGGGACCAATGGGAGCGAGGAGCCTCCCCAGAGACACCAAGTTGAGCTCGAGGTGGCTTCTACTGAGATCCCTCACACTCGAGGGATTTCGAGGTAGGGATCATCGAGGGCATGTTGCAGACTAACATGGAGAGCTCTTTTTGCTTACTAAGCTGCCTCGATGTATGGGACATCAAATGCCTCGAGGAGAGTACTATATCAATTTCCTTTACTCCTGCCAATGCTACCAATGTGAGAATTCTGATCCTTCATTAGACTTATGAATTTCTTCCCCTTATCCAATCGTACTGATTAGTTTGGTTTGACTTTGATGTATAGGTGCTTGTTTCTGAGGCTGAGCGTATAGCACGAAGCTACTTCTCCGCCAGGGACCTCTTGATGGCCTAGGACACTACTATGATGGTAATTCTCCTTGCTTTTATATTTCTTGTAGAAATTAGTATAGAAAAACAAATGAAATTTATAGATGTTGTGCATGTATGCATGTATATGGATGCATGAGTTATTTGGTTGATTTGCTTCTATATTTTTTGGCGCTTGTAGACTTTTATTGCTTTGGAGGAGGATCATTATCAGATTAGCAAGGATGAATGAGCTTGAGCTGAGCGAGAACTGGCAGGTAGCTAAGGTCAAATTACTCAGCTAGAGAGGTAATCCAAGATTGAGAGAGCACGACAGGCATGAGGTTGAACCGCTCAACTCCTATATGTGGAGGTTGGAGCTTAAGATGGACCAACTGGAGGTTTGGGTGGCTGAGTTTGAGGATGTTGATGATGATGATGCGACCAACAGTGGTGATGATATGGAGGATGATGAGTAGTAGTAGTTATAGATTGAGACGAGGAGATATGATTCTATAAGCCCCACGATTGGTGCGAAGACCCTACCTAGGCTCAGAGTGAGGGGTCCTACTTCTTCTACAGCACCACCAATTAGCTATACTTTGGTCCCTATATCGGTTAAGGAGAGCTCGGATAATGATAAGGATAATGAGTCATGATGCTTCTAGTTTCATTCTGCTTATTCCTAATCTGATTTCTGAACTTAATTTATATTCACTGTTGTTGGTGATCACTTGATACATTAGTGATATTGAATATGTACGGATGGTTTTTTTGGATGATTGGTAGTTTTGGGATTGGTATTTGGTTTGGTTGCTTTGAATGTTAGCTTTTTTAGGGGAAAAGAGTAGTTTTTCTTTGAATAAATGGAATTTTTGGATATTATCTAGGTTTATTGGTCGTTGCTCGATGATTCGGATTGGTTTTTGGGGTTTGAACAAGTTTTTCTATAGGTTTTTGAGGTGGAATAGGGCTGAAAATGTCATGAAAATGTTCTGCCCTAACAAAGGTGGCAGCACTACTATATTATACAATAGTGCCGCCACAGCAAACTCCAGTGGTGTCTCTAAGGAGTAGCGCTGCCACTAGGGTTTTGTAGGGAAAGTTGAAATATTGCAATTTTGCCATGGAAACACACAACGCGAGGCTTAGGTGATTCTTGGAGACCCTAGGGAATCCAGACTAGAAGAAGCTAGAGAAATTGGGTATGGGGATTCTGGTATATTGCTTAATGGTCGGTAAACACGGTCTTTCTTCACACGGTGCTTACTTTTTGGGACCTAATGGAGTATGTTTTCTGATTCACTGTAGTAGAGCTATGCCCTATATTCGAGATGTTTAACATAAAACTCATGGTTCCTTGCCCTGAGAGAGTGCCCCTAGCTATCCCAGAGCTGATTTTTAGAGTTGAGGACCAGATGACCAGGTTATAGAATTTGGATTCAGTAGAGCCTTTTCTTTCTCATACTCCACATTTACTAGGGTTCTAGCTTAGCATTGTTCTTGACTAGTGCATGGGTGCTCCTAGGACCCACATTACTTTTCCTTTCGTGGTCGCACTACTACTGATGTTCGAGTCCATGTGCGGTGTCAGACATGTCATCCTATTTCATCTGATATCCATTATTGAGCCCATATTATAGGGAGCTTTCCCTATAGCTATGGGATTGGCTGAGACATTGATACAGGCAGATGCTGCTTCTACTGACCCAAGTCTTATCGGTGATCATTTCATTCTTTAATAGGTAACACTTTCACTATTCTGGCATTCCTTTCCATACCGAATCCCTATTCTAAAAATGCTTTGCATTTTTGGCTTCTAGAGAAGTTCACACTTATTCGAGAGCCTCGCTGCAACCCAAAGAAGTATCTTCTCATCAATTATAGAGAGAGGGGATTCACTAGGGAGGATCACGATAAGGTGACTATCGATGGTTGGGTACATATTATGAGAGACCCCAATGACTCCCAGATCAGGTGGGTTTGCCCCTGGTGGAGGATCAGAGATGTGGTAGTACAAATATGGGGCTCATATGTTTAGATACTTGGCTTGAGGATGATCACATTTTACTTGCCATTCCATTTATGTTGTTAGTATGGCTGATGGAAGAGGGTTCCACGCGAGCTGCCTAAGGCGTAGAGCTGGACTTATGATGCTCGTTGGGTTGCTCACATCAAGGAGCAGTAGGAAAGCAAAGCAAAGTTCGAGACTCTAGATTACAACCAGGTGGACGCTATCACTACTGATGGTTTCTACCAAGCATGGCTTATAGAGACTACGATCTTGACCACTCGAGATGGGCGATTGTGGCTGAGGTTGAAGTGGGAGCTTGCAAAGTCCAGCCTCCAGCCTTTCACGTCCATCACCTTGTAGAGGATTTATAGGTTTTATGATGATGACACAAGTAGCTCAATATGATATGCGCAGTCATGATTTTCTTTATTTGTTCTAACTTTTGCATAGACCCGCATGATATGATAGGCCTATCGAACTTATTTTTGTGTTTTATTTTTGCCTGGATCCCCCTTTTTGGGTTTTCAATCCAATAGACTTATTTCCTAACTTTTGCATAGACCTTGCTCTTTTCAGTCTATAAGGATTTTCATCGTCTTTTATTATTTTTTTCTTTTATTTTTATGGTCTCAAGAACTTGAATTGACTGCATAAGACCCTGCATTAGACTTACTTGCAACGTTTTGACCTTTTGGGCCCAATATATTCATTTAAGCATAAGCGTAAGAATTTAGCAAAAATGATATTCTCATTAATGAAATAAGTTCGAGTGCATGATAATGATAACCATTTTTATTTACTCAAACTCTAGTGCTAACTAGCCTATACTGGTCTTTTAACAACATCTCCTTGTTTTCTCTCTCTTGCCTTAATTTTTGCCTAAATCGCCCTTCTTGGGTTTTCAGTTTAGCGGGCGATTTTGAAAAGATACCCTAATTTTTTCTCAGCTGGTATTGAGAAACCTAACCGACGGGCAGATAATATATATTTATTTTTGTGTGTGTGCCGCTTTTCCTGATTTGATTCTAATCTTCAGACATGATAACGCTTGAACATGTCCTGATTAATGGGATTAACAAACTCATTTCCGTCTATATCCATGATCTTGATTCCTCCTTTGTCGAGTACTTTCTTGACCACATACGGACCTTCCTATTTTGGCCTAAACTTCCCCTTGACATCCGTGTTGGAAGGTTTTACTTCATTTCAGAACTACATCACAGGCTTTCAGCGGGAATTTCTGATGCTTGACCCTGTTGTTATATGCCTATGCCATGCATTGTTGGTACATTTTTAGGTTGGGCTTTGAATCATTGTTCATCAATCATGTTGAGTTGTTTCGAACCTCGCTTTTGTCCATTCAGATTCTTCCAACTTGGCTTCTAATACGACCCTTAAGAATTTCACCTCGATTTCCACTAGCAACACTGCTTCCATACAGTAGAGAGAATGGTGTTTGGTTCGTAGGGGTCGTCACACTCGTTCGATATCCCCAAATAGAAAATGGTAGCTTGTCAGCCCAATCTCTATACCCTGCAATCATCTTAGAGATGATCTTCTTGATTGACTTATTTGCTTCTACGACTTCATCATTGGCTTGTGGTCTATAGGGGGAAGATATGTGATGATTAATTCTATACTTCTCAATCAAGCCATTAGTTGCACCTTAAAATTGAACCCCATTATCTGAGACTATGTGATGAGGCAGGCCATACTGAGCAAAAATATGCTTTTCTATAAACTTGGTCATCTTCTTGGCGGTTATAATTATGTAAGATTTGGCTTCCACCCATTTTGAAAAGTAATCCACATCCATAATAAAGAATATGTGTCCGTTAGTTGATGATGGTCGAATTCCACTAATTGTATTTATCTCCCATGCCGAGTATGGCCAAGGAGTAGACAAATTGTGAAGCTCGATTGGTGGAAGGTGTTGGATATCGCCATAGACTTGACATTGGTGGCATCGCTTAACCTCGAAAATACAATTACCCAAGAGTGTCAACCAAAAGTATCTCATATGTTAAATTTTCTTTTCTAAAGCCAAACCATTCATGCGGGGACCACAGTCACCTGCATGGACCTGACTTACAACTCGTTGTGCTTCTCTTTCTAACAAACATTAGAGTAGTATGCCATTTGAAGTCCTCTTAAAAAGATCATTGTCGACTATTCGAAACTAAATAGCTAGTCGACGTAAGATAGTTTTGTTGGAATCTGTAGAATTTTCTGGGTATCATCCATGCTTAAGGAATTGGACAATGTTAGAGTACCAACAGAGTTTAGCATTGATGGTCAAGACTTGAGCAATTTCTTAAGTATGGTAAGGGACCTTAGCTGATATAAGAATCAAGGGACAAATCAATTGCTGTTGAGGTCCTTCCCATATGGAAGCTAGAGTTATGAGAGAATTTGCCATTTGATTCTCACCTCAGGGGATATGCTGATACAAGCATGTTGCAAACTTCCTTGATAATTCCAAAACTGTTTTTATCATAAGTGGTAAAACTACAGTTATCATTTAGGTAAATAATTCTCAATTGTAGACATTTCTTGAGTGTTATTATTTTATTTATAAGATTTCACGTGGTATGCTGTTGTTTTAGATGCATTTTCCGGAATTAGGTGAATGAATAAGGAATTTGCTCGAAATGGATTTCAGACTAAAAGTACAAGAAGTTCAGAGCAATGGACTTATTTTATATGAATTTGGCTAAGTGTTGGATGCATGGAAAGAAGTCAAAGTCAATGTGAAGATTCAAGCAAAATCATTGTTCGCGAGTGCGACATCCAAAGCCACGATCGCAACAATTCTAATTCGAAGATATACGGTTGCAACATTAAGCCACAAGCACGACATCTAATGTCACGATCACAACACCCCAAGATAATGATTGTGTAGATTTTCTTCCAAGAGGCATTTCAATCGCCATTAACTACCAAGTGGATAAGGCACCTTTTCATCAACCAATGACATGAAGAGATGCAAATTATCACCCTCTATATATAGGGCATTTTGGCTACTACAATAGGAGGGATGATCTGATTTTACAATTTTTAGACATTAGCCATAGATAGAGAGAAAAATGAGAGAGAGAAATCTACATAGTTCTTAGGTTTCTTAGTTATTCTCGAGTGTGTTGTTTTATACTGTACTTGTAAAACTTAGTTATTCTCGAGTGTGTTATTTTAGACTATACTTGTAAAACACTTAGGAATAAATTTCATTATTTTTCATCAAATATTCTGTTCTATTATGAATAATTTGTTCTATTTGAAAGATTAGTGCATTTGGAGATTTAAGTAGAAGAAAGGTCATGATCGAGGGTTGACAATCCATCTAAGAAGGCGATTTGATCTAACTTAATTCTTAATTTTGTTTACTGCATCATTCTTAATTCTTATTCGTTCATATCACATTTCCTCTCTACTTATGCTAAATACATTTTATGATTGAATTTATTATATGTCATGCTTTTTATATTGAGTTCATTTGTTGTTATGCATGTGAGTTTGAATAGAATTAGTGGTATTGGTCTTGCGTTACAAGCGGGGACGTTCTATTCATGTTCAAGTAACTTCAAATCAGTTTTTATTCGTAATCTTGTTAGTTCAGTTCTTTATAGTCCTACTCAGATATATTTGTCATTAATTGCATGATTATAGTTTATGTGAGAGCCATCCTTACTAAGCATAATATATTTGGTATTTGGGTTTGCATGCATGGTAATAAATTTACTCTAGATTGTAAAATAGAACATTTATGATATATTTGAATGCGTTAATAAAACATGATAAACGTGTTGAACCAGAATAACTTAATTCCTAATTGTTTTGTGGTTCTCTACTCTTCGTTGTTTTGTCTCTAGTCTATCACCAATTCACATACCTATCATTTATCCATTTTATCTGAGTTTTGGTTGAATTAAGTTTGTTTCTTTCCTCGTGGGATCGATAACCTTTTAAAACTACATTGTAATCGTATACTTGTGGTTTCTTCTTTTCTACTTTTGCACTAGCGACACTCACAACGCTTGTTTATTGAAAGAACTTATTTCTAGTGTGTGGAAAAGCAACGAACATTCTACATAAGGTCAGAGCGACTCTTTTTTAATCTCTGAATCCCCTACAACTTGTCGGATTACGAGCATTAAGTCTCCTATCACCGAGACATATTCGATCCACACTTGTAATAGGGCTTCCAATCTAAACAAATAGGCTTCGTATTCTGCCTCATTATTAGTGGTGGCAAACTCCAATCTCTTGGATAGAGGAATGACTTCATTGTCAGGTGTGATTATGATAACTTAGAGACCCGCTCCATGTTTGTACATGGCATTTTTTAAGTACATTATTCGCATAGGCTTGGAAACTTCCATTGCAACCAATTAATCATTAGAAAACTCCAAGTTTTCGACGTAATCAGATTCAAGAGCTTGGTTTGACAAAAAATTCTGCTACCGCCCGGCCTTTGATAGCTTTCTTCATCACATATTCAATGTCAAACTCCAAAAGCAAAAACAACCAACGAGAAAGCTTATCAGCCAAAGTAGGTGACTAGCATAAGTACTTCTTGGGGTCAACTTTAGCGATGGCTTGGACTCTGTGTGATTGAAAGTAATGGTGCAACTTCTTGGTTAGCCACACCATCATAGCATAATTCTTCTCTACTATTGAATATCGGGATTCTTAATTCAAAAGTTTCTTGCTCAAGTAATAGATTGTATGCTCTTTCTTACCGTTATCCTCTTGAACCAACATTGCTCCGACTGATGTTTCATCAATCGCCAAGTACGAGATTGGCAGCTTGAGGATGGGTGGGTCAATGAGGTAAGCCTTGATCCTTTCAAACGCAATATGGCAGTGTTTATCCCATATGATGAGTCGATACTTCTTTAGCAACTTGAAAATTGGCTCACACACCGTTGTGAGGTGAGCGATAAATTGACTAACATATTAAATTGATCCAAGGAATGAACAAAATTCCTTCTCTGTCTTAGGTGCAGGCATATCTCTTATTGCTTTGATCTTATTAGGGCCCATTTTAATCCCCTTCTAGCTGACTACATGTCCCAATAGCTTTCCCAAAGTCACCCCGAATACACACTTCTTAGGATTAAGGCTTAGGTTATATTTCTCAATGCGAGTCATAAACCTATCCAAAATGATTCGGTGTTCTTCCCTAGTGTCTGACTTGGCCAACATATCATCAACATAGGCCTCTACTTCCTTATGGATCATGTCGTGTAGGAGAGTAGTGACCGCTCACTGATAAGTTGCCCCGGCATTTTTCAAACCAAATGGCATAACCCAACAGCAGTAGACCCCCAATTCTGTGATGAAAGTTGCCTTGATCTTATTGATAATGTCTATCAAAATCTAATTGTACCCTAAGAACCCATCCATAAACGAGTACATGGTGGCCTGCGCTATCAACCAATACATCAATATGCGGTAAATAAAAGTTGTCTTTTGGTGAAGCCTTGTTCAAATCTCGATAATCCACACATACCCTTACTCTACCATCTTTCTTGGCAACTGTTACAATATTGGCTAACCAAGTGGGGTACTCGACAACCTCAACAAATTTAGGTTCAATCAACTTGGACACTTCTACCTTAACCTTTTTAATGCATTCTAGTCTTAACCAGTGAAGTTTCCACTTAACTGGATGGAACTTCGGATTAGAATGAATGTGATGCTCAGCAATCTAACAATCCACCCTAGGCATATCTTCGTAAGACCACGCAAAAGCATTAACATTACCTTTAAGCACTTCTATTATCTCTCTTTTTCAGCAGAGGTTAAGTCATTAGAAATGGTTACCATTTTGGGTTTATCATCTGTACTCAAACTTACTTCATTTAATAAATACTGAAAATATTATGTGCATGTTTAAATGAATGCACGAACCCATTGGGTAAAACATCAAACAAATAAGCAAACTAGGAGTCTTTCATTGAATTGAATGCCTTATAGGCAGAATTGTTCATATAAAAAACATCTAAGAAATTAAAAATTACATCATTCATAAAATCATCGTCCACAGGCGGAGGGTCCTCAATAGAGATTTCGATAGGAGTAGCATACTCAAAGGACTCCATCAGCAGGCCATTCAAGTCGAGATCCAAAGCCTTCTTTTGCTCAGCAGTCAATAGGACTTCTTTCTTATTGGTACCGTCTGCTAGAGCCCTCGCGATCTTTTTCACAGCTTCTGCAATTAGATTGGCTTCTTTATCTTCTTTGCCTTTCCAGTTCTTCTTCATCAATACAGACATGGCCTTAGTCATAATAGCCATGGCATCTTCCACTTCCTTATCCACAGGCTTATCTTTTTCTTCATCTTCAACATCAGAGTACATCTTTACCTTACCCTTATCCTAAGAGTCGATGACTTTAACTATTTCAATAGGGTTTTTAGCAGACTGGAGTTCACCTTCAAAAACAATCATGCAGTCAGCCTCAAAATCATATACATCGTTAAAGATCTCAAAACTGGGCCACATTTCCCCTCAAATTCAATAGGCTCAGGTTCCCCTTCTAAGGCTTCTTGCGTTGGATTCACAAACAGTTATCATTCGACAGTATATAGGGTGAACATGCCTATACACTTTCTTAGGTCCAATATACCCTAATCCAGCAAACTTCGGAAGGGTATTTGGTTCTAAGGCATCAATGATACCCTTCTCATACTTTCCACAAACCTTTCCAGGAACATGTCCACTTCTCTTCATCATCTTTCCTATCACTGACAAAAGTGGTGATAACCAATGGGAGTCGACTTCGCCTTACAGATCATAGCTACATAAAATCCTAGTTCGCTCTTAGCTTCAACTTCCATAACAGCCATAATTGAGGTTGGATTAGCTTCAATAGTTACAAGCTTCCTTTTATGCTATATCTTAATATTTTGGTGAAGGGTAAAGGGTACTACCCCCAAAGAGAGAATCCATGGTCTTCTCAATAAAAGAGAGAGTAGGTAACAGGAATATCCTAAAACAGTGAACTAAACCTTACTCGTGAATTCCCCTATAGTCACCTTAGTTTCTACTATGCCATATTTTGAATCATCATAAGCGTGAATGATCGTGTTAGAATTTTTAAGCATGGCCTCAGAGAGACCCAAGTAGGGAAGGATCTTAAGTGGGTAGAGATTCAGTGTGAAGCCATTATTGACAATAACATGCGGGATAATCTGGTCAAATAGTTGGATGCAAATGAACAAAGCTCTATTATGGTCCTTTCCTTTAGGAGGAAGATCCATATAAAAGAACATGACCCCTTCCTCTTTTATTAGTGGTAGTCCTTCCCCCACTCTGGCACACATCTCAATGACCAATGTGGTTCAAGATGCTTCTAGTTCTAACAATCCCTTGATGAGGCCCCTTTGATGAGCGTCAGAATTAGTGAACAACTACTAGATGCTATACTGGGCCTGAGTATTCTTAAGCTGTATAATAAGAGGGCTAATCCCAATACTTGTTTTAACTATTGGAGGTGGAGAAGGTGGCCTTGCTATAGTACCCACCATTTTATAGATTGGATCATTCTCAAGTTGAAGAAGATGATCCTTAGGATTATAAACACGACCACTCTTTGTAACATTTAGAACACCGTCTACCACTACACTCTTGGTTGGTGGTGTTTCAAAAAGATAAGCTGGCTCATCAAAAGCCAAAGATACATCTTTGAGCTTATAAGAATCTACATCAAAAGGTTCACACTCATCATCATCATCATCATCATCATCATCATCATCATCATCAGAATACTTCCCCTTTAGTTCATAATTGTTGATATCAAAAGGAGCCTCCTTTACTAAATCCACATCTCCCGTTTTAACTCTTTTAGCACTTTCCTTCTCAGGCTTAGGCACTACTTTATCCTCCCCCATTTCTTCAATAACCATGGAGTTGATAATAGGGATTGACTGTGTGATCATGTCAAAGACAAAGTTTGATGGAAGCCCAGATTCAATCACCATTACCGTTTCGTCCATGGGATTTTGAGAAATAATCCAAAGAATGAGCACTTCAAATAAACCAGAGCTAACCATAGTGACTTTACCATCAAACTTAGGCAAAGGATTTTCCACAGCACTAGGCTTTTTGGCTGGCTCTTCCATCTTACCTTCATTTACCAGGCGCCAAATAGAAGACACTAAAGTTCAGCATTGGTCGGTCTTATGCCCTCTCTAAACATGATACTTGTATAAATTTCCCTTCTCATCGGTCGTAGGGTGCCTATACTCACGCTGGGGATTGAGCTTATCGGCTTCTCTTAACTTGGCAAATATAAGGCCCAAAGGAGCCTTCTAGGGGGATACAAAAGTATTCTAATAAGGAGCTACTTGAATGGCTGAAACTTCTAACGGATTTAGAGTGACTACTTGAACAGCAAGGGACTACCCTTTGGCTGGAGCAACGGTAACCTTAAAAGTTTATTGTAGCTCTTCTTAAACCATAGTCTATTGCCACTTAGTTTATCTACTTTCTTCTGATCTTCGCTACACTCAGTCTTTTCTACTTTCTCAAACACTTCCTCATAGGATTTGAAAGTGTCTGTTCCCATTTCCTCTTTAAAGATAGGAAGAGATCCATCCAAGAATTTGTGAATCATCTCCTTGAGGCTTAACTTCTGCTTCAATAGGACTTGGGTGGCCATCCACCTACTGAAGCAAGGCTTAAACTTCTCGCCTGACTTCTATTTGATTGGCTCGAGATGTTGAATTTTAGTTTCCATGGTGGTTTTGAACCTATAATGCTAGATCAAAGCCTCACAAAGAAACTTCCAGTTTAGAATTATTTTGAGAGGCAAAGTATTATACCATTCAAGCGCATGCCCATCCAAAGTACATGGGAACATCTTGGCGAGAATCTTATCACTCAATTTTTTTGACTCGCATAACCCTCTCATACAAATTAATATGCAAAGCAGGTGGACCTAACCATCATAGGCTTCCATTCTTTGCATACTGATGTTTTTAGGGATCCAATCTTCATCCCTCTCTTCTTCCTTCTTCTCGTTGGCTGCCAAGAATTATCGTAAAAGAGCCTCCACTTTAAGTGTCACGCCCGAAGATCGTGTGACCAGGTTGTTGTATTGATAAGTGGTACCAAATTAGAAAGGTGGAGGAGGCAATGAAGTTTCAATGCAAGGATAAATCTGCAACTGAGAATCAAAGAGGTTTCATGGGTAGGTGTTCCCTCTTAGAGAAATAAAAAACTAGGGGGAACATGAGTAAAAGACATAGGATAAGCCAAAGGTAGAACCAATCCGCTAGAAGGTGCAGTCATCTAGGAAGTAAAGCCACTTGAAACTGAAGGGAAAATAGAACCCTGAGTAGTCAACCTTGTGCTTTGGATGAGAAAAGAAAAGGTCGGAGGAGAGAAAGATGGATGCGACTGAGCTGATCCCTGACCAAACTAAAACTGAACCGATTGAGACTGAACGGGTTAAACCAGCTGAGATGGTTATTGCATGAACTAAACTGGCTGAACTGTTGATTGAACCTGACTAGACGGTATCTGACCCAAACTATTATGCGCCAACCCTACCTAAGCCTAATCTTCAATATCTTGTTTCTAAAGCCCTCTCGACATTCCTCTTTTCCCCCAAAGCAGCTCGAACAAATGCCTAAACTTGCTCTTGGAAAGAATTGCAGAATAGATCTGATCGAATAAACTATGCCATAGCATTGACGATCTCAACACCCAAAGATTGTTGATTCTGACTAGGTGGCAGAGGAGGGGGAGAACGAGGCTGACCCTCGGTGGGAGCATTATCGGTCAGCTGATTTGACATGACTAACTGATCAGATTATGAAACCAATTCCTCAATAGATCATAAAACTAGAGAAATATGGGTCAAACATTGCTCGAGTCTTTGCCAAACTGGGATCGGACGATAATGTTGCCTTTTCCTAGGTGAGAAATCACAAGTTGATTGGTCATGTATGATGTGTATGGTATGGTATGTACACCTATCTATTAAACAATGTATGATACATATATACTAATGGTTGTAAAATAGAGAGTTAGTGCTTCATGATGCGAAACTTATCCCCCAATATTAATGGGTTCCGCGAGCCCTTTACCATCCATAGCAAACTAGGTACAGTGCATCGAAACCTTGACAAACGTCCTATAGATATTGTGAGCACGGGCTTTTCGGTAACCCTCAAAATGATGATGCTCCCTCATCAGTATAGGGGGAAGCTGACCCTTTTCACTGACATTACCGTCGAGAAGACGGCCAAGTTCCATGAGAAATGAGTCCTTGCTCGGCATAGCATACCCTATCATATCATCCCAGTAATTGGGGTTTCAATCCCAAGGGGCACCCCCTGATCGATCAAAAATTTGGGTCCGAGCCCCACAGATCTTCACCGTACTACCCATGAGCTAGTGGGACAACTGAAACCGATAGTCGTATTGAACCTAGCATTAAAGAGACCCCCATAAACTAAGGCGCAGCCTGAGCAGCTTAAGCGGTCTTCAGAAATATCAAAAGTTCATAGCGAGGCTGAACGACAACCGCGTCAAGCATCGAGTATCCGTCAAAGGCCAACGATCTGATTCCAAAGCAAGAAAATCCCACTAACACTGACCCAAGGGGGAAGTTCCAACCAGATTGGGAAAGACCTTATGTAATCAGAAAGATACCCGGTTCTAGGGGTATGAAGATTTTGGATGGTACCGAGTTCATAAACCCTATCAATCAAAACAGGTTGAAGCATTATCATATCTAACTAAAAGAATCAAATCTAGAAAAGCGGAACATAAAGAAAAATAAATGAAATCAATCACCCGATGAGTGGGCCTCTATTGCTCGGGCAAAAATTAGGGTGTATCCCGCTGATCGGTATTCCGCAAACCGGTCAGGCAAAAGTTAGGGTGCAAGAATAACCTGCTAGACTGAAAACTCGAAAAGGGCGGTCTAGGCAAAAGTCAGGGTAAAGTGAGCTAAGAGAGTATGTTGGCTAGAAAACCTTCATAGGCTAGTTAGCTCTAGAGTTTGGGTCAATATAAATGATTATCATCATCATATACGCAAACTTAATTCAACTAATGAAAATGTCACTTTTACTAAATCCTTTATGTTTGTGCTTAAATGAATATATTGGGCCCAAAAGGCGAAATGTTGCAAGTAAGTCGAACGTGGGGTTTTGTGCAGTCAACTCAATTCCTTTAAAAGAAATAAAAGCAAAGATAAAAGGCAAAAATCCCAATAGACTGAAAAGAATCGAGGTCTGTGCAAAAGCCGGGATAGTTCGCTGGATAGACAACCCGAAAAGGGTTGTCTAGGTAAAAATTAGAACATAAAAGCAAGTCTGATGGGCCCGATACAATGTCTAGGTCTATGCAAAAATTAAGACAACCAAACCAAAGATGAATGACTACCATCAATCACATCGAGATATCTGCATCATCGTCTTCAGCATCAGAATGCAAGAATATGTTTGTTGGTCTAATAGATTTGAAGGACTCAAATTTATCTTTCACCCGTGTCCGCTCAATTCTTGACTGCAACCGAGCATCTTGATTCCAAAATATCCTAATCTTCTAAAGCCATCCTTGGTAGAATTCATTGGTGGTGATAGCTCCCGATTGTTCATTATCCAAAATCTTAAGCTCTGCTTTGTGCACCCCCCTTGTCTCCGTCATGCCTGATCTAGTAACCAATTTACAGTCGATTCGCCGCAGCTTCCCCTAGTTCTCCACCAGGGGCATTCTCACCGAATCTATGCAACATCCCTAATCATCCTCCAGGGGCATTCTTATCTTATCCGTACCGTAAAGGAATTCCATGTTTCCTCCCTTTTCGAACAAGACGATCTTTCCCCAAATTGAGCAAAGTCGATCAAGCAAGTTAATCTGTCAGCTTGAAGATGACCAGTCCGAGTATCTCATGGATTCATACATTCATGCATAACGATCATGTTTATTATTCTATGCCGAATTCCACAGGAAACAAAGTAAGTAAAAATATCCTCGGGTTACGCGCTCAACTCCCAAGTAAGAGCCTGTATCAAAAGGCATCTCAGAATTATCTTCTGTCCTTCATTCGAAGATAGAATTTCTCCCAGGGGCACATCAGCTATCCTCAATGCTTAATATTGGCAGTTTCTCCGGCCTCCCGAAAATCTTAACTCTTATCTATTTTCTTTCGTTTTTATTGCTTAATTGAAGGGGCAAAAATATTTTTGTTCCACAAAATCAATTAAGCAATAAAAATGTGATTTATATCACTTACTAATGGTTTAAAGCCTTCTTGACAGGCACACTATAGGGCAATTCAGAAGGATGACCAACCTGATGGATCCTAAAATTAGAACACAGAAGTTTCTCCCAGGGGCACATCAATTCAAATACCTAGGGGCACCTTAAGCAAATACCCAGGGGCGTATCAGCCAGACTCGGTGCTTGGGCTCGATAACCTCTCTGGATTTTCGGAAATCTCAACTTTATTTCGGTTTCTTTCTTCCGTTTTTGTTGCTTAATTGAAGGGGCAAAAATTTTTGTCTCGGTAAAATCAATTAAGCAATAAAAGCACAGCTCATGTCTCTGTCTAATATCTCAAAATTTTCGTGGCAGGCACAATGCATTTAGTCCAATGGTCTCCTCAGGCGTTTTTAAGCATATCCCAGTCCAACCTTGTTAGAAGTGCTCGACACCTTCCAGTTAAGTTCTTAGTATGCGTTCTAGTCCAAGGATCTCATTTGATACTCCCGGCATTCGATTCAAGCCAAGCATATCCCAGTCCGACCTTGTTAGAAGTGCTCGGCACCTTCCAGTTAAGTTCTTGGTATGCGTTCAGTCCAGGGATCTCATTTGATATTCTCGGCATGCAATTCAAGCCAAGCATATCCCAGTCCGACCTTGTTAGAAGTTCTCAGCACATTCCAGTTAAGTACTTCGTGTGCATTCTTGTCCAGGGATCTCGTTTGATATTCTTGGCATATGATTCAAGCCAAGCATATCCCAGTCCAACCTCGTTAGAAGTTCTTGGCACCTTCTAGTTAAGTTCTTGGTATGTGTTCTAGTCTAGGGATCTCATTTGATATTCCCGGCATGCGATTCAAGCCAAGCATATTTCAGTCCGACCTCATTAAAAGTGCTCACCACCTTCCAATTAAGTTCTTGGTATGCGTTCTAGTCCAGGGATCTCGTTTGATATTCCTGGCATGCAATTCAAGCTAAGCATATCCCAATCTGACCTCATTAGAAGTGCTCAGCACCTTCCAGTTAAGTTCTTGTATGCATACTAGTCTAGGGATCTCATTTGATATTCCCATCATGCGATTTAAGCCAAGCATATCCCAGTCCGACCTCGTTAGAGGTGCTTGGCACCTTCCAGTTAAGTTCTTGGTATGGGTTCTTGTCCAAGGATCTCATTTGATATTCCTTGCATACAATTCAAGCCAAGCATATCCCAGTCCGACCTTATTAGAAGTGCTCGGCACCTTCTAGTTAAGTTCTGGGTACGTGTTCTAGTTCAGGGATCTCGTTTGATATTATCGGCATGCGATTTAAGCCAAGCATATCCCAGTTCGACCACATTAGAAGTGCTCGGCACCTTCTAGTTAAGCTCTTGGTATGCGTTCCAGTCTAGGGGTCTCGTTTGATATTATCGGTATGCAATTCAACCCAAGCATATCCCAGTCTAACCTCATTAGAAATTCTCAGCATTCCCCTTATCTCTGACATGCCCCGATTCAATCTCCAATCCTCTGATAGGTTGGTTGATTGTGCTTTCCCAAACCACCAGTAGACAACCGATTCAATCTTTAATCCTCTGATAGGTCCGTTGATGATGCGTTCCCAAACCACTAGTAGATAACCAATTCACCTTCCCTCTGATAGGTCTGTTGATGATGCATCCCATGACCATTCATAGACAACCACCTCAAGAAATCCTTACTCCTCTTTTTCTCGAAGCAACCAACTAATCTATCCCAAAATCGTTTGGGTCACCGAAGGCAATACCTATTCAATCTCTAAGTCAATTTCGTTCTTGACAGGTCTGTTTATAGCAATCCCAGAAGACAATTGGTTCAAGAATCCACATGTCAGGTATATCCTCCTATCCCTCACTCTTTTATGAGATCACACTTGGCTCGCCAAGTGGTAATCTCCCGAGGGGAGCCTATGAGCATAGGCTTTTCGGTGACCCTTGGAATGCTGATGACTTGTTGGTCTGACCTTGTACGGTCTAGTTATTCTATTCTTGTAAGTTCGAATAACTTTTGGCAAGAACATTTTTGTTGATTTCAGACCTTTGGCGGCGCTTAAATATCATTCGCATGCATTTAGAATTAGCCATTTCCTTTCTCTCGCGCGTAGTAATTTTTTTGCAATTTTATATAAGATCCAGACATCTTCATCAAGTATCGTTTATACCATTGGATTCTTAAATCTCTGAGGTTTTCAGAATATCAAGAATCGCCTTAATCGGATAACCGTAGTGAAAGATATAGGCGTTGGAAGCCAAAACCCTAAATCTGCCCTAAAATTTGCCCTAAACCTAACCCTAATTACCCAAAAACCCTAACAGAACCCTACCTAAAACCCTAAACCTAGAGTACCTAAGACCTAGCAGCCCCTTTTTACTGCCACCACAGCCTGCCCTCCGGCGATGGTGGCCACCACTCTTATGGTAGCCACCGCCATCGTGGTAGCGTTCACCGCCACCCTTTGTGGCGGTGAACGCTGCCGGGGTGGCCACCCCCGCTTCTTATGGCAGCAGCCACCACCACCGTTGTGGCGGTGGATGCTGCTGTCACGGTCCCCTATGGCGGACACTGCCATGGCGGTGGTGGTTGGCTTGGCACGGCCTGTTTCAGGCTGTGCCACTTCGTTTCTCTCTCCTCTCATGATTTGGCCACGTATTTTTCCCAAAAATTTGCCTAAGTCGGTGGATTTTTGTGTGTGAGAGTATTTAAACAAACCCGAGAGAGAGAGAGAGAGAGGGACTTTTCTCTAGATTTTAGAATTTGAGAAATCATTTTAGAGAGAAAAATCAAGAACAAGAGAGGGAAAAGGAAGAACTAGAGAGAGAAAGCTTAAGAAAAGCTAGAATCTGGGTTTAATCCTCTCTAATCTTGATTCTAAGTTGTTCTTAGGCTTGATCTCATAGCTTAAACACTAAAATCAGTTAGAAATAATAGGTTAAAACGGATTAAATAGGGTTTTAGAGACTTTTCCCCAAATACCACCCAAATAATCTGTCACTATTTTTGTCATTGTTTTCATCACCATTCCATCGGAAAATCATCAAAAGCTTGCCAAACATCCGATTCGAGTCTCCCGAGTTAGATTCACGGACTAGAGGTAACAAAACTGAGTTCCCTTGATCTTTTACTTCATTTATTGTCTTTTGTTGCTGTTTTTGCTGCTTTTGGTGTTGTTTCTTGGTTTTTCCTTTGTGTTCTTAGAAAACCGTCATAAAATAATATGACCTCTATAGGAATAGCCTTCGCCTCTACCCTTATAGCCTAGGCCGCTACTGTTATAGCGGTGAAGGCTATAGCTATGGAGGTGAACTCTACCCCTATAGAGGTCCCGTTATTTCTTATGATTTTTGGGTATTTTCTTACCCAAATCCATAAAATCAACATTATTTAAGTGTTTTAAGTCTAGATTTATATAAATATAGTTGATTACGACTTAAAACTTCAATGATTTCGAGTATATGGATGCAAAAACACCAGTTTCCCCCCTAAAAATGGTTTGGCGCGGCAAAGGCTATAGTAACAGCCTTGACCGCCGCTGCTATAGCCTTCACCACCGCTGCTATAGCCTTCACCACTGCCACTATAGCGGCCAAGGCTATAGCAGTGGCGGTTAAGGTTGTCACGAAAGTCTTTTGCCGCCAAAAGCTGTTTTTAGCCCTTTTTCGCCTTTTTCTTGCAATTTTTACCCCGATTTCAACCTAAAAAATTTCCAAAAAATTATGAATAATTTGAAACTGTTTTTTTATTTATTTCATTCTATTTTTAGATTTTATTTAAATTTTTATTTGATTTAATATGCATTTTTATGGCTTAAAAATAGTGTTTTTGCTAAATAAATCTAAATAAATTATTTTCTACCAACTAAAAATTCCAAAAATACTCTGAATATGCTAAATCTGATTTTAAGATGTTTAGTTAATTTATTTCACCCTTTTTAGGTTGTTAGATAATTAATTAACACCCAAAAATTATGTTTTTGTCCCGAAAAATCCAAAAATAGGTTTTTCTTCATGCTATGTATTTATTTTCCGCGTTTATATACTTATGCTTTATTTATGATTAGTCCCGTGTATTTCTTGCCTCTTTGGAGCCGGGTCCGAGTAGGTAAGCTCGGTTGCAACCCGGTTTAGCCCATTTATTTATTTATCCTTTTACTTTCTTGCATTAGAAAAATGTATAGGTATTTGTAAAGCCTTGTAATAATTTTATTTTCTTGCTTTGTTTGTTTATCGCTTTCCGTGGGATGTATGACATATAAACCGAAAACACCAAACAATAATCGGATTAAATCGCATAAGAACTAAGGTCACGTTTATTGAAATATAATTGGCTTGATTTAAAAATTGAAAAGTAAGCAACATCATCCGAACTTAGAATCTTTGTTTTAAGGTACGGTCCAACCACCCTAAGGGAATATCGTAGCCAAATTCCCGGTGGAGCTTAACCGGGTAGCGTCTCTATCTTTAAATACGGGATTCTAAGTCTCGTATCCCTTAACACATTAATCGGACTAAATTTCAACTTCAACAACGCTTTCATTATCCATTTTCATCATGCTAAAATATGGATCATCCTTTAGCACGCTTTATAGTGCTTGTTGTTTCTCTGCCCCACGTCGAAGAGCATTAAAGCTTACCGTGCGGGCGGGGGGATCGGGGGTCATCGGCTTACAGTGGCAACTCTGCTGGGGATCTTCCTTTAACTTAAAATTTGACAAATCACTCTCATTTTCATACTTTGGTTAACGGATTTTGATGATGTGCCTAAATCGTTTTTAAATCAACGCTTTATTTCTTATGCTTTTTTATCCACCGCTTAGTTAGACTCTAAGTTTTAAGGTGCCATTTTATCACCCCCATGAAGCTCAGTTGTATACCTCATGCCCACCATGAATTGGGGATATTTGTGGGTGGAACACATATTTCAACCAACATGTAATTCCCGTAATCGCACTCATTTGAGGAGTGGTTGAGTTACATGGAATCAAGGTAAATGAGACCCTTCTACAGTGTCGTTCACGACACTAGCAGTTTGAGGATAAAACTAGCCATAGCAACTTCCCCATAGGTTCACCAAAATAATTCTAGATTTAGGTCGCGTACTCTCTTACCATTTCCTGGTGCTAGAGTTACCCCAAGTCTACAAATTGGCGTTACATGGGAGTTATAAGGTTGGAAGAGGTTTATTTGCTTTCGTTTGCTACTTGTGTTGTGCTTGTTCATGCAAAGCTCATGCATAGGCCACCTGTGACTGACCTTTATTTTTGGTTTTTGCTTACCCCTATTCTCCCCTTGCTTGAAGGGGGAATTTAACAAAATGCCTGAGATCATTTGAGCCCCGATGACCTGTACCTAGTTCGCTAGGCATAGCAAATAATTCACACGTCTCACGTATTTTGGGGTTAAGCTTCGCATCATAAGCTCTTCTGCTCTCTACCTCTCTAAACCGCCCCCGATATATATGGCATTCATCACTTGACTTATTATGTAATCATTCATTTCATTCATGGTTCGATTCGGGCTGATCATCTTCCAATTTCTTAGTGAGATCCGGATGTCCCTATTATCGTAGTATTATCTGGTTGCGTTTAGATCGTCGTTTAATCTGCCTGCCAGTAAGTTTAGTATCAGAATATGCTCTTCCAACCATGTCTGATCTGCATTTGAATGATGCACCTCATGAGAGCACTCATTCCCCTTCTCCCTCTCCCCCTCATTAGGGTCAAGGTCAAGGGGAATCTTAATTGGGTTCCGAGTTAGCTAATGCTATGGCTATGTTCCTCCAGTCAGATATGTTTTGGGCCACTATTCAAGAGCAAGTTAGATCCGGTCTCAGGGAGGAAAGAGAGTCTCAGAGGCCAGCGGGGACTATTTTTCAAGCTCCGGAAGAGATAGTTCAGTCTCCGCCAATTTAGAATCAATTTCTAGCACCACCGCTCCCTCCTATTCGTCCTTTCTAGCAAAGCCAATTTTAGTTTGGACAGAGCTCTTCTCAGCCATTCTTATCATCTGCTCCACCAACCTTCAGTTTTTATCCCCCTGTGCACTCGAGGCCTATTCTCTAGTCTCCTACTCTCTCTACTTTCTTAGGGGGATTCACTCCTCATATGACAGTCCCCTCGAGTGGCTTTGTTGTTCCTCTATTACAACCGTCTATTTTCACACCCCCTAGCTTTGTGGTCACTCCCTGCGAGACCAGTTACCCTCAGAATCCTTTTTCTCGCCCGCAGATCGAAACCTCGGCTCCTCTGCCCTTTCAATTTGGGTCATCTCCATGCGATCAGGTCACGTAGCCTCCGAGCGTGACACCCGAAATGGTGGGTTTCTTCAGGCAATTTCTGAGCAGGAGCGAGGATAAGGAAGAAGTAAGAGGTGATGATTAGGTGCTTGAAAATTTCTCAATGCCTCGAATGGATGCTTATTCAGGCGAAGGCCCCCCCAAGTCCCATATAGTCATGTATGAGCGAATCATGCGTGTCTAAAAGATTAGGGATAAGGTGCTGGCTAAGTTGTTCCCGTGTTCCCTTTTAGACCCTGCTCTCGAGTGGTACAATACTCTTCTGGAGTCCACAATCCTGGATTGGAAACTCCTATCTGAAGCTTTGATTGCCCATTATGGATTTAATTCTATAATGGAGACCACAATTCAGCATCTAGAGGCAGTCAGGCAGAAGCCCAGCGAAGCTTTCAAATCTTACTTTAGCAGATGGATGGCCACTCAGGTTCTCTTAAAGAAAAAGCTCAGCCTAAAGGAAATGATCCCAAGGTTGCTTGATGGGGCTCTCCCGATGCTCCGAAAAGAAATAGAGACCGACTCTTTCGAGTCTTATCAAACAGTTTTTGAAAAGGCTGAGAGAATCGAGCACTGGGACGAGAAGGAAAGGGCTAGCAAGCCAAGTAGGAAACCCTGGTTCAAGAGCAATGATTCTCAATCTTTCGAAGTCGCTCTGGTTCTGACTGAGGAAAAGATAGCTGCAGTCCAAGTCATTGCTCAGGAGAATGCTTCCGCAGCTCAAGCCGCGACTACTTGGACACTTGCTGAAAAAGCATTTGTGTCTCTATGGAAGCTTCCCCTTAGTGTTCCATTTGCCAAGTTGTTCGAGAAAGGCATGCTTACCCCTCTTCGTGAATATCATGTTCCCACACCCGAAGAAAGGGGAAACTTTTATCACTATCATGTTTAGGGAGGACACATGATGGATTAGTGCAAGCCTCTAGGCAGGGCCATTTGGCATTTGGTGTGAGAAGACCGATGCTGAGGAGAAGCCATCACCGAGCCCGGGCAATGAAGTAGGAGTGATCAATCCCGGTCTCCCTGAAGATATTGTATTGGCCATGGTCTCCTCCAGTTCAGCCAATACCCCTATGCAAACCAACTCTGCCACCAAATCCGATAAGAATCCCACGAGGTTTCTAGCGGATGAAGGAGATAAGTTATCAGCCAAGCAAGTAAAGGTTTTGGACTTCCACAGCTCAAGCCGTGACTGCTCAGACACTTGCTCAAAAAGCATTCGTGTCTCCTTGGAAGCTTTCCCTTAGTGTTTTGTTTGCCAAGTTGTTCGAGAAAGGCATGCTTACCCCTCTTTGTGAATATCGTGTTCCCACACCTGAAGAAAGGGGAAACTTTTGTCGCTATCATGTTTAGGGAGGACACACGACGGATCAGTGCAAGCCTCTAGGCAGGGCCATTTGGCATTTGGTATGAGAAGGGAAAATGGCTCAGGCTACTAGGAAGACCGATGCTGAGGAGAAGCCATCACCGAGCCCGGGCAATGAAGTAGGTGTGATCAATCCCGATCTCCCCAAAGATATTGTATTGGCCATGGTCTCCTCCAGTTCAGCCAATACCCCTATGCAAACTAACTCTGCCACCAAATCTGACCAGAATCCTGTGAGGTCTCTAGCGAATGAAGGAGATAAGTTATCAGCCGAGTAAGCAAAGGTTTTGGACTTCATCTTAGAGGGTACGCCAATAAAAGCTATCGAGGATGATTAGTCTACCAGCGCCGTAACACAATACCCTCCGCCTGTGGAGGATGCCTATCTATCTGTTATATAATTTTCTTTTTTCTAGTATCTAGATGTGAACAATTATGCCTTTAAGGCACTTTAATTTAATGAAAGACTCTCTCTTTTTGCTTATCAGTGTGATGTTTTGCCCGATGGGTCCATGCATTCATTTTTGTCACAAGCATAATGTGTTCAGTATTCATGACGTTTCTTTAACTAGAATAAGTTTAAGTAAAAATGATAATCTAAAATGGTAACCACTTTCTAATGACCTAACCTTTGAAAGAAAATGAGAGATAACGAGTGCTTAAAGATCATGATAACGCTTTTGCCTAGTCATACCTAGATACCCAAGGTTCGTCATTGGATTCCCGTGCATCTCATCTCCATGCCTCAAAAAGCAAAAGAAGCTCAGTCCTTCCATAGATAGATCCAATATATCAATCGGTCCATCGCCAGCCTTGTGACTATGTGCAAACCAATTTTTCAAGCTACCAAAGAAATGTCAGCCTACTATGGAGAACGAGTATCACCAGATCATCTTCGATAGAGTTGTGGCTTATCTTTTCTTCGCCCACCCATTCTCAAATTTCCCAATTCCATTCAACATTGCCTGTTCCTAATACCCCATTTCTTCCAACTCTCCAAACCTTCCTTGTTTCTCTCATCTTTGGCCATTCTCGGTGAGGGGGACGCATATGATCGACAAGATTCGACCCTCATCAGCATAGGGGGAAGCCGACCCTTTTCACTGATATTACCATCGAAAAGATGGCCAAGTTCCTCGAGAAATGAGTCCTTGCTCGGCCTAGCATACCCTATTGCATCATCCCAGTAATTAGGGTTTCAATCCCAAGGGGCACCCCCTGATTAATCGAAAATTTGGGTCCGAGCCCCATAGATCTTCACCGCACTGCCCACGAGCTAGTGGGACAATTGAAATCGAGAGTCGTATTGAACCCAGCATCAAAGAGACCCCCATGGACTAAGGCGCAGCCTGCGCAGCTTAAGCGATCTTCAGAAATATCAAAAGCGCATAGCGAGGCTGAACAACAATCGTGTCAAGCATCGAGTATCCATCAAAGGCCAATGATCTAATACCAAAGCAAGCAAAGCCCGCTAACACTGACCCAAGGGGGAAGTTCCAACCAAATTGGGAAAGACCTTATGTAATCAGAAAGATACCCGGTTCCAGGGACATAAAGATTTTGATTGGTACCGAGTTCGTAAACCCTATCAATCAAAACAGGTTGAAGCATTATCATATCTAACCAAAAGAATCAAATCTAGAAAAGCAGCACATAAAGAAAAATAAATGAAATCAATCACCCATCGAGTGGTCCTCTACTGCTCGGGCAAAAATTAGGGTGTATCCCGCTGATCGGTATTCCGCAAACCGGTCAGGCAAAAGTCAGGATGCAAGAATAACCCACTAGATTGAAAACCCGAAAAGGGTGTTCTAGGCAAAACTCAGGGTAAAGTGAGCTAAGAGAGTATGTTGGCTAGAAAACCTTCATAGGCTAGTTAGCTCCAAAGTTTGGGTCAATAGAAATGATTATCATCATCATGTACTCAAACTTAATTCAACTAATGAAAATGTCACTTTTACTGAATCCTTTATATTTATGCTTGAATGAATATATTGGGCCCAAAAGGGGAAATGTTGCAAGTAAGTCGAACGTGGGGTTCCGTGCAGTCAACTCAATTTCTTCAAAAGAAACAAAAGCAAAGATAAAAGGCAAAAATCCTGATAGACTGAAAAGAATTGAGGTCTATGCAAAAGCCGGGATAGTTCACTGGATCGAAAACCCAAAAAGGGCGGTGTAGGAAAAAATTAGAACATAAAAGTGAGTCTGATCAATGTCTAGGTCTATGCAAAAATTAAGACAACCAAACCAAAGATGAATGGCTACCATCGATCGCATCAAGATATCTGCATAATCATCTTCAACATCAGAATGTAAGAATATGTTCATCGGTTTAATAGATTCGAAGGACTCAAATTCATCCTCAGCACGTATCCGCTCAATTCTTGATGGCAATCAAGCATCTTGATTCCATAATATCCTAATCTCCTAAAGCCATCCTTGGTAGAATTCATTGGTGGTGATAGCGCCCGATCGTTTGTTATCCAGAATCTTGAGCTCTACTTTGTGCACCCCCTTGTCTCCGTCATGCCTGATCCAGCAACCAATTTATAGTCGATTCGCTGCAGCTTCCCCTAGTTCTCCATCAGGGACATTCTCACCTAATCTGCCTAACATCCCTAATCATCCTCCAGGGGCTTTCTAGTCTTGTCCATATCGCAAAGCAATTCCATATATCCTCCCTTTTTGAACAAGTCGATCTTTCCTCAAATTGAGCAAAGTCGATCAAGCAAGTTAATCAGTCAGCTTGAAGATGACTAGTCTGAGTATCTCATGCATTCATATATTCATGCATAATGTTTATGTCTATTATTCTATGCTGAATTCCACAGGAAACAAAGTACGGAAAAATATCCTCGGGTTATGCGCTCAACCCCCAAGTAAGAGCTTGTATCAAAGGGCATCTCAAAATTATCTTATGTCCTGCATTTGAAGACAGAATTTCTCCCAGGGGCACATCAGCTAGCCTTAATGCTCAGCATTGGCAGTTTCTCCGGTCTCCCAGAAATCTCAACTCTTATTTATTTTCTTCCATTTTTATTACTTAATTGAAGGGGTAAAAATATTTTTATTCCACAAAATCAATTAAGCAATAAAAACGCAATTTATCTCACTTACTAATGCTTTAAAGCCTTCTTAACAGGCACACCATGGGGCAATTCAGAAGGATGACCAAACCAATGGATCCTAAAATCAGAACTCAGAAGTTTCTTCCAGGGGCACCTTAATGCAAATACCTAGGGGCACCTTAATGCGAATACCTAGGGTGTATCAGCCAGACTCGGCGCTTGGCCTCGACAACCTCTCTAGATTTCTGGAAATCTCAACTTTATTTCAGATTCTTTCTTCCATTTTTGTTGTTTAATTGAAGGGGCAAAAATTTTTGTCTCAGCAAAATCAATTAAGCAATAAAAGCGCAGCTCATGTCTCTGTCTAATATCTTAAAATTTTAGTGGCAGGCACAATGTGTTTAGTCCAACGGTCTCCTCGGGCGTTTTTAAGCATATCCTAGTCCGACATTGTTAGAAGTGCTCGATACCTTCCAGTTAAGTTCTTGGTATACATTCTAGTCCAGGGATCTCGTTTGATATTCCCGACATGCGATTCAAGCTAAGTATATCCCAGTCCGACCTCATTAGAAGTGCTCGGCACCTTCCAATTAAGTTTTTGGTATGCATTCCAGTCTAGGGATCTCGTTTGATATTCTCGGCATGTGATTCAAGCCAACCATATCCCAATCCAACCTCGTTAGAAGTTCTCGGCACCTTCCAGTTAAGTTCTTCGTGTGCATTCCAATCCAGGGATCTCATTTGATATTCTTGGCATGCGATTCAAGACAAGAATATCCCAGTCTGACCTCGTTAGAAGTTCTCAGCACCTTCCAGTTAAGTTCTTGGTGTGCGTTCTAGTCCAGGGATCTCATTTGATATTCCCGGCATGCTATTCAAGCCAACCATATCCCAGTCCGACCTCGTTAGAAGTGCTCGGCACCTTTCAGTTAATTTCTTAGTATGCGTTCTAGTCCAGGGATCTCGTTTGATATTCCTGGCATGCGATTCAAGCCAAGCATATCCCAGTCTAACCTCGTTAGAAGTGCTCAGCACCTTCTAGTTAAGTTCTTGGTATGCGTTCTAGTCCAGGGATCTCGTTTGATATTCTCGACATACGATTCAAGCCAAGAATACCTAGTTCAACCTCATTAGAAGTGCTCGGAACCTTCTAGTTAAGTTCTTGGTATGCGTTCTAGTCTAGGGATCTCGTTTGATATTCCCGGCATGCAATTCAAGCTAAGCATATCCCAGTCTGACCTCGTTAAAAGTGCTCGGCACCTTCTAGTTAAGTTATTGGTATGCGTTCTAGTCTAGGGATCTCATTTGATATTCCCGGGATGCGATTCAAGCTAAGTATATCCCAGTCCGACCTCGTTAGAAGTGCTCGGCACCTTCTAGTTAAGTTCTTGGTATGCATTCTAGTCTAGGGATCTCGTTTGATATTCCCGGCATGTAATTCAAGCTAAGCATATCCCAGTCTGACCTCGTTAGAAGTGCTCGGCACCTTCTAGTTAAGTTATTGGTATGCGTTCTAGTCTAGGGATCTTATTTGATATTCTCGGTATGCGATTCAAGCCAAGTATATCCCAGTCTGACCTCATTAGAAGTGCTCAACACCTTCTAGTTAAGCTCTTGGTACGCGTTCTAGTCCAGGGGTCTCGTTTGATATTCCTGACATGGGATTCAAGCCAAGCATATCCCAGTCCAACCTCATTAGAAATTCTCGGCATTCCCCTTATCCTCGACATGCCCGATTCAATCTTTAATCCTCTGATAGGTCCGTTGATGGTGCGTTCCTAAACCACCAGTAGACAACCGATTCAATCTCTAATCCTCTGATAGGTCCGTTGATGATGCGTTCCCAAACCCCCAGTAGACAATCGATTCTCCTTCCCTCTGGTAGGTCCATTGATGATGTGTCCCATGACCATTCGTAGACAACCACCTTAAGAAATCCCAACTCCTCTTTTTCTCGAAGCAACCAACCAATCTATCCCAAAACCGTTTTGGGCAATGAAGGCAATACCTAATCAATCTCTAAGTCAATTTTATTCTTGATAGGTCTGTTTATAGCAATCCCAGAAGATAACTGGTTCAAGAATCTGCGTGTCAGGTATATACTCCTATCCCTTGCTCTTTCGTGAGATCACACTTAGCTCACCACGTGGTAATCTCCCGAGGGGCAACCTATGAGCACGGGCTTTTCGGTGACCCTCGGAATGATGATGACTTGTTGCTCTAACCTCATATAGTCTAGTTATTCTATTCTTGGAAGGTTGAATCATGTTTAGCAAGTACTCTTTTTATGATTTCAGACCTTTGGTGGCGCTTAAATATCATTCACATGCATTTAGAATTAGCAGTTTCCTTTTGCTCGCGCACAGTAATTTGATTCATGATTTTCTATAAGATCTAGACATTTTCAGTAAGTATGATTCACACCGTTGGATTCTTGACTCTCCGATCTTTCTGGAATGTCAAGAATTGCCTTAATCGGATAACCGTAGTGAAAAGATATAGGCATTGGAAGCTAAAACCCTAAATCTGCCCTAAACCTATCCCTAATTACCAAAAAACCCTAATGAAACCCTACCTAAAACCCTAACCCTAGAGTACCTAAGACCTAGTAGCCCCTTTTTGCCGTCACCACCACCACCGGCTGTGGCGGAGGCAGCCTGCCCTCCGACGACGGTGGCCGCCACTCTTGTGGCAGCCATTGTCGCCGTGGTGGCGTTCACCACCACCCTTTGTGGCGGTGAACCCCACCGGGGTGGCCACCCCTATTGTGGTCAACCCCGCTTCTTATGGCAGCAGCTACCGCCACCGTTGTAGTGGTGGATGCTGCTATCACGGTTGTGATCGCCGCCCCTATGGCGGTCACCGCCGTGACGGTGGCGGTTGGCTTGGCACGACCTATTTCAGGCCGTGCCACTTTGTTTCTCTCTCCTCTCACGATTTGGCCACGTATTTTTCCCCAAAATTTGCCTAAGTCGGTGAATTTTTGCATGAGAGAGTATTTAAACCAACCCAAGAGAGAGAGGGACTTTTCTCCAGATTTTAGAATTTGAGAAATCATTTTAGAGAGAAAAATCAAGAATAAGAGAGAGAAAAGGAAGAACTAGAGAGAGAAAGCTTAAGAAAAGCTAGAATCCGGGTTTAATCCTCTCTAATCTTGATTCTTAGTTGTTCTTAGGCTTAATCTCGTAGCTTAAACACTAAAATCAGTTAGAAATCATAGGTTAAAAACGGATTAAATAGGGTTTTAAAGACTTTTCCCCAAATACCACCCAAACAATTTGTCACTATTTTCGTCACTGTTTTCATCGCCATTCCGTTGAAAAATCATCAAAAGCTTGCCAAACGTCCGATTTGAGTCTCCCGAGTTAGATTCATGGCCTAGAGGTAACAAAACTGAGTTCCCTTGATCTTTTACTTCATTTATTGTCTTTTATTGCTATTTTTGCTGCTTTTGGTGTTGTTTCTTGGTTTTTCCTTGGTGTTCTTGGAAAACCGTCGGAAAATAATCTGACCTCTATAGGGATAGCCTTCACCTCTACCCCTATAGCCTTGGCCGCTACTGTTATAGCGGTGAAGGCTATAGCTGTGGAGGTGAACTCTACCCCTATAGAGGTCCTGTTATTTCTTACGATTTTTGGGTATTTTCTTACCCAAATCCATAAAATCAACATTATTTGAGTGTTTTAAGTCTAGATCTATTGAAATATAGTTGATTACGACTTAAAACTTCAATGATTTCGAGTTTATGGATGCAAATACACCGGTTTCCTCCCTAAAAATGGTTTGGCGCGGCAAAGGCTATAGTGACAGCCTTGACCACCGCCGCTATAGCCTTCACCACTACCACTATAGCGGCCAAGGCTATAGCAATGGCGGTTAAGGTTATCACGAAAGCCTTTTGTCGCCAAAAGCTGTTTTTAGCCCTTTTTCGCCTTTTTCTTGCGATTTTTACCCCGATTTCAACCCGAAAAATTTCCAAAATATTATGAATAATCTAAAACTGTTTTTTTATTTAATTCATTCTATTTTTAGATTTTATTTAAATTTTTATTTGATTTAATATGCATTTTTATGGCTTAAAAATAGTGTTTTTGCCAAATAAATCTAAATAAATTATTTTCTACCAACTAAAAATTCCAAAAATATTCTGAATATGCTAAATGTAATTTTAGGATGTTAAGTTAATTTATTTCACCCTTTTTAGGTTGTTAGATAATTAATTAACAGCCGAAAATTATGTTTTTGTCCCGAAAAATCCAAAAATACGTTTTTCTTCATGTTATGTGTTTATTTTCCGTGTTTATTTACTTATGCTTTGCTTATGATTAGTCCCGTATATTTCTTGCCTTGTTTGGAGCCGGGCCTGAGTTGGTAAGCTCGGTTAAAACCCGGTTTCGCCCGTTTATTTATTTATCCTTTTACTTTCTTGCATTAGAAAAATATATAGGTATTTGTAAAGCCTTGTAATAATTTTATTTTCTTGCTATGTTTGTTTATCGCTTTCCGTGTGATGTATGACACATAAACCGAAAACACCAAATAATAATCGAATTAAATCGCATAAGAACTAAGGTTACGTTTATTGAAATATGATCGGCCTGATTTAAAGATTGAAAAGTTAGCAACATCATCCGAACTTAGAATCTCTGTTTTAAGGTACGGTCCAACCACCCGGTGGGAATATCGTAGCCAAATTCCCGGTGGAGCCTAACCGGGTGCCAACTTTACCTTAAAATACGGGATTCTAAGTCTCGCATCCCTTAACACATTAATCGGACTAAATTTCAACTTCAACATCGCTTTCATTATCCATTTTCATCAGGCTAAAATAAGGATCATCCCTTAGCACACAGCGCTTGTTGTTTCTCTGCCCCGCGCTGAAGAGCATTAAAGCTTACCGTGAGGGCGAGGGGATCGGGGGTCGTTGGGTCACAGATATTGTTAAACTCCCTCTTCAAGCGACGGGAAGGTAGGGGTAACTGAAACCAAATGAAGGTAGGTGGCCATAAAAAGCTAATGCATGAATGTCATGTGGATGAGCACATCATAAGTAGTACACAAGAAATATCCACTTCCAACCTTATGACTCCTATGCAAACACTGTTGAAAAATCTAGAGGTAACTATAACACCAACAAATGGGAAAAGAGTAGCGACCTAATTCTAAAACATACGGGTTTTGGTAATCCTAAAGGGAAGTTACTACGGGGTTTTGTAACGTTGCTTTAGTATAAAGGATTGTTGATGTAGAAGGCTCTCATTTACCTTGGCCACGTTTTACTCAACCTCTCCCCAAATAGGTGTGAACGAGGGAGTTACGTGTTTGTGGCAATGAGTGATCCACCCACTAGGCATCCTCAATTCCAAGTAGGGCATGAGTGATACTTTCGTGAGCTTCATGGCTAAATGGGTCAACCTACCCTAGTATTCTAACTAATCATGTAGGTACAAAAAGACATAAGAAAAAAACAAGTTTTAATTTGGCTAATGATTTCAATACATCATCATATCCTTTAACAATTTTAAAAAGTTTAAGTTTCAAATTTTAAGTTAAAAGGACAATCCCTAGCAGAGTCGCCACTATGAGAGGACGACCTTTTTCATAAGATGAAAAAAATGGACACAGTGAAGCAAGCCAAAGGAAAGTCCTCTTATTTTAGAGGTTGTCGAAGAGCGAGATAAAAATAAATGAATGATGTTAAAGTTGATTTAAAGTCCATATTATTTGTTAAAAGAGATGAGATCAAAATCTCGTACTTAAGATAGAGTCGCCACCCGGTTTAGTGCAACTAAAAAATTTTAGGTACCATTTTCCCACTGGGTGGTAGACCGTACCTTAAGTAGAGATTTCGAGTTCGGATGAGTTATCTACTCTTTATTAGCCCAAATCAAACCATTTATGTTAAATAAAAGTATTAATCTTTCTTATGTGATTTCATTTTTTCGTAGTTAGCAATTTTTGGTTTATATATAATTCATCCATGTGACGATCATGCAAAGTGAGAAAGTAAAATTATTACAGTCATCCAACATATAGAGAGTGGAAATTAAAATTATTACATAAATGACAAATCCTATACATTGGTGTAAAAAATGAAAATTAAATACACGAAGTAACCTAATTATGCATTTAGCCTAAATCTACCTGCACCCACAGAGGTTAGCAGGAGATACGACACATAACAAGATAACTTACCCATTAACATGAATAATTAGTTTGCAAAACAATACTTGGGTTAGCGTGAAGTTTATAATAGAAGAAAATGATTTTAAAACACATTTTCTTGAGAAAATCCATAGTTTAGACCTGATTTCTTCATTTTATTGAGTGAAAATGCCACATGGTAAATGGTTGGGACTGATTTCAGAAGGTATATACCCTTCATTGTTGGGGTATAATTCCTAGAACCCGAGAAATAAAGATCTAAGGCCAAAGAAAGGGGAAAAGACGTTGTTTCTCCAAAATAGTTCCTGCACCACTACAGTTGGCCGACAATGTTACGATTAGAGTAGAGGCACCACTAGAGAAAGAGTAGTGGTGTCAAAAATATTTTGGTCTGAAGAGAAAAGGACACACCACAAAGGGAGGGGGTGGCTCTACCGGAGCGGCGGCACCGCTAGAGCAAGACTAGAGGCGCCGTCACTACTAGCGGTGGTGCCACCCCTCTTGGAGGTGTGGAAACAACCGAGAAAAAAGGAAGGAGAAAATGGTGTTTTTGTCCCTGTGATAGCGGCACCACTAGAGTTTCAAACTGATACTACCATTATTATAGTGGTGTTGGGCTTAAAACATCAAAAAGTTCCTTTATTATGAATCCAAAAAGAAAAGAACAGAAAACCGCAAAAAAGGTTGACAAGGCTATAGATGGTTAGCACCGCTAGAGTCACTACGATGGTGCCACCTTAGTGGTGTAGCGATGATGCCATATCTATAGCCTTGTTGGTGATTTTGCAGTTGACAACAACACCAATGCGAGAAAATGGGGCAAAAAGCCCCAAAACACCAAAATAGCAACCAAACAAGCCAGAAAAACATGAAAATGAACAAGGAAACTCAAAAGCTTTAACTTTTGGCTGTGAATCCACACTTCAAGACTCGAATCAACCTCTTGGGCAGCCTTTTGGATTATTTGGGTGGTATTTAATAGGATTAAGTCTTTAAATCCTATTTAAATCATTTTCCCTATGATTTCTACTTGATTTTAAAGATCAGATAATGAGATTAAGCAAAAGAACAACTAAAGAAACAAGATTAAATAAGTTTCTTTGCCTTTCTATCACTTTCTCTCTCTAGTTTATATTCTCTTACTAGTTTTTGCTCTTGAACTTCAAAAATCAGAGAAAAGATCTTTCTCAAACCCTAATTCTTGGCTCTTTATACCTTCTCTCTCTGCAAAATCGCCGCCTCAAGGGGAGTTTCCACGCAATTTGGCTTCATATACAATCATGTGAAAGGAGAGAAAAATATCTTCAAAACCGAATATGGCCGAGACCGTTGTAGCATGCCATTACAGGGAGTAGCGGCGCTGCTATAGCCCCTACGACGCTGTTGCTGGCATTTCCCTAGGGAGGGTTGAAAATTTCATTTGTTAATTAAGCACAATTTAAGTTGAAATCGTCATAAAAGGCTATTCCTAAACACGTTGTTGACCCAAAAAGTATGTACCCTCGCCAGGGCAAGGTTAGAAATATCTTTCATCACTGTTCCGTGAGAGAGATCGAAAAATCTTGTGCTCAGAACCATTGTCTTCTCCAATACTTTCCTCTTTAGAATCATCATCAGAACCATCTTTGTCGTCTCCACTATTATCTTCATTTTCATTTTTTACATTGTCATTGCCTTCTTCAGACTCCTCTTCAGAATTGTTGACGTCATCCTCCAGTCTTGTAACTTTTTCCTCTTTTTGTTTCTTCTCACCAGAACTTCCAGACCCGTCATCGTCTATTAAACTTTCTTCAATTTTATCCATACGTTCTTTTAGTGTATCTAGTTTCTTCTCCATTCCATCAATTCTCTGGTTGATTCTTTTAATTCGTCTTCCATATTCTTAGATATTTTCTTTAATTCTTCAAAAAAGTTAGCTTGGCTGCCATCGTCTCCTCTATATGATGGTGTCGCTTTAATAAAAAAAACACTCGGATTTCAGTGGCTCTTGTAGTGGCAAGAAATTTTGCAGCGACAACCTCTCTATCTCCTCCTCACTTGCTTTGATCTTTTGTAGTTACAATTGTAAGAAAGCAAACCATTAAGTCAGTTATCATGTTTTATTTTTACATTCTCTTAACTCAAGTAATGAAATAGTATTGAATTTCAGATATCTTACAGTTTTCGGGCTTTTGTTGTAAATTAATTTATTTAGTTCCTTTGTCTTATTGTCTTTGTTGAATGACTCCCATATGAAAGATCTTGGAATGGATTCTTCTATCTCCCTCCTATACATATATATCCCTCACAAGCACCACACACTTCATCAAACCATGCTTGAAATATTAAAGGCATCCTTGTATCCTGTATGAACCTGGGGTACTTGTACTTTTCCCTTTCTT
This sequence comes from Euphorbia pulcherrima, assembly GCA_947683365.1. Classification (NCBI taxonomy): domain Eukaryota; kingdom Viridiplantae; phylum Streptophyta; class Magnoliopsida; order Malpighiales; family Euphorbiaceae; genus Euphorbia; species Euphorbia pulcherrima. Next base: position 34,824,603 of record CANTUS010000004.1, read on the forward strand.
TTTTAGATCCTCTAATGTTTCTGGGAACGAGATATCCCCCCAAACAATTATTTTGTAAGTGTCATTGTAGACGCAGTCCATGTACTCCTATAGGATCTTTACAGTAGGATCCATTCCCAACAGGTAGTAGGAAATGAAATACATGATCGCTAAGTTGAAAAGGTCTTCGTCGTTCTATACCTTTGTTTTTAATTTCTTCTTTGAATCCATCAAGTTCTTGATGTCAATCTTCTTATTTATGTTGTTCTTCTTTGGGAAGATTTTTTTGAAGTAATATTTGGACTCTTTTATGGGTGCTAGTGTGAAATCACTTGGTCCTGTCTTGAGCCCTGAGATCAGCAAAATGTATTCTATCCCAAAATACAGAGGCTTGTTTCCCAACAGTATGTAGATGCAACTATTCTCGGACTGGTCTATTTCTCATACCAACAAGTTATGCAGCAGCTGGTTTTGCACTCTTATGGTTGGCATTTTGAAGAAATTTCCGAAGATTGATTCCTTGAGCATGTTTAATACATTTGCTGGCATGTTTTCCTTAAGGAAAGTTATTATATCCTCATCTTTTGTTGAAGTCACATTAGGAACCCATCTTGTGTTTGGTGGGTATATCAGGTTGTACTTTGTAACTAGTGTACTGTAGGTTGCCTGTACAATTTTAACATTGATAAAAATCTTTAAGTTATTCGAACTCGATGACAATTTATTTAGTAAACATTTGAAAAATTAACAAGCCATGTAGGTGTCAAACATATGTATCAGAGGTGTGGCAGAAATGTATATCCTTTAGGCATCTAATAGATAGTTGTTAGATAACATATAAATGTCCAATAGACATGTGATATATATCAGAACTATTTCATGTTCATATATGTCAGCCAACATATTTAGGAGACATCTGATAAGTAATCAATTAAGATCTGATAGATGTCCTATAGATGTCCAATATATATACAATACACATGTAACTTATATCATTTACAGGTTAATACTTGTCTTTTATCGTCTATTTCTTTTATATATATTTAATGTACATATGGTAGATGTCCTATATATGTCAAATATATATCTAATACACATGCAATTGAATTTTATTGTACATGTTTTATACCAATTCTGCTAGAATCTCAGTTAATACTTCTCATTTTATCTTTAAAATGTCAGTTCATCGGGTTTCTAATAGGTATCAATATATTTGTGACATTTTTATTCTTATAATCGTGCTAAACAACAAGTATTTTGTTAGATAAGGTTTTTAGGTTAAAGAAACTGAGGTTTTATGTTTTAATACCGACTCATTGTCACCATAAATTAAAAAATGAAGTTATCGAGTTATTTGAAGTTTAGTATGCGTTACCTATGGTTCTATATTAATTGTTGATGTTGCTTCGATTCTTGCTGCCCTTTTTGTTGTTGCAGGTTTGTTGATTTTGTTGTTGGTTTCTTCGAAGCCATATTGTTGTTTTTTGTGTTGTTGACTAGTAACATGAAATTATATGAACAGATATGCAAAGAACGAAGTTAGGTTTTCATTTTTTTCTTACCTTTTCTTATCTTGTCTTGTTTCTAAAGTGATGAATTGAAGAAAGTGGATGAATTATGAGATCGATATTCAGTACTTGAAGAAGATGAAACCGTTTTTGGTAGATGATTTGAATAGTTTTGCAGCTTTTGTGAACGGTTTTCTGATGGTTTTTGAATTTGATTTTGCTCTCAAATCGCGCTAGAGGAAGTGGAAGAGTTGGTTGAGAATAGTTTATCAGTGCAATGTGTGTTTGTAAATATTTCCTCCGTTTTTTTCTGTTTTTGTTATGAGTCAAACTTGTAGCCCAAATAATTATATGTTTCAAGCAAATTTATGTAAAAGCCTCTTTCTATAAGTTGGATCGAGCTTAAGCTACCAAATTTTGTGTTAGGGCCGATCAAGCTTAGCCTGAACCCTGTACATACTCAGATCAAATTAATGGTGTGAAAATTAGTTCAACACTCTTAGACCATATTATTTTCAACTTATATTCAGTCTAGTCTAGTTCAGTTTAGTACTTATCAGTACTTCTTACATATAAATTTACACTAAAGTAAATTCAATTCAGTTTAGTTGAGTTCAGTACTGCTATTTATAAGTTGAAAAATACATGGCCTTAATGGTGGATAACTTTTGCTTAATAAAAAGGGCAACTTAGCTAAATACAAGATATTGGAAGATGTAGTTATTTTAAATTGTGAAAATCAAATTAAATATGAGAAATAAAGTTGTGGTAAAGAGAAAAATAATAAATAAGTATATAGAGAAAATATCCTATAAACATGATATTTTCTTGTATTTTTCTAAAAAATCACACACTAAAATAATTTTCAATTTGGGATTTTCCGAAATATTAGTAGTGTTTTTTTTATATGGTCCATATATTTGGTGTATATTATTTATTGAGTCAACAAATTCCGGAACCCAAAGAAGGACATAAACAAGCTGAATACGATAGAGAAAGCGTCTTCCTCTTCCTCTTCCTCCTCTTCGCCGTCGTTGCTTCCAATCCTATCAGACGAACCCTAATCTTACGATTCATTCAGCTATCACTTTCCGCTCGCAATTGAGCTCTTCTATTTGTCCGCCTCTTCCACATGTCTACCATTCCAATACCCTTGTCCCCGGCGGCTTCCCCTATTGGTGATGTTTCTTATTAATCTCCGGATGTAATCTCAACCAATTTCACATTCGCCTCCTAACAATTCAGTTTTTGTTTTCTTCTTTTAAGCTTTATCGATTGATCGCATCGCGGCTCGCCAACAGTAAGCGTCCTAAACTTATTTCTCTTTATTTTTCATGCGGCGTTTCTTGAATGTATGTATGCCCTTTTTTTGACGATTTCGTCTTTGAAGTTTAATTTTTTATCCACTGTTAGGATTTATAATTCTGACCTTATATTTCATTTCTGATGTGGAATGTGTATCCTACCATTTCTGTTCTGCTGGTAATTATATAGATTAATAGCTCAAGACAATATATTTATGCAATAAAGAATCAACATTTGTGGTCCAAGGGGATGGATGAACAATTTGGAATTATAGCCCAACATTTCATTCATTATAGCTTTAAATTACCCAAAAGTCCTGCCAAATCAGTGAGAATTTTTTGGTTCTTAGAACTTTGCAATTATTTTCTTATCCAATATTTTATATCATTTATTTTTCATCATAAGATATGGCAATCAGTCTTGCTTTATTTCTGATTCGACATGGTCTTTATGTGGTCTGTTGACATGCTTGCTTCCTTATCACAGTGGAGTTTGGGAATAATGGTGATGCCAATAGTGCGACTGTGGGAATTATTGAGATGGAAAGTGGGCAAGCAAGTGATGAAAATGAAATTGGTGTTGAAGGGGAGTTTCAACAAGATTTGGAAGACAAAGTTGACAAAGATTCCTTTGATGAGGATGGAATCCCAGAAACAATTGCATCGGTTGGACCGGTTCAAGCAGGTGAGCCCTATGTTGGTCAGGAATTTGAATCTGAAGCAGCTGCACATGCATTTTACAATGCCTATGCCACACGCGTGGGATTTATTATTCGTGTAAGCAAGCTCTCTCGTTCAAGGCGTGATGGCTCAGCTATTGGCCGGGCACTTGTTTGCAATAAAGAGGGCTTTAGAATGCCGGACAAGCGTGAAAAAATTGTTAGACAAAGGGCAGAGACAAGAGTTGGTTGCAGAGCTATGATTTTAGTGAGGAAAGTAAGTTCTGGTAAATGGATTGTTACAAAGTTTGTTAAAGAGCACACTCATCCCCTGACACCTGGTAAAGGTCGAAGAGATTGCATTTATGATCAATACCCGGTTAGTCCTTTATCTCCCTATTTTTTATGATTTGTTCTTTTTGTTTTTACTTTTTTTTGCACTCTTCAATTTAGTTTAGAGGCCTAACTGAAAAAGTAAAAGGGTTCAACTTGTTCACTTTTGAAATATGTTCATAGACTTGAAGATTTGCAAAAAGCTGGTTAGCAATTCTTATCTGTACATCTTCCCGACTAACCTAGCAGCAACCATCATATGGATTCATTAGACTTGTTTATTTTTGGAAGTTTCAGTATAGAATCTATAGAGTATCCTTAGGCTATATGCCAATTGCTTTGCTGCAATGAATTCTGCTATTTAGGCTTAACATGCTTAGTAATCATACAACTCCTCAGTAATCTTTTTGACTATTTCTCCTCAATATTTTGAAATGAAATTGACTATTACTCCACAATTTAATTTTTAGACAATTGCATTAGTAAATAACTAATTAGGGCATCACAGGCTTAAGGTTTGAAAGGCAGGTTCTTTTTTGTGTATGCATTAAGTTGGAAAAAAGACAAATAAACGGTGTGCCTTGTTATAATTGTCCCTGTATATATCATATTATAATTATTGTATTATTTGATTTCATCCATTTTGTTGTCTATAAATATAGCTGTGACGAGGAAATTCTATTCACATTCCTTATTTCATGCAATGTAAATGGTAATGACATTATCACTTCCAACCTTTTTCATAATTACAATAAAGCATACATGTTGTCTATAATTCAAATTTGTATTGAAAGTGTACTGGAATTTTTATAAAGCTAATAGGAATGCTATTTATGTTGTTGGAGTTTCCAAAAATACTACTTCAAAATGGATTTAAGTGAATCATAATTATAAACAAGTATTAATATATAAAGGTGATGTTTTGTAAGTATAAGAGATTAATGATTTATGCAGTCGTTGATTACTATTTAATCCAAGAAGATATGTAGACAACTTATTTCTTTGTCAATTTTAAAAAGTCGAAGCCTCTTTTGCACAAAAAAATTACTTCAAGTAAAGGTCCTTTCAGAAACATTTGATTTCAATCTTTTTTTTATTTATACTAAAGTATTGAAAAATTATGCATATTTAAAAAATTATTGAAAATTTGAAATCGAAACTGTTGGTTTTTTTTTCTATAATTTTAGCAATCTTGTTGCAGTTAAGTACTAGCTTCAGTGTTTCACTACTTTGGCTGTTCTTAGGATTATGACAAGGTCTCTTTTTAGGCTTATGGTACATTAGGCTCAAACTCTCAGTGTCTCAGTTTGTGAAAGGTGGGTTCCCTTTGCAAAGCTGTCTTGACTTGGTTACAATGAATAGAAAGGGTGTCTGTTGTCACCATTGTTCTTGTATTGTCAAATTATTATCTGTTCTTGTTCTTGTTATTTCATATAATCCATTCTGCTATTATTAAAATTTATTTGTACAAGAAAAGAGCCTACCATGTTTTCATCCGTTCTATATCAAATCAAAAAGGTGAAACATAAATAAAAGAAGTGGTTGGATTATTGTGTTAGATTGGATTTTACTGTACCAAGTATCATATTTATAGCAAATTAATCAATGACAAAAATGTCATTTTACATCCTTGTATTGGAACAAAGTAATAAAGAAGGAAAAAATCTCTTTGGGGCCAATATGATTTAGGTGTCAAATTTGATGATTAGCACTATGATTGCTCAAGGATTATGAGATTTAGTAGTTGGGTGTTACCGCGTTAGAGGCTATCAATTAATGTTTATGGTCCTATGTCTGCTCTAGTTATGGAACAATAGGTGATTTGACTTCCAATTGAGTCCTGGTACTTTTTTGGCTATTTAATAGGGGCTTATCAGAGAGAACCTTAGATCTTTGAATCTCTTATAGGAAAATAGGAACCTTAAACTGTTTGTTCCTTAAGTTTTAAAGAAACTGTTAGCAGCCAAAGGAAAAGAAAACTACTTTAACCAGTCCGATCACAAAGCCCAGTTAAACTTGCTTTTATACAGCAGATAAACAACCACCCACCAAAATGATAAAAACACAAACAACCCTAATTAATAAGTAAAAAATTAATAAATAGCTTATAACGTTTTTAATCTTTCAAGTCTCCGCTTTTTTTTTTTTGTTATTTTTGAAAATATTGATTCTATAATGCATATGTACATTATGTTAATAAGTAGAGCTTGCCTTACAGTATACCGATACGTAAACCAAACAAGTGTCTAACCCTTGGCCTCTGACATTGAGGGTTCTTTCATATTTGTTACTCTTGTATCTCTAAAGGGAAAAGTTGTGCTATTTGCTTGCTTTACATTAAACTTTTTACTGAGTTGGCCTCAATTAAAGTGTAGTTAGGAAAAGTTTAAAGAATGAGCTAGCTTATGTTCTATATCTTCTCCTAATTTATAATTAATGCTGTTAGTTCAGTCATGAATCATCTTACTGCAACTTTGATGCTGTGATCAATGTGACAAGTGCATTGTAGAAAGAATGGATGACAGTTGTAGACTCATAGTATTTCGTCAGTTCCATTAGAGTCCAGAGTAGGGATGGCGATGGATAGGATATCCAATCCAAATCCGTGTATCCATATCCATTTTATGGAATCCATATCCACCATAGTAGTTAATGCGCTAGGCACACCCAAGGCGACAGGGGGTCCTGTCGCCTAGGCGCAAGGCGAAGGTGAAGGCGCACAAAAAGGCGCGGCGCATGAACTTAAAAAAATAAAAAATAAAAAGTTTTTTACTTCACTTAAAGGAAATTCAAGAATTCAAAGTTTAGAACCATAAAACTAATTCCTATCAATCCAAAACATAAGTAAAGGAAATTCAAGAATTCAAAGTTGACTCGTAAAACTAATTCCTATCAATCTAAAATATAAATTATCAATCATCAGAATCATCAAGATCAACGAATTCCCCATCTTCATCAGAATCATCACTCTCAAATTTGTCATCAACATATTCCTCCTCCACATGATCTTGTTCAGCTTCATCTTCATCATCATCAATTTGAAAATACTTGTTCTTTTTTGAGTTCGTGATGCTTTTCTTTTTTGTCCAACCATTGTTCTCTCCGAATCAATGACAATACTTATGCCTTTCGAACTAGAAGGATTGGTGATTGATCGGCCAGATTTTCGAAGGCAAATAAAATAGAGAAGAGAGAAGAGAACAGATATTATATGGACAATTATATGGGCGATTAGTATTCTGTTTAATTAGGAATAAGTTAATTAGGAATGAATAAATTATAAATGAGAGTTTTAATAGGTTTTGAATTACTAAATAGCCAAACAGAAAAACTAAAAGTAGTTGACACTTGGCAGGCTTTAGAGTTTTACTAGGTATCAATCACTATTAATCTGATTTTAAAAAAAAAACCCTAAAAAATAATTTATGTGCGCCTTTTGCGCCTTTTGTGCTTCGCATTGCGCCTTGCGCCTTGCATGCCTAGGCGCGCGCCTTTGCCATATAAACCGCCTATGAAGCTTTTAGGCGCCAGGCTAATCGCCTAGAGCGCCTAGCGCTTTAAGCGCGCTTTTGACTGCAATGATATCCACACTTTTTTAGATCCATTGGATATGGATTGGATTTGGATCCGGATATGGATCCAACAAATTTTTTTCGAAACCGGGCACCGAAACATATTCTCACATATTTGGGCCCTTCTAGAAACATTATTTGAAAATTTCTTGCACCAATTTATTTTCTGTATTTTCCGGATTTTCCATAATTTTTTGCGAGTTTTTGATTTTTTACGAAACCTGGCCTGAAACGTATTTTCACATTTCGTGACCTTCCAGAGACATTTTCTGAAAATTTCTTGCTCGAAATTTATTGTCTTAATTTTCCGGATTTTCCATAATTTGTTAGGAAATTTTTATTTTTTAGGAAACCGGGTCCCGAAATGTATTTTCACATAATACATAGGATAGGAGAAATCTGTTTTAGATCCGTTTTGTATCCATATCCGTTGTATTTGTATCCAACGGATTTGGAGTGGATTTGGATTTCTCAAAATAGAACTAGAAATGGATTTGGGCCTGATATATCCCAAATCCGCTCCATTGCCGTCCCTAGTCCAGAGATTTGGCGACTTAAGCCAGGCAGTGTACAACAACAACAACAACAACATTACCCCAATGCCTAACAAGGCTCCCGCACAAGCGGGGTAGGGGGGTCGGGTGAACGCAGCCTTACCCCCCATAATTACAGAGAGGCTGTTTCCAATTGACCCTGAAGTGGAGTTGTAACAGCCACCCGTGACTTCACAATAAAAGAAGTTCAGATAGTTTAACGAGTTATTTTGCTTTAGTCCATTATAATCTAAAGCCAAAGAATGATGAATCTTTGGCCCCATCGAAATAATGGAACAAGGCAAGGCAGTGTACGGAAATTAAAATTGTGAGATGTAGAGAGGCAGCTTTTGATTAGACTGATTAACTTTCAGGGATGGAGATGATCTTATTTCAATGAATAAAGTGTTTGGCTTGTATGACCAACTTAGCCCAATTAAATTATTAGGGCCAAAAAGGCATTTCATGATCCACAAGTTTTTTAGGATGTATTTTATATAAGTTTCCTGGAAATCTGATAATTGGATATAGAAGGATTTAGGGTGCAGGTCACTTGAAAAGACCGGCACATTGAGAATGACACTCAAGTTGTTTCTTTTTTTTTTTGTCTCTAATAACTGAATACCATGGTCAAATATAGGATATTATGAGGTTATGTTTTATTATTTAGCTGTTTATCTATTTTGTTTTAACTTGTGTGCATCATCATTACAGTTAGACTTGTTTTAGCTTCACTATGGCTTATGAAACAAACATAGAGGTCCAGTTTTTTAGCTAGAGAATGATAGTGATCGAAGTCAGATGCATGCTTATCTAGTTTTGGTATATCGTGACAAATACATAATCGAATGATAATGTATAAATTTAGTATTCCCAGAATCATTCTTCATAGAGTTTCGGGTAAAAAGTACTTCCCAACTTTAATCACAGGCTATAAAATCATTGGTGTTTTCAAGCGTCGTTTTTTTTCACCTACAAGGATAAATGATGAAATGGAATTTTCCAGACCCTATGAATTTACTCATTGCGTTGTTTCAGTTACTTGTTTTTCCGGCTATAGGGCCTTTTTGCTCCCTGTGGCATAACTCATTTGCCATTTGGTCCCTCTCCTATTACTGTTAACCATTTGATCCCCATGCTGTGCAATTTGTTACTTTTTTGAACCCTTTTCTATGCAACCATTACCCATTCAGTCCCTATGCTGTGCAATTTGTTACCTTTATGGACCTTGCCTTGTAGAACCTCTATTGATGAAACTCTGCATAATATGTACTAAAGGAGCCAAAAAGATAATAGGTTGCATAGCACAGGGACCAAATAGGTAACCTGTATACCTGAGGAACCAAGTAGGTAAATGGATAGGGTCCAAAGAGGTGGTTCTGCCTATGTTTTTCATATAACAAACAAGTATTGCTGGCAGAATGAGCATGACAAAATTCGGGAACTATCGCAGCAGCTGGCTATAGAGAAAAAGAGAGCAGCAACGTATAAAAGACATTTGGAATTATTATTTGAGCAAATTGAAGAGCACAACGAGAGTCTTTCGAAGAAGATTCAGCACATAGTAGATAGTGTGAGAGATGTAGAAAAGGAAAATAAAGAGCAGCAGAATCATCATGTATAGTTCCATTGCCTTTTGTTTTTCATTTTTTTATTTGATGAAATTACAGAATCATGAATTGGGTATATAAAATGGTGTTGGGTAGTTATGAAAAATTGTGAAAAATGTTTGGGTTAAATTAGCTGCATTTGTTTTGGGTAGGAGAAGTAGAGAGTGGATGTATAGTTCTCCAATCCCATGCCTGTGATAAAAAAAAATGAAATTTGTCTTGCAGAAAAAAAGAGATTTAAGTTGAGGTATATACAACATTGTGCCTTCATTTCAGCTTCTTGATCTGTACATATTGGAAAAATGTGTCTCTTGAATATCTATGCTTCGTCTTTTCAGTTGAAATCAGTCTTTATCATTTTTGTTGGAGATTGAAGTTCTTGAAAGCAAGCTGATTAGTTAATTGCAAATAGTTTGTTGTTAGTCTAGAGCTATGGTGACATTTGGTTCATGAAATGGAATATAAATGAAGGAAAGAATGTGAAATATGTTGGTTAATTTGTCTTAGATCAATCGTAGCTATTCTCAGTTATTGTACATTTCATAGAATAGAGATTAGTAGCAATGGAAGATTTATTATTCAGTTCGGGTTGTGCTCTTATTAATGCAGTGATTCTCTGCCAATTCAATCGGACAATGAGCATCAATTAGACCGCCGCAATTGAGCATCAAAACCTGTATAAATTTTTATATGAAAAATACCGAAATTTTTCAATCTTTAACACTTTAAAAAACGTCAAATATTGAAAATTTCGAAAACACTTGCGAGGGTTATGTAATAAGAGAGCTATTATTTAGGATGGGTAATGGAGTTTGGGTGTCAAGCTCTCCCAATTGTCTTGTCCATCTTCTTACATACTCAAATTATAAGCAATCCATTATTTAGGACATTGTAGCTCATACAAACTGATGTTCTTCATAGTTCATACCGAGTAAAATTTATAACATATAGTTTCTTCTCATGAGTTATTACTAAAATACACAACCCACACCAAATTACACATACCAACGCAACAAATTATTAGATCACCCATTAAAAATGCATACCCTTGAGCTTATAATAGTAGTTAACAAACACCATTCATCTTCTTCTGCAACACAAATTTCTTCCATATAGTAGTAACCTCTCTCTGTGTCTCAATATCAGTCTTCTTAACAACTTTAGTCCCGTTCTTTTCTCTCTCTTCAGTAATGGCAACCTTTGCACCAATCTTAGAAGGCAGAGTGTCCAGCTCATGAAGAATCCTTTCTATGTCAATAACGAGCCGCTCGGCCAATGTGCGAGAAAAGTCTTCCCTAATTACAACCCTAAGTACAGTCACGTGCTGAGCGTCTGCCGGCATTGTGTAGGCCGGAACTATCCAGCCGAACCTTCTTAGCATTTCAGAAATTTCAAACTCGTTGTGGTAGCTGTTGTCTTTTAAGGAGAATGCGACAAGTGGCACTCCTATATCCTTTGAATCTATGTTGAACCTGCCGATTTTTTCGAGTCCTTCCTTTAGGACATTCATGTTGTCTCTACAGTTTTCCATTATGTTTTTGTAGCCCTGTGAGTTTGTTTGTGTTGGATAGTTAAAACAAGGTTTTAATAATCTCGAGTTCAACATTAATTAATCATTTCGTGTAGATGACTCACCTCGTAACCCAAACGGATGAGTTGATAGTATTGAGCAATAACTTGACTAGAACCTACAAGATAATATCGGACGGAGTTTTATACAGATTACTGGATGGAGAGTAGATATATAAAAGTGCAATTGTACCCTTAACAAATATATTAAGTGAGACTACTAAACTCTTAGAAGTTGGGAGTAGAATGTTACGGATGTCATTTTTTCTGATTTACTCAATTCGATATTTTTGAAGAGATAACGAAAAAGAATTGAGCAAAACAAAAATTGAAGATGGTCACACTATTGAGAATTGAGCAAAACAAAAATTGAAGATGGTCACACTATTGAACCATAAAAAAAAAAGAAGGGTAATTGCGTTGCATGCTTTTGGGCTTTTCAAACCTTGAAATAAGTGAAAGCATTATAATATGACCTGTCATATTGGTGCGGTTTATCTTAATGGGTTTTTACACGGGGCGGGGTATTTAATACCATTTCGTTGGACGGTTGACACATACACCTTTTATTATTATGATATATATACTGAATATGTGTCAAACATCAAACAGGTGGGATATTAAACATCCGGTCCCTATAAAATTTCCTAATTCAGTTTAACTTATTTGACTTATTTTACTGGCACAATCTATTTCTCAAGTCTCGATTTGCACTTTGCTTAGGTGTTCAAAAGGTCACAAAATTTTGGAACACAACTTGAGCAAATCTTTTCAGCGGCATATGTGATACACTACTAACAGATCCATTTGGTAATGGTCAATTTAAGTGTAAGGGCTAATCTGATTAAAAAAATAAAGTTAATGGCTAAATTGAATAACGAGATGCATACCTTTGGAGAAATTGAGAGTAAAAGTAGGTTGATCAGCTCCAAGGTAGTTGATATGGAAGATAAGTTCCTCAGGCAAATCCTGTTTGTTCCTCCAAATGACCCAACCAATTCCAGGATATACAAGTCCGTACTTGTGTCCACTCACATTTATACTCTTCACTAATGGCAACCTGAAATCCCACTCCAGCTCTGGGTACAGAAATGGTGCAATGAATCCTCCACTTGCTGCATCCACATGGATTGGTGTATCCCATCTACACCTCAACAAATAAGATAAGATTGTGCATCAAAGTACTGAATTTCACTTCATACCACCTCTAGAAATGACTAAAACACCCTTAATTAAAAATCAATATTTTTTTTGGTGACGGGTGTTTGTCGCGAATGTGTATGCCTTAGGTTAAAAACTAGTTTTTTGCGACGGAGCATTCGACGATATTTAGGTGTTTGCCGCGGATTCTCCGTCATAAACAAATTTACCAACAAGGTGTAGCTCATTTGTCAATGCAGGCTGACTAAGTAAGAGGAGAACAAGGTTCGAATCCCACTAAATACATTTGTTTGGAGGGGTGATGAGCTTTAACTCTAATTAAGTCCGAACAGGATTATCGCAATGAATATACTTGTAAATATTACCAAAATAAATAAAAAAATTTATTTGGCAGCGGAGCATTTGTGACGAATAAGGTTCAGCATTCGTCGCGAATGCTCTTGGGAATCGCGACAAAAGTTGGGCTCTTTACAGGGGTGCCTAGGTCCGATAAGGAAATTTGTTTTGGTCTTTTCAAAGAGCGGCCTCAAGTAATTTCAGACGGTAGTTAACAACTGCACGTAAAGAAAAGGAAGAAAAGAATAATACCCGGTCTCCTTGTTCTTCTGAGTCAAGAGTTCATTCAAGAGTTTAACGTCTTCAAATTCTCCATTGAGAGTGGAGCCAAGTATAGCAGCAACACAGATAGTGTTTTCATCAACCACTTCAACAGCTTTAACAGGGTCCATCACATAGTATCCTTCACTAAGCTTAACTTCCTTCAATTCAACTTCAAAATACCTTGCAAATTTCTCCCAGCAAACCTGGACATTAGCCCCAGTTACAATGTTAGGCTTGTCAAAGGGCTTTCCTTCAGCTTTTCTTTTGTTCTGCCATTTCCTCTTGAATGCTAAACCAGCCAGCATTATTGCCTCTGAAGATCCCACTGTTCCTACTCCTACTGCTGTCTCTGAATCTCCAAGTGGCGCATTGAACAAATGCGCTATCATGTTTACACATCGGTTCTGCATATAAGAAATTATAGAATTTAGCTACAATGGAGGAGAGAAGAGGGTAATACTACAACAAAAACCGTATTCTGCAATATTTTCCCTTGCAAATTTTTCAGCCCAATTCTGCAAGGGAAGGGACATTCCGTTGCAAAATCATTACAGTTGAAATACCAAAAGTCCTAAAATTATAACACATCTCTTATGTCATTTTATTTTAGGATATACTTAAAAAAAAGTACCTTGTGGTTTCACTCATTTGTAAAATGAGGTTTAAGGAATTTTTTTTTTACAAAACGGGGTCTGTCGTTTAAAAAAATTTGCAAATAAAGAATCCTTAATATTAAATTATGTCACAAAAATAAGTAATCTTGTTCATTTTTATCAGAATTTTTGTGTGATGGTTATTAAAAATACAATACACATTTAATAGTGCAAATATTTTTTAATTAAATTACGATAAAAACTTTAAAAAATCAGAAAAAAAATAAATCTCCGAAAAGTACTCAAACTTTGACGCATAATGTTTAAATAATAAGGTTAAATTATTAGAATGTTAAATATTTTAAAATATTCAATGTAACACTACTATTTTGAAGCCATAGGTCCCCCTTTTGCAAAATTTTTGAAACCACATACCTCATTTTGCAAAAAAAAATTCCTCAGACCCCGTTTTACAAATGAGTGAAACCACAGGATAATTTTTTAAAGTTTACCCTGTGTTTTCTGTACATAATTACAGTAATATGCATATGTATCGAAACAAAAATATAATATGTGAGACAGATTTTTGAGACGGAGACAAAAATGGAAACACTCGTGCTACATTATACTATGCTCATATTTGTTTCCACTTTATAAGATTTTCATTCAATAGAAGTCCTGATATGAATGAAATCGCTCATGTATAATTTCCCCTCTAACATAATATGAGCATTAACCCACCAATGTCCGTCTTTTATGAACCGGGTTTGAATAAATAAATTGAAGGTTAGGCTCGGCCTGAACCCGTAGACACCCAAAGAAAGTATGGGATGAGCTTGGTTTTATTATAATAATTTTTTATTAAAAAATATTTTAATTTTTTAATTATATATATTAATTGGTAAGCCCGCAGGTTGGACTTGGGATTTGATTATTTTATAAAGACCAGGCCCGAGTCGGACTTTTTATTTTTTATGGATTAGACCGAACTTGGACTACTTATTTTTTAGTTAGGTCCGATTGAGCCCGACCAAAACCGAGCCCATGACGAGGTCTACTTTATACATGAAAAGGTGGAATCACAAAGTACAGAATTTTTTTGATGATTAACATGGAATTGGAATGAAATATTACAGTCGGGGAAAGCTTTTCAAGCGATCATCCTAATTTTATGAGTAACAAATATTAATATCTCAAATTTGAAACCCGTTAAACCATTTAAATAAAATCAAATTTTCAAATTTTTTTCTTTGTTTTTTTTAATTATCATGTCCAAAGCCATTATACACTAAGATCAATTAATGCAAAGTTATAACTGGATCTATATAGAATAAGAATCCTTGGGCTGAGCCCTAGTATCCCGTTATCGGGCTTAGCTCAAATACTGTTTTACTTAGAGGGCGATCAAATCTTAAACTGTTTTTTAAGGGGAAATCGTAAAAAATATACATGTCTCCTTAAAAAATTTATAAAATTCATCATTAAGTCAAATTAATTATATATTTACAGAAAAAATATAACAATTTATAAATTAATAAAAACAGAAGAAAAAAATTACATAAATTCATGTAGTAGTTATATGTAATATCGATCTACTAAATATCTACTACATATCTAATACCGATCTACTAGATGTTTACTAGATATCTACTAGATGTTTACTAAATATTTACTACATATCTAATACCGATCTACTAGATTTTTATTAGATAACTACTAGACGATTACTAGATATTTTACCATGTAACTACTACATGGTTTTTGTAAATATTTTTTGTTGTTTTTGTTAATTTGTAAATAGTTTATGTCATGCCTAAATTATTTTGATTTTTATGGGCATTTGTGTAAGAAGCCCTTTTAAGCTTACCCCAGCATAGACTTGTTCGTCGGGCGGGCTGGGTCGGGTTTCAGGCCGGACCTAATCATGCTTTTGACTAAAAACATCGACGCAAGCCCAGCTCGACCTACACTTTAAAACTTCGGGTTCGGGCTGGGCTCGGGTCGGGCTTTAGAGGTCATTCCCAAGCCTGACCCAAAGCCCATAAATAGATTTCTTTTAATTTTTTGAATACTAAAAGAGTAAAAAAAGATAAAATTTTATACTAATATGTCCAAATCTTATATATAATTACATTCTTTACTTGAAGAATTTAATAAATAGATAGCATTATTGTAAAAATTCAATAAATTAAAATATAAAAATTCAGAATAATTATTAAATATATTATATAAATATTTAATAAATATAATAATTATTCATCAGATCGGGCTCAGGCCGGACTTGAGTATTTATATAAAAATAAAGTCCGGCCATAAAACTTCAGGCTTTAACGGACTCGGATCAAATTTTAGAGAAAATGAGAGCTCAAGTCCAATCCATTTGAGCGGGCTCAGGCTAAATCGGGTGGGTACATGTCCCGTGAACGGGTATCCCAGCGTTATCATGTATTAAGGAAGAAATAATTCCTTGTATATAAAATATATACATCATGTAGTCAATAGTTCCCATTGGCCAAGGCCATCACTTTTTAATTGCAACTATGTATTTATTATTCCCTTATTAGAAAAGTTCAGATACGCCAGCTCACCATTTTAAAGGCTGGTACTTTTTTTTATATTTGCTCAATATTGTCTAGATTTGTACCACAAAAAGGAAGTCAAATAATATATTCGGTTAAAATATAAGAAATGACAAAACAAAGACAAATATAGATGACATAAAATTCATACTGACCAAATCATGAATTGGGTAGAACTAAGGTTGGCTTTTCTTTTGTTTTAGAATTAAAATAACTAATTTCATAAAAAAAGAATTAAAATAACTAATGTCGGCCAACATTTGAAACTTTTTTTTCTAGAATATGCGACAACTTGGAGGGTAGCAATTATAGCCGACTATTACCCTAATAATAAGGGAGGACCCTTTTGACGTGCAACTGATAATAGCACATGCCCCCCCATTCCTGATCTAGATTACCTTAAATTTATAACACATAAGTTTACAAAAATCGAATATCTTCAGGGCTTCAACCACTTCATAGAAATTTATTTGATACAAAAGGGTTATACTTTGAATTTTCACAGTTTTTTTTTATAAGCAATCCGTTAATTTATACCAGATTAGATCTAAATTATTGCACATGGATATATAGACTAACAGGACACGATCAAAGGACTAAATAAATTGTTTTGCAAAAAAAAAATTCAGTGTTTAAAAGTAGTTGGCAGCAATAATGTAAAATCAATTGACTTGAGGAGACCGGTTGTTGAGTGTGGAGTTGACAGTAAGCTTTTAGAAAAAGTAAGCAGGACGCCGGTGGTTGTGATTCGTGTAGCAAGTTTACTTTAAAAAATATCTTATTTTCCACTTTCATTTCACGGCCATAATGGCGCTACATCTAGCCAATCAGTGTTGTCCAATTGGCCCTACCACAGTTAGACTTTCTTTTCTATTTCTAACTTGCTTGTTCTGTTTTGAATATTATATAATGAATTTGCTCCTTTCCTCTCTCCTTCTTATATGAAGTATATGTGGTTTGTTGTATAATTAAAAGGTGTTTTATATGAGACTAAATATTTAGTAATAAAAAATGAATATGTGCTAATTATTTTATAAAAAGGATATTAAATATTCGATTTTATATAAAAAATTTAAGTCTTAAACTTTTTTAATAATTTATGAGTCTATTTATTGTTTGAGTCTGTCGCTGTGGCAATATTAATCCGCTAATGAAAAAAGTTTAGTAGTGTAATACTGTAAGACTTCCCCTTTGCAACTTATTTTAATTTAATTATTTTAGTAAATTATTAGTTTTTATTCAATTAAAAACATTGGAGCCTAATAGTATATGTTTTCCTGTGTTGCACGAATTAAAAAACTGAGACCAATATCATTTATTAAAAATATAAGAAATAAATAAACTTTATTATACTCTTTTTTCTAGTCGAAGATTCTTAATTTTTTTAATAAACCAGCATACATTCAGATTTATATCTTTAAACTCTCAATTCAATGTACTATTTTCTTTACTTGATTTATAATAAACAATTGCACAGATCAGGGCAGTGAACGTGCAAACTACGCATAATGATGCAAAATTAACCAATTCAGATATAACTAAATGGAAAGGAAGGAAGATACTAACCTGGAGCTCAGTAGTAACAGGATATTCATCCATGTCAACATAGTTCTTATTGATGGAATCCATTATAAGCTTATCGCACTCTGGTTCCATCCAAGTGGTCACAAAAGAAGCCAGATTAAGCCTCGGATTTCCGTCCAGCATTAGCTCATCGTTGATTATCTGATACGCTGCTTCCTTCGGGATCGAGTTCTCCGGCATCTTGTACCTGATCGGAAATTTCAAAATCGAAAGCGATCAGTGATTGACTGTGCCCGTACTTGGATGGAATCGAAATAATAATGGCGAACGGTTGAGGAGAAGTTACCGGGGAAGCGAAGCGCGGACATAGCGGGAGGCGAAGGTAGAGTGGACGGAGACGTCGGACTGGGATGCTGTCTTGGAGAGAACCATGGTGGAGGGAGAATGGAGATCTGGATCAGTGAAGCTGGGAGAGTAGAGAAGAGTTGTAAAGTGGTGTGGGCCTATTTATTGAATTAGAAGATGGGTTAAAATTTCAAACATTTTCAATGAAATTTAATTATTAATATAACAAAAATATGTAAGCAAATAAATAAAAATACATTTTGTAGCTTTTTTTTCTCAATAACTAAAAATTTAAAAATTAATAATGAATGTAATAAATGAAAAAGTTTATAAATTAGGTAAACAAGTATAAGAAGTAGCTAAAATTGATTGCAAAGTTGCACCTTCTTGTATGGCAATTTTTTTTTTGAAAGTTTTAAATAGGAAAATATAGGAAAATACTGTATTTATAGGATTTTAATCCTATTAACCTCATTCTATTTTTCTTTAATTTTTTTTACTATTTTTAAGTTTTAATTTTTCTCTTTATCGGACTTCCTTGTTCCCCTTTATAACAACCTTATTTTTTATATTTAATTTAATTTTTGAAATTTAAAATGACTAGATCTCACAAATCATTAATTTTTTCGACATGAGCCTTTAGAATATTTTGTTTGTCTTATTTTTATCTTTAAAACGACATCCATTGTAAATATTTTTGGAGCAAAAGAAATTACGCAGTCTTATACCAGTTTTTTACTACTTTTATACCAGGTATAAAAGTTTTTTTCTTTAAAAAGAACAATGTTGCTCATATTTTATGTTATCTTCCTGAAAATAAATGAAAAATTGACGCTATAAAAATATTATACCACTCTTATACCAAGTATAAGAATTTACGAAAAAGTGGTAAAACTGAACAAGACTGCGACAATCTTTTTTCCTAAAAAAATATTTAATATGGATCTCGTTTTAAAAATAAAAATAAGACGAACAAAATATTATAAAGATTTATGTCGAAAAAAACGGTTTGTGAGATATAGTCGTTGTAAGTTGCAAAGATCAAATTAAATAGAAGAAAGAGATTTGTTACTATGTAGATAGTGCATTCTACAATGATGTGGTATGTGGAATAGGGGAAATTATATAGTGGACTAGGTCCTTTTAGGTCCTTTTATAATCAATGGCTGATATTTAATGTAGACTTATTAAATTGGAAAGAGAAAACAATTAATTAAGTCTCCATAAAATATCAGCCTTTGGATTATTTGGTCCTAAAAGCACCCAGTCCACCATATAAAAGCTCGTGGAATAGACATTCATATTGATGAGGTGGTAAGCTAGAATAAAAATTTGAAAATGAGACTTGGTAGATTGTCTATTTGAATGTGAATTTTATTTTTTTAAAATATAAAAATAACAAATATATGATTTTAATTACTAAATAATTCTCTCTCATAATTAAAATAGCATATAATTAATGATTGAACATTCTATTTGATTATCTATTTGTACAAGATCAAATAGACAATGTGCATAATTAATGATGACACATTATTTAAGAAAGAATAAATGGACAAGATATTGGAGAGCTATTTTTCAATAAAATGTCTATCTATGCTTATGTGTCAAGAAGAATAATAGAATAGACCATCTACTAAATATGCTCTTATATTTAGGTAAAAGCAAAATTTGAAAGTTAATATTGTAATTGAGAAAGAGTGTAGGTAATTAAAAGAAATAAAATTTTTATGGTGGTATTTATAAAATTGAAGAGCCAAAATCTTATATTTAGCTAAGTTGCCTTTTTAAATAGAGGCTTAAAATTTGGATTTGTTTATGCCACTTTTGGGCTCTAAACTTTTTCACCAAAATAAGAATCAATTCACAAACCTATATGTTCCAACTAAACTTTTCACCTTCCTTACCCTCTGCGTTTGTGAGCCTGGAATTTTGCAACGCCCTTAGTCGATGATGAAAGATTGTCAGTATACTTTATTTTACCCTATTATGTTAGGTTTGAAGTTTATTTTTGGGAGTTAGCCTCGTAAAAGAGCATTTGGTCTCTTACACCCCTATGAAAAATGCTGGAAATCTGTCAACAAGGGTACCACTATCATCAATAAGGGTACCATCATTGGTAGATAACGGTATTGTTATTTCCTATAACGGTACCACTATCTATTATTTCTCAAATAATTTTGACCGCATTAAATCAAATTTCCTGTTTAAAATTCACCCAATAACGGTACCACCATCGACATTTTGGCAGAAAATCATTTCAAATTAAATTCAATTTTCCAATTTAGTTGGAGAATTAATTAGCTTACCTGATTCCATGCCACATTTTTCACTAGGCCAAATCTCATTTTCTAAACACACAATAAATATCAGTTAAATACATTATGCGAAATTAGCTCCAAAAAGATTCCTATCATAGTTCTACCCGAGTTTTTACCAAGTTTAGATAAAAAGGGGGAATTTATTTTTGCCTATTTAATCTTTACCGGTTTTTAACTCATTCTTTCCTCTCCATTTGCTCTCCACAAGGCTATTCTCATTTCACTTCGAATCTAATAACGGGTTCAAAATAAAAAGGTATACAATCTTGGACTAAATCTAAATCTAAATCTAAATCTAAATCTAAATTTCATTTCATTTCAATTTCTTTTCATTTCTTTAAATTAAGTTATATTTAGTGGGTAAGAGCTCTATTGTTGTGATTTTGTTCGAGGGATTAGCTTGCAACCCCTGGTACACTTCTCTATATACCCTCAGCCGCCATCGCTCAAGATCTGAAAAATGCCATCTTACCACTAATGGAAGATAGGCTGATTAAGAACAAGGAAATGACATCTTCTCTCATAAAGCTCAATAAGAAGATTGTTGAGAATGAAAGAAAACTGGTAGAAAGTCAAAAGGCTATTTTGGAAAATTTGCAGAAGTTGTTCGTACAGCAAGGGGAGATCCTCAAAACGCTAAACTCTTCTTTTGAAGAAAACCTCACTACACTAGAAAATTGAGCTTCTGGCAGAAATTAAGGCTATTAGAGACACAATAGTGAAGAATCATGAAGTAGAGGAGTAAGAACGAAAAGCAAATACTGAGAGTTTAAAAACTCTCCAGTATTATCACAAAGCTTCGGTGACTTGCATAATTGAGGGTTTACAGAAGCTTCAGAAGGAGATGAAGGATGAACTCCTTGAAGCACATAAAAATCATCTCTTTGATGTTTCCATGGATATAGAATAAGAAATAAAGAAATCTGTTGAAGGCATTACCAAGCTTATCAATAGCTCAGAATCCTCCATCTTAGCTGTCACAATTGAATGTGCTCAAAATCTATCAACACAGCTGGACACATTGCCAGAAAAGCTCTAGAATCTTTCATTGGGCTACTAACCATTCTATGTGCATGAGTGAATGATAGTTCCTTTCCTGTAACAGCTTGCAAATGTGATTGCACATAACTTTGTCTGAGGCCAACGCTGGATAGCGATTTTGTGTAGGAGTTTATACAACTATGTTTTATTAGACTTCCTAAACTTTATAACCCAGCTTGTGCCAAATCTTGAAGCATCAACAAGTGAGATGTAGAAGTTTGTTGAGCCATTTTCTCAACAGATGCCGAAGCTCAGAAGTCGGGTAAGTCTTCATTGATTTCATACAGAAAGGCCTGGGCTCAAGAAATGCTACAAATGCCAGCACCAATGGATGTAGACACCCCTTCTGATGCTAACAAAAAGGGGAGAATGACAAACAAGGGGATGATAAAGATGATGATGACACAACTTAGATAATGAATTAGAAGTCACATCAAGCTATAACTAGTGATAGTTTATATCTATAGCTAGTTATCTTTTATTTCTGAGATTTTGTTATACTCTTCAATATACTTGTAACCTCAACTTCATAGAAGTTAACACATTGTTAACACTTGAAGATTTATAGTAAAAACATTATTTGTGATTCTAATTACAATATTCAAATTGTATAATATATATGATTCTCAAAATTGGCATGAATTATAGGGGAGCAAACCTTTATCTTGCAGATTTTTGTTATCATCAAAATCGAGGAGATTGTTGAACTCTTACTAGAAGAATTCTCAGAAGCTAAGGTTCAAAACTTATAAGCTAAAGTTTTGAAGATAACAAAACATCAAAAACTGCGCGCTCGAAAGATGATCAAGCTCAGAAGTCAATACCTTCTCAAAAGCAAGATAAAAGACTGGAAGATAAGAAGATAATCTCAAAAGGCAAAGATAATAGAAATCTTGGAAGACTATCAAGGTGTATAAAAGAAGAAAAGTATCGTCTGAAATCAAGCTCAAATCCCAATGCAACAACTCACGTGAAGATAAATACTAAAAATAGGTTCTTACTTTTTATGATTCAAAAAGATATGTGATTTGTTCTCCATGAAAAGTTGTAAGAAGCACTTCTAAAAAGTGAGTTGACAATAAGAGAGACACTTTTAGCCGCTTGATAAGCTGACACAAGTAAGCTGTATGGGACTATTGTGTAATAGACTGAATTATTGTAGAAAGTTGGTAGAGTTTACTCCCGCCAATATGCCTAACAGAAAGGAAGATGAGTCTAATGGAAGATCCAACAACTATTAAGGGAATTAGCTGCTGTGAGACAACGGCTGTGAGCAATGGATTTCAATGGTCCTTCTCACGGACAATGATGAGAGCTAGATAATGCAATTCCTTACAGGTGTTATCCATTAGAGGTGTTCCTACTACTGTAGAGTTGAGTTTAGCCAAGTTTAAGAGACCTAGATTGCCTTTAGGGACCCGTACGGCTCACACCTTGGGGGTATGGGTCCATAGGTTGACCCGTATGGCTCCACGGCCCCATACGGGTGAGAGGGACCCATACGGGTCCCACCTTCTCACCCGTACGAGTGCCATTCTAGCCAAAACAGGCAAAATGGCAAGTAAAGTATACCTTATTTGGGAGAGATAAGTCATGAATGCAGTTTATTGCATTCAGACCCGATTTCCTCCTATAAATAGGGGCTTCTTGCCTCATTTTAAAGTGAGCAAAAATTAGAAAAGAAATTAGATCATATAGTTTATAAAATTTCAACAATATTTAAAGTAATAGCAAGGGTATAGTTAAGGTATATGAGGTATAAAATAGGGAAAAAAACCCATTCCTTGGGGTTTTATCCACATTTTATTCATTCCTAACTTCGTTTATTAGGATTTGGGGGAGGTTTTGTCCACACAAATACTCACCTAAATAGTCCTAAAACCACCGTTTCATCATATACTTTGGTTAGACTCTCTCTCAGCATAGAGATCGCTTTAAAGTGGATTCACGACATAAAGGTACACTTCTGAGTTTCAAAGAGACTCACATCTTGTTAGTTTTATTATTCATTCCTACTCTTCTACAATTCTTCTCTATTTTAAACAGAAATGAGATTCTATTTGGGTCCAAACAAGGCTCGTACGGGTACCCCACACCCGTACGGGGTCCCACTTGTAGCCGTACGGGTGCCCCTCTCCCGTATAGGTCCTGGCCCCCAGGCAGAACCCAGTTTCCCTTTTAAACCTATAAAATCAATCTAACATCACCATTTGCCTTGTGATCATTTTCACTAATAATCCGGTAAATCAACCCACGAAAGGTTAAAATTTGTTTTCATAACAAAATATGTTGAAGACCCATTATTTCCTTGTGATCCTAGAAGCCGCCCGGGCACTATCGATCACAAAACCGTGATGCTGACATAATTACATTTTTCCTAACAAAATGGTAACTTATGATGTGCCATAAATTGTGCTAATCTTTGTGGATGCAAGTGAATTTATTTATTTTGTTTTATAACTTAGAACAAATGTATAGGTTCCCTTGTAATGCCCCCATTTTCCCCCGTTTGTAATTTTTATCCCCCATTTATTACTTGTGCTTTATTATGAACTATTGAATCCATGAATCGAGTGTGAAAGAGTGTAGAAAAATAGGATTTCTGTAATATTTCCCCAAATGATGAAACGAAAAATGGTTTTACGCGGTGAATGTAATTTTGAATTAACTAAATGAGAAATAAGTGACTCATCCGATACTTGAATCTATGATCTAAAAGGTATGAGTCTCCCGCCCAATGGGAATCGTACCAAAACTCTTTCCCAAGAAGATAACTTGGGTGGCGACTCTATCATTTGTATCGAGATTTGGGTCTCGATTCTTTTATTCATTAAAATTGGTTAAAATGTGCAAACTTGAACTAAATGGTTCCATCACTCCTAAATCAACCAACCTCCTAGTGGATCCTACCGCAAGGCTCCAAGGGAGATCCACATATCTTTGACCACTGAGAGTTCACAGTTGTGACTCCGCTGGGGATATAATCTTTTAACTAACAAAATTTTGGTTTGTTTTAAAAGCTTAAAAGATTAAGATGAGCACCAAAAATAATTTACTTAATTCAACCCGTTTTCTTTTTCATCATTTGGGAAAATTATTACACTATATCTTCTCACCTCCTTCTCTATAGAATTAATGCACTCTTCTTCTAACGCTAGGTTAGGGTGCCCTATTTTTCCATGAAACTTATGAAAGTGTTTCAAAGTATGAAGAGAGAGGACATTTCTGTATGTACCATGTTAGCTCTGATCATCTGACAAAAGTATGTGAAGACCTCCTCAAAGTCATCTCCACCTTGATTGACCAAGGAAAGATATGTGAACCCAGGATGAGAGGAGAGAAAGTGTCCATGATTAACTCAAGATTAGAGGAAGAAGAGATATGGAGGCGCACATTGGAAGTTAAGAAGACTGAGGAAGAACCATCTATATTCGATATGATAGCCATCAAACAATGGAATGGAGAGCCCGTTCATGATTATTTTCAAAGATGGTTAACTATTTTGCTGACGCTCAAGCAAAGGCATCATAAGAAGGAATTGGCCGACCGATTCATCTTCGAGTTATGTCCTCATCTTCATAAGATAGCATTTGTAAAAGCATATAAGACTATTCTTGAGTGTTACGAAGCAGCCATGGAAGCAGAGAGGAGTCTTAAGAAGGTGACAGCCAGCGACCCGTTGAAGATTCAGGTAGACAAGGCCATTGATACCCTCACCACTGTTATGTACACCACAATGAGTTTGGGTAATGAGAAGAAGACACCCATCCAATAAGCCTTGAGAAACCTTGCCCAAGTCATGAGGGTCACCGTGGATGATGTATTGACCAAAGAACAGTTGCAAGACCTGGACCACGACCTGACTCATCTCCTAATGAGCGACTATGAAGACCCTCCGCTTGTGGAGGATGATAATGCAGTTATATGTAATGAAAATGATGTAGCCTTCGGGCATCCTAATGATAATAATAATAGTGATTTTTCTTACTTGTTTGATGTTTTGCTTGACGGCCCCATGCATTCATCTAACCACACGCATAACATTTTTAGCATTCATGATGTTTCATTGCATGACATTAATTTAGGTACTATAGAAAATCCAAAAATGGCAACAATATCCAATGACTTAACCCCTATCGAAAAAAGAGAGATGATAAAAGTTCTTAGAAAACATGTCAGTGCTTTTGCTTAGTCTTACGAAGATATGCCTGGGGTAGATCTCCAAATCGCTAAGCATCATATCCCAACCAATCCCAAGTTCAAACTAGTCAAATAAAAGTTGAGAAGGTTACATCCAGAATGAGCCGATAAAATCAAAGTCAAAGTGGCTATATTACTCAAGGCTAAGTTCATTGAGATAATTGAGTATCCGACATGGTTAGCGAATGTGGTTCCTGTTCCAAAAAAGGATGGAAGGGTCAGGATGTGCATCGACTTTCATGATTTGAATAAGGCATCTCCAAAAGATAAGCTGTATATCGATGTACTAATAGACAGTGCCGTCAGAGTAGCAATGTACTCATTCTTAAATGGCTTCTCCGGGTACCATTAGATCCTAATGGACATTATTAACAAAGTGAAGACAACTTTCATTATAGAGTGGGGGGTATACTATTATAAGGTGATGACTTTTGGATTGAAGAATGCAGGGGCAACTTATTAGAGAGTTGTGGCCGCTTTATTACATGACATAATCCATAAAGAAGTTGAGGTTTATATAGATGACATGCTAGTGAAGTCTAACATGAGGAAAGAACATCCTGAGATCTTGGATAGGTTCTTAACAAGAATCGAGAAAATACAACCTCCTTTTGAACCCAAAAAGTCTGTGTTAACATTAGGGAGATTATTGAGCCACATCATCAGCTAGAGAGGAATCAAAGTTGACCCCAACAAGGTTAGAGCTATCCAAGAAATGCCTATTCCTAGAACTGAAAGGGAGGTCAGGTCATTTCTTAGATCGCTTCAATATATGAGTCAATTCATCACCAAGCAAACAATAGTTTGCAAGCCAATCTTTAATTTGTTGAGAAAGAAGCAGCCCATAGAGTGGGATGAGTAGTTCCAGATAGCATTTGATAAGATAAAGGCTTACCTCATGAGTCCCCCAGTCCTAAAGCCTCCGATGCCCGGTAAACCGTTGATTCTTTATTTAGCCATAGAGGAGTCATTTATGGGTGCGGTGTTAGTTCAAGAACAAGATGATAAGAGTGAACATGCTATCTACTACTTGAGTAAGAAGTTGTTGGAATATGAGACGCGGTACATAATTATAGAGAAGATGTGTATGATAATGGTATGATTAACCAACAAGTTGAGGCATTACTTCCAGTCTTATAGAATCCAAGTGGTTGCCAAAGTAGACCCGATGAAGTATCTTTGCCAATCCCTCACCTTAGCGGGGAAGCTCTCTCGTTAGCTTCTTTTACTGTCTGAGTTTGATCTCGAGTATGTCACAAAAAAGTAATTAAGGGAGAGGAATGGCTGAATTCCTGGCAAGCCAACCTATAGAATCTAATTATAAGGAGAATCTGGAATTTCCTGACGAGTAGTTAGCCACAGTGAAAGTAGAGAAGGCCGAATGGATTATGTATTTCGATGGGGCCAATAATCGAAGGGGTGCCGGTCTTGGGGTGATTATCATTACACCTCAAGGTGTGGTTATCATATTAAGTAAACGCCTAGAGTTCCAGGTCACCAATAATGGAGTCGAATATGAATCTTGTCTCTTTGGCCTTGATGCTCTACTGAAAGTAGGGGCAAAAGAAGCAAAGGTGATTGGTGATTCCGTGCTAGTGATAAAACAAGTAGTAGGGGAGTGGGAAATCAAAGAAGAATCACTCAGGCCATTCGTGGAGGCAGTTTGGAATTTATTAGAACAATTTGGTCAATGCTTCTTTCAATATGTACCAAGAGATGAGAATCA
This sequence comes from Euphorbia pulcherrima, assembly GCA_947683365.1. NCBI lineage: Eukaryota > Viridiplantae > Streptophyta > Magnoliopsida > Malpighiales > Euphorbiaceae > Euphorbia > Euphorbia pulcherrima. The sequence continues at coordinate 34,851,760 of CANTUS010000004.1, forward strand.
GATGGCTGACTCACTAGCTCCTCTATGTGGGAAGGAGAGGAAACCAAACCCATTCACCCATTGGTAATGGAAACCTCTCGGTCCCCATTTCATGAGAAAATTCAAGTTATAACTATTGAAGAGTAAAAGGCTTGCTGGTATGACAACATTAAGGAGTTCCTAAGAAAAGTAAGATGCCCTGAAGGGGCATCTAGTTCAAATCGTATAACTGTAAGAACCTAGCCACGCAGGTCAGGCTCATAGATGAAGATCTCTTCAAGAGGACTGTAGAGGGGTTATTGTTGAGATGTTTGATAGAGGAAGAGGCAGAAAAGGTCATGACCCAGGTTCACGCAATGGATTATTACCCACACATGAATGGAATGGCTCTAGCTAGGAAGATTCAAAGACTTTTGGACCACAATGAATGCTGACTATGTCGACAAAGTTAGAAAATGTCATGAATGCCAGATTCATGGGGATATATAGCATTTACCCCCAATTGAACTTCACAATTTGTCTACTCCTTGGTCTTTCCTGGCATGAGGGATAGATATATTCGGTGAAATTCGGCCATCCTCAACTAGTGGACACCGATTCATCATAGTTGCAGTTGATTATTTCTCAAAATGGGTGGAGACCGAATCCTACACCAGTATCACCGCCAAGAAGATGGACAAGTTCATAGAGAGGCATATTTTAACTCATATTGGATTTTGCATCATGTGGTTTCTGACAATGGGGTACAGTTCCAAGGGGCTACATATGAGTTATTAGAAAAATTCAATATAAAACATCATAGATCTTCGCCATACAGGCCGCAGGCCAATGGGGCAGTTGAAGCTGCTAATAAGTCAATCAAGAGAATTCTATCCAAGATGGTGGCTACCTATAGGGATTGGGTAGATAAACTTCCATTTGCAATTTGGGGATATAGAACCAGTATAAGAACACCCACAAATCAGACGTCTTTTTCCCTGGTATATAGAATGGAAGCCGTTTTGCCTATTGAGACCAAAGTAAGATTTTTATGAGTGTGTGGGCACATGATTTTGCAACTCGTTGGTAATGGAAACATCTCAGTCCCTGTTTCATGAGAAAATTCAAGTTTTGACTGTTGAAGAGCAAAAGGTTTGCTGGTATGACGATATTAAGGAGTTCCTAAGAAAAGGAAGATGCCCTGAAGGGGCATCTAGTTCAAATTGTATGACTATAAGAAGGCTAGCCACGCAGTTCAGGCTCATAGATGAAGATCTCTTCAAGAGGACTGCAGAGGGGTTATTGTTGAGATGTTTGATAGAGGAAGAGGCAAAAAAGGTCATAACCCAGGTTCACGTAGGGAACTATGGCCCACACATGAATAGAATCGCTCTAGCTAGGAAGATTCAAAGAATGGGGTACTTTTAGACCACAATGATTGCCGACTATGTCGACGAAGTCAGAAAATGTCATGAATGCCAGATTCACGGGGATATACAGCATTTACCCTCGATCAAACTTCAAAATTTGTCCACTCCTTAGCCTTTCTTGGCATGGAGGATAGATATAATCGGCAAAATATGGCCATCATCGACCAATGGACATTGATTCATCATAGTTGCAGTTGATTATTTCTTAAAATGGGTGGAGGCTGAATCCTACACTAGTATCACCGCCAAGAAGATGGCCAAGTTCATAAAGAGGCATATTTTTTCTCATATGGGATTCCGCATCATGTGGTCTCTGATAATGGGGTACAGTTACAAGGGGCTTTATCTAAGCTATTAGAAAAATTCAACATCAAACATCATAGATCTTTGCCATACAGGCCGCAGGCCAATGGGGCAGTTGAAGCTGGCAACAAGTCAATCAAGAGAATTCTGTCCAAGACGGTGGCTACCTATAGGGATTGGGTAGATAAATTTCATTTACAGTTTGGGGATACAGAACCAGCATAAGAACACCCACAGATTAGACACCTTTTTCTCTGGAATGGAAGCCGTTTTGCCTATTGAGACTGAAGTAAGATCTTTACGAGTGTGTGAGCACGGGATTTTGTAGTCCCTCTCGCGAGACGATGATGACGTGTGTTCGAATTTTAATCCTCATTAAAAATTCATTTAAAATTTTTATTAACATTTAAATTCAGTTCAGCATGTCCGACTATGCGTCTAGTGGAAGCTCGAACAAATGATTTGCATCCAAAAATTAATTTAGGCCTAAATACCCTTAAAATTCAAATATAACCCTAATTATATAAAAAAATCCCGCTAAAATCACTTTTTGGGCGGATTGACCACCTTTGTCACCTTTTTAGGCTAGGCCATGCCTTGCTTTTTAGACTTGGCAGAGGCTGAAGCCGCTCGCAGCTTCAGTGATACTGCCGGTGGTATCATCCATGCCGCCAGCGGCCTGACTTCTATAGGCACATTATTTTATCATGCTTGCTCGATACCTGTCAAATAATAAAAAAAAGTCAGCTCTACCCAGATTTTAGCCTATATAAGGCCCCTTTCCAGTCATTTGAAGTAGAGGGCAACTCAAAACTTTGAATTTGAGAGGAATTTTAGTGATATATAATAGTTCTAGTGGGATAAGGTGAAGAAAAGGTAAGAATAGAGGAATCACTCCATTTTTTCTTGGTTTTTCTTTGTTGAACTCTCTGATATTTAACTTAAAATTAGTAGACTTTAGGTTTAAAATCAATTTAATAGGTTTTAGAGACTTAAATCCCTTATCCACTACCCAAATCATCATTTTGAGCACCCCGGAGGTGTCACTTGGATCACGAGGTGGATTCACGGCCCAGAGGTAAAAATTCTGAGTCTCATAGCTCTTTGGCATTTACTTTAGTTGTTTATTGTGATTATGTGTTGTTTTGTGCTTAGTTTTCGGTTTTTGGTCATTTTTCAACTGTTAACTGCTGCTGCAAGAAACTGAAGCCGCCGGTGATAAGCAAAGCCGCCAGCGGTATCACTCATGTCGTCAGCGACATCAGTGATACCGCCAGAGGCTTCCTTTGTCAGTAATGGCTCTATTTTCTTATGGGACCCTTTCTTTATGGTACCCAAAATGTTATTTTGTTAGCCTGTGTAAGTGAAATAGCTGACGACATTAATGATGCCACCGGCGGGTTCACTCATACCGCCGGCGGTATGACATTCTAGACATCATGTTTATTTTCATTGTATTTTTGACCTAGTTTAATTTTTGAAGCTAGGATGTATAGTGCAATGACCGGATTCCAGAACTCCCCTAAAGCAGTCCTCACCCCATAACATGTGGCATTTTCACTAATAATCCGGTTAAAATAACAAATCGAGTCTAAAATGTAAATAAAATGAGATTTTCTCACAAACGCCGTTGAAACACCATTTTTAGCCATCCAACCGAGCTCCACAAATTGTACAATAAATATGCCATGCTCAGGCTAACTCGGGCCTTGTTTGGTTCACTAATTATGCATGTTACGTGATATACCTTGTACAACGTATCACATCTATGCTAACCCTTTCGTGCAGGTAGATTTAGGATAGATGTATGTTTGGCCTTCGGGTATTTTATTTATTGTTTAGACAAATGTATAGGATTTGGAAAGCCATGTAATTATTCTTTTAATTTCCGCATTTATTTTGGATGACTATAATAATTTATTTACCGCTTTGAATACTTGCTAAATGACACGCTAACACAACATTATCGAAAATACAATAAATAGGGTGGATTAAACCGATTAAGAAAGAAAGAAACTTTTAACTTGGCCAATGTAAAATAGATAACATCGTCTACCACCTGCTGGGAAAATTATACCTAAATTTCCCGATTGAGCTGAACTGGGTGGCGACTCTATTTTAAGTACGAGATTTTGATCTCATGTCTTTTGAGCATTAAAATATACAAACCCATTTTCTACCATCACAATCACATCATATATTTTTAAGAGGTTGGTCCTCCGGTCCGGCTTTGCAGCCCGTCCAAAATGTCATCTGCTCACAGTGGCGACTCTGTTGGGGACTGATCTCTTTAAACTTGAAACTTAAAATTTTTCAATAAGTTTAAAATATTTAGATCATGTATTGAAATCATTGGCCAAATTAAAACTTCATTCTTTCTTATGACGTTTTATCCTACGCGTGTAGACTGGTTTGTGTTTTTAGGTTAAGGTACCCCATTTTACCTGAGAAGCTCACGAAAGTATCACTCATGCCCTACGAGAATTGAGGATTCCTAGTGAGTGGATCACTCGTTTCAACCAACATGTGAACTCATGTGATCACACCTATTTGGGGAGTGGTTGAGTAATGTCGAATCAAGGTAAACAAGAACCTTCTACATTAACAACCCTATACAAAGCTGCATTAGTAAAGCCATCATAGTCATTTCCCCTTAGGAACCAAAATAATAAAAAAATAAATGAGATGCACTTCTTTGCCATTTATTGGCTTTGAAGTTAACCTACATCCTTTTTGAAATGTGTTACGTAGGAGTCATAAGGTCAGAAGAGGCATGTTTCATGTGCTATGTGCTATATGCTCATGCATTGGCTTCAAGGGCCCAGAACTTAATCAACTTACCCTTACCAATCTCTGCTCATGGAAGATGTTTAGCAACATCCGTAGGACTTCTTTTGTACCTCCGTTGAGCCATGACATATCACTATGTGTGACGAGAGGTACAAACATCCCGCGTATGTTGGAGGGATAAGACTTTGCATCATGACATCAACCCCTGTATCACAAGTATCCTCGCAAGCATATCATGCATCGCTTACTAAAAATAAAAGCCATTCATACAATCCATGGCATTACACAATCCATCCATGATCTGATCTGCTACCCATAATTTCAGCTAGGAAGAGGCGAAGTTATCGTCGCACCCCGGTTTGGAGAAGGCTAGAGCACCATTTAATTCATCATTCTCTCACCCCGGTAGTCACTATAGAGACTGAAGGGGGTTCCATACACTGATTCCTGTGGGGAGTCGGATTCAGAACAGATTTAGTTGAGTCAAAATTCCTCTCACCTAGCCATGTCTTTCCCGAACAATAAGGAGAACATCCCTCCGCCCAAGGATCAGTTAGGCCCTACTCCTACCTCGGGGGTGGGATCTCAGCCACCCCTTGGTTTTGACTTCACCAATGCTATGGCCCAATTTTTGAATTCGTACGCATTCCAGGATATGCTTCAGGCCTTCATAAAAGCTACTATTCAAGCAGCTGTTAGGCAAGTCTAGGAGGATAAGAATTCAGACCGAGTTTCCGAATCCGATATGCAAGCTCAAAACTAGAATGGTTCATCTCTGAATTTATCTGGCCCAATGGGGGCAAGACCAATGCAGCCGATTTCCCACCTGAATCCATCAACTTAGCCTATGTCAAGCCCATTCCAGTTTGGGCAGGCTTCTGCTTTTTTGCAAACCTCAACATCACCATCAATCCTCCCTTATGTAGCTTAGAATCCGAGGCCCTTTGCTTAGAGCTCGGCCCCCTATGTTCACCAACCAATATTCGACTTCTTCCAGTGGATTAGCTCGACCTCCGCCATCTTTTGGCCTCCCCCAATTTGTTATAACTCTCAGGGGAGCAACCTACCCCCAAAATCCTTTCAATAGCCAACTGGTTACCTATCCCTGTTTGGACATTCCTCCACCATCTCCACTTGTCCCGAACCATGACCATGTCACGCAAACTTCGAGCTTGACACCCAAAGTAGCAACTTTCATATGTCAAATGATGGCCTCCAAAATCAACGACCAGGTCATGTAATCCCTGGGCGTGACACCTGTAATTGAGGCTCCCTTGCGCTAGTTAATGGTCCCCTAATCTAGTGACCAGGTCACGCAACCTCCGGGCGTGACACATGAGATTGAAACCCTTGTTCATCAATTATTGGCTGCTAATTTAAAGCAGAAGCAAGATGAGGATTGGGTTCCTGATAATTTCACCATGCCTAATATGGCACACTATAATGGGTCTTGCTCCCCTACTTCTCACATCATTATGTACGAAAGGGTCATAAGGGTGAAGAAGTTAAGTGATAAGATCCTTACTGAAATGTTTCCATGCCCTTTACAAGGTCCAACACTTGAATGGTACCATACCCTGCCTTACCATGTGGTCACCAACTGGAAACTTCTCTCAGAGGCTTTAATTGACCACTACAGTTTTAACTCCATGATGGAAACAACCATTCAACATCTTGAGGCTATTTGCCAGTTGCCCAATGAAACCTTTTACTTAATACTTCAATCGGTGGATGGCCACTCAAGTATTAATGAAGTCCAAGTTGTGCCTCGAAGAGACGATCGCTAAGCTCATTGATGGGTCTCTTCCTCTAATAAGAAAGGAGATAGCTACAGACTCTTTCCTCTCATGCAAGGCAGTATTTGAGAAAGTCAAAAATGTCGAACATGAGGCTAAGTACGAGCGAACCGAGAAGGCAGAAAAACCTTGGTTTAAGAAGAACAATGATGCCTCTAATGCCACCCCCTCAACCATTGCGGTTCAACCTAGCAAAAACCCTATGGTCGGTGTGAGTCCATATAAGCTGCCAGCTTAATGTAATCTTCACCGGGTTAAGAGAGATCGACCTTCTCAACCTCTTCAGGAGTATAGGTCCCCCATGAAGGACAAGAGAAAGAGTTTTTATGGGTATGACGTCCAGCCAGGTCACCGTACTAAGGAATGTCAAGCTTTGATTTATGCCATCCAGCAGCTGGTGGAGGAAGGCAAGATGGAAGAACCGGAAAAAGTGCCTAACACCATGAACAACCCCCTACCAAAATTCAGTGACAAGTAAGGATGATCGATTCCAGCCTACCCGAAAGCTCGATCTTTCAAGACCCTCCGCATGTGGAGGATGACTATTTAAATATGTAATTTTCTTTAGTGTCTTCAATTTTAACAATTCTACCTTTGGGACTTTCAATTTGATGAGCAACTTTTGTTTTGTTTACTCATTCCATGTTTTGCCCAATTGATCCCCGCATTCATTTGAGCATACACATAAATTTTTTAGTATTCAAGATACTTTATTGCATGAAATTAATTCAATTACAAATGGAATCTCGAGTGGTAATCATTTCCAATAATTTGACCCCCGTTGAAAAATGTGAGATAATAAAAGTGCTTTAAGATCGTGATAATGCTTACGCCTGGTCATACGAAGATACCCTAGAATTGGCTACCGAATTTCCAATCATCTCATCCCCGAGGGGACCAAGTGCAAGCTAATCAAACAGAAGCTGCACCATTTATGACCACCATACGAACTACCTTAGAAAGAAGATCCAACGTGTGGTATGTACCTTGTAAAATCTAAATGGCCCATCGCATCGCCCAGGGAATAAAGGCACCATCAATATCAGATTCATAGGAATGTCTAGCGCCTTTCTCGTATTGGGCTTCGCAGTTTCCCTACTCTTTTTTTCCATTCCCGTCATAAAGGATAAATATGATTGATGGGATTCGACCATCATCAATTCTTAGACACAAGTTCAACGAAATGGTCGTAGAGTGCTCCTCAAGATAGCCAAAAGCCAAATCCCTATGCCGGTCTAAGCACCAAGAAGATGGCCAAATTCATGAAGGAACATGTCTTGGCTTGGCACGATACATCATGCCACATTGCCTCGCACAATGAAATACAATTTCAAGGGGAAAGTTCCAAATTAATTGAGAGAAAGGGATATCTCGTAGCTCAGTATGACCCATTTTGTTGCATCACCTCAGAAAAAAGTGTTGGTCCCTATGAGGGTCTAAATAAGGTCAGAGGGGGGTGAATGACCCTTTTTCACAGAATAAGCAGACTTTGAAAAGTCTTTGTGTAGCGTGTTTGAATATGATTTGAGTGATGGATCCGGATGATGCAGTTATGACAATATTAATGCAAATAAATAAACAGTTAGAAATTCAAACACAGGTATTTTATCCTAGTTCGGCCCCGCCTACTCCAGTCCCTGAAGTTTCCTTCCTTCGAGCTTTTCCACTAGTGGATTCCTTTCCAACTGGCTGTAATTAAGCCTTACGACTTGTCTTTGGATGGTACCCCCTTTCAGATGTAGGATATACCACTAGAAATCCCAATTTCTAACTGAGTCCTTTTATCGTTAGTAGGATAAACCACTTAGATTTCTACCCAAACCTAAGCTAAGTCCTATAGGGAGATCCCACTCAAAGCACCTACTTCAAGCCATATCCCAATCTCACTACTCACTTAAGTAGGAGATTCTTTACACTTCATTTTCTCAAAGGTTTTAGGGTTTTGGACTTACTCAAGTTTCTAACTTCACTAGGGAATCCTTACAAACAGATTTTTAGTGGTTTGATTCTTGGAGTGATTTGTAAACTGATTGCTTTCTAGCAAATTCTCTTGTATATAGCTTTCTTGAAATCAACCAGCACCTTCTCAACTCATGAAGCTCCCCTTTTATCGGCTTCCATCATAAATATAACTGTTGTGGGTTTTTGAGCTTCAATCAAATCTTCACCGTTGATCGGGTAAAATGTAGCGCTCCAAAACCATTGATCAATCCATTAGACATGGATTTTGAGCCATTTGAATCCTTGGGATTGAGGCTGAAAAGTTGTCAGTGATCATTTTCCTTGTATTTTAGTGACTCACCAACTTTTATGCCATTAGCTTTTTGGGTGTGTTTCACGCGCCTTCCTATTGGTCTAGGTGAAAAAGGTTATTAGCTTTTTCTCTTTCCTGTTTCAGTCCTTTGTCCTTTCTCTGAAATATGCTAGTTGTCATTTTTGTCTTGCTTTAAGGGAAAGGATCTTTGACTTAGAGACTAAAAGAATGGAGGGAATTAATGTTTTGAATTATTCCCTTTGTCTTGATATGTAAGTCTTCCAGATGTCTTCAGACTTAATATCTCCGAATGTGTCTCTTCCGGATGCTTGTGCAATCAGTTCTTCCATATGCTATTTTAGGCGGTTCAAAGTTGTTTCCTTTCCAAAATTTAACTGGATGCTTCCATTTATGCTTGGGTAATTTTTCTTTACTTGCCTTGGACTTTGGATGTCTTGAATACATGTCCAGATGCAATGACTTAGATCTTTTATGACTTAGATCTTTTTGTACTTAGGTGTTTTATTTACTTCAAACTTGATTCGAATTATTTGTTGTTCTGGATCATTGTTTCCAACAAGAAAAGTTCTATTTCAAGGGGCAATTTCCAAATTAATCGAGAGATATGCAATTGAGCACAACCCCCTCCATACAAACAACGGTTAAGAAACTGTCAAAACAGTGAACAAGCCAATCAAGAAGGCGCTTCATAAGCATCAAAACTCCCACAAACCAAACCCTCATGGTATCGCCAATCAAAATCAGAATGAAGCCCCCGTATGATCAATAAAGTACTCAATAAACGAGGCAATCAAGATCATGAGCATAGACAAGAGCAAGTTCATCGACCTAATCAACCAAGACATGTTTAAGCGTTATTAGATCTAAATGAAAAGAAATAAATCAGAAAAGTGGCACAACAAAAAATATATATGTAATAAATCACCCACCTTTTGATCTTCTACCGATCGGGGAAATATTAGGGTGACACCCGACGGTTGGAATCTACAAACAAGCTGAGCAAAAATTAGAGTTTCTCTTCACAAAATCACCCGCTGAACTAAAAACCAAAAAAGGCCGGTTCAGGCAAAAATTAGGGAATAAGAGAAAAATAGTGAGATGTTAACTTGAAAATCTGTAGAGACTGGTTAACACCAGGAGTTTGATCAGTGGAAATGACTACCAACATCTTATACTCCGGTTAAATTCATCTAATGAAAGTGTCTTTCGTACTAAAATCTTTATGGTTGTGATTGTATGAATGTGTGTCAGCCAAATGGTGGAAACATCGCAATTAAACTTATTGCAGGGTAGTCGAAGCCCATCCATAATAAGTGCACAACAATTCAATATCAAATAAATCCGGATAGACTAAAAACATCCAGGTCTATGCAAAAGTCAGAAATAAGTCTGTTGGATTGAAAACCCAAAGAGGGCGGCCCAAGCAAAATTAAAGACTAAAAAAATTAAAAAAAGAAGAAAAAAACAAAGAAAAGAAGATAGACTGAAAATCCGAAAAGGACGGTCTATACAAGAAAAATGTCTGCTGGATTGAAATTGAAAGGGCGATGTTAGTATAGGTCCAGTCTGGCCCGATGAGGAATTACGCCTATTTCGATCAGTGAACAGACAAAAGAGCCAAAAAGGACCAAATTATCATCCAAAATCTGAAATTCAAAAATCCACATTACGGTAAAGCTTCGATTCAACATTTTTGACAGAAAAATCAAAAATTCAAAATTTGGTCAAACATATTCCCTTTCCTTCTCATCAAAATAAGGGAAGAGTGCCTTATTATATCCAAAGAATCATGTGTGCCCAATGTGCTGGACAAGGTCTTGGAAAACTGGAAGTAATTTGCTCTCTGTGACAGATGGAGAGGAGGAGGATCTGGAATTGATAAGTTTGATAGTCTGGACTGTAATTTCTCAAGGTCTTTACCCAGATCCCTGCGGATGTTATGGATGCTTGAGTTAACTATTGTCAGTTCCTTTTGAATATTATCCTTTATTCTTTCAATGACTGCATCATGGCCATTGAATTTCCTGGCAAGTTCCTATGCAATGTTGGCTATTTGTGTGGCAAACAGCTTGGGTAAATCTTCCTCCATGAACTTTGTAAGCTTATTCAAGATTGCCTGTTGCTGTTCATTTAGGTTGGGGAGAGCAGATTTTTCTTCCCTTTCAGTGTTGAATTTTGTCAAGCTTTCAAACTTGGAATCTATATATTTATGTGGATAGCTCAAAGGAGGAGGATGTGATTTTGTCTAAGATAGTGGCGCAGTTATTTATAGCTCTGGTGTTAGCCTGATCAGCAGAGCAATTTGCATTAGCAATACTTGTTTTTAGTTTATTCAACATGGGATGACTTTGGCAAGTGATACTTCAGCCACTAAATCTACAGTGGGAAAGTCCTCCACTTTCTCCTCTATTTTCTTGACACTCCCTTTTAGCTCCCTGATTTCAGTCTTCAAATCTGAAGGTGAGAATTGTTTAATCAGTACTTTTTCAACAGATTTGAGATGCTTGCAGATATTCTGGAAACTTTGCTTGATGTAGCTCTCCTCATGTTCCTCATAGGTAGCCTCTTGTAGGATTTTTAGGGCAGTTATTGTTTTTTTGACTCTGGTTTGATTTATACCACTGGTTGGTATTTTGATTGGACTATCATAGGGGGTGTCAGATCCGGAACTACTACCGATTTTGTCAGATCCAAATGATTCTGCTTCAAAGGATTCCTCTTCTTCTTCCCTTTTCTTTTCTTCCAATTGTTCCCCCGGATTAGCCTTGCCCCTTGAGTCCACTATAGGAGTGTGCCCTTAGGAACCCAGACTCTGTCCCTAATCCAGAATGGTGTCTTCCGGGTTGGACTCTTGTTCCTTAGATACACTTAGACTATGCATATCTAAGTTGTTCTTATCTTTATCTACTATTTCAAGAGCAGCAGCAGAAGTGTTAGCATTAACATTAAATGAATTAGGAATTACCTCATTGATTTATGCTTGATCCTAATCAGCTGCTTCTTGTCTTCTTTCTTCCACTTCTACGACTCCCGGATGACTGGAAATGTGCTTAGTCATCCCTACATTTTCCTTTATAGGACTTTTAATTTCTCCCCCATGCGTGTTGGTAATGTCCTCAATACCCTCTCCATGAGCCTCTTTAAGCCTTTCTTCATTTTTGGCTTCATCTTCTGGATTTAGTAAGTTCTTCGAAAGCGGTCCGATTCTGGGTACAAAAGCAAAGAGGGCATCTTCCAGATCCTGGGCTAGAGTGGCCATGTCTACTGGATCAATAAGGATTGCTTGGGCCCCGGAAGAACCTCTAGGTCCTTCTGTTCTGAGTTTGTTAATCTTGTCATTATCCTTCATAGCTTCTCTTATAATTTCATATTGAGGGTCATCTGGAGTGACTTCCTTAGTGGATCCGGGCACATTCTTCCCCTTTGTTCTCTTGGCCTTAGCTAAGTCTGCTTCCTTAGCCCTTTTGGCCGCTTCCTCATCAATCACAATGCATGCTGGCTTCTTTTTCTTATCTTTTTGGGCTTTTATAGCCTCATCAAAAGTACACCCCTTTTGGGTGAATTGCTTCCTCTTTGATTCTGAGGCCTCAACCCCTATTTCCTCATCATCAGCTAGAATCTCATCTAGCATTCTTTTAGCCTTTCTTCTTCCGACCAAGATGGCCTCTACTATAGCAGGAGGCTGATCCTCTAATGTAATCTTTGGGGTTTCCACATTCCTCCCCTTTTTGGCTGCTGCCTTTATCAGTCTTCCCCTTATCTTTGGTTTCTTCGGACTCTTCTTTAGCAGTTGGCTGATGGTTTGGGCATCCTCATCAATTTCCTCAATTGGAACCAAGGCCAGTTGCTTTTGAGCCTTGGGCTTAGTGGTTCTAGCCTTCTTAGGAGAAGGGGCAATCTCATCCGGATTAGTTGCCTTCTGGGCCTTATTCTTCCTTTCTTCCCTCTGCTTCTTGGGTTTCTCCTTGTTCTATTCCACCCCAAAACTCAACTTCCTGAAGTTTTTCCTTAGGATCTCTTTCCCTTGGATACCTTGAAATCCGATCATATTCACTTCATTTGCTACAAGGATTCGAGTGATTAGGGCGCTATGGGCATTCCTATGCTGCCTTAGATAGTGAATAATTAAACTGGCATGTTCATCACTCTACTTTCCAGCCAGTTTTGCAACACATAGTGTTAAAAAGATGACACCGTGGTTAAGGAACCCTTTCGAATGAGGACTAGCTTTGCAAGAATGTGCTGCAGAATCCTTGCAGCTTCCAAAAAATATGTGGAGAATTTGTCCCCAAAGTAGTTGGCATGAGGCCACATCTCGGAATCATACTTTACCTGCAACTCATCTTCATCATTTCCCTTTTGGACTCCGTCATTCTTCATATTGAGAAATTTCTCAAAGAACTCCAGTGTGATTGTGATATCTTTCCCTTGAACCTTGGTTTTGAGAGCATCAAAGTGGGAATGTCCTCTGAGATTGTTGTAGAATTCTTGCAGTAGTTCTGGATAGGTTGGGCAATTGATTTTGAGGAAATCAGTTAGGTGTTGATCCTCAATTAGTTTGGAGTAGGGGTCTGTCTCAAATAGAAAATTATCGCCCAAGAAGTCTGTGGGGATAACAGAATTGGTTGTTTGAGTTTGAGTAGTTTGAAATATGCATCTTTAAGATTGGACTCAGTAAAGATGTTTTTTGTAGGAAGGATTTGGATTTGGTTGTTCAGCATGATGGCTGCCATTTGTGATTTTAGAAGAATTTAGGGTTTGAGTTTTAAAAATTGCAGAGTAACAGTGGATAATTGTTGCTCGCACGAAGAAGACAGATTTTAGGGGGTTTTATAGGATTTCCAAAGTGAGGGTATTTTGGTAATCTGGATGCCATTAAATTTAGCTGGATTGATGACATGGCAGTCTAAGTTTTAGGAGAGAGGTAAATTCTGTTACACCAGAGAATGGGAAGAGTTTATTTTAAATTCTAGCTGTTGAATTTACCGCTCATGTAACTCCCAATAGACGTTTGAAATTAAAAAATGAACAATTACCTTTACGCACCTTTACTGCCATATGTCATTCTTGTTTGTTGACATAGCAATATTTCCTCTAGAGCAGAGCTAACTTTATTTCTTCTTCTCTTCCAGATTCCTTGTCTTTCCAAAAATCGAAGTTAACTTTGTACTGTCTTTCGGATTTTCTTCGAATTGGATTAGACATTCCAATTGACTCCCTTAGCTTGCCAAATTGATCTTTACTTAATGGCTTAGTAAAGATATCTAAACTAATGTAACATCCTTCTTCATCACATGATCTCGGATGAAATGGTGCCTTATGTTGACGTATTTCATCCTGCTTTAGAGTACTGGATTTTTTGTCACATCAATGGCACTTTTTTTTTGTCACACGTTACATCCACACACCTGGATTGGACTTCATAATCTTCTAGGTGTTGCTTAATCCAAAGGAGTTGAGCAATACAACTTCCAGCTGCCATATATTCTGCTTCTGTGATTGATAAGGCAATTGAAGTTTACTTCTTACTATACCATGATACTAAGCAATCTCCCAAGAAATGGCAACCTCCGGAGGTACTCTTCCTCTCAAGACTATCTCTACCATAACCAGCATAAGTGAAGCCTTAGAGTGTGAATTCTCCATTACTAGGATACCATAACCCAACTTCAATGTTTCCTAGGAGGTATCTAAGGATTCTTTTCACTGCCTTTAGATGCTAATCCTTAGGATTGGCTTGATATCTTGAATAGTAGCAAACTGTATAGTGTACGTCAGGTCTGCTAGCTGTCAAGTATAGAAGTGATCCAATAATTCCGCTATATAACTTCTGATCAACCTCTTCTCCCTCACAATCCTTGGATAGGACTGTATCTGAGGCCATTAGAGTGGACATTGGCTTGCTTTTATCCATTTTAAACTTCTTAAGAATCTCCTTAGTATACTTGGATTGGTTGATGAAAATTCCATCCGGACTCTGCTTGATTTGTAAACCAAGGAAGAAATTTATTTCTCCCATCATGGATATCTCAAACTCCTTCTGCATTTGAGAGCTAAATTCTTCATACATCTTTTCATCTGTAGCTCCAAAGATGATGTCATTAACATAGATTTGAACTAGAATAATATCATACTTCTTCTTTTTGATGAAAAGAGTTATATCTGCTTTGCCCCGGATATATCCCTTGGATATAAGAAAAGTAGTGAGTCTCTCATACCAAGCTCTTGGTGCTTGCTTTAGTCCATAGAGAGCCTTCTTCAATTTGTATACATGATCCAAATGCTTTGGATCTTCAAATCCAGGTGGCTGCTTCATATATACTTCTTCCTAGATAACTCTATTAAGGAATGCACTTTTGACATCCATTTAGAATAGTGTGAATCCCATGAATGATGCAAAAGCACATAGAATCCAGATCCAATCTTGCTACAGGGGCAAATGCTTCTTCAAAGTCAATCTCTTCCTGTTGATTGTAGCCTTGGGCAACCAATCTTACCTTGTTTCATATCATTATTCCAGATTCATCCAACTTGTTCAGGAATACCCATTTGGTGCCAATGATTGACTTTCCTTTTGGAGGTGCCACTAGATCCCATACATCATTCCTGGTGAATTGAACTAGTTCTTCTTGCATGGCCATCATCCAGCTTTCATCTCCTTCAGCCTCTTGAAATTTCTTTGGCCCAATAAGTGAGACAAAAGTAGCATGGCTCATCATCTGGTTAAGTTGACCTCTGGTCCTTACTAGATTTTGGACATTGTCCAAAATTGTTTCTACTGGATGATCTCTGCAAGTCCGGACTTCCCTTGGTAGATCTTTATGTTGGACCAGAACTTATTCCACTTCTACCTCAGTTTCCTCTTCTTGACCATCATTAAAGTATATCTTATGTGGATTGAGATCAACTTATGGTACTTCTGGATTGAAAGATATTCCTTTATCTTCTTCTTTGTACTTCTTGATTTAGAAGGAATCAGGAACTTTGGCTTCCTTCTCTTCTCTAAGGTTTTCAGCTTCCGAAATTGGATCTTCCAGAGTGGAACTTCTTTTATCTGCATGGTTAGTCTCATCGAAATCTACATGTATAGACTATACCATAGTTTGAGTTCGTTTGTTATATGCTCTGTAAGCTTTACTATGTGTTGAGTAGCCAAGGAAAATCGCTTCATCATATTTAGGATCAAATTTTCCTAGTTGCTCTCTATCATTTAGGATGTAGCACTTATATCCAAATGCCTTAAAGTACCCAATTTTTAGTTTCCTTCCCTTCCAGATTTTATAGAGGGTCTTTTCTATGGTCTTTCTAATGAGAGGCTCTATTCAGAATATAACATGTTGTGTTTACGGCCTTACCCAAGAAATATTTTGGAAAACAATTTTCACTGAGCATTGTTCTAGCCATCTCAACTATTGTCCTATTTTTTCTCTTAACAACTCCATTCTTCTGAGGAGTATGAGAGGCAGAGAAGTTATGTTCAATCCCCTTGGAGTCACAAAATTCAGCAAAGTGCTTACTTTTAAACTCACCACCATTATCACTCCAGATGCGTGCAATGCTTATTCCCTATTCTACTTCTATCTGGATGAATGTTTTTGAGAATTGGTCAAAGTCTTCATCTTTGCTTGCTAGCAAGATGACCCAGTTATAACAAGAATAATCATCCACCATGACCATGGTGTACTCTCTTCTACCTAAACTCAATGGTTTGATTGGACCAAAGAGATCAATATGTAAGAGCTCAAGTACTCTTTTGGAAGGAATGTATGAGATGGAAGGGAAACTTTTCTTATGCTGTTTACCTAATTAACAAGCAGTGCATATATGATCCTTATCAAAAGCAACCTTAGCAAACCCACTACCAATTCCTTTTTGGCTAGTTTGGACAGGAGGTTCATGCTAACATGTCCCAACCTCCGGTGCCATGGCTATGATTCTTCTTCTTTAGACACCAAACATATATTCTCTTTATCATTTTTAATGTTAACACAATAAACATTATTTACTCTAGGTGCATAAAGAATGAGTTGATTAACTTACTATTATAGATTGAGCATCCTCCGGTGTCAAATATAACTTTTCTTCCTTTGTCACAGAGTTGTGCTACACTCAGTAAGTTGAACTTCAGTCCTTCAACCAATGAGACATCTTCTATCTTTATTTCAGATCCAATGGTTCCATGGCCAATGATATGTCCCTTTTGATTGTCTCCAAAGCTTACTTTTCCTCCTCTCTTCAGGGTTAGAGTTATGAAGGCCTTCTCATCACCTGTCATGTGCCTTGAGCATCCACTATCAATGTACCATGTGTGTTGATCTTCTGTGGATCTACGGCATACCTGCAAAATAGATCAAGTGGGTTTGGGTACCCAATCAGATTTGGGTCCTCTCGGGGTTATCAACCATTTCAGGCTAAGGATAAACATCATAATAACCATTCTTTAATCTACATAATTTAGTAACATGGTTGTTTTTCCTACAAAACCTGCACCTTGAGATGGGTCTGTTCTGCTCTTGCTTCTTAGTCTTCTCAAGATCATCCTTCCCATAGTTCCCTCTATATCCAGCTTCTTGTATGCTTCCTGTTGATTCTATGTGTATCCAGAAGCTGGTTGGGGGTGCAACTTCTACTGCATAATTCCTTCTTTGTTTGATAGGCTGCTAATTGTAGAGTGCCTTAGTTTTTCCTTTCTGTGTAGTAGTGTATCTTTGGGCTTAAGGTTGTCTTCTAACCTCCTTCTCCCTCTGGTTGGAAGGCTTTGGATTTTTCTTGGCAGCTCGATGTTGATTTCTTGATGTAGCTTGCCTTGTATTCCCTCTTGGTTATGAAGGACCTGATTTCCTTTCGAATGCTTCCTTCATTAGAGTTAGCTCCCTATCTAACCCTGTCAAGTTAACACTTAAGATCTGAACTTGACTTTTCAGGAAGTTTTCTTCCACCGCATCCATATGCTTTGTGGTTTTCATCAAGTTAATGTCTTGTAACATTGCTTTAGCATCTTCAGCCAATTCCAAAATTTGTTGTTGTATGGATTTTATGGCTTTGGTGTTCTTTCTCACGTTGTGGATCACCACCTTTAAAGCTCTAGCAAGATCAATGTTAGAAACAGAATTAGAATAAGAGTTTACCTCATTATTTGCTATTTCTGATTCTGAATCCCCAATTTGCTCAGTGCCTTGGTTAGACGACTTTCTTCCAGATTGCTCTACTTCCGAATCCGTCAATGCCATGAATACACAATGCGCAGTCTCTTCTTCTTTTATTGAAGATGAATTGCTACTTTCTTCACTATTGCTCCATATGGCCACCATAGCTTTCTTCTTATATTTCTTTTCCTTTCTCAGCGTGGGACATTTGGTTCTGAAGTGCCCCTTTTCCCCGCATTCAAAGCAGGCAACATCCTTTTTCGGATCTTTCTTTCTTCCGGAGCCTTTCTTGGCTTATCCCTTCATGATGTGCCTTCCTTAGGCCTTCTTGATTAAAATCATTTAGATCTTCTTCTATCCTTTTTCTTCAGGAATTTGTCAAAGTACTTGGCTAGCATAGCCATATCTTCTTCACTGTACTTTGATTCTTTTGGCTGCTTTTCTGATTCAGAAGAGGCTGATCCGACAGAGTCTACCTTAAGTGTAATGGCCTTCTTATTTTCTTCTGGCCTTCTTTCTTGTTGGCTGTATCTCTCCAAGGAAAATTCTTGAGTCAAGAGATTACCAATGAACTCATCATAACTATAGAAATTTAAGTCATGAGCTTCCTCAATGGCAGTCTTCTTGTTGTACCACTCCTTGGTGAGACTCCGGAGTATTTTTTCAACCATGTCAACTTCTGAGATTTCCTTCCCTAGCCTCTTCAATTCATTTGCTAGATTGGTATCTAGTATTCATGCTACTGATGGATTCTTTGGGCTCCATCTTAAAGGATTCAAGCTTCTATTGTAGTAGGTCAATTTTGGCTTCTTTGACCTTGTTTGTTCCTTCATAGGTCACTTCCAGCTTCTGTCATATTTCTTTTGTAGTTTCGCATCCAGATATCCTGTTAAATTCTGCTGCACTAAGAGCACAATGAAGCATGTTAATAGCATTTGCATTTTCACGTAATCTCTTATAATCATTTTCATCCCATAGACTTGAGGGCTTGTAGGTAGTTAAACCATCTACTTCATGAGTAGGCTCATATGGACCATCTTTAATGGCCATCCATGCCATCATGCTCTGAGCCTGAATGAAATTCTTCATCCAATTTTTCCAGAATGTGTAATGTTCACTGGTGAAGAGTGGAGGATGGGTAATAGAAATACCCTCCAAAAGGAGCTGTGAGTTTTCGAAACTCATTTTGATTCTTGAATCAAAATATATGGACCTTTAGTTCGAGATTGTTAGATCTCTAGTTTGAGCACTCGCTCAGATACCAATTGTTGGTCCCTGTGAGGGTTTAAATAAGGTCGGGGGGGTGGGGGGTGAATGACCCTTTTCGTGGAATAAGTAGCCTTTGAAAAGTCTTTGTGTAGCGTGTTCGAATATGATCTAGGGGATGGATCTGGATGATGCAGTTATGACAATATTAATGCAAATAAATAAAGAGTTAGAAATTCAAACACAAGTATTTTATCCTAGTTCGGCCCCGCCTACTCCAGTCCCTGAAGTTTCCTTCATCCGAGCTTTTCCACTAGTGGATTCCTTTCTAACTGGTAGGAATCAAGCCTTTCAATTTGTCTCCGGATGATACCCCCTTCCGGATGTAGGATATACCACTAGAAATCCCAATTCCTAGCTGAGTCCTTTTGTCTTTAGTAGGATAAACCACTTAGATTTCTACACAAACCTAAGCTGAGTCCTATAGGGAGATCCCACTCAAAGAACCTACTTCAAGCTATATCCCAATCTCACTACTCACCTAAGTAGGAGATTCTTTACACTTTATTTTCTCAAAGGTTTCATGGTTTTGGACTTCCTCAAGTTTATAACTTCACTTGGGAATCCCTACAAATAGATTTTAAGTGGTTTGATTCTTGGAGGGATTTGTAAACTGATTGCTTTCTAGCGAATTCTCTTGTATATAGCTTTCTTGAAATCAACCAGCACCTTCTCAACTTGTTAAGCTTCCCTTTTACAGACTTCTATCATAAATGTAGCCATTGTGGGTTATTGAGTTGTAATCAATTCTTCACCATTGATGAGGTAAAATGTGGCGCTTCCAGATTCGTTGATCAATCCGTTAGAAAGAGATTTTGACTCATTTGAATCCTTGGGATTGAGGCTGAAAAGTTGTCAGTGATGGTTTTCCTTTCATTTTAGTGACTCACCACAAAAAAAATCCATTTGTGCCATTTTACTCTGGGAGTCCTAAAAGCCCCAAAACTCTATCAAAACACTTCTAAATCCGAGTTTTATCACCGACATTCGGTATAAACACATTTTCCTATCTTTTTTGATCAGGATCTCACAGTGATCTTCGGTCTAAAAATGACTTAATCTCTTAAAAATCTCGCATTTCCTTTAGGAATAATCCAAGATTATAGCCATAACTTGAGTTGAACCTATTTTCCAATCAAATCACAATCTCTGACAACTTGGTCCTGCACCGGCTCTCAAGTCATCCTAGATAGACGAAAAGGTAAACTGTGGGTAATTGGCTCTAAACCCACCTTTGAAATTCATTCGAATCCATTCATATCATTTTTATTACATATATGCATCCCATTTGTCTGGTTAAGTGAGCCACTAAGGCCACTTAACCTATTATATGTGTAAACAAGCGCGCAAGTACGGATAAAACATCCAGGATATGAGGAAATTCTATTCCAGTTTCTGGGCCAAAACCCGAGTGCTGCCGTTGTTCTGCCAAAATTTCGGTAGAAAATATCAATTTGCTCTGCCATTGTAATGCAGAAATTACCACAGATTCCGAAATTCCAAAATTGATCCAATTGATTTGTACAATATGAGTACCGATCATGTCCAAACTCAGAATCTCACTTTCTTTTCAATATAGAAACTCCATTTTGGATCAGTATACCATAATTCCCGGTGGAGCTGAACCAGGTGGCGACTTTATTTCTATTTTTAAATAAAGTAAAATGCTTTATTTTAAACATATCTTTTCTCAATAAAATATGCAAATATATTTCTCAATATAATCACATTTTTGGCTTATAAAAAGCCATGTTTTTCACACTCAATAAGTTTCCGTGAAAAAAAATAAGATAATTTTATAATGAAGCATTTTATTACGAAAGAGGCACTGCATTTAAGCAAATCAGATTTTCTTAAACCGGACTAAATGGGCGCCACGCACCGCACCCATGTGCATAATCCCGATAAATCCTCGCCCGCTCAAAGTGCGCTGGGGACAAATTATTTTTATAAAAATTCAATTTTTTATAAAAATTCTTTTTTGACATGATAATTAAAATATTGTTCAAATTAAATTTTTGAATAACGGGATATATGGTAATTTCAGCATTACACAAGTTTTAGGGTTGCATAGCATCTACATTCTTTACCCAAAAACCAATTTAGGTGTCTTTTGGTGAAGTATCTCCAAGTTCTCTTAGGGCTTGAGGGGTATGGATCTGATCACACCCCTTGTGTAACGTACAAGGACCTTGCTCGCTTAACGGCAAGACTACCCGAGTATATTATATGTGGAAATGTTTCCTTTGGTTCGCTTAGGGCTACTAGGACTCGATACACAAAGGCGTAGGGTACCCAAATCTCACCCAATCTTGAGATCGAAACCCGCATATAGATGAACCATAGACACTTCCCCATAGGTTTACCAAAAAATCTTGAGCGCACCTGAGCAGACTTCGCTATGCCCCCCGTTGGCTTTAAAGCGAAGTAACCAAGTGGAGTTAAAAGGACGGTAGGCACGATCTAACCATTTGCTACATGTGCGGGTTTATTAAATATAAATTAACTGAAAACGGACATCATAAGCATCATGGTTGTGTGTAAACTAACCACATCTTTATGCAGCCATAACATTTGTGTGTGGCATCTCATTTTATTTCCCTTGCTATAGGAACCTAATATAATCAAGACTAGTGAGTCCACCTAGGCTCAACCCATGAGCCGAAATAATCGAGACCAGTGAGTCCACCCAGGCTCAACCCATGAGCTGAAATAATCAAGACCGCTGAGTCCACCCAAGCTCATCCCATGAGCCGAAATCATTAAGGCCAATGAGTCCACCCAGGCTCAGCCAATGAGCTGAAATAATTGAGACTAGTATGCCGACATAGGCTCAACCCATGAGCCAAAATACACAAACCATCGAGTGATCAGCGAGTTAAGTCACCTTTGACCACCGAGTCAACCCCCGAGTGACCAGCGAATCAACTCACCTTTGACCATCGAGTCAACCCCCGAGTGATGAGTGAGTCAACTCACCTTTGACCACCGAGTCAACCCCCGAGTGACCAGTGAGTCAACTCGCCTTTGACCACCGAGTTAACCCCCGAGTTACCAGCGAGTCAACTCACCTTCGACCACCGAGTCAACCCTCGTGTGACCAATGAGTCAACTCACCTTTGATCACCGAGTCAATCCCCGAGTGACCAGCGAGTCAACCCTCCTTTGACCACCAAGTCAACCTCCGAGTGACCAATGAGTGAACTCACCTTCGACCACCAAGTCAACCCCCGAGTGACTAGCGAGTCAACTCACCTTTGACCATCGAGTCAACCACCGAGTGACCAGCAAGTCAACTTGCCTTTGACCACTGAGTTGACCCTCGAGTGACCAGCTAGTCATTCACCTTTGACTGCCGAGTCAACCCCCGAGTGACCAGCAAGTCAACTTGCCTATGACCACTGAGTCAACCCTCAAGTGACCAGTGAGTCAACTCACCTTTGACCAGCGAGTCAATCCTCGAGTGACCAACGAGTCAACTCACCCCCGACCATTGAGTCAAACGAGATTTGATCCAAAACCCTGGTCTTCGGATTGCGTGTCTGTTGTACTCCATGAATATTACAGGCTACCCTAGCCAATTATTTCCCGAATAGTTGGCATACACCCAACTCCCTACAATTTGTATATATCCATCCATCCATTTATTCATTCACTCACTCATTCATTTATTCATACACTCATTCATCCTGGCAAACGAAGGTAAGAAAGGCTAAGAGCCACACCCGATACACTTACTAACACTTGATCTCTTGCATTTTCAGGTTGGAAGCAAGAGTGGAGGAGGTTAAGATGTATTACGGGTAGCCTAAAAGTCAGACCCCCGCCACTAGTTGAATCTCTAGCTAGATTTTTCTCCGATCAAGAACCCGAAATCGTGATGGCAGATGATGATGCGGTTGGAAAGTGCCTTAGAAGGATTCTAAATGCTCCAAAATTCCGTTATATTTGGGAAAGGCTAAGCACTTCTAATTCTTAGAAAGCCCAAGAACAAGAGGTAGAGATAGCAGCTTTGAAGGCAAAGATGGCAGACATGGAAAAGTTGTCCCCAACGAAAGATAAGTCTGTGGCTCCCTCTATCGAGCAATATGTAGACATTGATCGGTCCTCACCGAAAGAATCTAAAGCCCTCCCAGTCAACTTTATGATGCGGTATATAGCTCCATATACTAGCACTAGGTCTCCTCACGCGCATGTTGTGAGTTATCTTTAGATCATGACTAGCATGAACATTCCTAAGGTTCATACATTCAACCTGTTTCAAGCCACTCTACGTGGATCGACTTCTAAATGGTATATGAGGATGCCAACGGATGTGAAATTTGACTAGAAGAAGCTATGTTCTGCATTTTTAGAGAACTATGCTTTCAATTTGAAGGTCAAAACTACTTTACAAGATCTTAAAAGGGTTAAACAATGCCCGAGCAAATCCTTTCAAGAATATTACTTGAGATGGATGGCTGTTCGCGTACTTGTGATGGGGCACCCGACCAAGAGGCCTTAATAGTAAAGCTCATCGAATGATCCAGTCAGAGGTACCAGAACGACATGAAGATGAAAAGGTTCAATACCTTTAATGACGTGGTGGACTATGCCAAAAGACTAGAGAAGTATGACGAAGAACACTAGATGAAGAACCAAAAATAGCAGGCTTACACTAAGCCTAGATATTAGGAAAAAGGTGGGTCTTCTAAATAAGGCCGCTCTAAGTGGTGTCACTATCACAGATATTCACCAAACTAAGGAAGTCAGACTAGTTTCAGAGCATTAAACCTTTTGTTCCACCTAATGCGACAGACAGAGATAACTTTTATGCCTATCATGTGACCAAGGGGCATCATACTAATGAATGCACCCGGCTACTGAAAGATTTACAGTAGATGATAGCCGACGGGAGAATGAAGGAGCCTAAGAAGAAACCAAGCATGCAGACTATTCCCCTACCAAACTTTGAAGCCACGATAAATGCCACCAATGTTCATGTGGACGCTGACGAGCACGGTAATGATGTTATGGATAATTTTCTACATGACCCAGGATAGGGGGATAATATGATTTTTGATAATATGGACATCATCTACATAATTGATCAATATGTCTTGAGAATAAGGAGAGAGGGGCTGGACCAGTACCAAGTACCACCACACCTTATATTCTGAGGAAATTCTGACCTGAATGAGCATGTAGAAGAATTCCTCCAATTTATGTATGAACAAGAGATTGCTATGATGGGTTTTGCACCTTGATTCCCCCACTTCTTGGAAGGTACAACTATGGATTGGTACAATGCAATGCCAATGGAAGGCCACTAGAACTTGTACTATATGGGGAGATCCTTCCTTCATTACTTTATGGCTTCTTAGTCATACCCAAATTCGCTTTGCTGGTGGTGGGCACCTCAAGTAGATCAACGCAATGTTGGTTGGCAGGATGTTCCTCCTTCTCAGCCCCCATGTATACTCCCCTAGATTACATGAGTCTTAACTACATTAGGACGAATCTATTCAAATTTGGAAGTTCTTTCGGGATGGCACCCCCGAGAAATCAAGAGCTATAAGATCTTGAACAAGCTTGGAGTGATCACAAAGACCGGAAAAGGTATCTCGGTATGAACCTAGATGAGGTAATGCAAGACCCATTTGCCGAACTCCATGTAGATGTGGCTTCAGAAATGAACTGAAGGAACCAAGTGAGCATCGAGCTGCGCGACCCATTTGATGGAATCCATGCGAACATTGCAGGATATGGTGCCCATGTAGAGCAGACATTCTCTAGTATGCAAGGCATGATCTCTGAATTTTGCATAGCTATTGCAGGAGTCGAGGCTGGAGTAAATGCAGTAGGGAATACAATAGAGGAATACCCTGAGGAGGATCCTGAGGAAGACCCTAAGGAAGACTCTGAGGAAGATCTCGAGGGAGATCCAGGGGAAGATTCTAATAACGATACGCCAATTCAACATGAGCCAAATTGGGTCTTTGAACCAATGAATGAGCCATAACCTTTCCATGATTCAGATGAAGAAGTAGAAGAATTTGAGGACTCCAACGAGTCAGATCATGAAGATGAAAGCAAAGTGGATAATCTAGGTGTACAAACCTAGGATATTTATAGACGATGAACTAAATCACTTGCTAGGGGATTTCGAGTACGAGGCTCCCTTTCCTAATGGCATTATAGATGACTATAATTGTGTTGAGAGATATGCCTCATCTTTAGAGCTTGACTTCTTGGGCGCCTTATGGTCTACAGTGATTGATGATTCTGGAGGCTTCACAGACTTTGACTCATACAGAACCTTCTTGAGAGTACATCATGGAGGGAATCCGTGAACAAAATGAATTAGCTCGGGCCATTTATTGAATAAAAAGTCCAAACTTAAGAGAATTTTATCCCATATTCTACAATGGAAACACAAGGCCACACCCTCACATCCGTGAATTTATGCAAATGATGAATGATGGGTACATTCACTATGCCTATTGTCTCGAAAGCTTTCTCTTGACTCGCCGAGAGAAAGAATTATCTAGTATGAAGGGATGACATTTTACCAAAAGTCATTTTGGAACACTCTTGCTAGAAAATTCATCGATTACTTCACATGGGTAGACCCACCAGAGAATACAACTCCCAAGCTGGATAAACATGGAAACCCACTGTTATAATGGAAATGGAAAGCAACTAATACCGTTTGCCTGACGTCGATGAAGTCCACCAAGGAATATCCTTGGTACATGAATAAGCACTCTGATGAACAAAAAGAGTCGGTCATATACGACAATGATCATGATCCAAATGATAGAGCTTCCTCATCCATTCATATGATTAGGCAAGAATCCAACCCCATTCTATGCCAAATCCTCCAGGAAAACCCCATTGTCCTAAAAAACAGCTTGAAACGGTCCCCTTTATGCAATGACCCTTTGCCACCAAAGCACCATCTTTCGTGAACATACCGATTGACTTGGGAGAAATACCACTTGATGAAGATTTTAACGAGTTTGAAGTCTTCAAAATGACAAACTTGCCTACCCAGGTTATCAGTCCTATCTGGAGGAGGGAAAATCACTGGATTATTAACCCCCACTATGCCAAGAACGGAGCCTCCTGCACCACCTACTTTTGTTAAGTCCTTAAAACTGATAGAAAGTCTGATTGTGGACCAGTTAAAGGTGACCACCACCAAGATGAGCATCTGGGACCTTCTCCTTGGTTCTCAAGATCATAGGCTCGCCATTGTGAAAAAGTGTATGGAGATTGAAACATCTCCCCTGGCATCATCGAAACAAGTTTGCGTGCTACTTAACACTGATACTAGCACTGTTATCCCTGACATATTTTTCTCAAGCACAAATTTTCTCGATGAAGGCATTCGCCACAATAAGGCTCTCTACTTGAAGGCAAGTGTTTTTGGGCGCATCATACCGCGTGTAATGGTCAATGACGGCTCATCTCTGAATGTCTATCCTAAAGATACTTTACCAATCCTAGGACTAACTGAGACGGACTTGAAGAAGTCCACTACGGTCATGAAGGCCTATGACAATTCTAATAGAACCGTCATCGGTACGTTCGAAGCCAAAGTCACTATAGAAGAGATATATTCTATTATGCTTTTTACAGTTATAGATATCATGATAACTTTCTCTATACTGCTCTGACGACCATGGTTCTAAGCTCTGGGAGGGGTCTCATCCACTTTTCACTAGAAAATCAAAATCCCATTCCATGGAAAGATTGTCACTCTAGAGGCTGATGAAGGATCAGTGGTGGCAGCACTGAAAATAGAAGAAAGCCATATAAGAGGGTTTACCACAGCCACAATCAGTTAAGGATCAAACAGGCAACCAGAAGTGCATTGGGGCCCTTGGATTCAAGGTTACATGCAGAAATACCATACTCCTAGAAAAGGACTAGGTGTCCATGAGCAGGGAATGCTGACTTTCAATATAGGGGTAGGAGAATGGAAACCTATAGGACTCAACTATAAAGGCCCCAAAAGAATCACCAACAAGATGATCTTTCAGAAGAAGTTAGAACAACCCTACAATGGAACCCACCGAACCTGTTACTTACCAAGGGAGAACAGTTTTGAGATTTGAAATTTTCTCAGATATAGTCAACTATGGAAAGCATGGTAAAAGCCCTGTAGCCTGTATGATAAAGAAAGCAGGTCATCAGCCAGATGATGGGGCAATTCTCGATCAAACCAAACTCGATGAACAGGTGCATCCAAAGAAGATCAAGAAGCTGAGCAAAGAAGAGGAAATCCTTGACACTCTAACCAAACATTTCCAAGCACAACTCAAGATAGTGGAGGAAGTAAGGAGCAAGGGAGGTTGCTTGAGACCCACCGTCATGAACATGATCAAGGTCATAAAGGGCAAGGCAAAGGTAGAAGAGGAAGGCGATGAAAACATCCTACTGAACCCAGCTGCCATGGAAGAATCATCCGCTATAAAGCCGAACCCTATTGATCAGGATGAGTCTTTTGTCTCCATTTCCAATATGTTTGAAATGAATGATGTATTTTATGATGATAATAAGATGAAGAACTTTGCTTATTTGGATTGTTTTTCTGATTGTGATTCCATGCATCCATTCCAGTATTCATCTAGCATCTTTAACATTAATAATGATATTACAAAAGAAATTAACTTAAATATAGAAGATGATCTAAAAATGGTATACATTTCTAATCAATTGCCCATCAAGCAAGAGAGAGAATTGATAAAAGTACTAAAAAATCATCTATTAGCCTTTGCTTGGTCTCACGAGGATATGGTAGGACTTGATCGGTACATCGCCGAGAACAAGATTCCCATGAATTCAAAGATATCTAGTAAAACAAAAGATGAGGTGGATGCATCTAGAATGGGTAGAAAAGGTCAAAGCAGAAGTAGCCAAACAAATCAAGGCTAATTTTGTGGAGGTCGTCGAGTATCCCACTTGGATATCCAATGTAGTCCCTATGCCCAAGAAAAATGTGACGTCAAAGTTTGTGTCGACTTTAGGGACTTGAACAAGGCTACCCCTAAGGATGATTTTCCGTTGCCATATATTGACATTTTGGTAGATAGCGTGGCAAGAGCTGCCATGTATTCCTTCATGGATGGGTTCTCAGGATACCACCAGATCCTCATAAATGTAATAGACAAGTTCAAAACTGCATTTATCTTAGAATGGGGGAACATATTATTTTAGAGTAATGCCTTTTGGACTCAAGAATTCAAGGGCAACCTACTAACAAGCAGCCATGACATTACTACATGATTTGATCCGGAAAGAGGTTGAGGTATATATGGATGACATGCTTATGAAATCCGTTACACCAGAAGAGCACCCAATAGTGTTAGAGTGATTCCTTACAAGAATTGAGAAATAAATTCTCCTTCTCAATTCGAAGAAGTGCATATTCGGTGTAACATTGGACAAATTACTAGGTCACGTGGTTAGAAAAAGAGGCTTAGAAATGGATCCGATAAAGCCAATGCCATCAGGGAAATGCATGTACCAATAACTGAGAAAGAAGTAAGAAGTTTCTTGGGGTCCGTACAATATGTCAGCCACTTTATAGCACGGTTGACTACCACATGCGAGCCTATCTTCAAGCTCTTGAGGAAGAAGCAACCAATAGAATGGAATGACGAATGTTAGGAAGCCTTTGACTAAATCAAGGCCTACCTAATGAACCCTCATGTGCTAAAGCCGCCAATTCTCGAAAAGGCACTCATTCTCTATTTGGCGATAGAAGAAAATTTATAGGAGCTATGCTGGTTCAAGAGCACGAAGATAAGAAAGAACACACAGTTTATCATCTCAGCAAGAAATTACTAGAATACGAGACTCTATATACCATCGTGGAGAAAACTTGTGCCACCATGGTCTGGCTAACCAAGAAACTTAGACATTACTTCCAATCTTACTGAATCCAAGTAGTCACAAAGGTGGATCCAATGAAGTATTTATGCCAGGCTCCCTCGCTAACCCAAAAATTGGCAAGGTGGCTCTTATTGCTGTCAGAATTTGATATCGAGTATGTCACTAAGAAGACCATCAAGGGAAGAGCAGTGGCTGAATTTCTAGCAAATCAACCACTCAAGGTAGGATAACCAGAGAACTTAGAATTCCATAACGAATGTTTTGTAACAACTACAGAAAACCCCAGAAAATGGACCATGTTCTTTGATGGTACCGTTAAGAAGCGGGGAGCTACCTTGGGAGTTATCATCATTACGCCAAATGGAGCACTCATACCTATGTCAAAATGATTGGAATTTCTCACATCAAATAATGGAGCAGAATATGAAGCCTGCCTATTCACAAGGTGTACTCTGGTCACTCTTATAGCAGACGTGGTAAAAATTATTGGTGATTCGGTTTTGGTCATCAAACATGTCACTAAAGACTGGGAACTGAAGGAGGAATCTCTCAGACCTTACCTAAAGGCTATATGGAGGAAATCCGTAATGTTCAGTGAATGCAAATTTTATCATATGCCTCGAGAGGAGAACCAGATGGTGGATGTGCTGGCCACTTTAGCCTTCATATGGGAGGGACTCAAAAATAGCCAGTCGAACCCCTTATTATGGAGATAATTCGGTCTCTGTACTACGTTTGTGAAATAGAGGGTGCCATGGATAAGGAAGAGCCCTAGTACTCTAACATCATTAAATTCCTTGAAAATGGTGAATTCCCGTCCAAGGCCACAGACTCCAATAGGAATCTGCTGAGGAAGCTCGATGTGCGGTTCCGCTTAATTAAGGGAGATCTATTCAATAGATCATTTGACGGTTTACTATTAAAATGTTTGACTCAATAAGAAGTAGAAAAGGTGATGAAAGAAGTAAATTAAGGTGACTGCGGTCTACATATGAATGACATCATGATGGCAAAGAAAATTCAAAGAATGGGATACTTTTGGTTAACTATGCTAGCTGACTATATTCAAGAAGATAAGACTTGCCATGCCTATTAGATATACGGAGATGTGAGTCACTCACCCCCAATGACATTATAAAATTTGACGATGCCTTGGCC
Organism: Euphorbia pulcherrima; assembly: GCA_947683365.1. NCBI lineage: Eukaryota > Viridiplantae > Streptophyta > Magnoliopsida > Malpighiales > Euphorbiaceae > Euphorbia > Euphorbia pulcherrima. The sequence goes on from CANTUS010000004.1 coordinate 34,881,764, forward strand.
GTTTTCAGCCTAGGGCATCAATATTATCGGTGAGATAAGACCATCTTTGATCAACGACCATCGCTTTATCATAGTGGCGATCGATTACTTTCCAAATGGGTTGAAGTAGAATCATATACAAGAATCACAACCAAGAAAATGGCTCGGTTTATCCAGCGACATATCTTTGCCAGATACGGCATTCCTCATCATATAGTAAGTGACAATGGTGTTCAATTTCAAGGAGAAGCAGCCGATCTTATTGAGAAGTGTAGAATTGAGCACCATCACTCTTCACCCTATCGCCCTAAAGCCAATGGAGCTGTAGAAGTAGCTAATAAGGCCATTAAGAAGTTCCTCTCTAAAATGATCGCTAATTACCAAGATTGTGCTGACCATTTGCGTTATGCCTTATGGGGGTACAGAACCAGTATCAAAATGCCTACGGGTCAAACTTCTTTTTTCTCTTGTCTACGGGATGAAGTCAATATTGCCCATTGAAATGGAGATCAAATCTTCGCGTATAGCCCTAGAAGCAAGACTTCCTGAAGATGAATGGGCAAAGGCAAGGCACGAAGAATTGACTTTAATTGATGCGCATAGCCCTAGAAACAAGACTTCTTGAAGATGAATGGGCAAAGGCAAGGCATGAAGAATTGACTTTAATCGATGAGAAATGATTAAATGCATTGGAAAATCTACAATTATACCAACATCGCATGGCCAGAGCTTACAATGGTAAAGTCAAACGATAAGATCAACCCCTGAGGATAGGTGATCTAGTCTTAAAACAGTCTTGTAAGATGCACAAGGATGATCAAGGTAAGTTCCAACCAAACTAGGAAGGGCTATACGTAGTAAAGAAGACTCTCAGTAAAGGGGCAGTCAAAATCTCTGATCTGGACGGCAGCGAATTTGTGAATCCGGTAAATCACGACAAGCTGAGGCGCTATCTTATGTAAAAAAAATTAAAAAGGAAAAAAGAAAAAATTGATGTCTTTCAAGAGCTAGGAAGGGCTCTTGAGGAAAAATAAAGACCCCAAAATAAAAGAGTAAGGCCTTAGGTAAAATCCATTCGAAACCTTAGGCAACGATGGGCATATATTGGGAATAAATACCATTTAGCCTTCCTATTTAGATAATATCTTTTATAGTAACGTATTCATGTTAAAAATACTACATGAGTGCATTAAATGGAAACTGCAAATTATTTAATAAAACAAGCGTTCAAATAGAGTTTCTCATCTTTATTACACATAAAGTGCATTACAAATAGGAAATGGAAATGACAAAGGCAAACAATGAGGCCTAAAGCCTTTATTCTCCTATTGAGGTGAAAGACACAATGACAAGCTCAATGATCTCCAAAGGAACTACGAAGTCTCTTGGTCTCGATAAGCCTCTCCTAAAGGGTGGCAAGACCATGAGTACTCGCAACCTAAATGCGATAAGCCTTGGAAGGATGGATGTCAAATGGCATAGAATAGTTCACTCCCACCCGAGAGCGATTGATCTACCTCATGTCATGACAATAAACCCGAGTATAGGAAAGATCAGAGCCAAGGAGGGTCCACAAGGATGTCGAAACCCTGAGGAAGACCGTACTACCTGCACAAGCAGCCGGGAGAGTAGGTGATGATCTCGAAAAGACCAATGAGGACTACGCCATCTCTAGCAACATTAGTAGTCACATGCATGATTCCCCACCAAGGGCAAACCCAACAGATATCCCCAGCGGCTCGACTCTCTATAAACTCAACCCACTCCTTGACAGTGAAGTTTCTATGAGAACGGTCGTTAATGTGAACTTCAGAGCCCCGTGCCCAGTAGGCCTTTAGTTCATAATTTATGCTCGTAGGAACGGATAATACAAAAAGCTTATCCTAGAGCCAGAGATATAAAAACAAAAAAAGAGAGAAATGATAAATAATAATGATATAAAAAAATAGAAGAAAAAAAATAGCCTGCTAGGTTGAAAAGCTGAAAAGTGAATCCAGGAAAAAATTAAGGCAAGCCTAATGAACTGAAAACTTGAAAGGGCGGTTCATGCAAAAAGAAAGGCCAAAGTTAAATTTACCTGAAGGAGGAGTCTGCTACCCCTTATAGTAGCTTCGGTCCAGTTCTAGGAAGAGCTCTCAAAGATCAGTGTCTCTGCCAAACTCAATGCAACAGGAGATTTTCCCCCTAACATCTGGTCAACGATAGTCAAGAAGACAAAGATGCAAACCATAGTTGGAGCCTCACAAAGAAAGACTCCAACAAAAGTAAACAAATGAGCCGAAGTGAGCTCGTATAATTAGGAGAAAGATTCCTAAATATGTCAAAAGCCATGACCAACCTTAGGCCCTCATTATAAATTAACCGATGTCTATTGAATCATTGCAACTGGAAACAGTTCATCAACGGAGATGCGTCAGAATGGCTGAAGGCATACCAGCTAAAGATCTCAGAAGTCCACATAATTATTCATACAAGGGGCATAACTCGTGATCTCCAAATCAGAACACATTATCAATAGGATCCCAGAACCTGATAGCAGCCTGGATCAATTGTCCTTGACAAAAATGCAACAATATTCCTTCATATATGACAAACCGCATGTTTCGAGATGATCCCAACCGTCAAAGTTCTTCAGATAAACATTCAGATCTGCACGAAAATGGTTGTAGTTCTCCATGGCAAAATTTCAAAGGGTAGCAGTTCGCTATACGTAGTTTATGGGGAAATCTGCCAGTCACTGGTAGATTACCCCGATAAACTCGATCATCGATAAAAGAAGAAAGCACAAACCATAAGAATAGTGCAAAATTCTATCATAAATAAAAAAATGTGTTCATACAAGAAAAGGCTCTGTAAATGGCCTAAAGGAAAAAATGATGAACAAAAAGCCTATCTACTGTCCGCCACTTGAACCCGCCTGATTAGGGTCGGAGGACAGTGGAGGAGGATAGCCACCCTGTTAAAAGAATCTAGAAAGGTCGCCATATCCCTGCTGAGGCTACTGCTACTGGTCATCCATTTAGACCATTCCCAATTGAGCTCGAATCCGCCAGATCTCTAGTTGCAACATTTTAATATGAATCATTCATATGCATTTTATAACATGCCATGCATCATCATTAAAACAATAAAATTATAAACATACCACCATGTCAGAATTTTGGTTCATCATGAACCGCTGCTGTCCTTGGATATATCCCCAATCAAAGATGCTATCGACAATGGGCACCTACAAATAATAATAATAAGAGATTGAAACGAGTCAGAACTGGCATGATCTAAGAAAAAGAGAAAAAGCAGGAAGAGCTCACATGAGTGGCGCCAATTAGATGGAAAGTCACCAGATGCTCAGGGTCCAAGTAAGGTTGGATCACTGTCATGTAAGTACTCAGGTCAGGATGGTACATCAAGAACATGGATAGTTGATACTAGAATCAACGATGTCCCTTCATCATCACCGGATTTTGAGGTGGAACCAATGAAGCTGATGAACTCTCAACATGGATGGAAGCGGGCACATGCCTCTTCCTACCTTAGTGATCCTGCAGGAATGTCAAAACAAAGGCAAATTAGTCCAACTACGCACAAAAATTGGAAAACAACGAGAAATCCGAGTCAATGAAAAAGAGATATCGTCATCTAGATGGTCCCAGGTAAACCTAATCTAGCCCACCCACTAGGGATAGAAGTGGAATGAGTAATACCCTTAGTGGTGTTGTGAACATTTGGCTAGGGCTTAATAGGAACAAGATCTATCTTTGGCCATCCGAGCAGCTATGAATGGCAAAACTCCTCATACTCCCCAGGTTGCTCCAAGAAAGCACTGAATAAGCCATTAGAGGCCAATCATGCAAATTCAGGGAATTGCAAAGCCAGAAGATCCATCCAGGCACATCAGGAGGGATAGAACGCATCCTAGGAAGGAGATGCCAACCTTGGATGTGCTCCTCTAGATACCACTATAAGGAGAAGGGAGTCTCTATAATTAACTAGGTAATCACGAATTCCTCAGCCAACCTCATAACATCCGACTAATAAAGCTCGTGCCCCCAGGGCTAAGTCTTGATCTAAAAGGAAAAGAAGCCAAGTGTTGATACAATGATTGTAGCCGATATAGTCAAGAGGGAGAAAGTCAGAAAGACTGTGAGGTATACCTGCTCCGAAGGTAAAGTGCAAAGATGGATAAGAAGATAAGAAGGAATCGTATTTCCAAACCGCGCCAATAGTGTGGCAAATGAGGATAAAATGGATAGCCACTATTCTGCACCAGCAAAGTTCTCAGAAGAATTCCTATCTCAAAAAACCAGATCTACAAAAAGTTAAAGAAAGTCAGAACGTCAAAAGATAGGTGAGAATGCTCATAAAGAAAGAAAAGGGAGTCAAGCCCTTACATAGACAATCTACATACAGGATTTGAACTTGCCAATCCTTGTTCTTCATGCACTGATCAAGGGCCCAATACAAATGGCCTAACGCAGCTCAACCCCTATTATACTCATTGAAGCAGGTCAGATCGATAAAACTAGGAAGAATATGGAGATTCACAATTGAACCCCTAGTGGGAAAACATAGTCAAGATAAAGTAGCGGCCATGAAGGCTCTAGCCTCGTGAGCAGAAGATAAGTGCCTTCTATCCCCAGTAGTCCAAAAAGTCACGAGTTTCTCGTAAGAAACTCGCCCATACTTATCCCTAGAATAGCAAATCAAAGCCTCAATGGTCTCCATATTAAAGCTATTGTAAGTGAAACAGGCATAAAAGTGAATCACATTACCGTGGAAGGAAAGACCTATGATGGTATAGTAATCCAGCGGAGTGATAGTGTACTCCCCGCAACGAAAATGAAAGTGTGGGTAGTGTCAGACCATCTGCTTAAGATATGGGTAGAAGTATAGGTCGGGATGTATGAAGACCTGTGGGACTTCACGTACTTACAATTCCTCACCACGCTCCCAAATGATGTCTCAATAATGATAGCCTTAGCGCTGCAAGATAGTACCTTGTACCACTTGTAAAAGTGGGAAATACTGCCATCCTCATGGCCAGTAACTTGCAAAAATAATGCATGTACACTAATCACACACCAATCTTTGATAAATCACATGATTATCGAAAGTCATTGCATTTAATAAATTCATATTATAATTAAAAAGCAATAAAATGATAAATAATAATAAATGAATAATAATAAATAATAACATGGTAATGAAAAAATACAATAATGGTGGTAAGGCTTACCAAAATCCAAGAAAGATGATCGGAGGGCTTCAAAGCAGGCGGAATAAAATCCCCAAGAGTGATTCCATGGTACTTCCAAGTCAGAGGAAGCCCATATAATGCCTTGACAGGAACTTCAGAGAGTTCCACTTGCTTGCCATCGATAACCACGTTACGGGTGGTCACTTGAACGGCTGGCAAATCCAGGAGAACATTATAAAGCTTATACAACATAGAGGCCATGCAAAATCGGAACGAAAGGGGCAGAAAAGGGAAGAAAATTTGAGAAATCATTGCCGAGAATAGCTAAAAAGCAAAAATTTTTGAAATGAAGGAGCAAAACCCATAAGAAGGCAAAGAGAGAATTTTTTGGTGTGAAGAAAATGAAGACCCAAGAGCTGTTTATATGACCTGCAGACAATTAGCCGACTAATTACATGCGTAATTAGCCGGCGGGCCAAACGCCTACTCAGTTGTCACGCATTTACGCGTTGAACGCTTAAACGTGTAACGACTATAAAAGTTATCATTATATAAGTTAATTAGCCCGCCGGCTAATTATGTGTATTTTAACATTTTTTTCTCATTTTTGCATGTTTCATCCATTTCCTGCATTGTTTATAAAACAAGCGGACCTAAAAACTGTTTTAACACAGTCATTCATGCATTAAGCACCTGGAAATATTTATTTCGACCCTCGGTCAATTTTTTTTATCTCATACAATTCATTAATAAATTTTTAATCGAAGGGCAAAATATATTTTGTTTCAAAATTTGTCAATTAAAAATATTTTAACTCATTGCATTCCACACAAACACTGTTTTGTTTGTTTTTGCATACGATAAAATTTCTAGCATGAAATTTATATATGTGAGGGGCAAACTGTTAGCACAGGTTCGGTCTAGCCTGATGGGGAATTATGCCTATTTCGTTCAGTGATCAAACAAAAGACCCAAAAAGGACCGAATTGTCATCCAAAATCCGAAATTCAAAAATCCACATTCGAGGGAAGCTTTGATTTAGCATTTTCTACTGAAAAATCAAAAAGTCAAAATTTGGTCAAACATGGGTAATCACCCCGCCAGCTAATCGCATGTCTATAGTAAAAAAATCATATCTTACCGAGATCCGGCAAGAATTTGAGGGATCCAAAGCAAGATCTTTTCAGATAGGTAATCAGCCCGTCGGCTAATTACCTAGGTAATTAGCCCGCCGACTATTTACCACTCCACTATAAATAGAGAACTTCCCCTCTCATTTTGAAATAGACGGCAAAACAAAAAAAACTCCATTTGTACCATTTTGTTCCGGGAGTCCTAAAAGCCCTGAAACTCTATCAAAACACTTCCAAATCCGAGCTTTATCACCAACATTCGGTATAAACTCATTTTCCTATCTTTTTAGATCAGAATCTCATAGTGATATTCGATCTAAAATTGACCTAATATCTAAAAAATCTAATTTTCTTTAGGAATAATCCAAGATTATAGTCATAACTTGGGTAAAACCTATTTTCCAATCAAATCACAATCTCTGACAACTTTGGTGCTGCACCGACTCTCAAGTCATCCTGGATAGACGAAAAGGTAAACTAAGGGTAATTGGCTCTAAGCCTACCTTTGAAATTCATTTGAATCCATTTATATCATTTTTATTACATATTTGCATCCCATTTGTCTGGTTAAGTGAGCCATTGAGGCCACTTGAGCTATAATATGTGTAAACAAGCGTGCAAGTACGGATAAAACATCCAGGATGTGAGGAAATTCTATTCGAGTTTCTAGGCTAAAACCCGAGTGCTACCGTTGCTCTACCAAAATTTTGGTAGAAAATATCAATTTATTATTATGGTAAAATGTCTATTTTAATTCTTGAATTTATTTCTTAAAATAAAACCATTGTAATGCATAAATTACCACAAATTCTAAAATTCCAAAATTAATCCAATTGATTTGAACTATATGAGTACCGATCATGTCCGAACTCAGAATCTCACTTTCTTTTCGAGATAAAAACTCCATTTTGGATCAGTATACCATAATTCTCGGTGGAGCTGAATTGGGTGGCGACTCTATTTCTATTTTTAAATAAAGTAAAATGCTTTATTTTAAAAAAATCTTTTCTCAATAAAATGTGTAAATATATTTCTCAATATAATCACATTTTTGGCTTATAAAAGGCATATTTTTCACACTCAATAAGTTTAAATGAAAAATAATAAGATAATTTTCTCTTTAATAAAATCAAGCATTTTATTATGAAAGAAGCACTACATTTAAGTAAATCGGATTTTCTTAAATTGAACCAAAATGCACCCCGCGCACTGTACCTCACGTGCACAATCTCGATAAAACCTTGCCCGCTAACAGAAGGTCCAAGCAAAAGTTAAGACAAGGTTCAGTAGATTAAAAACCCCCAGGGGTAGTCTATGCAAAATTTAGAACAGAAAACACAAAAAAAACAGTGAAGATACACCATAATTGGGAGAAAGACAAACATTGCTCGCCCTCGCCGCAAAATGATCGAGCCTCAAATTGGACTCATACTCAAATCCAAGCCCTTCATCATAATCGTCTTTAAGGAATTTCACTCTTGTTACAAGAGCCTGCCTAGTCACTATAGGGACATCATTTGCTCGACCAACGTGATCCAATGGAAGACCGCATAATCATGGATGTTCAATGCATACATGTCATGCATATACCCTTGCATTTTCTGTTTCCCTGAACATCTAAAATAAAATTATCAAGGCATAAAAGCTAGGGGTAGGTCCCCGAACATGTCAAGCAAGCTCAACCGACCAATTATCCAACACCTACCGATCAACAAGGGGCATTTGGAAGGGGCACAACCCCCTCCAAATGCCTCCAATCAACAAGAGGCACTTGGAAGGGGCACATTCTCTCCAACCTCTTGGGGTCATTATTGGATATGATGTATGCCCTTAAGGCAATTAGGGCAATATATCTTAATTATTTAATAGTATGAATATTTTTTTAATCAATAAAGGCGTTTAATCTTTTGTTTATATTGATGTGTTTATAAATAAATTATAGACGGTTAATATATATTCATTGACGTATGTATACAAAAGTCCTTGATGTATCATAGCATGAAGTCAGAGAAATTATAGTTGGACTATATTTAGTGAGACCTGCTTCATGTGCAATTATAATTATGTCTAAACTATCCCTAGTCATAGTATCATCAAGAAAGGATATTGATGAAGTGGTAAGACTAGTATGTGGTCAACTTTCTTGGAAATGGTCCAAGCCGTCAATCTCCTAAGGACTGAAGGTGGTGCCTTAAGTTTGACACATGGATATATCTGGGAGATATATTTGAGACCGCAGTAAGGTAAACACTTGGTGTATATATCTATGTGTTAGTGTTTATCTTCATGTAATAAGCTTTGCGAATATCCTCCTACTTGAGATGCTAGGTACCTTGTGTGGTACCATCGCTATACTTTGGGTCATTCTTATACACTCATTAATTTAGTGTGTCATAGGTGGTTACGGGTATAGTGATGACAACACCTTGGTAAGATATGTAGTCGGAAATAATCCATCACTCTGGATATATTAAGGAGTTGTACCTGGCTGCTTGTTGAAGTGATGATTGTTATAAACCTCTTATTAGAGTATGTGTTTGATGGAAATAGTTTCTAGTCACATATGGGCCCCGCAAGTCCAAAAGGACTTGTGTGGCTCGTGATAAAAGGCTACACGAGTGTATGGTGCACTCGTGGGCCGCATGTCAAGCAAGCCCAGCTTGTACGGCCATGCAGCCTGGGCTGAGCAAGCGCTGCACAAGCAGCACTTGAACAGCCCAAAAGGGCCATATGTGAGCTGGGCTCGTGGGTAAACCCATAAGGCCTAGCTCGTGGGGCAAGGCAGGCTCGCAAGAGTCTGCCTTGTGCAAGCCCACTAACCCGGCTTGTGGAGCAAGCAGGGTTAGCTTGAGGATCACATGGATCCACTAGTATTAGCGTGTTTCTCAAGGGGCGGGATGGGAATTTTCCCATCCTGTATTTATTAAGTGAAGCCTTTGCTCCACCTATAAAAGGGGGCCTCCTCCTCATTTGTAAATCGCACTAGTTCAATAGTAAATCCTACGTATAAGGTAAATTGAACAACATATTTTCGGGTGGGATTTTGGAGTGTCCCAGCAGCTACTCAAGGTTCTTCCTCATTGGGAGGTTTTGGTTGGTGGGGTTTGTGTGGATACTCATAGAGGCCATCCTACTATTGGAGGCTTGTGCAAGGAGGTTCTGCCAAAGCACGCTTCAATTGGTATGTTTTATTTTAATTGTTAGGTATTTTTCTTTAAGCATTTTAGACTTAATTATTATTATGCTTAGGTTATAACGCATGCTTAATTCATTTTATATTTAGGTTATAACTTAGAGTTATAACATGCTTTGTATAAAATATATATGCTAGAATATAATTTAGAATTATGGTGTGTCTAGCCTTTGCATGCTAACCTAGGTAGAGAATTATTTAGTTAAACCTTTATTTAATTTACATGCATATATTAGGAGTTCCTGGGGATAGGGACAAAAATTTGAAATTCCGCCGTGCCTGTTATGCATGTTCAATTTGATTGTCAGTTCCCAACAGTAGTATCAGAGCCTGTCTATTTAGTGCATAATTAAGTTAGAAGCGAACTGAATATTATTTTCTATTTGAAATGATTTTTGTTTATTGAATTGTTTGGAACAATATATATGGACTTGTGCTTTTCATTTCAAGGTTAGAAAATGGTTATAAATAATTTTGAATAAGCCTGCTAAACTTACTCAAATTATACAAGTCTCAATAATATATTTAAATTAAATGGGTTATAGATGCTTTCATTTTACATGAATTGAAAGAACGAAATTTATTAGTTCAAGAGAATCCATTGGTCTTCGAGTTTGCACCCTTATTTGTTCTGGCGAAGGATTGGACTTGGTGTCTACTCACTTCAAGGGCACCTCTCCTACCTGGGATCCTATATCGGTGTAGCTTGAATTGACCAACCGGGGGATTAAATATGGACTAATTTATTTCTAGTATATAAGATGGTGCTTATATATGTTTCTTTAACAAAGTAAAAATTAAATTTATTGAATAAAAGCTTAAAGGAAATGCAATTTAAATATAACAAATAAAAATGTTAATTATTTTGCATATAATATAGGTTGATGGAATAATTATAATAAAAAGCTTGAACCCACCTAAGTTGGACCTTATATATTTATTCTAAAATTCCCTAAATTAATATAATTTATTATAAATATGTCCATCTGATAAAATCCTAGATTGTGTGAGACGTTTAACACCAATAAAATTTCAAAGTAAGTATATTAAGGCAAATTATAGTCTTCCATACTCAAATTGATAATACGGTCTCTTTGGGCTATCAAAGTGCTACGCAAAGCGTTCCTTCTAGTCCACATTGATTGGTTGTAAATTTTGGGATAGGGTCTGCCTTAATGGAACTAAGGTAGTCCACCATAAAATTGAGGCCGAGTACCTGATCTAAGACTTATTCAGGGAGATGCTAATTTAAGAGCACACGTCCCTTGGGATTAGGGAACTTGAATGTATTAGCAATTGCATACGATGAAAATGGAATGGGATTCCAACAATAACTTACTATTGTGACTTGAATCCTAAAATTGGGACTTATAATAGACTAGTTATAGATGCTACCTACTAGGAAATTTAGCTGGGCTAAAATTCCCGAATTCTATAGAATGGGCTATTGTAAATTTTGAATAAAATAGTAGGACAAATGTATTTAATTAAAAATCCTTATCTTAAATGCATGTACTTAAACTAATATCTAAACTCATTTTCTTTTCTTATATCTTAGGTTGAAAATGACTTCCAATGTTAATCTCCGTATGTTACTTAACACCAAACTGAATGGCTCGAACTTTTCTTATTGGTTCCGTGCTGTGAGAATTATTCTCAGATCCAAGGGAATTGCCTATATTCTAAGTGAAATTTTCCCTATTAAACCTGATGTTTAGGATCATGTGGAACATGAGGCCTGGTTGAAGCACAGGAAAGATCTTTGAGACTTCCATGTGTATAATGTTGGGTTCCATGAATCCTGAGCTTCAGAAACAACATAAGAACAATCCATTACAGGACATGGTTCTCCATCTTAAAGAGCTCTTTTTGGAGCGAGAAAGGACAGAGAGGTATGAGACCTCCAAGCTCCTTTTTGGAACCAATATGCAGGCTGACACCTCTACCTATTAGCATGTACTGAAACTCTTAGGATACCTTGAGAAATTGAATCGAATGGGATTCGGGATGAATCATGACTTGAGCATTGACCTTGTGTTGATGTCCTTGACAGATAGTTACTCAGGCTTCATGACTAACTATTACATGAACAAGATTAATTCTTCTATCCCTGAATTAATGAACATGCGGAAAATAGTAAAACCTCAGATTAAGAAAGATCAGAAACCTCTATTGTTGGTCAAGAAAGGCAAGGCTTCTAAGAAAAAGAAGCAGGCACTAGGTGCCAAGAAAAGAATCAGTAAGAAGAAGAAAGAAAAGGAGACATCTAAGTATGTCTGCTTCCAGTGTGGGAAACCGGGACATTAGGAGAGGGATTGTAAAGCTCCCGCTTTTGAACATTTGAAGAAGAAGCCTGCAGAGGCATCTACTTTAGGTATGTTTTTAATTGAAAACTATGCTACTTTTCCTCATGAATCCACTTGGGTATTAGAGATTGGTTATGGTTCTCATATCTGTACTTCTATGTAGGTACTAAGGAACAGTAGAAAACTTGCAAAATAGGAGATGGACCTGTGTGTGGGAAATGGAGCCAGAGTTGCTGCATTAGCTGTAGGAAGCTTTAATCTTATTTTGCCAAGTGGACATGTTTTAGTTTTGAATAATTGTTACTACATTTCGAGTGTTACTAAAAATATTGTATCTGTTGCGAGTTTAGCAGCAGAAGGATTTAAAATTTTATTTTCGAATTATAATTGTCAGATTCGTTTGGATAATGTTCTTTATGGTTATGGGATTTTGAAAGGTGGCATTTATGTTCGTGATACTAAAACAGAAGTTTTTAATATAAACAATGACAAGAAAGATAAATTAGATGAAGAGAATTCCTTCTACTTATGGCATTGTCGTTTAGGCCACATAAATAAAGATCGCTTAACCAAGTTGCATAAGCATGGAGACTTGGGCCCAATAGACTTGGAGTCTTATGGTGATTGCAAACCCTATTTAAGAGGAAAAATGACAAAGTTATCCTCTCAAGGAAAGGGTGAATGGGCCATGAGTACATTGGAACTTATACGTACTGATGTGTGTGGTCCAATGAGTGTTCAGGCACTAGGAGGATACTCCTACTTCATAACCTTTATTGATGATTATTCACGATATGGTTACTTGTACTTAATGAAGTACAAGTCTGAAAGTTTTAAAAAGTTCAAACTATTCAGAGCTAAAGTAGAGAAATAGCTTAAGAAAAGTAGAAAGACACTTCGATCAAATCGAGGTGGAGAATACTTAAGTCAGGAGTTTGAGGATTATCTAAAGGAAAATGTGATAGTTCCCCAGTGGACCCCTCCTTATACCCCCAACACAATGGAGTATCAAAAAGGAGGAATCAGACTTTATTAGATATGATTCGGTCCATGATGAGCCATGCAGATCTCAGTAAATCCTTTTGGAGATATGCACTAGAGAGTGCAGTTTATGTATTAAATAGAGCGCCCTCTAAATTAGTTGATTTCACACCTTACAAAAGTTGGTGTAATAAAAAGCCATCTCTAAGTCACTTAAGAGTATGGGGCTATCCTGCTATCGTAAATAGGATAAAGTCTGATAAGTTGAATGATAAAGCTCACAAGTTTCTGTTTATTGGATATCCAAAGGAAACTATTGGAAATCAATTTTACTAACCCAAAGCACATAAGGTATTTGTGTTACGGAATGCTCACTTTTTGGAAAAGAAACACTTACTTGCAAAAGTCAGTGGGAGCAGTATTGAACTGGAAGTTCAAGAGGAAGAAATAGACAATCAACTGATTGACCCCATTCTAGATACACAAGAAAGTGTGATCCAAGAATAACCTATCAAAACACAATCATCGCGAAGATCAGGTCGTGTTCATAAAGATTGTAATAGATATGGTTTTATCATCACTGATGATAAGGAGCTATATCTCATGGAAGATGATGAACCAAGGACATATGATGAGGCAGTGAAAAGCTCAGATTTAATAAATGGCTAAAAGCCATGAAATCAAAAATGTATTCCATGTATGAGAACCAAGTTTGGAATTTGGTTAATGCACTACACGAGGTTAAACCGATTGGGTGCAAGTGGGTCTTCAAGAAGAAGACTAACATGGATGGTAATGTAATTACTTACAAAGTAAGGTTGGTTGAGAAAGGTTATAGTCAACGTGAAGGTATCGACTATGATGAAACTTTCTCACTAGTAGCCATGCTTAAATCTATAAGGAGACTCCTCGCCATTGCTACTCATTACAATTATGAGATCTGGCAGATGGATGTTAAAACAACAATCCTGAATGGGGATTTAGACTGGGATGTGTATATGACATAACCTAAGGGTTTTAAGTTACAAGGATCCAATTATGGACTTAACCAGGCATCCAGAAGTTGGAATATAAGGTTTTATCAGACAATCCATGAACTGGATTTCTATAAAAACATTAATGAGCCTTGTGTTTATAAAAAGCTTAGTGGGAGTGCAGTCGTTTTCTTAATATTGTATGTCGATGACATTCTACTAATAGGAAATGATATTTCTCTTCTTCAAAATATTAAAGTATGGTTGTCAAGAAAATTCTCCATGAAAGACCTTGGTAAAGCAACATTTATACTAGGTATAAAGATCTATAGGGATAGATCCAAGAGGCTCTTAGGTCTTTCTCAAAGTACATATATAGACAAGGTGTTGAATAGGTTCAACCTTGTGCATTTGAAGAAAGGTTATCTCCCGATGACAAAGGGGATTAACCTATCTAAGGCTGAGTGTCCAAAGACAGCTTAGGAGAGAATGTGCATGAAGGATATACCCTATGCATCCGCAATGGGATCCATCAGGTATGCTATGATATGTACTAGGCCAGATGTCTCTCAAGCTTTGAGCTTTACGAGCAGAAATCAGTTAGATCCAGGTGAAAAGCACTGGATGGCCATCAAGGAAATTCTTAAGTACTTGAGAAGGACTAAAGATGAGTTCTTGATTTATGAAGAAGGTGACCTCACAGTTAGAGGTTACACTAACACAAGTTTTCAATCTGATAAGGATGAATTTAAGTCTCAGTTAGGTTTTATGTATGTGTTAAATGGAGGGGCGGTATGCTGGAAGAGTTCCAAGCAAGAAACTACTGCTGATTCAACCACGGAATCTGAATACATTGCTGCATGGAAAGTAGCAAAAGAAGCTATCTGGTTAAAGGGATTTATTGGTAATCTCTGTGTGGTGCCTGAGTCTGTTGGTCCAATTACTTTGTATTGTGATAACAATGGTGCTATAGCTCAGGCAAAGGAACCACGGTCTCATCAGAAAAACAGATATGTATCCAGAAAATATCACATAATTAGGTAGATTATTGATGCTAAGATAATAAGACTAGAATATGTACCCACTGATCAGAACCTCGCGGATGGTCTAACAAAGCCATTGATTCATGTCAAACATGACCAACATGTTAAAGCGTATGGATTAAGACATATGGCTAACTGGCCTTAGTGCAAGTGGGAGTTTGTTGGATATGATTTATACCCTTAAGGCAATTAGGGCGATGTATCTTAATTATGTAATAGTACGAATATTTTGTTTAATGAATAAAGGCATTTAATCTTTTGTTTATATCGATGTGTTTATAAATATATTACAGCTGTTTAATATATATTCATTACTGTATGTATACAAAAGTCCTTGATGTATCATAGCATGAAGTCAGAGAAATTATAGTTGGACTATATTTAGTGAGACCTGCTTCATGTGCAATTATAATTATGTCTAAACTATCCCTAGTCATAGTTTCATCAAGAAAGGGTATTAATGAAGTGGAAAGAGTAGCATGTGGTCAACTTTCTTAGAATTGGTCCAAGCAGTCAAATCTCCTAAGGACTAAAGGTGGTGCCTTAAGTTTGACACATGGATATATCTGGGAGATATATTGGAGACCGCTGTAAGGTAAACACTTGGTGTATGGTTCTTGACAAAAGGCCACACGAGTGCATGGTGCACTAGTGGGCCGCATGCCGCACAAGCCCAGCTTGCGCAGGGATGCTGGGTGGGCTGAGCAGCGCTTGCATATCCTAAAGGGGCCATCCGTGAGCTGGGCTCGTGGGTATGCCAGCGAGGCCTAGCTCCCGGGGCAAGGCAGGCTTGCAAGAGCTTGCCTTACGCAAGCCCACTAACCCGGCTTGTGGAGCAAGCGGGGTTAGCTTAAGGATAATGTGGATCCACTAGGATCCGTGTGTTTCTCAAGGGGCAGGATGGGGGCCTCCTCCTTATTTGTAAATCGCACCAGTTCAATAGTAAATCCTACGTGTAAGGTAAATTGAACAATATATTTTCGGGTGGGATTTTGAAGTGGCCTAACAGCTAGTCAAGGTTTGTCAATTCTTCCTCATTGGGAGGTTTTGGTTGGTGGGGTTAGTGTGGATCTACATAGAGGCTATCCTATTCTTGGAGGCTTATGCAAGGAGGTTCTGCCAAAGCACGCTTCAACTGGCATGTTTTATTTTAATTATTAGGTCTTTTAATTTAAGCGTTGTAGACTTAATAATTATTATACTTAGGTTATAACACATGCTTAATTCATTTTATATTTAGGTTATAGCTTAGAGTTATAACATGCTTAGTATAAAATATATACGCTAGAATATAATTTAGAATTATGGTATGTCTAGCCTTTGCATGCTAACCTAGGTAGAGAATTATTTAGTTAAAGCTTTATTTAATTTATATACACAAGGACAAAAATTTGAAATTCTGCCATGGCTGTTATGCATGTTCAATTTAACTATCAGTTCCCAACAGTCATCTACTAATAAAAAAGAAGCATCAAAGGTCACACACAAGATGGTTTAGATGACTTGCCAAACCTCCGCAACAACTCCTCCGGATCCCCCGAAAAATTCTAACTCAATTAGCAATTCATACTTCTATTTTTGCTATTGATCAAAGGGGCAAAATTTTTTGTTTCTATAAAGTCAATCTAGTAGTAAAAATGCCACTTATACTCAAACTAACTCAATCTTCTCTAATTTTTAATACACGGGCACTTGATGCAAAAACAAAAGGTACTTGCTGTTAAACAGAGGGCACTTGCTTCAAAATCGGTGGCACCCCATGCAGAAAACCGAGTCATCTGGCAATCCCAATACTTGGCAGAAACCAAAGATCACCAAGGGGCACTTGATGTAGCGATTCCATGCTTGATATGAGAATTTCTGAGGCAACGATCAAATAGAGGGCACTTGCAGCAAAATGGAAGGCACTTGATACCAAAGATCACCAAAGGGCACTTGATGTGAGAATTCCTGAGGCAACGATCAAATAGAGGGCACTTGTTACAAAGTGGAAGGCGCTTGATACTAAAGACCACCTAAGGGCCCTTGATGCAGCATTCTCGCACTTGATGTCAGAATCTCAAAGGCGCTTGTTGCACAATGGAGGGCACTTGCTGCAATACAAAGGGCACTTGCTACAAAACCAAAGGGCACTTGCTGCTAAACCAAAGGGCACTTGATGTCAAAGGTTACCGAGGGCACTCCATGCATAAAAGACCAACCTAGCTCTTTGGATCCTTCTTGGCAAAAGATATCAAGTAGTCAACAAAATAGGTATGGTTTCTAAACCCTTGCTCTTTTTGTGAGATCATACTGACTTGTGTCTGCAGTGATCTCCCGAGGGGCAGCCTGTGAGCACAAGATTTTGTAGTCCCTCTCGCGAGATGATGATGACGTATATTCAAATTTTTAATGCTCATTAAAAATTCATTTCAAATTTTTTTATTAATGTTTGAATTTAGTTTAGTGTGTCCGACTACGCGTCCGGTGGAAGCTTGAACCGATGATTTGCACCCAAAAATTAATTTAGGCCTAAATACGATTAAAAATTCAAAAATAACCCTAATTATATCAAAAATCCCGCTAAAATCACTTTTTGGGCGAACTGACCACATTTTTCACCTTTTTAGGCTAGGCCATGCCTTGCTTTCCAGACCTGGGAAAGGCTGAAGCCATCTGCCGCTGCAGTGATGCCGCCGGCGGCTTGAATTTTACAAGCAGATAGATTTTTTTTGCCACGCTTGCTTGATACCCGCCAGATAATAAAAAAAAAGTCAGCTCTACCTGGATTTTAGCCTATATAAGGCCCCTTTCTAGTCATTTGAAGTATAGGGCAACTTAAATTTTGGAATTTGAGAGGAATTTTAGTGAGATATAGTAGTTCTAGTGGGATAAGGTGAAGAAAAGGTAAGAAAAGAGGAATTACTCCATCTTTTCTCGGTTTTTCTTTGTTCAACTATTTGATATTTAACTTAAAATCTATAGACTTTAGGTTTAAAATCAATTTGATAGGTTTTAGAGATGTAAATCCCTTATCCACTTCCCAAATCATCATTTGGAGCGCCCCAGAGGTGTCACTCGGATCACGAAGAGGTGGACTCACGGCCCCGAGGTAAAAATTCTGAGTCTCATAGCTCTTTGGCATTTACTTTAGTTGTTTGTTGTGATTATTTGTTGTTTTGTGCTTAGTTTTGTGTTTTCGGTCTAAACAATAAATAATATACCTGAAGGCCTAACATACATCTATCATAGCTCTTTGGCATTTTCACTAATAATTCGGTTAAAATAACAAATCGAGTCTAAAATGTAAATAAAACAAGATTTTCTCACAAACACCATTCAAACACAATTTTTAGCCACCCAACCGGGCTCCATAAATTTTACAATAAATATGCCATGATCACGCTAACTCGGATCTTGTTTGGTTCACTAATTATGCATGTTACGTGATATACCTCGTAAATGTGCCGTACCTATGCTAACCCTTTCGTGCAGGTAGATTTATGATAGATGTATGCTAGGCTTTCAGGTATGTTATTTATTGTTTAGACAAATGTATAGGATTTGGAAAGCCATGTAATTATTCTTTTAATTTTCGCATTTATTTTGGATGAATGTAATAATTTATTTACCGCTTTGGATGGTTGCTAAATAACGTGCTAACACAACATAATAAAAAATAGAGTAAATAGGGTGGATTGAACTGATTAATAAAGAATGAAACTTTTAACTTGACCAATGTAAAATAGATAACATCATCCAAACTCGGAATCTCTACTTAAGGTATGGTCTACCACCTAGTGGGAAAATTGTACCTAAATTTCTCGGTTGAGTTGAACCGGGTGGTGACTCTATTTTGAGCATTAAAATATGCAAAACCATTTTCTACCATCTCGATCACATCATATATTTTTAAGAGGTCGGTCCTCCGGCCCGGCTTCACAGCTCATCTAAAATGTCATCCGCTCATTGAGTGGCACTTGAATCTCAGCTGGAAGAGTTAGATTGGGCAAGGGCTAGGTATGCCCAATTGAATGCCATAGATGAAAAGCAACTTAGGGCACTTGATCACCTACAGATGTACTAGTATTGCATGGCCTAAACCTATAACAACAGAGTTAGATACCTGAAGTAGTCCCTTAATGCAGGTGATCTGGCTCTCAAACAACTGCGCTAAGTCAACACTGATGCTAAGGGCATGTTCAGGCCAAATTGGGAAGGACTGTTTGTGGTTAAGAAGGTCCTTGGCAAGGGAGGAGTCAAGCTTATAGATATGGATTAAAATGAATTTGTGAATCCAGTAAATCAAGACAGGCTTAAGCGTTATCATGTCTAAGTTAAAAAACTAAATCGTAGAAAAGGAGCACAAAGAATAAAAGAAACAAAGAATACATCGACTGATGAGTGGTCCTTTACTACTCGGGAAAAAATTAAGGTGCAACTCACTGATCAATATTCCACAAACCGGTCAGGCAAAAGTTAGGGTACTCTAAAACAAATAAAGCCCACTAAGTTGAAAACCCAAAACGGGAGGCTTAGGCAAAAGTTAGGGCATTGAGAGAAAAATGTCAGTTACTTTCTAGAAA
Source organism: Euphorbia pulcherrima (assembly GCA_947683365.1). Taxonomy (NCBI): domain Eukaryota; kingdom Viridiplantae; phylum Streptophyta; class Magnoliopsida; order Malpighiales; family Euphorbiaceae; genus Euphorbia; species Euphorbia pulcherrima. The sequence goes on from CANTUS010000004.1 coordinate 34,901,135, forward strand.
ATCTGTGTAAGGACCAGTAGTTAGTAGGGGTTAACCATTGGAAATTATTACCATTGCCTATGTCCGCAAATTAATCTCATTAATGAACATGTTATGATTTGCTAGGAATCTTGGTCTTATGAATGCATTCATGTCTTTAGGTGAAATAATCGCAAGTATGTGAACATCAGTTTCTCCCTACATTTTGTGCTCTTTGTTGTTATTGTTACTGCATGTATATTATCCAATAAAATACAAAAATGCCGATTAGCCACAAAAGAAATAAGGTTGATGCAAAAGTTAGAAAAGTCTGCTAGATTGAAAACCTAAAGGGGAAGTCCAGGCAAAAGTTAAGGCAAAGAAAATAAAAAAAAGTCCGCTAAGTTAAGCCGCCAAGGACAATCCAGGATTAAGACAAAAGAAAAAGAAAGAAAAATCCTGCTTGATTGAAAACCCAAAAGGGCAGTTAAGGCAAAAGTTAAGGCAAAGAAAATAATAAAAAAAGAAAAGTCCACTGAATTGAGCCGCCAAGGACAATTTAGAAAAAAATTAGGATAATAGAAATGAAAATAAATGTTCAACAAGTCATCTCGCACTGAATGGACTATACAAAAATTAGAACTCAATTCAAAAGCGCCAGTTTTGTTAATACACTTGCTTTTATTGGTCCAAATATCAATTGTAATTACAATGTCTCACAACTGGGATCTCTTGAAATCGTTTCTCCCACTGTGAAATCACACGATAGCACGTATCCCTATAAGTGCCAATATCGACCAGCCTTGGTAATACTTATCAGTCTAGATTGGGTAGTTCATTGTGATCAAGAACTTTGAGTGTTCGACGGTTAACTCACTTGCTCGTGGTACACTCTAAACATGCTTTTTTTTTACTTATGTCAAGGGGCAATACGGGTTTACAGATGATAATATTAAAGGGATTTAGTTCCAAAAGAAGGAAAAGTTCAGCATGCACAAAGTTAAACATAAAATGTATCAATGTAAATGACATCCAACTTTACATCAAAACAAGACACGTAGGGCTAAAAACATCAAACATCCAAATAAAATGAAAGAGATCCTAATCTAAGTTGCAGAGGGATCATGTCCTTGTGGTACATCCTCGTTCTTGTTAGCGAGCAGGTCCTCCATATTGATCATCACGTGGTCCTCCATACCATCTCCAGCCATAGTACCAGTCATCCTAGCCGGCTGCTCAACCTCTTGCTCAGCTCCACCTCTATGGGTCACTATTAGTGCCACCCAATAGGTAGTGGTCATCGTCCATAGATGTGTTAGATGGCTTAGGCGTCTGCCTGCCCTCGGTCATCCTAGCCATCTCTGCTTGCAGTGTCTCTTCCTCTGCTCTAGCCTGAGTTATCTCCTCCCTAGTACTCTCCAGGTTTGCCTCTAGCTGTAGGATCCTATCTAGCTCTGCAGTGGCTGTCCATAGCTGCTCCTTCATAAAGCTAGCCTGATCATCAATAGTATCCAGGTCTAGGGCAGAATTGTCACACTCTATTGCCAATAAAGTCTGCAGGAAATCAGGAGATCAGTACACATATGTAAATATCATAGCATGCATGCATAGTATGTAAATCTTTGTAGGAAAATGAAGCTTGCCATAGCAAGGGTATCTTGTGCCAACATTAGATCTTGGGTTGAGAGGCATATTCGAGCGATCCTCTCTGCCTCAGCTATAGACACCTGTGAAGAGCCAATCAAGTCATTTTATAATGTAACTCACATTTCCGACAAAGGTGTAAGTTAAAAGTCAAGTGTGAGAAGACTTGCGTGGGTGGCATTAGGAGGTAAAGCGGATAGTATGTACTGACTCCTCAAGCCCGCGTGTAGCATGCATCCTCGAGTGGTTAAGGAGGCAAAAGGTGAAGTCTAGATTGGTCTGGAGGACACTCTCCCTAAAACTCCTAGCAACCCTGGCCCACTTTGCCGGCGACTCGAGATCAACTGGCTCAACAGGAGTAAGGGCAGTTGGCCTAGCAGAAGTGGTGGCATTAATGATCTTCTTCCGCTTGGAGGTGGAAGACTGCATCATGATTCATAAATTATCAGGTCCTCAGTTCATACAAGTAAATGTAAAAGCACAAAAATTTACAAGGATAAGTTAAAAGGGTTACTTGGGTAAAAGAAGCAGCAGGCTTGGGAAGACCCTCAGTCAGGCGAATGAAGGGGCCCCTGCAATCACCCTCAGGTCCATGACCATCCTCATCATCATCATCATCATCACCATTGTCCTCTTTATAGTGGAACTCAAGAACCCAGTCACCTATATGATTCATGAGGCATGGCTGGATGAGCAAATCTCAGATGAAATATGGGCAGGACCCCTCAACCGACAGCTCACGAGCTCCCTTGCCCAGAAGGTACAGCCCCTGGTCCATCTTGGGCATTAAGTAAGGCTAGTGCACGCCCTTAAGCATGAATGGAGGGATGAGCCTCTTAACTACCAAGCTAGTCTACCAGTCACAAACCTGCTCACCGAAGTATCACTCAATGAGAGCAATGACTCTAGCATGAACCGACTGTAATCCATGCCCCGCCGTATCTTCTCAATCTCATCGTGGATGACCAATTAAGTCTAGGGGTTACGAATAACCTGCATGTGGCTAAAATGCACTATAAGAACCCTAACTTTGTACATATAATTTGCTATTAATGGTTTTTGGAATTGTAAATGCAGGATCAAGATTGAAAGATTACCCTGTTGGAGTGCAACTGGCGGATGTACTCCCGATAATTAGATATAGTCCTAGCTTTTTGCTTCCAGGGACCCATTTAATTTGAAATAATATAGGGCATCATAAGCTGCCCAAATAAGCCAAGCCTGGGGAATAAGCGGTCTTGAATGCCTACATCTGCAAAAAGAAACCAAAGTTAGTGACCAGATAGTCAAAATCAGAGTAAAGGCACATAGGAGTTCATAATTTACCAAAACAAGTAAGTGGATGATCTTCAAGTCATCTTGCTGACCTTGAACGCCAATATCCATGCTGTAGTATAGCTGAGCCAGAATAGCCCAAGACTAGTTCTTACCAGGAACGCTGGCAAGATCCTCCTCAGGAGATAGCAACCCATAGTTGACATTGCTCAAGTAGGTTAAGAAGAAGATGGTAGTTAAGAGGGTCAAGTGGAAGGACCTGGTGTACTGATCCCTCCTACCCACTATAATTAGGCTTAACTACACCCGCTAGTAAGCATGTAGATCCCTGTACTTGAGCTAGTCCTTCTCACCAGGACAAAGCCCAAGGAGTCACCCTGTGTAGTCCTTCACCTCAGCCCGTGAATGCCATTGATCGATATACATGTTAAAGTGAATGATCTCTCCTTCCCAAGCTAGTCATGTCACTACACACATATCCAAGGGAGTGATGGTAACCTCCCCGATGGTAAAGTGAAAGGTATGGGTCATCTTTGACCATCACTCGGCTAGAGAAGAAATGGAAGCTGGGGAAAGAGCCTTTAGGCTTGCGAGAATGGCACAAATGATATCGGTGAGGCCCAAAGCATCAATGCGAGCCAGCAGCTCAGTAAACCTCGCTGAACGTATCTCCTCGTACCACTTCATATAGAAGCTCAGAGCTCCAACAGCCTTGAATGGGAAATGTAAAGAAAAAACAACAATACAATAGGTCAGAATGTAGTGGTTAAGTCAGAAATCAGAAAAAGTTGCAGAAAAGGAAATGCCAACATTATGTCCTAGAAAATGGGGCTCGCATAGGTCTGACCCACCTGTACGGGTCCTGTTAATCCACTCGTATAGAAATAGGACCCGTACGAGTCCTCCTTGCCCGTACGAGTCCCTTGCAAACAAACCCTCAACGGGGAAATTCCCCAAACAAGCCATTTTTGTCCAAATTCAACCAAATCCTAATCTAACCAATTCCAAAAGTTCCCTACACTAAATTTACATGCATTAGGCTTTCTTTTAATCCCTAAAACACCCTAAAATCATGCCTAGTCAAGGAAATTCAAAAATGAGAAAAAGTTGAAAATTGGGAATTTGAATCCACTTACTTGGAGTTCCGAGGGGTGAGTAGTAGGGGAAGGCACCAAGGGGACTTCAAAAGCAGGTGTAGGGCCCAAGAAATCATTCACTTCGCTGAATGCATATCCTATGGCCACCGAACATCGCCGAAGCTTCAAGTTTCCAATTTGAGGCAATCCCTCATGCTTGAGATCAAAACGGCCCGCGTCACGAATTTTCTTGCACATTTTTGGTTAGGTTTGGAAGAAATTTGCCAAAGGTTGATTGGAATTGGAAGTTTTGTGAAAAGGGAGAAAGGAGGGACACTTTAGTTTTTAAAACCTGTCTCGACGCTCCCGTACTGCTCCACGGGACCCGTACGGGTCCTCTAAGGGTGCATTCTCAACTGTACGGGTCTTCCCCACCCGTATGGCTCCCAATTTTTAGGTAAAATAGGTTTTTATAGGAATTAGTTCCCCTAGTAGCAAGGACACATTGAATAAAAATTTGGGGCCAACCCCGCTTCTTTGGAACCCTGTACTTCAATTAATTCAGGGGAAAAACCCCTAGCCCACCTTAATCCTTGATTGAAGAGCCAAAAATTTTTGTTCACCATAAAGTCAATCAAGAATCAAGGTAATCTATTTCAAGTCCATTACTGGTATAAATAATTTCTCATGTGCAGGTCCATTCTAGGGAAGGATCCCCAACCGATCAAAACATCAAGGGGCAACAATTCCCAAAGAACAAGAGTTTCTGGCCTGAACCAAGGAAGATTAACCTAGAAGATGTCCTCAGAGGGAAATCATCTAGGAAGATACCTCCCTAACAAGGAAGTCAATCGAGGGGCATCCCCCCATCATTATGTTGGGAAACAAGGATCTGGAACACAAACAATCCAGATCAGGTTTGAAGTAAACAAAACACCTAAATATAAAAAGACCTAAGCCATTGCATCCGGGCACATACCCAAGACATCTAAGGTCCAAGGCAAGTGAAGACAAATTACCTAAGCATAAAAGGAAGCATCTGGTTAAAGTTTGGAAAGGAAATAAACTTTGAACCACCCAAAACAACATCTGGAAGAACTGATTGCACAAGCAATAAAAGAACCCAAATTCGGAGATATTAAGTCTGAAGACATCCGGAAGACTTATATATCAAGATAAATGGAATAATTCAAAAATCCCATTCCCTCCATTCTTTTGGTCTATCAAGTCAAAGATCCTTTTCCCATAAGCAAGACAAAAGAAGACAACTAGCACTTTTCTAAAAAGGACAGAAGGACTGATAATAGACAGGAAAAAGGTAACAACCTTTTTCACCTAGACTAATAAGAAGGTGTGTGGAGCTTATATCAAAAAGCCACTGGCATAAAAGTTGGCAAGACACTAAAATATAAGAAAACGATCATTGGCAAATTTTCAGCCTCAATCCGAAGGATTTAAAGGGGTCAAATCTCTATCTAACGGATTGATCAACGACTTTGGACGTGCCAGATTTTACCTAATCAATGGTGAAGATTAAATGCAAGTTCAACAACCCTTAACAACTACATTTATGATCAAAGCCTATAAAAGGGAAGCTTCACAAGTTGAGAAGGCACTGGTTGAATTTAGAAAGCAATTAACAAGAGAATTCGCAAAAAGCAATTAGTAAACACATCACTCTAAGAATTAAATATTTCCAAATCAGTTGTAAGGATTCCCTAGTGAAATTATAAACTTGAGGAAGTCCAAAATGAAAACCCTTGAGAAAACAAAGTGTAAATATTTCCAACTTGGGTGAGTTGTGAGATTAGGATACAGCTTAAAGTAGGTGGTTTGAGTGGGATCTCCTAATAGGAATCATCTTAGGTTTAGGTAGAAATCTAAGTGGTATATCCTGCTAATGATAAGAGGACTCAGCTAGGAGTTAGTGCTTCTAGTGGTATATCCTACATCCAGAAGGGGTTACCATCCGGAGAAAACTGTAAGGCTTGATTTTTGCCAGTTTGAAATAAATCACACTAGTGGAAAAGTTCAAAGGAAGGAACCTTTAGGGACTGGACGTAGGAGGGGCTAAACCAGTATAAATTTCTTATGTTTGAATTTTCTTTACTGTGCCTTTAATTTAATGCAATTTACATTACTTGCATCATCCGGACCCAAAACATCCGGAACATTCAAACACGCTACATAAGACTTTTTAAAAGTCTAATATTTTCACGAAAAAGGTCATTCACCCCCTCAGACCTTATTAACATAAGCACAGGCACCAATAAGTGGTATTAGAGCTAGTGCTCAAAACTAGAGATCTAACAATCTCAAGCTAAAGGTCCACATTTTGATTCAAATATCAAAATGAGTTTCCAAAATTCATAATTACTTCCCGATGGTATGTCCATTACCCATCCTCCACTCTTCATTGGTGAACACTACATGTTTTGGAAAAATTGGATGAAGAACTTCATTGAAGCATAAAGCATGCAAGCATGGTTAGTCAATAAAGATGGCCCATATGAGCCTACTCATGAAGTAGAGGGTATGACTATCCAAAAGGCCTTAAGTTTATGGGATCAGAATGATTTTAAAAAGTTACGTGAAAATGCAAATGCTATTAACATGCTTTATTATGCCCTTAGTGTAGCTGAATTTAATAGGATATCTGGATATGAGACTGCACATGAGATTTGGCAGAAGCTGGAAGTAACCTATGAAGGAACCAATAAAGTAAGAGAAGCCAAGCTTGATCTACTTCAGCAAAAGCTTGAATCCTTCAAGATGGAGCCAAAAGAGTCAATCAACAGCATGAACACTAGATATACCAATCTAGTGAATGAGATGAAAAGGCTCAGAAAGGAAATTTCTGAAGTAGAGATGGTAAAAAAGGTGCTCTGGAGTCTCACCAAGGAATGGGACAACAAGAAGACTGCCATTGAGGAAGCTCATGACTTAAACTTCTAAAGTTATGATGAGCTCACTGGTAATCTCTTGATTGAAGAATCATCCTTGGAGAGGTACAACCAACAAGAGAAGAAGCCAGAAGAGAAGAAGAAATCCATTACACTTAAGGCAAAATCCACCTGATTAGCTTCATCCGGAGAAGAAAGGCAACTCAAGGAATCTCAAAGTAACAAAGAGCAAATGGCTTTACTCACCAGATAGTTAGGTAGATTCCCACAAAAGAAAGAAAGGAGGAAATCCATAAAGTATGAATCAAGAAGAACAAGGGAAGGCACATTTAGAAGAGACAGGCCTAGAAAGAATTGGAAAGAAAAGAATCCGAAAAAGGAAGCCGCCTGCTTTGAATGTGGGGAGAAAGGCCACTTCAGAACAAAATGCCCTAAGCTTAAAAGAACTAAGAAGCATAAGAAGATGGCAATGATGGCTACTTGGAGCAACAATGAGGAGAGCAGCAGCCCATCTTCAATAAAAGAAGAGGAGACTTCTAACTGTGCATTTATGGCACTAACTGATCCAGAAGCAGAGCAATCTAGAAGAAATGCCTCTAATGAAGATATAGTGTAAATCAAAGAATAAGAATCAGAGACAACTATTACTGAGGTAAACTCTCACTCAAATTCTATTTCTAACCTTGAACTTGCTAGAGCTCTAGCTATTGTGATCAAGAATGTGAGGAAGAACACAAGAACTATCAAATCCATAAGAAGGCAAGTGATGCAGCTTGCTAAAGATTGAGAAGCATTGGCATAAGATGTCAATTTAATAAGAATAATAAAGTGCATTGATGAAGTTAAGGAGAACTACCTGAAGAACCAAATACAAATGCTAAGTGCTAATCTGATTGGGCTGGATAGGGAAATAGCCCTAATAAAGGAGGCATCTGGATGGAGATCTAATCCTCCACAAAGAAGGAGAAATCCAAGGTAGGCTACATGAAGAAATCAGAGTCAAGCTGCCAAAGTAAATCCTAAGCCTTCCAACCAAAAGGTGAAGGAGCTTAGCATACAACTACAAGCCTAAAGATATACTGCTTCACAAAAAGGAAAGGCTAAGGTTGTATACAATTAGCAACCTGCCAAACAAAGAAGGAATTATGCAGCAGAAGTTGCACCCCCAACCAGCTTTTGGATACACACCGAACCACCTACAAGTGTACAAGAAGCTAGATATAGAGGGAACTATAGGAAGGAAGATCTTGAGAAGATAAAAAAGAAGTAGGAGCAGAAAAGATCCATTTCAGGGTGCAAGTTTTGTGGGAGAAACAATCATTTTACTAAATTATGTAGATTTAAAAATGGTTATTATGATGTTAATCCTTGGCCTGAAATGGTTAATAACCCGAGAGGACCCAAATTTGATTGGGTACCCAAACCCACTTGATCTATTTTATAGGTACGCCTTAGATCCACAGTAGATCAACATACTTGGTACATTGATAGTGGATGCTCACGGCACATGATAGGTGTTGAGAAGGCCTTCATCACATTAACCTGGAAGAAGGGAGGAAAAGTAAGCTTTAGAGACAATAAAAAAGGATAGATCATTGGACATGGAACCATTGGATCTGAATTAAAGATAGCAGATGCCTCACTGGTTGATGGACTGAAATTCAACTTACTAAGTGTAGCCCAACTCTCCGATAAAGGAAGAAAAGTCACCTTTGATTCCGGAGGCTGCTCAATCTATGATAGTAAGTCTAATCAACTCATTCTTTATGCACATAGAGTAAACAATGTCTATTATGTCAAAATTAAAAATGAGAAAAAGAATATTTGCTTGGTGTCTAAAGAAGAAGAATCATGGCTATGGCAACGGAGGTTGGTACATATTAGCATGAACCTCCTATCCAAATTAGCCAAAAAGGAATTGGTTATGGGTTTACCTAAGGTTGCTTTTGATAAGGATCATCTATGCACTGCATGTCAATTAGGTAAACAACATAAGAAAAGTTTCCCTTCCATCTCCTAAATTCCTTCCAAAAGAGTACTTGAGCTCTTGCATATTGATCTCTTTGGTTTAATCAAACCATTGAGTTTAGGTAGAAGAGAATACACCATGGTCATTGTGGATGATTATTCTCGCTATACCTGGGTTCTCTTGCTAGCAAGAAAAGATGAAGCCTTTGACCAATTCTCAAAAACATTCATCCGGATAGAAGTAGAGCAGGGCATAAGCATTGCACGCATCCGGAGTGATAATGGTGGTGAATTCAAAAGTAGGCACTTTGCTAAATTTTGTGACTCCAACGGCATTGAACATAACTGCTCTGCCCCTTATACTGCTCAACAAAATGGGGTTATTGACAGGAAATATAGGACCATAGTTGAGATGGCCAATGCTAAGTGAGAATTATTTGCCAAAATATTTTTGGGGTGAGGCCATAAACACATCATGTTATATTTTGAGTAGAGCTCTCATTAGAAAGACCTTAGAAAAGACCCCCTATGAAATTTGGAAGGGAAGGAAACCCAAAATTGGGTGTTTCAAAGCCTTTGGATGTAAATGATACATCCTTAATGATAGAGAGCAACTAGGAAAATTTGATCCTAAATCTAATGAAGCAATTTTCCTTGGCTACTCAACACATAGTAAGGCTTACAAAGTCCTTAACAAATGAACCCAAACTATGGTAGAGCCTATACATGTAGATGTCAGTGATACTAACCATGTAGCCAAGAAAAGTTCCACTCCGAAAGATCCAATTCCGGAAGTTGAAAACTCTGGAGAAGAGAAGGAAGTCCATGCTCCTGATTCATTCCAAATCAAGAAGTACAAAGAAGAAGATGAAGGAATATCTTTTCATCCAGATGTGCCACAAGTTGATCTCAATCCATATGAGATAAAATTCAATGATGGTCAAGAAGAGGAAGTTAAGGCAGAAGTAGAACAAGTTCCAGTCTAACATGAAGATCTACCAAGGGAAATCCGGACTCACATAGATCATCCAATTAAAGCCATTTTGGAGAATGTCCAAAATCCAGTAAGAACCAGAGGATAACTCAACAGGATGATCAGCCATGCTGCCTTCGTCTCTCTTATTAAGCCAAAGAAATTCCAAGATATAGAAGGAGATGAAAGCTAGATGATGGCCATACAAAAAGAGCTAGATTAATTCACCAGGAATGATGTATGGGATCTAGTGGTACCTCCAAGAGGAAAGTCAATCATTGGCTCCAAATTTGTATTCCGGAACAAGATAGATGAATCCAGAGTAGTGGTGAGAAATAAGGCAAGACTGGTTGCCTAGGGCTACAATCAGCAAGAAGGGATCGACTTTGTAGAAACATTTTCCCCTGTAGCAAGATTGAAGGCTATCCTGATTCTATATTCTTTTGCATCATTCATGGGATTCACATTGTTCTAAATGGATGTCAAAAGTGCATATCTCAATGGAGTTATTCAGGAAGATATGTAAAGTAGCCACCTGGATTTGAAGACTCAAAATATCTAGATCATGTCTACACACTAAAGAAAGCACTGTATGGATTGAAGCAAACACCAAGAGCTTGGTATTAGAGACTCAATACATTTCTCATATCTAAGGGATATATACGAGGCAAAGCAGATACAACTCTTTTCATTAAGAAGAAGAAGGATGATATCATTCTAGTCTAAATCTATATGGATGACATCATATATGGGGCTACAGATGAAAAGATGTGTGAGGAATTCAGCTCTCAAATGCAGAAGGAATTCGAGATGTCCAAGATGGGAGAACTAAATTTCTTCCTTAGTTACAAATCAAGCAGATTCCAGATGGATATTTCATCAACCAATCCAAATGTACCAGGGAGATTCTCAAGAAGTTTGAAATGGACAAAAGCAAGCCAATGCCCACTCTAATGGGATCAGATACAATCCTATCCAAAGATTGTAAAGGAGAAGATGTTAATCAAACGCTATATAGAGGAATGATTGGATCACTTCTATACTTGATAGCTAGTAGACCTGACATACACTATGATGTCTACTATTGTCCAAGATATCAAGCCAATCCTAAAGATTCACATCTCAAGGCAGTAAAGACGATCCTTAGATACCTACTAGGTACCACAGAAGTTGGGTTATGGTATCCTAGTAATGGAGAATTCACACTCCAAGGCTTTACTGATGCAGATTATGGCAGAGATACTCTTAAGAGAAAGAGTACATCCGGAGGTTGTCATTTCCTTAGAGATTGCCTAGTATCATGGTACAACAAGAAGAAAACTTTAGTTCCATTATCAACCACAGAAGAAGAATATATGGCAGCTGGAAGTTGTATAGCTCAACTCCTTTGGATCAAGCAACAACTAGAAGATTATGGAGTTCAATCCGTATATGTGAATGTAATGTGTGACAACAAAAGTGCAATTGATGTGTCAAAAAATTTTGTACTCCATAGTAGGATGAAACATGTCAACATAAGGCATCATTTCATCCTGGATCATGTGATGAAGAAGGATGTTGAATTGGTATACATTTTAACCATTGAATAAAGAGCAAATATCTTTACTAAACCATTGAGTAAAGATCAATTTGGCAAGCTAAGGGAGTCAATTAGAAAGTCTAATCCAATTTGAAGAAAATCCGGAAGACAGTTCGAAGTTAACTTAGAGTCTTAGCAAGTAAAGGAATTCAGAAGAGAAGAAGAAATGAAGTTAGCTCTAGTCTGGAGGGAATATTGGCACATCAGCAGATAAGAAAGGACATATGGTAGTAATGGCACTAAAAAGTAACTGTTCCTTTTTTAATATCAAACATCCATTAGGAGTTACACACGCGGTAAATTCAACAGCTGGAATTTAAAATAAACTATTCCCATTCTGTGGTTAAACGGAGTTTACCTCTTTCCTAAAACTTGGCACGCCATGTCATTAATCCAACCAAAATTAATGACATTTGAATTACCAAAATACCCTCCCTTTATAAATACTATAAAAAACCTCCAAAATCCCTTTCATCTTCACGCGAGCAACAATCATCTAACGTTACTCCCATTACCTTTAAGCCCTCAAACTCAGTGATTCCTATGGACTATTTGGGAGATAACTTCCTGTTCGAGATAGATCCTTTCTCCAAGCTAATTGAGGATCAACACCCAACTAACTTCCTCAAAATCAAATGCCCATCCTATCCGAACCTAGTGCGCAAATTCTACGACAACCTAAAAGCCCACTCCTTCCATGATGCTCTAAGAACTGAAGTTCAGGGAAAGGTGATCACGATTGCGCTAGAATTTTTTGAAAAATTCCTGAACATGAAGAATGATGGGGTCCAACAGAGAATTGATGGGGATGAATAGTAAGTGAAGTATGAACCCAAGATGTGGCTGCATCCAAACTATTTTATGGACAAATTTTCTACCTATTTCTAGAATTACGCAGATTCCTTCAGCATGCACTTGCAAAACTAGTTCTAATTGGGAAGGTCTCTCTCACCACAGTATCATCCTTCCAGTATTGCATACTACAGCACTGGGTAGAGAGTAGGGTAGTGAACATGCTGGTGTTGATCATCCACTACCTAAGGCAGCACGGAAATTCCCACGGCGCCCTTATCACCCGGATTCCAATCACAAATGAAGTAAATGTCTCAGGATTCTAGGCAGTCAATGGAAAAGAAAGCCTGGAGAAAAATTTTAGAAAATTGAGCTTTGAAGAGAAATGGAATGAAGAGAAAGTAAAGAAATTGAGGGATTAGAAAAGGAGCAAGACTTGAAAGGCAGTTGATCCAGTTGAAGGCTCCGGTTCCTAAAAAGGCCAAAACCACCAAATCAAAGGCATAAAAGCAACTTACTTTGGTTCCGGTAGAAAAGATTGATGCAGATGCTCAAACCCTCACTCAATTATTGAGGAAGATCCTAGAAAAGCCCAAGCCAAGAGGGAGATCAATAAAAGCAGCAGATAAGAAGAGGAAGTCTGTTGAAACAACTGTTGAAGTAGAGGATGTGGAAACTGAGGATGAAGCTCCCATACCTCAAAAGCAATTCACCTGAAAGGGGTGCACCTTTGATGAGACAGTTAAAGCCTAAAAAGCTGAGAAAAAGAAAGCCAAGAAGCCTGTAGGGATTGTAATCGATAAGGAGGCAAGAAAGAGGGCTGAGGAAGAGAAATTGGTTAAGGCCAGGATCATAAAAGGGAAAAATGTACCCAAAATCACTGAGGAAGTTAATCTGGATGATCCTCAATTTGAAAAAATAAGACAAGTAATGAAAGAAAATGCTGAGATCAACAAGAAGCTTACAACGGAGGAGCTGGAGGCTCTTCTGGCACTCAACCCATCCTAGTAGCTCCTACTGACTTAGAGACTATCATTCACTTTCCAGAAGTAGACCTATCCTTTTTCCAGCCTAGAACAGACCATTTTTAGAAAGTTTACTGAATGCGGAAGCTGAAATTGCCACTGCTAAAAGTCCTATAAAGGCACATGGAGAGGGCATTGAAGACATTACCAGTGCGCCTGTGGAAGCAATTAAAAGTCCTAAAAAGGCATTTGTAGGGATGACTGAGGATACTTCCCGTCATTCAGGGGTTGTGGAAGTTAATGAAGAAAGAAGAGAGGAAGCAATTACTCAGGATCAAGCACACATCAATAAGGTAATTCTAACTCTGAGTAATTTGATGTTAATGCTGACAATTCTGCTGCTGCTATAGCAGATAAAGCTGTGGAAAACTTAGATACACAAACTCTAAGTGTATCTAAGGAACATGAGTCCAACACGGAAGACACCATTCTAGAGGAGGGAAAAGTCTGGGTTACCAAGGGCACACTCCTAGAGTGAACTCAAAAGGCGAGGCTAGTCCGAGGGAACAGTTGGAAGAAAAGAAGGGAGAAGAGGAAGAGGAATCCGTTGAAGTAGCATCACATGGATCTGATGAAACCAGCAGTAGTTCTAGATCTAAGACCCCTCTTGTGAGCCCAATCAGAATTCCAACTACTAGCCTAAATCAAACTAGAGTCAACAAGATCACAACCGCTCTAAAAATCCTACAAGAAGCTACCCACGATGAACATGAAGAATGCTATTTAGAGCATAGTCTCCGAACATCTGTAAACACTTGAAATCCGTGGAGAAGGTACTAATTAAACAATTCTCTCCTCCGAACTTAAAAGATGAAATCAGGGAACTAAAAGGGAGTGTTGAGAAAATAGAAGAAAAAGTAGAGGACTACCCCACTGCAGACTTAGTGGCTGAGGTATCTGTTGGATATGATGTATGCCCTTAATGCAATTAGGGCGATATATTTTAATTATGTAATAGTATGAATATTTTGTTTACTCAATGAAGGCATTTAATCTTTTGTTTATGTTGATATGTTTGAATATATATTATAGATGGTTAAAATATATTCATTTATGTAAGTATGCAAAAGTCCTTGACGTATTATCGCATGAAGTTAGAGAAATTATAATTGGACTATATTTGGTGGAACCTACTTCATGTGCAATTATGATTATGTCTAAACTATCCTAGTCATAGTTTCATCAAGAAAGGATATTGATAAAGTGGAAAGACTAGCAAGTGGTCAACTTTCTTGGAAAGGGTCCAAGCAGTCAATCTCCTAAGGACTGTAGGTGTTACCTTAAGTCTGACACAAGGATATATCTGGGAGATATATTGGAGACCGCAGTAAGATAAAAACTTGGTAAATATATCAATGTGTTAGTGTTTATCTTCATGCAATAAGCTTTGCGAATATCCTCATACTTGAGATGCTAGTCACCTTGTGTGGTACTGTTGCTATACTTTGGGTCATTTCTATACACTCATTTATTTAGGGTGTCACAAGTGATTACGGGTATAGTGATGATAACACGTTGGTAAGCTGAGTAGTCAGAAAGAATCCATCACTCTGGATATATTAAGGAGTTGTGCCTGGCCGCTAGTTGAAGTGATAATTGCCATAAACCTCAGATCAGAGTATGTGTTTGATAGAAATAGTTTCTAGTCAAACAAACTATGGTGAAAGGCAATATAATTTGAGAACGAGTGAATAACTAGGATAGCTTGGAGCAACCTTACTATTAGTGGGTTAACACTTTAACCGAAGCCTATAAACCAGATGGTACTAATATTAAAGAATGGAAGGAGTTCATCGCATTGGAAAACTATTGCATTAACTGGGATTAAGTCATAAGCATGAATGACATTCCGAGTAATAGGGGATGGTAGACCATTGCCAAAGGCGTACTACAGTCGTTTAAGGTAATCGAGTTTTATTCACGGTCTAGAACCTCAAGCCAATGGTTCCATTAGAACAAGGGTTGGTTAAGCCTTAACAACTCAATGCTTCAGGATCCTATAAGGTCACACACATTGGACCTTCATCGGACTAAGTAAAGAACTAATAGATTTATTCTATTACGAGAATATAATTTAAATAATAATTGGATTATTATTTAATTGGTTGAAATTGATTGGATCAATTTTGGATAGACCAAGAAATTTATTTTTACTGGTAACTAATTAATTAGAATCATAAATAAATTATGGAATTGGTTAAAATTGATTAGATCAATTTTGATTGGACCAAGAAATTTATTTTGATTGGTAACTAATTTATTAAGGTCAAAAATAAATATTTATTTGAAAGGATTAAAAGGGGAATTTTACATTGGTGAATTAAACCGAAAAGTATGAAATATTTTGTATAAAGTTTAGTTGCATGGAGTACACCGAAAGGTGCACAAACACTGCTGGGTAGTGTCGCGGCAACCCACGTTCATGGGCTGCACAAAGGTAGCCCATGAAGGGCACAACGAGCTGGGCTCATGGGGTGGGCTGCGAGGTCCAGTTTACATGCAAGGCAAGCCCACAAGGGCTTGGCTTACAGCTACCACATGCAGCTTGCTGTGTACGCTGTATGGTAGGCGGGTAGAACCCACGGCTCCATGTGGATCCAGGGGTTATACCAGCATAGGATGTGCCAATGTGTACATCCCACATTGCTTTTCGAGGAGCAAGTTTTTGCTCCCCAAGCATATATATAGGCTTCCCCCACACCTATTTAAAGTGCACCATAGCTTAGAACATAAATCCTAAGCGAGATATTTTCTCTTGGGTCTTTGAGCAAAGTTCTTTTTGAGGAACTTGAATTTATTTGAGCACCGCGAGTATATATATTTTCAGGTGAGGCTTCTGTAGTGGTCTAGGAACTACTTGAGGCTTCTTAGTTCTAACTCTTGGTGAGGGTTTGGTTGGTGGGGTTAGTGTGGATACTCATAGAGGCTATCCTACGCTTAGAGGCTTGTGCAAGGAGGTTCTGCTAAATCACGCTTCAACTAGTAAGTTCCTTTTCTTTCTCTTTTAATTATTAGGTCTTTTTCTTTAAGCATTTTTAGACTTAATAATTATGCTTAGGTTGTTTTGCATGCTTAGTTTATTTGTTGCTTATGTTATAGGTTAGAGTTATAACATGCTTAGGTTATAGCTTAGAGTTATAACATGCTTAGTATAAAATATATGTGCTAGGATATAATTTAGAATTATGGTATGCCTAGTCCTTTTGCATGCTAACCTAGGTAGAGAATTATTTGGTTAAGGCTCAGGAACAAAATTTTGAATTTCCGCCATGCCTGTTATGCATGTTCAATCTGACTGTCAGTTCCCAACAGTCATATCAGAGCCAGCCTATTTAGTGCATAATTAATTTAGAAGCGAACTAAATATTATTTTCTATATGAAATGATTATTGTTTATTTAATTATTTGGAACAATGTATATAAACCTGTGCTTATCATTTTAAGGTTAGAAAATTGTTTGCGCATAATTTTGAATAATCCTGCTCAACTTACTCAAATTATACAAGTTTTAATAATTTATTTAAATTACATGGGTTATAGATGCTTTCCATTTACATGAATTAAAAGAATGAAATTTGTCAGTTCAGGAGAATCCATTGGTCTTCGATTTTGTGCCCCGTATTTGTTCTGGCTAAGGATTGGACTTGGTGTCAACACCTCATAGGGCACCTCTCCTACCTAGGAGTCTTTATCAGTGCAACTTGAATTGACCAAAAGGGGATTATATATGGACTAAATTACTTCTAGTATATAAGATGGTGCTTATATATGTTTCTATAACAAAGTAAAAATTAAATTTATTGAATAAAAGCTTAAAGGAAATGCAATATAAACATAACAAATAAAAGTGTTAATTATTTTGCATATAATCTAGGTTGATGGAATGATTATAATAAATAGCTGAACCCACCTAAGGTTAGACCTTATAAATTAATTCTAAATTGGGTGAGACATCTAACACTAATAAAATCCCAAAGTAAAGATATTAAGGCAAGTTACAGGCTTCCTTACTCAAATTTATAATACGGTCTCTTTGGTCTATCAAAGTGCTACACAAAGCATTCCTTCTAGTCCACATTGATTGGTTATAAAGTTTGGGATAGGGTCTGCCTTAACAGAACTAGGGTAGTCCACCATAAAATTGGGGGCTAGGCCTAGATTTGAGATATATTCAAGGAGATGCTAATATAAGAGCACACGTCCCTTAGGATTAGGGAACTTGAATGAATTAGCAATTGCATGCGATGCGAATGGAATGGAATTCCAACTATGACTTACTATTATGACTTGACTCATAAAATTGGGGGTTGTAATAGACTAGTTATAAATGCTACTTACTAGGAAATTTATCTGGGCTAAAATTCCCGAATTCAATAGAATGGGCTATTGTAAATATCGAAGAAAATAGTAGGATAAATGTGTTTAATTAAAAGACCTTATATTAAATGCATGTACTTAAACTAATATCTAAACTCCTTTTCTTTTCTTATATCTTAGGTTGAAAATGACTTCCGATGTCAATCTCCGTATGTTACTTGACACCAAATTGAATGGCTCGAACCTTTCTGATTGATTCCGAGCTATGAGAATAGTTCTCAGATCCAAGGGAATTGCCTATGTTCTAAGTGAAATTTTCCTTATTGAACCTGATGTTGAGGATCATGTAGAACATGATGCCTGGTTGAAGCACTAAAAAGATTGTGAGACTGCCATGTGTATCATGTTCGAGTCCATAAATCCTGAGCTTCAGAAACAACATGAGAACATGCCCTTGGAGGACATGGTTCTCTATCTTGAAAAGCTCTTTTTGGAGCGGGAAAGGACATAGAGGAATGAGACCTCCAAGCTCCTTTTTAGGACCAAGATGCAGGCTGTCACCTCTACCTCTCAGCATGTACTAAAACTCTTGGGATACCTTGAGAAGCTGAATTGATTGGGATTCGAGATGAATCATGTCTTAAGCATTGTCCTTGTGTTGATGTCCTTGACATATAGTTACTCAGGCTTTGTGACTAACTATTACATGAACAAGATTAATTCTACTATCCCCAAATTAATCAACATGCTGAAAATAGTAGAACCTCAGATCAAGAAGGATCAGAAACCTCTATTGTTCATTGAAAAGGGCAAGGCTTCTAATAAGAAGAAGCAAGCACTGTATGCCAAGAAAAGAATCAGTAAAAAGAAGAAAGAAAAAAAGGCATCTACGTATGTCTGCTTCTAGTGTGGGAAATTGGGACATTGGAAGAGGGATTGCAAAGCTCCTACTTCTGAGCATTTGAAGAAGAAGCCTGTAGAGGCATCTACTTTAGGTATGTTTGTAATTGAAATTTTTGCTACTTTTTCACTTGAATCCACTTGGGTATTAGATACTAGTTGTGGTTCTCATATTTGTACTTCTGTGCAGGGACTAGGAACAGTAGAAGACTTGCAAAAGGGGAGATGGACCTATGCATGGGAAATGGAGCAAGAGTTACTGCATTAGTCGTAGGAAGCTTTAATCTTATTTTGCCAAGTGGACTTGTTTTGGTTTTGAATAATTGCTACTATATTCCAAGTGTTACTAAGAATATTATATCTGTTGCGTGTTTAGTAGTAGAGGGATTTGAGATTTTATTTTCGAATAATAACTGTCAAATTTGTTTGAGTAATGTTCTTTATGGTTATGGGATGTTAAAAGGTGGCATTTATATTCTTAATACTAAAATTGAAGTTTTCGATATAAACAATGTGAAGAAAGTTAAATTAGATAATGAGAAATCCTTCTACTTACGGCATTGTCATTTAGGCTACATAAACAAAGATCGCTTAACCAAGTTGCCTAAGCGTGGAGAATTGGGCCTAATAGACTTGGAGTCTTATGGTGATTGCGGACCTTGTTTAAGAGGAAAAATGACATAGTTACCCTTTCAAGGAAAAGGTGAACAGACCACTAGTACATTGGAACTTATACATACTAATGTGTGTGGTCTAATGAGTATTCAGGCACTAGGAGGATACTCCTACTTCATAACCTTTATTGATGCTTACTCACAATACGGTTATTTGTACTTAATGAAGTACAAGTCTGAAAGTTTTGAAAAGTTCAAACTATTTAGAGTTGAAGTAGAGAAATAGCTTGAGAAAAGTATTAACACACTTCGATCGGATTAAGGTGGAGAATACTTAAGTCAGGAGTTTTAGGATTATCTAAAGGAAAACAGGATAGTTCCCTAGTGGACCCCTCCTTATACGCCCTAACACAATGGAGTGTCAGAAAGGAGGAATTAAACTTTATTAGATATGGTGAAGTCCAAGATAAGCCATGCAGATCTTAGTAAATCCTTTTGGGGATATGCACTAGAGAGCACAGTATATGTTTTAAATAGAGTGCCCTCTAAATTAGTTGGTTTTACACCTTATGGAAGATGGTGTAATAAGAAGCCATCTCTAATCAGTCACTTAAGAGTATGGGGCTGTCCTGCATTGGTAAAGAGGATAACATTAGATAAGCTAAACGACAAATCTAACAAGTGTCTGTTCATTAGATATCAAAAGGAAACTATTGAATATCTATTTTACCAACCCGAAGCACAAAAGGTATTTGTGTCTCAGAATGCTCTCTTTTTGGAAAAGGGACAATTACTTGCAAAAGTTAGTGGGAGCAATTTCGAAAGGGCGGTTCAAGTGGAAGAAATAGATAATCAACTGATTGAACCCATTCTAGATACATAAGAAAGTGAACAACCTATCGAAACACAATCATTGCAAAGATCAGGTCATGTTCATAAGGATCCCAATAGATATGGGTTTATCATCATTGATGATAAGGAACTATATCTGATGGAGGATGATGAACCAAGGACATATGATGAGGCAATGAAAAGCTCAGATTCTGATAAATGGCTAAAATCCATGAAATCAGAAATGGATTCCATGTACGAGAACAAAGTTTGGGATTTGGTTGATGCACCACAAGAGGTTAGACCGATTGGGTGCAAGTGGGTCTTCAAAAAGAAGTTAGACATGGACGATAATGCAATTACCTATAAAGCAAGGTTGGTTGTGAAAAGTTATAGTCAACGGGAAGGTATTGACTATGATGAAACTTTCTCACCGGAAACCATGCTTAAATCCATAAGGATACTCCTTGCCACTACTGCTCATTACGATTATGAGATCTGGGAGATGGATGTAAAAACAACATTCCTGAATGCGGATTTAGACTGAGGTGTGTATATGACACAACCTGAGGGTTTTACATCTCAGAATGGCTCAAAGGTATGCAAGCTACAAAGATCCATTTATGGACTTAAGCTGGCATCTAGGAGTTGGAATATAAGGGTGGATCAGACAATTCGTGAACTAGATTTCTATCCAAACATTAATGAGCCTCATGTTTACAAGAAGGTTAATGGGAGTGTAGTTGTTTTCTTAGTATTGTATGTCAATGACATTCTACTAATAGGAAACAATAGTTCTCTTCTTCAAAATGTTAAAGTATGGTTGTCAAGAAAATTCTCCAAGAAAGACCTTAGTGAAGCAGCATTTATACTAGGTATAAAGATCTATAGGGATAGATCAAAGAAGCTATTAGGTCTTTCTTAAGGTACACATATAGACAAGGTATTGAATAGGTTCAACCTTGAGCATTTTAAGAAAGGTTATCTCCCGATGACAAAGGGGATTAACCTATCTAAGGCTGAGTGTCTAAAGACAGCTCAAGAGAGAATGCACATGAAGGATATACCCTATGAATCCGCGATAGGATCCATCATGTATGCTATGATATGTACTAGGCCAGATGTCTCTCAAGATTTGATCTTTACGAGCAGATATTGGTTAGATCCATGTGAAAAGCACTAGATGGTCATCAAGGCAATTCTTAAGTACTTGAGAAAGACTAAGGAAGAGTTCTTGTTTTATAGAGAAGGTGACCTCACAATCAGTGGTTACACTGACGCAAGTTTTCAATCTGACAAGGATGACTTTAAGTCTCAGTCAGGTTTTGTATATGTCTTAAATGGAGGGGTGGTATGCTGAAAGAGTTTCAAGCAAGAAACTACTGCATTGCTGCATGCGAAGCAACAAAAGAAGCTATCTGGTTAAAGGGATTCATTAGTGATCTCGGTGTGGTTCCTGAGGCTGTTGATCTAATTACTTTGTATTGTGATAACAATGGTGCCATAACTCAGGCAAAGGAACCATGGTCTCATAAGAAAAAAAACATGTATCCAGAAAGTATCATATAATCAGGGAGATTGTTGATGCTAAGATAATAAGATTAGAATATGTGCCAATTGATATGAACCTCGCGGATGGTCTGACAAAGCCAAGCATGACCAGCATGTTAAAGCATATGGATTAAGACATATGGCTAATTGGCCTTAGTGCAAGTGGGAGTTTGTTGGATATGATGTGTGCCCTTAAGGCAATTAGGGCAATATATCTTAGTTATGTAATACTACGAATATTTTGTTTAATCAATGAAGGCATTTAATCTTTTGTTTATATCAATGTGTTTGTATACATATTATAGCTGGTTAAAATATATTCATTGATGTATGTATACAAAAGTCCTTCACGTATCATAGCTTGAAGTCAGAGAAAGTATAGTTGGACTATATTTGGTAGAACCTACTTCATGTGCAATTATGATTATGTCTAAACTATCCCTAGTCATAGTTTCATCAAGAAAGGGTATTGATGAAGTGGAAAGACTAGCATGCGGTCAACTTTCTTAGAAAGGGTCCAAGCAGTCAATCTCCTAAGGATTGAAGGTGGTGCCTTAAGTCTGACACATGGATATATCTGGGAGATATATTAGAGACCGCAGTAAGACAAACACTTGGTAAATATATCAATGTGTTAGTGTTTATCTTCAGGCAATAAGCGTTGCGAATATCCTCATACTTGAGATGCTAGTTACCTTGTTTTGTACTGTTACTATACTTTGGGTCATTTCTATACACTCATTTATTTAGGATGTCACGGGTGATTACGGGTATAGTAATGACAACATGTTGGTAAGCTGAGTAGTCGAAAAGAATCCATCGCTCCAGATATATTACGGAGTTGTACCTGGCCGCTTATTGAAGGGATGATTGTCATAAACCTCTGATCAGAGTATGTGTTTGATAGAAATAGTTTCTAGTCAAACATACTATGGTAAAAGGCAATATAGTTCGGGAATAAGTAAATAAGTGGGATAGGTTGGAGCAACCTTGCTATTAGTGGGTTAACACTTTAATCGAACCCTATAAATCAGATGGTACTAATATTAAAGTATGGAAGGAGTTCATTGCATTGGATAACTATTACATTAACCAGGATTAAGTCATAAGCATAAATAATGTTTCGAGTAATGGGGGATGGTAGACCCTTGCTAGAGGCATACTATAGTCGTTTAAGGTAATCGAGTTCCATTCATGGTCTAGAACCTCGAGCCAATGGTTCTAATAGAACAAGGGTTAGTTAAGCCTTAACATCTCAATACTTTGGGATCCTATAAGGTCACATATATTGGACCTTCATGGGACTAAGTAAAGAACTAATAGATTTATTCAATTACGAGAATATGATTTAAATAATAATTGGATTATTATTTAATTGGTTGCAATTGATTGGATCAATTATGGATACACTAAGCGATTTATTTTGACCGATAACTGATTAATTAGAGTCATTAATAAATTATGGAATTGGTTAAAATTGATTAAATCAATTTTGGTTGGACCAAGAAATTTATTTTGATTGGTAACTAATTTATTAAGGTCGAAAATAAATATTTATTTGAAAGGATTAGGGGGGGAATTTTGCATTGGCGATTTAAACCAAAAAGTATGAAATATTTTGTACAAAGTTCAGTTGCACGGAGTACACCAAAAGTTATACGAACACTGCCGAGCAGTGTTCGTGGCTGTCCATGTTCATGGGCTGCACAAAGGCAGCCCATGAAGGGCACTGTAAGCTAGGCTTGAGGCATGGGCCGCGAGGACCAGCTCGCGTGCAAGGCAAGCCCGCAAGGGCTTTCCTTGTAGCTGCCATATGCAGCGTGCTATGCACACTGTATGGCACAGGGTTAGAACCCGTAGATCCATGTGGATCCGTGGGTCATACCCGCATGGTATGTGCCAATGTGCACATCCAACATTGCTTTTTGGGGAGCAAGTTTTTGCTCCCCAAGCCTATATATAGGCTTTCCCCTCACCAATTCAAAGTGCACCATAGCTCATAACGTAAATCCTAAGCGAGATATTTTCTCTTGGGTCTTTGAGCAAAGTTCTTTTTGAAGAGCTTAAATTTATTCGAGCACCTCGATTATATATATTTTTGGGTGAGGCTTCTGAAGTGGTCTAGCAACTACTTGAGGCTTCTTAGTTCTACCTCTTTGTGAGGTTTTGGTTGGTGGGGTTTGTGTGGATACTCATAGAGGCTATCCTACGCTTGGAGGCTTGTGCAAGGAGGTTCTGCTAAAGCATGCTTCAACTGGTAAGTTCCTTTTCTTTCTCTTTTAATTATTAGGTCTTTTTCTTTAAGCATTTTTAGACTTAATAATTATGCTTAGGTTGTTTTGCATGCTTAGTTTATTTTATGCTTAGGTTATAGCTTAGAGTTATAACATGCTTAGGTTAGTTATAACATGCTTAGAATAAAATATATGTGCTATGATATAATTTGGAATTATGGTATGCCTAGTCCTTTTGCATGCTAACCTAGGTAGAGAATTATTTGGTTAAGGCTTTATTTAATTTATATGCAACTTATTGGAGTTCCTAGGGACAGGGATAAAATTTTGAATTTCTGCCATGCCTGTTATGCATGTTTAATCTGGCTATCAGTTCCCAACAACATCATTAGCCAAGGTTACTCCAGTGCTCAATGAATTGATAACAAGTGTCGTAGAAGTAAATCGCTCTGTAGATCAGGCTAACATAGTGGCCATAAACAACTGTGCTACACTCATGGATAAAATCACTTCGTCATCCTCTGACTTATCCACAGAACTCAAGGATTATATAGATTCCAAGTTTGAAAGCTTGACAAAATTCATCACTAAAAAAGAGGAAAAAATCAACTATCCAGCAGCAGGCCATATTGAATATGCTGACCAAGTTCATGGAAGAGCATTTTCCCAAGCTCTTTGCCACACAAATTGCAAATATCACACAAGAGCTTGCTGGAAAGTTTAGTGGCTAGGATTCAGTCATTGAAAGAATAAGGGATGATCTTCGCAAGGACCTGACCATAGTTAACTTAAGCATCCACAATATCCACAGGGGTTTGGGCAAAGGCCTTGACAAACTTTAGTCCGGATTGACAAATTTATCTATCTCCGGATCCTCCTCCTCTCCATGTATCTAGAAAGCCAATTACTTCCAGTCTTCCAAGACCTTGTCCAGCTGATTAGGGACACAGGATTCTTTGGAAATAAGGCCATAACTACTCTTCCTAAGGCACTCTTTCCATATTTTGATGAGAAGAATAGGGATTATATGCTAAAAATGCATCGCTATATCACCAATCTTACACCCAGCTTCGGAACCTCTTCAGCCCTCTGCATTTATCTTTGGCCACTATAGACCACATTTTAGAATAGAGAAGGCAAGAAA
This sequence comes from Euphorbia pulcherrima, assembly GCA_947683365.1. NCBI lineage: Eukaryota > Viridiplantae > Streptophyta > Magnoliopsida > Malpighiales > Euphorbiaceae > Euphorbia > Euphorbia pulcherrima. The sequence goes on from CANTUS010000004.1 coordinate 34,925,919, forward strand.
ACTTGGACTACTCCATCTATTCCAAGGCCTGGCAGGAAAAATTGGATGGAAAAACATATATCGTGATTAACTCCCCTGCTAGAAACAAAAAGGGGGAGAAAAGTACAAAAAGAGAGAAAGGCAAAGAGAAGGAAGGAGGAGCATCTAGTGCATCCAGAAGGAATTAGACTAGCTATATCTTGTAAAAATTTTGTAATAGCTAGATTCACTTATATGATTCTGTATCTTGTAAGCTTCATTGATGTTAACTATTGTTAACAGTAGAAGCATATATAATGAAAATCTAATTCTCTTAAAAAACTGCTTCTAAAGTACAATTTGCTATTGTACTACAAAAATATTAGAAGCTAGAATTGAAAATTGTTGGGGGAGTTAGGGGATGCTAGAATTATGGGAGAGTAAGAATTGTAAATGACTAAATATCAAGAATCATACTTAGATCATAAAAACTCCTTTCCCTATGCTTAGATGCCTTAGGTTTTTGTTTCGATCAAATGGGGGAGATTGTTGGGAAATAAGGATCCGGAACACAAACAATCCAGATCAAGTTTAAAGTAAACAAAACATCTAAGTATAAAAAGACCTAAGTCATTGCATCCGGAGACATACCCAAGACATCCAAGGTCCAAGGCAAGTGAAGGCAAATTGCCTAAGCATAAAAGGAAGCATACGGTTAAAGTTTGGAAAGGAAACAAACTTTGAACCGCCCAAAATAGCATCTGGAAGAAGCCAAATTCGGAGATATTAAGTTTGAAGACAGGACTGATAGCAGACAGGAAAAAGGTAACAACCTTTTTCACCTGGACCAATAAGAAGGCGGGTGGAGCTGACATCAAAAAGCCACTGGCATAAAAGTTGGCAATACACTAAAATACAAGAAAACGATAACTGACAACTTTCTAGCCTCAAAATGGGTCAAAATCTCTATCTAACAAATTGATAAATGACTTCGGAAGCGCCACATTTTACCTAATCAACATTGAAGATTAAATACAAGTTCAACAACCCTCAATGGCTACATTTATGATTAATGTCTGTAAAAGGGAAGCTTCACAAGTTGAGAAGATGCTGGTTGAATTGAGAAATCAATTAACAAGAGAATTCACAAAAAAGCAATCAGTAAATAAATCCCTCCAAGAATAAAACATTTCCAAATCAGTTGTAAGGATTCCCAAGTGAAATTATAAACTTGAGGTAGTCCAAAACCAAAACTCTTGAGAAAACAAAGTGTAAAGATCTCTAACTTAGGTGAGTTGTGAGATTGGGATACAGCTTAAAGTAGGTGCTTTGAGTGGGATCACCCTGTAGGACTCAGCTTAGGTTTAGGTAGAAATCTAAGTCGTATATCCTGCTAAAGACAAGAGGACTCAGCTAGGAGTTGGTGCTTCTAGTGGTATATCCTACATCCGGAAGGGGTTACCATCCGGAGACAACTGTAAGGTTTGATTTTTGCCAGTTGGAAAGATATCACACTAGTTGAAAAGCTCAAAGGAAGGAACCTTTGGGGACTGGACGTAGGCAGGGCTGAAGCAGTATAAATCTCTTGTGTTTGAATTTTCTTTATTCTGCCTTTAATTTATTACAATTTATATTACTTGCATCATCCAGACCCAAAACATCCGGAACATTCAAACACGCTATACAAAACATTTTAAAAGTCTAATATTTTTGTGAAAAAGGTCATTCACCCCCCTCTGACCTTATTAACATAAGCATAGGGACCAACATATTAAATATCCTAAGGGCATCCACCCTAGGGAAATTCGCCAGCAGTGGAACAGGTTAAGGTGCATCCCCCCATCATCAAACACCCTAGAGGCACTCACCCTAAGGGCATCCCTAGCAGTAGAACCAATCAAGGGGCATGCCATCCCTAATAAATTAGGGCAAACCCGACATTTCTTAAACTCAGTTTATAGCTTATTCAGGGGCTAACCCCCATCCACACATTTTCATTCTTGACTGAAGGGGCAAAAGTTTTTTGTTCACCATAAAATCAATCAAGAATCAAGACGTGACATCTCAGGCAATAACTAAATCAGCATTTTTATTGTCCTTTAATAGGTTATTTAAATTCCTCAGCAGGAGAGTCATCCGCCTTAGGAAAGGGACACACCAGCAGGCGAGTCATCCGCCTTAGGAATGGCATACACCAGCTGAAGAGTCATCCGCCTTATGAAAGGGATACACTACCATATGAGGAGAGTCATCCACCTTAGGAAAGGGGTACACCATCAATAGTTAGGAAAGTCAATCCGCCTTAAGAAAGGGATACGAGGAGAGTCATCCACCTCAGGAAAAGGATACACCATCATGAGTCAGGAAAGTTGACCTGCCTTAAGAAAGGAATACGAGGAGTGTCATCTACCTTAGGGAAAGGATACACAATCATTAGTCAAGAAATTCAATCCGCCTTATAAAGGGATACACATACCTTCCCCAAAGAAGTCGCCAAGGATGCATATTGGCAAAGGAAAGTCATTTGCCTTAGGAAAGGGATACGCACTAGCAAAGGAAAGTTGTTCACCTCAATAAAGGGATGCCAAGGAAAGGAGTTCACATCAAGAAAGGAACCTATCCATTTCATCTCCTCAGGTATAATTTCTAAACCCTCGCTCATATCGTGAGACCATACATATCCATATCTGTAGTGGTTCCATGAGGGGTAGTCTATAAGCACTAGATTTCAATGGTATTCTCATAAAATGATAATAAGAGCTAGATATTGCAGTTCCTTACAAGTGTTATCCGTTAGAGGTGTTCCTACTACTGCATAGTTAAGTTTGGCCAAGTTTAGGAGACCTAGACTGCCTTTAGGGACCCGTACAGGTCACACCTTGGGGGTATGGGTCCATGGGTTAACCCGTATGACTCCACGGCCCTATACAGGTGGGAGAGACCTGTACCGTTCTCGCCAGGACTTGTATGGGTGCCATTCTTATCCAAATAGGCAGAATGGCAGGTAAATACCTTATTCGGGAAAGGCCAGACATGAATGCAATTTATTGCATTCAGACCCAATTTCCTCCTAAAAATAAGGGCTTTTTGCCTCATTTTAAAAGGAGCAAAAATTAGAAAAGAAATAATATCATATAGTTTATGAAACTCCAGCAATATTTTAAGTAATAACAAGGGTATAGTTAAGGTATAGGAGGTATAAAATAGGGAAAAAACTCAATCCTTGAGGTTTTGTCCATATTTTATTCATTCTTAACTCCATTTATTAGGATTTAAGGGATGTTCTGTCCACACAAATACTCACCTAAATAGTCCTAAAACCACCATTTCATCATCTACTTTGGCTAGACTCTCTCTCAGCATAGGGATCACTTCAAAGTGGATTCACAACGTAAAGGCACGCTCCTGAGTTTCAAAGAGACTCACATCTTGTTAGTTTTATTGTTCATTTCTACTCTTCTGCAATTTTTCTCTATTTTAAACAGAAATGAGATTTTGTTTGGGTCTAAATAGGATCCATACGGGTGCCCCACACCCGTACGGGTCCCATCAGTAGCCATACGGGTGCCCCTCACCCGTACGGGTACTGGCCCCCAAGAAGAACCCAGTTTCATTTTTAAACCTATAAAATCAATCTAACATCAACATTTGCCATGCGATCATTTTCACTAATAATATGGTAAATCAACCCATGAAAAGTTAAAATGTGCTTTCATAACAAAATACGTTAAAGACCTATTATTTCATTTCGATCCTAGAAGCCGACCGGCACTATCGATCGAAAAACTGCCACGCTTACATAATCACATTTTTCCTAAGAAAATTCTAACTTATGATGTTCCATAAACTATACTAGTTAATGTGGATGCAGGTGAATTTATTTATTTTGTTTTATAACTTAGAACAAATGTATAGGTCCCCTTGCAATTTCCCTATTTTCCTCCGGTTGTATTTTTTATCCCCCATTTATTACTTGTGCTTTATTGTGAACTATTGAATGCATGAATCGAGTGTGAAAGAGTGTAGAAAAATAGGATTTCTGTAATAATTCCTAAATGATAAAAAGAAAAACGGTTTTACATGGTGAATGTCATTTTGAATTAACTAAATGAGAAATAAGTGACTCATCCGATACCCGAATCTTTGATCCAAAAGGTATGAGTCTCTCACATAATGGGAACCATACAAAAACTCTTTCCCAAGTAGACAACTTGGGTGGTGACTCTATCATTTGTATCGAGATTTGGGGCTCAATTCTTTTATTCATTAAAATTGGTTAAAATGTGCAAACTTGAACTAAATGGTTCTATCATGCCTAAATCAACCAACCCCCAATGGACCCCATCGCATGATAGAACCATTTAGTTCAAGTTTTCACATTTTAACCAATTTTAATGAATAAAAGAATCGAGACCCATTTCTTAATACAAATGATGGAGTTAATTATGCAGGAGACTCATACCTTTTGGATCAGAGATTTGGGTATCAGATGAGTTAATTATTTCTCATTTAGTTAATTCAAACTTACATTCACCATGTAAAACCATTTTCTTTTCATCAATTGGGGAATTATTAAAGAAATCCTATTTTTTTACTCTCTTTCACACTCGATTCATGCATTTACAGTTTACAATAAAAACATAAATAATAAAATGGGGCATAAAAATTACAACCGGGGGAAAATTGGGAAATGGCAAGAGAACCTATACATTTTTTCTAAGTCATAAAACAAAATAAATAAATTTGCCTGCATCCATAAAGATTAGCACAGTTTATAGCACATTATAAGTCAACATTTTGTTAGAGAATGTGATTATGTTAGTATGGCAGTTTTACGATCGATAGTGCTCGGGCGGCTTCTAGGATCAGGGAGAAATACCGGGTCTTTAATGGATTTTGTTACGAAAACACATTTTGACTTTTCATGGGTTGATTTACTGGATTATTAGTGAAACTAATCGCATGGCAAACAATGATGTTGATTGATTTTACAAGTTAAAAAGGGAACTTTTGATTCTGCCTGGGGGCTAGTACCTGTACGAGTGGGGTGGGAACCGTACAGCTACTAGGAGGGACTTATATGGATGGAGGGACCCGTACGGGTGTGGGAGGACCCGTACAGGTCCTGTCTGGTCCCAAACAGAACCTCAGTTCAGCAAACATAGCAGATTTATGGAGAAAGAAGATAATAAAAATGGGATTTCCTTCCATATGGGTATAGCGTACCAATTTAATATCCCTAAGGACATAATGGTACCAACAAGGCCCATATGGGTCAAGACCAGACCTAAAACAAGAATAAAAGAGTAGATGGAATTGAATAGATGAAGAATGATAATAAAATAAATAAGATGTGAGTCTCTTCAAAACTCAGGAGCGTACCTTTACGCGGTGAATCCACTTTAGAGCGATCCCAACACCGAATGGAAGCTTTGTCAAAGTAGAAAGATGAATGAGGGATTTAGAATTGTTTTAGGTCAGTGTTTGTGTGGATAGAACCTCCCCTCAATCCTAAAATAAAGCTAGAGAGAAATAAAATGTGGACAAAATCCTTGTAGAAAGGTTTCTATACCCCTTCTATACCCTCACTATAACCTCAAAAACTTCTTGAAGATGATTTTCCTATCTTATATTTAGTTCTAATATTTTTCTTCAAATGTTCTCTCCCTCAAATGAAGTAAAATGCCCATTTATATAGGTAAAAATCTTGCGTGAATGCATTAAAGACCATTTATTATTTATTTTATACATTTATGGCTGATTTTATGTATTTATGGCTGATTTGGGGCATTAAAAATGACTGTTTGGGCATTTGAAGGACTAGACAGGATATTTTAGGTCATACCAGATCGATTGGACCTGTACGGGTTGGGTGGACCTGTACAGACTGGTATGGATCAATAAGGATAGTTTCGACCGACTTTGACCGAAAATGCCCGAAAACGCTTAAAAAAGCCCAAAATTACCTGAAATCAAACTATTTTGACTGGTTTTGACATGTTTTGACCATTTTAGACCTTTTGGAGCTTAGGTACTAGTTTTTTGAGGTTTAGGTTTGATAAAGCTTGACCAAACTGCATTGAAACCACTCCAAGTATATAACACCCCAAGATAAATACACCATATAGACCGTTAAAATCCAGTGCTCACAGACTGCCCCTAGGGGATCACTACATATACATATCTGTATGGTCTCACAATGTGAGCGAGGGTTTAGAAATCATACCAGAGGTGATGATATGGGTGGGTTCTTTTCTTGAGGCAAACTCCTTTACTTGGTGTCCATTCTTGAGGTGGACGGCTTTCCTTTGCTTATGTGTATCCCTTTCTTGAGGCGGATGACTTTCCTTTGCCAATGCATATCCCTTTCTTAAGGCGGATGACTTTCGTTTGCTGATGCATATCCCTTTCTTGAGGTGATTGACTATCCTTTGCTGATGCATATCCTTTTCTTGAGGTGGATGACTTTCCTTTGCAAATGCGTATCCCTTTCTTAAGGTGGATGACTTTCCTTTGCTGATTCATATCCTTTTCTTGAGGAGGATGACTTTCCTTTGCCAATGAATACTTTCCTAAGGCGGATAACTTTCTTAGCTGATCATGTATCTCTGGCGACTTCACTAGGGAAGGTGTGTGTATCCCTTTCTTAAGGCAGATTGACTTTCTTAACTGATAGTGGTGTATCCCTTTCCTAAGGAGGATGACTCTCCTCATATCCCTTTCTTAAGGAGGATGACTTTCCTGTTGGGGGTTTTGAATAACCTATTAAGAGACAATAAAAACATTGAATTAGTTACTGCCTGAGATGACACATCCTGATTCCTAATTGACTTTGTTGAAAATAAAAATTTTTGCCCCTTCAATTAAGAATAAAGATGTGTGGATGGAAGTTGGCCCCTGAATAAGCCATAAATTAAGTGTGAGAAATGTCGAATTTGGCCCGATTTCTTTAGCGATGGAATGCCCCTTAGATGGTGCCTCTCGGTGGAATGCCCCTTGATTGGTTCTACTACTGAGGATGCCTCTATGGTGAGTTCGCCTAAGGGTTTTTATGATGGAGGGGATGACCGTCGATTGGTTTTGCTATTGGGGAATGCCCTAGGGTGGGTGCCCTAGGGTTTTTGATGATGGGGGGTATGACCCTTAACTGATTCCACTACTTGGGAATGGGGGTATGCCTATCGGTTGACTTCTTTTGAGTGGCTCAACTGGTGGGGGAATGCCCCTTGGATGATTTGACTGCTGGGGAAAATGTTCCTTTGTTATATTAGGCTTCAGGGGATACTTCTCGAAGTGATGCCCCTAGAATGGTATTATTTTCACATACACTCTCTTTCTTGATAAGCCTACACATGTTAAGTAGTTGTGTTAGTTTATTGTCTTAAAATGGCATACTTTAATTCTTAATTGATTTATGGTGAACACAAATTTTTTTCCCTTCAATCAAGGATTAAGGTGTACTGGTGCGGGCTTGCCCCTTAGTTAACTATAATGATTGAGTGAAGAGATGTTGGTTTGGTCCCAACTTGGCTTGGTCTGCACCTAGGGTGCCCCTTCTACTGGCTGGCACTCCCTCTTGGTAAGATATCCACCTTGAAAATGGTAGTGAGCACCCCTAAACTTGTTGGGGATGGGCTTGAGTTGAGCCCGAGTCTGAGTAGTTAGCCCCTATGAAGGCCTTTATAATGTTGTGATACGAGTGAGTTCCTTTCTTAAGGTGAACCCCTTTCCTTGGTGTGCTTTAAGGAGAATATCTCTCCTTTTCTGTGCGTATCCCTTTCTTAAGTCAGATGACTTTTCTTTAACTGATACTGGTGTATCCCTTTCTTAAGGTAGATCGACTTTCCTGGTTGATAAATTATCCCTTTCCTAAACTCGATGATTCTCCTACTGATGGTGTATCCCTTTCTTAAGGCTGATGACTCACCTGTTGCTGGTGTATCCCTTTCCTAAGGTGGATGACTTCTGCTTGTATCCCTTTTCTTAAGGCATATCGACTTTCCTGGTTGATACTGTATCCCTTTCCTAAGGCAGATGATTCTCTTGCTGATGGTGTATCCCTTTCCTAAGGCGGATGACTCTCATGATAATGATGTATCCTTTTCTTAGGGCGGATGACTCTCCTGCTGGGTGTATCCCTTTCCTTCGGTGGATGACTTCTCCTGCTGGGGATTTTGAGCTACCTACCAAAAATACAATAAAAACTTTACGTTAGTTACTATATGAAATGATACATTTTAATTCTTGATTGACTTTATGGTAAACAAAATTTTTTTCCTCTTCAATCAAGAATGACGATGTGTGGAAGAGGCCTAGCCCCTGAATAAATTATAAAATATGTTTGGAAACGTTGGGTTTGGCCCAACATGAATCGGGGTGCCCTTGAGGAGCTGACTACTGAGGAGATGGCTTTTTAATGGCTAGTCCATTTGGTCTTTTGGGGAGGAATCGCTCGAGGGTAATTTCACTTGTTTAGAGGAGGGTAGTATCCTTGGAAACCATCTCGAGAAAGCCTGTCTAGTTAGGGGTGCCCCTTGGATACTACTCTGACTGGGGGAATGGTTTCTTTAACCATCCGGTCATCGGGTATAGGGATTGGCTTTTGTAGGGATAGGGGGGATGCCCATTGAATTTTTCAACTACTCTGGAACAAACTATCCTGATGTGGATGCTCTGCTGGAGAAAAGATGCCCCTTTACTTGGCATTCAGGTTTCATCTTGTCTGACCTGTAGGGGAAAAACAAGTTTTATCAGAATATGATCTAAAATGGTACATCTTAATTCTTGATTGACTTTGGGATGAACAAATATTTTTTCCCCTTCAATCAAGCATTAAGGTGTATCGGGGTTTTGCCCCTTAATTAAATGTAAAGATTAAGCGAAGAAATGTTGGGTTGGTCCCAATTCTACTTTGGTATACCCCTGGAGTGGCCGGACTATTGGGGGAAAATAACATAAGAGTGGCTTAACTGCTTGGGAGAAAGTCTCATAGATGACTTGGATTGCTAGGGGGTGCCCCTTGGAAAGAGAAACTTAGTTATCGGGGGGGCCCTGAAAATTGCCTTGGGTGGCTTAATCAATTAGGGGATGCCACTCGGATGGTTTGCTTGTTGGGGAAATGATCCCTCCAACGGTGTGGTTGCTAGGAATACTTCTTAGGAAAATGTCCCTTGGCTAGTGCCCCTCGGATGGCACCTTTGTTGGGTATGTCCTTTGAATGACGCCTCTTGGGTGGCAGTGTGGCTGGGGGATTTCCTTCTTTTCCCATGTGTGAGCACTGGATTTAAGTGATCCATCTCATGAAATAATGATGAGAGCTAAGTAATGCATTCTTTTATAGGTGTTATCCATCAGAGGTGTTCCCACTGCTGTAGAGTGAGTTTGGCCATGACACAGAGACCTAGACTGACCTTATGTACCCCGTATTGGTGCTGCCTAGTGGTATGAATCCACTAGCAGTCCCGTACAGGTGACTACCTTCCATACACCTGGGGGGACCCATACAGGTGCCCTAGTATCGGTACGGGTGGGGCCCTACCGGTACGAGTTTGCTTGTTTCTTGTTCAGGCCAATTTGAAAGTGGGCTCTTACCATTTCAGGAAAAGGCATGTATTGAATTCAGGATCACCGAATTCTGACCTAATTTCACCCTATAAAAGGGGCCTTCTCTTCTCATTTTAAAAGGAAACAATTCATAAGCAAAATTACTATAGAAAAATTATTGTTCCAGCAATCTCCATAGGTATAGTTGAGGTATAGGAGGTATAAAATACGGAGAAAACCCATTCATTGAGGTTTTGTCCACATTTTATTCATTCCTAGCTTTGTTTATTAGGTTTTAGTGGAGATTTTGTCCACTCAAATACTCTCCTAAATAGTCCTAATGAAGTACATACTTTGGTCGGACTCTCGCTACATTAAAGGGATCGCCTCAAAGTGGATTCACATCGTAATGAGTTTCATAGAGACTCACATCTCAATTATATTGTTATTGTCAGTTTATTCTATATCGACTATTATTTCAATTCTCATTTTGGGTCCGATCCTAATTAATACGGGCTTTGTTGGTACCTAATATATCATTTTGGTGATTTTACTGATGTGCCAGACTAGTATAAAGGGAATTCTTGCTTTTATTTCATCTTCTCTATAATTAACCTGTTGATATAAATTAAAAACAGGTTCTGTCAGATCCAACAGGACCCGTACGGGTTCCCCATACCCGTACGGGTCCTCCCCGGTAGCCGTTCGGGTCTCACCCACTTGTACTGGTACCGGCCTCCAGACAGAACCCAGACTTCTTTTTTGGTTAAATAAAAATCAACCAACTCACCTTCTTCCATGCGATCATTATCACTGATAATCTGGTAAATCAACGCACAAAAGCAAAAATATAGTTTCATGACATTAATCACGTTTTCCTCAATAAAATGTTGATTTATGGCATGCTATAGACTGTGCTAACGTTTGTGGAGGGGATAAAAATTACAACCGGGGGAAAAATTACGTCTGTGGATGCAGGGGAATTTATTTTCATTTTTGTTTTATAACTTAAAACAAATGTATAGGATCCCTTTGCAATTTCCCACATTTTTCCATCGGTTGTAATTTTTATTCCCCATTTATTGCTTGTACTTTATATAATATGTAAACGCATGTAACGAGTGTTAAAGAGTGTAGAAATAGGATTTCTGTGATAATGCCCTAAGTGATGAAAACTAAAATAGTTTTATGCAGTGAATGTAATTTTGAATCAACTAAATGAGAAATAAGTGACTCATCCGATACCCGAATCTCTAATCCAATAGGTATGAGTCTCCCACCCAGAGGGAACTATACCAAAACTCTTTCCCAAGTAGACAACTTGGGTGACGACTCTATTAATTGTATCGAGATTTGGGTCTCGATTCTTTTATTCATTAAAATTGGCTTATTGTACAAACTTTAACTAAAGGATGTTTTGCCACGCCTAAATGCAACCAAACCCCTAGTGGGCCCCGCCTCCCTCTCAAAGGCACCAAGGGAGACCCAGACATCATTGACACCTCACAGTGGCAACTCCACTGGGGATATAATCTTTTAACTTGCAAAATGTTGGTTTGTTTTAAAAGCTTAAAAGATTAAGATGAGCACAAAAAATCATTTACTAGATTCAACCCATTTTTGTTTTCATCATTTGGGAAAATTATCACACTCTATCTTCTCGCCTCCTTCTCTCTAGCTAGATGTTCCCTTCTTCTAGTGCTAGGTTAGGGTGCCCTATTATTTCCGCGATACTCATGAAAGTGTTACCCATGCCCGCCAGGAATTGGGGACACTCTAGTGGGTGGAGCACTCATTGCTATCTCCCTCCAAAAGAGGCTTGATACGATGGAAACCTTCTACATCAACTTTCAATATGACCCTACACCGTTCTTATCAAAAGCCATATAATTTTACGTCTAGGTACCCTTGTTTCTATGTGAGATTAGATTAAGGAAGAATACCATTAAAACTGGCGGAAGAAATAAGGACGGAATTAATTAATTCACATGTGTTATGTTACGTGACCTTGTAATTAAGCTAGCCATGCATCGTTGTAATTTGTGCAAGCATAACTCATCCTAAGCATGTATTGATCATTTGGTTCTCGCCTGAGAAAGAATCAAAGTTTAGCAATGATCTCAAGTTCATTTGGTCCGCATTCTGGTTTTGATTCAACCAAATTTAGTTCAGGTAAGGGTTGAATGGCCACCTTTGTCTCTCAGCAATCCATCATCCAGCTAGTTTGGATAGTGGGGTTCAGTTTGTCTGTATGGTTTAGGGGATATGATAGTTCTACCAGCCATTAGCCGGTCTATTCAGCATAGCAAAGGATTTGTGGTGTTAATGTTTTACTTTGGGAGATCTAGCCAAGGTCTCAACTGCGTAGCCATGCCTAAGGGGACGACCTTCCATCTTTTAACAAGTCTTCCCTTTGGCATGACTACAAATACTCAACAACTTTCACCTCTAGTCTAACCACAAGAGGGGAAGATTGGATCCCTGAAAAGGCTAAAAAGTGGGATATATTTGAGGAATTAGAGTACATTGATGAAATAGAAAGAGGACTAGTGGCAATACAAGTAGAAGCTCAGTATTGGGAGACTACCAATTCACCGATGGATCCTACCAAGATTAAAGATGAAGACCATCCACATCAGGAGGATAATTTCAAGGATGAGGTAACCTTTTACTGTTGCTGGTATTTTAATGCAAAGAAAGCATATCACAAATAAATTGATGCATTCACATTATCTTGAGCATTTCATTCTTAAAGATATCATGCACTCATAAAATCAATATTCTTAAAAATATCATCATATTTATTAAAGAAATTAAATTTGAGTACATCGCAATGGCATAAGGTTCCAATGGTTAAAACTTATCATAAAAAATAAGAGAGATGAAAAGTGCTTAGAAAACATGATAGCCTTGGGTCTTAGCTCATCTTTTTTCCATAAGGGTGGAGGAAGATACACATCATTAAGAAAGAAAGCCAAAAAACAACAAGGCGGGAAAAATAGAGGAAGATATACTCCACATCAAAAGCATCATTGAAGGAAAAGATCTTACAACACAAATCTGAAATCAATGCAAGCTTAAATCCATTGCTCTTCAAAAGCCTTCAAAAGGGTAAACGGTCACATCAAACAAATGGGCATTTCTTATCAATGTAGGTACCTCCCTTGGACCTATATTCCTATAAAAGAATCCATCTGAAAATTCTTTCTCCATTTGTTTAACAGAAAGAAGATCCCTCGCCCTACATAATGATCCAAAAAGCCTCCGTAATAACATGACCCCCTTGATTCACAAAAGAGAAGGACATGTTCATTCCAACACCAAAATAGCCTAAGCTTACCCAAAGCAACCCCTCAAGGAAGGTAATCTAGTTCTTAAACAGCTATGCCCTAGTCAACACTGATACTGGGGGCAAATTCAGGCCTAATTTTGAAGGACCGTCCAAGATTATAATGTTGGAAAATATGATCCAGATATCAATCTAAAAAGAAATCTGGATCAAGTTTGAAAGAAACTAACACAATGTATGTAATCCTCCCAAATCTAAATGGAAATATCCGGACAAAGATCAAGATACAAGTCATCCATTAAAGAAATTAAATGCCTAAGCAGTAGACGAAATCATCCAGACAAAGTTTGGAAAGGAAACAAACTTCTATACTTCAGGACTAGCATCAGGAAGAACTGATTGAAGCTATCTCCGGAAGAAGATAGATCTGAAACATATAGGTCTAAAAGACATCCGAAAGACCTATACTTCAAATAAAGGGAAAGATACAAAATCACTTTCCCTTCATCCTTTTGGTCTATGAAATCAAAGATACTTTCCCCAAGACAAATACAAAATGATAGCCTGCATATTTCAAAGAAAGGACAAAAGGACTGACACCAGACAGAAAAAGCTAACTACCTTTTTCTCCTAGACCAATAAGGAAGCACGTGGAGCTCGCATCAGAAAGTAATTGGCATGAAAGTTGGTGAAACACAAAATGACAAGCAAAACAATCACTGACAACTTTCTAACCTCAATCCCAAGATTTCAAACGGGTCAAAATATAGTCTAACGGATTGATCAACGGATTCGGAAGCTCCATATCACAACCTGATCAAGGGTGAAGATTGAATGATAGCTCACTAACCAGAATGACTACATTTATGATCAAAGCCTATAAAAGGAGCCCTTCACCAAATGAGAAGGACAACTAGTTGATTTACAAAGGCAAGTAACAAAGCAATACTTATTCAATCAGTTGATTCAATCCCTCCAAGAACCTTTTGATTCAAAATCTATTTTCTAAGGATTCCCAAGTGAAACTATAAACTTGAGGAACTCCAAAAACCAACCCTTTGTTAAAAACCAAAGAGTAAGAATCTCCAACTTGGGTGAGTTGAGAGATTGGGATATAGTTTGAAATAGGTGCTTTGAGTGAGATCTCCCTATAGGACTCAGCTTAGATTCAAGGAAGAAGGCTAAGTGGTATATCCTACTAAAGAAAAGAGGACTTAGCTAGAAGTTAGTGCTTCTAGTGGTATATCCTACTTCCGAAAGGGGTTACCATCTGGAGACAAATCTGTAAGGCTTAATTCCCTCCAGTTGGAAAGGAATCCTCTAGTGGATAAGCTCGGAGGAAGGAAACTCCGGGGACTAGATGTAGGCGGGGCCAAACTAGTATAAAATACTTGTGTTTAATTTTCTTTCTGTTTTACTTTATTGCATATTATTGTCATATTTACATCATCCGGATCCATCTTCTTGATTATAATCAAACACGATATACTAAGACTTTTCTAAGTCAGTAAATTCCTCAAAAAAGGGCCATTCACCCCCCTCTGCCCTTATAAATAATCTCACAGGGACAAACAAGTGGTATTAGAGCTAGTGCTCAAACTAGAGATCTAACAATCTCGAGCTAAAGGTCCATATGTTTTGATTAACATATCAAAATGAGTTTCCAAAACTCACAACTCCTTCCCGAGGGTATGTCTGTTACCCGTCCTCCACTCTTCACCAGTGAACACTACACGTTTTAGAAAAATTGGCTAAAGAATTTCATCTAGTCATAAAGTACGCAAGCATGGTTAGTTATAAAAGATGGTCCATATGAGCCTACTTATGAAGTAGAGGGTATGACTACCCGAAAGCCATCAAGCATGTGGGATGAGAATGAATTTAAAAGTTGCATGAAAATGCAAATGCTATTACCATGCTTCATTATGCTCTTAGTGTAGCTAAATTCAATAGGATATCCGGATGCGGGACTACAAAAGAGGTTTGGGAGAAGTTGGAGGTAACCTATAAAGGAACCACCAAAGTAAGAGAGGCTAAGCTTGATCTACTCCAACAAAAGTTTGAATCCTTTAAGATGGAGCCTAAAGAATCAATCAGTAGCATGAACACTAGATACACAAATCTAGTGAATAAAATGAAAAGGCTGGGGAAGGAGATTCTAGAAGTAGAAATGGTCAAGAAAGTGCTCCAGAGTCTCACCAAGTAATGGGATAAGAAAAAGACTGCCATTGAGGAAGCTTATGAATTAAATTTTTATAGTTATAATGAATGCATTGGTAACCTTCTGACCCAAGAATGGTCCTTGGAGAGGTATAGCCAGCAAGAAAAGAAGCCTGAGGAGAAAAAGAAGGCCATTGCTCTCAAGGCAGAATCCACCGGATCTGCTTCATCCAGAGAGGAAGAGCAAATCATTGAGTCAATGAGCACCAAAGAACAAGTTGCTCTACTAACCAGAACGCTGAATCGATTCATACAAAAAAAAGATAAAAGGAAATCAAATAGGTATGAATCCCAAAAAATAAGAGAAGGCACCTCCAGAAGAGACAAGCCCAGAAGGAATCCGAAAGAAAATAAGGATTCGGAGAAAGAGGCTGCTTGTTTCGAATGTGGTGAGAAAGGCCACTTCAGAACAAAGTACCCCAAGCTCAAAAGAACCAAGAAGTTTAAAAAGAAGGCAAGGGTTGCTACTTGGAGCAACAGCTTCAATAGAAGAAGAGGAGACTGCAAACTATGCGTTCATGGCTCTAACTATCCGGAAAGTAGAGCAATCTGGAAGGAACGCCTCCAAGTAAGAAACAGTGCAAATCGAAGATTCAAAATTTGATACGGTAAATACTGAGATAAATTCTTGCTCTAATTTTGCTTCTAACCTTGACCTTGCAAAAGCTCTTTCGATTATTATCAGGGGTGTGAAAAAGAATGCAAAAGCCATCAAGTCTCTTAAAAGAGCAATACTGGAGTTGGCAGAAGATGCTGAAGTAATGGCACAAGACATCAATCTTGTTAGAGCAACCAAGTATATTGATGTTGTAGAGGAAAACTTCCTGAGGAATCAAGTCCAAATCCTAAATGCAAATGTAATGGGAATGGATAGAGAAATCAATCTGTTAAAGGAAGCATCTAGGAAGAGGCCCGAAATAAAGACTCCAAGAAGAGATAATCCTCCTCCTGCTCTGAACAGATTTCAAAGGACGCCTAAACAAAAGATGAAGGAACCAAGCAGGCAGCCACAAGCTCAAAGATATACTGTTGCTTGAAAGGGAAAGGATAAGGTAGCCTACAACCAATAGCCTATCAAACAAAGAAGAAATTATAGAGCTGAAGTTGCATCCCCAACCAACTTCTAGATTTATACCAGACCATCCACTAGTGTGGAAGAAGCTGGGTATAAAGGCAACAGTGGAAGGAAGGATATGGAGAAGAGGAGCGAAAAGTAAAACCAAAACATGCCTATTTCAAGGTGAAGGTTTTGTGGGAAAAATAATCATATTACTAAATCATGTAGATTAAAAAATGGTTATTATGATGTTTATCCTTGGCCTGAGATGGTTATTAACCCAAGAGGATCCAAATCTGATTGGGTACCCAAACCCACTTAATCTGTTTTGTAGGTATGCCTTAGATCATAGTAGATCAACACACCTGGTACATTGATAATGATGCTTAAGGTACATGACAGGTGATGAGAAGGTCTTCATCACATTAACCCAGAAGAAGGGAGGCAAAGTAAGCTTTGGAGACAATCAAAAGGGATAGATCATTGGAAATGGAACCATTGGATCAGAATTATAGATTGAAGACATCTCTCTAGTTGATGGACTAAAGTTCAGCTTATTGAGTGTAGCCCAACTCTGTGATAGAGGAAGAAAGGTCACTTTCGATTCTAGAGGCTGCTCAATATGTGATAGTAGGTCTAACCAACTAATTCTTTATGCACCTATAGTAAATAATGTATATTTAGTAAACATTAAAAATGAAAAGAATAACATCTGCTTGGTGTCTAAAGGAGAAGAATCATGGCTGGCATCGGAGGTTAGGACATGTTAGCATGAACCTCCTGTCCAAGTTAGCCAAAAAGGAATTAGTAGTGGGTTTGCCAAAGGTTGCTTTTGATAAGGATCATCTATGCACTGCATGTCAGTTAGGTAAACAACATAAGAAAAGCTTCCCTTCCATATCCTACATTCCTTCCAAAAGAGTACTTGAGCTCTTACATATTAATCTCTTTGGTCCAATCAAACCATCGAGTTTAGGAAGAAGAGAATACACCATGGTCATTGTGGATGACTATTCTTGATATACGTGGGTTCTCCTGCTAATAAGTAAGGATGAATCTTTTGACCAATTCTCCAAAATATTCATCCGGATAGAAGTAGAACAGGGCATAAGTATTGCACGCATCCGGAGTAATCGTGGTGGAGAATTAAAAAATAAGCATTTTGCTATTTTTTGTGACTCCAAGGGCATTGAACACAACTTTTCTTCCCCTCACACTCCTCAACAGAATGGAGTTGTTGAGAGGAAGAACAGGACCATAGCTGAGATGGCTAGAATAATGCTTAGTAAAAATTGTTTGCCAAAATATTTTTGGGGTGAGGCTCTAAATACAGCATGCTATAAATTGAATAGAGCTCTCATTAGAAAGACCATCGAAAAGACCCCATATGAAATCTGGAAGGGAAGAAAACCCAAAATTGGGTATTTCAAAGCATTTGGATGTAAATGCTACATCCTTAATGATAGAGAGCAACTAGGAAAATTTGATCCTAAATCTGATGAAACAATTTTCCTTGGCTACTTAACACATAGTAAGGCTTACAGAGTCTTCAATAAATGAACCCAAACTGTGGTAGAGTTAATATACGTAGATTTTGATGAGACTTAACACTACAAGAAAGAAAAGCTACACTTTGAAAGATCAAGTTCCAAAAGCAGAACAATCTGGAGAAAAAGAGGAAGCAAGAATTCCTAATTCATTTCAAATCAAGAAATACAAAGAGGAACTTGAAGGAATATCCTTCGACCCAAAGGTGCAACTAGTTAATCTCAACCTATAGGAGATTGACTTTAATGAAGGCCAAGAAGGAATGGTTGAAGCTGAAATAGAGTAAGTCCCAGTTCAACATGAAGGCCTACAAAGAGAAATTCGGACCCATAGAAATCATTCTATCAAAAACATCCTAGATGATATTCAGAATCTAGTTAGAACTAGAGGTCAGCTCAACCAGATGATGAGCCATGCTCTCTTTATCTCTCTCATAGAGCCAAAGAAATTTCAAGATGCTGAAGGCGATGAAAGCTGGATGATGGCAATGCAGGAAGAGCTAGATCAATTCACCAGGAATGATGAATGGGATCTAGTGCCCTCTCCTAAATGGAAAGTCAATCATTGACACCAAATGGGTGTTCCGGAATAAGCTTGATGAATCTGGAGTAGTGGTGAGAAACAAGGCAAGACTAGTTGCCCAAGGCTACAACCAGCAAGAAGGAATTGATTTCGAAGAACCTTTCACTCCTGTAGCAAGGCTGGAAGCAATCCGGGTCCTATGTGCTTTTGCATCATTCATGGGGTTCACGTTATATTAAATGGATATCAAAAGTGCATTTCTAAATGGTGTCATCCAAGAAGAAGTCCATGTCAAGCAACCACCCAGATTTGAAGATCCAAAGCATCTGGATCATGTCTACAGGTTGAAGAAAGCTCTCAATGGATTAAAGCAAGCACCATGAGCATGGTGTGAAAGATTCACCTAATTCCTTATATCCAAGGGATATACTAGAGGCAAGGCAGATATCACTCTCTTCATCAAGAAAAAGAAGAATGATATTATTCTAGTCTAGATCTATGTGGATGATATCATTTTTGGTGCCACTAATGAAAAGATATACAGAGAATTTAGCTATCAAATGTAGAAGGAATTTGAGATGTCCATCATAGGAGAACTCAAATTCTTCCTTGGTCTACAGATCAAGCAAAGTTCGGATGGGATTTTCATTAATCAATCAAAGTATACCAAGGAGATCCTAAAGAAGTTTGAAATGGACAAAAGCAAACCTATGTCCGCTCCAATGGGTTCAGACACAATCTTATCCAAGGATTGTGATGTAGAAGATGCAGATCAAAACCTCTGTAGAGGAATGATTGGTTCACTATTATACTTGACAGCTAGCAGACCTAACATATACTATGCAGTTTGCTACTATGCATGGTATCAAGCCAATCCTAAGGATTTCCATCTAAAGGCAGCTAAAAGAATCCTTAGATATCTTATAGAAACCACTGAGGTTAGGTTATTGTATCCTAGTAATGGAGATTTCACACTCCAATGGTTCACTGATGCAGATTATGGTAGAGATACTCTTGAGAAAAATAGTACATCCGGAGGCTGCCATTTCCTTAGAGATTGCTTAGTATCATGGTATAGCAAGAAGCAATCTTCAGTTGCATTATCCACTACAGAAGGAGAATATATGGCAGCTGGAAGTTGCGTTGCTCAACTCCTATGGATCAAACAACAACTCAAAGATTATGGAGTGCAATCCGGATGTGGGATGTTATGTGTGACAACAAAAGTGCTATTGATGTGTCAAAGAATCTGGTGCTCTATAGTAGGATGAAGCATGTCAACATAAGGTATCACTTCATCCGGGATCACGTGATAAAGAAGGATGTTGCATTGGTATACATTCCAACCAATGAGCAAAGAGCAGATATATTTAATAAGCCCTTAAGTAGAGATCAATTTAGGAAGTTAAGGGAGGCCATTGGTATGTCAAATCCAATTTGATCCAGAAGTAAATCCATGGTAAATTAAGTCTCCTATCAATAGAATAATCTGAAATTGAGGTAATTGCCAATACAAGCCTAATCCAAAGGAAAGTATGCCAGGTCAACAGACAAGAGGGACAAATGGCAAAAAAAGTGCTTTAAAGGTAACTGTTACATTTTGAAATTCAAAAGTCTATTGGTGGTTAAACGGGCGGTAAATTGGATAGTTATTTTCAAAATAAATCTTCCACATTCTCCGGTTAAATTGAACTTACCTCTCTCCTAAAAATCCGACTGCCATGTAATCAATCCAGCCAAAACAGCTGGAGTCCAAATTACCAAAATACCCTAACCTTGAAAAATCTATAAATACCCCAAAAATTCATCTTACTCCTCACACGAGTAACATACTCTTACTGTTACTCTACAAAAATTCAAATCCAAAACCCTAGCTTTCAAAATCTCTCTCAAATGGTAGCCATAAACACCTCAAACACTGTGGAGATCCTACCAAGAAAAAATTTCTTTCAAGTATCTGACCTGAAGGATAATGATTTTGAACCCCTAAATTTCAAAACCTTCGAATTAGTCATTCCCACTGATCACTTAGGTGATGATTACTTATTCAAAACCCCTCCTTTCTTTACCTTGATAGAAGATCAAAATTTGGGTGACTTCTTGAAGATAAATTGCCCTACCTACCCAAAACTAGTGAAAGAAATTTTCACAAATCTCAGTGCTCATAACCATTTCGATGCCTTACGTGCTGAAGTACAGGGGAAGGTCATATCTATCACTCCAGAGTTCTTTGAGAAGAATCTAAACATGACGAACTCTGATATATTAATGATAAAAGATGGTGATGAGACTGGAGTTATATATGATTCCAAACTATGGCTTCACAAGAATTACTTCGGAGATAAATTCTCCACATACTTCCCCAGAACGCCTAGATTCTTGCAGCACGCTCTAGCTAAACTCATCCTAATAAGGAAAGGATTATTAACTACAGTTTCTTCCCTCTAGCACTGCATCTTGTAGCACTAGGTTAGAAGTGTGGAAGTAAACTAGCCAGTCTTGATCATTCACTATCTCAAGATGCATGTGAACTCCCATGTTGCCTTAATCATAAGAATTCTGCAAGCAACAGAATTAGATCTGACCAGATTTGAAGGCATCTATAGAAAGCCCATTCTTGAGAAGAATTTCCTTAATCTCGAATATAATGAGGAATAGGATAAAGAAAAAGCCAAACCGAAATAGGATGAGAAAATAATTAAGTCCCGAAAGATGGTAGACCCGGAAGAGCAGGCGCCTATTTCTAAGAAACCCAGAACCACCAAAGCCAAAGCTCAAAAGCAAATAGAAGTGGTTCCAGAAGTGGTTGATGAGGACTCTCTACCCCTCACTCAGATCCTAATTTTAGAGAAGCCTAGGCCTAGGGGGAGACTGATTAGGGCCGCAGCTAAGAACGGTCGGAATGTGTTTGAGGAAATTACTGCCAAAGCAGTTGAGGCTGGAAGGATGAAAGCTAAGAGAAGCTTAGCTGAAATGGAAGAGGAGAAAGATGATGAAGAAATGGAGGATGAGGCTCCTCCTTAGAAGAAACTCAGAAGAAAGGGGCTAACCTATGATGAAGCCATTGCTGCCCAAGAAAAGAAAGCCAGTGAGGGGAGGAGGCTAGCTAGAATAGCGCTAAATTAGGAAGCACGGTAGTATAGGGAGCAAGCTGCTTTGGAAAAAGCAAAATCAAGCAAAGGGAAATTTTTCCCCAGAGCAATAGAGATTGTGGGGAGAGATGATGTACAATATGAGATCATTCAAGCTATTATCAAGGATAATATCAAAATAAATCGGGGACAGAACTGAAGGACCCGGAGACTCATCTCAAGTACCTCAATTTTTGTTGATCCACAAGATATGGATACACTGTCAAAGTTTTTAGAAGCTGATAAATTCATCTTTACTGGCAGATCAAGAGCTCTTTCGGAAAATCTACTTGGATCTGGCACTCCAATCATCAATCTTGAAAGTCCTGAAAAGGCACTGGAGAAGGGTGTTGAGGAAAATGTCAACACGCCTGGGGGAGAAAAGATAAGTCCTGTAAAGGCACTGGAGAAGGGTGTTGTGGAAAATGCCAACACGCCTGGGGGAGAAAAGATAAGTCCTGTAAAGGCACCTATAGGGGTGGTTGAGGATAATTCCAACCATTTAGAGGCTAGGCTAGAAGAAGAGAAGCAGGATGTTGAAGATAATTAGAATCAGACACTACACACCAATGGGGTAACCCCTGGTCAACTTCATCTTAATTCTGATCTTACTGAGCATAACTTGGCTACAATTTCTCATAATGTAGCTAAGGACATAGTGCCAAACCCGAACGATATAACTTCGGAGGAGGGAGCAAGTATGAGTTCCAAAGGGCACACTTCTGAGGTTGACCCTACGGACGAGGCTCATATGGAGGAATGGATGGCAGAGGAGGAAGAAGAAGAGAGCTCTAGCTTAGAAGGAACTGAAAAGGAAGAGGAACATCAGTCCTCTGGAAGCAGCTCAAGCTCTAGAGATGAATCCACCTCATCTAGAGAAAAGACACCCTCCATCGCCAATCCAATCAATATTCCCTCTGCCAACACCAAAAGAGCAAAAGTTACAGCGGCACTCAAGCTTCTTCAAGAAGCATCTTTGGAGGAACACGAGGAAGGGTATGTAAAGCAGAGCCTTCAAAGCATCTGCTCACACTTAAAATCCATTGAAGCAATGCTTTATGAAGAGTTCTAGCCCTTGACCATTTAGAAGGAGTTTGGTGAAATTAAGGAGAGTTTGAAAAGCCTTCCTCACGTTGAGAAGCAAGTTATAGAATTTCCCACACCTGGCGCTATTGCTGATGCCTCTCTATCTTAAATCCAGCCAATTATGAATGAGCTCAAAGAAAGCGCTACTACAACAAACCAGACTGCCAGTCAAGCTAGTACCTTGGCCTCTGATAACTGTGCAACTATCCTTGAAAGTATGTCCTCATCCACCACTGATCTATCCATAGAAATATTTCCAAGTTTGAAAACTTGACAAAATTCATGGAAGACATAGACCTGAAACCTACTCTTCTCAACTTGGAAACTGATCAGCAAGTAACCCAGGACATGCTTACTCACTTCATTGATAAAACCATCCCCAAACTCAAAGAGAAGATACTAGATGACATAAGTTATGAGATGCAGGCCAGAAATTCCAGTGTTGAACAATCAATAAATGAATGGAAGAAGTCAGTCTCCAAAGAAATAAAGATCAAATGGAGTCACTCCACAATATCTGGAAGGGGATCTTAGAGGAAATAACCTTAATCCAAATCGGAATCAACAACTTGTCTAACTCCGGACCCTCTCATCCTCCTGCTATTTTGAAAAGTCAGCTCATTCTGGTACTGCACAACCTTGTTCAAGCCATAGGAGACTTCAGATTTATGAGCAAAAAAGGTACAACTACTCTTATCAAGGCTATGTTCCCCTATTTTGATCCCAAGGACCAAGAACACATCTTGCAGATTCTTCCTCAAGTCTCACAATCTTATAATCAACTCCGGAGGACTTTTCGCCCTTATTATTTGACTCTGCCTATAGTTGATCACATCATTGATGATTGGGCTAAAGGCAACAAAGACTACTCTATCTACTCCTCTGCTTGGCACCAGTCTTGGGACAAGCAAACCTACATGGTTATTGATCCACTTGATGGAAGGAAAAAGGGGGAGAAAGATCCAAGTCATCAAAGTAAAGGAAGCAGCAAGGGAAAAATGCTGCAAGTTAGGAAGAGCAGTCCTTCAGGAGAGATAGTTAAGCTAGCTAGATGATATTGCAATAATTATGTAATAGCTAGATTCACTTTATATGTATTTCTATAATTTGTTAACTCTAAACTTCATGATGTTAACCATTGTTAACAACAAAAGTATATATGAAGTGAAATTCTTAACTATCAAAACAAATGCTTCTAAAGTACAATCTATAATTGTACTAAAAACAATCTTAGAAGCTAGAACTATAAAATTATGGAGGAGTTAGGATGCTAATATTATGGGGGAGCATTGTAAATGACTGAGTATCAAGAATCATATTTAGTTCATATACCCTTATCCTATGCTTAGTTGACTTAGGTTTTTGTTTCCATCAAATGGGGGAGATTGTTTGGGAACAATGATCCAGATAACAATCTAAAAACAAATCCGGATCAAGTTTGAAAGAAATAAAAACAATGTATGTAATCCTCCCAAATCCAAAAGGAAATATCTGGAGAAAGATCAAGATACAAGTCATCCATTAAAGAAATTAAATACCTAAACACCAGAGGAAATCATCGGAACAAATTTTGGAATGGAAACAAACTTCTGTCGTTCAGGACTAGCATCTGGAAGAACTGATTAAAGCTATCTCCAGAAGAAGATAGATCCAAAACATATAGGTCTAAAAGACATTCGGAAGACCTATACTTCAAACATAGGGAAAGATACAAAATATCACTTTCCCTTCATCCTTTTGGTCTATAAAGTCAAAGATCCTTTCCCCAAGACAAAGACAAAATGACAGCCAGCATATTTTAGAGAAAGGTGAAAAGGGCTGACACTGGACAGAAAAAGCTAACTACCTTTTTCTCCTAGACCAATAAGGAAGCGCGTGGAGCTCACATAAAAAGGTAATTAGTATGAAAGTTTGTGCATCACAAAATGACAAGCAAAATGATCACTGACAACTTTCTAACCTGAATCCCAAGATTTCAAACGGGTCAAAATACAGTCTAATGGATTGATCAATGGATCTGGAAGCTCCACATCACGACCGGATCAAGGGTGAAGATTGAATGAAAGCTCACCAACCACAACAGGTACATTTATGATCAAAGCCTATAAAAGAAGCCCTTCACCAAATGAGAAGGACAACTGGTTGATTTACAAAGCCAAGTAGCAAAGCAATACTTATTCAATCCGTTGATACATCCCTCCAAGAACCTTTTGATTCGAAACCTATTTTGTAAGAATTCCCAAGTCAAACTATAAACTTGAGAAACTCCAAAAACCAACCCTTTGTTAAAAACCATAGAGTAAGAATCTCCAACTTGGGTGAGTTGAGAGATTGGGATATAGCTTGAAGTAGGTGGTTTGAGTGAGATCTCCCTATAGGACTCAACTTAGATTCGAGGAAGAAGGCTAAGTGGTATATCCTACTAAAGAAATGAGGAATCAGCTAGAAGTTGGTGCTTCTAGTGGTATATCCTACTTCTGAAAGGGGTTACCATCCGGAGACAAATCTATAAGGCTTGATTCCTGCCAGTTGGAAAGGAATCCTCTAGTGGATAAGCTCGGAGGAAGGAAACTCCGGGGACTGGATGTAGGCGGGGCCGAACCAGTATAAAATATTTATGTTTGATTTTCTTTCTGTTTTACTTTATTGCATATTATTGTCATATGTGCATCATTCGGATCCATCTTCTGGATCATAATCAAACACGCTACACTAAGACTTTTCAAAGTCTGTAAATTCTACGAAAAAGGGTCATTCACCCCCCTCTGCCCTTATAAATACTCTCATGGGGACCAACATATAAAAGTGCATGGTAAGGGAGGAATCAAGCGTATGGACGTGGATGGAAATGAGTTCGTGAATCCATGAATCAAGACAGGCTTGAGTGTTATCATGTTTAGGTTAAAAGAATTAAATCACAAAAAACTAGCACAACAAATAAAAGAAATAAAGAATAAATCACTTGGTGAGTGGTCCTCTACTACTTGGGCAAAAATTAGGGCGCAACCCGCTGATCGGTATTCCACAAATCGGTCAAGTAAAAGTTAGGGTACTCCAATAAAAATAAAGCCTGCTAAGTTGAAAACCTGAAAAGGATAGCTTAGGCAAAAGTTAGGGCATTGAGAGAAAAAATCATTGGAAACTATTGCCATTGCCAATGCTCTCAAATTTAATTTCGTCGATAAACATGTTATGATTTTCTAAGAATCCTGGTCTTATGAATGCATGCATGTCTTTAGGTGAAATAATCGCAAGTATGTGAACATCAGTTTCTTCTCTACATTTTGTACTCTTTGTTATTATCTGTACTACACATATCATTCAATAAAAGAAAAAATACCGATAGGTCACAAAAAAAGGCCTATGCAAAAGTTGGAAAAATCTGCTAAACTGAGCCGCCAAGGACAGTTCAGGAAAAAATTAAGACAAAAGAAAATAAAGAGAAAGTCTACAGAGTTGAGCCACCAAGGACAATTCAGGCAAAAATTATGACAAGAAAAATACAAAATCAGTTCAATAGATTGCATCACATCAAGCGGTCTGTGCAAAAGTTATAACTCAATTAAAAAATGCCAGTATTTTGCACTTACTTTTGTTCTTCAAGCATCATTTGTAATAGCAATGTTTCACAGTTGAGATCCCTCAAGTTTAGTTTTCCCACTGTGAAGCTACTCGACAGCACACATCATCCAAAGTGCCAAGTGCTTCCACTAGCATCATCCAGCTTCCACCATATTATAATTTGGACACCTCAAGGATACATTCCCCTCATGTGCAAAGAATGAATCTCATCCAATCAAGTTTGCAGTACGAAGAAGTATAGGCATCCATATAAGCCTGTACAAGTTTACAATAGGCATGCAAATCTCATCCAAAATCTTGGTAATACTCATCGGTCTCAATCGGGCCAGTCTCTCAATAATCTAAAGCTTCAAAAGTATGGTTACTAGTCGAATTCACCAGCAAATTAAACCTTTATGGAAGAAGGAAAAGAAAACAATGTCCTCGAGGTAAAGGATCAATCAAAGGCTCAGACAAGTAAGAAAAAGCTTGCTGGATTGAAAACTTGAAAGGGCAATCCTGGCAAGAGTTAAAGTAAAGGAAAGAAAAAGCCGCTGAGCGGAGCCGTCAAGGACAGTTCAGGCAAAAATTAGGACAAATAAAAGTTCAATAGGTCATCTCACACAGAATGGCCTATGCAAAAATTAGAACATCATTTAGAGCAAGAAAGGTTCAACATGCATCTATCCAAGTTCACAGCAAAGTATGCCACACAGGACCTAAAAGTATCAAACATCCAGAAAATGAAAGTATATCATGGTCTAAGCTACTAGGGGATCCTATCCCGAGCACCCCCTTAAAGTATGGTCCTATAAGTCCGCCTGCAGGTCAACTATGCTGATCATCACATGGTGATCAGTCCCTGCAGCTCCCCCAGATACAATATCATCTACCCTAGCACACTGATCCACCTCCTGATCGGCTCCACCCCTTTCGGTCAAGGCCTGTGCCACTCAGTATGTAGAAAGGTCCTCCTCGGACATAAGATCAGAAAACTCTAGCATTTGTCTGTCCTCAGTCATCTGTGCCAACTGACCCCACAATATCTCAATCTTGACCCTTGCTTAAGCAATCTTAGCCCTAGCGTGATCAAACTCAGCAATCGCGGCCCGTAGCTGCTCCTCCAAGAATGTAGCCCTCTCCTTGGCAGCCTCCAGGTCTTGAGTGGCCCTACCATACTCCATGGCTAACAGATTCTGCAATGGAAATCCTAAAAGCATATATAAATGTCATGGCATTCATAGTTTGTTATATTTTGCAAGTAAAAGAAACTTACGGAGGCTAGTACGTCCTAAGCTAGCAGTAGGTCTCGGACAAAGAAGAAACCTCTAGCGATCCTCTCTGCCTTAGCTATCACTCTAGTGGAACTTGAGGGGGATGTCCTTGAAATGGATACTCTTAGAAGGAGGAAGGAGCAAAGGATCGATGAGCTCAGCATAGGGGCCCCCTGATATCACTTTGGCCCCCTTATCTAATAGGTACAACCCCTGATCCAGCTCAGGCATTGGATACGGTCAGAAGACTCCCACTGGGGTAGGGGGAAGGATCAGTCTCTCCAAGATAGCACTAGTCCTCCAGATCGGTCCCTCTTGCAAAAGTACCACTCTAGGGAGAGCGGTGACTCCAATATGAAGCTACTATCATCCACGCTTACTCACATCCTCTTGATGTCTCCATGTATGACCATCTGCCCCCATAGGTCTAGAATGACTTGTACAAAGCAAAGACACTGTAAGTATCACAACATCATAAATATAGTTTCTACTAATGGTGAGTTAAAATGTAAGATACAGGTTCTGTATAAAAGAAATTTACCTGATTGGAGTGTAGTAGACAAAGGAACTCTCTATACTTTGCTGTATTCAAGGCCTGACTCTACCAAAGCCCCCATCCATCGGAAAAAGGTTCCAAAAAACCCAATTTCGGACATTTTGTCCCTGAAGAAAGGACCCGTACGGTCCATCCCCACCTGTACGAGTCTCACATCGGCAAAATGCCACCTGTACGGGTCCCCTCCTTACGCCTCAGGGCATTTTTCAAATGGTAGTAGGATTCCTCAAATAGTAGGCACAAGCATCCCATCCAATGGCTTTTTTCAGCCATACGGGTCTTATTAGGCGTACGGCTCCTACGTAGCCATACGAGTCCTCGCTCTTATTTCAGAATGGCTTTCTAAGTGAAACCAGAACTCCTCAGCAGCATGGGCACATCAAATCCTAATTAGGGCAAACCCAACTTCTCAAACCCCAATCTTTTAGCTAATTAGGGGCTAAACCCCTATCTCACCTTGATCCTTGATTGAAAGGGAAAATCTTTTTGTCCACACAAAGTCAATCAAGAATCAAGGTAAGCCATGTCAAAGCAATTGCTAATGCAAACACTTTTTTATGTGTAGGTTCATTCAATGGAAGGATCCCAAAGTGGTCAAAACATCAAGGAGCAACAATCCCCATAAGATAAGAAATTCTTACCCGAACCAAGGAAATGTTATCCTAGAAGAAATTCCCAGCAAAAGAATTATTTAGGAAGACACCTCCCCAGCAAAAGTAGTCAATTGAGGGGTATCCTCCCATCATCGAGCACCCTAGGGGCACTCCCAAGCAGTGCTAGCCAGTAGAAGGGGCATATTAGGGCACCCCCGTTCGAGTTAGGACTAACCCAACATCACTAAACTTTGTCTTTTCTTTTAATCATGCCAAGTCCTGACCCACGTATCTCAAAGTTTTATTGACCAGTTCCTTTATCATGTGTAGGATCCCAATGAGAGGAATCTATAGGAAAAGAAGGAATTCCCCCAGTTGCACTGCCACCCAAATGGCATCACTCAAAGGACATACCCAACAAAGGTGCCATCTAAGGGGCACCAGCCGAGGGGCTTCTTCCTAAGAAGTATTCCTAGCAACAAGACCGTTAGAGGGATCATTTCCCCAACAAGTAAACCATCCGAGGGGCATCCCCCCAATCGGTTAAGCCACCCAAGGCAATTTCCAAGGGCACCCTTTGACAGCTAAGTTTCTCTTTCCAAGGAGCACTCCCTAGCAATCCAACTCATCTAGGAGACTTGCTCCCGTGCAGTTAAGCCACTCATAGGCTATTTTCCCCTAGTAGTCAGGCCGCTCCAAGGGTATACCAAAATTGGGACCAACCCAACATCTCTTCACTCACTCTTTATAGTTACTTTAGGGTAGGACTTCAGTACGTCTTAATACTTGATTGAAGGGGCAACAATTTTTATTCATCACAAAGTTAATCAAGAATTAAGATGTACCATTTTAAGTCATATTCTGATAAAACTTGTTTTTCCCTGCAGGTCAGATAAGATGAAACATGAATGCCAACCAAAGGGGCACCTTTTCTCCAATAGAGCATCCACATTAGGATAGTTTATTGCCCAGCAGATGGAACATTCGAGGGGCAACCCCCCTATCCCCACAAAAGGCCAATCTAAATCCCTAATGACCTGATGTTTAAAGGAACCATTTCCCCAGTCATAGTGGTATCAGAGGGGAACCTCCTAGCTAGTCAAGCTTTCTCGAGATGGTTTCTAAGGATACTCCCCAGCAGCTAGGATGTCCAAGGAACACCTTCCTCTAAACAAGTGAAATTGGCCCCGTGCAGTTTCTCCCCAACGATCCAACTGGACTAGCCATTCAAAGGCTATCTCCTCAGCAGTCAACTCCCCCAGGGGCATCCTCCAAGGAGCATTCTAGCTCAAAATAGTTAGGCCAAACCCAACATTTCTAAACATAGTTTGCAATTTATTTGGGGGCTGAGCCCCATCCACACATCTCCATTTTTTCACAGTAGCTAACCCAACATTTTTATTGTCTCTTAACAAGTTATAAGATTTCCCTAATAGGAAAGTTATTCACCTTAGGAAAGGGATACTAGGAGAATCATCTGCCTTAGGAAAGGGATACACCAGTAGGAGAGTCATTCGCCTTAGGAAAGGATACATTAGTCAGGAAAGTCAATCCGCCTTAGGAAAGGGATACGCCATTAGTAGGAAAATCGATCCGCCTTAAGAAAGGGATACGAGGAGAAGTCATCTACCTTAGAAAAGGGATATATCATTAGTCAGGAAAGTCGATCTACCTTAAGAAAAGGATATGAGGAGAAGACATCCGCCTTAGGAAAGGGATATATCATTTGTGAGGAAAGTCAATCCGCCTTAAGAAAGGGATACGAGGAGAAGTCATCCGCCTTAAGAAAGTGATACACATATCTTCCCCAGAGAAGTCACCAGAGATACGCAAAGCAGAGGAAAGCCATCCGCCTTAAGAAAGGGATGCGCACAATAAAGGAAAGGAGTCTGCCTTAAGAATGGAACCCACCTGTATCACAACATTATAAAGACCTTTACAGGGGCATATCTAATCTAGAATCATGGCTAACCCCACTTCTCCTAAACTCATTCATTACAGTTATATTTAGGGCAAGCCCTCTAGCTCACCTTGATCCTTGATTGAGGCAAAAATATTTTTGCTTTTATAAAAGTCAATCAAGAATCAAGGTAAGCCATTTTTTAATTGGTCACTAACAGGGACAATTTTTTTGTACAGGTTAATCAGAGGAAATTTTCCCTAGCACACAATTCTTACAAGAAGAGATTTCCCCAGTAGAAAAGAATTCACCCAAAAAGAGCACTACTATACTACCCACTTGTGGAGTCAATCTTGGGGCATCCCCCCATTTCCCAGCATCAGAACTAGATCCCAGGGGTATCCCCCAATTTCCCACTAGCGGAATCATTCAATCAAGGGGCATCCCCCTATTTCCCAGAAGTAGAACCAGATGCAGGGGCATTGCCCCATTCCCCAGTAGCAGAATCAGTCAATCTAGGGACATTTGCCCCATAGTCCTGCCCTCTTAGGGGCACTTTTTAGGAGGCACCCTTTCAAGGGGCACTTTGTTCCAAAGCAATCGGGACAAACTTGACAATTCTCGCACTTAGTTTATAGTTTATTCAGGGGCCAACCCCCGTCCATCCATCTTTATTCTTAATTGAAGGGGTAAAATTTTTTGGTCATCATAAAGTCAATCAAGAATGAAGATGCATCAGCTCAGACAATAATTAACCCGGTGTTTGATTATTGTCTCTTCACAAGTTATGCAAAATCATCAGTCAGGAGAGTCATCCACCTTAGGAAAGGGATACATCAGTCAGTAGAGTCATCCACCTTTTGAAAGGGATACGTTAGTCAGGAGAGTCGATCTGCCTTAGGAAAGGGATACATCATTCAGGAGAGTCGATCTGCCTTAGGAAAGGGATACGTGGAGAAGTCATCCGCCTTAGGAAAGGGATACATCAGTCAGGAAAGTCGATCGGCCTTAGGAAAGGGATACGAGGAGAAGTCATCTGCCTTAGGAAAGTGATAATTCAGTAAGGAAAGTCAATCTACCTTAGGAAAGGGAGACAAGGAAAAGCCACACCCCTTCGAAAAAAGGCACCACTTGGGGAAAGAGTTCACCTTAAGGAAAGAAGCTTATTCAGATCACCATCACCAACTCAGGTATAATTCTCAAACCCTCGCTTATATCGTGAGATCATGCAGATCCCTATCTGCAATGATCCCATGAGGGGTAGTCTGTAAGCATTGGATTTCAATGATCCATCTTGCAAAATGATGGTGAAAGCTAGATAATGCATTCTTTTATAGGTGTTATCCATCAGAGGTGTTCCCACTGGTGTAAAGTGAGTTTTAGCCATGACACGGAGACCTAGACTGACCTTAGGTACCCGTACAGGTGCTTCCTAGTGGTACGAATCCACTAGCAGACCTATACGGGTGACTACTTTTCGTATGCCTAGGGGGTACCCATACAGGTCCCCTGGTACCGGTACAGGTGGGACCCCACCCATATGGGTATGCTTGTTTCCCGTTCTGGCCATTTCAAAAGTGGTCTCTTACCATTTCAGGAAAAGGCAGGTATGGAATTCGGGATCACCGAATTCTAACCTAATTTTACCCTACAATTCATAAGCAAAATTACTATAGAAAAATTATAGTTCTAGCAATCTTCATAGGTATAGTTGAGGTATATGAGGTATAAAATAGGGAGAAAACCCATTCCTTGAGGTTTTGTCCACATTTTATTCATTCCTAGCTTCATTTATTAGGTTTTAGGGGAGATTTTATCCATTCAAATACTCTCCTAAATAGTCCTAACTAAGTACATACTTTGGTCGGACTCTCGCTATAGTAAAGGGATCGCCTCAAAGTGGATTCACATCATAAAGGTAATGCTCTTGAGTTTCCCAGAGACTCACATCTCAATTATATTATTACTATCAGTTTATTCCATATCGACTGTTATTTCAATTCCCATTTTGGGTCCCATCCTGATTAATACAGGCTTTGTTGGTACCTAATATATCATTTCGGTGATTGTATTGATGTGCCAGACTCGTATAAAGGGAAATCTAGCTTTTATTTCAACTCCTCTATAATTAACATATTGATATAAATTAAACACTGGTTCTGTCAGATCTGACAGGACCAGTACCGGTTCCCTATACCTGTATAGGTCCTCCCCGATAGCCGTACGGGTCTGACCCACCCATACGGGTACTGGCCTCCAGATAGAACCCAGAATTCTCTTTTGGTTAAATAAAAATCAACCAACTCACCTTTTTCCATGAGGTCGTTTTCACTAATAATCCGATAAATCAGCCCACAAAAGCTAAAATATGGTTTCACGACATAAATCATGTTTTCCTCAATAAAATGTTGATTTATGGCATGCAATAGACTGTGCTAACATCTGTGGATGTAGGGGAATTTATTTTAATTTTTGTTTTATAACTTAGAATAAATGTATCTTTGCAATTTGCCCCAATTTTCCCCCGATTGTAGTTTTTATACCCCATTTATTGCTTGTGCTTTATTATAATATGTAAAGGCATGTAACGAGTGTGAAAGAGTGTAGAAATAGGATTTCTATGATAATGCCATAAATGATGAAAATTAAAACGGTTTTACACAGTGAGTGTAATTTTGAATCAACTAAAAGAGAAATAAGTGACTCATCCGATACCTGAATCTCTGATCCAATAGGTATGAGTCCCCCACCTAGAGGAAACAGTACCAAAACTCTTTCCCAAGTAGATAACTTGGGTGGCAACTCTATCAATTATGTCGAGATTTGGGTCTCGATTCTTTTATTCATTAAAATTGGCTTATTGTGCAAACTTTAACTAAACGATGTTTTGTCACGCCTAAATCCAACCAAACCCCCAATGGGCCCCACCCCTCTCACAAAGGCACCAAGAGGGACCCAGACGTCATTGACACCTTATAGTGGCGACTCTACTTGGGACATAATCTATTAACTTGCAAAATGTTGGTTTGTTTTAAAAGCTTAAAAGATTAAGATGAGCACCAAAAATCATTTACTTGATTCAACCCATTTTTGTTTTCATCATTTGGGAAAATTATCACACTCTATCTTCTCACCTCCTTCTCTCTAGCTAGATGCGCTCTTCTTCTAGCGCTAGGTTAGGGTGCCTTATTACTTCTGCAACACTCACAAAAGTGTTACCCATGCCCCCCAAGAATTGGGGACACTCTAGTGGGTGAAACACTCATTGCTATCTCCCTCTAAAAGGGGCTTGATACGATGGGATCCTTCTACATCAACTTTCGATATATCCTTACACTATTCTTACCGAAAGCCATAGAATTTTACCCTCTAGGTACCTTGATTTCTGTGTGATATTAGATTAAGGAAGAATAACCTCAGAACTGGCGGGAGAAATAAGGACGGAATCGATCAATTCGCATGTGTTGTGTTACGTGACCTTGTAATTAAGCCAGCCATGCATCATTATTATTCGTGCATGCATAACTCATCCCAACCATGTATTGATCATTTGGTTCTCACCTGAGAAAGAATCAAAGTTTGGCAACGATCTCAAGTTCATTTGGTCCGCATTCCGGTTTTGATTCAACCAAATTCAGTTTAGGTAAGGGATGAAATGCCACCTCTGTCTCTCAGCGATCCATCATGCAGCCAGTTTAGACAGTGGGGTTTAGTTGGTCCATATGATTTAGGGGATATGATAGTTCCGCTAGCCATTAGTCGGTCTGTTTAGCCTAGCAAAGGATTTGTTGTGTTAATGTTTCAGTTTGGGGGAACTAGCCAATGTCTCAAATGCGTAGCCACGCCTAAGGGGATGACCTTCCATCTTCCAACAGGTCTACCCTTTTGGATGATTACAAATGCTCAACAAATTTTGCCTCCAGTCTAACCATAACAGGGGAAGATTGGATCCCCAAAAAGGCTGAAAAGTGGGAAATATTTGAGGAATTGGAGTACGTTTATGAAATAGAAAGAGGACTAGTGCCAATACAAGTTGAAGCTCAATTTTTGGGAGACTACTGATTCACCGATGGATCCTACCGAGATTAAGGATAAAGACCATCCACATTAGAAGGATGGTTTCAAGGATGAGGTCACCTTTTAATGTTGCTGGTATTCTGATGCAAACAAAGCATATCACAAATAAATTGATGCATTTACATTATCTTGAGCATTTCATTCTTAAAGATATCGTGCTCTCATAAAATCAATATTCTTAAAAATTTCATCATGTTTATTAAAGAAATTGAATTTGAGTACATCACAATGGCATAAGGTTCCAATGGTTAAAACTTATCACAAAAAAAGGGAGATGATAAGTGCTTAGAAAACATGATAGCCTTGGGTCTTAGCTCATCTTTTTTCCATAAGGGTGGAGGAAGATACACATCATTGAGAAAGAAAGCCAAAAAACAAGAAGGTGGGAAAAATAGAGGAAGATATACTCCACATCAAAAGCACTATTGAAGGAAAATATCTTACAACATAAATCTAAAATCAATGCAAGCTTAAATCCATTGCTCTTCCCAAGCCTTCGAAAGGGTAAAACGTCACATCAAACAAATGGGCATTTATATCAATGTAGGTACCTCTCTTGGACCTATATTCTCATCAAAGAGTCTATCTAAAAATGCTTTCTCCATTTTTTAAAAGAAAGAAGATCCCCCACCCTACATAATGATCCGAAAAGCCTCCGTAATAAAATGACCCCCTTATTTCACAAAAGAGAAGGACATGTTCATTCCAACACTAAAATAGCCCAAGCTTACCCAAAGCAACCTCTCAAGGAAGGTAATCTGGTTCTCAAATAGCTACGCCCCAGTCAACACTGATACTAGGGGCAAATTTAGGCCTAATTGGGAAGGACTGTCCAAGATTATAAAAGCGCATGGTAAAGGAGGAATCAAGCTTATGGACGTGGATGGAAATGAGTTCGTGAATCCAGGAATCAAGACAGGCTTAAGCGCTATCATGTTTAGGTTAAAAGAATTAAATCACAAAAACCAAGCATAACAAATAAAAGAAATAAAGAATAAATCACCCGGTGAGTGGTCCTCTACTACTCGAGCAAAAATTAGGGTGGAACCCGCTGATTGGTATTTCACAAATCGGTCAGGCGAAAGTTAGGGTATTCCAACAAAAATAAAGCTCACTATGTTGAAAACCCAAAAAGGGTGGCTTAGGCAAAAGTAAGGGCATCAAGAGAAAAAACGTGAGTTGCTTTCTGAAAAATCTATAAAAGGACCAGAAAGTAGGTAATGGTTAGTCATTAGAAACTATTGCCATTGCCAATGCACTCAAATTTAATTTCGTCGATAAACATGTTATGATTTGGTAAGAATCCTGGTCATATGAATGCATGCATGTCTTTAGGTGAAATAATCACAAGTATGTGAACATCAGTTTCTTCTCTAAATTTTATACTCTTTGTTATTATCTGTACTGCACGTATCATTCAACAAAAGACAAAATATCGATAGGTCATAAAAAAAGGCCTATACAAAAGTTAGAAAAAGTTTGCTGAACTGAGCCGCCAAGGGCAGTTCAGGTAAAAACTAAGACAAAAGAAAAGAAAGAGAAAGTTCGTTGAGTTGAACCACCAAGGACAATTCAGGCAAAACCTAGGACAAGAAAAATACAAAATCAGTTTGATAGATCGCATCACATCAAGCGGTCTATGTAAAATTGCAACTCAATTCAAAAATGCCAGTATTTTGCACTTACTTTGTTCTTCAAGCATCATTTGTAATAGCAATGTTTCATAGGTGAGATCCCTCAAGTTTAGTTTTCCCACTGTGAAGCTACTCGACAGCACACATCATCCCAAGTGCCAAGTGCTTCCACTAGCATTATCCAGCTTGCACCATATTACAGTTTGGACACCTCAAGGACACATTCCCCTCATGTGCAAAGAATGAATCTCATCCAATAAAGTTGCTAATATAAACAATTATAGGCATCCATACAAGCCTATACGAGTCTACAACAGGCATACGGATCTCCTCCAAAATCTTGGTAATACTCATCGATCTCAATCGGGCTAGTCTCTCAATAATCTAAAGCTTTGAAAGTTTGGTTACTAGTCAAATTCACCAGCAAATTAAGCCTATATAAAAGAAGGACAAGACAACAATGTCCTCAAGGCAAAGGATCAATCAAAGGCTCAGACAAGTAAGAAAAAGCTTACTGGATTGAAAACCTGAAAGGGTGGTCCAGGCAAGAGTTAGAGCAAAGAAAAGAAAAGTCTGTTGAGCTGAGCTGTCAAGGACAGTTCAGGCAAAAATTTGGACAAATAAAAGTTCAATAGGTCATCTCACACCAAATGGCCTATGCAAAAATTAGAACATCATTTAGAGAAAGAAAGGTTCACCATACATCGATCCAAGTTCACAGCAAAGTATGCCACACAGGACCCAAAAGTATTAAACATCCAGAAAATGAAAGTATGTCATGGTCTAAGCTACTGGGGGATCTTGTCCCGAGCAACCCCCCAGAGTTTGGTCCTGCAAGTACCCCAGCAGGTCATCCATGTTGATCATCACATGGTTTTCAGTCCCCATAGCACCCCCAATCGCAGCTTCAGCTACCCTAGCGCGTTTATCCACCTCCTGCTCGGCTCCACCACTCTAGGTCAAGGCTTGTACCACTCGGTACGCAGAAAGGTCCTCCTCAAACACAAGATTAGGCAAATCTAGCATTCATCTATCCTTAGTCATTTATGCCAACTGATCCCACAACATCTCAATCTCGACCCATGCTTAAGTAGTCTCAGCCCTAGCCTAATCAGCCTTAGCAGTCACAGCCCGCAACTGCTCCTCAAAGAATGTAGCCCTCTCTTTGGCAGCCTCCAGGTCTTGAGCATACCTACCATACTCCATGGCCAATAGATTCTGCAATGGAAAATCATAAATATGTATATAAATGTCATGGCATGCATAGTTTGTTATATTTTGCTGGTAAAAGAAACTTACCGAGGCTAGTATGTCCTGAGCTAGCAGTAAGTCCCGGACGGAGAAGAAACCCCTAGCAATCCTCCCTGCCTTAGCTATCACTCTAGTGGAACTCGAGGGGGATATCCATGAAATGGATCCTCTCACAAGGAGGAAGAAGCAAAGGATCACTGAGCTCAGTATAGGGGCCCCCCATCGACATCACTCGAGCCCCCTCACCCAACAGGTATAGCCCCTGATCCATCTCAGGCATTAGATATGGTCAAAAGACTCCTACTGGGGCAGGGGGAAGGATCAGTCTCTCTAAAATAGCACTAGTCCTATAGTCTCGGACCCTTTCGAAAAAGTACCACTCTAGGGAGAGCGGGGACTCCAACACAAAGCAGCTATCATCCATGCTTACTTGCATCCTCTCGATGTCTCCATGTATGACCATATGCCCTAATAGGTCTCAAACAACACGTACAAAGCAAAGGCACTGTAAGTATCACAACCTCGTAAATACAATTTCTACTAATGGTGGGTTGAGATGTAAGATACAGGTTTGGCATAAAAGAAATGTACCTGATTAGAGCGAAGTTAATAAGGGAACTCTGTATACTTCACTGTATTCAAGGCTTGACGCTACCAAAGCGCCCATCCATCGAAAAAAGGTTGCAAAACACCCAATTCCAAACATTCCATCCCTGAAGAAGGGAACCGTACGGGTCCATCCCCACCCGTATGGGTCTCAACTCAGCAAAATGCCACCTGTATGGGTCCCCTCCTTACACCTCGAGCTATTTTTCAAATGGGAGCAGGATCCCTCAAACAGTAGGCACAAGCATCCCATCCAACAGCTTTTTATAGCCATACGGGTCAGTATTAGGTGTACGGCTCCTACCTAGCCATGCGGGTCCTCCCTCTTATTTTAGAATGGTTTTCCAAGCAAAACTAGAACTCATCAGTAGCATGGGAACATCCGATTCTAATTAGGGCAAACCCCACTTCTCAAAACCCAGTCTTTTAGCTAATTAGGGGCTAAACCTCTATCTCACCTTGATCCTTCCTTGAAAGGGAAAATCTTTTTATCCACACAAAGTCAATCAAGAATCAAGGTAAGCCATGTCAAAGCAATTACTAACGTGAACACTTTTTCATGTTCAGGTTCATTTAATGGATGGATCCCCAAGCGGTCAAAACATGAAGGAGCAACAATCCCCATAAGACAAGAAATTCTTGCCCGAACTAAGGAAATGTTATCCTACAAGAAATCCCCAGTAAACGAATCATCTAGGAAGACACCTCCCCAGCAAAGTAGTCAACTGAGGGGTATCCCCCCATCATCAAGCAACCTAGGGGCACTCCCGAGCAGTGCTAGCCAGTAGAAGGGGCATACTAGGGGCACTCCCATTTGAGTTAGGACTAACCAAAAATCACTAAACCCAGTCTTTTCTTTCAATCGGGCCAAGTCCTGACCCACGTATCTCAAAGTTTTATTGACTAGTTCCTTTATCATGTGCAGGAACCCAAGGAGAGGAATCTGTAGGAAAAGAAGGAATTCCCCCAGTCACACTGCCACCCAAAAGGGCATCAATTGAAGGATATACCTAAGAAAGGTGCCATTCGAGAGGCACCACCTAGGGGGCATTTTCCCAAGAAGCATTCCAAGCAACCAGGCTATTGGAGGGATCATTTCCCTAATAAGTAAACCATCTGAGGGGAAACCCCCCAACCAGTTAAGCCATCCAAGGCAATTTCCAAGGGCACCCCCCGGCAGCTAAGTTTCTCTCTCCAAGGGGCACCCCCTAGCAATCCAACTTATTTAGAAGACTTACTCCTAAGCAGTTAAGCCGCTCATAGGCTATTTTCCCCCAACAGTCAAGCCACTCCAAGGGCATACCAAAATTGGGACCAACCCAATATCTCTTCACTCACTCCTTATAGTTAATTAGTGGTAGGACCCCAGTACATCTTAATACTTGATTGAAGGGGCAAAAATTTTTGTTCGTCACAAAGTCAATCAAGCATTAAGATGTACCATTTCAAGTCATATTCTGATAAAACTTATTTTTCCCTGCAGGTCAGATAAGACGAAACCCGAACGCCAACCAAAGGGGCACCTTTTCTCCAATAGAGCATCCACATCAGGATAGTTCGTTCCCTAGCAAACGAAACATTGAAGGGGCGACCCCCTATCCCCACAAGAGGCCAATCTAAATCCCCGATGATCGGATGTTTAATGGAACCATTTCCCCAGTTAGAGTGGTGTCACTCCCTAGTAGCTAGGTTATCCCAGGAACACCTTCCTCTAAATAAGTGAAATTGTCCCGAGCAGTTTCTCCCCAGCGATCTAAACAGACTAGCCATTCAAAGCCTATCTCCTCAACAGTCAGCTCCCCTAGGGGCACCCCCCAAGGAGCATTCCAGCTCAAAATAGTTGGGCCAAACCCAACATTTCTAAACACAGTTTATAGTTTATTTGGGGGCTAACCCCCATCTACATCTCCATTTTTTACAGTAACTAACCCAACATTATTATTCTCTTAACAGGTTATTCGAATTCCCCAGTACGAAAGTTATCCACCTTAGGAAAGGGATACTAGGAGAGTCATCCGCCGTTGAAAAGGGATACACTAGTAGGAGAGTAATCCTCCTTAGGAAATGGATAGATCGGTCAGGAAAGTTATCTTCCTTAGGAAAGGGATACCAGGAGAGTCATTTGCCTTAGGAAAGGGATACACCAGCAGGAGAGTCATCCGCGTTAGGATAGGGATACATCATCATCAGCCAGGAGAGTCATCCACTTTAGGAAACGGATTCGCCATTAGTAGGAAAATTGATTCACCTTAAGAAAGGGATACAAGGAGAAGTCATCAACCTTAAGAAAGGGATATATGATTAGTTAGGAAAGTAGATCCGCCTCAAGAAAGGGATACGAGGAGAAGTCATCCACCTTAGGAAAGGGATATATCATTAGTAAGGAAAGTCAATCCACCTTAAGAAAGGGATACGAGGAGAAGTCATCCTCCTTAAGAAAGGGATACATATATCTTCCCCAAAGAAGTCACCAGAGATATGCAAAGTAGAGGAAAGTTGTCTGCCTTAAGAAAGGGATGCACACAACAAACGAAAGGAGTTTGCCTCAAGAAAGGAACCCTCCCCATATCACGACATTACAAAGACCTTTACAAGGGCACATCCAGTCCAGAATCATAGCTAACCCCACTTCTCCTAAACTCAATCATTACAGTTATATTCAGGGCACGCCCCCTAGCTCACCTTGATCCTTGATTGAAGGGGCAAAAATATTTTTGTTTTCACAATAGTCAATTAAGAATCAAGGTAAGCCATTTTTGAATTGGTCACTAACAAGGATGATTTTTGTGTACAGGTCCATCATAGGAAATTTTCCCTAGCACATAAATCCTACATGAAGAGATTTCCCCAGCAGAAAAGAATTCACCCAAAAAGAGCATTACTATACTCCCCAACTGTGGAGTGAATCTAGGGGCATCCCCTTATTTTCCAATAGTGGAACCAAATCCTAGGGGTATCCCCCCATTTCTTAGTAGTGAAATCATTCAATCAAGCGGCATCCCCCATTCCCCAGCAGGAGAATCAATCAATCTAGAGGCATTCCCCCCTTAGTCCTGCCCTCCTAGGGGCATTCTTTGGGAGGCACCCTTCCAAGGGGCACTTCATTCCAGAGCAATCGAGACAAACCCGACATTTCTCACACTTAGTTTATAGTTTGTTCAGGGGCCAACCCCTATCCTCACATCTTTATTCTTAATTGAAGGGGCAAAAATTTTTGTTCATCACAAAGTCAATCAAGAATAAAGATGCATCAGCTTAGACAATGATTAACTCAGCGTTTGATTGTTGTCTCTTTTCATAAGTTATGGAAAATCATCAGTTAAGAGAGTCATCAGCCTTAGGAAAGGCATACATCCGTTAGGAGAGTCATCCACCTTAGGAAATGGATACATCAGTCAGGAGAGTCAATCCGCCTTATGAAAGGGATACATCAGTCAGGAGAATCAATATGCCTTAGAAAAGGGATACGAGGAGAAGTCATCTACCTTAGGAAAGGGATACATTAGTCAAGAAAGTCGATCCGCCTTAGGAAAGGGATACGAGGAAAAGTCATCTGCCTTAGGAAAGGGATATATTAGAGAGGAAAGTTGATCTGCCTTAAGAAAGGGATACGAGGAAAAGCCACACGCCTTTAGAAAAAAGGCACCACCTAGGGAAGAGTTCGCCTAAGGAAAGGAACTTATTCAGATCACCATCACTAACTCAGGTATAATTCCCAAACCCTCACTCATATCGTGAGATCATACAGATCCCTATCGGCAATGATCCCATGAGGGGTAGTGTGTGAGCATTGGATTTTAGTGATCCATCTCACAAAATGATGATGAGAGCTAGATAATGCATTCTTTTATAGGTGTTATCCATCAGAGATGTTCCCACTACTATAGAGTGAGTTTGCCTATGACACGGAGACCTAGACTGACCTTAGGTACCCATACGGGTGCTGCCTAGTGGTATAAATCCACTAGCAGACCCGTATGGGTGACTACCTTTCGCACACTTGGGGGGGACCCGTATGGGTTCCCTAGTACTGGTATGGGTGGGTCCCCACCAGTACAGGTATGCTTGTTTCCCGTTCAGGCCAATTCAGAAGTAGTCTCTTACCATTTTAGGAAAAGGCAGGTATTGAACTTGGGATCACCGAATTCTGACCTAATTTCATCCTATAAAAGGGGCTTCTCCTCTCATTTCAAAAGGACACAATTCATAAGCAAAATTACTATAGAAAAATAATAGTTCAAGCAATCTCCATAGGTATAGTTAAGATATAAGAGGTATAAAATAGGGACAAAACCCATTCATTGAGGTTTTGTCCACATTTTATTCATTCATAGCTTCATTTATTAGGTTTTAGGGGAGATTCTGTCCACTCAAATACTCTTCTAAATAGTCCTAACTAAGGACATACTTTGGCCGGACTCTCGCTATAGTAAAGGGTAGCCTCAAAAGGGATTCAGATCATAAAGCTAACGCTCCTGAGTTTCACAGAGACCCACATCTTAATTATATTGTTATTGTCAGTTTATTCTATATTGATTGTTATTACAATTCTCATTTTGGGTCCAATCCTGATTAACACGGGCTTTGTTGGTACCTAATATATCATTTTGGTGATTGTACTGATGCGCCAGACTCGTATGAAGGGAATTCCCGCTTCTCTTTCATCTCCTCTATAATTAACCTATTGATATAAATTAAGCACTACTTCTGTCAGATCTGACAGGACCCATACGGGTTCCCCATACCCGTATGGGTCCTCCCTGATAGTTGTACGAGTCTTACCCACTCGTATGGGTATCGGCCTCCAGATAGAACCCAAACTTCTTTTTTGGTTAAATAAAAATCAACCGACTCACCTTTTGCCATGCGGTCATTTTCACTAATAATCCGGTAAATCAACCCACAAAAGCTAAAATATGGTTTCGCGACATAAATCCCATTTTCCTCAATAAAATCTTGATTTATGGCATGCTATAGACTATGCTAACGTCTATGGATGCAGGGGAATTTATTTTCATTTTTGTTTTATAACTTAGAACAAATGCATAGGATCTCTTTGCAATTTTTATCCCCCATTTATTGCTTATGCTTTATTATAATATGTAAACGCATGTAACGAGTGTGAAAGAGTGTAGGAATAGGATTTCTGTGATAATGCCCTAAATGATGAAAACTAAAATGGTTTTACGCGGTGAATGTAATTTTGAATCAACTAAATGAGAAATAAGTGACTCATCTGATACCCGAATCTCTGATCCAATATTGTATCGAGATTTGGGTCTCAATTCTTTTATTCATTAAAATTGGCTTATTGTGCAAACTTTAACTAAAGGATGTTTTGTCACACCTAAATCCAACCAAACCCCTAGTGGGCCCTGCCTCTCTCACAAAGGCGCCAAGGGAGATCCATACGTCATCAACACCTCACACCATGGATACCTCTCCTTGAGTTCCTGCACATGAGAAAGAAAGTGGTCATTAAAACTTGAGATACACTAGTCTGGACTTGCCCCGATTAAAAGAAAAGAATGAGTTTAGTGATGTTGGGTTTGTACTAATTTGAACTGGGGTGCCCCTAGTGGTTTAGCCCGTAATTAGTTGAAAGGATGGGGTTTGAGAAGTGGGGTGTGCCCCAATTTGGATCTGATGTGCCTTTGCTACTGAGGAGTTCTAGTTTTGCTTGGAAAACTATTCTAAAATAGGAGGGAGGACCAGTATGCCTAGGTAGGACCTATACGCCTGATGCTTACCCGTATGGCTAAGGAAGTCATTGGATGGGAAGCATATGCCTCCTAGGGACCCGTATGGCTGAGGATAGGTCTAAGTGAAACCTGA
Organism: Euphorbia pulcherrima; assembly: GCA_947683365.1. Lineage (NCBI taxonomy): Eukaryota > Viridiplantae > Streptophyta > Magnoliopsida > Malpighiales > Euphorbiaceae > Euphorbia > Euphorbia pulcherrima. The sequence goes on from CANTUS010000004.1 coordinate 34,969,560, forward strand.
GTTTGATTATTGTGCCCTTATAATGGCATTTGTAACTTTGTTGTGCTTCACCCTTTGAGTACCTTGTCTTGTATCTGAAAAGAGGATCTCTACGCCATTCATGGACTCATACAAGTATGGAGGGACCGTATATGCCTAAATGAGACCTATGCTTCTTTTTTATGTTGGATCTGATGTTGGTGTAGGGTACTCTCATGGTAAGTTCAAACCTGCAAAATTTAAAACTTAAACTATACATGGTGCATGATGTATGAACATTTAGTGTTTGTACTAATGTTCGGTCCCATTTGCGGAATCTGGTTGCCGTGGGGCTTGAGCAATCGGCATATGATTTTGATGCATTCCTGAAGAAGCAAGTCCATTTCTTTGAGATCATGCCCATTCTTGAATATGGCTAACACCTTAACCTCTCTTATAAGTACACGGCTCCTAGAACGCCTCCCGTACTACTAAGCCTCATATGTTTTGATTTTCTAAATGCACAGTGTCTCTTTAGACTCGTACATCTCTTCTTTATTTATGCCCCATAATAAAAAAACTCCTTGGTATACTTGGTACCCTTTGACCCAAGGATATTCGCATTGTCGTCTTGTCCTTCTTTGGTTGGGATAAAGACTTGAGTCGTTGGTAAATTGACTAGTATCCAAACTTTTGAAGCTCCAGATTACTGAAAGACTGGCCCAACTCAGACCATGAATACTACCGAGATTTGTTAGCTGAGATTCACACTTTTCACATTAGGGAAGTGTGTTTTCGAGTTGTCCAGACTATAACATCGTGCAAGCTGGATGATGCTAGTTGAAGCACTTGGCACTTCAGATGATGTGTGCTATCGAGTTAGCTTCACAGTAAGAAAACTAAACTTGAGGGATCCCAACTGTGAAACATTGCAATTACAAATGATGCTTGAAAAACAAAAGCAAGTGCAAAATACTGGCATTTTTTGAATTGAGTTCTAACTTTTGCATAGACCGCTTGATGTGATGCGATCTATCAAACTGATTTTTGATTTTCTTTCTTTCTTCCTTTTTTTCGTATTTTGTCTTTTTGTCCTAACTTTTTCCTGAATCGCCCTTTCAGGTTTTCAAACCAGCGGACTCCTTCTGACTTTTGCATAAAACCTTATTTCTTTTTTAGATTATCGGTGCTTTTTTCTTTTTTTGAATAATACATGCATAATAAAGATAACAACAAAGAGCACAAAATGTAGAAAAAAAACTGATGTTCATATACTTGCGATCATTTCATCTAAAGACATGCATGCATTCATAAGACCAAGATTCTTAGCAAATTATAACATGTTTATCGATGAAATTAAATTTGAGTGCATAGGTAATGGTAATAGTTTCCATTGGTTAACCCTTACCTTCTTTCTGGTCCTTTTATAGATTTTCTAGAAAGCAACTGAAGTTTTTCTCTCGATGCCCTAACTTTTTTCCTAAGCCGCCCTTTTCGGGTTTTTAACTTAGCGGGCTTTATTTGCGTTGGAGTACCCTAAATTTTTCCTAACTAGTTTGTGGAATACTAATCAGCGGGTCGCACCCTAATTTTTGTCCGAGTAGTAGAAGACCGCTCACCGGGTGATTTTTTCTTTATTTCCCTTTTTTTGGCGTGCTACTTTTTTGTGATTTTTTTCTTTTAACCTAGACATGATAGCACTTAAGCCTGTCTTGATTCAGTGGATTCACGAACTCATTTCCATCCATGTCCATGAGCTTAATTCCTCCCTTGCTAAAGACTTTCTTAACCATGAATGGTCCTTCCTAATTAGGCCTGAACTTTCCCTTAGTATTAGTGTTGACTTGGCATAGCTGTTTGAGAACCACATCGCACGCCTTGAGGAGTTGCTTTGGGTAAGCATGGGCTATTTAGTGTTGGAGTGAACATGTTCTTCTCTTTTCTGAAAGAAAGAGGTCATGTTATTATGGGGAAGGTTCTCCTTCTTGTGAAGGAAGGAGATCATGTTATTATGGTGGCTTGGGATCATTGTGTAGGGTGAGGGGTCTTCTTTCTTTTGAACAAACGGAGCAAGCATTTTTGGAGGGATATTTTGATGAGAATATAGGTCTAAGGGAAGTACCTAAATTGATAAGAAATGCCCATTTTTTTGATATGATGGTTTATCCTTTTGAAGGTTTTGGAAGAGCATTAAATTAAATTCGCATTGATTTTGGATTTGTGTTGTAAGATCTTTTCCTTCAATTGTGCTTTTGATGTGGAGTATGTCTTCTTTGTTTTCATCTTGGGCTCTTGGTTTTCTTTCTTAGTGATGTGTATCTTCTTCCCCTCTCATGGAAAAGGATGAGCAAAGACCTAAGGCTATCATGTTTGCTAAGCACTTTTCATCTCTCTTTTTTATGGTAAGTTTTAACCATTGGAACCTTATGCCATTGCGATGTACTCAAATTTAATTTCTTTTATAAACATGGTGAATTCTTTAAGAATGTTGATTTTATGAGTGCATGATATCTTAAAGAATGAAATACTTAAACATGATGTGAATGCATCAATTTATTCGTTATGTGCATTATAAGTGGCATTGTTTGCATCAAAATGCTAGCAACATTAAAAGGTTACCTCATCCTTAAAATCATCATCCATATGTGGAGGGTCATCATCTTCAATCTTGGTAGGACCCATCGGTGAATCTGTAGTCTCCCAATCTTGAGGTCCTCTTCATAGTTCATCCAGGTCTTCCAATTTCCACTTTTCAACCCTTTTATAAGTGGTATATGTGATTGAGAAGTACCGGTTCCCTGATACTTCTCTATGCTAGGCATACTAAAGTTATCAAGGACCCGACCCTCTTCCTTTGAGACTTGATTGGGCCAAGAAGGTTGTTGATCCATCATGATGGAAGCAAGCAACTTTTGAAGCAACTCTTACAGTTCTAAGGATAAAGATGACACTACTTGGTGGATGCCCGTGCCGAAAGGTATACCTATTGATTGAGGAAAGGTCATCCCCTTAGGTGTGGCTACAAAATTAGGACCTTAGCTAGATCCCCTAAACTAAAATACTAGCAGTACAAACCCTTGGCCACACTGACCATCAATTGGTGGAACTGTCACACCCACTGAATGAAATGGCTGGTTGAAGTAACCAAACAGACCAACTGAACCCAACTGACTAAACTATCTGAATGATCCTCCTTGAACTTGAACAAGCGGTAAGTAAGACTGAGTGAACTAAGCTTAGAATAATGGGTTATAAGCAACCTAGATAGGGTAGGATATCCACTAACCACTGCTTCAACTGATGGAACCAGAGTAGTCACCAATTGAGAAGTATTGGTCACCCTCTCTTGTCCTCATTAAAGCTAACATATTGTCATTCACGAGGTCAAGAAACTGATTACTTCCCAAGAATTATGAGGCAGAATTTGTAATCTCTGACCTAATATCAGCCCTCGATACATTTGCCTCCTCCTCAAAACTAGCATCCTTAACCTCAGCACCCACGAGTCTATCATGGGTCAAAATACGAGACATCTCCTGAAGCTGATGAGTAGTATTGGGATCAAACTTATCATGGGTCAAAATACGAGACATCTCCTCAAGCTAATGAGCAGTATTGGGATCAAATTGACCAAACTGAGTACTAGTTGAACCACTTGGAGATGGGACATTAGCTATTAACTGAATTGGAGAAGGTGGAGGGAGCGCTGGTGTGAGCATGGTCCGTCCCAGGCCTAATGATGTCCAAAACCTTTTCAGGAGATAACAAACTGGTACTGACAAAGACCATGTTCCACCTCAAACCTCTTTAGGGAAACAAGATTTTGACATCAGTGTCGATCGACGCATGTCATCCCTTACATTGCGTCGATCGATGCTATCCCCAATGTGATGATCGATGCTACCTCGTGTCGATTTCTCTGATGACTCATCAAACCTACAAAAGTGACTCAACAAGGCTATCACATCCCCAATTGTGTCAAGCGATGGTTCCCTATTATGTCGATCGACGCTCATAGGGGAAACTAGGCCAATAACACAATAAGCCTATTCTGACACCTATTAATTTGATCAATACTCCCAATTAAGTCGATCAATGCTGCCAAAATTTCTATAAAAGGAAAGTGCACTTCGGCTATTTCCAACAACAATGAACGACAACAATCATCATTGATCAATCGAAATTCAAAGATATTTGAATTCAAAGCTTCCTCTCTAAAGAATTCCTCGTAGTATCGAGTCTATACCCAAAATATCCCAAAAACTATACCAAGGTATAGACACCCCTCCTTAAAACATCTTTTAGCTAAAAAGCTACCTACACACACCCAAACACTCAAACAAGCCCACTATACAAATTTCCCGAGGTTATCCCTGCAAAAACCCTGAGAAATCTCTAGCAGAAACACGGTTCTAGTCAGTACCAGGCCTTCTAGTCATCCTGAGGCAAACAAAAGGTAACTGAGTGTCAAACATTATTTTCCACCATGCATTCTTAATTATGCAAAGTAATCTGGACATGCCAAGCCCACTCTTCAAGGGCTAGGACCACAAAGGTCGTATCTCTCTAACTCATCCCTTTTGTTTATAAAGACAATAAAAGGATTTATCCAAATTCAAATGGCAAGTAACTATTTCATCAGGAACTAGAATCTCTCTTTTATTAGTATAGGAAGCCTACCTGGATCTGCTATACCACCAATTTCCTGAAAGAGCTAATTCGGGTGGCGACTCTAATATTACATAAAACAGGGACCCTGCTCCCGTAATTAAAAGGCTAATCCCCAAAGGAGTCCCCGACCCCTTTGTCCAGTTGGAAATGCCAAGTATGTTCTCACATACAATGAGCTGCGCACTATAGCGGAGACTCCCTCATTAAAACCTGGGAGTCTCGCGTTGGCCATGCTAATCAAACCGATGACCCGAAAGGGTCTATGAAAAAGTTCACCCACTCACAATGGCAACTCCACTGGGGACCTACTCCTTTTATAATTGATTTTTTCCTAAAATCAATTAAAGATGAAATAATGAAAGTCATTTAAATTTAGAATTATTAGGGTTTACTGCATAGCATTTACATATTTTCACACCCAGAACCCCAGTGTTCTCAATAGCGTGTCTCTAGAACTTGACTCAAGTTTGCATAGGGGGACGAGGTTGGGCTACACCAGTCGTACGTAGTACAATATAACCTAGTCGGCTTGATTAAGGCTACTGGGTTTGAGTAGATTAAACATGGAAAATGAGCTCTTGAACTCGATTAGGGTTCTTGGGCCCAAGTACATAATGCATGATTTCCATCAACTGTAACCCTGTTAGACTGAACCTAGCATATAGCAAAATAGCGCTAGAAATTTCCCCTAGGGATACCCAATAAATTTCTCAAAATCATAAAAGAGAGTACGTCCTTGCCTACTGTAGGTTGGTAAAAGAGAAAAAGCTTCCCACCTAGGGAAGATACTCACCACGATGAAGTAATAAGGTTGGAAAGGAGAGTAAAAAGTACATGTTTGCCTACCCAAACATCGTGTTCTCCTTAATGGCTAACAACACATCCTCGTGTTCCGGATCCTCTAGATTGATTGTTGTTGCACTTATTTCTCGGCCCTTTCCCTTGCTCATTTTTCTTTTAGCCATTTCTTCTACTCTGGTAGACTTGGGAGCTTGTTCATTGATGGTAATACTAGGAGCAGGCTTTCTAGGGACAATCTTAGCTCTCTTTTCTTGTAGAGCTTGATTAAAGGTTGGCCAGTTCTTTAATAGCTTTTTTCTCCATGGAAAAATTTCCTCTTCCTCCATGGCACTACTCTGATTCCTTTTCTAGTACTTCCTCATAAGAACCACTAGTGCTTTAGTGATGGACTCGATTGCCTCATTCATTTCATCTTCTTTAGCATTCCCACATACTTCCACAAAAATTGAGGTTTCAATTAGGCAGCCTTTCTTGAAATCATATACATCATTGAAGATCTCAAAACTAGGGTCCCTTTTGCCACTAACTTTGACAGGTTTGTCTTAACCTGTGAATCTTCTTTGCTTGATTTCAGCTCCTATCATGAGGCAGGACCAAGGCTTGGACTTTTTGGCACCTAGACGATTCCCTAGACCGAGTCTAAATGGCCATGGAAGAGGCGAGAGGGGTTCCAGCATTCCCTGTAGATTCTTTTCGAGCCCTTCACCCTCTACATAACCATGCTTCATGATGGTCTTCTCAATTTTGAGTAATATGTGCCCCTTAACCGAAAATTTTGTGCCTTGGTGAGCTACAGCCACCCTAGATTCCTTTTTCTCGACTTCCATAGCCACTATGATGGACGGTTTATCTACATCAATGGTTACCCACTTACCTTTATGGATGAGTTTAACTTTCTAATGAACAGTGGAAGGGACATCCCCTAATGCGTGGAGCCAAGGTCAACCCAACAGTAATGAGTAGGTGATGGGAATATTGTGAACTGTGAACAGGACCTCAAACTTTACTTTCCCAACTGTAACTTCAGCTTCGAAGACCCCAATGATACTCCTCTTTGTATCATCATACACCTTTATAATAGTATTGGACTTCTTCAATATAGATTCATCCAACCCTAGGTGAGGAAGAATCTAGGCAGGGTAGAGATTGAGGGTGGAACCATCATCCACCATAACATACAGGATATAACAATCAAAGATTTGCACCCTAATGAAGAGTGCCATATTATGCTTGTTTCCTTCAATTGGGCAGTCTGATGGATAGAACTTGATGTGTTCAATCAGATCAAGAGGAGACCCCCCAATAACTGAGAATACCTCAACCAGAGTAGTAGACAGTGTAGCTTCCATACTCAATAACTTTTCTATTAGACCCTTGCGATGATTCTCAGAGTTAATGAGGAGCTGTCAGATGATGTACTTAGCAGGGGTAACTTGCAATTACTGGATGAGATGGGTTACTTTGAATCTTTATTATCATTTCCAACTAAGGTTAGAGTTTCAATGGCGGGTGTGAAGATTGGGCCCTAATCGGTACTTGGAATGACCCGAATATCTACATCTCTGCCCCGTCTTCTTCTTAGGAGAGGATCAGAAGGAATCCTTCCACTTTGAGTGACATGCAATGCCCTATTTCTCACATAACTTCTCCCTTTAGGGCTTTCCACCAACCAAGCAGGTCCTTTGAGCTCATCATTCTCCAATACATAAGCATTGATATTAATTGGTACAAGTTGCACCAGTATAGCCTCCTTGTGATACACTCCTTCTAACTCGAATGCATCGATGTCACTCATTTAGCAAGGCCACTATCGAATAGACCATGGGATTAGCTTGAGAGATCATATTAAAGACATGGTGTGAGGGCAAGCCTGATTCAACGGCTGCAACCTATTTCTCAAAATTTGGCAGGGGGTTATTCATGCTGGGTTTAAGCTCAGGTTCCTAAACCTTCTTATCCCTAATCAAACCATGAATAGCTTCAAGCAGATCCCTACAGGCACTAGTACGATGCCTCTTACCGACGTGATAAGCACAAAAATGATCCTTGTCTTCAGGTTTGGATGGGATATAGGGCTTGATGCTCTGATGGAGGCCAAGTGCCATCAACTTAGTGAGGATGGCAGGTAGAGATGCTTTCTAGGGGGAAATCCCATCTTCGATGGTACGAACTGCGGCCACTTCTTGTTGTACTAATATTGTTTTAGGATCGCAATTAGATTTTGACTTAGAAGCCTGGGCTGGGGCTGAAGGGTCATTCTTTTTGAACCAAGGTTTGGCCGGTACACTTGCCTTCTCCAACTCCTCGATTCTTTGCCACTTCTCAACTTTATCAAAGACCTCAATGTAGCTAGAGAATTTATCCATACTAAGGACCTTACGATAAGCGGGTAGGGCACCATCCAATAACTTTACAATCATTTCTGGGAGACTTAACCTATCTTTCAATAGAACTTGAGTAGCCATCCACCTTTCGAAGTAAGGTTTAAACTTCTCATTGAGGGCCTGCTTGATAGCCTCCAAATTCTGTATGGTAGTTTTAATGGTGGCATTGAAACCATACTGCTTGATAACAGCCTTCGATAAAGCTTTCCAATTTCAGGTTACCTCATGTGACAGAGTGTCGTACCATTCGATAGCAAGACCTTCCAAGGTGTAGGGGAACATTTCAGCTCGGACCTTATCACTCAACTTCCAGATCCTCATAACCCTCTGATAGGTGGTGATATGAGATCGAGTTGGACTGGTTCCCTTATACTTTGCTATGCTAGGCATACTAAAATTTTTAGGGACCCAATCCTCCTCTCTAGCTACTTGGATAGATGGTTGGGGGCCAGGATTACCAGCAAGCAAATTATGAAGCAGGTCACATAATTTTAAAGATAGAGATGATCCCTCTGACTAGGTAATCACACCTAAGGGTAAACCTACTGATTGTGGAAAGGTCATCCCCTTAGGCGTGACGATAAAATTTGGGATCGGACCAGATGCCCTAAACTGAAATTGCGGCGACACAAACCCTTGGCTAGGTTGAGTAAACTAACTAACGACTGGAGGGGCCACTATACCCACCAACTGGAATGGCAAGCTAGCTGAACCAAATGGACCCATAAAACAAATCTGACCAAACTGACTAGAAGAATCCCCAGAGTCTGCACTGGCAGTAATTGAAACTGAGTGGACGGATTATAAGTAATTCCCGATACTGGCTCCCTGATTACTGCATTAACTACTAGAGCACTAATAGGGGCATTTAACCTTCTCTCCTCAGTTATGATTGCCCTATGGCAGCTAGCATCTTATCATCCATTCGGTCCAAGAACTGATCACTTCCTAAGTACTGGGAGATGGCATTTGTGATCTCCGACCTAACCACAGTCCTTGATGCATTTTCCTCCTCCCCAGTAGCAACATTCTCAACCTCAATATCAATCTGGCCTTCTAGAGTCAGGATGCAAGATATCTCCTCAAGATTATAGATAAAAAGATCAACTGGACTAAACTAATTATTGGATGAAATACCAGAGGACTGACATGGATCAACCCTTAACTGCACTGGAGGAACCGGGATGCAAGTCAAACAAACTTGAGATTGTAGCCAAGCTCTTTCGCTTTGAGGTTTTGGTTTTGGCTGAGGTGATAACCAAGAGATCAGTACATGCATGGGATGGTGCATGCATGCATAAATTACAATGATGCATGGAGGGGTTAATCACAACACATGCAAAGCGATCGATTCCATCCTTATTTCTCTCGCTGAGTCTGAGGGTATTCTTCCTTATTCTAATCTCACATAGGAATTAGGGTACCTAGAAGGTAAAATTCTATGGCTTTCGATAAGAATGGTGCAAGGACATATTGGAAGTTGATGTAGAAGGTTCCTATCGCATCAAGCCTCTTTTGGAGGGAGATGGCAATGAGTGCTCAACCTACTAAGGTGTACTCAATATCCCTGGCGGTCGTAGGTATCACCTTTGTGAGTGTCATGGAAATAGTAGGGCACCATATCCTAGTGCTAGAAGAAGAGCGCATCTAACTAAAGAGAGCAGGAGATGAGAAGATAGAGTGTGATACTTTTCCCAAATGATGAAAACAAAACGGGTTAAATCAAGTAAATGATTTGTGGTGCTCATCTTAATCTTTTAAGCTTTTAAAACAAACCAACATTTTGCAAGTTAAAAGATTATGAATCCCCAATAGAGTTACCATTGTGAGGTGTCAATGACGTGTGGGTCTCCCTTGGCGCCTGTGTGAGAGGTGGGGCCTACTGGGGGTTTGGTTGGATTTAGGCATGACAAAATGTTTTTTTAGTTAAAGTTTGCACAATAAGCAAATTTTAATGAATAAAAGAATCGAGACCCAAATCTCGATACAATTGATAGAGTCGCTACCCAAGTTATCTACTTGGGAAAGAGTTTTGGTACGGTTCCCTCTAGATGGGAGACTCATACCTATTGGATCAGAGATTTGGGTATCAGATGAGTCACTTATTTCTCATTTAGTTGATTCAAAATTACATTCACCGCATAAAACCATTTTAGTTTCATCATTTAGGAAATTATCATAGAAATCCTATTTCTACACTCTTTGACACTCGTTACATGTGTTTACATACTACAATAAAGCACAAGCAATAAATAGGGGGATAAAAATTACAATCGGGGAAAAAATGGGGGAAATTGCAAAGAGAACCTATACATTTGTTCTAAGTTATAAAACAAAATGAAAATAAATTCCCCTACATCCACAGATGTTATCACAGTTTATAGCACACCATAAATTAGCACTTCATCGTATTTTGTTGTAAAAATGCATCTTAACTCTTGTGGGTTGATTTACCAGATTATTAGTGAAAATGATCGCATGCAAATAGTGAGTTGGGTTGATTTTAACTAATTAAAAATGAGTTAGGGTTCTGCCTGGGGTCGATACCTGTACGGACGGGGGGGTACCCATATGGGTACCAGGGAGGACCGATATGGGTATGGTATTCCCGTACGGGTCTTGTCTGGTCCCAAATAGAAACTCATTTCAGTTAAGTTATAGATTACAGATCAATAGATTGGTGGCAGAAAAATAACATAAAGAGGGATTTCCTTCCGTATGAGTATGGCGCAGCAAATTGATATCCTTGGAGATATATGGTGCCAATAAGGGTCATACGGGTTAGAACTATACCCTAAACAAGAAATGAAAACAATAAGTATAATAGAAGTAGCAAGCAATAATAATAATGAAATAACTGAGATGTGAGTCTCTTTGAAACTCAGGAGCATTACCTTTTCGACATGAATCCACTTTGAGGTGATCCCTTTACTATTGAGAGAGCCCGACCAAAGTAGATCGCATAGGACTATTTAGGTGAGTATTCGTGTGGACAGAATCTCCCTTAAACCCTAATAAAAGAAACTAGGGATGAATAAATTATGGATAAGACCTCAAAGGAAGGGTATTCTCCCTATTTTATACCTCCTATACCCCCCACTATACCTTTTCTATACCTATAGAAATTACTAGAGTTTTTAGTATTTTTTTATATCCAAAATGTGTGTGTAAAATGTGAAGGGAAGTGCCCTTTTTATATGGGAGAGGAGGTCTAAACGCAATAAATCAAGTTTAAGACCTGCCTTTTCCTGAAATAGGAAAGGATTTCCATTAAAAAGGCCTATTTAGGCAATAAGGGTACCCATACCAGTAGGGCCTCACCCGTACTAGTACTAGGAGACCCGTACGGGTCCCCCTCAGGCATATGGAAGGGATGACCCATGCGGGTCCCCTGGTGGATCCGTACCACCAGGATGTGCCCATATGGGTCCCTAAAGGCAGACGAGGTCTCCAAACTTTGGCCATACTCAACTCTCTAGTAGTAGGAACACCCATGATGGACAACACCTGAAAGACATTGCATCATATAGCTCTCATCATAGTTTCGTGAGAAGGATCGCTAAAATCTAGTGCCCACAACATTAATTGCACTTTTGCTGTCACACATTACATCCACACATCCTGCTTAAACTCTGTAATCTACTAGTTGCTACTTGATCCATAGGAGTTGAGCAAAATAGCTTCCAACAACCATATATTCAACTTATATGGTGGCTAAGGTGGCTAAAGTTTACTTCTTAGTGTACCAAGACACCAAGCAATCTCTAAGAAAATGAAAGTCTCCTGATGTGCTTTTTCTCTCAAGCATATCTCTGCCGTAATCTGCATCAGTGTACCCTTGCAATGTAATTACCATTACTAGGATACCAAGACCAACTTCAATAGTTCCTAGAAGATATCTAAGAACCTTTTTTACAGCTTTAAGATGTGAATCCTTTGGATTGGCTTGATACCTTGCACTGTAGAAAATTGCATAATGTATGTCAAGTCCACTAGCTGTTAAGTATAGAAGTGATCCAATCATCCCTCTATAAAGTTTCTGATCTGCATCTTCTCCATCATAATCCTTAGATAGAATTGTGTCTGATCCCATAAGTGTGGACATTGGCTTGCTCTTTTCCATCTCAAACTTCTTCAATATCTCCTTAGTGTACTTACACTAGTTTATAAAGATCCCATCCAGACTTTGCTTAATATGAAGACCAAGGAAGAAGTTGAGTTCTCCCATCACTGACATCTCAAATTCCTTCTGCATTTGAGTTCTTAATCCCTTACACATCCTTTCATCAGTTATTCCAATGATGATGTCGTCCACATATATTTGGACAAGAATGACATCACCCTTTTTCTTCTTGACGAATATGGTTGTGTCTGCTTTTCCCAGATATAACCCTTATATATGAGAAATGAAGTGAGTCTCTCATACCAAGCTCTTGGTGCTTACTTCAGTCCATAGAGGGCCTTCTTTAACTTCTACACATGATCTAGATGCTTTGAATCTTCCAATCCAGGTGGTTGCTTGACATAGACTTCCTCCCGAATGACTCCATTTAGAAATTCACTTTTGACATCCATTTTGAACAATGTGAATCCCATGAATGATGCAAAGGCACATAGAATCCTAATTACCTCCAATCTTGGTACTAGGGCAAATGTTTCTTCAAAATCAATGCCTTCTTGCTGATTGTAGCCTTGAGCAACCAATCTTGCTTTGTTTCTCACCACAACTCTGGATTCATATAGCTTGTTAGAGAATACCCACTTAGTGACAATGATTGACTTTCCTTATAGAGGTTGTACTAGATCCCATACATCATTTCTTGTGAATTGATCTAGCTCTATTGGATAGCCATCATCTAGCTTTCGTCTCCTTCTACATCTTTAAATTTCTTTAGCTCAATAAGGGAGACAAAGGTAGTATGACTCATCATCTTGTTGAGTTGTCTTCTAGTTCTAACTGGATTTTGGACATTGTCCAAAATAGCTTAAATTGGATGGTCCCTATGAGTACGGATCTCTCTCTGAAGTTCTTCATGAAGTTGTGGAGCCTGTTCATCATTTACATCAACTTCTTCTTCAGGTCCTTGCCTATCATTAAAGTTAATTTCTTCAACATGGAGATTTTCTGGTGGTGGATTATTGTTGAAGTTGATTTGATCATCCTCTTCTATGTACTTCTTTATCTGAAAAGGATCTTGAGCCTTTACTGGTTCTTCTTCATCCAGAACTATATCATTTGGATCTTGACTTTTCTTTCCTGCATGGTTAGTCCCATCAAAATCTACATGTATTGACTCTACCATAGTTTGAGTTCTTTTGTTATATACTTTGTAAGCTTTGCTATATACTGAGTAGCCAAGGAAAATTGCTTCATTAGATTTAGGATCAAATTTTCCTAGTTGCTCTCTATCATTTAGGATGTAGCATTTACATCCAAAGGCTTTGAAGTACCAAATTTTGGCTTTCCTTCCCTTCTAGATTTCATATGGAGTTTTGTCTATGGTCACTCTAATGAGAGCTCTTTTTAGAATATAACATGTAGAGTTTATGACCTCACCCCAGAAGTACTTAGGCAATCTATTCTCATTTAACATTGTTCGAGCCATTTCAACCATGGTTCTATTTTTTGTTTCAACAACCCCATTCTATTGAGATGTATAAGGAGTAAAAAAGTTGTGCTCAATACCTTTGGATTCACAGAACTCTTTAAAAAGCATATTTTTGAATTCTCTTCCATTATCACTATGGATGCATGCAATGCTTATGCCCTGTTCCACTTCTATCCGGATAAATATTTTAGAGAAGTAGTCAAAGGAATCATCTTTTCTAGATAGCAAAGTAACCCAGGTATAGCGAGAATAATCATCCACTATGACCATAGTGTATTGTCGTCTACCTAAACTCATTGGTTTGATTGGTCCAACGAGATCAACATGCAAGAGTTCAAATAACTCTTTGGAAGGTATATAGGAGATGGAAGGGAAACTTTTTCTAGTTTGTTTACCTAATTGACATGCAGTGCAGATATGATCCTTGTTAAAAGCAACCTTAGGCAAACCTACAACCAATTCCTTTTTGGCTAGTTTGGATAGGAGGTTCATGCGAACATGTCCCAACCTTTGGTGACAGAGCCATGATTCTTTTTCTTTAGACACTAAACATATATTCTTTTTTGCATTTTTAATATTAACAAAATAGACGTTATTTACTCTAGGTGCATAAAGAATGAGTTGATTTGACTTACTATCAATGATTGAGCAGCCTCCGGAGTTAAAGGTGACTTTTCTTCCTTTGTCACAATGTTGTGCTACACTGAGCAGGTTGAACTTTAGCCCTTTAACTAGTGAGCCATTTTTAATTCAGATCTGATGGTTCTGTGCCAAATGATCTATCCCTTTTGATTGTCTCCAAAGCTTACATTTGCACCTTTCTTCCGGGTTATAGGGATGAAGGCTTTCTCATCACCGATCATGTGCCTTGAGCATCCACTATCAATGTACCATGTTTGTTGATCTTCAGTTTACTTAAGGCATACTTGCAAAACAAATTAAGTGGTTTTGGGTACCCAATCAGATTTGGGTCCTCTCGGGTTATAAACCATTTTCGGCCATGGATTAGCATCATAATAACCATTTTTAAATCTACACATTTTAGTCATATGGTTATTTCTACCACAAAACCTGCATCCAAAGACTGTCTTGTTCTGTTCAAACTTCTTCTCAATCTTTTTGAGATCTTCCTTTCCATAGTCTTCGGAGTACCCAGCCTTAGACAATGATGATTCTCCTTGTTCTTTTTGAATCCAATAGTTGGCTACAGATTCTTTCTTTGTTTAAGTGGTTAATGATCATAGATTTCTATAGCTTTTCCCTTTTGAGCAGCTATATACTTTTGAACTTGAGGTATTCTATTTTGAGGCACTGAGTTCTTTTATGCTTGAGGTTGTCTCCAGACCTTCCTTATCTTTGAAGGTTCTAGATTCCTTCTTAGATTTGATGATACTAGTTTTCTTCCATGAGCCGGCTTTGAGGTTCTTCTAGCATCTTCCTTTATCAAGGTTAGCTCTTTATCAACCCAAACACATTTTCACTTAGTATCTAGACTTGATTCATTAGGAAGTTCTCTTCAATAATGTCTATATGCTTTGTGACTCTTATGAGATTGATATCCTGAGCTAATGCTTCAGCATCTTCATCGAGCTCCATCACTTGTCTTTGAGGGGATTTTATGGCTTTTGTAGTTTTCTTTACGTTGTTGATCACAATCCCTAAAGCTTTAGCAAGATCAAGGTTAGATATAGAATTAGAGTGATTGTTTACCTCAGTGCTAGCTGTCTCAAACTCTTATTCTTCAATTTATTCTGTGACTTTGTTAGAGGCTTTTCTTCCGTGCTTCTCTATCTCTGGATTAGATATTGCCATAAATGCACAATTGGCAGTCTCTTCTTCTTCTATGGAAGATAAGGCAATGCTTTCCTTGTTGTTGGTCCATGTGGCCACTATTGCCTTCTTCTTGTATCTTTTGTCCTTTTTGAGTTTAGGACACTTTGATTTAAAATGTCCTTTCTCTCCGCATTTGAAGCTGGCAACTTCTTTCTCTGGATCTTTCTTTTCTTCCGATGCCTTTCTGAACATGTCCTTTATTGAGGACTTTCCTTCTTTCTTCTAGAATTGAATTTTCTAGAGCTTTTCCTTCCTTCATTTCTTAGGAGTCTATTGAACTGTTTGGCTAGAATAGCCATTTCTACTTTGTTATAGTAAGATTCCCTTGAATGCTTTTTCGTTCTGGAGAAAGCTGATCCGGAGGAATCTGCTTTGAGAGCAATTCCTTTCTTTTTCTCCTCAAGCTTCTTCTCTTGCTAGTTATATCGCTCCAAGGATAGTTCTTGAGTTAAGAGATTGCTAATGAGCTCATCATAGCTGTAGAACTTAAGATCATGGGATTCTTTAATGGCAGTCTTCTTGTTATCCCATTCTTTTATGAGGCTCTAGAGGATCTCTTTCACCATTTCTTCTTTAAAGATTTCCTTTCCTAGCCTCTTCATTTCATTTACTAGATTTATGTATCTGAGTTTCATGCTACTGATTGAGCGCTTTGGTTCCATCTTGAAGGTTTCTAATTTTTGCTGGAGGAGATCAATCCTGTCTTCCTTGACCTTGTTGCTTCCTTCATAGGTCAATTCAAGCTTCTGCCTGATTTCTTGTGGAATTTCACATCTTGATATCCAATTAAATTCTACTGCACTAAGAGTATAATGAAGCATGTTAATAGCATTTACATTTTCATGCAATTTCTTATAATCGTTTACATCCCACTGATTAGAGGATTTCCTAGTAGTGATACCCTCAGCTTCATAAGTGGGGACATATGGGCCATCTTTCATGGCCATCCATGCTAGCATGCTCTGATCTTAAATGAAGTTCTTGATCGAGGTTTTCCAGAATGTTTAATGTTCATCGGTGAAGAGTCGAGGACGGGTAATGGACATACCCTCCGGAAGAAGCTGAGAGTTATTCAAACTCATATTGCTTTTTAAGGATTAAAATGGACCTTTAGCTCAAGATTGTTAAGTCTCTAGTTCTGAGCACTTGCTCCGATACCACTTGTTGGTCCTTATGCTTATATATTTATGGTTAGAGGGGGAGTGAATTTTGCAAAATTTATAGACGTATAAAAATCTTCTGTAGCATGTTTGATTTTAGTCTAGAGTTAATAAATCCAGATGATGCATATATAAAATATAACGCAACAAAGTAAAAGATTGAAGAAAATCAAACACAAAGGGTTTATATTGGTTCCGCCCTGCCCATGTTTAGACTCTGTAGTTTCCTCTACCGAGCTTAATTCCACTAGTGGAATTCCTTTCAATTGCCTGAATTCAAGCCTTTACAGTTGTCTCCGAAGATGTTTTCTCATCCGGGTGTAGGATATACCACCAAAGACTATTGGTCCCTGTACGTACGTTTATAAGGTCAGAGGGGGGGTGGTGAAAGACCCTTTTTTGCAGAATTTACAAACTTTTATAAAGTTCTTTGTAGCGTATTTGATATGATTCGGATGTAATGGATCTGGATGATGCAAATATGAAATGATGTGCAATAAACTAAAAAGTTAAAGAAAATCAAACACTACGATTTTATCCTGGTTCGACCCCACCTACTCTAGTCCCTAGAGTTTCCTTCCTCTAAGCTTTGTCTACTAGTGTATTTCCTTTCCAACTGGCAGGAATTAAGCCTTACAATTGTCTCCGGAGATTTATTCTTCTTAGGATGTAGGATATACTACTAGAAGCACCAACTCCTACCTGAGTCCTCTTGAGCTTGTCTCTAGATGGTAAACCCTCTTCCAAATGTAGGATATACTACTAGAAGTACCAACACCTAGCAGAGTCCTTTTTCTTTAGTAGGATATACTACTAGAAGTACCAACTCCTAGCTAAGTCCTTTTTCTTTAGTAGGATATACTACTTAGATTCTACCCAAACCTAAGCCACGTTCTATAGGGAGATTCCACTTAAAGCACCAACTCTAAGCCAGATCCCAATCTCAATACTAACCCAAATATGAGATCTTACAACTGATTTTTCAAGAATTTGGTTTTTGAATTCTTCAAGTTTATAACTCACTTGATAATTCTTACAAAACAGATGTGGAATATTCTTAGTTCTTAGAGGGATTTTGTTAATTGATTGAATTAGCTTAAACTCTATTTGTAATGGCTTCTTATGAAATCAACCAGCACATTCTCAATGTGTGAAGATCTTCTTTTTTAGGATTTGATCATAAATGTAGCCGTTGTGTACTATTAAGGTAGATCTTGAATCTTCACCATTGATCAGGTATGATGTGGGGCATCCGGAGCCATTGATTAATCCGTTAGACTGAATAAATATCCCGTTTGAGTTTTTGGGATTAAGGCTAAAAAGTTGTTAGTGATCGTTTGTTTAGATTTTAGGGATTTGCCAACTTTTATGCTGTTTGTTTTTGGTATGAGCTCCATGCACCATTTCCATTGGTCTATGTTGAAAAAGGTTGTTACCTTTTTCTTTTTCATGTGCTAGTCCTCTTGTCCTTTTCTGAAATGCGTGCTAGTCTCTTTTTCAATACTCATGGCAAAAGGATCTTTGACTTCAGACCAAATATGGAGGGAAAAGGTGAATTTGAACTCTTTCCCTTTGTCTTGATAATTGAGTCTTCCAGATGTCATCAGACTTAATACATCCAGATTCTTCTTCAATCAGTCCTCTCTTCCAGATGCTGCTTTTGAGTGGTTGAAAGTTTATTTCTTTTTCAAACTTTAACCGAATACTTTCCTTGTGTGCTTGGGTGTTTGGAGTCTTCAATATGTGTCTAGATGACTCGACTTGGACGCATTTGTTTTCTTTAGGAGATTATAGGTTTTTGTTTTCTTCAAACCTAATATGGATGTGTTCTTGAATTAGTTCTTCTGGATCATTGTTTTCCAATGATCTCCCCCATTTGATGGAAACAGAAACCTAAGTACATTTAAGCATAAGCATATGAGATTTATTAACTAAGTATGATTCTTGATAGTTAGCCATTTATAGTTTTACTCCCCCATAATTCTAGCATCCTAACTCCCCCAATATTTTTGCATCTTAGCTTCTAAGTTTTTGAAGTACAATTATTGATTGTACTTAGAAGCAATTTTTGAGTAGAATTTTTCGCTATATAATTCTGCTATTAATAATAGTTAACCTCAATGAAGTTCCGGATTACAAGATACAGATGTATATAAGTGAAATAAAATTTACATAGCTAGCTTTTAAGTGTTTACAATGAAAGAATAAATAGTAATACTACCAACTATACTGCCCTTCTATAGCCTCACCTTCCTTGCTTGTGCTCTTCTCCCCCTTTTTATTAGTATCAGATTGGGGGTCTATTACCATATAAGTTTGTTGATATCAGTTCCTCTTCCATGCTCCAGAATACACAGAATAATCAATATTTCCTTTAAGAGGCTTCTCGAGGATTGTGTCTACAGTGGAAGGAAGGAGATGGACTGGTTTGATGAGCATCCGTAGCAGTTTGTAGGACTTGACAAGATTTGGAGGCATCATCAAAGCATGTTGCCTATCTTCTTCTTTGAAAAATGGAAATAGTCCTTTGAGAAGAGTCAGATTGCATTTGTATCCAAAGAAACATATATCCCCAATGTGTTGGATAAGGCTCAGGAGAAGGCTTTTCGGAATTGTAGGTGAGGTTTCGGATGTAGATGGAGTATTGAGCGAGAGATTAGCCATGCCAGATTGGAGTTGTTAAATCTCCTTGATGATGTCTCTTAAGACATTATGAAGACTGGTGTTGAGGTCTTTGAGTTCTTTGTCACAATTTTCCTTCCAATTACTTATAAGCTTTTCTGTTTCGGAAAGATGACTCCCAAAGTCATTGCTTATATCTTCAATGTGCTTCTCCAAGATCTTTGGTAGCTCTTCATCAAGAAAGTTGCATAACATTTCTTGAGAGGCATGGTTTTCCTCATTTAGAAAGGTGAGTCTAGAGGAGATGTCCTTGGAAGATTGGGTGATGGCTTGAGGAATGAATTTTTCCAAGTTTTCAAACTTGCTGTCAATGTACTCCTTTAGTTTTGCTTTTAATTCAGTAGATGAGGAGGTGATTTTTCTTATGATGGTTGCATAGTTATTGTCAGCTCCGGTAATAGCTTGATTTATAGAGTGATTTGCTCGAGCAATGTTTGAAGTTAACTAATTTAATACTGTAGTGATTTTGGAGAGTGAGGTTTCCGCTACCAGCTCTGCTGTAGGGAATAAATCCACGTTCGCTTCAATGCTCTTCATAGTAGTCTTTATTTCCCCCAACTCTTCTTTGTGATTTGGAGTCATAAATTTTTTAGTCAGGAGATTCTCCACGGATTTCAACTGTGCACAGATACCCTGCTAAATTTTCTTTATCTCATCTTCTTTTTGCCCTTCAATGGTGGCTTGCTCCAACAGACTAAGGGCCATTTGTATTTTCTCAGCCCTGGTGGGATTTGGATTAATGGTTGGATTCAGTTACAATCTTTCTGGAGTGGATTCTTCCTCGGATCCAGAGCTACTTCCGATTTTCCTCTGATTTGAAAGATTCCTCTTCCTCATTCCTCCCCCTTTTCCTTTTCCTCTGTTTCCTCTTCTAGCCCATCCTCCAGAGTTGCCTCACCCTTTGAGTCCACTTTAGAAGAATTCTCATTGGATCTCAGACCATCTCCCTCCACCGGAGCATTTTGCTCTAGATTAGACTTATCTTAGATGCAGTTTGATTGTCTATATCTAGGTTGGTCTATTTTTCAGCAGTATCACCAACCAGTTCAGCATCATTCGCAGAGTTAGAATTAGAAGTTACCTTAATGTTTTAGTGTTCAGTAGGCTAGGAGGTTTTAGATTCTTCTTGATCTTCCCCAACATTAGCTTCCAGATGATTGGAATTACCCTTAATCTCCGCTTCTGTTGCCTTTCCATGACTTATGGTGTTTACTACTTCGGTTTGGTCTAGAATATTGGTACTGTCCTCAACATTCTCTCCGAAAGTGCCAGATCTACAGAGGAAATGATTATGGGTGGGCTGATAGTACTTGCATTTTTGGAAGAGCCTTCGGGTCCCTCCTTTATGAGTAGGTTTGCTTTTATGTTATACCAGACAGCTTCCATCATATCAGCAAACTGAGGATCCTCCGGATGAAGATTTTACAAAATGATGGATCTTGGCATGGATCATGATTTCCTTACCTTTAGATTTTTAGCTTTGATCCATTTCCTAGTGTTGGGACAGGATCTTGGATGGCAATTCTCGAAGCAGGCTTCCTAGGTGTTAACTTAACTCTTTTTGCTTTAAAAGCCTCACTAAAAATGGGTCCATTTTGGATGAATTACCTCTTGGCAGCAGGTTCCCCATCCCTAGTTTTCTCAGGGTCAGAGCCACTCCCTTCTTCCAGGACATCTTCAATGGTGGTCTAGGCCCCTTTCCACCATCCCTTCCTTATGGCAGCAGCAGCTACAATAATTGTTTTGGTAGCTTCCGGTTCACAAACTGGATTCTTTGTTGTAGTTTTAATAAGCATTCTTCTTCTCTTAAGTTTCTTCGGAGTTGCCTTCATTAGTTGGGTGAGTGTAAGGGTGTCCTCATTTACGTCCTTAACCTGCTCCACTACAGGCTTTAAGTTTGCTTTCCTTTAAGTTCTAGGCTTAGTGGTTCTATCCCTTTTTGCTTTTGGAGCTGGTTCTACAGAACTTCTGGCTTTTCAGACCTTGCTCCTGTCCTGCTCTTCCTTCTTCAGTATTAAGGCCATCTCCTGATCCGAAGTTTCTCTGAAGTTCAACTTTTTAAAATTCTTCTCAATTATTTCTTTCCCTTGAATAGACAAGATTTTGGATAGATTTATCCCCCTTTCAAGAAGGATCTTAGTAATGAGTGTGCCATGAGTGTTCTTATGCTGCCTCATGAAGTGGAGAACTAGGACATGCATGTTAATAACTCTACTTTCGACCCAATGCTGCAGAATGCAATGTTAAAAGGAAGATGCAGTAGTGACGGAGCCTTTCCGGATAAGGACAAATTTGGCTAAAATGAATTGCAACACCTTGGGGGTTTCTAGCCAGTGGGTAGAGAACTTGTCTCCAAAATAGCGGATTGGGAGCCACATCTTGGGATTATACTTAACCTTAAGCTCGTCACCATCATTCATTAGAAGAACCCTATCATTCTTCATCCAAAAATGAGTCACAAAGAACTCCAGAGTGATTGTTATCACCTTTCCTTGCACTTTGGTCTGAAGGGCATCATAATAAAAATGAACCATTAAGTTATCATAGAATTCTCTGACAAGATCCAGATAGGTAGGAAGGTTCATCTTGAGGAAGACCTCAAGATGTTGGTCTTTTAGGAGTTGTGAGTAGGGTTCAGTGTTAAGCAAGTAGTTGTCGGCCAAATAATCTGAGGGAGCTACTGAATCACGGCTTTTGAGTTTCAGAGGAATAAAGTCACCATTCTTGAGATTAGATTCTTTAAAGATGTTTTTAGGAGGAGGTTGAATGGTTTGATATTGGGTGTTTGCCATTTGATAGTTTGGGAATGGATTTTAGAATTCTACGGTTTCTAGAATTAAAATTGTAGAGTAACGATAGATTAGTTGCTCGCGTGAGGATGAAGAAGAAGTTTCGGGGCTTTTCATAGAATTTTCAAGGTGAGGTTAGAATGGTAATCCGAAAGCAGTTAGATTTAACTAGATTAATGACATGACAGTTAAAATTGAGGAGAGAGGTAAATGGCATTTAAATCGGAGAATTGGAACTATTTAATTTGTAAAGCATCTGTTATTTTTAATGCACCTGAAATGCCCAATAAATGCTTGAAATTCAAAATGCGTACAATTACCTTTTTGCAATTTTACTGCCATGTGTCACTCTTGCTGCTGAGCTGGCAATATTCCTTCCAAATCTAGGGTCAAATAACTTTTCTTCATTCTTTTGATATTTTTGACTTGTAGAAGATCAAAGTGACTTCTGTTTGTCTTCCAGATCTTTGTTTAAATTGGATTTGACATTCCAATTGCCTCTCTTAGCTTGTTGAATTGATCTTCACTTAGTGGCTTAGTAAAGATATCTGCCCTTTGCTCATTTATTGGAATGTAAACTAAGGTGACATCCTTATTCATTACATGATCTCTGATGAAATTGTGCATGATATTGACATGCTTCATCCTTCTATGTAGCACTAGATTTTTAGACACATCAATTGCACTTTGTTGTCACACACAACATCCATGCATCCGGATTGAACTCCATAGTCTTCAAGTTGTTGTTTGATCCATAGGAGTTTAGCAATACAGCTTCTTACAGCCATGTATTCTGCTTCAGTGGTTTATATTGCTACTAAAGTTTGCTTCTTGTTATACCAAGATATTAAACAATCTCCAAGGAAATGATAGCCTCCAGATGTGCTTTTTCTCTCAAGCATGTCTCTTCCATAATCTGCATCAATGTACCCTTGCAAAGTGAAATTTCCATTGTTAGGATACCATATTCCAACTTCAATTATTCCCAACAAGTACCTGAGCACCCTTTTTATAGCCTTAAGATGGGAATCTTTTATATTTGATTGATACCTTTCATAGCAGCAAACTATATAGTGTATGTCAGGTCTGCTAGCTATCAAGAATAAAAGTGATCTAATCCTTCCTCTATAGAGCTTTTAATCCACATCTGCCCCTTCACAATCCTTTAAAAGGACTTTAGCTGAACCCATAGGAGTGGATATTGGCTTGCTTTTTTCCATCTCAAGCTTCTTTAGTATCTCTTGGTGTATTTGGATTGGTTTATGAAAATCCCATCCGAACTCTGTTAGATTTGGAGACCAAGGAAGAAGTTGAGTTCTCCCATCATTGACATCTCAAATTCCTTTTGCAACTGAGAGCTGAATTCCTTACACATCTTTTTATTAGTTGCTCCAAAGATAATGTCATCCATATAGATTTGGACAAGAATGACATCATTCTTCTTTTTTCTTGATGAAGAGTGTTGTATATGCTTTACCCCAGATATAGACCTTGGATATTAGAAAGGAAGTGAGTCTTTCATACCAAGCTCTTGGTGCTTGCTTTAATCCATAAAGAGCCTTCTTTAACTTGTACACATGCTTTGGATGCTTTGGATCTTCAAATCCTGGTGGTTGCTTGACGTATACTTCCTCTTGAATGATTCCATTTAGAAATGCACTTTTGATATCCATTTGGAATATGGTTAATCCCATAAAAGATGCAAAAGCATATAGGATCAGGATTGCCTCCAATCTTGCCACTAGTGCAAATGTTTCCTCAAAATCAATGCCTTCTTGTTGATTGTAACCTTGTGTAACCAGTCTTGTTTTGTTTCTCACCATAACTCTAGATTCATCAGGCTTATTCCAGAATACCCATTTGGTGCCAATAATTGACTTTCCTTCCGGTGGAAGTACTAGATTCCAGACGTCATTTCTGGTGAACTGATCTAGTTCTTCTTGCATTACCATCATCCAATTTTCATCTCCTTCTGCATCTTGAAACTTCTTTGGCTCGATGAGAGAGATAAAAGCAGCATGGCTCATCATTCGGTTGAGTTTTCCTCTAGTTCTAATTGGATTTTGGACATTATCCAAAATGGCTTCTACTAGATGGTTTCTTTGTGTCCTTGTCTCCCTTTGAAGGTCTTCTTGCACTTCTGGAACTTGTTCTGCTACTGCATCCAGTTCTTCATCTCCTCTTTGTCTATCATTGAAATCACTTTCAACATTGTTTGGAAGATGATCTTGATTGAAATTGATTTGCTCATCCACTTCCTTATACTTCTTAATCAAAAATGGATCTTGAGCCTGCAATGGTTTTGCTTCATCCGGAGTAGTCTCATTCGGATCTTGGCTTTTCTTGCCTATATGGTTAGTCTCATCGAAATCTATATGTATTGACTCTACCATAATTTGTGTTCTCTCATTATTTACTCTATAAGCTTTGCTATGTCTTGAGTAGCCAAGCAAAATTGCTTTATCAGATTTAGGATCGAATTTTCCTAGTTGGTCTCTATCATTTACAATGTAGCGTTTACATCTAAAGGCTTTGAAGTACCCAATCTTGGGTTTCATTCCCTTATATATTTCATAAGGGGTCTTATCTATGGTCTTTCTCATGAGAGCTCTCTTTATGATGTAACATGCTATGTTTACAGCCTCACCCCATAAGTATTTAGGCAACCTATTTTCATTTGGCATTGTTTGAGCCATTTAAACTATTCTTCTATTTTTCCTTTCAACAACCCCATTCTGTTGAGGTGTATGGGGAGTAGTGAAGTTGTACTCAATGCCTTTGGATTCACAGAATTCAACAAAATGCTTACTTTTAAATTCTCCTCCATTATCGCTCCGGATGCATGCAATGCTTATGCCCTGTTCTACTTCTATCTGGATGAATATTTTTTAGAAATGGTCAAAGGTTTCATCCTTGCTAGCTAGCAAAGCAACCCAGGTTTAACGAGAATAATCATCTACTATAACCATAGTGTATTCTATTCTACCTAAACTCAATGGTTTGATTGGACTAAAAAGATGAATGTGCAAGAGTTCTAGGACTCTCTTAGAGGGTATATAGGAGATGGAAGGGAAACTTTTTCTATGTTGTTTACCTAATTAACATGCAGTGCATTTATGATCCTTAGCAAAAGCAGCTTAGGAAAACCCACAACCAAATCCTTTTTGGCTAATTTGGATACCAGGTTCATGCTTACATGTCCCAACCTATAGTGGAAAAGCCATGATTCTTCTTCTTTAGACACCAAGCAAATATTCTTCTTCTCATTTTTAATGTTAACATAATAGACATTGTTTACTCTAGGTGCATAAAGAATAAGTTAATTTTACTTACTATCAGTGATTGAGCAGCCTCCGGAGTCAAAGGTGACTTTTCTCCCTTTGTCACAGAGTTGTGCAACACTTGGCAGGTTGAACTTTAGTCCATCAATGAGTGAGACATCCTCTATCTTTAATTTAGATCCAATGGTTCCATGCCCAATAATCTGACCTTTTTTATTGTCTCCAATGCTTACTTTTCCACCTTTCTTCCGGATTAAAGTGATGAAGGCTTTCTCATCACCAGTTACGTGCCTTGAGCATCCATTATCAATGTACCATGTTTGTTGATCTTCTGTGGATCTAAGGCATACCTATAAAACTGATCAAGTAGGTTTAGGTATGCAATTAGATTTGGGTCCTCTTGGGTTATAAACCATTTTAGATCAAGGATAAATATCATAATGACCATTTTTGAATCTACACATTTTAGTCATATGGTTATTTGCTCCACAAAACCTGCACCCAACGACCGATTTATTGTGCTTAAGCTATTCCTCAATCTTTTGGAGATCCTTCTTCCCATAATCTCTGGAATATCTTGCTTTGGCAAGATCCAGATGTTTGGTTTGAATCTGATAGTTTACTAGAGGGGCAACTTCTGCTCTATAGTTTTTCTTTTTCTTGGTGAGTTGCTCATCATAGCCACTTTAACCTTTCCTTTTTGAGCCACTATATATCTTTGAGCTTGATTCCTTTGCCTTGGTGGAGCATTGTGTTTTTGAGCTTGAGGCTGCTTCCAGATTTTCTTTTGTTTTATAGGTTTTGGATTCTTGTAGATGCAAGATCCAGCTTCCTCCTTTGATTTGAGGATTCTGGTTTCCTTTTGGATGTCTCCTTCATCATAGCTAGTTCCCTGTCTAGCCCGGTTACATTTGCACTCAATATTTGCACTTGATACCGTAGGAAGTTTTCTTAAACCACATCAATGCGCTTTGTTGTTCGGGTTGAGTTGATATCTTGTTCCATTGCTTCAGCATCTTCAGCAAGTTCTATCACTTGTCTTTGGAGGGATTTGATAGCCTTTGTGTTCTTCCTCACATTGTTGATTACGATCCCTAAAGCTCTAGTAAGATCAAAGTTAGATACAACATTTGATTAAGAGTTTACCTCAGTACTTGCTGTCTTAGATTCTGACTCTTTAATTTGCCCAGTGACTTGCTTTGATGGATTCCTTCTGGATTGATCTACTTCAAGATCAGATAGTGCCGCAAATGCATAATTTGTAGTTTCTTCTTCTTCCGTTGAAGATGAGCTACTACTTTCTTCACTATCGCTCCACGCGGCCACCATTTTCTTCTTTTTATATCTCTTTTTCTAGTTAAGCTTAGGACATTTGGATCTGAAATGTCCTTTTTCTCCTCATTCAAAGCAGGATGATTCTTTTTCAAGATCTTTCTTGTCTTCCAGAGCTTTTCTAGGCTTATCCCTTCTGGAGGAGCCTTCCTTCATTCTTTTGGAATCATATTTTCTAGAACTCCTTCTTTCTTTTCTTCTCAGGAATCTACCAAACTCCTTGGCTAGCATATCCATTTCTTCTTTGTTGTAGTGAGATTCCCTTAACTGCTTTTCTATTTTGGAAGAGACTGATTGGATGAATCTGCCTTAAGTGTGATGGCTTTCTTCTTTTCTTCTGGCTTATTCTCTTATTGATTGTATTTTTCCAAGGATAGTTCGTGAGTCAAGAGATTACCAATGAGTTCATCATAACTGTTAATGTTCAAGTTATGAGCCTCCTCAATGACAGTCTCTTTGTTGTTCCACTCCTTGGTGAGACTCCGGAGAACTTTCTTCACCATCTCTACTTTAGTTTATTCTTTCCCAACCTCTTCATTTCACTGATCAGATTGGTGTATCTGGTATTCATGCTACTAATGGATTCCTTTGGTTCTATCTTGAAGGTTTCAAGCTTTTATTGAAGAAATTCTAGTTTGGCTTCCTTGACTTTGTTGGTGCCTTCATAAGTCACTTCAAGTTTCTGCCATGTCTCTTGTGCAGTTTCACTTCCAAAAATCCTATAAAATTTAGCTGCACTAAGAGCACAATGAAGCATGTTAATAGCATTTGCATTTTCACACAACTTTTTATAATCATTTTCATCCCATAAATTTGAGAGCTTCCAGGTAGTTAAACCCTCTACTTCATAAGTAGGAACATATGGACCATCATTAATGGCCATCCATGCCAGCATGCTTTGAGCCTGAATGAAATTCTCTATCCGATTTTTTCAGAATGTGTAGTGTTCACCGGTGAAGAGTGGAGGACGGGTAATGGACATACCCTCTAGAAGAATTTGTGAGTTGTTGAAACTCATTTTGATTCTTGGATCAAAATATGGACCTTTAGCTCGAGATTCTTTGATCTCTAGTTTTGAGCACTTGCTCTGATACTACTTGTTGGTCCTTGTGCGTATGTTTATAAGGTCAGAGGGGGGTGAATGACCCTTTTTTACAGAATTTACAGACTCTTATAAGGTCCTGTGTAGCGTGTTCATTATGTAATGGATGTAGTGGATCCAGATGATGTAAATATGAAATGATGTGCAATAAACTAAAAAGTTAGAGAAAATTAAACACTATGATTTTATCCTGGTTCGGCCCCGCCTACTCTAGTCCCTAGAGTTTCCTTCCTCTGAGCTTTGTCCACTAGTGTAATTCCTTTCCAACTGGCAGGAATTAAGCCTTACAATTGTCTCCAGAGATTTATTCTCCTCAGGATGTAGGATATACTACTAGAAGCACCAACTCCTAGCTGAGTCATCTTGAGCTTGTCTTAGGATGGTAATCCCTCTTTTGGATCTAGGATATACTACTTAAAGCACCAACTCCTAGCAGAGTCCTTTTTCTTTAGTAGGATATACCACTTAGATTCTACCCAAACCTAAGCTGAGTCCTAAGGGAGATTCCACTTAAAGCACCAACTCTAAGCTAGATCCCAATCTCAATACTCATACAAGTATGAGATCTTACAACTTATTTTTCAAGAATTTGGTTTTTAAATTCTTCAAGTTTATAACTCACTTGAGAATTCTTACAAAACAAATGTGGAATATTCTCAGTTCTTAGAGGGATTTTGTTCACTAATTGAATTAGTGTGAACTCTCTTTGTAATGGCTTCTTATGAAATCAACCAACACCTTCTCAATGTGTGAGGATGTTATTTTATAGGCTTTGATCATAAATGTAGCCATTGTGTACTATTTAGGTAGATCTTGAATCTTCACCGTTGTTCAAGTATGATGTGGTGCATTTGGAACTATTGATCTATCTGTTAGACTGAATAAATATCCCAATTGAATTTTTAGGATTGAGGCTAAAAAGTTGTTAGTGATCATTTGTTTGGATTTTAGTGATTTGCCAACTTTAATGCCGTTAGTTTTTGGTGTGATCTCCACGGGCCATTTCCATTGGTCTATGTTGAAAAAGGTTGTTACCTTTTTCTCTTTCCTGTGTTAGTCCTCTTGTCCTTTCCTGAAATTCGTGCTAGCTATCTATATTTTAAACTTTAAGGAAAAATGATCTTTGACTTTAGACCAAATATGGATGGAAAAGGTGAATTTGAACTCTTTACCTTTGTCTTGATAATTGAGTCTTCCGGATGTCATCAGACTTAATACATTCGGATGCTTCTTCAATCAGTTCTCTCTTCCGGATGCTGCTTTTGAGATGTTGAAAGTTTGTTTATTTTTCAAACTTTAACCGAATGATTTCCTTGTGTACTTGGGTGTTTGGTGTCTTCAATATGTGTCCGGATGACTTGACTTGGACTCATTTGTTTTCTTTAGGAGATTATATGTTTTTGTTTTCTTCAAACCTGATTCGGATATGTAATTAAATTAGTTCTTTCGGATCATTATTTTCCAACAAAGACACCAATCTTCAGTTGAGTCCTTTCTCGCTATCTCAGAATGATGATAACTCTTCCGGATGTAGGATATACCACCAAAAGCACCAACTTCTGGCTGAGTCCTCTTCTTTAGTAGGATGTACCACTCAAACTCTACCCAAGTTCAAGATAAATCCCACAGGGATGTACCACTTAAACCTTTCCAAGTTTAAGCTAAGTCCTAATCTCAATACTCACCTAAGTATGAGATTTTACAAATGGTTTTCCAAAAAAAGGGTTTTGAATTCTACAAGTTTATAGTTTACACTTTTGAAATCTTAAAAAAATTATCTGAGTTAAAGGTTCTTAGGGGGATTAATTTTACAGATTGAAATAGCTTAAATTCTTAATGTAATAGCTTTTTATGTAAACAACTAGCATCTTCTCAACTTGTGAAGGTTCCCTTATATAGTCTATGGATCATAAATGTACCTATTGAATGCCATTGGTGTCATCTTGAATCTTTACCAATGTCCAGATATGAAGTGGCGCTTCTAGAGCTATTGATTAGTCCATTAGACTAATAATTGAACCGTTTGAATTCTTGGGATTGGTGGACAAAGTTGTCAATTGGAATTGATTTGGCTTTTTGTGCACTACCAAATTTTGTACTATCTATATCATTGTGTGAGCTCCACAAGCCATTCTATTGGTCTAGGTTAAAAAGTTTGTTGCTTTTATTCTTTCTAAGTCAAACTTTTGTCCTTTTCTGATTTGAGTGCAAGCTGTCATTTTTCCACACTCTTAGGCAAAAGAGACTATGAATTCAGACAAATATGGAGGGAAATATTGTTTTGGAAATATATTCCCTTTGTCTAGAAAGTTGAGTATTCTAGATGTCTTCAGACTTAAACTATATTCGGATGTTGTTCCAATCAGTTACTTTCTCCGGATGCTATCTTTAAAGGGGTTATGAGTTTGTTTCCTTTCCAAACTTAAACCGGATACTTTCTTGACTTAGTTGTCCTCCATGATGTCTTCAGACGCATTCTACTAGGACTTAGGAGTTTTGTTTACTTCAAACACTTTCAGATGGTTCTCTATGGGTTTTCTATTTTCGGATCATTATTTGCCAACAATAACCTGAATACAACTTGGGGATAAGTTGTGACTTGGAAGAATTTAAGAGGAGTGTACTCATGGATTAGGAAATCAGAGACAGGAAGATGAGAGTACTCATGGCTATAAAAATTCAAATTGTAAAGGTTTATTTACCTCAGAAGGAGCTCACTATAGTGGATGAAAGCTCAGAAGCTAACGCTTTGGGGACTGGAGGTAGGTAGTGTCCGAATAAGTATAAAATCACAGTGTTTAAATCTCTAACCGTCTTATTCTTAATTTATTTCACTACTTCAGAAGCTTAAATTTAATTACTTGCTTATTCAAGAAAAGGAGTCAATTACGCCCTCTGACTCCTAATCAACCATTTGTGACCAACAAAGATGTATTTAGTGGTTCATTAGATTTTACTTGAAGGTGTATTTCTACCCATTAAAGTGCAAGTATTTGTGTTTGACTCAAATTTGTTGGAAACATAGAATCCCAATCAGATGTTCCTGTGAGCGGGCGTAAGGTTTTGGCGTGAGTGCAAGGGGGGTACGATGCGCGGGGCGCATTTCGGTGCGGTAAGAGGAAACTACGGTGTTTGGTTTGGTTTGAGAAAATCCGTTCGCTTAAATGCATGTGCCTCTTTTATAATAAAATGATTGATTTTATTTAAAGAGAAAATTATTTTATTATTTTTCACATAAACTTATTGAGTGTGAAAAACGTGACTTTTATAATCTGAAAATATGATTATATTGAGAAATATATTTATATATTTTAATAAAAGAAAATATTTTTAAAATAAAGCACTTTTACTTTATTTAAAAATAAAATAGAGTCGTCATCTGGTTCAACTCCATCGGGAATTGTGGTATACTGATCCAAGATGGGATTTTTATTCCGAAAAGAAAATGAGATTCTGAGTTCGGATATAATAGGTACTCATATTATTCAAATTAATTGGATTAATTTTGGAATTTTGTTTTATGTGATAATTTCTGCACTACGACGGCTTTATTTAAGAAATAAATTCAAGAAATAAAACGGGCAATATAACGGCATAATAAATTGATATTTTCTACTAAAATTTTTGCAGAGTAACTACAGCGCTTGGGCTTTGGCCCAGAAACTCGGATAGAGTTTCCTCATATTCTGGATCACACTTCTTTACACATATTATAGTTTAAGTGGCTCCGGTGGCTCACTTAACCAGTCAAATGGAATGCAATGTGCAATAATGGAATTAATAAAAAAATGAATTTTAATAAATTTCAAATTTGGGCTTAGATCCAATTACCCTCAATTTACCTTTTCGTCTATTCAGGATGGCTTGAGAGCCGGTGAGGGATCGAAGTTGTCAGAGGTCGTGATTTGGTTGGAAAATAGGTTTAACTCAAGTTATGGCTATAACCTTGGATTATTCCTAACGAAAATTGTGGGGATTTTTGAGAATTGAGTCATTTTTAGACCAAAGATCACTGTGAGATCTTGATCCAAAAAGACCAAAAAATGAGTTTATATCGAATGTCGGTGATAAAGCTCGGATTTGGAAGTGCTTTGGAAGAGTTTCGGGGCTTTTAAGACTACCAGAATGAAAATGGAAAGGATGATTTTGTGTGAATTTTAAATACTGCTTGAAATGGAAAGTTTGGCCTACTATTGCTTAGTCAAAGTATCGAGGATTTCTTTTTCTTTTCTTAGCTTCTTGACCTTCTTTGCATATGCTTATTTAGTGGGCTTGATCTGATCGAGAACTGCACCAGCATCTTGTTGAGAATCTCCCTTTTCCTTTATCATATAGGCGATAAGGCCTTTACCATACTTGCTATAGTCAACAACATCTGAGAAGATCTCAAACCCTAGAAGGGTCCTCCTCTGATGAGTGACTGGTTCAAGGGTTCCGCCGTATGGTCGCTCCTCCTATTTTTGAAAGATCGTTTTGTTGGTGTTTGTTCTGGTGCTTGTATAATCGAGTCATGTAGGTTTCCATTCTCCTACCCCTATATTAAAGGTTAGCATTCCCTGCTCATGGGCACCTAGTCCTTTTCCCGGAGTATGGTGTTCATGCATGTAACCTTGAATCTAAGGGCCCCAATGTACCTCCAGTTGCTTGTTTGATCCTTGACCGATTGTGGCTGTGGTGAATCCTTTCATGTGAGTTTCTTCAATCTTCAAAGCAGCCACAATAGATGCCTCATCTTCTTCTAAGGTAACAATATTTCCTTAGAAAAAAATTTTAACCTTTTGGTGGAGGATAGACGGGACTCCACTAAGGGCATGGAACCATGGCCATCCTAGTAACATAAAGAAAGTTACTATGATATCAATAACTGTGAAGAGTACAATAGAAGAGATTTCTCCGATAGTGATGTCAGCTTCAAATGTACCTATGACGGTTCTTTTAGAGTTTTCATAGGCTTTTATGACTCTAGCTGATTTCTTCAGGCCTTTCTTAGTTACACATGATTGGTAGAGTATCCTTAGGATAGACATTTAGGGCTGAGTCGTCATCTACCATTACACATGGCATGATGAACCCAAAGACACTTGCCTTTAGGTAGAGAGCCTTGTCGTGTCGAATTCCCGCATCTAGCAAGTTAGAGCTAGAGGAGATAATATTAGGGATGACCGTGCTAGTCTCGTTGTTGAGTAATGTGCAAACTTGTTTGGCGGTTGCTAAAGGAGATGTCTCAACTTCCATGAGTTTCTTAACAATGGCAATTCGATGATCTTGAGAACCTAGGAGGAGATCCCAGATGCTTATCTTTGAGGTGGTGGCCTTTAGCTAGTCAACAATCAGGCTTTATATCTATTCCTTGGACTTGACAAAGGCTAGGGGCACCGGGGGCTCTGCCCTTGGCATTATAGGGACTACCACACCAGTAATCTTCCCACCTCTTGTAATCGGATTGACTTCCTGAGCAAGCGAGTTTGTTGTTTTGAAGACCTCGAATTAATTGGTACTTCATCGAGGGGTATTTCTCCTAAGTCAATCGATTTGTCCATTGCGAGTGACCCCTTAGTAATAAAGGGCCATTGCATAAAGGGTGCCTTTTTGCATTGGCCTCCCGTAATAATGGGTTTCTCCTATAGGATTTGGCATAGAATGGGATTGGAATCTTGCCTGATCATATGAATGGATGAGGAGGCTCCTTTAGTCAGTTCACTTTTAGTAGGCATGTCTGGTGTATCGTCGTAGGTGTGAGCACTGGATTTTAACGGTCCTTCTCATGAAATGATGATGAGAGCTAGATAATGCAATCTCTTACCGGTGTTATCCATTAGAGGTGTTCCTATTACTGCAAAGATGAGTTTGGCCAAAGTTTGGAGACCTAGTCTACCCTTAGGGACCTGTACGGGTGCTACTTGGTGGTACAGATCCACCGACAGACCCGTATGGGTCATTTCCCCCATACTCCTGGAGGGGACCTGTACGGGTCCTACTCTACTTGTATAGATCCCGTTGTTGCCTATTCAGGCTTTATAGAAGGTGATTCTTACTATTTTTGGGAGAAATCAGGTCATGAATGCAATTTATTGCATTCAGACCTAATTTGCCCCTATAAATAGGGCCTTTCCTCACCTCTAAGACAACATATACTATAGAGAAAAGATATTACATACGAATTCTAGTAGTTTCTATAGGTATAGAAAGGGTATAGTTGAGGTATAGGAGGTATAAAATAGGGAGAAAACCCATCCCTTGAGGTTTTGCCCACATTTTATTCATTCCTAGCTTCATTTATTAGGATTTTGGGGAGGTTCTGTCCACACAAATACTCACCTAAATAGTTCTATAATCATCATTTCATCATCTACTTTAGCTAGACTCTCTCACAGCAAAGGGATTGCCTCAAAGTGGATTCACGTCGTAAAGGTACTCTCCTAAGTTTCAAAGTGACTCACATCTCAGTTATTTTATCATTATTCTTTAGCTCTTCTATTATAGCTATTCTTTTATTCCTATTTTGGGTCTGGTCCTAACCCATATGAGCCTTGTTGGCACCTTATGTCCTTAGGGATATTAAATTGGTGCCCCATACTCATACGGAAGGAAATCCCATTTTTATTTCATTTCTCCTCCATTAATCTGCTTGTTAAATTAAGCTGAGTTTCTACTCAGGACTAGATAGGACCCATACGGGTCCCCTATACCCCTACCGGTCCTCTCTAGTAGCCGTACGGGTCCCACCCACCCACACTGGTACTGGCCACCAGGCAGAACCTATAGTTTCCCTTGTTTTAATCAGTAAAATCAATCAACTCACCATTTTCCATGCGATCATTTTCACTAATAATCCGGTAAATCAACCCACAACTATAAAAATGTGTTTTTAATAACAAAATATGTTGAAGACTCGTTATTTCTCTCCAATCCTAGAAGTCGTTCGGGCACTATCGACCGAAAAATTGCTACGCTAACATAATCACATTTTTCCTAATAAAATGCTGACTTATGATGTGCTATAAACTGTGCTAATCTTTATGGATGCAAGGAAATTTATTTTCATTTTGTTTCATAACATAGAAAAAATGTATCGGTTCTCTTGCAGTTCCCTCATTTTCCCCCTGTTGTAATTTTTATCCCCCCCATTTATTGCTTGTGGTTTATTATAAACTGTAAATGCATGTAACAAGTGCGAAAGAGTGTAGAAAAATAAGATTTCTGTGATAATTCCCCAAATGATGAAAATAAAATGGTTTTACACGGCGAATGTAATTTTGAATTAACTAAATGAGAAATAAGTGACTCATCCGATACCCGAATCTCTGATCCAAAATATGAGTCTCCCGCCCAGTGGGAACCGTACCAAAACTCTTTCCTAAGTAGACGACTTGGGTGGCGACTCTATTATTTGTATCTAGATTTGGGTCTCGATTCTTTTATTTATTAAAATTGGCTAAAATGTGCAAACTTGAACTAAATGGTTTCATCACTCCTAAATCCAACAAACCCTAGTGGGCCCCGCCTCTCACCACGGCGCTAAGGGAGAAACACACGTCATCGATACCTTATAGTAGGTGATTGGTTGATCGGCAAATTTATTCACATACTAAGGTATTCCTTGGTGGATTCCATCGACGTTGGGCAAATGTCATTGGTTGCCTCCCATTCACAGTACAACAATGAGTTTCCATATTTGTCCAACTTGGGAGATGAGTCCTCTGGTGGGTCCACCCATATGAGTAATCAATGAATTACCTAGCCACTGTGTTCCAAAATGACTTTTGGTAAAATGTAAGCCCTTCGTACCAGACAATCGCTTTCTCTCAGAAAGTCAAGCGGAACTTTTCAGGACAATGTGCATAATGAATGTACCCATTGTTCATCATTTGTACGAACTCATATATTTGAGGGCATGACTTTGTGCTTCCATAGTAGGATATAGTATAGACTTCACTCAATTCCGGATTACGAATGTGGTAGCTATCCTAAGATAGTACATTCTCAGCTCTGATTCTCTCCATGATGTATTCCCAAGAAGGTTCCTTCCCCTCATCCGTGATTATATTGATAAAGTGGTCATTATCAGAGTCAATGTTTGTAAAGTCTCCGGAATCATCGCTCGCTGTAGTCCCCTAAGCTTTTGATGAGTTAGGTTTAAGAGATTAGGAGTAGCTTTCAGCTCCGTCATAATCAACTATCATTCCCTGAGGAACATATGTGGGGCTATATTCAAACTCTCTAGGTAAGTGGTTTAGCTAGTCATCTATAAAGAATTTAGATTCAAATCCCAGATTATTCACTTTGCTTTCATCTTCATTACCTGACTCACCAGAGTTTTTGAATTCCTTGACTTCTTCATCTGAATCTTTAAAGGGTTATTGTTCGTTCATTGGCACAAAAATCCAATTTGGTGCTTGCTGAGCTAGCATATCATCATTAGTTTCTTCCTCAGGGTCCTCTCCAAATCTTCCTCAAGATCTTCCTCAAGGTCTTCTTTGGGATCTTCCTCGGGATCTTCTTCGATGGTGTTTTCTGCCAAGTTTATTTCAGCTTCTATTCCCTTAATGGCCAAGTGGAAATCATAGCTCATTCCCTGTATATTAGCGAACGTCTGCTCCATCCAAGCACCATATGTTTTAAGGTCCACATGAATTCCTTTAAATGAGTCTCATTAGTCAATGCTTATTTGGTTCCTTCGATTTACTTATACCGCCACATTTGTATGAAGCTCTATAAAGGAGTTTTGCATCATTCCATTTGGGTTTATAGTGAGGTATCTTTCCCTGTCCTCGTGATTATTCCACTCAAGTTTAGGGTTGTATAGCTCTTGATCCCTAAGATGGGCCGTTCTAGAAGAACTTCCAAATTTGAATAAATTACCTCCTAAATAGTTAGGGCTCATTTAATTCGGGGGACTATAGACAGGGGGCTGAGGAGGGGGAATTTCCTCCCAACCAGCATTGCGTTGGTCCACTTGAGGTGTTAACCACAGGAAAGTCCAGTCGCATCCAGATATATGACCACGAAGTAATGTGTAAAAGGTCCTTTCCATAAAATACCAATTCCAGCGCCTAACATTGGCATTAAATTATACCAATCCATAGCTGGTCCTTTTAAGAAGCAGGGAAATTGAGGGACAAACTCCATCATCACAATCCCTTATTCAAGCATAAATTAGAGGAATCTCTCCAAGTCTTAATTTGGGTCATAATCACCTCAAAATATGAGATATGGTGGTACCTGATATTGGTCAAGTCCTTCCCTCCTCATTGTCAGTATGTATTGATTGACCATGTAAATAATGTCCATGTTGTTAAATTTCATGTTGTCCCCCCCATCCTGGGTCATGTTGAAAGTTATCAATTACATCGATACTGTGATTGTCGATCTCTATTTGAACATTGATAGCATTCACAGTGGCCTCAAAGTTAGGGAAGGGATTAGTCTTCATGCTCGGCTTCTTTTCAGGTTATTTCATTCTCCCATCGGCTTTTATTTGCTGTAGATCTTTCAAAAATGGAGTCCATTCATTAGTGTGGTGCCCCTTAGTCTCATGATTGGCACAGAAATTATCCCTGTCAGCCGCAGCAGCTTGGACAAATGGCTTGATACTCTAAAGCTGATTACACTTCCTCAATTTGGTGAATATTTAAGATAAGGATTCCACCCATGGGGAGAATGATTGATGAGCTTGCACTTGAGTTGCAGCAATGACCTTGGACAGAGCTTTTGTGGATTCAGAGCTGCTCTGTTTGGAGGATCCCCCTTTTTCCTAATTCTAGGCTTAGTGTAAGCCTGCTATTCTTGCTTTTTCAATCGGTCCTTCTCATTGTACTTTTCTAGTTTCTTCGTATAGTCAACCATATCGTCAAAAGTGTTGAATCTCTTCATCTTTATTTCATCTTGGTATCTCTGATTGGACCCTTCAATAAGCTTCACTATTAAGGCATCCTAGTCAGGTACCCCAGTTACCAACACACTAACATCCATCCATCTTAGATAGTATTCCTCAAAAGACTAGTTTGGCATTGCTTGACCCTTTTGAGATCTTGCAAAGTGGTTTTGACCTTCAAATTAAAGGCATAGTTCTCCAAAAATGTAGAGCACAACTTCTTCAAGTCAGATTTTACATCTGTTGCCATCCTCATATACCATTCAAAACCTAGACCATGGAGAGTGGCTTGAAATAGATTGACTATATGAACTTTGGGGATTTTCATACTAGTTATAATTCGTAGATTACTTTCGACGTGTGCGTGAGGAGACCTAATGCCGATGCATGAAGCTATATAATGCATAAAAAAATTAGCCGAGAGTTCTTCAGATTCCTTTGGTGAGAATTTGTCAATGTCCATATATTTCACGATAGAGGAAGCAATAGACTTGTCTTTCGTTAGGGATAACTTTTCCATCTTTGCCATCTTTGCCTTTAGGGCCATTATTTCTACTTCTTGTTCTTGGACCCTAAGTGAGCTAGGAGCGCTCAATCTTACCTAAACATTGCAAAATTCTGTGGCATCTAAAATTCTTTTGAGAGATTAACTGTCTGCTTCATCATTCGCCATCGCTATCTTAGGTTTTGAGTAAGAGAAATATCCGGCTAGTGATTCAACTGATGGCGGGGCCTTGACTTTTGGGCTACTTGTGATACATCTCAACCTTCTTCTATCTTGCTTTAAACCTAAAATGTAAGAGATCAAGTGTTAGTACGTATATCAGGCATGGTTCTGAGCCTTACTTACCTTCATTTGCTAATATGAGTGAATGAATGAATGAATGGGTGGACGGGCATATATACACGCTTTGGGGGTGTTGGCTGTGTGCCAGTCATTGAGGGAACAATTGGCAAGGTTTTATTCATAATATTTATCGAATATTAGTCATACGTGGTTCAAAGATTGGGGTTGCAAATCAAATTAGGTTTTACTCGATGGTCAAAGGTGAGTTGACTTAATGGTCACTCTAGGGTTGTAACTATGGTCATAGGCTAGCTAACTCACTGGTCACTCATGGGTTGATTAGATGGTTGAATGTGATTTGACTCTCTAGTCACTCGAAGGTTGACTCGATGGTAAAAGGTGAGTTTACTCGCTGGTCACTCGATGGCTGACTCGATGGTCGAGGGTAAGTTGACTTATTGGTCAAAGGTGAGTTAACTTGTTGTCCACTCAATGGCTGACTCGGTGGTAAGGAGTGAGTTGACTCGATAGTCACTCGACCGTTGACTCAATGGTCGAGGGAGAGTTGACTCGCTGATCAAAGGTGAGTTGACTCGTTGGTTACTTGATGGCTGACTCAGTGGTTGGGGGCGAGTTGACTCGATGGTCACTTAAAGGTTTACTCTATGGTCAAAGGTAAGTTGACTCATTGGTCAAAGGTGAGTTCACTCACTGGTCACTCGATAGCTGACTCGGTGGTCGGGGTGAGTTGACTCACTAGTCACTCAAAGGTTGACTTGATGGTCTAAGGTGAGTTGACTCGTGGTCACTCGAATGCTTACTGGGTGGTCGAGGGTGAGTTGACTCGTTAGTCAAAGCTGAGTTGACCCACTGGTCACTCGATGGCTTACTCGGTGGTTGGGGAGAGTTTACTCATTGGTCAAAGGTGAGTTGACTCGCTGGTCACTCGATGGTTGACTCTGTGGTCGAGGGAGAGTTGACTCATTGGTCAAAGGTGAGTTGATCTGCTGGTTACTCGATGGCTTACTCGGTGGTCGGGGTGAGTTTACGCATTGGTCAAAGGTGAGTTGACACGCTGGTCACTCGATGGTTGACTCTATGGTCGAGGGTGAGTTGACTCACTGGTCACTCAAAGGTTGACTCGATGGTCAAAGGTGAGTTGACTCGCTGGTCACTCGATGGTTGACTCAATAGTTAAAGGTGAGTTGACTCAATGGTCACTCGATGGGTTTGCATACTTCCCCTCATGGGCTGAGCCTAGGTGGACTCACTGGTCTCAGTTGCTTTTAGGTTCCTATAGCTAAGGAAATAAAATGGTATGTCACACACCAATATCATGGCTACACAAAGATGTGGTTAGTTTTCACTCAATCGTGATGTTCATGATGTTCATTTTTAGTTTATTTATATTTAATAAACCTGCACATTTAGCAAACAGTTAGATCGCGCCTTCCGCCCTTTTAACTCTATTGGGTTACTTCGCTTTGAGGCTAACAGGGGACTTAGCAGAGTCTGCTCGCGTGCACTCCTGGTTTTTGGGTAAACCTATAGGGAAGTTTATACGGTTCATCTTTATGCGGGTTTCGATCTTAGGATTGGGTGTGATTGGGTACCCTAGGCCTTTGTGTACCGAGGTCCAGTGGTCCTAAGTAAACCAAAGGAACCTTTTCCACATATAATATACTTGGGTAGTCTTTCCCTTAAGCGAACAAGGCCCTCGTACGTTGCGTAAGGGGTGTAATGGGATCCATACCCCTCAAGCCCTAAGTGAACATGGAGATACTTCACCAAAAGACACCTAAATTGGTTTAAGAGTGTGAAATGTTATGC
Organism: Euphorbia pulcherrima; assembly: GCA_947683365.1. Taxonomy (NCBI): domain Eukaryota; kingdom Viridiplantae; phylum Streptophyta; class Magnoliopsida; order Malpighiales; family Euphorbiaceae; genus Euphorbia; species Euphorbia pulcherrima. Next base: position 35,009,653 of record CANTUS010000004.1, read on the forward strand.
AACCATAAAATTTGTGTAATGGCAAATTTTACCATACATTCCATAATTCCAAAATTTAATTTGAACAACATTTAAATTATTATGTCAAAAAAAGAATTTTTTTTTATAAAAAACGGGTTTTCATAAAAAATTATTTATCCCTAGAGGAGTCGCCACTTTGAACGGGCGAAAGGTTTTGTCAGGAGTGCACTCGGGGTGCGATGCTCAGGGTGCATTTCGGTGCAGTCTGAGGAAACTGCGGCGTTTGATTTGGTTTGATAAATTTTTGTTTGCTTAAATGTGTGTGCCTCTTTTATTATAAAATGCTTGATTTTATTTAAAGAGAAAATTATTTTATTATGTTTCACGTAAACTTATTGAGTGTGAAAAACGTGGCTTGTATAAGCTGAAAATGTGATTATATTGAGAAATATATTTACGCATTTTAATAAAAGAAAATATTTTTAAAATAAATCACTTTTACTTTATTTAAAAAAAATAGAGTCGCCACCCAGAAATTGTGATCTTAGATAAGATTTTTACACCGAAAAGAAAATGAGATTCTGAGTTCGGACATAATAGGTACTCATATTGTTCAAATTAATTGGATTAATTTTGTAATATTGTTTTATGTGATAATTTCTGCATTACGATGGTTTTATTTAAGAAATAAGTTCAAGAAATAAAACGGGCATTATAATGGCATAATAAATTGATATTTTCTACCAAAATTTTAGTAGAGTAATGGCAACGCTTGGGTTTTGGCCCGGAAACTCGGATAGAGTTTCTTGACATTCTAGATCACGCTTATTTACACATATTATAGTTTAAGTTGCTTTAGTGGCTAACTTAACCAGTCAAATGGAATGCAATTTGCAATGATGGAAATAATAAAAAATGAATTTAAATGAATTTCAAATTTGGGCTTAGAGCCAATTACCCTCAGTTTACCTTTTTGTTTGTTCAGGATGACTTGAGAGCCGGTACAGGATTGTAGTTGTCAGATGTCGTGATTTGGTCGGAAAATAGGTTTAATCCAAGTTATGGCTATAATCTTGGATTATTCCTAAGGAAAATCGCGGGGATTTTTTAGAATTGAGTCATTTTTAGACCAAAGATCACTATGAGATCTTGTTCCAAAAAGACCAAAAAATGAGTTTATACCCAATGTCGGTATAAAGCTCAGATTTGGAAGTATTTTGGTAGAATTTTGGGGCTTTTAGGACTCCCATAACAAAAATGGAAAGGATGATTTTACGTAAATTTCAACTACTGCATGAAATGGAAAGTTTGCCTAGGTAATGAGCTCACGTGCACATTTCCTTGGTAATGAGCTCTCAAGCTCATTGTCCACTTGAGTCCAAATCTTGCAAATTTGTAAGTAAATCTCGCGAATCTTACCAAGATTTGGTTTTTTTTTACTGTAGATGGGTAATGAGCCAGCTGGCTCATCGCCTGTTTTGACCAAAATTTTGACTTCTTGATTTTTCTGTAGGAAATGATAAATCGAAGTTTCCCTGGAATGAAGATTTTTGAATTTTGGATTTTTGGATGATAATTTGGTCCTTTTGGCTCTCTTGTCTGATCACTGATTGAAATAGGCATAATTACTCATTGGGCTGGAACGAACCTATGCTAACAATTCCAATTTAAAGATTTATAGTTTTACTGCATATTTCCATCCATGATCCCGGAACCAGGAAAATTTTCTCATTTCTTTTTGTTCACTACTTTTCCACACACTAGAAATAAGTTCTTTAAATAAACAGCCATTGCTAGTGCCGCTAGTGCAAAAGTAGAAAAGATGAAACCGCAAGTTTATGGTTGCGATGTAGTTTTAAAAGATTATTGATCCCGCGAGGAAAGAAACAAACTTAACTCAACCAAAGTTTTGATAAAAATGGATAAATAATAGCAGGTGATTTGGGGATAGGCTAGAGACAAAACAACGAAAAGTGGGGAATCACAAAGCAATTATGCACAAAGTTATTTTGGTTCAACACCTTTATTATGTTTTATTAACGCATGCAAATATATCATATATGTTCTATTTTATGATCTAGAGTCGATTTATTATCATGCATGCAAACCCAAATACCAAATATATTATGCTTAGTAAGGATGACTCTTACATAATCTATAATCATGCAAGTAAAGACAAATATAGCCGAGTAGGACTATATCGAACTCGATTGACAAGATCATGAATAATCACTGATTTGAAGTTAGTTGAATATGAATAGAATGTCCCCACTTTTAACGCAAGAGTAGTACCATTAATTCCATTCAAAATCACATGTATAAAACAAAATGAACTTAATATAAAAGGCACGACATATCATATATTCAATCATAAAATGTATTAAGCACAAGTAGAGAAGAAAGGTGATATGAAGCGAATAATAATTAAGTATGATACAATAAATGAAATTGCAGAATTAAGTTAGAACAAACCACCTTCTTAGATGGGTTGTCAATCCTCAATCATGGCCCTTCTTCTACTTGATTCTCCAAATGCACTAATCTTTCAAATAGAATAAATATTGATAATAGAATAAAACTTTTGAAGAAGAACAATGAATTTTATTCTTAAGTATTTTGGAAGTACACTATAAAATAATACTCTTGAGAATAACTAACAAACCTAAGAACTATGTAGATTTCTCTCTCTTGTTTTTCTCTCTATCTATTGCTAATGTCCCACAATTGTGAAATCATATCATCCCTCCAGTACCGTAGCTAAAATTCCCTATTTATAGAGGGTGAAAAGTTGCATCTCTTCATGTCATTGGTTGATGAAAAGGTTCCTTATCCAAATGGTAGTTAATGGCGGTTGTAATGCCTCTTGGAAGAAAATCTGCGCAGTCTTTATCTTAATGTGTTGTGATCGTGATTGAATGTCACGCTCTTGGCTTTATCATGAAAAACCTTCTGTCTTCGAATTAGCATGGTCGAGATCGTGTCTTTTGATGCCGCGGTCACGAACAACTATTTTGCAAGAGTTTGCATGTTGACTTTGACTTATTTCCTTGCATCCAACACTTATCCAAATTTATAGCGAAATAAATCCATTGCTGCCAGGTTCTCGTACTATTAATCCAAAATCAATTTTCGAGAAAATTCCTTATAAGATTCACCTATTTCCTTAAATATCTAAAATAACAACATACCACGTGAAAACTTGTAAATAAAATAATAACACTCAAGAAATGTCTACAATTGAGAATTGTTTAGCCAAATGATAAGTGTAGTTTTAACACTTATCATACCCCCACACTTAACTTTTACCTAGTTTTCAAGGTAAACAAAGAACAATTCTAACTTGCATATCTTGACTTCACATAAGATATAGATTTCTCAATAAGTACTCTTATTCTTCCCTCTAGCATTATACTTAGAGAATAGCTTTGAATAATTTCCATAAGTAAGTAATGTACAATTTATACAATCAAATGCGTACCTTTTTCATTCGTAGAGAGGTTACTAAGTCATGTCTTGCATGATAGAATGATATGCTTGCTTAAAACCATCTTTTTATACCATAGTCAAAATCTAAGATGCTTTCGATAAAGAAGAACACACTATTTTTTGTATGATCTCAAAGCATTTTAGGTAACTTAGGATATCTAACACTCATAAGTGGTTGCATTTTTTGCTCAATACCACTTCTCACATTTGGCAACATAGTATATAAACATTGTGTATATAAGCTTGATCAAAGTAGTTGATTTGATACCTCTTCAAATGCACCAATTTTTCGTGCTTGACAATTTTGCATAGACTTTTTCACACTCGTTATATTTCATGTGCGCACCCATTTTTAATGCTTATGTATTGTCTTTTATCTCAATGAATGGTTGCATTTTACACTCCGTACCATTCCTCACCTTTTGTATAGCTCATTGGCTACCCTCTCAATCTTTTAACTCTCAAAACAATACCCTCATCCTTTATTGATCAATACCTTAAGTATTAGGGCTATAGTTTACTCCATATCCTATTTCTTTTCCATGCTTCAAAAGATTATTAAAAATACTCAAAGCATTTTTCCATACTTAGGCATACAAACATAGAAATTAATCTACTCATAACATTAGCATAGCATAAAATAATGACTATATAAGGCTTACCCACTCATGTTGCGCGAAATTTTACTCCAATACTCCATTCAAATGTTTTGAATACCACTTACCACTTGTCTTAGTCATATAAAATCACTATAGCCTAGAAAGAAAAATTTAAGTCTCCCTTTAAAACAAAAACAAAGTTAGTATAGACAAGGTATAAACAATCAATTCAAAATGTATTCTTCATCAGTTCTTTATAACATATTTATAAAGTACACGATACGATTTTTTTCATTTTCTTATTTATAACACATGTGAAAATGAAAAAATTGGGCACAATACAATAAAAAATAAAAATTACTCTTCCAAAACTAATCCTAAAAAGAAAAGAGTAGACTAATCCTAAACATACAAACACATAATTAAATAATGAAACTATAAGTAAAAGAAATAAGAACCCGATTCTATTAATTCGCACTTGATTTCTCCAAACTAGGTGTAGGCGAAATGTCTTCCCTTCAAAGATATGCATCAAGCTTCTTTGCCAATGATATGGTGTTCTTGGAAATTTCATGAACATCGTCTCTTATTGCAGCAACATCTTGACATGCCCTATTCACATTATTGACAAAGTTATACTTCCATTCCACATTTGATGATGAACCTGATTCTTATCTTGTATCATCCTGAATACTCAAATCTTCTTCTTCTCTTCTTGATCAAGGTTTGATTGATAACGAGTTACTCTTGTTAAACTTTTAGGAAATAATTTCTTAATTCTATCATCATAGGATATTAACTTATAAGAACCATCTCCTCCCTTGTAAGTCAATCCAGCCCTCTTAAAAAATTCTTTATCCATGAACTCAAATTTTGTTGCTGGATCAAAAGTAATAGGAAAACTTCCCCTTGCAGCCAAGTGATACCCGTCATAAAATTTGCACAACTGATTCTTACATTCTTATAAAGTGCTCATCCTCTTCAAGAATCCCAATTCAATGTAGATATATGGGCCGCTTGCTTATCAATTGGATATTCCAACATAAATGATTCCCTATGTTGAACCTTATTTATTTCGTACTTCAACAAAATACTTTGAGAAATGTATTTGTGCAAGTATATAGCTGCTTGTATTATAATCAACTTATGTATCATAGTTGTCTAACCCTATTAAGATACTCCAAATTTCCTTCGGTTTAAAGAATTCATCCATAAATCGATTATTATATTCCAACTCGAGCCCAAACCACTCATACAAATGCATACTTCTAACCCTAAACTCTTCTCCTTGATTCCTAAACTTAACATAATCCATTGATTTTCCAATATATCTAAAATTTTTAAAAACTCGATCACCCATTCAACATTCGATGGAAAAAGTAAATCCTTAAATTTTCTCATTCCTAAAGAATTTAGGTATTCCTCGACCTCTTCTAGAATTTCGGACTCCAAACAAAAAGTCAGGTCATAAAAACGCATACCTTGTATCTTTGCATCTTTAATTCTCAGATATGACTCCCCTTCTTCTTCTTCTTCATAGAATGGAAAAGGACTTCCAAATTTCCTTTGGTAATTGACTGACTTTTTCTTCCTCTTAGATTGCACTTCCTTGTTGGGAACCATTTGTGGTGAATCAAAGAAAATTCTTTTTAAAAAGAAGATGTTTAAAGAAAATGGGAAATTTTGACAAGATGATGATAAAGAAGACGATAGATTGAACATACATCAGTCAAATGGTCTTTAATAATGAATAAAAGTTGATATAGAGGAGTAAAAACTAATAAAAACTAGGATATACCTATTGAAAATCAAAATATAGCCATTACTGGCAGTTTTGAATATTAAATACCAGTTTTTAAGACTTCTATGTGTTTCCAAAAAAATACTGCAAACATGTCGTGTCGCAATCGTGACTAGATTTGTCATGGTCGCGAAAGGTAAATTTTAAAAACAAATTGCTTTGTAGACTTAAAGACACGAACGCAACTATGTTTCGCGATCGCAAGTCCATGAAAATTCCTTTTCTTTGAAAACTTGTAAAAATCTCTTGTGAACATATATATATATATATATTTCAAAAAAAATTCCCTTTCTATTTTTTTGTTCCTTCATTAATACTCTTAACATTTCTTTTCTTTTGAGGAACTAGATTATCTAACACTTTGCCACTTCCGGTTGCGATTGCATCAACATTTTTTTTTTATTATTTTCAGTTTTTGATGGCAGACTTCCTTTGCTTCTTGATAGGATTGCATTTGCTAATTGAGCAAACTGAATTTCCAAGTTGTGTATGGAAGAAGATTGATTCTTGAACAATTGGTCTATCTTTTCTTCCAAATGCTTGTAATTGTCCACAATGTCTCCTTTCTTAATCGAGATACCCTCCAAAATTTGTCCAATTTGTTGTTGATCATACAAAACTTATCATTATTGCCATATTGCCTTTGCTGATTATCATTAGACTTCCAATTATAATTACCATTATTGCGATAATTATTACTATTGGAATTTCCATATCCACAAAAATTTCCTTCTCCTTGATTCTGAACATAATGCAATTGCTCACAATCATATGGCTTATAATTACATACGGGTGATGTTTGACCAATTTACCCATAGTTGTCGCAAGTTAAAGGATAATTATTGCTAACATGAAGATTATCTATCTTGTGAGACAAAATAGAAATTTGTGCTTTCATAACAGAATACGGATCTAAATCATTGATTCTTTTCACTAAACTTGAAGATGTTGACAGTGAAGAAGATGAAACTTAAGTATGTACTTGTACTTGTGCTCTTACGACTGGACATATACAATTATTAGTTGCCATTTCATCCAACAGATTAAACACTTCTTGACTTGTCTTTTTCATCAAAGATTCAGTAGCCGTAGTGTATATAGCTGTTCATACTATCTGATTGACACCATTGTAAATATTTGAATTATAACATTTTATGGAAGACCATTGTGAGGACACATACATTGGAGTTCCTTATATCTCTCCCATGCTTCGTTCAAAATCTGCTGTCCCTTTGTAAAAAAGAAGTGATTTCGTTAATCATTCTTGCTGTCTTGGCTAATGGAAAATATTTGTTAAGAAATGCTTGTGCTAATTGCAACCATGTATTGATCGAATTTGGAGGTAGTGAAGTTAACCAAACTTTTGCCTTATCCCATAGTGTAAACGGAAATAATCACAGTTTAATTTCTTCATCGCTAACATCATTCATCTTGAACGTATCAGAAACTTCTAAAAAATTTGCAATGTGAGCATTTGGATCTTCATTTGGCAATCCATAGTATTGTTGGAAGACAATGATCCGGAATCTCATAAAACTAAATATTTGGATCAGGTTTGAAAGAAACAAAAACTCAAAGAAATGTACCTATGTAGTCTCCTAAATCTAAATGGAAGCATCCGGACAAGATCCAACAATAAGGGTATCCATTGAAGACTATAAGTACCTAAGCATATACTAAGAGCATCTGGTTAAAGTTTGGAAAGGAAACACACTTTGAACCGCTCAAGATTAGAATCCGGAAGAACCGATTGCTAAGCATACAGATAAAGATAGATCCGGTAATGTTGAGTCTGAAGACATCCAGAAGACTCAGCTATCAAGACAATAGAAAAAGCTTCAAAAATAACTTTTCGCTTAACCTTTTTGGTCTACAAAGTAAAAGATCCTTTCCCCACAAACAAGATATAAAAAAGATAGCTTGCACTTTTCAAAAAAAGGACAAAAAGACTGACACCGGACAGAAAAAGGAAATAAACTTTTTGGGCTAGACTAATAAGGAGGCACGTGGAACTCACACCAAAAGGCTACTAGTATAAAAGTTGGTGTGACACTAAAAAAAGGAAAATAATCACTGACATCTTTTCAGCCCCAATCCCAAGGGTTCAAACAGGTCAAATTACTGTCTAACAGATTCATCAATAGCTCTAGAAGTACAACATTCTACCTAATCAACAGTGAAGATTGAGTTACAGCTCACCAACCCACAACCGCTACATTTATGATGCAAAGCCTATAAAAGGGAAGCTTCACAAGTTGAGAAGGTCCAGGTTGATTTCAAAAAGGCATATACAAGAGAACTTGCTAGAAAGCAATCAGATTCACAAATCCCTCCAAGAACCAAATCATTCAAAATCAGTTCGTAAGGATTCCTAAGTGAGTTATAAACTTAAGGAAGTCCAAAACCAAAACCTTTGTTAAAAACTTGAAGTAGGTGCTTTGAGTAGGATCTCTATGTAGGACTAGCTTAGATTCGAGGTAGAAGTCTAAGTGGTATATCCTACTAAAGACGAAAGGACTCAGCTAGGAGTTGGTGCTTCTAGTGGTATATCCTACCTCCGGAAGGGGTTACCATCTAGAGACAATTTGTAAGGCTCGATTCCTACCAATTGGAAGGAATCCATTAGTGAAAAGCTCGAAGGAAGGAACCTCCGGGGACTAGATATAGGGGGGGCTGAACTAGTATAAATCACTGTGTTTGATTCTTTAACTTTTCATTTATTGTATTATATTGTTATCCTTGCATCATCCGGATCCATTCTCCCGATCATAATCAAACACGCTACACTCAGACTTTTTAAAGTCTATTAATTCAGTGAAAAAGGGTCATTCATCCCCCTCTGACCTTATATAGACCATCACAGGGACCAACAAGTGATATCAGAGAAAGTGCTCAAACTAGAGATCTAGCAATATTGAGCTAAAGGTCCATATATTTTGATCTTAGAATCAAAATTAGTTTTCAAAACTCACAGCTACTTTCGGAGGGTATGTCTATTACCCGTCCTCCACTCTTCAACGGTGAACACTACACGTTCTGGAAAAACCAAATGAAGAATTTCATTTAGGCTCAAAGCATGATGGCATGGATGGCCATTAAAGATGGTCCATATGAGCCTATGCATGAGGTAGATGGTTTAACCACCCACAAGCCCTCGAGCTTATGGGATGAGAATGATTATAAAAGATTGCATGAAAAAGTAAATGCTATTAACATGCTTCATTGTGCTCTTAGTGCAGCTGAATTCAATAGAATATCCGGATGTGACACTAGCCAGGAAATTTGGTAGAAACTGGAAGTAACATACGAGGGAACAAACAAGGTTAAAATAGCCAAAATATATCTACTTCAGCAAAATCTTGAAACTTTCAAGATAGAGCCAAAGGAATCCATCAGCAGCATGAACACTAGATATACAAATATGGTGAATGAGAAGAAGGGACCGGGAAAGGAGATATCAAAAGTATATATGGTCAAGAAGGTACTTCGGAGTCTCACCAAGGAGTGGGATAACAAGAAGACTACCATTGAGGAAGCTCATGACCTAAACTTCTATAGTTATGATGAGCTCACTGGCAATCTCTTGACTCAAGAGCTATCTCTAGAAAGATATAGCTAATAGAGAAGAAGCTTGAAGAGAGAAAGAAATCTATTGCACTTAAGGTAGAATCCACTGGATCAGCTTCATCTAGAGAAGAAGAGCAAGTCACGGAATGTCAAAGTACAAAGGAGCAACTAGCTCTATTAACTAGACAGCTTAACAAGTTCCTACAAAAGAGAGAAAGGAGGAATTCTAGAAAATATGAATCCTGAAGAACAAGGGAAGACATATCCAGAAGAGACAGGCCTAGAAAGAATCTTTATGAAAAGAAGGATCCGGAAAAAGAAGCTACAGTGGTGGCTACTTGGAGCAACAATGAGGAAAGTAGCAGCTCATCTTCAACAGAAGAAGAAACTGCCAGCTGTACATTCTTTGAACTAATTGATCTGGAAGCAGAGTAATCCAAAAAGAATGTCTCTAAGCAAGATACAATGCAAATCAAAGAGTCAAAATCAGAAACATCAAATACTGAGGTAAACTCTTATTCTAATTCTGCTTTTAACTTTGACCTTGCTAGAGCTTTGGCTATCATGATCAAGAGTGTGGAGAAGAACACAAAAGCGATCAAATCCTGAAGAAGACAAGTGTTGGAAATCGCTAAGGATAATGAAGCATTGGCACAAGATGTCAACTTGATAAGAACAATAAAGCACATTGATGAAGTTGAGGAAAACTGCCTGAAGAATCAAGTGCAAATGCTAAGTGCCAATTTGATTGGACTGGATAGAGAAATAGCCCTGATAAAGGAGGCATCCAGATGGAGATCTAATCCTCCACAAATATGGAAAATCCATGGCAGAATACACAAAGAAATCAAACCCAAGCTGCCAAAAGAAATCCAAAACCTTCCAACCAAAAAGTGAAGGAGGTCATCAGGCAAACCCAAGCTCAAAGATCCACTATTGAACAAAAAGGAAAGGCTAAGGTAGCTTACAATCAGCAACCTTTCAAAAAAAGAAGAAATTATGCAGCAAAAGTTGCACCTCCAACCAGCTTCCGGATACACACCGGACCATCTACAAATGTGCATGAAGCTGGATACAAAGGAAACTATGGAAAGGAGGATCTTGAAAAAATTGAAAAGAAGCAGAAGCAGAAAAGACCCATCTCAGGGTGCAGGTTTTGTGGGAAAAACAATCATATCACTAAATTATGTAGATTAAAAAATGGTTATTATGATGTTAATCCTTGGCCTGAAATGGTTGATAACCCGAGAGGACCCAAATCTTATTGGGTATGCTTTAGGTACCCAAACCCACTTGATCTATTTTGCAGGCATGCCTTAGATCCACAGTAGATCAACACACTTGGTACATTGATAGTGAATGGTCAAGGCACATGACAGGTGATGAGAAGGCCTTCATCACATTGACCCAAAAGAAGGGAGGCAAAGTGAGCTTTGGAGACAATTAAAAAGGATAGATCATTAGACATGGAACCATTGGATTTGAATTAAAGATAGAAGATGTCTCACTTGTTGATGAACTCAAGTTCAACTTGCTAAGTGTAGCCCAACTCTGCGACAAAGGAAGAAAAGTCACCTTTGATTCCGGAGGCTACTCAATCTATGATAGTAAGCCTAATCAAGTTATTCTTTATGCACCTAGAGTAAACAATGTCTATTCTATAAACATTAAAAATGAGAAAAAGAATATTTGCTTGGTGTCTAAAGAATAAGAATCATGGCTATGGCACCGGAGGTTGGGACATGTTAGCATGAACCTCCTGTCCAAACTACTCAAAAAGGAATTGGCAGTGGGTTTGCCTAAGGTTGCTTTTGATAAGGATCATCTTTGCACAGCATGTCAATTAGGTAAATAGCATAAGAAAAGTTTTCCTTCTATCTCCTACATTCCCTCCAAAAGAGTACTTGTGCTCTTGTACATTGATCTCTTTGGTCCAATTAAACCATTGAGTTTAGGTAGAAGATAATACATGGTCATTATGGATGATTATTCTCGATATACCTGGGTTCTCTTGCTAGCAAGCAAAGATGAAGACTTAGATCAATTCTCAAAAACATTCATCTAGATAAAATTAGAATAGGGCATAAACATTGCACGCATCTGGAGTGATAATGGCGGTGAGTTCAAAAATAAGCACTTTGCTGAATTTTGCGACTCCAAGGGCATTGAACATAACTTCTCTACCCCTTATACTCCTCAACAGAGTGGAGTTATTGAGATAAAGAATGGGAATATAGTTGAGATGGATAGAGCAATGCTAAGTGAAAATTGTTTGCCAAAATATTCTTGGGGAGAGGCCGTAAACATGCCATGCTATATTTTAAATAGAGCTCTTATTAGAAAAACCTTAGAAAGGACCCCCCACGATATCTGGAAGGGAAGAAAACCCAAAATTGGGTACTTCAAATCATTAGGATGTAAGTGTTACATCCTAAATGATAGAGAGAAACTAGGAAAATTTGATCCTAATTCTAATGAAGCAATTTTCCTTGGCTACTCAACACATAGCAAGGCTTACAGAGTTTTTAACAAACGAACCCAAACTGTGGTAGAGTCTATACCTGTAGATTTTGATGAGACTAACCATGCAAGCAAGAAAAGATCCACTCTGAAAGATCTAGTTCCGAAAGCTGAAAACTCTAGAGAAAAGAAGGAAATCCAAGTTCCTAATTTCTTCCAAATCAAGAAGTATAAAGAAGAGGATGAAGGGATATCTTTTGATCTAAAAGTCCAACAAGTTGATCTCAATCCACATGAGATAAACTTCAATGATGACCAATGAGAGAAAGCTGAGGCAGAAGTGGAGCAAGTCCCAGTTCACCATGAAAGCTTACAAAGGGAAATCTGGACTTACAGAAATCAGTCGGTAGAAGCTATTTTGGATGAGATCCAAAATCCAGTCAAAACTAGAGGACAACTCAACAGAATGATGTGCCATGCTGCTTTTGTCTCTCTCATTGAGCCAAAGAAATTTCAAGATGCTAAAGGAGATAAAAGCTGGATGATGGTAATGCAAGAATAACTAGATCAATTCACTAGAAATGATGTGTGGGATTTAGTGGCACCTCCAAAGGGAAAGCCAATTATTGGCACCAAATAGGTATTCTAGAATAAGCTAGATGAATCCAGAGTAGTGGTGACAAACAAGGCAAGATTGGTTGCCCAAGGCTACAATCAACAGGAATGGACTGACTTTGAAGAAACATTTGCTCCTGTAGCAAGACTGGAGGCAATCCAGATTCTATATGCTTTTGCATCATTCATGGGATTTACTTTGTTCCAAATGGATGTCAAAAGTGCATCACTAAATGGAGTTATCTAGGTAAAAGTCTATGTAAAGCAACCACCTAGATTTCAAGACTCAAAGCATCCAGATCATGTCTACAAGTTAAAGAAGGCCCTCTATGGATTAAAGCAAGCACCTAGGGCTTTATATGAGAGACTTACGACATTTCTCATATCATAGGGATATATTTGGGGAAAGCAGATACAACCCTCTTCATCAAGAAAAAGAAGAATGATATTTTTCTGGTCCAAATTTATGTGGATGATATCATATTTAGGGCAACAGATGAAAGGATGTGTGAAGAATTTAGTTCTTAAATGCAGAAAGAATTCAAGATATCTATGATGGGAGAACTCAATTTCTTCCTTGGTTTACAAATCAAGCAAAGTCTAGATGGGATTTTCATTAACCCGTCAAAGTATACTAAGGAGATATTGAAGAAGTTTGAAATGGAAAAAAGCAAACCTATATCCACTCCAATGGGTTCAAATAGAGTTCTATCCAAGGATTGTAAAGGAGAAGATGTAGACCTGAAGCTCTATAGAGGGATGATTGGTTTACTTCTATACTTGATAGTAAGCAGGCCTAACATACACTAGTATGTTACTGTGCAAGGTACCAAGCCAATCCTAAGGATTCTCCTCTCAAGGCAATAAAGAGAATTCTTAGATACCTCTTAAGAACCACTGAAGTTGGCTTGTGGTATCCAAGTAATGGAGATTTCACACTCCAAGGCTTCACTAATGCAGATTATAGGAGAGACACTCTTGAAAGGAAAAGTACATCCGGAGGTTCCCATTTCCTTGGAGATTTCTTAGTATCATGGTACAGCAAGAAGCAAACTTTAGTTGCTTTATCTACCACAGAAGTAGAATATGTGGCAGCTGGAAGTTGTGTGGCTCAACTCCTTTGGATCAAGCAAAAACTAGAAGATTATGGAGTTCAATTCGGATGTATGGATGTTATGTATGACAATAAGAGTGCCATTGATCTGTCAAAGAATCCAGTACTCCACATCAGGATGAAGCATGTATACATAAGACATCATTTCATCCGGGATCGTGGGATGAAGAAGGATGTTGCCTTGGTATTCATTCCAACCAATGAGCAAAGAGTAGATATCTTTACTAAGACATTAAGTAAAGATCAATTTGTCAAGATAACGGAATCAATTGGGATGTCTAATCCAATTTGAAGAAAGTTCAGAAGACAGTCCAAGGTTACTTTAAATCCCTAGCGAGATAAGGAATCCAGAAGAGATGAAGATTTGATGAAAGCTTCACTCTGAATGGAACAATGCCACGTAAACAGACAAGAATTACATATGGCAGTAAAAGAATAGAAAAGTAATTGTTCCCTTTTGAATTTTAAATGTTTATTGGGTGTTACACGCGCGGTAAATTCAATAGTTGGTTTTCAAAATAAACCATTCCCGTTCCCTGTTTCAACGGAATTTACCTCTCTCCTAATATCCAAAATGCCATGTCATCAATCCAGTAAAATTAACGGCACATGGATTACTATTATGCCCTCACTTTGAAAATCCTATATAAACCCACAGTCTTCTTCACGCGAGTAATAATCATATACTATTACTCTGCAAATATCAAAACTCAAACTCCAAACCCTAAAACTTCCTTCAAACCTTCTCTTAAATGGCAGCCATCACGACTAGCAAAGTACCTAAAATGCTTCCCATTCAAAATATCTTTATAGAGTTTGATCTGAAAGATGAAGATTTCAAACCCCTAAAACTTAAAACCAATGACTCTGTTATCCCCCACAGACTTCTTAGGCGATAACTTCCTCTTTGAAGCAGACCCTTACTCAAAATTGATTGAAGATCAACACTTAACTGACTTCCTCAAGATCAACTGCCCAACATACCCAGATTTGGTTAAGGACTTTTATGACAATGTCAGAGCCCACTCCTTTCATGATGCTCTAAGAACTCAAGTTCAAGGAAAGACAACTACAATTACCGAGGAATTTTTTAAAAAGTCCCTAAACATGAAAAATGATGGGGTCCAGCTGAGAATCGATAGAGATGAGCATTACGTCAAGTATGAACCAAAGATGTGGTTGCATCCTAACTACTTTAGAGATAAGTTCTCCACCTACTTTCCGGAAGTGCCAAGGTTCCTAAACCACAGGAACTCGCCAAGTTGGTTTTGGTGCAGAAGGGATCTCTCATCATAGTGTCATCTTTCCAGCATTGTGTACTACATCACTAGGTGGAGAGAAGAGTTGTAAATATGCCGGTGCTTATCATCCACTACCTTAAGCATTATAAAAACTCTTATGGTGCACTGATCACCAGAATCCTAGTTGCAAAAGAGGTGTACGTCTCCGAATTCCAAGCTATGAACGGTAAAGAAATCCTGGAGAAAAACTTTAGGAAATTAAGTTTCAGGGAAAATTGGAATGAGGAAAAAGCAAAGAAGCTATGGGATGACAAAAGGAGTAGGGATAGAAAGGCGGTGGAACCAGTAGAAGCTCTGGTTCCAAAGAGAACCCAAACCACCAACCCAACGGCAAAGAAACAGCTTGCTCTGGTTCTATTGAGGAGGTTAATGAGGATACCTAAACCTTCACTTAGCTTTTGAACAAATCTCCGAAGAAACCTAAGTCACGAGAAAGATATATTAAAGTAGCTGATAAGATAAAAAAACCAGTGTGTGAGTCGGAAGCAAGAGAAACTATCATAGTGGCTGCTGCTGCTATTAGGAAAGGACATCAAAAAGGGTAGAAAAGAAACATAAAAGACATTCTAACAGAGGAGCAAGAATCTAATAATGAAGAAATAGAGGATAAACTTCCCATACCCAAGAAGAAATCCACCCGGAAGGGGTGCACTTTTGATGAGGCGATTCATGCTAAAAAACATCAGAAAAAGAAGGCCAAGAATCATGTGGGCATAGTCATTGATGAGGAAGCTGCTAAGAGAGTATTACTGGAAGAATTGGGTAAGGCTAGAGTCACTAAGGGCAAGCATGTGGTCGGATCCACTAAAGAAATCGATCCAGAAGATCCTCAGTATGATACAATAAGGGATGCTATAAATGATGATGACAGAATCAACAAAGAAACCATAGAAGGACCCGGGGGCTCTTCTAGTGTTCAACTAATATTTGTTGATCTATTGGATATGGAAGCTATAGCCCAAGAATCGAAAGCTGATAATTTCCCCTTCCTGCCCAGATCCAAACCACTTTTGGATAATCTACTACATGTGGAAGTTAAAACCACTACTGAGAAAAGTCCTATAAAGGCCCTATCATCCGGGGGTTGAGGTGGAAATGAATAGAGAAGAAAGAGAAGCTGCAGCTGCATAGAATCAAACCCTAATTCATGAGGTAATTCCTGACATTGTCTCACTAAATATAAATGAAAATTCCTCTGCTACTGCTATTGAAATAGCCAAGTACAACTTAGATCCAAGGTCTCAAAGTGCATCTAAGGAAAACCAGTCCAACCCAAAAGACACCATTCCAGAGGAGGGACATAGTTTGAGATCCAATAAGAATGCATCTAAAGTGGACTCAAAGGGCGAGGCTAGTCCGGAGGATCAGCTGGAAGAAGAGAAGGAAGAAGAAGAAGAATCTGTTGAGACAAAAGCATCCGGATCTAATGAGACCGGAAGCAGCTCTAAATCCAAAACTCCTCTAGCAAGCCCAATCAGAATACCTGCTATAAATGAAAATCCAACACGAGCTAAAAAGATATCCACAGCACTCAAGATTCTATAAGAGGCTACTCATGAAGAACAAGAGGAGAGCTACATCAAATAAAGCCTCTGGAATATTTGCAAACACTTGAAAGCTATGGAAAAGGTACTTCTTGAGGAGTTCCATCCTCTAGATTTGAAGAAGGTGATTAAGGGGGATGTCAAGAAAGTAGCAAAGTAAGTGGAGGACTTTCACTGCTGATTTGGTAGTAGAAGTATCCCTAGCCAAGGTCACTCTGGTCCTTAATGAGCTTAAAACAAACGTTGCAGTAGCAAGTCGATCTGCAGACCAAGCCAACACATTGGCTACAAATAATTGCAAAATTGTAATGGACAAAATCACATCCTCCTCTTTAGAGTTATCTACTAATATGAAAGAATATCTGGATACCAAGTTTGAAAACTTGTCAAAATTCATTGATAAAAAAGAAGACAAGTCTCCTCTTCCAAGACTGAATGAAAAGCAGCAAACCATTCTGAATAAGCTGACCTAGTTCACGGAAGAAGATCTCCCAAAGCTCTTTGCTACACAATTGGCAACTATTATGGAAGAGGTGTGTGGACAACTCAATGGACAAGACTCTATCATTGAAAGAGCAAGAGATGATCTTCGCAAAGATTTGACAATAATAAACTACAACATTCATAATATCCAAAAGGATCTGGGTTAGGACCTTCAAACCCTACAGTAAGGACTGTCAAATCTATCCATATCCGGATCCTCCTCCTCTACATCAATTCCTTAGAGCCAACTTCTTCCAATCTTCCAGGATCTAGTTTAACACACTGGAGATACCAGATTTTTTGGACTCAAGGGAATTACTACTCTTCTCAAGGCGCTATTCCCATACTTTGATGAGAAAGATAGAGATTATATGCTACAGATGCATCCCTACATCACCGGATCCTACAAAAAGCTCTAAAATCTCTTCCTCCCATATCCAGCCACTGCGGACCACAACCAAGAATAGAGAAAGCAAGGCAACTTGGACTACTCAATCTATTCAATGACTTGGCAACGAAAATGGGACGGTAGGACATATATGGTGATTGACTCCCTTGCTGAAAACAAAAAAGGGGAGAAAGGTTAGGGAAAAGAAAAGGAAGGAGGAGCATCTAGAGCATCCGGTATGAGTTAGACTAGCTTGTATATTCAATGTATAATTTTGTAATAGCTAGATTCACTTATATATTTCTGTATCTATAATCCTGCACTTCGTTGATGTTAACTATTGTTAACAACAGAAGTATACAGTGAATATCTAATTCCTTAAAAATTTTGCTTCTAAAGTACAATCTATAATTGTACTATAAAAACATTAGAAGCTAGAATTCAAAAATATTGGGGGAGTTAGGATTCTAGAATTATAGGGGAGTAAAATTATAAATGACTAATTATCAAGAATCATACTTAGTTCATATAACTCCTTTTCCATATGCTCAGTTTTTATTTCCATCAAATGGGGGAGATTATTGGAAAACAATGATCCGGAATCTCATAAAACTAAATATCTGGATCAGGTTTGAAAGAAAAAAAACACAATGAAATATACCTGTGTAATCTCCTAAATCCAAATGGAAGCATTCGGACAAGATCCAATAATAAGGGTATCCATTGAAGACTACAAGTACCTAAGCATATACTGAGAGCATCCGGTTAAAGTTTGGAAAGGAAACAAACTTTGAACCATTCAAGATCAACATCCGGAAGAGTTGATTGCTAAGCATCTGGATAAAGATAGATCCGGTAATACTGAGTGTGAAGACATCTGAAAGACTCAGATATTAAGACAGTAGGAAAAGCTTCAAAAATAACTTTTCCCTCCTCCTTTTTGGTGTACAAAGTCAAAGATCCTTTCCCCATAAATAAGACAAAAAAAAAAGAAAGCTCGCGCATTTCAAAATAAGGACAAAAAGATTGACACTGGACAGAAAAAGGAAATAACTTTTTTGGCCAAGACTAATAAGGAGGCACGTGGAGCTCTTACCAAAGGCAATTGGTACAAAAGTTGGTGTGACACTAAAAAAGAAGGAAAAAGATCATTGACATCTTTTCAACCTCAATCTCAAGGATTCAAATGGGTCAAATTATTGTCTAACGGATTGATCAACGGCTCCAAAAGTGCCACATTCTGCATGATCAACGGTGAAGATTGAGTTATAGCTCACCAACCCACAACCGCTACATTTATAATGCAGAGCCTATAAAAGCGAAGCTTCACAAGTTGAGAAGGTGCTAGTTGATTTCAAAAAGGCATATACAAGAGAACTTGCTAGGGAGCAATTAGATTCACAAATCCCTCCAAGAACCAAATCATTCAAAATCAGTTTGTAAGGATTCCTAAGTGAGTCATGAACTTAAGGAAGTCCAAAACCAAAACCTTTGTTAAAAACCAAAGTGCAAAAGATCTCCTACTTAGATGAGTAGTGAGATTGAGATATAGCTTGAAGTAGGTGCTTTGAGGGGGATCTCCCTGTAGGACTCAGCTTAGATTCGAGGTAGAAGTCTAAGTTGTATATCCTGCAAAAGATGAAAGGACTCAGCTAGGAGTTGGTGCTTCCAGTTGTATATCCTACATCCGGAAGGGGTTACCATATGTAGACAATCTGTAAGGTTTTATTCCTACCAGTTGGAATGGAATCCATTAGTGAAAATCTCAGAGGAAGGAAACTCCGGGGACTGGACGTAGGCGGGGCCGAACTAGTATAAATCACTATGTTTGATTCTTTAACTTTTCATTTGTTACAGTATATTGTTATACTTGCATCATCCGGATCCATCCTCTAGATCATAGTCAAACACGCTATGCTTAGACTTTTTAAAGTCTATTTATTCCACAAAAAAGGGTCATTCACCCCCCCAACCTTATATAGACCCTCACAGGGACCAATAAGTATCACACATTGTTGGTAAGCATTTAGAGTAGCATTGGCTTAATTTTGAATTGATTAGCAGCAATTGGTGGTCTAGCAATTCGTTGAGTTTCTCCATTACTAGTCGGAATAACATAATTTATCATCCTTCTAGGTGGTGGTGGTGGATTTTGTTGTCCATTTCCATCTCCATTATTCACAACGTCAACCATTCTCTTCGTTGCTCTTTTATTTTTTGCGTTTTCCACTTCTGAAGATTAGCCTTTCGATTTCCAGCTCCAATTGCTCAAGGGATTTCATAGAACTTATCAATCTTGGCATACACTAAACTTTTTTGAAATAAGAAAACAATTATAAGTAGTAACAATATACATAAATTAATGAATTTTGGCAAAAAATTGAAGTTTGCTTTCCCCGAAAATAGGTAAAAACTTATTCGCTACTTTTCCATACACTAGAAATAAATTCTTTGATTAAATAGGAGTTGTTGGTGCTGCTAGTGCAAAAGTAGAAAAGAGGGAACCATAAGTATACAGTTGCAATGTAGTTTTAAAAGATTATCGATCCCATAAGGAAAGAAATGAACTTAATTCAACCAAAATTTCAAATAAAAACGGGTAAATGATAGGTAGGTGAATTGGGGATAGACTAGAGACAAAACAATGAAGAGTAGAGAATCACAAAGCAATTAGGCACAAAGTTATTCCAATTCAACACCTTTATTATGTTTTATTAATGCATGCAAATATATCATATATGCTCTATTTTATGATCTAGAGTTGATTTATTATAATGCATGCAAACCCAAATACCAAATATATTATGCTTAGTAAGGTTGGCTCTCACATAAACGATAATCATGCAAGTAAAGACACATATATCCGAGTAGGAATATACCAAACTCGACTAACAAGATTATGAATAAACACTAATTTGAAGTTACTTGAATATGAAGAGAATGTCCTAGCTTTTAATGCAAGACTGGTACACTAATTATATTCAATATCACACGCATCACAACAAAACAAACTTAATACAAAAAGCACGACATATCATATATTCAATCATTAAACATATTAAACACAAGTAGAGAGCAAAGGTGATATGAAATGAATAAGAATTAAGTATTATGCAATAAATAAAATTAAAGAATTAAGTTAGATTAAACCGTCTTCTTAGATGGGTTGTCAATCCTCGATTGTGGCCCTTCTTCTACTTGAATCTCCAAATGCACTAATCTTTTGGGTAGAACTAGTTATTCATAATAGAATAGAATATTTGATGAAGAACAATGAATTTTATTCGTTAGTGTTTTGCAAGTACACTATAAAACAACACTCTCGAGAATAACTAAGAAACCTAAAAGCTATGTAGATTTCTCTCCCTCGTTTTTCGCTCTATCTATGGCTAATGTCTGACAATTGTGAAATTAGATCATCCCCCTATTGTTGTAGCCGAAATGCCTTATTTATAGAGGATAAAAAGTTGCATCTCTTCAAGTCATTGGTTGATGAAAAGGTGCCTTATCCAAATGGTAGTTAATGTCAGTTGAAATACCTCTTGGAAGAAAATCTATGCAGCCTTTATCTTAGTGTGTCACGATCGTGACTTTGTATGTCGCGATCGCGAATAGCTATTTTGCAAGAGTCTTCATATTGACCATGACTTCTTTCAATGCATCCAACACTTAGCCAAATTTATATCGAAATAAGTACATTGCTGTTAACTTCTCGTACTTTCAGTCCAAAATCCATTTCCAAGAAAATTCCTTATAAGATTCACCTATTTCCTAAAAATGCATTTAAAACAACAACATGCCACGTTAAATCTTACAAATAAAATATAACACTCAAGAAATGTCTACAATTGAGAATTGTTTAGCCAAATGATAAGTGTAGTTTTAACACTTATCACTTTTCAAATTTTCATGTTATTTGCAAATTTAGACCATTTCTCCCTATATACAATGTGTATTTTGTAACTACAATTTATTTATTTATTGAATAAGTGATTTTTTTATTAGTCTTATAATTCTAAAAATTAACTTTCTTATTTCAAATTAAACAATTTTGGTCCCTGTGAGGGTCTATATAAAGTCAAAGGGGGGTGAATGACCCTTTTTTCGCAGAATTAATAGACTTTAAAAAGTCTAAGTGTAGCGTGTTTGATTATAATCCAGAGGTTGGATCTGGATGATGAAAGTATAACAATATAATGCAATAAATGAAAGTTAAAGAATCAAACAATGTGATTTATACTTGTTCGGCCCCGGCTACGTCCAGTCCCCGGAGTTTCCTTCCTCTGAGCTTTTCACTAATGGATTCCTTTCCAACTGGTAGGAATCAAGCCTTACAGATTGTCTCCAGATGGTAACCCCTTTCGAATGTAGGATATACCACTAGAAGTACCAACTCCTAGCTGAGTCCTTTCATCTTTAGCAAGATATACCACTTAGACTTCTACCTCGAATCTAAGCTGATTCCTACAGGGAGATCCCACTGAAAGCACCTACTTCAAGCTATATCCCTAATCTCACTACTCACCCAAGTAGGAGATCTTTTGCACTTTGGTTTTTAACAAAGGTTTTGGTTTTGGACTTACTTAGGTTTATAACTCACTTACGAATCCTTACAAATAGATTTTGAATGATTTGGTTCTTGGAGGGATTTGTGAATCTGATTGCTTTCTATCAAGTTCTCTTGTATATGCCTTTTTGAAATCAACTAGCTCCTTTTCAACTTGTGAAGTTCCCCTTTTGTAGGCTTTGATCATAAATGTAGTCGTTGTGGGTTAGTGAGCTGTAACTCGATCTTCACCGTTGATCAAGTGGAATGTGGTGCTGCCGGAGCCGTTGATCAATCCGTTAGACAGTAATTTGAACCGTTTGAATTATTAGGATTGAGGCTGAAAAGATGTTAGTGATTGTTTTCCTTATTTTTTAGTGTCACACCAACTTTTATACCAGTAGCTTTTTGGTGTGAGCTCTACGTGCCTCCTTATTGGTCTAGGTGAAAAAGGTTGTTTTTCTTTTTCTGTCTGGTGTCAGTTCTTTTATCCTGTTTTTGAAAAGTGCGAGCTGTGTCTTTTGTCTTGCTCATGGGGAAAGGATCTTTGACTTTGTAGACCAAAAGGTGGAGGGAAAAAGTTTATAATTAAAACTTTTCCCACTGTCTTAATATCTGAGTTTTTCGGATGTCTTCAGACTCAGTATGACCGGATCTTTCTTTTTCCTGATGCTTAGCAATTAGTTCTCCCAGATGCTGATCTTGAATAATTCAAAGTTTGTTTCCTTTCCAAACTTTTAACCAGATGCTCTCAGTATGTGCTTAGGTACTTGTAGTCTTCAATGGATACCCTTATTGCTCGATTTTGTCCTAATGCTTCCATTTGGATTTAGGAGATTACATAGGTATATTTCTGTGAGTTTTTGTTTCTTTCAAACCTGATCCGGATATTTAGTTTTATGAGATTCCGGATCATTGTTTTCCAATAATATCCCCCATTTGATGGAAATAAAAACTGAGCATATGGAAAAGGAGTTATATGAACTAAGTATGATTCTTGATACTTAGACATTTACAATTTTACTCCCCTATAATTATAGCATCCTAACTCCCCCAATATTTTTGAATTCTAGCTTCTAATGTTTTTATAATACAATCACAGATTGTACTTTAGAAGAAAATTTTTTAAGGAATTCGATATTCACTATATACTTCTATTGTTAACAATAGTTAACATCAATGAAGTGCAAGATTACAAATACAGAAATATATAAGTGAATCTAGCTATTACAAAATTTTACATTGGAATACAAGCTAGTCTAATTCCTACCAGATCTAGATGCTCCTCCTTCCTTTTCTTTTCCCTTGCCTTTCTCCCCCTTTTTGTTTTTGGCAGGGGAGTCAATCACCATGTATGTCCTACCGTCCCATTTCAGTTGCCAAGTTGTTGAATAGATTGAGTAGTCCAAGTTGCCTTGCTTTGTCTGTCCTTGGATGTGGTCCATAGTGGATGGAGATGGGCGAAAGAGATTTTGGAGCTTTTTGCAGGATTCGGTGATGTAGGGATGCATCTGTAGCATATAATCTCTATCTTACTCATCAAAGTATGGGAATAACCCCTTAAGAAGAGTAGTGATTCCCTTGTGTCAAAAAAATCCGGTATCTCCAATGTGCTGAACTAGATTCTGGAAGATCGAAAGAAGTTGGCTCTTAGGAATTGATAAAGAGGATGAGGATCTAGATATGGATAGATTTGATAGTCCTATCTGTAGGGTTTGAAGGTCCTGACCCCGATCCTTTCAGATATTATGAATGTTGGAGTTTATTGTTGTCAAATCTTTGCGAAGATCATCTCTTGCTCTTTCAATGATAGAGTCTTGTCCATTGAGTTGGCCATGGACCTCTTACACAATAGTTGCCAATTATATAGCAAAGGGCTTTGGGAGGTCTTCTTCCATGAACAGGGTCAGCTTATTCTGAATGGTTTGCTACTTTTCATTCATGCTTGGAAGAGGGGACTTGTCTTCTTTTTCAGCAATGAATTTTGACAAGTTTTCAAACTTGGTATCCAGCTATCTTTCAGATCATTGGATAACTCTAAAGAGGAGGAGGTGATTTTTTCCATTACAGTTGCACAATTATTTGTAGCCCATGTGTTAGCTTGGTCTGCAGAATGGCTTGCTGCTGCAATGTTTGCTTTAAGCTTATTGAGGTCCGGAGTGACCTTAGCTAGGGATACTTCTACTACCAAGTCAGCAGTGGGAGAGTCCTCTACTTTCTCTGATTCTTTCTTGACATCCCCCTCAATCACGTCAAGTTTCTTCTTCAAATCTAGAGGACAAAACTCCTCAAGAAGTACCTTTTCCACAGCTTTCAAGTGTTTGTAAATATTCCGGAGGATTTTTTTATGTAGCCCTCCTCTTGTTTTTCATGAGTAGCCTCTTGTAGAATCTTAAGTGTTATGGATATCTTTTTAGCTCGTGTTAGACTTTCATTTGTAGAAGGTATTCTGATTGGGCTTGCTAGAGGAGTTTCGGATTCAGAGCTGCTTTCGGTCTCATCAGATTCAGATGTTTTTGCCTTAATAGATTCTTCTTCTTCTTCCTTCTCTTCTTCCAGCCGATCCTCTGGACTAGCCTCGCCCTTTGAGTCCAGTCTAGGAGTGCTCTCATTAGATCTTAGACTGTGTCCCTCCTCCGAAATGGTGTCTTTCGGGTTGGACTAGTTTTCCTTAGATACACTTTGAGACCTTGCATCTAAGTTGTCCTTTGTTGTTTCAGCAGCAGTAGCAGTGGAATTTTCACTTATATTGAATGAGACAGTGTCAAGAATTACCTCATGAATTGGCGTTCGATTCTGTATAGCTGCAGCTTCTCTTTCTTCTTCATTCATTTCCACCTTAAATCCCAGATGGGAGGAAATGTCCTCTGTCACCCCTATAAATGACTTTTTAGGAATTTTAGTTTCTCCTCCAGGCACATTGGTAATGTCCTCAATGCCATCTTCATGTGCCTTTACAAAACTTTTCTCAATAGTGGTTTCAACTTCCACATATAGTAGATTATCCGAAAGTGGTCCGGATCTGGGCAAGAAGGGGAAATTATTAGCTTTCGGTTCTTGAGCTATAACTTCTATATCTAATGGATCAATAAATATTGGTTGAACACCGGAAGAGCCCCCGGGTCCTTCTATGGTTTCTTTGTTTATTCCGACATTATCCCTTATAGCCTCCCTTATTGTATCGTACTGAGGGTCTTTTAGATCAATTTCTTCAGTGGATCCGGGCACATGCTTGCCCTTAGTGACTCTGGCCTTACCCAATTTTTCTAGTACTTCTCTCTTAGCAGCTTTCTCATCAATGATTATGCCCGCAAGCTTCTTGGCCTTCTTTTTCTGATGTTTTTAAGCTTGACTGCCTCATCAAAAGGGCACCCCTTCCGAGTGAAATGCTTCTTGGGTATCGAAAGTTCATCCTATGTTTCTTAATTATCAAATTCTTGCTCCTCTATTAGAATGTCTTTTATGTTTCTTTCCTGCCCCTTTTGATATCCTTTCCTAATAGCAGCAGCAGCCACTGCGATAGATTCTCTTGCTTCCGGCTCACACATTGGTTTCTTCAACTTATCAGCTACTTTAATTAGTCTTCCTTGTGACTTAGGTTTCTTCAGAGATCTATTTAAAAGCTGATTGAAGGTTTGGGTATCCTTATTAACTTCCTCAACTAGAACCAGAGCAAGCTGTTTCTTTCTCATTGGGTTGGTGGTTCGGGCTCTCTTAAGAACCAGAGCATCTTCAGTCGGGTCAACGGCCTTTCTAGTTCTACTTTTCTTATCAGGTCGTAGCTTCTAAGCCTCTTCCTCATTCCAGATTTCCCCGAAAGTCAACTTCCTGAAACTCTTCTCCAGAATTTCCTTTCTATTCATAGCTTAGAATCCAGAGATGTTCAGCTCTTTTGCAATTAAGATTCTAGTGATCAGCACACCATGAGAGTTTCTATGTTGCTTGAGGTAGTGGATGATAAGAACAGGCATATTCACAACTCTGCTCTTCACCTAGTGCTGTAGTACACAGTGCTAGAAAGATGACACTGTGGTGAGAGATCCCTTCCAGATCAGAACCAACTTGGCAAGTGCGTGTTGTAGGAACCTTGGCACTTCTGGAAAGTAGGTGGAGAACTTATCTCTAAAGTAGTTTGGATGCAACCACGTCTTTGGTTCATAATTGATGTGCTGCTCATCTCTATCGATTCTCAGCTAGACCCCATCATTTTTCATGATCAGGAACTTTTCAAAAAATTCTGGGGTAATTGTGATTGTCTTTCCTTGAACTTGAGTTCTCAGAGCATCATGGAAGGTGTGTGCTCTGAGATTATCATAAAATTCCCTCACTAACTCCGGATAGGTTGGGCACTTGATCTTCAGAAAATCCCCCAAGTGTTGATCTTCAATTAGTTTAGAGTATGGATTAGTCTTAAACAAGAAGTTTTCTCCTAGGTAGTCTGTAGGAATCATGGAGTCAAATGGTTTAGAGTTGATGAGGGTGAAATCTTTGATGTTGAGAGCAGATTCATTAACGAAGTTCTTTTGGGTAAGCATTTTGGGTCCTTCACTAGTCATAATAGCAGCCATTTGAGGAATTGAAAGAAATTAGGGTTTAAGATAGGATTTTTGTAGAGTAATAGTATATGATTGTTGCTCGCGTGAAGAAGACAAAGATTTTTGGGGGTTTATATAGGATTTTCAAGGTGAGGGTATTTTGGTAACCCAAAGGACGTTAATTTGGCTGGATTGATGACATGGTAGTCGAAATTTTGGGAGAGAAGTAAATTCAGTTTAACCAGAGAATAAGAACGGTTTATTTTGAAAGCTAATTGTTGAATTTACTGCACGTGTAACACCCAATAAACGTTTGAAATTCAAAAGAGAATAGTTACTTTTCTGCGCTTTTACTTGCCCTATATCATTCTTGTCTGCTGACTTGGCAATGTTTAATCCAGAGTAGAGCTTCTTCAAATCTTATTCTCTTCCGGATTCCTGGCCAGGGATTTAAACTAACCTTGGATTATCTTCCAGATTTTCTTCGAATTGGATTAGACATCCTAATTGATTCCCTTAGCTTGCCAAATTGATCTTTACTTAACGGCTTAGTAAAGATATCTGCTCTTTGCTCATTGGTTGAAATATATACCAAGGCAACATCCTTCTTCACTACATGATCCCGAATGAAATGATGCCTTATGTTGACATGCTTCATCCTGTTGTGAAGTATTGGATTCTTTGACACATCAATGGCACTCTTGTTGTCTCACATAACATCTACATCCGGATTGAACTCCATAATCTTCTAGTTATTGCTTGATCTAAAGGAGTTGAGCCACACAACTTTTAGCTACCATATATTTTACTTCTTTTATAGATAAAGCAACTATAGTTTGCTTTTTGTTGTACCATAATACTAAGCAATCTCCAAGGAAATGGCAACCTCTGATGTACTCTTTCTCTCAAGAGTATCTCTGCCATAGTCTACGTTAGTGAAGCCTTGGAGTGTGAAATCTCCATTACTAGGATACAATAGTCCAACTTCAGTAGTTCCTATGAGATATCTAAGGATTATCTTTACTGCCTTGAGATAAGAGTCCTTAGGATTGGCTTGACACCTTGCACAATAACAAACTGCATAGTGTATATCAGGCCTACTTGCTGTCAAGTATAGAAGTGAACCAATCATTCCTCTATAGAGCTTTTGATCAATATCTTCTCCTTTACAATCCTTGGATAGGACTGTCTCTGAACCCATTGGAGTGGACATTGGTTTGCTCTTGTCCATTTCAAACTTCTTCAAGGTCTCCTTGGTATACTTTGACTGGTTAATGAAAATCCCATTTGAACTTTGCTTGATTTGTAAACCAAGGAAGAAATTGAGTTCTCCTATCATGGACACCTTAAATTCTTTCTACATTTGAGAATTGAATTCTTTACACATCCTTTCATCTGTTGCTCCAAATATATATCATCCACATAAATTTGGACCAGAAAAATATCATTCTTCTTTTTCTTGATAAAGAGGGTTGTATCTGCTTTGCCCCAGATATATCCCTTAGATATGAGAAATGTTGTGAGTCTCTCATATGAAGCCCTAAGTGCTTGCTTTAATCCATAGAGGGCCTTCTTCAACTTGTAGGCATGATTCGGATGCTTTGAATCTTCAAATCTTGGTGGCTGCTTCACATAGACTTCTTCCTGGATAACTCCATTAAGAAATGCACTTTTGACATCCATTTGAAACAATGTCGATCCCATGAATGATGCAAAAGCACATAAAATCCAGATTGCCTCTAGTCTTGCTACCGGGGCTAATGTTTCTTCAAAGTCAATCCCTTCCTATTGATTGTAGCCTTGGGTAACCAATCTTGCCTTGTTCCTCACCAATACTTCGGATTCTTCTACCTTGTTCCAGAATACCCATTTGGTGCCAATGATTGACTTTCCCTTAAGAGGTGCCATTAAATCCCACTCTGGTGAAGTGATCTAGTTCTTCTTACATTGCCATCATTCAGCTTTCATCTCCTTCATTCTTTGGCTCAATGAGAGAGACAAAAGCAGCATGGCTCATCATTCTATTGAGTTGTCCTATGGTTTTGACTGGATTTTGGATCTCATCCAAAATAGCTTCTACCAGGTGATTTCTATGAGTCCAGATTTTCCTTTGTAAGCCTTCATGTTAAACTAGGACTTGCTCCACTTCTACCTCACCTTGCTCTCCTTGGTCATTATTGAAGTTTATCTCATGTGGATTGAGATCAACTTTTTGTACTTTTGGATCAAAAGACAACCCTTCATCCTCTTCTTTATACTTATTGATTTGGAAGGAATCAGGAACTTGGATTTCCTTATTTTCTCCAGAGTTTTCAGCTTCCGGAACTGGATTTTCTAGAGTGGAGCTTTTCTTGCATGCATGGTTAGTCTCATCAAAATCTACGTGTATAGACTCTACCACAGTTTGGGTTTGTTTGTTAAAGACTTTGTAAGCCTTGCTATGTGTTAAATAGCCAAGGAAAATTGCTTCATCAGACTTAGGATCAAACTTTCCTAGTTGCTCTCTATCATTTAGGATGTAACACTTACATCCAAATGCTTTGAAGTGCCTAATTTTGGGTTTTCTTCCCTTCTAGATTTTGTATGGGGTCTTTTCTAAGGTTTTTCTAATGAGAGCTCTATTTAAAATTTAGCATGCTGTGTTTATGGCCTCGCCCTAGAAATATTTTGGCAAATAAATTTCACTTAGCATTGTTATAGCCATCTCAACTATAGTCTTGTTCTTTCTCTCAACAACTCCATTCTATTGAGGAGTATGAGGGGCAGAGAGGTAATGTTTAATTCCCTTGGAGTCACAAAATTCAGCGAAGTGCTTATTTTTTAACTCACACCCATTATCACTCCAGATGCGTGTAATGCTTATGCCTTATTCTACTTCTCTCCAAATGAATGTTTTTGAGAATTGGTCAAAGGCTTCATCTTTGCTTACTAGCAAGAGAACCCAGGTGTATAGATAATAATCATCCACAATGACCATGGTGTATTCTCTTCTACCTAAACCCAATGGTTTAATTGGACCAAAGAGATCAATGTGCAAGAGCTCAAGTACTCTTTTGGAGGGAATGTAGAAGATGGAAGGGAAACTTATCTCATGTTGTTTACCTAATTAACATGCAGTGCATAGATGATCCTTATCAAAAACAACCTTAGGCAAACCCACTACCAATTCCTTTTTAACTAGTTTGGACAAGAGGTTCATGCTAACATGTCCCAACCTCTGGTGCTCTAGCCATCATTCTTCTTCTTTAGACACCAAGCACATATTCTTTTTCCCATTTTAATGTTTACAGAACAGACATTGTTTACTCTAGGTGCATAAAGAATAAGTTGATTAGACTTACTATCATAGATTGAGCAGCCTCTAGAATGAAAGATGACTTTTCTTCCTTTGTCATAGATTTAGACTACACTTAGCAAGTTGAACTTCAGTCCATCAACCAGTGAGACATCTTTTATCTTTAATTCAGATCCAATGGTTCCATGTCCAATGATATGTCCCTTTTGATTGTCTCCAAAGCTCACTTTGCCTCCCTTCTTTCGGGTTAATGTGATGAAGGCCTTCTCATCACCTGTCATGTACCTTGAGCATCCACTATCAATGTATCAAGTGTGTTGATCTACAGTGGATCTAAGGCATACCTGTAAAACAGATCAAGTAGGTTTGAGTACCCAATCACATTTGGGTCCTCTTGGGTTATCAACCATTTCTGGCCAAGGATTAACATCATAATAACCATTTTTAATCTACATAATTTAGTGATATGATTATTTTTCCCATAAAACCTGCACCCTAAGATGAGTCTGTTTTGCTTCTACTTCTTTTTTATTTTTTCAAGATCCTCCTTCCTATAGTTTCCTTTGTATTTAGCTTCATACAAATTTATAGATGGTCCGGTGTGCATCCGGAAGCTGGTTGGAGGTGCCTCTTTGTTCAGCAGGTTACTGATTATAAGCTGCCTTAGCCTTACCTTTTTATGCAGTAGTGTATCTTTAAGGTTGGGGTTGCATGCTGACCTCCATCACTTTTTGGTTGGAAGGTTTTGGATTTCTTTTGGCAGCTTGAGGTTGGATTCTTTATGTATTCTACCTTGGATTTTTCCTTCTTTATGGAGGATCCAATCTCCATCCAGATGCCTACTTTATCAGGGCTATTTCTCTATCCAGCCCAATCAGATTGGCACTTAGCATTTGCACTTGATTCTTTAGGTAGTTTTCCTCAACTTCATTAATATGCTTTGTTGTTCTTATCAAGTTGACATCTTGTGCCAGTTGTCCTCATCGATTTCCAACACTTGTCTACTTAAGGATTTGATCGCTTTTGTGTTCTTCTTCACACTGTTGATCACAATAGCTAAAGCTCTAGCAAGGTCAAAGTTAGAATAAGAGTTTACTTCAGTATTTGTTGTTTCTGATTCTAACTCTTTGATTT
The DNA here is from genome assembly GCA_947683365.1 of Euphorbia pulcherrima. Lineage (NCBI taxonomy): Eukaryota > Viridiplantae > Streptophyta > Magnoliopsida > Malpighiales > Euphorbiaceae > Euphorbia > Euphorbia pulcherrima. The sequence continues at coordinate 35,040,482 of CANTUS010000004.1, forward strand.
ACATTGTATCTTGCTTAGAGACATTCTTTCCAGATTGCTTTGCTTCAGGATCAGTCAATGCCATGAATGCACAGTTGGTAGTTTCTTCTTCTTCTATTGAAGATGAGCTGCTACTTTCCTCACTGTTGCTCCAGGTAGCCGCCATTACCTTCTTCTTGTGCTTCTTGGTTCTTTTAAGCTTAGGGCATTTGGTTCTGAAGTGGTCTTTCTCCCCACAATCAAATGGGCAGCTTCTTTTTCCGAAACCTTCTTTTCATCTGGATTCTTTCTAGGCCTCTCTCTTTTGGATGTGTCTTCCCTTGGTCTTCGGGATTCATATTTTCTAGACTTCCTCCTTTCTTTCTTTTGTAGGAACTTGTTGAACTGTCCAGTTAATAGAGCGAGTTGCTCTATGGTACTTTGAGATTCCATGACTTGCTGCTCTTCTCCAGATGAAGCTGATCTGGTGGATTTTGCCTTAAGTGTAATAGCTTTCTTTCTCTCTTCAGGCTTCTTCTCCTATTGGCCATATCTTTCCAGAGATAGCTCTTGAGTCAAGAGATTGCCAATGAGCTCATCATAACTGCAGAAGTTTTATGTCATGAGCTTCCTCAATGGCAGTCTTCTTACTATCCCACTCCTTGGTGAGACTCTGGAGTACCTTCTTGACCATATCTACTTCTGATATCTCCTTTCCCAGTCTCTTCATCTCATTCACTTGATTTGTGTATCTAGTGTTCATGCTGCTGATGGATTCCTTAGGCTCCATCTTGAAAGTTTTGAGTTTTGCTAAAGTATATCTATTTTGGCTTCTTTAACCTTGTTTGTTCCCTCGTAGGTCACTTCCAGTTTCTGCCAAATTTCCTGGGCAGTCTCACATCCGGATATTCTATTAAATTCAGCTGCACTAAGAGCACAATGAAGCATGTTAATAGCATTTGCATTTTCACGCAATCTTTTATAATCATTCTTATCCCATAAGCTCGAGGGCTTGTGGGTGGTTAAACCATCTACCTCATGTGTAGGCTCATATAGACAATATTTAATGGCCATCCATGCCATCATGCTTTGAGCCTGAATGAAATTCTTCATCCGGTTTTCAAAAACTTGTAGTGTTCACCGGTGAAAAGTGGAGGACGGGTAATAGACATACTCTCTGGAAGGAGCTGTGAGTTTTGGAAACTCATTTTGATTCTTAGATAAAAATATATGGACCTTTAGCTCAAGTTATTAGATCTCTGGTGTAAGCACTTTCTCTAATACCACTTGTTGGTCCCTGTTAGGGTCAATATAAGGTCAAAGGGGGGTGAATGACCTTTTTTGCAGAATTAATAGACTTTAAAAAGTCTAAGTGTAGCGAGTTTGATTATGATCCGGAGGATGGATCTGGATGATGTAAGTATAACAATATAATGCAATAAATGAAAAGTTAAAGAATCAAACACAGTGATTTATACTAGTTCGGCCCCGCCTACGTCCAATCCCCGGAGTTTCCTTCCTCCGAGCTTTTCACTAATGGATTCCTTTCCAACTGGTAGGAATCAAGCCTTACAGATTGTCTCCAGATGGTAACCCCTTTCGAATGTAGGATATACCACTAGAAGTACCAACTCCTAGCTGAGTCCTTTCATCTTTAGCAAGATATACCACTTAGACTTCTACCTCGAATCTAAGCTGATTCCTACAGGGAGATCCCACTGAAAGCACCTACTTCAAGCTATATCCCTAATCTCACTACTCACCCAAGTAGGAGATCTTTTGCACTTTGGTTTTTAACAAAGGTTTTGGTTTTGGACTTTCTTAAGTTTATAACTCACTTAGGAATCCTTACAAACTGATTTGGAATGATTTGGTTCTTGGAGGGATTTGTGAATCTGATTGCTTTCTAGCAAGTTCTCTTATATATGCCTTTTTGAAATCAACCAGCTCCTTCTCAACTTGTGAAGTACCCCTTTTATAGGCTTGGATCATAAATGTAGCCCTTGTGGCTTGGTGAGCTGTAACTCGATCTTCACCGTTGATCAGGTGGAATACGGAGCTTCCGAAGCCGTTGATCAATCTGTTAGACAGTAATTTGACCCATTTGAATCCATGGGATTGAGGCTGAAAAGATGTTAGTGATAGTTTTCCTTGTTTTTTAGTGTCACACCAACTTTTATACCAGTAGCTTTTTGGTGTGAGCTCCACGTGCCTCCTTATTGGTCTAGGTAAAAAATGTTGTTTCCTTTTTCTGTCCGGTGTCAGTTCTTTTGTCCTTTTTCTGAAAAGTATGAGCTGTCTCTTTTGTCTTGCTCATGGGGAAAGGATCTTTGACTTTGAGACCAAAAGTTGTATGGGAAAAGTTTATAATTGAAACTTTTCCCGTTGTCTTGATATCTGAGTTTTTCGGATGTCTTCAGACTCAGTATCACCAGATCTGTCTTTATCCGGATGCTGGGCAATCAGTTCTTCCGAATGCTGATCTTGAATAGTTCAAAGTTTGTTTTCTTTCCAAACTTTTAACCATATGCTCTCAGCATGTGCTTAGGTACTTGTAGTCTTCAATGGATACCCTTATTGTTGGATTTTGTCCTCATGCTTCAATTTGGATTTAGGATATTACATACGTATATTTCTTTGAATTTTTATTTCTTTCAAACCTGATCCAAATATTTAGCTTTATGAGATTTTGGATCATTATTTTCCGAGACAAAAGAATTGTTTTCTCTTTGGTGGTCATGCATGGTTACTCCTAGAATATTAGCATAAAATTGGTGAATGTGTCATCTTTTTTTTCCTCTTTGAATTTTGAGCCCGATGATTTTGGGCCATCCTTTTTTTTGATTTTAGTGTTTTTCCCATTATAATAGAACATGGTATATAAATAGCATTCACCTATGAAAATTGCAAAAGTTAGATTGCTTGCTGGAGTAAAATGGGGTACGAGGAACTTTTAATGTAAAATAGGGTCTGTAGTTTAAAAAAATTTATAAAATGGAGCTTATGGATTTAGAATAGTGGTGTTATATTGAATATTTTTAACAATTCAACATTCTAATAATTTAACCTTATTATTTAAAAATTACACATAATTTGAGTAATTTTTGGAGATACTTTTATTTTTCATGGTTTTGTTATGTTTGTTATCATAATTTAATTTAAAAAAATATTTGCACTATTCAAAAATTTTCGAACAATTTCACCTATGTGTATTATATTTTTAATAACTATCCCACAAAAATTCAGATAAAAAATGAACAAGATTACCCATTTTTATAACATGAACTAATATTAAAGATCTTTTATTTATAAATTTTTTGAAACCACAGATCCAATTTTATAAAAAAAATTTCCTCTCCACGTATTACTTTTTAAAGTTTACCTTAAATTTTATTATCGAACGGTGGAAGATGGTCCCCACTCTCAATTTCCAAGCCTTAGTCTTCAATATTATTTTGCCATAGTTAACTTAAGCGCTAGATGAGCATGCATGTTTTATTATTTTGTTTAAGACAATGGAATATTCTGTTCTAGTGGATATGTTCAAAAAAGTACTCAAATGCTTGAGCCGTTACTTTGTGCTTGTCAGGCTTGTTTTCCATGAATGTATTATTCAACTTTTGTATGCCTCCAGACAACCATAAGTAGCAGTATATCATGCTCTCTCTTAGGGCCGGTCTGAGGATTCTTCCTCAAGCCATCAAAAGCTCCTCTCACAAGTTTTGGACTTGGGAAAGCAATCCCAAACTAACCCTTAATGTCCTTTATGTCTCTTCAAAATCTGGTGTTCAAACCTTAGTTTCTTGTCTTGTTTAATTTTCTAGAATTCCCCTTCTATATTTTTGCCTCCATTACCCATCATCTTGTATATTTTCTCAAGTCATCTATCTCCTTTTGCTTGATATATATTTTGATTTAGATCTATTTCTCTTCCCATTTATCATTTAAGTTTGCTTGTAGTCCCCTAGGACATTATTTTTGTTTTGAAATAGAGATCTATTGACTCCACATTTGTTCAGATGATTCTGAAGACAAATGATTGTGGTGTTTTTTTTATGGTCTAGAAGGTTGTTTCTTTCCTTCCATTTTATTGCAAATCTGATTCAGTAATTTTGTGATGGTTGGAGGAGCTTAGCTTTGTGCTATTTATGTATTTAAAATAGATATTTCTTCAGGGTGTAGCTCAATTGGTACACCACTCAATGTTAGTGGTGGGAGGTCTTAGGTTCAATACTCTAGCCTCTACAAAATTCTTCAAAAAAAATATAGATATTTCTTCAACATACCTCTTTTTCCTGTGATGTGAAGTCGATTAAATCAGTCTTTTTCGGCTGTAAATGCCCTATTTTGGAGGTGGATCTCATGGATAGACTTTCAATGGGAGTCCATTATTCAACATGACTTTCCCAATGCTGGCTGATAACTTTCTCACTGGTATGTGGAGTCTTAGGTGGCTTAAACTGCAGTTAAGGAGTGCTTCTTTCTTTGGCTACAAATTTAGTTGGCTAGTTATCTTTCATGTAGTATATGGGGGCAGGTTTGACCTAATTTTTTAGCTTTTGATCTCTTCTACTCTTATTTTGTAAATAAAAATTATCTTGCTCAAGGGAAATAAAGAAAATGCCTTATTTGATTTTTTGTTGAGATTTAATAACTTTATTTTGAAATTTGTTGTTTTCATCGTTTGTCGCACTTTTCTGAACTCACCTTCTCCATTATTTTCCTATGAATAAATTTCAGTATTAGCTGCGACTTTCTAGGAAGCATGGACGCCCCTACCACCTGCCGTTTTGGCGTTTTGCGTCGATGTCGGAAACCGAAACCGTACCATTCCTATAAGATACGTATTTGGGGTGTTTGCAATCAACAAAACTTGGACACGCGTGCCATGAAAATCCCGAAATCGTTTCCCCACTTTTTGACTTCAAATTCCATTCATTCCCCCAAGTGATTCCTTTGGAAATTCAAACTCCTGATTCAATTAAATATTAAAAATTACTATAAACAATCCCACATCGTTTAACTTCTTTTGTTCATCGTCTCTTCCGATTCAAGACTTCCAATCCTAGTTATCTTCTCTTCCATTCAAATCGTTTATATCAAACTGAAGAATAGTGACAAAGTAGCATCCTGATTTCCTAATTGAAGCAGCTCGATTACCGGATTGAAGGATAGAAAAGCAGCATCCCAATCTCCGCAATTGAAGAAGATTATGTAATTACGAAGTGTATCAACTTCTCATCCTTCACTAAACGTATCCATTGCCCTCAAAGTTGGCTCTTATTATTACATATCACCCTTAACTTTCACTAGTAGTACTTTACTCTAAAGTTGATAAACCTTTGTAACATAACCCCACGGTGCTGATGTGGCGGATGAAGTGGCAAAAGAGTGAATTATTAACTTTGACTAAAAATTAAATTAAAAAATATTTATTATAACAAAAATAACAAATTAAAAAAGTAAAATAACTCTCGCTCTCTCTCATATTCTGTCATTATTAAGGTGGAGGTCTCTCCTCCATTCCACCATTGTTAAGGTGAAATGGAAATCAAGGTTTGCATTTTATTGACTTTATTTGGGATTTCAATCTTTGAATCAAACTTGTGATTTCAATTAGGGATTCAATTTACAGTTAAGTATTGAATCAAATTAGGGGTTCAAAATTTCCAATCAAATAAATAATGGATATTAATCATATTATGGATTTTAACAAATGAACTTTTTGATTGAAAATCTTAAGAATTCAACTTGATATTATTGATGCAGATTACACTTGTAGCAGGGAAAGCAAATCAGAAAGCAGAGAGGTGTGTGATTGAGGTAAGAAGGAAGACTTAAAGCAATGGCCTAAGAGCTTAGGCGGTGGCTTTAAAATTTTGGGTTGAAAAATCACTCTGTGTTCTTCCTAATTCCAAACTAAATATATTAGTATTTAATTTTTCTTTGTTTAAGGGAATGAAACAATGTTGTTTGGCTCATTTAAGTTAAATGGGAATTTGGAGAAGATGGTATAGTTGTAAAAACATTTGAATTTGGACGGAAATGAAATTATTCTAGGTGGTGTTTTGAAATTATGTTATATGCCACATGTCACATTCCTATTGGATTGAATTTTCAAATTTTTTGCATGTCAGGTGAGTGTAATGCACTCTCTGGTGTGAGACTTGGCAAGTTCATTTCAGGTGTCATGCTATAGAGATTTGCCAACTTTAGGGGGCAAAGTGACACTGATGAAACTTGGGAGTGACATGCGATAATCGAAGCCAACTTTGGGGGCAACGAATGCATTTGGGCTTCATATTACTGTGTAATCCCATAAACAATTTCTTTGATTGTATTTGAATGAAGAGAGGTGTCCTCAGTAAGATGGTTTGCATGATATAGGTGTCAATATCTATAATTTTATCCGTGTACATAGAGTTGGTGAGTTGGTGAAATTAAGTGAAAATAAAATTAAGATTTGTCTTTTTTTATTATTGTTCAAATTAATATTTATAAATGTAAAAGTATGGATTTTAATTTTATAATTTGTAAATATATCCGAATATTTTTATTATTTACGCATTTCCCTACCATGTCCAGACCTGTACTTTTTAGAAATGGCATGTCTCGGTGTCGTTGTACATGTCGGTGTCATTTCGGTATCAGTGTCCGTTCTACTTAGGTGACTTGTAATTAGATTTTCTTGAATTCTTATGTTGTTCATGTTCTTATGCTATGATATATCTCTTAATATTCATCAATATAATTCACAATTCAACCGTATTTAGGAATATATTTCTAAACCTTAGGAAAGTTTAAGCTGTATGCTTCTTATATTCATGTTTGAACCTTGAGATTTTGTTCAGTAATGTAATTCCAGTGCATGTATTAGTCATGTTGGATTGTGGCATTGGATCACACTCATCTTTTATTAAATGGTATAACTAAATGACTGGTAGATGATTTTGCTTTTTGGAGCTTATAGCTAATGCAGATGGAACTAAGAGTGTGCTGGTTACTTCTTTTGTATTTTGAAGTTCCATTGAGAAATACATCATAGTAATGTAATTCCAGTGCGTGTATTAGTCATGTTGGATTGTGGCATTGCATCACACTGGAGACCGACAACTTCATCTTTTCTTAAATTGTATAATTGAATGACTGGTGGATGCTTTTGCTTTTTTGCAGCTTATAGCTAATGCAGATGGAACTAATGTTACGTCAGACATTTCAAATGTTTTTCTAATTTGTTAAGACTAAGAGTGGGCTGGTTACTTCTTTTGTTTTTTGGTGTTCCATTGAGAAATACATCATAGATATTATGTGCTCTAGTGTAGGGACAAACTTTTGTCATGTGAATAAATATGTTGTGTTTAATGTACCCACAGATAAGGTTCCTGCACAACACTTTTTGATTTGTCCTAAAATATATACAGACTCTCAAACACATGAACAATCAATATTCTACTTCTGAACAAGAGATTAATTTGGTTGTTCTCTAGATTAATTTTGGTTAGTGGTGTATTGTCTTTCTTATTCTGCACCAAGCTATCCCTGTCATATGACATGGGGCCATAGCACTATTATACATGGCCTAGTATAAGTGTATGACGTTGTCATATATAACTATAATAAAGAAAAAGGTAATTGCAGGAGTAAATGAAGAGCATATGTTCCAAAGGGTATGAAAATCACTTGTGTTTAAGTAGTCCTGCATAGTCAATTGCCATGGTTTCAATTTTGTTTTTGATTCTTTTCTATTATTGATATATATGTCTTTTGAATGCTGCAAATCAAAATAATGTTTGAAAATCAAATTTACTAGTTTTTGCTGTTTTCCTTTGGTTGGTGTCATGATAAATCATATAATGTGTTTACCACGGGTATGCTTGCTTGTTTTTATTTCACGACCATTTGGTATTTCACTAGATTATGAATTTTGTTCTTAATTGGATTTCATCGTCAAGTATCAATATATCAATGTCATGTGATGAAGTGAAATAAACTATGTCACAAAAGTAGTTGTTTATGAATATGAATTAAAGATTGGGTGGGCTCTTCCACCATAAGCACTACCTCCAGGACATATGGCAACCAGGAGTAAGGAGGTATGTTATATTTCCTTTGAGTACCACTTATATTTAGTCTATAAGACTATGATCTCAGTAGTTTCAATTGAGTATAGTTAGAGAGATCACAAATAGACAGTTGACATTTTATGATATTTTTTTAATATCAAACTGGTAGCTCTGACTCTTTGGACTTCATATGATTCATTTACTTTATGTTTGTAGGGTGCCACTATTATTCTCTCAGGTCTATCTGGCCCACCGTTAACTTCAGTTTCAAATACTAAGAAAAATGATTTATATTTACAGAATTTAAAGCTTTTAAATAATTATCTAAGAAAATCTAAAATAAGTACACAACTAGGTAGGTAGGCTATACTTGGCTTGTAAGCAAATCCCATATGAAAAATTCTAGTACTCCATGTGGAATTAAGCCAAAGGACATCACGGTACCGTAACCTCTGGTTTAGTGGGGCACGTAGGCAAAGGGCAATGGTCGTTACTCTCTGCCCCAACCATTCCATCCAATAAATGTTGTGTACCTTTAGGAAAAAGAAAAAGATTGTGGCAATGAATGCCACTCCAACATCCATCCCGGCTGATATGATATGAGCATGCCTTCCCACCATTCTGTGCGCCTTTTGTACAGACATTTATTGAAAATCATCCTAACAAGTCCCCATGAAATGAAATGCACTGGTTTTGCATTTGGCATTTTTGAGATTGCTGCCAATGATGTTGGGGTGTTTATATGCCTCAATCAGGTCATGTTTAGAAATATTTTGGCCAAATACATCTAGACCCCCTATAGTTGTCCCTAAAAACCCCTCAGCCCCTTGAACTTACAAAAGGTCCACTTAACCCACTGAACTTGTTAAAGTGAAACTTATAGCCCCCTGAACTTGTTAAGGTGAACCTTATAGCCCCGTGAACTTGGTAAAAGGGAACTTCAATTCCCCTTCATGGTAACATGTCCGATTTTGTTCCGGTAAATCAATCTTCGATTCAATCTTTGACGATTCAATCTTAGATTCAATCTCTAGAAAAATAATAGTTGACATATTAGCATCAATGGGCTATAAGGTCCACTTTAACAAGTTTAGAGGGCTGAGGGGTTTTTAGGAATAATTATAGAGGGGTCAAGATGTGTTAGGCCAAATATTTTTTTATAGTATAAATACTACCACTGGACCTGTTGCTCCCTCTAATAAAAATCAACTTATTTCCTTATAAAGTCAATTAGTACCAAACAGTGTATTTGGTCCAACTATTCCCATTATAATGGATGTGTTTGTAGAGCATAATTTACCTGGCAAGAAACATTGACATTAGAGGGATTTCCCTGTAGTGTCCTAACTTCAAATCCGAAATGAAGGACAATGCTTGACCCAATTTAATGGATGTACCTTGAAAGTGGCATGCCTGAGTATATATATATATATATATATATATGGCTAAAGCATTTAGATTTTGTGTGCAGTGGCCTCGGTTCGATTACTCCCATAGTAAGACGACCTCGTTTCAAGTCCTGAAACAATTTTTTTTTTTTGAAAAAATGGCATTTGTTAGGATTTGAATAAAGGATGTATGGTATCTAACCAACATGTTAACCAACTAAGCTACCAAATACCTTTGAAGATTTCCTGGAATTTGTGTTTATAATAAATTGTTTTTTAATACTTGTTAACTTTTCCTCAACTGTTATAATTTATTTGTGTACAAATTTTTGTTAATATATGAAAAAATATATACCATTATTTTATTTTTTTAAATAAAATTTATTAAAGCTTGAGTCCAATTAACTAATAGACATAAATAGTTTTAAAATTTTTATTATTTAATTGTCAATATTTATAATTGATTATTTAAATATTAATTTTTGTTATTGTATTTGATTCACATATATTATTATAATATATATAACTTTTTCAAATTTGGTCTGCTAGTTGTTGGCCCCCCACACATTTGAACATGCATCCACCCTTCTAACCATAATCAAATTAACATCAATTTGTTGTTGCAATCACAATTTTTTTTATCAATACAAAAAATTAGGCTAGGTAATTGGTTTGTGGAAGTAATTACCATGCTTGTTGAGGCCTGAATTATCCCATTGGGCAGAGTAAGAAAGATTGCAAGGCCATAGGCTAATTAAAGCATCACCAAATAAAGTTTCAATCTAAAATCCAAATAAGCTACAACAAAGGACAAAGACAAAAGAGACAACCAATATTGTCATAAAGCACTAATATGGGACAAATTTATAGTTCTTCGTCATTATGAGGGTATTGACATCCGCGGTAGTTCTACTATTCTTCCAAAGCTTCCAGATGTTCCAATTCACACAAACATAATCACCATTTAATCTTTTACCAAAAAACTCACCATTTAATCAGTAAAGGCAATAAAATTCTTGGTTTTGTTAACCGAATTAGTAAAAAAAAGAACAACTTTGAACTTAGTTACCTCCCCTCGAAAACCGCAACATGTGTCAATGTAGAAGTTATGGCTGCAAAACTCATCCAAAATATAAATATAAGTGAAATAAGTTTGCTATAATTTTATAAGCATCGTGTTCATAATGCACCTTATCACCCAATATTTTTGAAATGTTGTACGTCTGACCGTCATGATCAAAAGCATGTTGAGAGAATATGGGATATTTCTTTGCGTCGTATAAGTTTTTCTAATAACCTTTTGGGATCATAACATATGTAAGAAGAAAGTAACCTCTTACAATGTTTAGTACCGTATAAAATGGAACGACTAAGGGGCTTCCTAAGAAGGAAGTGATTGTCTGTTAAGAAACAATGATCCGGAAGAATTAATACCAGAACAATCCGGATCATGTTTGAAGAAAACAAAAACTACATAAACAAAATCTGAAGGAATAAATCATGTAATCTCCTTAATCCAAAATGGAAGCATCCGGTCCAAAACAAGTCATCAGTGCAAGCATTGAAGACTACAAGGTTCTAAGCACATAATGGAAGCATCCGATTAAAGTTTGGAAAAGAAACAAACTTTGAACCACTCAAGAACAGCATCCGAAAGAAGAAGAACTGGTTGAAATAGCATCCGGATTCAGAAAGATAAATTCATCTAGAAGATACAGTTATAGAGGCAAAGGGAAAAGTTTCAAAAATAACGTTTCCCTCCACCTTTTGGTCTAAAAGTCAAAGATCCCTTTCCCTTGTTCAAGACAAAAAATGATAGCTTGCACACTATTCAGAAAAGGACAGAAGGACTTACACACGAAAGAGAAAAAGCTAACAACCTTTTATACCTAGACCAATAGGAAAGGCGCATGACGTCAACACTCCGGATTTCTGGCATAAAAGTTAGTGGATCACTGAAATACGAGGAAAACGATCACTAACAACTTTCCAGCCTCAATCCCAAGGATTCAAAGGGACCTTTATTCAGTTTAACGGATTGATCAACGAATCCTGAAGTGCCACATATTACCTGATCAATAATGAGGATTTAATTCAAGTTCAACAACTCACAACGATTACATTTAAGACAAAAGCCCATAAAAAAGAAACTTCACAAGTTGAGAAGGTGCTGGTTTTTTTGAGAAAGTATACACAAGAGAATCTGATATTACAATCAGTGACATAATCCATCCAAGAATCAAACAATTCCAAATCAGTTTGTAAGGATTCCCAAGTGAGTTATAAACTTGAGGAGATCCAAAACTAAAACCTTTGAGAAAAACAAAGTGTAAGATCTCATAGTTGTTGGTCCCTGTGAGGGTCTTTGTAAGGTCAGAGGGGGGTGAATGACCCCTTTTTGTGGAGTAAACAGACTTTAAAAAGTCTTAGTGCAGCGTGTTTGATTATGATCCGGATGATGGATTCGGATGATGCAATTATGACAATATAATGCAATAAATAAAGAGTTAAAGAAATCAAACACAAAGGATTTTATCCTGGTTCGGTTCCATGTACTCCAGTCCCCAAAGTTTCCTTCCTCCGAGCTTTTCCACTAGTGGATTCCTTTTCAACTGGCAGGAATCAAGCCTTATAACTACTCTCTGGATGGTAACCCCTTCCTGATGTAGGATATATAACTAGAAGCACCAAATCCTAGCTGAGTCCTTTAGTCTTTAGTAGGATATACCACTTAGACTTCTACCCCGAATCTAAGCTGAGTCCTACAGAGAGATCCCACTCAAAGCACTAACTTTAAGTTATATCCCAATCTCACAACTCACCCAAGTTGGAGATCCTTACACTCTTGTTTTCACAAAGGTTTTGGTTTTGGACTTCCTTAAGTTTATAACTCACTTAGGTATCCTTATAATAGATTTGGAATTGTTTGATTCTTGGAGGGATGTGATTGCTGATTGCTTTAAGTGAATATTCTTTTTATTAGCTTTTTCAAATCAACCAGCCAACCTTCTCAATGTATGAACCTTCCCATTTATAGGCTTATGTAATAAATGTAGCCGTTGAGGGTAGTTGAATCTTGAATTTAATCTTCACCTTTGATTAGGTTGTATGTGCCACTTCTGGAGCCGTTGATCAATCCGTTAGATAGTAATTTGACCCATTTGAATTCTTGGGATTGAGGTTGAAAAGATGTCAGTGATCGTTTTTCTTGTATTTTAGTGTCACACCATCTTTTACACTATTAGCTTTTTGATGTGAGCTCCACGCGCCTCCTTATTGGTCTAAGATAAAAAGGTTGTTAGCTTTTTCTGTCTGGTGTCAGTCCTTTTGTCCTTTTTCTGAAAAGTGCAAGCTATCAATTTTGTCTTATTTATGGGAAAAGGATCTTTGACTTTGTGAACCAAAAGGTAGATGGAAAAACTATCTTTGAAACTTTTCCCATTGTCTTCAAGAATAAGTCTTTCGGATGTCTTCAGACTCATTATCTCCTATCCGTCTTATTTCGAAGCTAGTGCAATTAGTTCTTCTGGATGCTGATCTTGATGGATTAAAGTTTATTTCCTTTCCAAACTTTATCCTGATAGTTCCAGTATATGCTTAGGTGCTTGATGTCTTCAATGGATGACCTTGTGGTTAGATCTTGTCCGGATGTTTTCATTTGGATTTAGGAGTTTAAGTTTTTATTTCTTTCAAACTTGATCTGGATAATTTAGTTCAATTTTCGAACTGGATCAATGTTTCCCAACAATATCCTCCATTTGATGGAAACAAAAACTAAGCATATGGGAATGGAGTTTATATAAGCTAAGTATGATTCTTGATACTTAGTCATTTACAGATTTTACTCCCCCATAATTCTAGCATCCTAACTCCCCCAATATTTTTGAATTCTAGCTTCTAATGTTTTTATAGTACTATTACAGATTGTACTTTAGAAGCAATTTTTCAGAGATTAGATATTCACTATATACTTCTGCTGTTAATAATAGTTAACATCAATGAAGTGTAGGATTACAAATACAGAGATATATAAGTGAATCTAGCTATTACAAAATTTTACATTGAGGAATAAGCTAGTCTAATTTCCTTCAGATGGTCCTCCCTCCGTTTCCTTGCCCTTTCTTGTCCCTTCTCCTTGCTGACTTTTCTCCCCCTTTTTGTTTGTAGCTTGAGGACAGATTACCATATATGTTCAGTTATCCCAGGCTTCTTGCCAAGCTTTAGAGTATATAGAGTAGTGCACAATTCCTTATGAGCGCTTTTCGAAGATAGTCTCCACAGTGGCTGGAAGGAGCTGATAAGGGTTCAAAAATGCTCGGAGTTCTTTATAGGACCTTTTCATGTCTGGAATCATTTTAAGTGCATAGGCTTGGTCAGCTTTGTCAAAATAGGGAAACATGCACTTGAGAAGAGTTAAGCTGCATTTATACCCGAAGAATCCAGTGTCCCCTATGTGTTTTACCAAATCATTAACTATTGGGATCATAAGGTTGTCGCTTGTGGAGGAGGAGGATCCAGATAATGATAAGTTATTAATTCTGATTTGAAGGAGAGTGATTTCTTCACCTATTCCTCTCCTAATGTTATGGATGGATTCTGTTTAGAGTGATATCACCTTTGTTACGGAGGCTTTCCAGTCATTTATTATCTGTTCAATTCCCCATAGGCGACTTCCCATCTTATCACCCATATCATCTAGCATTTTCTCTTGGATTTTGAGGAGAGATTCATCCAGAAAGTTCTCAAGCATTTCCTGGACTACTTGTTGGTCTATTCCAAGTTCCGTGATTGGCGGTTTGAGATCCCTTTCGGCCATGAATTTTGACAAGTTTTCAAACTTGCAATCCAGGTACTCTTTGATTTCAGTTGAGAGCTCAGAGGATGAGGAGGTAATTTTGTCTAGTACTGTCCCACAGTTATTTGAGGCCAAGGTGTTAGCTTGATTTGTAGTCCGGTTACCTATAATAATGCTTTCTTTGAGCTCATTAAGGATGGGATTGACCTGAGACAAGGAGGGTTCAGCAATTGTTCCCATTGGAGGAAAAGCGCTAACTTTCTCCTCAATAGTCTTAAGGCACCCCTTTATCTCTCCCAATTCCTTCTGAACATTCAGACCAGAGGTTTGGCTAAGCAGTTCTTGTTCAATGGACCGTAGATGTTATCATATGGTTCGGAGAGTTTGCTTTACATATCTCTCCTCATTCTCCTCAAGAGTAGCTTCTTGAAGCAGTTTAAGTGCGGCTGACACCTTTGCCTCTCTAGTGTTTATCCCAAGTAATTTTATCGGGCCAGTTGCTGGAGGGAATCTTTCTCTGGATGAGTTAGAGGAGTCATCTCCTGATGAGCTACTGCTATCTTCCTCATCTTCTTCTTCTTCCTCTTCTTCTTCTTTCTCTTCTCTAGCCTTTTCATTCTTCTCTTCTTCCGACCATTCCCCCGGACTAGCCTCGCCCTTTGAGTCCACTATAGGAGCATTCTCATTGGATCCCAGACTATATCCCTCCTCCAAAAATTTATATTCTGGGTTGGACTCATCATCTTTAGATACATGTGGAGACTTTGCATCTAAGTTGTCCCTGGTCTCAATTGCTGTTTCAGCATCAGCAGTTATGTCAGCATTAATATCAAAAGATACTGAGTTAGGAATTACCTCAGTAGATGGCAATTTGTTCAGATCAGGTGCTTCTTTACTTCCTTCCTTAACCCCTGGATGGCTGGTAACGTCCTCAGCCACCCCTGCTAATGCCCGTAAGGGACTTGCTACTATCATCATCTCTTATTCCAGAATGGTGGAATTGCCCTCTCCATTCCCTTCAATTGCCTTTTCAGGACTTTCCAGCACTACTAATTCTGGATTTATGATTAGTAGTTTTTCAGGAAGAGGGTCAGAGCCAACTTTGAGGTTTAGTAGGTCCTTATCTGGATATTTGGCCTCTTTAAGAAGTCCTAATTCCTTTTGGGTTATTAGAGTTGGAGGACTATTGGAGTTGGCTATACCGGATGATCCTCTAGGTCCTTCTTTTGTCAAGAGATTAATCTTTTGACTGTCTTTGACTGCTGACATCATTTTATTAAATTAAGGATCTTCTAGGAAGATATTATCCTCTAGTGTTGGCCTCTTGCTGCTCTGAATAATCTCTTCTCCTTTTTCGGTTGCTTCCGGAGTGGCAGTCTTAGGAGTTGGTTCCCTTATGGTTATTTCGGAAGTAGTTTTCCGAATTTGAAGTTTGGCTCTAGCTTTTTGTGCTTTCAAGGCTTATGCAAATGTCAATCCTCGCTTCTGAAGTTGCTTCCTTAGAGTAGGTTTCCCATCCATAGTTTTCTCACTATCTAACTCATGTGCTTTTGTGATATCTCTTACTTCCCTTTTCTGCCCTTTTGGTATCCTCCTCTAATGGCAGCTGTGGCTACTGCAATGGTCTCTCTTGCCTCTAGCTCATATACCAATCTCTTTGGCTTGTTTGCAGCTTGGATTAACCTTCCCCTTGGCTTTTTGGTAGGAGATTTAGTCAGTAGTTGGGTTGAGGGCATGGTGTCTTCATTTACTTCCTCGACTGGAACCAAAGAAAGTTCCTTCTTTACCTTTGGCTTGTTGGTTCTTGCCTTCTTAGGAACTGGAGCCTCTACCGGATGCACTGCCTTATGGGTCCTGCTCCTCTTCTCATCCATTGCTTTTTGGCCTTATCCTCATCCTAAGTCTCATTAAAACTTAGGTTTAGAAAATTCTTCTTGAAGATGGCTTTTCTGTTGGTACCCTTGAATCCAGTGAGGTCAATTTCAGAAGCTTGGAGGAGTTTCTATGATGCTTTAAGAAGTGGATTATGAGCACTAGCATGTTGTCTTCTCTACTCTCTGCCCAGTGTTATAGCACACAATGTTGAAAATTTTACACTGTGGTTAATGATCACTTCTTGATGAGGATCAGCTTGGCAAGTGTATATTGTGGGATCCTTGGTGCTTGTCGCCAGTAAGTGGAGAATTTATCTCCAAAGTATCTTTCCAGAAGCCAAATTTTTTTATCGTATTTCACCTTCAACTCATCTCTATCAATACGCATTTGAACTCCACTATTCTTCATGTGGAGATATTTTTCAAAGAAATCAGGAGTTATCGTGATTTCCTTATCCTATACCTTGGTGCGGAGAGCATCAAACTCCTTATGAGCTCTTAGATTATTGTAGAACTCCTTCACCAAATCTAGGCATGTTGGTCAGTTGTTCTGGAGGAAATCCTTCAAGTGTTGATCTTCAATCAACTTAGAGTCGAGATCAGTTTGGAAGAGGAAGTTGTCACCCAAATAGTCAGTGGGGATGATAGAATCATTTTCTTTGAGTTCGAGGGGTTTGAAATCTGTATCTTTCATATCAAACTCTGTAAAGATATTCTAAATTGGAAGCATTAAGGGTCCTTCTGGTGTCATGATTGCGTCCATTTGAGAGTTTGAATAAAAATTAGGGTTCTGGGTTTTGATTTTTGCAGAGTAATAGCGTTTAGTTGCTCGCATAAGGAAGAAGGGGTTTTTGGAGGAGTTTATATAGGATTTTTTAAAGTGAGGGTATTTTGGTAATCCGGACGCCGGTAATTTGGCTGGATTGATGACATGGCAATTGGATTTTTAGGAGAGAGGTAGGTTTAGTTTAACTGAAGAATGGGAATGATTTATTTTAAAAACCAACTGTTGAATTTTCCGCGCTTATAACAGGCAATAAACGTTTGAATTTCAAAAAGTAACTGTTACCTTTAAGTGCTTTACTGCCATTTCTCATTCTTGTCTGCTGACGTGGCACTCTCTCTTCTAGAATAGTTTTTTCTTCAATGCTTCTTCTCTTCTGGGTTTAATGTTTTGCCTGTGATCCAAAAATAGTCTAAGACTATCTTCCAGATTCCCTTCAAATTGGATTTGACATACTAATTGACTCCCTTAGCCTCCCAAATTGGTCTTTACTTAGTGGCTTAGTAAAGATATCTACTCTTTGCTCATTGGTTGGAATGTACACCAATGCAACATCCTTCTTCATTACATGATCCCAGATGAAATGATGCCTTTCGTTGACATGTTTCATCCTACTATGGAGTACTGGATTCTTTGACACATCAATGGCACTTTTGTTATCACACATAACATCCATGCACCCGAATTGAACTCCATAATCTTCTAGTTGTTGCTTGATCCAAAGGAGTGGAGCCACACAACTTCTAGCTGCCATATATTCTGCTTCTGTAGTAGACAAAGCAACTGAAGTTTGCTTCTTGCTGTACCATGAAACTAAGCAATCGCCAAGGAAATGGCAACCTCCGGATGTACTCTTTCTCTCAAGAGTATCTCTACCATAATCTGCATCAGTGAATCCTTGTAGTGTAAAATCTCCATTACTAGGATACCATAACCCAACTTCAATGGTTCCTAGTAGATATCTAAGGATTCTTTTTACTGCTTTGAGATGAGAATTCTTAGGATTGGCTTAATATCTTGCACAATAACAGACAACATAATGTATTTCAAGCCTGCTAGCTGTCAAGTATAGGAGTGGGCCAATTATCCCTCTATAGAGCTTCTAATCAACACCTTCTCCTTCATAATCCTTGGATATGACTGTATCTGATCCCATAGGAGTGGACATAGGCTTGCTCTTCTCCATTTTGAACTTCTTCAAGATCTCCTTAGTGTACTTTGACTAGTTAATGAAAATCCCATCCGAAATTTGCTTGATTTGTAAACCAAGGAAAAAATTGAGTTCTCCCATCATGGACATCTCAAATTCCTTCTGCATTTGTGAGCTAAATTCCTCACACATCTTTTCATTAGTGGCTCTAAATATGATATCAGCCGCATAATTTTGGACTAGAATAATACCATTTTTCTTCTTCTTGATGAAAATTGTTGTATCTGCTTTCCCTCGGATATACCTCTTGGATATGAGAAATGTAGTGAGTCTCTCATACCAAGCTCTTAGCACTTGCTTTAGTACATAGAGAGCTTTCTTCAGTTTGTAGACATGATCCGGATGCTTGGAATCTTCAAATCCAGGTGGCTGCTTCACATATACTTCTTCCTAGATAACTCCATTGACGAATGTACTTTTGACATCCATTTGGAACAATGTGAATCCTATGAATGATGCAAAAGCACATAGAATCCGAATTGCCTCCAGTCTTGCTACAAGGGGAAAGGTTTCTTCAAAGTCAATTCCTTCTTGTTAATTGTAGCCTTTGGCAACCAATCTCACTTTATTTCTTACCACTACTCCAAATTCATCTAGCTTGTTCCGAAATACCCATTTGGTGCCAATGATTGATTTACCCTTTGGTGGCGCAACTAGATCCCATACATCATTTCTAGTGAATTGATCTAGTTCCTCCTGCATTGCCATCATCGAGCTTTCATCTCCTTCAGCATCTTGGAATTTCTTTGGCTCAATTAATGAAACAAAAGCAGCATGCTCATGATCCTATTGAGTTGACCTCTGGTTCTTACTGGATTCTGAACATCATCCCGAATATTATCTATTGAATGATCTCTGTTAGTCTGAATTTCCCTTTGTAATCCTTTATGTTCGATTGGAGCTTCTTCCACTTCTACCTCAACTGTTTCTTCTTTACCTTCATTGAAGTTAATCTCTTGTGGGTTGAGATTAAGTTGTTGTACTTTCGGATCAAGGGATATTTCTTCATCTTCTTCTTTATACTTCTTGATTTGGAATGAATCAGGGATTTTCATCTCCTTCTTTTCTCCAGATTCTTCAGCTTCTGGAATCAGATCTTCTGGAGTTGAACTTCTTTTACCTGCATGGCTAGTCTTATCAAAATCTACATGTATAGACTCTACCACAGTTTGGGTCCGTTTATTGAAGACTTACTAAGCCTTACTATATATTGAGTAGCCAAGGAAAATTGCTTCATCAGATTTAAGATCAAATTTTCCTAATTGCTCTCTATAATTTAGGATGTAACATTTACATCCAAATGCCTTAAAGTACCAAATTTTGGGTTTTCTTCCCTTCCTGATTTCATACGGGGTCTTTTCTATGGTCTTTCTAATAAGAGCTCTATTTAGAATGTAATATGTTGTATTTACGGCCTCTCCCTAAAACTATTTTGGCAAACAATTTTCATTAAGCATTGTTCTAGCCATCTCAACTATGGTCTTGTTCTTTCTCAACAACTCTATTCTATTGAGGAGTGTGAGGGCCAGAGAAGTTATGTTCAATGCCCTTGGAGTCACAAAAATTAGCAAAATGCTTACTTTTGAACTCTCCACCATTATCACTCCGGATGCATGCAATGCTTATGCCCTATTCTACTTCTATCCGAAGGAATGTTTTTGAGAATTGGTCAAACGCTTCATCCTTACTTGCTAGTAAGAGAACCCAGGTATAATGAGAATAATCATCCACAATGACCATGGTGTATTCTCTTCTACCTAAACTCAATGGTTTGATTGGACCAAAGATATCAATATGCACGAGCTCAAGTACTCTTTTGGAAGAAATGTAGGAGATTGAAGGGAAACTTTTCTTATGTTGTTTACCTATTTGACATACAGTGCATAGATGATCCTTATCAAAAGTAACCTTGGGCAAACCCACTACCAATTCCTTTTTGGCTAACTTGGACAGGAGGTTCATGCTAACATGTCCCAACCTCCGGTACCATAGCAATGATTCTTCTTCTCTGGACACCAAGCATATATTATTTTTCTCATTTTTAATGTTTACAGAATATACATTATTTACTCTAGGTGAATAAAGAATGACTTGGTTGGACTTACTATCATAGATTGAGTAGTCTCCAGAATCAAATATGACTTTTCTTCCTTTGTCACAAAGTTGGGCTACACAGAGTAAGTTGAATTTCAGTCCATAAACCAGTGAGACATCATCTTTAATTTAGACCCAATGGTTTAATGACCAATGATCTATCCCTTTTGATTATCTCCAAAGCTTACTATGCCTCCCTTCTTCCGGGTCAATGTGATGAAGGCCTTCTCATCACCTATCATGTGCCTTGAGCATCCACTATCAATGTATTAAGTGTGTTGATCTACTGTGGATCTAAGGCATACCTATAAAACATATCAAGTGGGTTTGGGTACCCAATCAGATTTGGGTCCTCTCGGGTTAATAACCATCTCAGGCTATAGATTAACATCATAATAACCATTTTTCAATCTACATAATTTAGTATTATGATTGTTTTTCCCACAAAACCTGTACCCTACAATGGATCTGTTCTGTTCCTGCTTCTTTTTTATCTTTTAAAGATGTTCCTTCCCATAGTTCCCTCTATATCCAGCTTCTTGTATACTGGTAGATGATCCGGTGTGTATCCGAAAGCTAGTTAGAGGTGCAACTTTTGCTGCACAATTTCTTATTTGTTTGGCAGGTTGTTGATTGTAAACCACCTTAGCCTTTCCCTTTTGAGTAGGAGTATATCTTTAAGCTTGTGGTTGCCTACTAACCTCCTTCACCTTTTGAATAAAGGGCTTAGGATTTTCTTTAGCAGCTTACCCTGGGTTTTTTCTTCTTTGTGGAGGATTAGGTCTCCAGCCGAATGATTCCTTTATCAGGGCTAATTCTTTATCCAGCCCAAGAATATTAGCACTTAGCATTTGCACTTGATTCTTTAGATATTTCTCCTCAACTTCATCAATGTGCTTTGCTATTTTGATCAAGTTGACATCTTGTGCCAATGCTTCATTGTCTTCAGCAATCTCTAACACTTATCTTCTTAAGGATTTGATTGCTTTTGCATTCTTCTTTACACTCTTGATCACAATAGAAAAAGCTCTAGCAAGATCAAAGTTAGAAGCCGAATTAGAATAAGAGTTTACCTTAATGTTTATTGTTTTTTATTCTGATTCTTTGATTTGCATTATATCTTGCTTAAAGCTATTCTTTTCGGATTGCTCTGCTTCCAGATCAGTTAGTACCATGAATGCACAGTTGGCAGTTTCTTCTTCTTATGTTGAAGATGAGCTACTACTTTCTTCACTGTTGCTCCAGGTAGCCACCATTTCCTTCTTCTTATACTTCTTGGTTCTTTTAAGCTTTGGGAATTTTGTCCTGAAGTGGCCTTTTTCCCCACATTCAAAACAAGCAGCTTCTTTTTCCGGATCTTTCTTTTCTTCTAGTCTCTTTCTAGGCATGTCTCTTCTGGATGTCCTTCTCTTGGTCTTCGGGATTCATATTTTTTAGACTTTCTCCTTTGTTTCTTTTATAAGAACCTGTTGAGCGTTCTAGCTAACAAAGCTAGTTTCTCCCTGGTACTTTGAGGTTCAGTGATTTGCTGTTCTTCTCTGGATGAAGCTGATCCGATGGATTCTACATTAAGCACAACAACTTTATTCTTTTCTTCAGGCTTCTTCTTCTGTTGAATATATCTCTCCAGAGATAGCTCTTGAGTCAGTAGATTTCCAATGAGCTCATCATAACTATAAACATTTAAGTCATAAGCTTCCTCAATGGCAGTTTTCTTATTATCCCATTCCTTGGTGAGACTCCGGAGCACCTTTTTCACCATTTCTACTTCAGAGACTTCCTTTTCGAGCCTTTTCCATCTCATTCACTAGATTGGTGTATCTAGTGTTCATGCTACTGATAGATTTTTTTGGCTCCATCTTGAAGTATTCAAGTTTTTGCTGGAGTAGACCAATCTTTACTTCTTTCACTTTACTTGTTCCTTCGTAGGTTACCGCCAGCTTTTTTCAGATCTCCTTTGCAGTCTCACATCCGAATGTCCTATTGAATTCTGTTGCACTAAGAACACAATGAAGCATGTTAATAGCATTTGCATTGTCACACAACTTTTTAAAATCATTCTTATCCCATAAACATGATGCCATTTGGGTGAACATACCCTCTACTTCATGAGTAGGCTCATATAGGCCATCCTGGATAACCAACCATGCTTGTATGCTTTGTGCATGTATGAGGTTCTTCATCTGGTTTTTCCAGAGTATGTAGTGTTCACCGGTGAAGAGTAGAGGATGGGTAATGGATACACCCTCGAGAAGGAGTTGTGAGTTTTGGAAACTCATTTTAATCTCTGAATCAAAATTTTGGGCCTTTAGCTCGAGATTGTTAGATCTCTAGTGTTGAGCACTTGCTCTGATACCACTTGTTGGTCCCTATGAGGATCTTTATAAGGTTAGAGGGGGTGAATGACCCCTTTTTGTGGAATAAATAGACTTTAAAAAGTCTTAGTGTAGCGTTTTTTTATTATGATCCGGGTGATGGATCCGGATGATGCAGTTATGATAATATAATGCAATAAATAAATAGTTAAAGAAATCAAACACAAAGGATTTCATCCTGGTTTAGCCCCGCCTACTCCAGTCCCCGGAGTTTCCTTCCTCCGAGGTTTTCCACTACTGGATTTCTTTCCAACTGGCAGGAATCAAGCCTTACAGCTTGTCTCCGGATGGTAACCCCTTCTGGATGTAGGATATACCACTAGAAGCACTTACTCCTAGCTGAGTCCTTTAGTATTTAGTAGGATATACCACTTAGACTTCTACCCCGAATCTAAGCTCAGTCATACAAGGAGATCCCACTCAGAGCACCAACTTTAAGTTATATCCCAATCTCAAAACTCACCCAAGTTGGAGATCCTTACACTCTTGTTTTCACAAAGGTTTTGGTTTTGGACTTCCTTAAGTTTGTAACTCACTTAAGAATCCTTACAACAGATTTGGAATTGTTTGATTCTTAGAGGGATATGATTGCCGATTGCTTTTAAGCGAATGTTCTTGTTAATAGCTTTTTCAAATCAACCAGCCAACCTTCACGATGTGTGAAGCTTCCCTTTTATAGGCTTCTGTAATAAATGTAGCCGTTGAGGGTACTT
Organism: Euphorbia pulcherrima; assembly: GCA_947683365.1. NCBI lineage: Eukaryota > Viridiplantae > Streptophyta > Magnoliopsida > Malpighiales > Euphorbiaceae > Euphorbia > Euphorbia pulcherrima. Next base: position 35,063,736 of record CANTUS010000004.1, read on the forward strand.
GAATCTTATTTTTGATCTTCACCCTTTATTAGGTTGTATGTGGCAATTCCGGAGCCCTTGATCAATCCGTTAGACAGTAATTTGACCCATTTGAATTCTTGGGATTGAGGTTAAAAAGATGTCAGTGATCGGTTTCCTTGTATTTTAGTGTCACTCCAACTTTTACACTATTAGCATTTTTATGTGAGCTCCACGCGCCTTCTTATTAGTCTAGGACAAAAAGGTTATTAGATTTTTCTGTCCGGTGTTAATGCTTTTTTCCTTTTTCTAAAAAGTGCGAGCTGTCACTTTTGTCTTGTTCGTGGGAAAAGGATCTTTGACTTTGTAGACCAAAAGGTAGAGGGAAAAGGTATCTTTGAAACTTTTCCCATTGTCTTCATGCATGAGTCTTCAGGATGTCTTTAGACTCATTATCTCTGGATCTATCTTCTTCCAGAGCTGCTGTAATCAGTTCTTCCGGATGCCGATCTTGAAGGATTAAAATTTGTTTCCTTTCCAAACTTATCCTGATAGTTCTAGTATATGCTTAGGTGCTTGATGTATTCAATGGATGACCTTGAGGTTGGATCTTGTTCGGATGATTCCATTTGGATTTAGGAGTTTAAGTTTTTATTTCTTTCAAACTTGATCCGGATAATTTAGTTCAATTCTCGATCCGGACCATTGTTTCCCAATAATACTTGGGTGAGTATTGAGATTAGGATCTAGCTTAGAATTGGTACTTTAAGTGGAACTCTCTGTAGAACTTAGCCTAGGTTTGGGTAGAAATCTAAGTGGTGTATCCTACTAAAGACAAGAGGACTCAGCTAGACGTTGGTGCTTCTAGTGGTATATCCTACATCCGAAAGGGGTCACCATTCGAAGACAAATTGTAAGGCTTGATTCCTGCCACTTGGGAAGGAATCCACTAGTGAAAAGCTTGGAGAAAGGAAACTTCGGGGACTGGAGTAAGAGGGGCCGAACCAGGATAATATTACTGTGTTTGATTTTATAACTCTTTATATTATTGAACAACATTTCATATTTGCATCATCTCGAACCTTTATATCTGGAACATAATCAAACATGCTACACAAGACTTTTTAAAGTCTGCCTATTTCCAAGTAAAAGGGTCATTCATCCCCCTTTGACCTTATTTACACCCTTATAGGGATCAATAAGTGGTATCAGAGCTAGTGCTCAAAACTAGAGATCTTAAAATCTCAAGCTAAAGGTCTAAATTTTGATCCAAGAATCAAAAATGAGTTTAAAAAACTCATAACTCCTTTCGGAGGGTGTGTCTATTACCCGTCCTCCACTCTTCACTAGTGAACACTACACATTCTAGAAGAACAACCGAATGAAGAACTTCATTCAAGCACAAAGCATGATGACGTGGATGGCCATTGAAGATGGCCCATATGAGACTATTCACGAAGTAGAGAGTATGACTACCTGAAAGTCCTCAAGTTCATGGGATGATAATTATTATAAGAAATTGCGTGAAAATGGAAATGCTATTAATATGCTTCAATGTGATCTTAGTGCATCTAAATTCAATAGAATATCCAGATGCGAGACTACACAAGAAATCTGGTAGAAGTTGGAAGTGACCTATGAAGGAACAAATAAGGTCAAGGAAGCCAAAATTGATCTACTACGGCAAAAGCTAGAATCCTTCAAGATGGAGTCCAAAGAATCCATCAGCAGCTTGAATAATAGTACACAAATCTAGTAAATAAGATGAAGAGGCTTGGGAAGGAGATCTTAGAAGTAGATATAGTCAAGAAAATACTCTGGAGTCTCACCAAGGAATGGGACAACAAAAAGACTGCCATTGAGGAAGCTCATGACGTAAACTTCTATAGTTATGATGAATTCATGGGTAATCTCCTAACTCAAGAGTTATCCTTAGAGAGATATAGCCAACAAGAAAAAAAGCCTGTAGAAAGGAAGATGGCCATTGCACTCAAGGCAGATTCTATCGGATCAGCCTCTGCCGGATCAGATAAACTACCAAAGGAATCTAATTACAGCAAAGAAGATATGGCTATGCTGGCTTAATATTTTGATAGATTCCTAAAGATCTAGGAGATATGAATCAAAAAGATCAAAGGAAGGCACTTTAAGAAGGGACAAGCCAAGAAAGGCTCTGGAAGAAAAGAAAGATCCGGAGAAAGATGTTGTCTGCTTTGAATGTGGAGAAAAAGGGAACTTCAGAACCAAATGCCCCAAGCTCAAAAGGGAAAAGAAATATAAGAAGAAAGCTATGATGGCCACATGGAGCAACAGTGAAGAAAGTAGCAGTTCATCTTTCATAGAGGAAGAAGAAATAACTAACTGTGCATTAATGGCACTAACAGATCTAGAAAGAGAGTAATCAGGAAGAAATCTAAGCAAGATACTGAGTAAATTGAGGAATAAGAATCAGAGATAGCCACTACTGAGGTAAACTCTCACTCTAATTCTATTTCTAAACTTCATCTTGTTAGAGCTTTAGTAGTGGTGATCCACAATGTAGGGAAAAACACCAAAGCCATAAAATCCCTACAAAGACAAGTTTTGGAGCTAGCTAAAGATGCTGAAGCAATGGCACAAGATATTAATATGATGAGGACCACAAAGCATATGGTTGTGGTTGAGGAGATTTTCCTAAGGATTTAAGTGCAGATCTTCAGTGCAAACTTAACAGGGCTAGATAGGGAGCTAACCCTAATGAATGAAGCATCCGAAAGGAAATCAGATCCTTCTCAAAGAAGAAAAAATCCAAGGCAAGCTTCACCAAGAAATTCAAATCAAAAGAATTAGGTACCCCCAAATCAAAAAGAGAAGAAAGTTAGTAGACAACCTCAAGCATAGAGATTCACAGTTGCTCAAAAGGGAAAGGCTAAGGAAATATATGTTAATCAACCTGCCAAGCCAAGAAAGAACCATAGAGTAGAAATTACTCCTCCAACCGGCTTCCAGATACACAACGGATGAACAAGTATACAAGAAGCTGGATATATTAGAAACTATGGAAAGGAGGATCTCAAGAGGGTCCAAAAGAAGCATGAGTAGAGCAGACCCATCTCAGGGTGCAGGTTTTGTGGGAAAAATAATCATATTACTAAATTATGTAGATTAAAAAATGGTTATTATGATGTTTATCCTTGTTGTGAAATGGTTGATAACCCGAGAGAACGCAAATCTGATTGGGTACCTAAACCCACATGATCTATTTTGCAGGTATGCCTTAGGTCCATAGTAGATCAACATATATGGTACATTGATAGTGGATGCTCAAGGCACATAACTAGTGATGAGAAAGCCTTCAACACTTTAATCCGGAAGAGAGGTGGAAAATTAAGCTTTGGAGACAACCAAAAGGGACATATCATTGGACATGGAAACATTGGATCTGAAATGAAGATAGCAGATGTCTTACTAGTTAATGGACTGAAGTTCAACTTGCTTAGTGTAGCACAACTCTGTGATAAAGGAAGGAAAGTCACCTTTGATTCCGGAGGATGCTTATTTTATGATAGTAAGTCAAATCAACTCATTCTCTATGCGCCTAGAGTAAATAATGTTTATTGTGTTAACATTAAAAATGAGAAAAAGAATATATGCTTGGTGTCTAAAGAAGAAGAAGCATGGCTATGGCACCAGAGGTTGGGACACGTAAGCATAAACCTCCTATCCAGATTAGCCAAAAAGGAATTGGTTGCGTGTTTGTCAAAGGTAGCTTTGGATAAGGATCACATATGCACTACATGATAATTAGGTAAATAACATAGAAAAAGCTTCCCTTCCATCTCATACATCCCTTCCAAAAGAGTTCTTGAACTCTTACATATTGATCTCTTTGGGCCAATCAAACCAATGAGTTTAGGTAGAAGAGAATACACCATGGTCATAGTGGATGATTATTCTTGCTATACCTGGGTTGTTTTGCTAGCTAGAAAATATGAAGCCTTTTACCAATTCTCAAAAATATTCATCCGGATAGAAGAAAAACAAGGCATAAGCATTGCACGCATCTAGAGTGATAATGGAGGTGAGTTCAAAAATAAGTACTTTGCTGAATTTTGTGACTCCAAGGGCATTGAGCATAACTTTTCTGCTCCTCATACACTTCAATAAAATGGGGTTGTTGAAAGGAAAAATAGAACCTTAGTTGAGATGGAGTGAAAAATGTTAAGTGAGAATAATCTGCCTAGGTATTTTTGGGGTGAGGCTGAAAACACAGCATGCTACATCATAAATAGAGCTCTCATTAGAAAAACCATAGAAAAGATCCCATATGAAATCTGGAAGGGAAGGAAACCCAAAATTAGGTATTTCAAAGCCTTTGGATGTAAATGCTACATCTTGAATGATAGAGAGCAATTAGGAAAATTTGATCCTAAATCCGACGAAGCAATTTTCCTTAGCTACTCAACACATAGCAAAGCTTTCAGAGTATGTAACAAATGAACACAAACTGTGGTAGATTTAATACATGTGGATTTTGATGAGGCTAACAGTGCATGAAAAAGAAGTTCAAATCCGTAGGATTTAACTCCAAAAACTGAAAATACTGGAGAAAAAGAAGAAGTGCAGATTTCTGATTCCTTCTAGATCAAGTAGTGCAAGGAAGAAGATAAAGGAATCCCTCTCAACTTAGAAGTTCCATAAGATTATCCTATCAAATATGAGATAAATTTTATAGATAATCAAGAAGGAGTTGAGGCACTTGAGGAGCAATTTCCATCATGTAAACCTTCAAAGAGAGATCCGGACTTGCAAAAATCATCTAGTTGAAGCCATTTTGGATAATGTCCAAGATCCAGTCAGAATCAGAGGACAACTTAGTATGATGGTGAGCCATGCAGCCTTTGCCTCTCTCAATGAGAAATTTCAAGAAGCTGAAGGAGATTAAAGTTGGATGATGGCAATGCAAGAAGAACTAGATCAATTCACCAGGAATGGTGTTTGGGATCTAGTGTTGCCACCAAAGGTGAAGTCAATCATTAGCTCCAAATGGGTATTCCGGAATAAACTAGATGAATCCGGAATTGTGCTGAGAAACAAGGCAAGATTAGTTGCCCAAGGCTACAATCAGTAAGAAGGCATTGACTTTGAAGAAAACTTTGCTCCAGTAGCAAGATTAGAGGCAATCTGGATTCTGTGTCCTTTTACATCATTCATGGGGTTCACATTGTTCTAAATGGATGTCAAACATGCATTCTGTTGGTCCCGGTGAAGGTCTAAATAAGGTCAGAGGAGGGTGAATGAATTAACAGACTTTAAAAAGTCTTAGTGTAGCGTGTTTGATTATGTTCCAGATATGATGGATCCGGATGATGCAAATATGAATTATAATGCAAGTAAATAAAGAGTAAGAAAATCAAACACAAAATTTTATCCTGGTTCGGCCCCGGCTACTCCTGTCCCCGAAGTTTCCTTCCTCTGAGCTTTTCCACTAGTGAATTTCTTTCTAACTGCAAGGAATTAAGCCTTACAATTTATCTCCGGATGGTAACCCCTTTCGGATATAGGATATACCACTAGAAGCACAAACTCCTAGCTGAGTCCTCTTGTCTTTAGCAGGATATACCACTTAGATTTCTACTCAAACCTAAGCCGAGTCCTACAGGGAGTTCCCATTCAAAACACCAACTTCAAGCTATATCCTAATCTCACTACTCACCTAAGTATGAGATTTTAATACTTTGTTTCTCAAAGGTTTTGGTTTTGGAGTTCCTCAAGTTTATAGCTTACTTGGGAATACTTACAAACAAATTTGGAATTGTATGATTCTTGGAGGGATTATGTCACTGATTGTAATAGAAATTCTCTTGTTTATCCTTTCTCAAAACAACCAGCACATTCTCAACTTGTGAAGCTTTCCTTTTATAGGCATCTGTCATAAATGTAGCCATTGTGAGATGTTGAAACTAAATTTAATCTCACCGCTGATCGGGTAAGATGTGGCATCTTCGGAGCCGTTGATCAACCCGTTAAACTCAAATTTTGACCCGTCTGAATCCTTGGCATTAGGGCCAAAAAGTTGTTAGTGATCGTTTTCCTTAGATTTTAGTGTTTCACTAACTTTTACGCCAGAGGTCCGGAATTGTGACCTTCACGTGCCATTCATATTGGTCTAGGTAAAAAAGGTTTTTACCTTTTTCTCTTTCTCATGTCAGTCCTTCTGTCCTTTTCTGAAAAGTGCTAGATGTCATTTTTGTCTTTCATAAGGAAAAAGGATATTTGACTTTCTGACCAAATAGGTGGACGGAAAAGTGATTTTTGAAACTTTTCCCTTTTTCCTTTTAACTGTATCTTCTGGAAGTCTTTAGTCTTGATGTATCTAAATGCTATACAATCAATCTTCTTCCAGATAAAGTTTTGGGTGGTTCAAAGTTTGTTTTCTTTCCAAACTTTAACCGGATGCTAACATTATGTGCTTAAGTACTTATGATCTTTAATGGATGTCCTTATGGCTTGATTTGGACTAGATGCTTCCATTTAGATTTAGGAGATTACATGTTTAAGTTTTTACAAGTTTTTGTTTTCTTCAAACTTGATCCGGATAGTTACTTGACTATTTTTCCGAATCATTGTTTCCCAACAATCTCCCCCTTTTGATGGAAACAAAAACTAAGCATATGGAAAAGGGGTTGTGAGCATTGGATTTTAATGATCCTTCTCATGAAACGATGATGAGAACTATATAATGCATCATTCTACATGTGTTATCTACTTAGAGTGGTTTCAATATAGTTTGGTCAAGCTTTTTCAAACCTAAACCTCAGAAAACTAGAGCCTAAACCCTAAAAGGTCTAAAAATGTCAAAACCGATCGATTTTGGGTAGTTTCGAAAAGTTTTGGGAAAAACCGATCGGACCGGTCCATACTGGGGCCATACAGATCCATACTGGTCCATATAGATCCGTGCGGGTCAACTCGAACCCATACCGGTCCTTACGGATCTGTATGGGTCAACCTGAATTCGTACAAGTCGACCAATAGGACCTATTCGGGTCCCCCAGACCCGTACGGGTCCAACCAATCTGTACCGGTCTGAAAACTTCCTGAATTGCCCAATTTGGCATTAACAGGAACCGTACGGGTCCAGGCCACCCGTACTGGTCCCCCAGACGCCTAAATGGTCAGTTTTAATGCCCTAAATCTGTTATAAAAGAAAATAATTTGCCATAAAAGAATATAATTTAACATAAACGAATATATTTTGCCATAAGTAAATATACTTTGCCATAAGCAAATATCATTTGCCATAAGCAAATATACTTTCCCATAAGTGAATATCATTTTGCCATAAAAGAATATAATATGCCATAAATGCATAAAATTAGCCATTTAATACATTCAGACCTATTTTCTTCTATAAATATAGGCCATTTTCCTCATTTTAAAGGGAGCACAATAAAAGAAAAACATAAGAAAATATTAGAAATAGGATATATAAAAATCACATTCAATAAGTTTTTGAGGTTATAGTTTGAGAAAGTTTCCATTCGCCATTGGAATCGCTCCAAAGTAGATTCACCGCGAAAAGGTAAGCTCCTGAGTTTCAAAGAGACTCACATCTTGGTTAGTTTATCATTATTCTCTGCGTCTTCTATTATATCAGTTCTTTTATTCCTGTTTTGGATCTAGTCCTAACCCATATGAGCCTTGTTGGCACCCTATGTCCTTAAGGATGTTAAACTGGTGCGCCATACTCATACGGAATGAAATCCCATTTTTATTTCATTTCTCGTCCATTAATTTTATCATTAAATCAAACTGAGATTTTGCCCGAAACTAGACAGGACACATACAGGTCCCCCATACCCGTATAGGTCCTCCCCGGTAGCCATATGGGTCCCACCCACCCCGTACGGGTACCGGTCCCCAGGAAGAACCCAGAATTCACTATTTAACTGGTTAAAATCAATCTACTCACCATTTGTCATGCTATCATTTTCACTAATAATCTGGTAAATCAACCCACAAAAGTTAAAATGTGTTTTTATAACAAAATACGTTGAAGACTCATTATTTCTCTCCGATCCTAGAAGCAATCCAGGCACTATCAATTGTAACAGCCACGCTAACATAATCACATTTTTCCTAATAAAATGATGACTTATGATGTTTTATAAATTGTGCTAATCATTATGGATTCAGGGGAATTTATATTTATTTTGTTTTATAACTAGGAACAAATGTAAAGGTTCTCTTGCAATTCCCTCATTTTCCCCGGTTGTAATTTTATTCCCCTTTTTAGCTTGTGCTTTATTATAAACTGTTGCATGTATGAAATAGTGTAGAAAATAGATTTCTGTGATAATTTCCCAAATGATGAAAACAAAACAGTTTTACGTGGCGAATGTAATTTTGAATTAACTAAATGAGAAATAAGTGACTCATCCAATACCCGAATCTCTGATCCAAATGATATGAGTCTCCCGCCCAATGGCAATCGTGCAAAAACTCTTTCCCAAGTAGACAACTTAGGTGGCGACTCTATCATTTGTATCAAAATTTGGGTCTCGATTCTTTTATTCATAAAATTGGCTAAAATGTGCAAACTTGAACTAAATAGTTTCATCAAGCCTAAATTAAATACAATCAACCCCCAGTGGGCCCCGCCTCTCACACAGGCGCTAAGGGAGACCCACACGTCATTGACACCTCATAGTGGTGACTATGCTGGGGATATAAATTTTTAACTTGCAATAATTTTTGGTTTGTTTTAAAAGCTTAAAAGATTAAGATGAGCACCGAAAATAATTTACTTAATTCAACCGTGTTTTCTTCTTCATCATTAGGAAAATTAATACACTCTATCTTAGATGCGCTCTATCTTTATATATTAACCTCACCATGCATCAATATGCATGTCTCATGCATAATCGAACCCATGCATATATTGATCATTTGGTTCCCACTTGAGAAAGAGTCAAAGCTTTGCAATAATCTCAAGTTCATTTGGCCCGCATTCGAGTTTTTACTCAACCAAAATCAGTTCAATTAAGTGTTGAATCTCCGCCTTTATCTCCTAGTAATACATAGTCCAGTTAGTTTGGATAGTTGGGTTCAATTGGACCGTATGATTCAGGGGGTACGGCAGTTCTTGCAGCCGTCAGTCGATCTATTCAACCTAGCCAAGGATTTATGCTGTTAGTGTTTCAGTTTAGGGGATCTAGCCATGGTCCTAATTGCATAGCTACACCTAAGGGGATAGCCTTCCATCCTCTAATAGGTCTACCCTTTGGTGTGACTACAAATGCTTAACAACCTTCACCTATGGTCTAAGCCATAAGAGGGGAAGATTGGATCCCCAAAAAGGCTGAAAAGAGGGAAATATTTGAGGAATTGGATTGCATTAATGAAGCAGAATGAGGACCAGTGCCAAAACAAGTAGAAGCTCAAGATTGGGAGACTACCGTTTCACCGATGGATCCTACCGAAATTGAAGATAAAGACCCTCCACATCAGGAGGATTATTTCAAGGATGAGGTAACTTTTGCTAGTGTTTTGATACAACACAACACCACTTATAAAGCATATCATGAATAAATTGATGCATTCACATTAAGTTTGAGCATTTCATTTTTAAAGATATCGTGCACTCACAAAATCAACATTCTTAAAAATTTCATCATGTTTATTAAAGAAATTGAATTTGAGTACATTACAATGGCATAAGGTTCCAATGGTTAACACTTACCACAAAAAAAGAGAGAGATAAAAAGTGCCCAGCAAACATGATAGCCTTAGGTCTTAGCTCATCTTTTTCCACAAGGGGGGAAAATACACATCACTAAGAAAGAAAGCCAATAGTCCCAAAAATGGAAAAAAGGATAGGAAGACATACTCCACATCAAAAGCACCGTTGAAGGAAAAGATCTTACAACATAAATCCAAAATATATGCAAGCTTAAATCCAACACTCTTCCAAAGCCTTCAAGAGGGTAAACCATCACACCCAAGAAATGAGCATTTCCTATCAATGTAGTACCTCCCTTAGACCTATATTCCCATCAAAATATCCCTCCAAAAATGCTTTCTCCGTTTGTTCAAAATAAAAAAAGACACCTTACATAATGATCTCAAACCTTCCCCACAATGACAAGACCTCCTTCTTTCACAAAAGAGAAAAACCTAACACTAAATGGCCCAATCTTACAAAAATAGAGTCAGATACCCAAAGCAACCCCTCAAGGCGGGTGATCTGGTTCCTAAATAGCTACACCCAGTCAACACTGATACTAAGGGGCAAGTTCAGGTCTAATTGTGAAGGACCGTTTGTGGTTAATAAAGTCCTTGACAAGGGAGGAATTAAGCTCAAGGATATGAATGGAAATGAGCTTGTGAATCCAGTGAATTAAGACATGCTTAAGCGCTATCATGTCTAGGTTAAAAAGAACTAAATCACAAAATAAGTAGCATAATAAAAAAAAGAATAAGGAATAAATCACCAGGCGAGTGGTCCTCTACTACTCGGGCAAAAATTTGGGTGCAAATCGTTGATCGATATTCCGCCAATCGGTCAGGCAAAAGTTAGGGTACTCCAACAAAAATGAAGCCCACTAAGTTAAAAGGTCAAAAAGGGCGGCTTAGGCAAAAGTCAGGGCATCGAGGGAAAAATGTTAGTTGCTTTCTGGAAAATCTGTAAAAGGACCAAAAACCGGGTAAGGATTAACCATTGGAAACTATTACCATTGCCAATGCACTCGAATTCAATTTCATTGATAAACATGATTAGATTTGCTAAGAATCCTGGTCTTATGAATGCATTCATGTCTTTAGGTGAAATAATCGCAAGTATGTGAACATCAATTTCTTTCCTACATTTTGTGCTGTTATTATATGTACTGTACATATTATTCAACAAAAGACAAAATACGATAAGCCACAAAAGAAATAAGGGTTATGCAAAAGTCGGAAGAAGTCTATTGAACATAGCCACGAAGGACAGTTCAGGAAAAAATTAAGACAACAAAGAAAAGTCTGCTGAACTGAGCGGGCAAGCACAATCCGGGCAAAACTTAAGACAAAAGAAAAACACTGAAATTGTTTTGATAGGTCGCATCACATAAAGCGATCTATGCAAAAGTTAGAAATCAAATTAAAGTGCCAAGTGTTTCCACTAGCATCATCCAGCTTGGACCATGTTATAGTTTAGACACCTCAAGGACACATTCCCCTAATGTCCAAGGAATGAATCTCATCCAATCAAACCGCCAGTGCAAAGAAGTATGGGCATCCATATAAATCTATACAACCTAACAAAAAATGTACAGATTCATCCAAATCTTGGTAGTACTCGTCGGTCTCAGTCAGGCTAGTCTTTCAATAATCTAGAGCTTCAAAAGTTTGGTTACTAGTCAATCCACAAGCAATTCAAGCCTTTATCAAAGAAGGATAAGACAATAATATCCTGAGGCAAAGGATCAATCAAGGGCCTAGAAAATAAAGAAAAGCATAGCCTAATCTAAGCAACCAAGGGGTCCTGTCCCTAGTACTCATCCTGAGTCAGGTCCTGTGCATCCGCCAACAGCTCATCCCTATCTATCATCACATGATCCTCTACCCCACTAGCATCTGCAGCAAGCAAATCAGGAACCCTGGTCTCCAAAGCTCCTACTAATCTCCTAGCAGCAATACTGATCTCCTCTACTCGCTGCTCTACCTCCTGCTCAGCTCCAACCATCTGAGTGGCCACCGACCCCACCCGACAAGCTGAACTATCCTCCGCCAAAGAAAGAAAAAGCCTGCTAGATTGAAAACCCAAAAGGGCGATCTCAGTAAAAATTAAGGCAAAGAAAAAACAAAAGGAAAAGCTTGCTGGATTGAAAATCCAAAAGGGCAGTCCAGGCAAAAGTTAAAGCAAAAAAATAAGAACATTGGGCTAAGTCGTTAAGGATATTTTAGACAAAAATTAGGATGAAAAGAAATAAAAATAAATGTTCGATAGGTCATCTTATATCAAATGGCCTATGCAAAAGTTAGAACATCACTTAGTTCCCTCACTATGAAATCACTTGAAGGCACGTATCCCCAAGAGTGTTAATTTCAAACCAGCCAGGCTTGGTCTCATTGTTAGCTATACCAAGCAGTAACATAGGTCTAAAGGCAGCAAAATTCAATGATCTCAATTCAGGAAAAGAAAAATTATTGGTCCCTGTGATTATGTTAATAAGGTCAGAGGGGGGAGTGAATGACCTTTTTCATGAAAATATTAGACTTTTAAAGGGTCTTGTGAAGCGTGTTTGAATGTTTCGGATGTTTTGGGATCGGATAATGCAAATAATATAAGTTGTAGTAAAATAAATACAGAGTAAAGAAAATTCAAACACAAGAGATTTATACTGGTTTGGCCCCACCTACATCCAGTCCCCAAAGGTTCCTCCCTTTGAGCTTTTCCACTAGTGTGATTTCTTTCCAACTGGCAGAAATTAAGCCTTACAGTTGTCTTCGGATGGTGACCCCTTCCGAATGTAGGATATACCACTAGAAGCACCAACTCCTAGCTGAGTCCTCTTGTCTTTAGCAAGATATACCACTTAGATTTCTACCCAAACCTAAGCTGAGTCCTATAGGAAGATCCCACTCAAAGCACCTACTTTTAGCTGTATCCCAATCTCATAGCTCACCCAAGTTGGAGATGTTTACACTTTGTTTTCTCTAGGGTTTTGGTTTTGGACTTCCTCAAGTTTATAATTTCACTTGGGAATCCTTACAACTAATTTGGAAATGTTTGATTGTTGGAGGTATGAGTTTACTGATTGCTTTTTGTGAGTTCTCTTGTTAATTGCTTTCTCAAAATCAAGCAGCACCTTCTCAACTTGTGAAACTTCCCTTTTGTAGGCTTTGATCATAAATGTAACCGTTGTGGGTTGTTAAACTTGTATTTAATCTTCACCATTGATCAGGTTAAATGAGGCACTTTCGGAGCCGTTAATCAATCTATTAGATAGAGATTTTGACCCATTTGAATCCTTAGGATTGAGGCTGGAAAGTTGTCAATGATCATTTTCTTTTATTTAGTGTCTTGCCAACTTTTATGCCAGTGGATTTTTGATGTGATCTCTATGCGCCTTATTATTGGTCTAAGTGAAAAAGGTTGTTACCTTTTTCTTGTCTGCTGTCGATCCTTCTGTCCTTTTCTGAAAAGTGCTAGCTGTGTTCTTTTGTCTTGCTTATGGGAAAAGGATCTTTGACTTCATAGACCATAAGAATGGAGGGAATGGAATTTTTGAATCATTCCCTTTGTCTAAGATATTAAAGCTTTCCGGATGTCTTCAAATTTTAATATCCTTGGATCTATCTTCTTCTAGATGCTTGTGCAGTCAGTTCCTCTGGATGCTGTTTTGGGCAGTTCAAAGTTTGTTTCCTTTCCAAACTTTAACCCGATCCTTCCATTTATGCTTAAGTAATTGTCTTCACTTGTCTTGGACTTTGGATGTTTTGGATATGTTTCCAGATAAGTGACTTAGGTCTTTTTATACTTAGGTGTTTTGCTTACTTCAAACACTATCTGGATCATTTATGTGCCAGATCCTTATTTCCACACATCCTCCCCCATTTGATGGAAACAAAAACCTAAGGTATCTAAGCATAAGGAAAGGAGTTTTTATGAACTAAGTATAATTCTTGATACTTAGTCATTTACAATTTCAACTCCCCCATAATTCTAGCATCCCCTAACTCCCCCAACAGTTTTCAATTATAGCTTCTAATATTTTTGCAGCACAATAGCAGATTATACTTTAGAAGCAATTTTTTTAAGAAATTAGATATTCACTATATATACTTATGCCATTAACAATAGTTAACATCAATGAAGCTTTTAGATTACAAGATACATAAATATATACGTGAATCTAGCTATTACAAAAAGTTTTGCAAGATATATAGCTAGTCTATTTCCTTTCGGATGCACCAGATGCTGCTCCTTCCTTTTCTTTGCCTTTCTCACTTTTTGCACTTTTCTCCCCCTTTTTGTTTCTAGCTGGGGGGTTGATCACCATATATGTCTTTCCGTCCCACTTTTCCTGCCAGGCCTTAGAATGGATTGAGTAGTCCAAGTTTCCATACCTTATCTGCTCTAAGATGTGGTCTACAATTGCTGGAGATTGATGTAGAGGGCGGAAGAGGTTCCAAAGTTGGGTGTAAGATCTAGTAATGTAGGAATGCATCTTTAGCACATAATCCCTATCCTTCTCATCAAATTATGGAAAGAGTGCCTTGAGAAGTGTACTTATGCCTTTATGTCCAAAGAATCATGTGTCCCCAATGTGCTGGACAAGGTCTTGGAAGATTGGAATTAATTGGCTCTCTAGAATTGATAAAGAGGAGGAGGATATGGAGATTGATAAATTTGACAGTTTGTACTGTAATTTTTCAAGGTCTTTGCCTAGATCCCAGTGGATATTATAGATGATGAAGTTAACTATTGTTAGATCCTTGTGAAGATCATCCCTTATTTGTTTAATGACTGAATCCTGGCAATTGAATTGTCCAGCAAGCTCTTGTGCAATATTTGCAATTTGTGTGGCAAAGAGCTTTGGCAGATCTTCTTCCATGAACTTGGTCAGCTTATTTAGAATTGCTTGCTGGTTTTATTGAGGTTGGGGAGAGCTTTGTTCTTTCTCAACTTGGAATTTTGACAAGTTTTCAAACTTGGAATCGATATACTCCTTAAGCTATGTGGACAAATCAGTGGATAAGGAAGTGATTTTGTCCATGATTGTAGCGCAATTATTTGTGGCTACTATATTAGCCTGATTGGACTTGCAAGAGGGGTCTCAGATCCGGAGCTACTGCTGGTTTCATCAGATCTGGATGAGTTTGCTTCATCAGATTCCTCTTCTTCTTCTCTCTTCTCTTCTTCCAACTGTTCCCCTAGGCAAGCCTCGCCCCTAGAGTCCACTCTAGGAGTGTGCCCTTGGGAACCCAAACTTTGTCCCTCCTCTGGAATGGTGTCTTCCAGGTTGGACTCCTATTCCTTAGATCCACTTAGAGTTTGTGTATCTAAGTTGTCCTCATTTTCGACTGCTATTTTAACACCAATAGTGGCGTTAGCATTAATATCAAAGGAGATGGTATCAAGAATTACCTCATTCACTAGCATATGATCCAGATGGGCTGCTTCCTCTCTTCTTTCTTCATTAGCCTCCATAACCTCTGGATGACTGAAAATGTCTTCAGTCATCCCTCCAGTTGCCTTATAGGACTTTTCTCAGCTTCTACATTTAACAAATTTTCTGGAAGTGGTCCGGTTCTGGGCAGGAAGGGAAAATGATCAGCTTAAGGATCTTAGACTATAGTGGCCATGTCCACTAGATCAATAAGGATTGGTGGAGCATCGGAAGAGCCTCTGGGTCCTTCTATTGTAAGCTTCTTATTGATCTCAACATTTCCCTTCATGACTCTGGCCTTAGCTAATTTCTCTTCCTCATCCCTTTTGGCAGCTTCCTCATCTATCATAATACTAGCAGACTTCTTAGCTTTCTTTTTCTCATCTTTCTAGGCTTTAACTGCCTCATCAAAGGTACACCCTTTTCTTTTGAACTACTTTTTGTGTATAGGAGCTTCATCCTTAGTCTCCTCTTTATCTACTATAACTTCTGGAAATTTTTCAGCCTTTCTCTTCTTGTCTGTAGCTTTAATCAACCTTTCCCTTGGATTAGGCTTCTCTGGGCTATTTTTCAATACCAGTACCAGAGCAAGTTATTTTTACGCCTTTAGCTTGGTGGTTCTAGCTTTCTTTAGAATTGGGGTATCAGCCAGATCCACAGCCTTTCTAGCTCTTATCTTCTTCTCATTCCTTAGCTTTTTAGCCTTTTCCTCAGTCCAAGTCTCTTCGATGCTTAACTTCTTAAAGTTCTTCTCTAGAATTTCCTCTCCATTCACAGCCTGAAATCCGGAGGCATTTACCTCACTTGCAATGAGGATTCTGGTGATCAGTGCACCATAAGAGTTTTTGTGCTGCCTTATGTACTGGATGATTAGCACTGGCATGTTAACAACTCTACTCTCCACCTAGTGTTGTAGTACAAAGTGCTGGAAAGAGGACACTATTGTGAGAGAGCCCTTCTGGATTAGAACTAGTTTAGTAAGTGCATGCTGGAGAAACCTTGGCAGTTTTGTAAAGTAGGTTGAACATTTGTCACAAAAATTGTTAGGATGTAGCCATGTCTTGGGTTCGTACTTTACTTATTGTTCATCCCTATAAACTCACAACTGGACACCATCATTTTTCATATTTAGGAATTTTGCAAAAAATTTCAGAGTAATCGGAATCACCTTTCCCTAAACTTGAGTTCTCAAAGAGTCATGGAAGGAGTGTACTCTAAGATTGGAATAGAATTCCCTCACTAAATTCGGATAGGCTGGGCATTTAATCTTAAGGAAATTGCCCAAGTGTTAATCTTCTATGAGCTTGGAGTAAGGGTCTATTTCAAATAGGAAATTGTCTCCCAAGTATTCCGTGGGAACTACAGAGTCTGATGGTTTAAAATTTATAGGTGTGAAGTCTTTATTATTGAGAGCCGATTCTTCAACGATATTCTTTTGGGGAAGCATTTTGATTCCTTCACTGGTCACGATGGCTGCTATATTAGCGGTGGAAAGAAGTTAGGGTTTGAGTTTTGAAAATTGCAAGACGATAGAGATTTTGGGGGATATTTATATGATTTACAAAGTGAGGGTATGTAGGTAATCCAGACGCCATTAATTTGGCTGGATTGATGACATGGCAGGCCAACTTTTAGGAGAGAGGTAAATTCTGTTTAACCGAAGAATGGGAATGGTTTATTTTTAAAACAGTTGTTGAATTCACTGCGCGTGTAACTCCCAAAAGATGTTTGAAATTCAAAAGGGAACAGTTACTTTTCAGCACCTTTACTACCATGTGTCCTTTCTGTCTGCTGATGTGGCAATACTCCCTCTGGAGTTGAGTCAACTTCATTTCTTCTTATCTTCCAGATTTCTTGTCTTGCTAAAAATCCAAGTTAACTTTGTATTGTCTTTCGAGCTTTCTTCAAATTGGATTAGACATTCCAATTGACTCTCTTAGCTTTCCAAATTGATCTTTACACAATGGCTTAGAAAAGATATCTGCTCTTTGTTCATTGGTTGGAATCTATACCAATGCAATATCCTTCTTCATCACATGATCCTGGATAAAATGATGCCTTATGTTGACATGTTTCATCTTGCTATAGAGTACTGGATTCTTTAACACATCAATGGCACTTTTGTTGTCATACATTACATCCACACACCCAAATTGGACTCCATAATCTTCTAGTTATTGCCTGATCCAAAAGAGTTGAGCCACACAATGTCCAGCTACCATATATTCTACTTCTATAGTTGGTAAAGCAACTGAAGTTTACTTCTAGTTGTACCATGATATTAAGCAGTCTCCAATAAAATGGCAACCTCCGGATGTACTCTTTCTCTCAAGAGAGTCTCTGCCATAGTCTGCATCAGTGAAGCCTTGGAGTGTGAATTCTTCAGTACTAGGATACCATAACCTGACTTCAGTGGTTCCTAGGACGTATCTAAGGATCCTTTTTACTGCCTTGAGATGTGAATCCTTAGGATTGGCCTAGTACCTTTTACAGTAGTAGGCTGCATAGTGTATGTCATGCCTGCTAGCTATCAAGTATAGAAGTGAACCAGTTATTCCTCTATATAGCTTATGATCAACGTCTTCTCCCTCACAATCCTTGGATAGGACTGTATCTGAACCCATTAGAGTGGACATTGGCTTGCTCTTGTCCATTTCAAACTTTTTCAAGATCTCCTTAGTGTACTTGGACTGATTAATGAAAATCCCATCTGGACTTTGCTTGATTTGTAAACCAAGGAAGAAATTTATTTCTCCCATCATGGACATCTCAAATTCCTTCTACATCTGAGAGCTAAATTCCTCACACATCTTCTCATCTATTGCCCCAAATATGATATCATCTATATATATTTGGACTAGAATGATGTCATCTTTCTTCTTCTTGATGAAAAGAGTTGTATCTGCTTTGCCCCAGATATATCCCTTGAATATGGGAAATGTAGTGAGCCTCTCATACCAAGCTCAAGGTGCTTGTTTTATCCGTAGAGGGCCTTCTTCAGTTTGTACACATAATCCGGATGCTTTGAGTCTTTAAATCCAGGTGGCTGCTTCAAATAGACTTCTTCCTAGATAACTCCATCGAGGAATGCACTTTTGACATCCATTTGGAACAATGTGAATCCCACGAATGATGCAAAAGCACATAGAATCTGGATTACCTCCAATCTTACTACAGGGGCAAATGTTTCTTCAAAGTCAATCCCTTCCTGTTGTTTATAGCCTTAGGGCAACCTATCTTGCTTTGTTTCTTACCATTACTCCGGATTCATCGAGCTTGTTCCAGAATACCCTTTTGGTGCCAATGATTGACTTTCCTCTTGGAGGTGCCTCTAGATCCCACACATCATTTATGGTAAATTGATCTAGTTCGTCTTGCATTTCCATCATCCAACTTTCATCACCTTTAACATCTTGAAATTTCTTTGGCTCAATGAGAGAGATAAAAGTAGCATGGCTCATCATTCTGTTAGGTTGTCCTCTAGTTTTGACTAGATTTTGGACATTGTCCAAAATGGCTTCAACTAAATGGTCTCTGCGAGTCCAGACTTCCCTCGGTAGATCTTCATGTTTGATTGGAGCTTGTTCCACTTCTGCCTCAGCTTCCTCTTCTTGACCTTTAGTGAAGTTCATCTCATGTGGGTTGATATCAACTTCTTATACTTCTGGATCAAAAGATATTCCTTTATCCCCTTCTTTGTACTTCTTGATTTGAAAGGAGTCAGGAACTTGAACTTCCTTCTTTTCTCCAGAGTTTTCAGCTTCCATAATTGGATCTTTCGGAGTGGAACTTTTTTTCCTGCATGGTTAGTCTCATAGAAATCTACATGTAACATGCTGTGTTTACTAGCTCACCCTAGAAATATTTTGGCAAACAATTCCCATTTAGCATTATTCTAGCCATCTCAACTATAGTCCTATTTTTCCTTTCAACAACTCCATTTTGTTGAGGAATATGAGGGGCAGAGAAGTTATGTTCAATGCCCTTGGATTCAAAAAAATCAGCAAAGTGCTTATTTTTGAACTCACCACCATTGTCACTCCTGATGCGTGCAATGCTTATGCCCTATTCTACTTTTATACAGATGAATGTTTTTGAGATTTTGTCAAAGGCTTCATCTTTTCTTGCTAGCAAGAGAACCCAGGTATAACGAGAATAATCATCCATAATGACCATGGTGTATTCTCTTCTACCTAAACTCAATGGTTTGATTGGACCAAAGAGATCAATATGCAAGAGCTCAAGTACTCTATTGGAAGGAATATAGGAGATGGAAGGGAAACTTTTCATATGTTGTTTACCTCATTAACATGTAGTGAATAGATGATCCTTATAAAAAGCAACCATAGGCAAACCCACTACCAATTCTTTTTTGGCTAATTTGGACAGGAGATTCATGCTAACATGTCCCAACCTCCAGTGCCATAGCCATGGTTCTTTTTCTTTACACACCAAGTAGATATTCTTTCTCTCATTTTTAATGTTAATAGAATAGACATTGTTTACTCTAGGTGCATAAAGAATAAGTTGATTAGATTTACTATTATAGATTGAGCAGCCTCCGAAGTCAAAGGTGACTTTTCTTCGTTTGTCATGTAGTTGGGCTACACTTAGTAAGTTGAACTTCAGTCCATCAACTAGTGAGACATCTTCTATCTTTAATTCAGATCCAATTATTCCATGTTGAATGATCTGTCCTTTTTTATTGTCTCCAAAGCATACTTTGCCTCCCTTCTTCCGGGTTAGTGTGATGAAGGCCTTCTCATCACCTGTCATGTGCCTTGGGCATTCACTATCAATGTACCAAGTGTGTTGATCTACTGTGGATCTAAGGCATACCTGCAAAACAGATCAAGTGGGTTTGGTACCCAATCAGATTTGGGTCCTCTTGGGTTATCAACCATTTCAGGCCAAGGATTAACATCATAATAACCATTTTTAAATCTACATAATTTTGTAACATGATTGTTTCTCCCATAAAACCTGCACCCTGAAATGGGTATGCTCTGCTCCTGCTTCTTTTTTATCTTCTCAAGATCCTCCTTCCCATAGTTCCCTCTATATCCAGCTTCTTATACCCTTGTAGTTGATCTGATGTGTATCCGAAAGCTGGTTGGGGGTGTAACTTCTACTGCATAATTTTTTTCTTTGTTTGGCAGGTTACTGATTATATACATCCTTAGCCTTTCCTTTTTGTGTAGCAGTATATCTTTGGGGTTGTGGTTGCCTGCTAACCTCCTTCACCTTCTGGTTGGAAGGCTTAGGATTTCCTTTGGCAGCTTGATGTTGATTTCTATGTGTATCTTGCCTTGGATTTCTCCTTCTTTGTGGAGGATCATATCTCCATCCGGATGACTCCTTAACCAGGGCTATTTCTTTTTCCAGCCCAAACAGATTGGCACTTAGCATTTGCACTTGGTTCTTTAGGTAGTTTTCCTCAATTTCATCAATGTGCTTTGTTGTTCTTATCAGATTAACTTCTTGTGCCAATGCTTCACCATCTTTAGCAAGCTCCATCACTTATCTTCTTAGGGATTTGATTGCTCTTGTGTTCTTCCTCACATTCTTGATCACAATACCTAGAGCTCTAGGAAGTTTAAGGTTAGAAATAGAATTAGAGTCAGAGCTTACCTCAGTACTGGCTGTCTCTAATTCTGATTCTTCGATTTGCACTGTATCTTACTTAGAGGAATTTCTTCTGGATTGCTCTTCTTCTAGATCAGTCAGTGCCATAAATGCACAGTTGGTAATATCCTTTTCTTCTATTGAAGATGAGCTGCTGCTCTCCTCACTATTGCTCCAAGTGGCCACCATTGCCTTCTTCTTGTGCTTCTTAGTTCTTTTAAGTTTAGGTCATTCGGTTCTAAAGTTGACTTCCTCCCCACATTCAAAGCAGGCAACCTCCTTTTCCGGATCCCTCTTTTCTTCCGGATTCTTTCTAGGCATGTCTCTTCTAGATGTGCCACCCTTGGTTCTTCTGGATTCATACTTTTTGGAATTCCTCCTTTCTTTCTTTTATAGGAATCTACCAAATTGTCTAGTGAGTAAAGCCATTTGCTCTTTGTTACTTTGAGATTCCTTGAGTTGCTTTTCTTCTTTGGATGAAGCTTGTCTGGTGGATTCTGCCGTAAGTGCAATGGCTTTCTTCTTCTCTTCGGGGTTCTTCTCTTATTGACTGTATCTCTCCAAGGATAATTCTTAAGTTAAGAGATTACCAATGAGCTCATCATATCTATAGAATTTTAAGTCATGAGCTTCCTCAACGGTAGTCTTCTTGTTGTCCCATTCCTTGGTGAGACTCCGGAGCACCTTCTTTACCATCTCTACTTTAGATATTTCCTTTTCGAGCCTTTTCATCTCATTCACTAGATTGGTATATCTAGTGTTTATGCTGCTGATTGACTCTTTTGGCTCCATCTTGAAGGATTCAAGCTTGGCCTCTCTTACTTTGTTGGTTCCTTCGTAGGTTACTTCCTGCTTCTGCCAAATCTCCTATACAGTCTCACATCCGGATATCCTATTAAGTTTAGCTGCACTAAGAGTACAATGAAGCATATTAATAGTATTTGCATTTTTATGCAATTTTTTAAAATCATTCTCATCCCATAAACTTGAGGGCTTTCGGGTAGTCATACCCTCTACTTCATGAGTAGGATCATATGGGCCATCTTTAATGTCCAACCATGCTTGCATGATTTATGCTTGAATGAAGTTCTTCATTCAATTTTTCCAGAATGTGTAGTGTTCACTGGTGAAGAGTGGAGGACGGGTAATGGACATACCCTCAGGAAGGAGTTGTGAGTTCTCAAAACTCATTTTGATATTTGAATCAAAATTTGGACCTTTAGCTCGAGATTCTTAGATCTCTAGTTTTGAGAACTCGCTCTAATACCACTAGTTAGTCCCTATGATTATGTTAATAAGCTCAGAGGGGGAGTGAATGACCTTTTTGACAGAAATATTAGACTTTTAAAAGGTCTTGTGTAGTGTTTTTAAATATTCTGGATGATGCAAGTAATATAAATTATAGTAAATTAAAGGCAGAGTAAAGAAAATTCAAACACAAGAGATTTATACTAGTTCAGCCTTGCCTACATCCAGTCCCTAAAGGTTCCTCCTTTCAAGCTTTTCCACTAGTGTGATTTCTTTCCAACTGGCAAAAATCAAGCCTTACAATTGTCTCCAGATTGTTACCCCTTCTGGTTGTTGGATATACCACTAGAAGCACCAACTCCTAGCTGAGTCCTCTTGTATTTAGTAGGATATACCACTGAGATTTCTACCCAAACCTAAGCTGAGTCCTACAGGGAGATCCCTCTCAAAGCACCTACTTTAAGCTGTATTCCAATCTCACAACTCATCCAATTTGGAGATCTTTACACTTTGTTTTCTCAAGGGTTTTGGTTTTGGACTTCCTCAAGTTTATAATTTCACTTGGGAATCCTTACAACTAATTTGGAAGTGTTTGATTCTTGGACAGATGAGTTTACAGATTGCTTTTTTACAAATTCTCTAGTTAATTGCTTTCTAAAAATCAACCAACACCTTCTCAACTTGTGAAGCTTCCCTTTTATAGGCTTTGATAATAAATGTAGACATTGTGGGTTGTTGAACTTGTATTTAATCTTCACCGTTGTTCAGGTAAAATGAATCGCTTCTGGAGTCATTGATCAATCTGTTAGATAGAGATTTTGACCCATTTGAATCCTTGGGATTGAGGCTAGAAAGTTGCCAGTGATCATTTTCTTGTATTTTAGTGTCTTGCCAACTTTTATGCCAATGGCTTTTTGATGTGAGCTCCACGACCTTCTTATTGGTCTAGGTGAAAAAGGTTGTTAACTTTTTCCTATCTACTATCAATCCTTCTGTCCTTTTCTGAAAAGTGCTAGCTGTCTTCTTTTGTCTTGCTTATGGGAAAAGGATCTTTGACCTGATAGACCATAATAATGGAGGGAATGGAATTTTTGAATCATTCCCTTTGTCTAAGATATTAAAGCCTTCTGGATGTCTTCATATTTTAATATCCCCGAATTTGTCTTCTTCCAGATGCTTGTGCAATCAGTTCCTCCAGATACCGTTTTGGGCAGTTCAAAGTTTGTTTCCTTTCTAAACTTTAACAGGATGCTTCCATTTATGCTTAGGTAATTGCATTCACTTGTCTTGGACTTTGAATGTTTTGGATATGTGCCCGGATAAGTGACTTAAGTCTTTTTATACTTAGGTGTTTCGTTTACTTCAAACTTGATCTGGATTATTTGTGTTCCGGATCCTCATTTCCCAACAAAAATCAGCATGCATAAAAAGTTAAATGCCGAAAGTAAAAATCCAAGTTTACACCAAAGTAAGCCACGTAGGGCCGAAAAGTATCAAAAGTCCAGAAAGTACAAATACATCTTAATCTAAGCTACGGGGCGATCCTGTCCCCGACGATCCTTTGAAGTTTAGTCCTATGTATTTGCCAATAGGTTGTCCATGTTAATCATTAGATGGTTCTCAGTACCCTTGGCACCCTTAGCAGCAGCATCGGCTTCCCCAACATGCTGGTCCCCCTTCTGCTCAGCTCTGCCCCTCCAGGTCACAATCGACGCCACTCGGTAGGCACAAAGGTCATCCTTGGACACAGAATCAGATGAATCCAGTGTCTATCTACCCTGGACCATCTGGGCTAGCTGGCCCCACAATACCTCTACCTCGACCCTCGCCCGAGCAGTCTCCGCTCTAGTCCTCTCCAACTCCTCCTCCAGTGGCCTAACTCGGTCGGCCTCAGCAGTGGCTACTTGCAACTGCTCCTCTAAGAACCTAGCTCGCTCCTCAGAGACATCCAAATCCTGAGTGGACTTATCATGCTCTATAGCCAACAGAGTCTGCAACAAAAACCAAGGGATCAGTACACATATGTAAATGTTCATATATCATGCATCATGCATAGTTTGGCTTTGAGTTTTACAAGTTTGAACTTACCACAAGGGTATCCTAAACCAACATCAAATCCAACACCAGGAAGAAGCATAAGCCTCATTTGGGCATACACTGTCCATCCATACTTTTACAAATTTCATAAAAGGCGTACGAGTCCTCTTTTCAGATTTAAGACCAAGTTCTCACAAGGGTGACACACAACAATGTCACAAATGCCATTCCAGGGGCATGCTAGTAAAACTTGGGTTCCACCTAAACCCATCCTTAGCCATATGAGTCTCCAACAGCTGTATGCATCCCATCCAATAGCTTCTTCACGAGTCAATATCAGGCATACGAGTCCCTTCCCATCAGATTTACCACCCATACATGTCCTCTCTAGTAGATCCCCTACTGTACGAGTCCTAACTCTGAGGTAGAATAGTTTTCCAAACAAACCAGAACACCTCAGCAGCAAGGACACATCAAATCCAAATTAGGGAAAACCTCACTTCTCAAACCCCTTTTTCTTTTAGCTAATTAGGGGCTAAACCCCTAGCTCCCTTTGATCCTTGATTGAAAGGGCAAAAATTTGTGTCCACACAAAGTCAATCATGAATCAAGGTAAGCCATATCAAAGCAATTGCTAACGTGAATACCTTTTCATGTGTAGGTTCATTCAAGGGAGGATTCCCAAGCTGTCAAAATATCAAGGGGCAACGATCACCACAAGACAAGAGATTCTTGCCCAAACCAAGGAAATGTTATCCTAAAGGAAATCCCCAGTAGAAAAATCATCTAGGAAGACACCTCCCCAACAAAGAAGTCGATTGGGGGGCATCCCTCCATTCCATAATAGTGGATACCATTGAGGGGCATCCCCCCACCATCTAACACCCTAGGGGCACCCACCCTAGAGGCACTCCCCAAAGTGACACAATTGAGGGGTATCCCTCCCATCATCAAACACCCTAGAGAACCCAGCCTCCCCAAAGGGGCACCAGCTAGGGACATCCCCCCATCATCCAAAAACCCTAAGGGAACTCCCCAGCGGTGCCAGTCAATGAAGGGGCATACCAGGGGCCCCCCGGTTTAAGTTAGGATAAAACCAACATCACTAAACTCAATCTTTTCTTTTAATCGTGGAAAATCCTGACCCGCATATATCAAAGTTTTACTGATCAGTTCCATTATCATGTGTAGGAACCAAAGGAGAGGTATTTGTAGGAAAAGAAGGAATCCTCCCAGCCACACTACCACCCAAGGGGCATCATTCAAAGGACATATCTAATAAAGGTGTCATCCAAGGGACACCAGCTAAGGAGCATCTTCCCAAGGAGCATTCCCAGTAACCAGACCATTGGAGGGATCATTTTCCTAACAAGCGAACCATTCGAGGGGCATCCCTCCCAACCGGTCAAGCCATCCAAGGCAATTTTCAAGGGCCCCTTAGAAGCTAAGTTCCTCTTTCCAGGGGGCACCCCCTAGCAATCCATGTCAGCTAGGAGACTTACACCCAAGCAGTTAAGCCGCTCATAGGCTATTTTTCCCCAGT
Source organism: Euphorbia pulcherrima (assembly GCA_947683365.1). Lineage (NCBI taxonomy): Eukaryota > Viridiplantae > Streptophyta > Magnoliopsida > Malpighiales > Euphorbiaceae > Euphorbia > Euphorbia pulcherrima. Next base: position 35,089,287 of record CANTUS010000004.1, read on the forward strand.
AGTTAGGCCACTCTAGGGGCATACCAAAGCAGAATTGGGACCAACCCAACATTTCTTTGCTCAATATTTTCAGTTAATTAGGGGCAGAACCCCAGTCCGTATTAGGTCATATTATGGTAAAACTTGTTTTTTTCCTACAGGTCAGATAAGACGAAACCTGAATGCCAACTAAAGTGGCACCTTTTCTCCAATAGAGCATCCATATCAGGATAGCTCATTCCCCAGCAGAAGGAACATTCAAGGGGCATTCCCCCTATCGCCACAAATAATCAATTCTTGTCCCCAACTGCTAGGTAGTTAGAAAAACCATTCCCTCAGCCAGAAGAATACCCAAGAGGCATCAACCCCAAAGCCTCCCAAGGGCAAATCTCTAGGGGCATCCCCCAACTATTCAAGCTTTCTAGAGATGGTTTCCAAGGATACTCCCCAGCAGCTATGATGTCTCAGGAACACCTTCCTCTAAATAAGTGAAATTTCTCACGAGCAATTTCTTCCCAACAATCCAAATGGACTAGGCATTCAACGGCTATATCCTCGGCAGTCAGCTCCCCCAAGGGCACCCCCCAAGGAGCATTCTAGCTCAAAATAGTTAGGCCAAACCCAACATTTGTAAACACAGTTTATAGTTTTTTTAGGGGCTGACCCCCATGCATACATCTTCATTCTTGATCGAAGGGACAAAAAATTTTATTCACCACCAAGTCAATCAAGAATTAAGATGTATCATTTCAGACAGTAACTAATGCAATGTTTTTTTATTATCTTTTTGGTAGGTAGCTTAACACCAACAACAGGAGAGTCATTCACCTTAGGAAAGGGATACATCAACATCTGGAGAGTCATCCGCCTTAGGAAAGGGATACACCAGTATCAGGAGAGTCAACCGCCTCAAGAAAGGGATACACCAGCAGCAGGGGAGTCATCCACCTTAGGAAAGGGATACATCAACATCAAGAGAGTCATCTGCCTTAGGAAAGGGATACATCAGCATAACAAGAGTCATCCACCTTAGGAAAGGGATACACCAGCAGTAGGAGAGTCATCTGCCTTAGGAAAGGGATACACTAGTAGCAGTATAGTCATCCGCCTTAGGAATGGGATACATCAGCATCAGGAAAGTCAATCGCCTTAGGAAAGGGATACATCAGCATTAGGAGAGTCATCCACCTCAGGAAAAGGATACACCAGCAGTAGGAGAGTCATAAGCCTTAGAAGAGGGATACATCAACATTAGGAGAGTCATCTGCCTCAGGAAAGGGATGCACCAGCAGCAGGAGAATCATCCATCTTAGGAAAGGGATACACCAGTAGTAGGAGATTCATCCGCCTTTAGAAAGGGATGCAATATTAACTAGGAAAGTCAATCCGCCTTAAGAAAGGGATACGAGGAGAAGTCATCCGCCTTAGGAAAGGGATACACCAGCGTCAGTTAAAGGAAAGTCATCTACCATAATAAAGGGAAATGTACAGAAAAGGAGAGTTGTTCGCCTTAAGAAAAGAACATCAAGGAAAGGAGTTTGCCTCAAGAAAGGAACCCACCTGTATCACAACATTATAAAGACCTTTATAGGGGCAAACTAGTTAGACTCAGGTTTAACTCAAGCCCATCGCTAACAAGCTTAACGAGCACTCTCTTCCATTTTCAAGCTATATTTATTACCAAGAGGGAGTGCCAACCAGTAGAATGGGTATACTAAGGGCACACCAAGTCAAGTTGGGACCAACCCAACATCTCTTCTCTCAATCATTACAGTTAAATTTGGGGAAAGCCCCCTAGCTCACCTTGATCCTTCATTGAAGGGGCAAAAATATTTTTGTTTTTACAAAAGTCAATCAAGAATCAAGGTAAGCCATTTCTGAATTGATCACTAACAAAGCTGATTTTTGTGTACATGTCCATCCTAGCACAGGACTTCTTCACCAACAAATAAATCTTACTAAGAAAGACTTCCCCAATAGTAGAGGTTTTACCAAAGGATATTACTTTACTCCTCAGCAGCAGAGTTAACCAAGGGGCATCTCCCCACCAATCTAGGGGCATCCCCTCCATCTTCCAATAGCAAAATCAGCCAATCCAGGGGCATCCCCCCATTCCCCAATAGTGGAATCAATCAAGGGGCATGCCCACATCATCAAAAGCCCTAGGGGCATTCCCCAGTAGTGGAACTAGTGAGGGGCATTCCCCTGAGAGGCACTCTCTAAGGGGCATTCCATCCCTAAAGCAATCAGGCCAACATCAACATTTCGCACACTTAGTTTTTAGTTTATTTCTGGTGCTAACCCCCATTCACATAACTTTATTCTTAATTGAAGGGGAAAAATATTTTTGTTTTCACAAAGTCAATGAAGAATAAAGGTGTGTCTACTTAAGGAAATGACTAACTAAGAGTTTGATTGTTGTCTCTTTTCAGGTTATTCAAATTCCCCAGTAGTAGTCATCTACCTTAGGAAAGGGATACACCACCAACGGGAAAGTCGTCCACCTTAAGAAAGAGATACACCATCAGATAGGAGAGTCAATCCGCCTTAGGAAAGGGATACACCACTAGCAGGATAGTCATCCACCTTAAGAAAGGGATACATCACCAGTTAGGAAAGTTGATCCACCTTAGGAAAGGGATACATCAGTTAGGAAAGTTGATCCGCCTTGGGAAAGGGATACACCATCATTCAGGAGAGTTGGTCTACCTTAAGAAAGGGATATGCACATCTGACCTAGTAGAGTCACTAGGGATGTATAGTAGTAAAGAAAAGTCATCCACCTCAAGAAAGGGATACACATTAGCAAAGGAAAGTCATCTGCCTCAAGAAAGGGATACGCATCAGCAAAGGAAAGTCATTCGCCTCAAGAAAGGGATATACATTGGCAAGTAAAGTCATCCACCTTAGGAAAGGGATACACATTGGCAAGGAAAGTCATCTGCCTTAGGAAAGGGATACGCATTGGTAAGGAAAGTCATCTGCCTTAGGAAAGGGATACACATTGGCAAGGAAAGTCGATCCGCCTCAAGAAAGGGATACACCCAGGAAAGAAGTTGGCCTCAAGAAAGGAACTCACCCATGTCATCACCTCATGTATGATTTATAAACCCTCATTCACAAAGTTAGATCATACAGATCCATATCTATAGTGGCCCCATGAGGGGCAGTCTGTGAGCAGTGGATTTTAACAATCCTTCATACGAAACGATGATAAGAGCTACAAAATGAATCCTTCTATAGGTCTTATCTACTTTGAGTGGTTTCAGTGCAGTTTGGTCAAGCTTTGTCAAACCTATACCTCTGAAAACTAGCGGCTAAGCCCTAAAAGATCTAAAAAGGTCAAAACCGGTCAAAACTAATCAATTTCGGGCGATTTCGGGAAGTTTTAGGCAAAATCGGTTGAACTAGTTGGTATGAATCCACCTGGGTCAACCCAAACCCGTACCAGTTTGTATGGATCCATATGCGTCGACCCAAATCTGTATGGGTCAACTAGTTAGAACATATCTGTATCGGTCCAAAAACTTCCTGAATTGCCCAATTTGGTATTAATGGGACCTGTACGGGTCTAGGCCACCCTTGCCGGTCCCCTAGATGCCTAAACAGTCGGTTTTAATGCCCCAAACCTGTCATAAACGAAAATAATTTGCCATAAAAGAATATAATTTGACATAAATGAATATATTCTGCCATAAGCAAATATCAATTGCCATAAGCAAATATACTTTGCTATAAGGAAATATCATTTGCCATAAGCAAGTGTACTTTGCCATAAGCGAATATCATTTTGCCATAAAACAATATAATTTAACATAAAAGAATATAATATGTCATAAATGCATAAACTCAGCCATTTAATGCATTCAGGCATATTTTTCCCCCATAAATAGATGCCATTTTCCTCATTTCAAATGGAGCACAATAGAAGAAAAACATAAGAAATTATTAGAAATATGATACAGAAAAATCATATTCAACAAGTTTTTGAGGTTATAGCTTGACAAAGTTTCCATTCGGCATTGGAATCGCTCTAAAGTAGATTCACCGCGTAAAGGTATGCTCCTAAGTTTCAAAGAGACTCACATCTTAGTTATTTTAGCATTATTCTCTGCCTCTTCTATTGTATCTATTCTTTTATTCCTTTTTTGGGTTTGGTCCTAACCCATATGAGCCTTGTTGGCACCCTATGTCCTTAAGGATATTAAACTCATGCGCCATACTCATACGGAAGGAAATCCCATTTTTATTTCATTTCTCCTCCATTAATTTTCTCATTAAATCAAACTGAGTTTCTGCCTGGAACCTGACAGGACCTGTACGGGACCCCCATACCCATACTGGTCCTCCCTGGTAGCTATACGCGTCCCACCCATTCGTACGGGTATCAGTCCTAGGCAGAACACAATTCAGTTTTTAACTGGTTAAAATCAATCAACTCACCATTTTCCATACGATAATTTTCACTAATAATCTGATAAATCAACCCACAAAAGTTAAAATGTATTTTTATAACAAAATATGTTGAAGACTCATTATTTCTCTCCGATCCTAGAAGCCGTTCGGGCACTATCGATCGTAAAACTGCCACGCTAACATAATCACATTTTCCCAATAAAATGCTGACTTATGATGTGCTATAAACTATGCTAATCTTTGTGGATTCAGGGGAAGTTATTTTTATTTTGTTTTATTACTTAGAACAAATGTATAGGTTCTCTTGCAATTACCCCATTTTCCCCCTGTTGTAATTTTATTCCCCTTTTTACTGCTTGTTCTATATTATAAACTGTTGCATGCATGAAAGAGTGTAGAAAATAGATTTTTGTGATAATTCCCCAAATGATGAAAACAAAACGGTTTTATGCGGCGAATGTAATTTTAAATTAACTAAATGGGAAATAAGTGACTCATCCGATACCCAAATCTCTGATCCAAATGGTATGAGTCTCCCGACCAATGGGAACCGTACCAAAACTCTATCTTAAGTAGACAACTTGGGTGGCAACTCTATCATTTGTATCGAGATTTTGGTCTTGATTCTTTTGTTCATAAAATTGGCTAAAATGTGCAAACTTCAACTAAATAGTTTCATCACACCTAAATTAAATTCAACCAACCCCCAATGGGCCCCGCATCTCACACATGCATCAAGGGTGACCCACACGTCATCAACACCTCATTGGGGTTTAATGAGCTAAGTATGATTCTTGATACTTAGTCATTTACAAATTTTACTCCCCCATAATCTAAGCATCCAAGCTCCCCCAATATTTTTGAATTCAGCTTCTAAGCTTTTTAAGTACAATTATAGATTGTACTTAAAAGCAATTTTTAGTATAAGTTTTTCACTATATGTACTTCTGTTGTTAGAAATAGTTAACCTCATGAAGTTCTGGAATTACAGTTATAGAAATATATAAGTGAAAATAGAACTAGCTATTACAGATTTTTACATTCGAAAAAATAGCTATTTTAGAGATGATTTCATCATTTGCTGCCACTTCTGGATGACTCCCCCTCTTTTCCTTTTCCTTTGCCACCTTTGCTTTTCTCCCCCCTTTTCATTTGCATCAGATTGGGGGTCTATGATCATGTAAGACTTTCCATCCCAGCTCTTTTGCCAAGCTTTGGAGTAGACTAAATAGTCCACATTACCCAGTAGGCGCTTTTCAATAATGGTGTCGACTGTTGCCGGAAGAAGATGGAGTGGCCTTAGAGAATTCTAAAGCTCCTTATAGGATTTAGTCATGGTAGGGATCATCTTCAAGGCATGAGCATAATCTTCCTTATCAAAATATGGAAATATGCACTTACGGAGAGTCAGACCTCACTTATAGCCAAAGAAACCAGTGTAACCTATGTGCTGGAGTAGATTGTTGACCAATGGAATGGGAAGACTATTCAGAGCAAAGGATGAGGATCCGGAGGAAGAGATGGATAAGTTAGGCATACCTGACTTTATAAGATCTATATTCTAGCAAACATCTCTCCGGACATTGTGGATACTTGTATCGAGCATAGTGAGATCCTTGTGAAAAGCCTCTTCAAGATTTTTTTATCAATTCATTAGCTTCGGATATATGGCTGCCACATTCATCACTGATCTGATCTACTTGCTTCTTCAGCAGTTTTGGGAGGCCCTCATCAAGAAAATTAGAGTGCATTTATTGTGCAGCTTGATGCTCCTCATTAAGTTCTGTGAGCGTAGATGTAATCCTTTTTCCTCCTTCCATAATTGCTCCCGAATGAATTTTTCTAAGATTTCAAACTTCCGGTCTATATATTCTTTAAGCTAGTGGTTATCTCTATGGAAGAGGAGGTGATTTTGTCCATTAATGTGGTACAATTGTTGTCAGGGTGGTGATGGCTTGATCAACAGAGCAATTTGTTCCTTCTATGTTTGAGTTTATTTGATCTAGCACCGGGGTAATTTTTTATAGAGAAGCTTCTACAACTTGTTTTGCTTAGGGATACCCTTGCATTCTTCTTTCAATACTTTACAGTAATCCCTTAATTTCTTCTAACTCAGACTTTAAATCCGGAACAAGTGATTTGTCAAAGATAATGCTCTCCACGGACTTGAGTTGAGAGCAGATGCATTGAAGGGTCCTCTTCACATGGCTTTCCTCATGCCTCTCAACTACCACCTCTTGAATCATCTTAAGTGTGGTGGTCAACTTATTAGCTCTTGTAGGATTTTGCTTGGGAGTTAGCTGTTTAGATGGTTCTTCAGAGGATAAAGTTCTCTTTCTCTTCTTCCTCTAACCTTTCCTCCGTAATAGCCTCACCCTTAGAACCAACTTCTGAAGTGTGATCTTTGGATCCCAGACTAGCTCCCTATTCCGCAACTTTGTATTTCAGGTTAGACTGGTTGTCCTTAGATGCATTTGGAGTGTCTGTACCTAGGGTGTCCTCTATTTCCATGGCATCAACAGCCGGAATTTTATTATTAGCAGAGATATACGGAAGAATGATTACCTGATTTGTGTGTTAAGAATTTGTTTGTTCTTCTTCGTTCTGGTCAACTGACCCAACATCTAAAAGACTGGAATTGTTCTCAGTCTTCCCTCCCATTGCCTGTATAGGACTTGAAACCACAATCATCTCATGTCTTGGAATGGTGGAATTATCCTCACCATTCCTTCCTATTGCCTTTACAGGACTTTCTATTTCCATAATTTCTAGTTCCACACTCAACAAGTTCTCTGGAAGAGGCTTTGATCTTGCTTGGAAGGGAAACAAGACCTCTTCTGGATACTTGGCCTCCTTGAGAAGCTCTAGATATTTTGGTGCTAGAAGAATAGGTGGACTATCTGATTCTCCTGCTTTGAATGAGCCTCCAAGTCCTTCCATAGTCAATAGATTTATCTTTTGGTTATCTTTGACTACTGACATCATTTTAGCAAATTGAGGGTCTTTCGAAAAGATATTATCCTGAGGAATTGGCCTCTCAGTAAACATTACCAGTTCTTTTCCCTTGCATAGATCAACTGGTGTGACTACTTTGGAAGTTGCTTCTTTAATTGTTATTCTAGCAGCGGGCTTCTTGATTTGGAGCTTTGCTCTCTCTACTTTTAAGGCTTTACTGAAGGTTAATCCCCTCTTCCGGAGTTGTCTTTTAGGTGCGAGTTCTCCACCTCTAGTTTCCTCACTATCAAACTCATTTCCTTCTGCCAAAATATCTTCATTACTCCTTTTCTGCCCCTTTTTATACCATTCTCTAATTGCAGCAGTAACTATTGTAATATTTTCATTGGCCTCCAGTTCACAAACTGGCTTCTTTAATTTATTAGCAGCTTTAATGAGTCTTCCTTTTGGCTTCTTAGCTGAAGATTTAGCCATCAGCTAGGTTAAGGACAGAGTGTCCTCATCCTGCTCCCCAACTGCTGGCTTAACATTAAGTTTTCTTTGAGCTTTTACCTTTTACCTTAGTGGCATTGGATTTCTTAGCTTCCCCGTGTGATCTCCACTATGGCCTTCCTAGCCTTATTCTTTTTCTTCTTCTCATCCCTCTATTTAATAGCCTTTTCTTCATCCCATGTTTCTCCAAAGGATAGATTCTTGAAGTTTCTCACCAAAATGGCCTTCCTATCCATAGATTCTTCCTTGGTAACATCAATTCCATTTGTTACCAAGATTTTGGTGATGAGGCCTCCATGACTGTATTTGTGCAGCCTAAGAAAATGAATCAAAAGTACTGGCATGTTAACTGTTATGCTATCTGTCTGATGCTGGATAACACAATGTTGGAATGAGGAGACTGTAGTGAGGGAGCCCTTTCGTGTGAGCACATATTTTGCCATCACAAATTGCAAAAATCTGGTAACTTCTGGCCAATAAGTGGAGCATTTGTCTCCAAAATATCTCTATAGTAGCCACTTTAATGGTTCATACTTCACCTTCCATTTATCTCCATCTGATCTTAATGTTACTCCATCGTTCTTCATGTTGAGATGAGTAACAAAGAATTCCGGAGTAAAGGTAGTCACCTTGCCATCTATAGTGGTTCGGAGGTCACCATAGTAGTTGTGAGCCTTGAGGTTGTCATAGAATTGCTTCACAAATACCGGATAGGTAAGGTTATGCATGGTAAGGAAGGTTTCTAATCCCTGATCTTTGATGAGCGGTTTGAACGGGTCAGTTGAGAATAAAAAGTTATCTCCCAGGTAATCTGAAGGAACAATGGTGTCAGAGGCAGTCTTCTTAACTGGAATGAAATCAGAGTCATCCAGGTCTTCCATTTTGAAGATATTCTTTGAGGGAAGGATGATTTTGGTTTGAGAGTTTGTAGATGCCATTTGAGAAATTGAAAGAGGTTTGGGAATTTAGGGTTCTAAGATTTAAAATTTGCAAAGTAACAGTAGGAAATTACTTACGTGAAGTAGAAGAGGGATTTTTGGGGGCCTTTTATACAGTTCCTAAAGTGAGGGTAAAATTGTAATCTAGGCACCGTTAGTTTTGACTGGATTGATGATGTAGCAGGTAGAAATTGATGAGAGAGGTAAATGTCATTTATCCGGAGAATTGGAATAGTTTATTTTCCAAAATAACTGTCACTTTTGTCGAGCGTGAATGCCTAATAAATGTTTGAAATTCAAAACTTGTACAGTTACTTTTCAGTGCTCTTACTGCCATTTATCTTTTCTGTCTGCTGATTTGGCAGTCTTTGCTCCGAATCCAGAGTTAACATCATTTCTTCTTTTCTTCTTAACTTCTTAACTTATAAAAGTCCAAACTAACTCCTAATTGTCTTCCGGATTTTCTTTCAAATTAGATTAGCCATTCCAATTGACTCCCTTAGCTTGTTGAATTGATCTTTACTTAATGGTTTAGTAAAGATATCTGCTCTTTTCTCATTGGTTGGAATGTAAACCAATGCAACATCCTTCTTTCTCACATAATCTAGGATGAAATGATCCCTGATGTTTACATGTTTCATCCTGCTATAGAGCACTAGATTCTTTGACATATCAATAGCACTTTTGTTGTTACACATTACACTCATACATCCAGATTGAACTCCATAATCCTCTAGCTATTGCTTGATCTATAGGAGTTGAGCTACATAACTTCCAGCTACCATATATTCTACTTCTGTGGTTGATAAAGCAACTAAAGTCAACTTCTCGCTATACCATGATACTAAGCAATCTCTAAGAAAGTGACAGTGTCTGGATGTAATCTTCCTCTCAAGAGTGTCTCTTCTATAGTTTGCATCAGTGAACCCCTGAAGTGTGAAGTTTCCATTACTAGGATACCATAATCCAACTTCAGTGGTTCCTAGGAGATATCTAAGGATTCTCTTCACTACTTTAAGATGTGAAGCCTTAGGATTGGATTAGTATCTTGCACAGTAGCAAACTGCATAATGTATGTCAGGTCTGTTAGCTATCAAGTACAATAGTGTTTCAATGATTCCTCTATAAAGCTTTTGATCTACTGCTTCTCCTTCACAATTCTTTGATAGGACTGTATCTGATCCCATGGGAGTGGACATTGGCTTGCTTTTGTCCATTTCAAACTTCTTCAGAATTTCCTTAGTATACTTGATTGATTAATGAAAATTCCATCCGGGCCCTGCTTGATTTGTAAACCAAGGAAGAAATTAAGTTCTCCCATCATAGAAATCTCAAACCCCTTCTACATTTGAGTGCTAGACTCTTCACACATCTTTTCATATATTGCTCCAAAGATGATGTCATCAACATAAGTTTGCACTAGAATCACATCATCCTTCTTCTTCTTGATGAAAAGAGTTGTATCTGCCTTGCCCCGGATATACCCTTTGGATATGGGAAATGTAGTGAGTCTCTTATACCAAGCACTTAGTGCTTCCTTTAATCTATAAAGGGCTTTCTTCAGCTTATATACATGATCCGGATGCTTTGAGTCTTCAAATCCAGGTGTTTGCTTGATGTAGACTTCTTCTTGAATGACTCCATTGAGAAATGCACTTTTGACATCCATTTGAAAAAATGTGAATCCCTTGATTGATGCAAAAGCACATGGAATCTGGATTGCTTCCAATCTTGCTACTGGAGCAAAAGTTTCTTCAAAATCAATGCCTTCCTGCTGATTGTATCCTTGGGCAACTAATCTTGTCTTGTTTCTTACTACAACTCTGGATTCATCTAGCTTGTTTCAGAACACTCATTTGGTGCCAATGATTGACTTTCCCTTTGGTGGTGACACTAGATCCCAAACATCATTTCTGGTGAACTGATCTAGTTCTTCGTGCATTGCCAACATCCAGGTTTCATCTCCTTCAGCATTTTGAAATTTCTTTGGTTCAATGAGTGCGACAAAACCAGCATGGCTCATCATCTGATTGAGTTATCCTCTAGTTATAGATGGATTTTGGATATCATCCCAAATGCCTTCTACTGGATGGTTTCTGTGAGTCCTGATTTCTCTTTGAAGATATGCATGCTGGTATGGGACTTGTTCCTCAACTGCTTCAACTTCTTCTTGATTATCCGTAAAGTTTATCTCATGGTGATTAAGATAACCTTTTAGAACTTCTGAGTTGAGAGTGATTCCTTTATCTTCTTCCTTATATTTCTTGATTTGGAAGGAGTCTGGAATCTGCACTTGTTCTTTTTCTCCAGTGTTTTTAGCTTCTGGAGTTCAATCTTCCGGATTTGAATTCCTTCTTCCTGCATGGTTAGTCTCATTGAAATCTACATATATTGACTCTACCATAGTTTGGGTTCATTTGTTATAGACTCTGTAAGCTTTGCTATGTGTTGAGTAGCCAAGTAAAATTGCTTCGTCAAACTTAGGATCAAATTTACCTAATTGCTATCTATCATTTAGGATGTAGCATTTACATCCAAAGGCTTTGAAATACCCAATTTTGGGTTTCCTTCCCTTCCATATTTCATATGGGGTTTTTTTAAGGTCTTTCTAATGAGAGCTCTATTTATGCTGTAGCATGCTGTGTTTACGACCTCACCCCAAAAATATCTAGGCAGATTGTTCTCACTTAACATTGTTCGGGCCATTTTAACTAAGGTTCTATTTTTCCTTTCAACAACCTCATTTTGTTAAGGTGTATGAGGAGTAAAAAAATTATGATCAATGCCCTTGGGGTCACAAAATTCAGCAAAGCGCTTATTTTTGAACTCACCTCCATTATCACTCCGGATGCGTGCAATGCTTAAGCCATGTTCTACTTCTATCTGGATGAATATTCTTGAGAACTGGTCAAAGGCTTCATCTTTGCTATCCAAGAAAGAAACCCAGGTATAGCGAGATTAATCATCCACTATGACCATGGTGTATTCTCTTCTACCTAAACTCATTGGTTTGATTGGACCAAAGAGATCAATATGTAAGAGTTCAAGAACTCTTTTGGAAGGAATGTATAAGATGGAAGGGAAACTTTTTCGATGCTGTTTACCTAATTGACGTGCAGTGCATATATGATCCTTATCAAAAGCTACCTTAGGCAAACCCACAACTAATTCCTTTCTGACTAATTTGGATAGGAGGTTCACACTTATATGTCCCAACCTCTGGTGCCATAGCCATTATTCTTCTTCTTTAGACACCAAGCATATATTCTTTTTCTCATTTTTAATGTTAACACAATAGACATTATTTACTCTAGGTGCATGAAGAATGAGTTGATTTGACTAACTATTATAGATTCAGCATCCTCTAGAGTCAAAGATGACTTTTCTTTCTTTATCATAGAGTTGTACTACACTTAACAAGTTGAGCTTCAGTCTATCAACTAATGAGATATCTTCTATCTTTATTTCAGATCTAATGGTTCCATGTCCAATGATCTGTCCCTTTTGGTTGTCTCCAAAGCCTACTTTTCCACCTTTCTTCTGGATTAAAGTGATGAAGGCTTTCTCATCAACAGTCATGTGCCTTGAGAATCCACTATCAATGTACCATGTGTGTTGATCTACTGTAGATCTAAGGTATACCTACAAAATAGATCAAATGGGTTTAGGTACCCAGTCAGATTTGGGTCCTCTCATGTTATCAACCATTTTAGGCCAAGGATAAACATCATAATAACCATTTTTTAATCTACATAATTTAGTAATATGGTTGTTTTCCCATAAAACTTGCACCCTCAAATAGGTCTACTCTGCTCATGCTTCTTTTGGATCTTCTTTAGATCCCCCTTTCCATAGTTTCCAACATATCTACCTTCTTGTATACTTATCTGTCCGGTGTGCATCCGAAAGCTGGTTGGAGGTGCAATTTTTGCTTTATGATTCTTTCTTTGATTGGCAGGTTGCTCATTTAATACAGCCTTAGCTTTTTCTTTTTAAGCAGTTTTGAATCTTTGTTCTTAAGGTTGCCTCTGAGGTTTCTTCTCTTTTTGATTTGAGGGTCACGGATTCTTTCTTTATTGTGGACCTAGTTTCCTTCTGGATGCTTCCTTTATTAGAGTTAGCTCCCTATCTAACCCCATTAAGTTTGCACCCAAGATTTGCACTTGATTTCTCAGAAAGTCTTCTTCAACCATATCAATGTGCTTAGTGGTTCTTACCAAATTGACATCGTGTGCCAATGCTTCACCATCTTCTGCAATCTCCATCACTTGTCTTTGTTGGGATTTGATAGCTTTTGTGTTCTTCCTCACATTCTTGATCACAATCCCTAAAGTTCTAGCAAGTTCAAAGTTAGAAATAGAGTTAGATTGAGAGTTTACCTCAGTACTAGATGTTTCTAATTCTGATCCTTTAATTTACATAGTATCTTTCTTGGATGGATTTCTTCCGGATTGTTCTGCTTCTAGATCAGTCAATGCCATGAATGCACAGTTAGCAGTTTCCTCTTCTTCTGTTGAAGATGAGCTACTACTTTCCTCACTTTTGCTCCAAGTGGCCACCGTTGCCTTCTTCTTTTATTTCTTCTCTCTTTTAAGCTTGGGGCATTTGAATCTGAAATGGCCTTTTTCTCTACATTCGAAATAGGAAGCTTCTTTTTTTGGAGCCTTTCTTGGCTGATCTCTTCTAGAGGTGCCTTCCTTTGATCTTTTGGATTCATATCTTCTCAATCTCCTCCTATATTTCTTCTTTAGGAATCTATCAAAATATCGGGCCAGCATAGCTATATCTTCTTTATTATAGCTAGATTCCTTTGGTAGCTTATCTAATCTGGAGGATGCTGATCCGGCTGAATCTACCTTGAGTGCAATGGCCTTCTTCCTTTCTTTAGGCTTTTTCTCCTATTGGGTGTATCTCTCCAAGGATAACTCCTGAGTAAGGAGATTACCAATGAGTTCATCCTAACTATATAAGTTTAAGTCATGAGCTTCCTCAATGGTAGTATTCTTGTTATCCCATTCCTTGGTGAGACTCTGGAGTATTTTCTTGACCATGTCTACCGCTGAGATTTCCTTCCCAAGCCTCTTCATTTTGTTTACTAGATTGGTGTATCTAGTATTCATGCTACTGATTGATTCCTTGCGCTCCATCTTAAAGGATTCTAGCTTTTGTTGTAGCAGGTTGATTTTGGCTTCTTTGACTTTGATGTTCCTTCATAGGTCACTTCTAGCTTCTGCTAAATTTCTTATGCAGTCTCACATTTGGATATTCTATTAAAATCAGCAGTACTAAGAGCACAATGAAGCATATTAATAGCATTTGCATTTTCATGCAATCTTTTATAGTCATTATCATCACATGCACTTGAGGGCTTTCGGGTAGTCAAACCCTCTACTTCGTGAATAAGCTCATGAGGGTCATCCTCAATGGCCATCAAGCCGTCATGCTTTGGGCTTGTATGAAGTTCTTCATCTGGTTCTTTCAGAACGTGTAATGTTCATCGGTGAAGAGTGGAGGATAGGTAATAGACATACCCTTGGGAAGGAGTTGTGAGTTTTGGGATATCATTTTGATTCTTGGATCAAAATATGGACCTTTAGCTCAAGATTGTTAGATCTCTTGTTTGAGCACTTGCTCTGATACCACTTGTTGGTCCCGGTGAAGGTCTAAATAAGGTCAGAGGGGGTGAATGACCCTTTTTCATGAAATAAATAGACTTTAAAAAGTCTTAATGTAGCGTGTTTGATTATGTTCCGGATATGATGGATTAGGATGATGCAAATATGAATCATAATGCAAGTAAATAAAGAATAAGAAAATCAAACAGAGAATTTTATCCTGGTTCGGCCCCACCTGCTCCAGTCCCCAGAGTTTCCTTCCTCTAAGATTTTCCACTAGTGAATTCCTTTCCAACTGGCAGGAATTAAGCATTACAATTTGTCTCCAGATGGTAACCCCTTCTAGATATAGGATATACCACTAGAAGCACCAACTCCTAGCTAAGTCCTCTTGTCTTTAGCAAGATATACCACTTCGATTTCTTCCCAAACCTAAGCTGAGTCCTACAGGGAGTTCCCATTCAAAGAACCAACTACAAGCTATATCTCAATCTCACTACTCACCCAAGTATGAGATTTTTATACTTTGTTTCTCAAAGGTTTTGGTTATTGGAGTTCCTTAAGTTTATAACTTACTTGGGAATCCTTACAAACAGATTTGGAATTGTATGATTCTGGAAGGGATTATATCACTAATTGCAATAGCAAATTCTCTTGTTTAGGCTTTCTCAAAACAACCAACATATTCCTAACTTGTGAAGCTTTCCTTTTATAGGAATCCATCATAAATGTAGCCATTGTGAGTTGTTGAAACTGAATTTAATCTTCACCGTTGATCAGGTAAGATGTGGTATCTCTGGATCCATTGATCAATCCGTCAGACTCAGATTTTGACCTTTCTGTATCCTTGGGATTGGGGCTGAAAGGTTATCAGTGATTGTTTTCCTTGGATTTTAGTGTTTCACGAACTTTTATGCCAGAGGTCCGGAATTGTGACCTTCACTCACCATTCCTATTGGTTTAGGTGAAAAAGGTTGTTACCCTTTTATCTTTCTCATGTCAGTCCTTCTGTCCTTTTTCTGAAAAGTGCTATCTATCATTTTTATCTTTCTGACCAAATAGGTGGAGGGAAAAGTGATTTTTGAAACTTTTCCCTTTTTCCTTTTAATTGTATCTTCCGGATGTCTTTAGCCTTGATGTATCCGGATGCTATACAATCAGTCTTGTTTCGGATGCAGTTTTGGGTGGTTCAAAGTTTGTTTCCTTTCCAAACTTTAACCGGATGCTTCCATTGTGTGCTTAGGTACTTAATGTATTCAATGGATGTCCTTATGGCTTGATTTGGACCGGATGCTTCCATTTAGATTTAGAATATTAAATGTTTAAGTTTTTACAAGTTTTTGTTCTCTTCAAAAGTGATCCGAATAGTTGCTTGACTGTTTTTTCAGATCATTGTTTCCTAACACATTCTTAAATGGAGTTATCCAGGAAGAAGTATATGTCAAGCAACCACCTTGGTTTGAAGACTCAAAGCATCCTAATCATGTATACAAGCAGAAGAAAGCCCTTTATGGATTGAAGCAAGCCCCAAGAGCTTGGTATGAGAGACTCACTACATTTCTCATATCCAAGGGATACATCCAGGGCAAGACAGATACAACTCTTTTCATCAAGAAGAAAAAGGGATGATGTTATTCTAGTCTAGATCTATGTAGATGACATCATATTTAGAGCAACAAATGAAAATATGTGTGAAGAATTCAGCACTCAAATGCAGAAGGAGTTTGAGATGTCAATGATGGGAGAACCCAACTTCTTCCTTGGTCTGCAAATCAAGCAAAGTCCGGATGGGATATTCATTAATCGATCCAAGTACACCAAGGAAAGTCTGAAGAAGTTTGAAATGGACAAGAGCAAACCAATGTCCACTCCCATGGGATCAGATACAGTCTTATCAAAGGATTATGAAGGAGAATATGTAGATCAGAAGCTCTACAGAGGAATGATTGGATCACTTCTATACTTGATAGTAAGTAGACCTAACATACATTATATAGTCTACTACTGTGCAAGATATCAGTCCAATCCTAAGGATTCACATCTCAAGGAAGTAAAGAGAATCCTCAGATATCTATTGGAAACAACTGAAGTTGGGTTATGGTATCGTAGTAATGGAGACTTCACACTACAAGGCTTCATTGATGCAGATTATAAAAGAGACACTCTTGAGAGAAAGAGTACATCCGGAGGCTGTCACTTTTTGGGAGATTGCTTGGTATCATGGTATAGTAAGAAGCAAGCTTCAATTGCCTTATCAACTACAGAAGCAAAATATATGGCAGTTGGAAGTTGTGTAGCTCAACTCCTATGGATCAAGCAACAGCTAGAGGATTATATAGTTCAATCCAGATATATGGATGTAATGTGTGACAGCAAAAGTGCTATGGATGTGTCAAAGAATCCAGTGCTATATAGTAGGATAAAGCATGTTAACATAGACACCATTTCATCCGGGATCATATAATGAAGAAGGATGTTGCTTTGGTATACATTCCAACCAATGAGTAAAGAGCAGACATTTTTACTAAGCCATTGAGTAAGGATTAATTCCACATGCTAAGTGAATCAATTTGAAGGAAAATCCGGAAGATAATTTGGGATTAATTTGGAGTTCTACAAGTCAGGGAATCAAGAAGAGAAGGAGAAATGAAGATAAATCTGGATTCGGAAGGAATATTGCCAGCTCAGCAGATAGACCTGACAAATGGCAGTAAAAGCACAAAAAGGTAACTGTACATGTTTTGAATTTTAAATGTTTATTGGGTGTTACACGCATGGCAAAAATAACTGTTATTTTGTAAAATAAACCGTTTCAATTCTCTGGTTAAACGCCATCTACTTCTTTCCACAGATTTTCCTGCCATCTGATCAATCCGGTTAAATTTAACTGTGTCCGGATTACCATTATGCCCTCACTTTAGGAACTCTATAAAAACCCCCCAAAAATCCTTCTTCTTCTTCACGCAAATAATTCTCTACTGTTACTATGTAAATTTCTCTTCAGAAACCCTAAGCATTTTTCAAACTCACAAATGGCATCTACTCAACTCACTCCACCTCCTCCCTGATACATCTTCAATGAGTCTGATCTTAAAGATGAAGATTTCACCCCTCTCAAATTAAAAAATCCTGACTCAGTAGTTCCAACAGACTACTGGGGAGACTACTTTCTATTCGAAACAGAACCCTACTCACAACTTATAAAGGATCAACACCTTGTGCATTTCTTAAAGATTAACTGTACCACCTATCCAGATTTTGTCAAAGAATTCTATGACAACTTGAGAGTACACTCCTATAATGATGCTCTCAGAACCAAGGTATAAGGCAAAGTTATTATTGTCTCACCTCAAATCTTTGTAGAATACCTTTACATGAAGAATGATGGGGTTCAATTGAGGAATGACGGAGATGAACTCCTGGTCAAATATTATCCAAATAAGTGGCTCCCTCTTCGTTACTTTGGGGATAAATTCTCCACCTATTGGCCATAAACACTCAGGATTCTCTAACATGTCTTGGCCAAATTGGTCCTCATCTAAAAAAGATCAACAACGACCGCTTCTTCTTTTCAACACTGCACCCTACAAAACTTGGTAGAAAGCAGAGTTGTAAATATTCCTGTCCTAATCATCCATTTCCTAAGGCAGCGCAAGAACTGCCATGGTGCTCTTATTACTAGGATTCTCCTAGCAAATGGAGTTTACTTATCTGGAGCTCAATCCATTCAAGGAAAGGAGATCCTTGAGAAGAACTTTAAGAAACTGAGCTTTGGAGATACTTGGGATGAAGAAAAGGCTATCAAGCTAAGGGAAGAATGAAAGGAGAAAAGCAGAGTCAGGAAGGCTAGAGTTGAAATTGCTCTGGAAGCCAAGAGAGGTAGAACTACCAAAACCAAGGCTCAAAGAAAGATAAACATCAAGCCAGTTGTTAAAGAAGATGATGAGGACATAATACCCCTTACACAATTGATGAATACCACACCTAAAAAGCCTAAGAGGAGAGGAAGGCTCCTCAAAGCAGTAGATAAGAAGAAAAAAGCCAATTTGTGAACCGAAGGCCAATGAGAACATTATAGTAGCTGCTGCTGCAATCAGAGAAGGATATAAGAAGGGGCAAAAAAGAAGTATTGAAAATATCCTAGTAGAGGATAATGGGTCTGATAGCGAAGAAACTGGAGATGGGGAGCCTTTACCCAAGAAGCGATTCACCTGGAAAGGATTAACCTTTAATGAGGCTATCAAGGTATAAAGAGGTAAATTTACTGTCAAAAAGCCCTCTATAGGAATCTCCATTAAAGAACCATCTCTAAAAGCCCATACTCCAACAAATCTGATCATGGGAAAGGAACTAGTAGTGTTCACTGAGAAGCCAGTTCTTCCGAATAATATCTTTCTGGAGGATCCTCAGCATGAGTGGTTCGATATAATCTCAAGATAAATAAACTGACCAAAGAAGAAATCAGAGGCTCATCCAGAGCAGCAGCCATAGATATCCCTTCAATACTCATTGCCTCAACAGACTTAGTAATTCTCAAGGAAGCTAAGTATCCGGATGAAGACATGTCTCTATTTAAAGCAAGAACAAAGCCTCTTTTGGAAAATCTGTTGAACGTAGAAGCAGAAGTAGTTGAGCTTGAAAGTTCTGAAAAGGAAATAGAAGGGGATTGTGAGGACAATTTCGCCATTCTAGGAAATGAGATGGTAGTGGTTGTAAGTCCTATACAGTCAATTAGAGGGGAGACTAAGGACAGTTCCAATCTTCCAGATGTTGGGTTAGTGGAGCATAATGAAGAAGAATACACAGAGCCTCAACAAACCAATCAGGTAATCATCCTCCCAAACATCTCTACTGCCATTGAAATACAAGACAACTTGGATGAAGACACTCAAACTGCATCTAAGGACAACCAGTCCATCCCAAAATACAATGTTTCAGAGGAGGGAACTAGTCTGGGACTCAATGAGCACACTTCTCAAGTGGACTCAAAGAGCAAGGCCAGTTTGGAGGTTAGGCTGGAGGAGCAAGAGAAAGAAAAGAATGAATCTGCTGAGAAAGAGTCAAGAAATAAAGATTCATCAGGATCTGAGGAGTTAGAAAGTAGTTCTGGGTCAGAAGAAATATCTTCCTCTAAAAGTGATCCCAAGCTGCTAACTCCAAAGAATAATCTAGAGAGAGTTGACAAGCGAACAACTGCACTAAAAATGATCCAAGAAGTTGCAGTGGAGAGGCATGAAGAAATCCACGTTAAGAGAACCCTCCAAAGCATATGCTCTTAGCTTAAATCCATGGAGAGTATCATCAATGACAAATCCTTAGCTCTGGATTTAAAGTCCAAGTTAAGGGAAATCAAGGGATTAGTCCAAAACATTGAGAGAAGAGTACAAGGATTTCCCTCAGTTGAACTGATTGTAGAAGCATCCTTATCCAAGATCACTCCATGTTGAATCAGATAAATTCCAACATAGCAGGAGCAAATCGCTCTGTAGATCAAGCTCACACCAGAGTTGACAATAATTGTGCAACTCGGATGGATAAAATCACCTCCTCCTCCACATAGATAACAAATGAGCTTAAAGAGTACCTGGATAGCAAGTTTGAGAACTTGGAAAAATTCATTCCCGGAGCAATTGCAGAAGGAGGACAAGGAATTGCATTAGGATGAACATTCTTGAATGAAGAGCACCAAGCTGCTCAAGAATGTCAACAAACTTTCTCGATGAAGGAATGCCCAAACTTCTTGCCAAACACATGACCAACATCAGTACTGAGTTTGTAGGCCAAATAAATGGAATGGATAATTTAATCAATAATTTAAAGGAGGAATTCCACAAGGATCTGTCCATACTCAATTCGAGCATCCACAATGTCCGGAGAGACATTTGAAAGAATATTGATCTATTAAAGTTAGGTACGGCTAATATATCCATCTCCCCCTCCAAATCTTTATCCTCTTCCATGGATAGTCTTCTCATTCCGGTTATTCGTGACTTGGTCAAACACATTAGCGACACGGGCTTCTTTGGCTACAAATGTGGTTTGATCCTTCTTAAGTCCCTCTTCCCCTACTTTGAAAAGGAAGACCAAGCTCATGCCTTGAAGATGATCCCTATGAGCACAGAATTTTACAGTCCCTCTTGCGAGACGATGATGACGTATACCCGATTTTATTCCTCATGATAAAAATTCTTTTTTGGAATTTTTATTACCGATAAAAAATTCTTTACAAATTTTATTTTCGGAAAAATTCATTTCAGCGTGCTCGATAACGCGTCTGGTGGTAGCTCAAACAGATGATTTGCACCAAAAAAATAATTTAGTCCTAAATACCCATAAAAAACTAAATAAACCCTAATTATTCAAAAATATCCTACTAAAACACCTTTTTAGGCGGATTTGACCCACCTTTTCACCTTTTTAGGCTAGGCCATACTTACTTTTCAGACCTGGCGGAGGTTGTCCCACCAACGACATCAGCAATATCACCAGCGATATCATCCATGCCGCCGCCGGTCTGATTTCTACAGGCATACAGCTTTTTACAGAAATTTGCTCGATATCCGCTGGATAATTGATCAAAGTCAAATTTCCACCGGATTTTAGCCTATATAAGGAGTCATTTCAGCTGAAATAAGGGAGACATTAACCACTTGAAATCTTAAGGAGATTTTGAGTAATTTTAGCTAGTTCTAGTGGGATAAAGTCCAGAAAAGGTAAGAAAAGAGGATTTAATCCATCTTTTCTTGGCTTTTCTTTACTGAACTTCCTGATATTTAGGTAGATTTTAGGTTTATAAATCAATACACTAGGATTTAGAGACTTAAATCATCCCTTTACTTCCCAAATCATCATTTGAGCTCCCCGAAGTTGTTATTTGGATAACGAAGTGGTGGATTCACGACCCCGAGGTAAAAATTCTGAGTCTTATAGTTCTTTGGCTTTCATTTTACTTGCTTGGTTTGTTTAGTTGCTGTTTTGTGCTTAATTTTGGGTTTTCAGCCACTGGAAACAGTTGAGGTCACCAGTGGTATCACTCATGCAGCCAGCGGCATCAGTGATACCGCTAGGGGCCTCAATTGTCCCAAATGGCTTTGTTTTCTTACAGGACCCTTTCTTTATGGTATCCAGAATATCATACAGCTTGCCTGTGTAAATGAGATCACCAGTGGCATCAGTGATACCGCCAGTGGCCTCATTCATACCGCCGACAGTATAGAGTTTTGGACAGCAGATTAGTTTCTGTTTTATTTTTGACCTAGTTTAATTTCCGAAGCTAGGGTGTACAGTGAAATGACGGGGGTCTAGAACCTCCTGAAAACATACCACACCCCAGAACATGCAACATTTTCACTGATAATCAGATTAAAATAATTATCAACTCTAAAATACGGATAAAATGGAATTTTCCCGCAAAAGCCGTTCAAACCCCATTTTAGCCATCCAACTGGGCTCTATAAATTATGAAATGACTATGCCTTGTTCACGCTAACTCGGGTGTTATTTTGTCTACTAACCATGCATGTTACATGATATATCTCCTACAATGTGTCATATTTGTGCTAATCATTTTGTGCAGGTAGACTTAGGATAGATGAATGTTAGGCCTTCGGGCATTTTATTTATTGTATAGACAAATGTATAGGATTTGAAAAGCCACGTAATTATTCTTTAATTTCCGCATTTTATTTGTTGGATGACTATAATAATTTATTTATTTACCGCCTTGAATGCTTGATAACACAAAAACAATATATAACCGAAAACACAATAACTAGGGCCAATTAAAACCGACTAAGAAAGAATGAAATCTTTTAACTTGGCCAATGTAAAATAGATAACATCATCCGAACTCAGATTCTCTACTTAAGGTATGGTCTACCACCCGGTGGGAAAATTGTACCAAAATTTTCTGGTTGAGCTAAACCGTGTGGTGACTCTATTTTAAGTACGAGATTTCAACCTCTTATCTTCTAGACATAAAAGTATGCAAAACCTTTTTTTTCACAATCACACCATCACACTTATATTTTCAAGGGATCGGTCCACCGGCCAGGCTTTGCAGTAGTCTGTAAAATGTCATCCGCTCACAATAGCGACTCTGCTGGGGATCTATCTCTTTAAACTTGAACTTAAAATTTTCAATAAGTTTAAAAGATTTAGATGATGTATTGAAATCATTGGCCAAATTAAAACTTCATTCTTTTTTATAACGTTTTATCCTTAAGCATGTAGATAGTTTTGTAAGATTAGGTGCCTCATTTTACCCGAGAAGCTCGCAAAAGTATCACTCATGCCCTGTTTGGAATTGAGGATGCCTAGTGGGTGGATCACTCGTTTCAACCAACACATGAACTCCTGCGATAGCACCTATTTGGGGAGTGGTTGAGTAACGTGGAATCAAGGTAAATGGGAACCTTCTTCATCAGCAACCCTATACCAAAGCCCGCGCTAGAAAAGCCTTAGCACTTTATTCCCTTAGGACTACTAAAACAATAAAAAAATAATTAGGACACACTACTTTACTGTTTGTTGGCGTTGAAGTTAACCTCCATCCTTTTTTAATAGCGTTACACGGGAGTCATGAGGTCGGGGACACGTGCTCATGCATTACCCATGCATCGGCTTCAAGGGCCCAAATCTTAATCAACTTACCCTTACCAATCTCCATTCATGGATGAGGTTTAGCAACATCCATAGGACTTTTTTTATGTCCCCGTTGAGTCACGACATATCACTATGCGTGATGAGGGGTACTAACGTCCCATGTATGTTGGAGGGATAAGCCTTTCCATCATCGCTAACCACGTCTACATGCAGCCATATGAATAAGCATGTACCTCATCGACTATTAAACCAAAAGGCATGCATACCATCCATACCATTCGCAACTCGCACATGGTCTGACCTATAATTCATGATTCTAGTCAGCCTGGCTTTCCAATCTGACTCTTTGCAACCAACCATGTCTCTTCCTCATAATAATGACAACGTTGCCCTACCTGAGGAGTAGACCGATCCTACTCCTACCTTAGGGGTGGCTCCTCCGCCATCTCTTAGCTCTAAAATCATTGCTGCCATGGCACAATTTATCAGTTCGGATCTTTTCCATCTCACTATTTAAGAAAATATTCAAGCAACTCTTCACGTAGCTAATAGATAAGCCCTAGAAGAAAAGAATTCCAACCGAGTTCAAGAATCAGATTTTCAGGCTTAAAATCAGAATGGGTTTGTTCAGAATGGTTTGACTCAAGTTCTATCCGGCTTGACAGGGGTACAACCAGTCCAGTTGTCCCAACTTCCAGTTAAATCAGCTTCAACCCAAGCTCAGCCAAGCATATTCCAATTTGGCTAACCTCAACCCAGCTTGAAACCTCAATGGCCCAACCAGTTTTCTCTTTCTCAACCCAATACCCATGGCCTATAGCCAAAAGCTCAATTCTCCCCCCACTTTCTGATAATTCTACTCGCTAATTCTCAGATTCCTTAAGTGGATTGGCCCATCCTATAGTGCCTCCACCGTTTTTCACTCCCAGTCCTCCTTAGTTTATTGTAACACCTCGAAAAATAACCTACCCTCAAAATTCCTTCAATACCCAACTAATGTCCCATCTTGGCCTTGAATTACCGCCTCCTCCTCCATCTGGCAGGTTTGGAACTAACAACTAAGTCTCGCAATCTCCGGGCGTGACACCTACAGCTGAAACACTCACCCGCCAGTTGACAATCCCCCAATCTAACGACTAGGTCATGCAATCTCCAAGCGTGACACATGAAGTGGAAACTCTCCTACAACGACCATTATCTACTAACTCTGAATAGAGTAAAGAAGCCCAGGATCCAGTTCTTCCCATGTTTTCTCATGGCTTGTCCCAGATATTAGTCACTCTATCACAACTCGTGCTACCCTCATCCATGATGCCTCCCCAAATTAGTGTCGCACTCGAAGGGGATATCTACCCCCAAGACTTGTTCATTTCCCAGCCGAACCTTTGTGAGGGAGCTAAGCGATCTCAGCCACTTGCAACATAAGGAAACATTCCCTCCTCATATGACCAGGTCATGCAACCTCCGGGCATGACACCCCAAGTTGAAACCTTCTTGCACCAATTCATGGAAGCTAATTATGATTAGAGAGAGGGGAACTCCAAAGAAATAAAGGTTGGGTTCCCCATAACTCCAGCATGCGTCCTTCGGCTGGCTATGATAAATCAGGCTCGCCCCCATCTTGGGTCTTAGTGAACAAAAGGGCCTCTCAAAAACCGACCTCAACTGCCACTATCCAGCCAAGCAGCAATCCAATGGGTAGCATAAACCCATGGATCCTACCCCTCAATGTAATCTTCACCAGATTAAGAGAGGTCGGCCTTCTTAATTCCCTTCGTGAGTATAGACCCCCCACAAAAGACGAGAAGAAAAACTTATGTTCATATCATGTCCTACTGGGCCACCGCACCAATTAATGTAAGACTTTGGTTCGCGTCATCCACCATTTGGTGAGGGAAAGGAAAATTGTTGAACTCGAAAGAGCGCCTAGTGCTATGAATTTCCCCCTATCGGAGTTCAGCAACCAAATAGGATTGACCAATTCTGGCTTACCTAAATAAGGGAATGAGCCACGGGAACTCATCAAGGTCATCTGCTCCAAAGGCAAGATCAAAGGAAAGGGAATGTTGTGCTCTAAGGATGAGGCTGAAGACGAGTAATCAAGCAATGAAGAAGTCAAGGAGGCTATCACCACAATGACTAAGGCCATGACAGTTTTAACAAAGGAAGGGTGTAAGCACGAAAAAGGTGAAATGAGTAACCCATTAACCGAAGCTATGAAGCAGTTCACCGAGGTTCTCACTGAGGGGGTAACTCTTATGGAGGACATCCCGTCGACCACTGAGCAAAATGAGACTCTAGCTTTTGACCGGGATGACACATTGATGGAACCTATCGAGGATGTTCTCACCGCCGACATCAACAACGAAGACCCTCCGCCTATGGAGGACGACAAACTTTGATGTGTAATCTTTTAGACGAAAAACTGATATAATCTTCGCTATGTAAAAAATGTATGAAAAACTTATATATAATCCTCATCGCTCAATCATTTAAAATTTAATTTTTTAATTAACATTTTAAATTACTAATAATATATAAATAAATTGTACAAATATTTATAGAAGTTAAAATATGTAACGAAATGTATAAATTTATATAATTAAATATATTAAAATATACAAAATTAAATTTGATTATTATTTTATAAAAGGATTCTACAAAAATATGATTTTACAAAAGTAGTATTCAAAAGTCATGATATACAGTAAAATCTCTACAAATTAATAACCTCGATAAAATTAATAATTTGTCTAGTTCTAACTTGGGACCAATACAAAATTGGACCCCAATTGATAAAATAATAAGATAATAACTTTTTTGAAATCCCATTGTATATATATTGGTCCCAATGAAACTATAAATTAATAATTACTAAAAGATTTCAAATTTTAAGATTGCCTAGTAAAAATTGAATCTATAGTCAGTTATTTTTTTGTTAAACTTCAAATCTATATTGAGTTCATCTTTAAATCTCCTCATTGCACTTAAGAGTTGGGGCATTTTCTTCTCGTATTGCAACAAAAAGTTGTGAAGAGTTGTTGCCGCTTGCAACGCTTTCTTTCCGAGTGACCTATTCCAAAGCTATTGAATCATCCTCAACTTCGTCATCGACCAGATTTTGAATGGTATCCGCCACAATTTCTTCAATGCTTTGAACCTCGTTACATTCATTATTTTCACCAGGATAATCTAACAAGTGATTCACATCCATTTTGTGCTGATGATGCATACTCGTAATGAAGTTCTCAAGCTCAGGAATGTCTTCTCTAGAATTTAAATAATGATCAATTTCTAACCATGTTTCACGTACATGGAAAAGAAATGTGCTTCGAAACTTATTTTTGTAATTTATTTTTTGGTACCATGAACTAACTTTTTACTTATTTAAAAACAATGAACTTGACAAATTCAATTAATTTGTGAATGTACATTGGACTTAAAAATTTAAAGGTCATACGAAAACCTCTTTAAATTAATAAATTATTAATTTATCGACATAATAATATTTCACTAAATTAATAAAATATTTTTCTCCCAACATTATTAATTTAAGGGGTAAGGTTTTGCTTACGAAATTGGTCCAACTTAAAAAAAGGTTAAGGTCCAACTTTACAATAATAGACAAAAGCTCAAATGGGTTTTTTGTCCAATTCAATCCTATACCATGTGGACTATTTTTCCACCAAAGATTGGCTTTCTTTCCACTACAGTTTTCAATTTTTTTGACTTGTTTCTACTTCTCACCTTTTGCAAAACCATAAGATAGCCTTGATAGTTGCACAAGGAAAATGCATCCCAAAGAACTTAAGAACTCATAAAACAAGAGGCAAGGGGAGGACGGGCTAGCACGGATAAGTTAGCCTTTCATCACTTTTGGACAAATTGGCCACGTAATTGGTGATAATTTAGTAAATTTTCACAAAAAATGCAGCTTTCCGATAATTACTGTATATTAAGAGGCGGATTTAAAGTTGGAAATGAGGAGGCCGAAAATTGTTGGTATTTTAGTGTAATTGGATCAACTAGTTGACCAATGCAGTCGTAATATTTCATCGAACAAGTTAGGAGAGTGCGGAGTGCACGCTTGTTCGAGTTCTATTATGATACCTAGCTTACGAGGTCCGGGAGCTACCTTTCGCAACACTTCTGTTATGAACTGTTGCAGTTGCTTGAATGGACATGTCTTTCCGCAACACTTCTGTTCTGAAGAGTTGCGACTGTTCGTATCAGGTCTATAAATATCCGGCATTGACAACATTTTTAGCAATCTGGTTGCAATCTGGTTCACTCTTTCACAACAAAAATTTCATTCTAAGTTCTTGTCATTTCTGATTTTATCCGATTGATCTATTTGGTAGAACCGCCAAACAAGATTCAATCTGAAAGTGTTCATCACGACTTCAGAATTATCCATGCATCATTTTATCACATTTCTTCAACAAAGATTGAGAGACGTTTTTTACAGACATTCAAGGCTTCATTCTACCGGAAATCCCCCACAAAGATTGAATCTTATTGTCACTTGAAGCCAGAGTTTTTCACCGAAAAGGTACGAATTCGATCCGTACTCTTGCGATGATTGTTTGTGTCTCTTACTTCGATTTCTCGATTTTTCGAAAAACTTCCAGATTTTTCCCCTGTTTTATTTTGATATTTTCTCTTGTTATATAAATCCGATTTGCATGGTTCTTGATTCTATTAATATCTACAGAATCTAAGGAATATATGTTCAGAAGAAACCTTGTTTAATTTCATTCGTTTTCAATGTAAAATTTTTGTTTGAAGTTAAGTCATGAAATCTGTTTTTGGAAAATCTCAGCTTTGCACACTGTTTAGTGTTTTTGATCATAACTTTGGCTATAAAATTTGGATTTCTGTGACTCTAACGGATTTGGAAAGCTAAGATATGTGGGTAATTATGTTTAGAAGAAACATTTTCGATTTGATGATGTTTCATTGGAGAAAAATGCAGGGGAAGTCAGGTCATGAAATCTGGAAAATTCTGAAAAAAATATGAATGTTGATTTTATTGTGTTTTAATTGAAGTTTGATACTTTAAAATTTAGGATTTAAATTTCTTAATTATTGATGTTATGTTGAATTATGTTTGATGGCCATTTTCATTTTTGGTTGTTCATGGCGGTATAAACGTTCTTTTTCTCGGAAAAAAACTTGATTCTCAAGTCATTTTGTGTAAACGACGTGTTTAGGTTAATTTTTTCGTAAAAAGAACAGCGCCATTGGATTTGGGACATCGAAAAACCCTAGGAGGGTTTTGTTTGTGGCCGGAATCGATTTTGAAATGATTTAAAAGCTGAATTCGGTTTTCTGCAAGTTGCAAGGGATTCTGAATCCGTTGCAAAATTCGTTGCAGAATGAAAAGTTGTGATGGTTCATTTGCGACAATTGTTTTTCGCGGCAGTTCATGGTTCATTGTGATGGTTTGTGAGGGATTCTGATTCCGTCAGATATTCCGTGACAAAAGGAAAAGTCAATGGATGGTTTATTTTGACGGTTTCTGAATACGACGGTTAGGTTGTTTGTGAGGGATTCTGTGTCCGTCAGAAATTCCGTCACAAAATGAAAAGTTAGGACGGTTAGTTTTTGTGACAACCGTTTGTGACGGTTCATGATATGTGGTGATGCTTCGTGTAGCAGTTTTGGCAACGCTTTTGTCTTCTATTGCGACTCTTTTAGAAGTGTTGCCAGAAACAAGGCTTCTAGTTGATATGGTAAAGATTTTCATAGTGTTGCCAGAATATTTTTTTTGTGTCGCCAGAAAGAACGTAAGTGAAGCAGTTTTGGCAACACTTTAGTGAAATTAAGCGTTGCCAAAAACTTGACCTTAATTTAACTTTAACCTTCATCTAATGTGGCATTGGTTTAACTTTTGGGGTTGACATGTTAATGGTTGACTGACACATGTCAGTCAAAAGTCAAAGTTGACCGGTCAACATAATGCCACATGACACGTTTCTAATGGCTTCCTTCGGTTTTGGAAGGTTAGTCGGATACAAGTTATTTTTCTTATGAGGAGTATAGTTCTTCTGCAAGTGGATGAGTGTTTCTTCTTGGGGGAGGTGCTACTTCTTGGGTGTCTAAGAAACAAACTTTTGTGAGTGATTCGACAATGGAATTTGAGTTTGTAAAAACTGAGCATAATTTAGCCGATCATATAACCAAAGGGTTAAGGAAAGATCTTGTGCAAAAGTCGGCTATGGGGATGAACTTAAAGTCCATCTAAAATCTCTCATGTTAAGATACCCAATTCCCACCTAATATGACGTTAGGTGCTGAATTCAATGAGGAAAGCTTAACATCTAGAGATTGGAACACACTGATTAAAACATCCCAAGGTGTGTGTTCAGACCTGCAAGTAAAGGAGGTTGAAGTTTAACTTCTTAATAGCCTTTTTGAAAAATTGCATACGCAGGTGCAAGAGTAAAAAGGCTACCTAGATAAACATGAAGTTTAGCCGCTTCAAGAAGCTTGAACTTGGCTTTGATATGCTTATGAAGGATAAGGAGATAAAGCTAGTAAAAGATAGTGTCAAGTAAGAACATGTTAGAATGTTGACTTATGTGTATATTATCTTCGAGTATTCAAGATGGATAGCTAGGGTTCAATCCATAGTGACACCTTTGGTATTCGAATATTTGGAATGTGTAATATACTAAGATGAAATTCAATCGTCACGATATTTCATTTATGCATAAGTTTGTTATTTGTTGTGATATTGTTTAGTTAATCATGGATTACACTAAAATGGGGGAGGATTGTTGGTATTTTAGTGTAATTGGATCAACTAGTTGACCAATGCAGTCGTAATATTTCATCGAACAAGTTAGGAGAGTGCAGGGTGCACGCTTGTTCGAGTTCTATTACGATACCTAGCTTACGAGGTCCGGGAGCTACCTTTCGCAACACTTCTGTTATGAACTGTTGCAGTTGCTCGAATGGTCACGTCTTTTCGCAACACTTCTGTTCTGAAGAGTTGCGACTGTTTTATCACATTTCTTCAACAAAGATTGAGAGACGTTTTTTACAGACATTCAAGGCTTCATTCTACCGGAATTCCCCAACAAAAATAACCGACATAATTTAAAAAATTATGGTAGAGTAATACTAATACTTATATTGATGCAAAACATTAAACCATATAAGATTTGATTGCTCAATTAGACTTCACTCTCTAATAGTTTTTCGTTTAATTAAGTATATAAATCGCAACCACTCATATACAACAATTGTGCATATTTAAAAGTTAGTTATAGACCTATTGGTAAATGTATTAAGTTAATTATAATTTTAATTAAAATGAACGAAACAAACAAAATTGAAAATTGGGTTGTGAAAGATTAAAAGAAAAAAAAAAGAAGAACTTAACCAAAATGAGAAAAGGGTGAAAAGGAGGAGAGAAAAGAATAAAATAGCAAAAATACGGGTAAAAAGGATTAGAACCTGCGCCGTCCAAGGCGCTTCTAATGCTACTCAACCATCTACCAATAAGCTATATCGCATTGTACAAGTAATACTAATATATACTTTAAAATTGGCGGGGGGGAGTCTGGACCCCCACATGTCTGTGTGTTGGTCCGCCCCTGTGCACATTATCACTGACAGTATAAGCATACAGTCTTTGATTATAACTCACAAAAATTAAGGGAAGTCTCATGATCACTCGCCCAAAACTAACAATGGGTTGAGAAACTTACCGATTCCGGAGTCTGCCATATTAGTTCAATATCGTTTTTGTCGTTTCTTCTATCATTGGGAAATGAGGCCACTTTGAGAACCTTGATTATGAATGATTATCAAACTCATTTTCCCTTAAATAATGTCCCCTACTCATGAATTTAGGATTTCAGTTTCACATTTATGTGAGGGGTTTGCCGAAAGATAGAAATAAATTGGACACATGATAAGAGAAAGACGCAACACTCAGGCTCTCATAATTCAACCATCATAACATAATGTTCTTTTATGTAACTGACTCTTATAATTAATTATTTGAGTTTATTCCAAATAGATTTCTATGCTTATCAGGTGATCTTATATTTCACAAGATTTTTGTAAAAGCAAATAGGTTTTTGGCAGAAAGTAAAAAATAGTAAATTGCACATCTTTTTCCCAAAAGTACTCATAAGTAAATTCTAAGATCTTTGGAAGGACAAAAGAAAAAAGAAAAAGAAAAATTGAGACCAAAAAAATACTTAGAGTAACACTAATATATTGATAATTACAATAAAAAGGGAACTAATAAAAGTAAAAAACAGGATCATATTAAACACCATGACTTGTCGGTTGAATCTCGAAGAATGGAAGTAGAAGAAGAGAGATGTTCAAATTTACTCATGCATATAGTTTAAAATCATTTAGAGTCTTTATAGGCTAGAGTTCTAGGTTTTTCTTAAGACTTTAAATACTAAAATTTATCTATTTCTTGACCCTTTAACTCGCCATTGGGTCACCGGGTCTATGGTCCAACCGGTCAAGTCACCGGATAATTAGTGGGTCAATTACATAGTGGGTTTTAAGGTGATTCGGTCTGTTTTAGTCACCGAATCCGAGTTTTTCCGATCCGGTTTGGCTAGGACTGACAACACTGGTTATTATTGTAAGTCCAATGAGATAATTTTTTTTTAAAAAAATTGGTAATAATATATACTAATACTAATACTTAATAATAATACGAGTTTACCTCTTCTTGAAGTTCTGACTCAGTCTGCACTTCTATGCTCTGTCCTTTGTTACTGCTTGCACATTCCTCTTCAAATGGAGTATTTATTGCCATGAAACAGATCTAAGCAGTCTCCTGCTTCTTTTCATCGTTAGAGGAGTTTTCTTCTTCGCTATTACTCCAGTTGTTAGCTAGAGCTTTCCTCTTATCTCTTCTTAGCTTTGGACATTGAGCTTTCATGTGGCCCTGTTGGTTACATTCAAAGCAAGTCATATTTTTGTTGTATTCCTGCTTTTCTTTGTCTTCGGAGGGCTTCTAAGGGAGATCTCTATCTCTTCTGATGCCTTTCTTCTGATAATCCTTCTTTTGGAAGGATTCATACTTCCTTGAGCTCCTCTGAGGGTACTTGTTTTCTCTTCTCATCATTCTTTTGAAGTTTCTTATGAACATGGCCATTTCTTCATCATCGGAGAAGTTTTCTTTGAATGAGTCAGCTTTGAGAATTATGGGCTTCTTCCCTTTTGATTTGGATTTTTCTTTCTGTTGGTCCCTATGCATACACTCAATGAGTCAGAAGGGGGATGAATGACTCGCTAGAATAAAACAGGTAACTTTAACGCAATTAAATAAATTGAGCTGAGTATGTCAGCGGGCAACACATAAACTGAGTAAAACTTCAACGATTAAGTAAAGAACAAAGAGATTTTATACCGGTTCGGCAACCTGTGCTTACATCCATTCCCAAGAGAGTGTCTTGGCTTTAATCCACCAATCTCAACTCCTTTAACCTAGGTGAAGAAGCCTTTCACAGAGTGTCCAATTATAGAAAATACCCTCTTCACTATAATCACTCACCCGCTGAGTAGAATACCCTCTTCTACCTGCAACTCAATAGAACCTAAACAAGAGCTGGATTCAACTTATAAAAACGTTGATCCAGTTACAAATAATCTGATTTTACAAATCAAATGATCTAAACGTTGATCCAGTTACAAATAATCTGATTTTACAAATCAAATGATCTATTCTAATCTCTCTTGTGTCAAAGCAGATTCTCACTAAGTAGATGCTTTCTTGAATGAACTTCTTTAAAGCTTGGAAATTAACAGAGTTTTGCTTCTTGGTAATTCATGTGTATTCACCAAGTTCTAACGCTTGCCTTCTTTCTCCTTTTATAGTTGAAGGCATGAAAGTAGCCATTGAACTTGTCTTGGCATCTTCTACAATTTGACAGCTTAACTATTTACCCATTGCTTCTTCAAATTGATTCGTTAGGAGATAGAATCACACCATTGTGAAATAGGAATCAATCCGTTAGAGACAGATTGAAATTCGATCTTCAATTTGAATTCTTTATCATTTGATGCCAGTCTTCCATTAGATCAATCTTGTGCTGACTTGCTATGTGTCATCTTCCCATTGCTTCTGGTAATCTAACATCTTTGCAGAGTTGCGAGATACTAAGTTTGTAAATCTGCCGCATTTCCAAAAATGACAATTACTTTATGTAGCTTGATCTTTGAAGAACTTTGGCATTTTCTTCATAAAGCAGTTGTATTATAAAGGCATTACTTCCATTTGTCTTTCTTTCATTAATGTCTTCAAAAAGTAAGTCTAAAAAGAAAGATTCCATTTTTCCTCAAATGGAAGGGTCAGAGCCTTTGACTAGAAGAAAGTAACTCAACGAAATGATAAGACATCATACACAGCTCAAACAAAATCTAAATATTGAGTGCTGAGTGAACAATGCTTAGTCAGTTACCAACTACACAGTTCAGCTCTAAACAACTCAGAGTTAGAACTATATAGCTAGGTCAGTAGAGACTTGAAATTCTACCCTCAAATTCAATCACTCGCATATAACCATAGACTATTTATTTTAACATCATTATTGATTTAATTAACTCAAACTTTACTTAATTGGTATGATCAAAACTTAAGCACTACTGAGTCATCCACTGAGTCAGCCTAACCTTGTGCTTAGTTCAACAATCTCCCCCATTTTGATCGATGGCAATTAATTGAGCGAGAATTAAATCAATAAGATATTTAGATCAGAGTTACCTCAAAAGAATGCTTGATATAACAATGTTCAGCATCTTCATTTTGCTGAGAGTGAATGCTAACTCCCCCATAGTCCTTGATTCCTCTTAGGTCAGTATTACTCAATACTTCTCATATTTTTCTGCAAGGTTAGAAACAGATATATAGTAGAAAATATAAGAAGTTAAGAAGTTCTTAACTTAGAATAGAATAGATAATCTATTTATATATGAATAACTGAGTACAGATCAATAAAAAGTTAACCTATACTAAGTTTACAATTAGCACTAAAGATTACAACAAATTCTATTCTAAAACTTGGCATGTAAGAGAGGTCCTTTCATGCTAGCAGACTTCCTCTCATAGGCATCTTGATCCGATATGAAGTGCTTCTGCTTTGGGGATGTTATCTCATTCCCTTTCCTCTTCCTAAGAACTGAGTATTCCTTTTCAGCACGCATTAGATTCTGGGACAGCTCGTAGTTGAATTCAGCAACCCAAGCTTTGCTTTCTTTCTCTGCCTACTCACGCTTCTCACGATCCGTCTCCCCCATTTCCATTTAGTCCAAAATGATTTAGTTTTAAGGTCAAACTGGTTAAGCACTTGCTCAAACATGGTCAAATCACCAAAGATATCTGCTTCAAAGTTCTTGACCAGGGATTCATAAACCTTCTGCAAAATGAAGTCATGTTCCCTTAGGCAAGAGAATAATGCCACAAGGGCACGAGACTGGGACTGATTCATTCTGAATTATATGTTAAGTCCTTCCCTAGATATCTGAGTCAGACTTGTGATAGCTTTGGTCTGGTTATTTTCACGCAAAACTCTCTCAAGAACAGGTGTGCTTCCTATATGTGAAGAGATCTGCTTATGATCCTGATCAATAGGCTGACAGTCATTGAAGACATCAACATGAACATTCTTGATTTGATCAGGAATATGACCAAGCTTCTGACAAAGAGATAGTTCTTGTTCAGCCTCTGACATCACGATGTTGCTATTCAGAGCATCAGAGATATTAAGCCTTTTCAGGGCCTTTAAAACTTCTCCCTCTAAGTCCTTAACTCCCTCCAATAGTTATCCTTCACATGCCTCAGCTCATTGGAGTTGCCTTGATTTTTCTTAAAAGTAGTGATCAGCACATTTATAGCATCTATCACAATATCTAGCTTTAATGAGTTATTGTCATTTTCTTTGCTCAGAATGCCATATCCATTTAGCATAGCTTGCATACACTGAAGGATTGGATTAAAACTGTCAATTAGAGAGTTCCTAAAGTCTTGCTCTTTATTCGCAAATCTATTGATGGTTTCATATATCTTCTTCATCCTCTGCTTAAGCTCATCAACCTCTGTCTTCCTACCTACAATGGATAAAATAGTCAAAGTATGGGATACAATTTCCTTTACTAGTGAAAACTAGGTAGTAACTGATTTGAAGTGGGCTTTCATCTCCTCTACTGCCTCCATAAATCCTTGCACTGCCTCACTAGCCTTTACAATTCTCCTCAGCACTTCCTTAGACAGTAATGATTTAGTTATAGTAGCATCAATTTCTTCCTCTATCTTCAGTGTTGGATATCTCTCTCTTCCAAATCTCCTTATATCTCCTAGAAGTTCATCTTATAGTTTGGTGGAGGTGGTGGTTGTTCATTTAGAATCTTCTCAAAAGTAGGAGGACCTCTAATATCTGGTCCTTCTATCATCAGCGGTTCATGTACTAGAGATCCCACGGGTGAAAGAAGTTGGATAATGGTTGGGTAAGCTATTTGGTAAGAGGTTGATGTGGTTTCTTGGACAGAGTCAAAGGTGGATGGTGATTGATTTTTAGAGGCAATTAAGGGGTGTAGGTAAGAGGGGTGTTTCGGTGGATAGGTTAGGAAATAAAGATGTTTCTTGTAGCTGCGCCTCAGCCTTCTCTTCTTTAACACCTTCAACAATTTGCTTACTGGCCTGAGCTAGGGATATTTGCTCAGCCAGGTGACTACTAAATCTCCCTCCTCCTTGTCCTCTAAATCTCCTTCTTCCTTATCAATTACTACCTTCAACTTTTTGAACAACCTCCTCTTCTTCTCCTTCCTTTCTTTCTTAGCTTCCCCAGCGGATAGATCAATAATATATAGACCTTCTTCTTCCTTGATTACATCAAACTCCACTGAGTTCATATCTCGAGCCTCTTCATCATCTCCATTACTTTCTATCCTATTTAGAGCACCTATCATTTCATTAACAACATCAAGAATAGATTTCTCAGCTAGACTGGCTATTGCTTTTACAAAAGCTTTTTCCACATAAGCGTTGGTCTGAGCAGCTGTCTCCTTAGCTCTTCTGCTAATCTCTTCCTCTAAATCCTCCTCCTACTTCTTCTTCTTCAATCTCTCAGCTTCAGCTACCTTTACTCTCTCAACCTCTTCCATATTCTAGACTACATCAGTTAGCTTCTTTGCCACAAACTAATGTAGCTACCTATCCTTCATTCTTCTCAGAGTCGATTACAACATCCTTAAATTTTCTCTTGTTCAGCCTCTTCAAAGGCATGTCTTCTTTCAAATCCTCTCTAGCCTTCTTTTCTTCTTCCAACTCCTTGACAGTCAGCTCCATGGGCTTCACATCCTTGGTTCCCTTTGAAAATCTAGATCTTTTGGGGACATGGATATCCATAGGACGAGAGCTGGCTGAGCTCACTCCTTTTACTTCCTTCTTGGAGTCTCTCCTGACCCCCTTTCTATTCTCCTTCTTTGACTTTGTCTTTCCTCCTTCTTTAGCTCTCTACTTGGTACTCCTCTCCAGTTCCTTCTCTATAAAAGCAGCCAGAGTTTGATCTTCTTCTTTAGGCTTAATAGGCTTCAACTTCATCATAGCATTAGGGTCCTTCACTCTGACTTTTCCTGATTGAGATTGATGTACTTAGTGTTCTTAGGCTTCTCTTCACAGCGCAAACTATGAAAATGAGCATTACTGAGTACTCTGGTTTCAATAACTTTATACACCACTACATTCCTCAAAGCCCATCCTTCCAAATCTAGCTCATATTCCCTATATATCTCCATCACTAAATGACCATACACCATATGTTTAGATACTTTTAGAAACCTGTGTAAAATGGCCAAGGGCCAGTTGATACTGATGCCCTCAGTAATGGCATAGACAAACACCCTCTCAAACTTTGAGCAGCTCTTAGTAGATGTAGTCTTTGGTAGCAACACCTTTGTTACCAGCTCATAGGCTTGCTTCCCCTTCTTAGTAAACATTAAGGCTGTTAACTCTCTTGCCTTATAGTCAGCGGGGACTTCATAATCAAAAGGGATATCTACATGATCTTCATCCCTCACAACACGCCTTCTCAAGCCTTTTTCCCTCATCCCTAAAAGGTTTGCATTCAGCTTAGGAGTCACATAATATTTCTCCCCATCATAGAGTGATAAAAATATCATTGAATCCTTCTACCGTGTGAATCCCATGAATGAATCTTTCAACAATCTGTTCATAACACCCGCTTGGAATTTCAAAGAAACCTCTAAGATGATGTTGACGCATCCACTTGCCAAATCACTCATCACTTGAGAAACTCAGCATATCCACAGTGATAGGTTCCTCAACAATTATTCCCTCTGTAGAGCACCATTCCGGTGGAGAAAAAGTGACTCCAGCTGGAATAAAGAGATCTTCTCTCTCATTTATATTCACTGTAATCAGGGCTAAATGATCTTGAGTTGTAACTTAGTAATAATTATCCTCAGTTCTAACAAAGAGATATTCTTGCACACTTGAATTTGAATGACCAGAAGTGCTCACCATTAAAATAGCTTTAAGAAACTTAGAGAATTTAGAGATTTAAGAAAAAGATTGCAGAAGAAACTTGGTAAAGTAAAAACTCCCTTTCTTCCTTATCTCTCCTTGAATAGCAAAAACCCTTTGAGTCAACCTGCAAAGCTTACATGTACGACTCACAAATGATGGTCTTATTTGAACGGTGAGATTGATCAATGATTACTGTGGAATAAATGATTATGTCATTCATGAAATTAAAGCGGTTGAATATGGATCATTTTTAAACTTGCTACCATTTCTATCAAGTTTAATTTTAAAAAGAAACCAGTGATAGTTTTAATGACGTGTCCATAATTCGAGCGCAAACAAGAAATACTTAACCTAATTCGCAAGAGCTCAAAGTGGAAGACAAGTCAGTGGGGAAATATTTCTTCAATTTGGATTGGACATTCTGATTAATTCTCTCAAGATGTTGAATTGATCCTTTCCAATGGGCTTTGTGAATATGTCAGCTCACTATTCTTCTGTAGGAATGATTGTGAGCTTGAATTCTCCTTTTATCACATGATCCCTTATGAAGTGATGTCTAATATTGACATGCTTCATCCTGCTATGTTGAATTGGATTCTTGGATAGGTCAATCTCACTCTTGTTGTCACATATGACTTCAAGGCACTTAGACTTTATACCATAATCCTCCAATTGTTGCTTGATCTATAGTAGTTGTACTACACAACTTCCTGCAACCATTTACTTAGCCTCAGCTGTACTCAGTGCCATAGAAGTTTATTTCTTGCTATACCATGTGACTAGACAATCACCAAGGAAATGACATCCTCTAGTGGTTCTTCTCCTTTCTAATTTATCTCTTCCATAGTCAGCATCTATGTATCCTCTTAGAGTGAAATTTGCATTACTTGGATACCATGAACCTGCATCAATAAAGCCTAGCAAATACCTGAGAATACTCTTAATAGCAGCTAAGTGAGATTCTCTGGGGTTAGCTTGATATCATGAACAAAATACAACATATTAAATATCAAGCCAAATAGAATTTAAGTAAAGTAGAGAGCCAATAATACCTTTGTAGAGCTGACTTTATACAAGTTTACCTTCCTCATCTTTACTTAGAATTGTATCAGGGCCATGGGTGTTGACATTGGCTTAGCTTTGTCAATGTTAAACTTCTTGAGAACTTCCTTGGCATACTTAGCTTGGCTAATAAAGATCTCATCATCACCTTGCTTGATTTTTAAACCAAGAAAGGAATTAA
Organism: Euphorbia pulcherrima; assembly: GCA_947683365.1. Lineage (NCBI taxonomy): Eukaryota > Viridiplantae > Streptophyta > Magnoliopsida > Malpighiales > Euphorbiaceae > Euphorbia > Euphorbia pulcherrima. The sequence goes on from CANTUS010000004.1 coordinate 35,128,056, forward strand.
GCTCTTCCATCATTGACATTTCAAACTCTTTCTTCATCTGCTCGCTAAACTCTTTGCATAGCCTTTCATCTGCTGCTCCAAAGATGATATCATCAATATAGATTTGGATTAACAACATATCTTGATCCTTTCTCTTGATGAATAGGGTTATATATGCTTTCCTCTGACATAACCTTTGCTGAGTAAAAAGTTAGTCAGTGTCTCATACCAAGCTCTTAGAGCTTTCTTCAATCCATAAAGAGCCTTCTTCAACTTAAAGACATGGTCTGGATACTTTGGAAATTCAAAGCCTAGGGGTTGTCTGGCATAGGCTTCTTCTTGAATATAACCATTAAGAAATGCACTCTTAACATCCATTTGAAACAGCTTGAAGTTCATATGAGATGCTAAAGCACATAGAATTCTTATGGCTTTAAGTCTTGCTACTGGCCCAAAGGTTTCTCCATAGTCAATGCCTTCTTATTGATTGTAGCCTTGAGCAACTATGCTGGCCTAGTTTCTGACAACATTACCAGATTCATCTAGCTTGTTCTTAAAAACCCATTTGGTGCCAATGATTGACTTGCCTATGGGATTCTCTACCAAAACCCAAACTTCATTTCTTTTGAATTGGTCTAGCTCTTCTTGTGTTGAAATCATCCATTTATCATCAAACTCAGCATCTTCAAACTTCTCGGGTTTAATTAATAAGACAAATGTTGAGTGGCTCATCATTCTATTTAGCTGACCTCTGGTCAGCACTAGATTTTGCTCACTATCAGGAATCTTCTCAACTGGGCGATCTCTCCTCTCTCTGACTTCTTTTGGTAGATCAAGATTAGCTCACTAAGCTACTAACATGGGTTGAGCATCATTATCATCACCAAAGTTGATGGATTGGTCCAAGTCAACTTTATATTCTTCTTTTTCTGGGACTGGATGAAGAATAATGATGGGCTGACTGACTGATCCACTAACTTGGTCTTTTTCCTTTTCATCATCACTTACTTCTCTACCTGTATTGTTAGTTTCATCGAAATCTACAAGCATGGGCTTCTCTAAAGTGCCAGTTATCTTGACATAAACTCTATATTCCCTACTGTGTGTTGAGTAACCCAGAAATATCCCTTTAATCAGCCTTGGGGTCAAATTTAGCCAATTGGTATTTAGTGTTTAATATGAAGCATCTATAACCAAAGGCCTTGAGATGACCAACCTTGGGCTTGCGCCCCTGCCAAAGTTCATAAGGAGTTTTGTTCAAAACTGGGTGAATTAAAATCATGTTTATTATGTAACAAGCTGTGTTAATAGCTTCTTCCCAAAAATACTTTGGCAGGTTGTTATCACTCAGCATAGAATGACCCATCTCTGTAATAGTGTCATTCTTTCTCTTAACAACCCCATTCTGTTGAGGTGTATGAGGGGAAGAAAAATTGTGGTCAATACCATGCTTAGAACATAATTCCTCAAACTTCTTATTTTCAAATTCTCTTCCATGGCCAATACGAATTCTATTAATTTTAAGTCCTTTTTCATTCATAATCCGGGTAGCCAGGCTAAAGAATGATTCAAATGTTTCATCTTTGCTTGAGAGTAAGACAATCCAAGTGAACCTAGTCAGATCATCTAAAACCACAAGGGTGTATTTCATTCCACCTAGACTTGTTGGCAAAACTAGCCCAAACAAATCCATGTGTAGAAGAACAAGGGGATGAGAAGAAGATATATCAGTTAAGGATTTAAAGGTCTTCCTAAATTGTTTCCTAAGTTTTCATGCTAAGCAAAGTCTATCTTTTTCAAAGGCTAGATTGGGTAATCCCTCAACAAGTTCATTTTTTTTCTAATTTGGACAGATTAGTCTTATTGATATGTCCTAACCTTCTGTGTCATAGACATGAATTTTCCTCCTTAGAAACTAAGCATATATCATTGGAGGTAGGGAATAAATCAATCATATAAACATTATTAATTCTAGGAGCATAAAGAATAGTTTGGTCAGGGTTACCATCAACGACTTAGCAGCCCGCTAAGTCGAAAATCACTTTCCTACCTTTGTCTCATAGTTGAGCTACGCTTAGCAATTTGAACTTCAGGCCTTTCCCTAGAGACACATTTTTAATTAAAGGCTTGACTCCTATAGTGCCGTTGCCAATAATCTTTCACTTTTGGTTGTCTGTTAAACTGACACTTCCATTCCTCTTTCGCTCCAATGTGATGAAATGCTTTTAATCACCTGTCATATGCTTCCAGCATCCACTATCTAAATACCGCATTCTTCTATCATTAGTGGATCTCAGGCTCACCTCAGTTCTCTTTCCTTTATCTCTACTCCGATCAGCTGATTGATTGGCAGTAAAAGTAGATGGTTGGTCAGCTGACTCTGAGTTGGGTTGATGATCCTTTTCCATAAGACACACATTTACAGAATCTTATGCCTCTTTATAAGAGGATCATGACTCTTATTCAGAATCACTCTAGGTAGCAGCAAGAGCCTTCTTATCCCTTTTCTTCTTGAACCTGTCCTTCCTAGCTTTAGGATAGCTAGACTGGATATGCCCTTTCTTACCACATTCAAAGCATTCGATATCTTTGTTATACTCCTTATTGAACTCTTTTCGTGGTCTATCATCCGCTCCCTTCTTGTACTTATTGGGCCTTCTTAATCTTTTTAGGCTCTTATCTTTCTATAAGAACCTGTTGAAGTTCTTGGTTATTAGTGCTATCTCTTCCTTTCTATCCTCAGGATATTCTTCCTCGAGGAATCCTCATCAGGCTTGAGAACAATGGCTCTGATAGAACTATCTCTTTCTTTGCTTTTGAACTTCTTGGACTCATACTCATATTATTTCAGTGACATTTCATGAGTTAGCAAGGTTCCAATCAGCTCATCAAACTTGTAGGTCTTCAATTCATGAGCTTCTTTAATCGCACTTTTCTTTGCGTCCCATTCCTGTGTCAAACTTCTCAGTATCTTCTTGATAGTCTCTTCTTCTGTGAAGTTCTTGCCAAGTCATTTTAGCTCATTGATAATATTCATGGATCTGTTGTTCATGTTAGAAATGTCTTCCTTGGGTTGCATATGAAACCACTCATAATCTCCCATGAGAATGTTGATCTTGGTCTCCTTGAATTTTTCATTTCCTTCACGAGTCACTTCCAACTTCTTCCAGGTCTCTTGTGTAGTCTCACACCCTGAAATGTGGTTGAACTCAGTTGCATAAAGAGCACAATGAAGATAGTTGATAGCAGCTATGTTTTCCTTTAGTCTGGCCAAGTCCTAGTTGTCCCACTCATCAGAGTACTTATCAACACGAACTCCATTCTTCACAATAGTGGGAAAATATGGCCCTTCAACTATAGCCATCCAAATATACATACTTTGAGACTGGATGAAATTCTTCATCCTATTCTTCCTATAGGTGTAATGCTCTCCATTGAACATGGGAGGCCTGGGGACGGACATTCCTTTAGGTAGAATATAGGCTTGGGCCTTTCCACTGGATTCTCGTCCTTTGTATGCCATGGTCTTTATCTCTAGATTTTAAGATCTTTAGATTTAGAACTAGCTATGATATCACTTGTTGGTCCCTATGCGTACACTCAGTAAGTCAGAGGGTGGTGAATGACCCACTCTAATATATTAGGTCACTTTTTCATGATCTATTAAACTGCACTGAGTAGGTCAGCGGGCTGAGTAAAAGCTGGAAAAATTTCAAAGGAAAGAACATAGAGATTTTATACTGGTTAGGCAACCGGTGCTTACATCCAGTCCCAAGAGAGTGTGTAGGCTTTAATCCACTAATCTCAACTCCTTTACCCTAGGCGGAGAAGCCTTTCACAGAAATACCAAATTACAGAAAGTACCCTCCAAACTGTAATCACTCACCTACTGAGAAGAATACCCTCTTCTATCAGCAACTCAACAAAGTCTAAATAAGAGCTAGATTCAACTTATATAAATGTTGATCTAGTTACAGATAATCAAATATTACAATTCTATCGATCTATTCTAATCTCTCTTATTGTAAAGTAGATTCTCGCTAAGTAGTTCCTTTCTTGGTTGAACTTCCTTTAAAGCTTGTAAATTGATAGATTTTTGCTTCTAAGAAATTCAAGGTGTAGTCACCAAGTTATAACGCTTGCCTTCTTGCTCCTTTTATACTTGAAATCTAGAATGTCGGCGTTGAACTTATCTTAGCATCTTCTACAAATTGCCAGCTCATCTATCCTCCCATTGCTTCTTCAAATCAATGCATTAAAAGATACAATCACACTGTTGTAAGATAGAAATTAATTCATTAGTTTTAAATCCGAGCTCCAATTTGAATCTTTTATCGTTTGATGCAAGTCTTCCATTAGATAGATCATGCACTGACTTGCTACGTGTCATCCTCCTATTCCTCTAGTAATTTGACATCTTTGCAGAGCTGCGAGATACTAGGTTGGTGAATCTGCAACATTTCCAAATCCGGTAATTGCTTTTTGCAGCTTGGACTTTAAGGAACTTTGACATTTTCTTCATAAATCGGATGTCCTATGACGACATTATTTCCTTTTATTTTTCTTTCATTAATGTCTGCAAAAGTGAAACTGAAAAGGAAAGATTCCATTTTTCTCTTAATGGAAAAATCAGTGCCTTTAACTAATACGAAGTAACTCAGCGAAATGATAAAATAATATACATAGATGAAATAAAATCGAAATATCAAAAGCTGAGTGAATAGTGCTAAGTGAGCGACTAAAGTACATACTTAGCCCAAAAAAGCTTAGAGTTAAAATTAAATAGCTAGGTCAACAGAGACTTGAAATTCTACCCTCAAATTTAATTACTCACATATAATCATAGACTATTTATTTTAACATCATTATTGATTTAATTAACTCAAACTTAACTTAATTGTTATGACAAAAACTTAAGCACTATTGAGTCAACCACTGAGTCAGCCCAAACTTGCGATGGGTTCAACATGTACCTTTAGGAAAAAGAAAAAGATTGTGGCCATGAATGCCACCCAGCATCCATCTCGGCCAATATGATATGAGCATGCTGCTGGATATGATGTATTCCCTTAAGGCAATTAGGATAATATATCTTAAATATGTAATAGTACGAATATTTTTTTGATCAATAAAGGCATAAAATCTTTTGTTTATATCAGTGTGTTTGTATATATATTATAGCTGGTTAAAATATATTCATTAATGTATGTATACAAAAGTCCTTGACGTATCGTAGCATGAAGTCAGAGAAATTATAGTTGGACTATATTTGGTGGAACCTGCTCCATGTGTAATTATGATTATATCTAAACTATCCCTAGTCATAGTTTCATCAAGAAAGGATATTAATGAAGCGAAAAGACTAGCATGTGGTCAACTTTCTTGGAAAGGGTCCAAGCAGTTAGTCTCCTAAGGACTGAAGGTGGTGCCTTAAGTTTGTTACATGGATATATCTTGGAGATATATTGGAGACCGTAGTAAGATAAACACTTAGTGTATATATCAATGTGCTAGTGTTTATCTTCATGCAATAAGCTTTGCGAATATCCTCAAGCTTGAGATACTAGTTATCTTGTGTGGTACTATTGCTATACTTTGGGTCATTCCCACACACTCATTAATTTAGGGTGTTACAGGTGATTACGGGTATAGTGATGACACCACGTTGGTAAGCTAAGTAGTAGGAAAGAATCCATCGCTTTGGATATATTAAGGAGTTATACCTTGCCGCTTGTTGAAGTGATGATTGCTAAAAACCTTTGATCAGAGTATGTGTTTGATAGAAATGGTTTCTAGTCAAACACACTATAGGAAAAGGAAATGTACTTCGATAACAAGTTAATAACTGGGATAGGTTGGAGCAACCTTGCTATTATTGGGTTAACACTTTAACAGAACCCCATAAACCAGATGGCACTAATACTAAAGAATGGATCACATTGGACAACTATTGCATTAACCGGGATTAAGTGATGAGTGTAAATGACGTTCCGAGTAATGGGGGATGGTAGACCCTTGCTAGAGGCATACTACAGTCGTTTAAGGTAATTGAGTTCTATTTAGGTCTAGAACCTCAAGCCAATGGTTCCATTAGAATAAGGGTTGGTTAAGCCTTAACAGCTCAATACTTCAGAATCCTATAAGGTCACACATATTGGACCTTCATCGGAGTAAGTAAAGAACTAATAGATTTATTATATTACAAAAATATGATGTAAATAATAATTGGATTATTATTTAATTAGTTAAAAATGATTAGATCATTTTTGGATAAACTAAGGAATTTATTTTTGATCGGTAACTAATTTATTAGGGTCGAAAAATAAATATTTATTTGAAAGGGATTAAAAGAGAATTTTGCCTTGGCAAGTTAAATAGGATTGAGAGTATAAAATATATTTTGTACAGGCTTGAGTGCATGAAAATACACTGAAATGTTCGCGAGCAATGCTAGGCATTATTCGCGGCAGTCCATGGAAATGGGTTGCCCAAACGCGCAGCCCATGGCTTGGGCCGTGAGCTAGGCTCACTGCTTGGGCCGTGAGGCCCAGCTTGCACAAAAGGTAGGCTCTATCAGGCTGAGCTCGCGCACAAGGCAGGCTCGTAAGAGCCTCCCTTGCTGTAGAATGCAGCGTGCTTAGCACACTGCATGCGGGCATAACCCACGGATCCATATGGATCCGCGGGTCAAGCCCTTGTGGGATGTGCAAGTATGCACATCCCACATTACTTTTTGGGGAGCAATATTTTGCTCCCCAAGCCTCTAAATAGGCTTTCCCCCCACCCTTTAAACTTGCACCAACAGCCCAAAGCTAAATCCTAAGTTGAGATTCACAAAGATTAATCTCTAGGGTAATTGAGCAAAGTTCCTTTTGAGGAGCTTGAATTTATTCAAGCACCTCTAGTCTATATTTTCAGGTGCGACTTCTAGAGTGGTCTAGCAACTACTCAAGGCTCCTTAGTTCTTCCTCTCAGGGAGACTTTGGTTGGTGGGGTTCGTGTGGATACTTAGAGAGGCTATCTTACGCTTGGAGGCTTGTGCAAGGAGGTTCTGCTAAAGTACACTTAAACTGGTAAGTTTTTTTTCTTTCTCTTTTAATTATTAGGTCTTTTTCTTTAACCATTTTTACACTTAATAATTATGTTTTGGTTGTTTTGCATGCTTAGTTTATTTTATGCTTAAGTTATAGCTTAGAGTTATAACATGCTTAGTATAAAATATATGTCCTAGGATGTAATTTAGAATGATGGTATGCCTACCCCTTTGCATGCTAACCTATGTAGAGAATTATTTAGTTAAGGCTTTATTTAATTTATATACATCTAGTAGGAGTTCCTGGGGATAGGGAAAAATTTTTGAATTTCCGCAATGCCTGTTATGCATGTTCATTTTGACTGTCAGTTCCCAATAGTGGTATCAGAGCCTACCTATTTAGTTCATAATTAAGTTGGAAGCAAACTGAATATTATTTTCTATATGAAATTATTATTGTTTATTAAATTGTTTGGAATAATATATATGAACTTGTACTATTCATTTCAAGGTTAGAAAATGGTTATGAATAATTCTGAATAAGTTTACTCAACTTACTTAAATTATACAAGTTTCTATAATTTATTTAAATTACATGGGTTATAGATGCTTTCAATTTACATGAATTGAAAGAACGAAATTTATTAGTTCAAGAGAATCCATTGGTCTTCGAGTTTGTGTCCAAATTTGTTCTGGCTAAGGATTGGACTTTGGGTCTACTCCTCATAGGGCACCTCTCCTACCTGAGAACCTATATCGGTGCAACTTGAATTGACCAACAAGGGGATTAAATATGCACTAATTTATTTCTAGTATATAAGATGGTGCTTATATATCCTTCTATAACAAAGTAAAGATTAAATTTATTGAATAAAAGCTTAAAGGAAATGCAATATAAATATAACAAATAAAAGTGTTAATAATTATGCATATAATCTAGGTTGATGGAATAATTATAATAAAGAGCTTGAACCCACCTGAGGTTGGACCTTATAAATTAATTCTAAGTTCTCTAAATTAATATAAGTTATTATAAATATGTCCATATGATAAAATCCTTAATTGGGTGAGACGTTTAACACCAATAAAATCCCAAAGTAACTATATTAAGGCAAGTTATAGTCTTCCTTACTCAAATTTATAATACGGTCTCTTTAGGCTATCAAAGTGCTACACAAAGCGTTCCTTCTAGTCCACATTGATTAGTTGTAAAGTTTGGGGTCTACCTTAATGGAAATGGGGTAGTCCACCATAAAATTAGGGACTAGGCCCAGATCTGAGACATATTCAAGGAGATGCTAGTATAAGAGCACACGTCCTTAGGGAATAGGGAACTTGAATGAATTAGTTTTTGCATATGATGCAAATGGAATGAGATTCCAACTGTAACTTACTATTTTGACTTGACTAATAAAATTGGGAGTTATAATAGACTAGTTATAGATGCTACCTACTAGGAAATTTAGCTGGGCTAAAATTCCCGAATTCAATAAAATGGGCTATTGTAAATTTTGAAGAAAATAGTAGGACAAATATATTTAATTAAAAGTCCTTATATTAAATGCATGTACTTAAACTAATATCTAAACTCCTTTTCTTTTCTTGTATCTTAGGTTGAAAATGACTTCCAATGTTAATCTCCGTATGTTACTTGACACCAAATTGAATGGCTCAAACTTTTCTGATTAGTTTTGAGCTGTGAGAATAATTCTCAGATCCGAGGGAATCGCCTATGTTCTAAGTGAAATTTTCCCTTTTGAACCCAATGTTGAGGATCATGTGGAACATGATGCCTGGTTAAAGCACTGGAAAGATCGTGAGATTGCCATATGTATCATGTTAGGGTCCATGAATCTTGAGCTTCAGAAACAACATGAGAACCTGCCCTTGGAGGACATGGTTCTCCATCTTGAAGAGCTCTTATCGGAGCGGGAAAGGACAGAGAAGTATAAGACCTCCAAGCTCCTTTTCGGAACCAAGATGCAGGCTGGCACCTCTGCATCTCAACATGTACTGAAACTCTTGGGATACCTTTAGAAGCTGAATCGATTAGGATTCGTGATGAATCATGACTTGATCATTGACCATGTGTTGAAGTCCTTGACAGACAGTTACTCAGGCTTTATGACTAACTATTACATGAACAAGATTAATTCTACTATCCCTGAATTAATCAATATGCTGAAAATAGTAGAACCTTATATCAAGAAAGATCAGAAACCTCTACTGTTGGTTGAGAAAGGCAAGACTTCTAAGAAGAAGAAATAGGCACTGGGTGACAAGAAAATAATCAGTAAAAAGAAGAAAGAAAAGAAGCCATCTAAGTATATCTGCTTCCAGTGTGGGAAACCAGGACATTGGAAGAGGGATTGCAAAACTCATGTTTCTGAGCATTTAAAGAAGAAGCCTGCAGAGGCATCTACTTCAGGCATGTTTGTAATTTAAAACTTTGCTACTTTTCATCGTGAATCCACTTGGGTATTAGATACTGGTTGTGGTTCTCATATCTGTACTTCTGTGCAGGGACTAAGGAATAGTAGAAGACTTGCAAAAGGGGAGATGGACTTGTGTGTGGGAAATGGAGCCAGAGTTGCTGCATTAGCTGTAGGAAGCTTTAATCTTATTTATCCAAGTAGACTTGTTTTAGTTTTGAATAATTGTTACTTCAATCTGAGTATCACTAAGAATATTGTATCTATTGCGTATTTAGCAGCAGAAGGATTTGAAATTTTATTTTCGAATAATAATTGTCTGATTTGTTTGAATAATGTTCTTTATGGTTATGGGATGTTGAAAGGTGGCATTTATGTTTTTGATACTAAAACAAAAGTTTTTAATATAAACAATGTGAAGAAAGTTAAATTAGATAATGAGAATTCCTTCTACTTATGGCATTGTCATTTAGGTCACATAAACAAAGATCACTTAACTAAGTTGCATAAGCATGGAGACTTGGGCCCAATAGACTTGGAGTCTTATGGTGATTGCAAACCTTGTTTAAGAGGAAAAATGACAAAGTACCCTTTCAAGGAAAGGGTGAGCGGGCCATGGGTACATTGGAACTTGTAGATACTGATGTATGTGGTTCAATGAGTGTTTAGGCACTAGGAGGATACTCCTACTTCATAACCTTTATTAATGATTATTCACGATACGGTTATTTGTACTTAATGAAGCACAAGTCTGAAAGTTTTGAGAAGTTTAAACTATTCAGAGCTGAAGTAGAGAAACAACTTGAGAAAAGTATTAAAACACTTTAATTGGATCAAGGTGGAGAATACTTAAGTCAGGAGTTTCAGGATTATCGAAAGGAAAATGGGATAGTTCCCCAGTGGACCCCTCCTTATATGTCCCAAAATAATGGAGTGTCAGAAAGGAGGAATCAGACTTTATTAGATATGGTTCGGCCCATGATGAGCCATGCTAATCTCAGTAAATCCTTTTAGCGATATGCACTAGAGAGCGCAGTTTATGTATTAAATAGAATGCCCTCTAAATCAATTGATTTTACACCTTACAAAAGATGGTATAATAAAAAGCCATCTTTAAGTCACTTAAGAGTATGGGGGTGTTTTGCTATGGTAAAGAGGATAGCATCGGATAAGCTGAATGCCAAATCTGACAAATGTCTGTTCATTAGATATCCAAGGGAAACTATTGGATATCTATTTTACCAACCCCAAGCATAGAAGGTATTTGTGTCTCAGAATGCTCACTTTTTGGAAAAGGAACACTTACTTGCAAAAGTCAGTGGGAGCAATATTGAACTGGGGACAATCAATTGATTTGCCCCGTTCTAGATACACAAGAAAGTGAGATCCAAGAACAACCTTTCGAAACCCAAGTATTGCAAAGATCAGGTCGTGTTCATAAAGGTTCCGATAGAAATGGTTTTATCATCACTAATGATAAGGAACTGTATCTTTTGGAGGATGATGAACCAAGGATATATGATGAGGCACCGTAAAGCTCAGATTCTGATAAATGGCTAAAAGCCAGGAAATCAAAAATGAATTCCATGTATAAGAACCAAGTTTGGAATTTGGTTGATGCACTGCAAGAGGTTAGACTGATCGAGTGCAAATGGGTCTTTAAGAAGAAGGCTAACATGGATGGTGATTTAATTACCTATAAAGCAAGGTTGGTTGCAAAAGGTTATAGTCAACGTGAAGGTATTGACTACGATGAGACTTTCTCACCGGTAGCCATGCTTAAATCCATAAGAATACTCCTCGCCATTGCTGCTCATTATGATTATGAGATCTGGCAGATGGATGTTGAAAGAGCATTCCTGAATGGCGATCTAGACCGAAATGTGTATATGACACAACCTGAGGGTTTTACATCTCAGAATGGCTCGAAGGTATGCAAGCTACAAAGATCCATTTATGGACTTAAGCAAGCATCTAGGATTTGGAATATAAGGTTTGATCAGAAATCTGTCAACTGGATTTCTGTCCAAACATTAATGAGCCTTATGTTTACAAGAAGGTTAGTGAGAGTGTAGTTATTTTCTTAGTATTGTAGGTCGATGACATTCTACTACTAGGAAACTATATTTCTCTTCTTCAAAATGTTAAGTATGGTTGTCAAGAAGATTCTCCATGAAAGACCTTGGTGAAGCAGCATTTATACTAGGTATAAAGATCTATAGGGATAGATCCAAGAGGCTGTTAGGTCTTTCTCAAAGTACATGTATAGACAAGGTATTGAATAGGTTCAACCTTGAGCATTTGAAGAAAGGTTATCTCCCACTGACAAAGGGGATTAACCTATCTAAGGTTGAGTGTCCGAAGACAGCTCAGGAGAGAATGCGCATGAATATTATACCCTATGCATCCGTGATATGATCTATCATGTATGCTATGATATATAGTAGGCCAGATGTCTCTCATGCTTTGAGCTTTACGAGCGGATATCAGTCAGATCTAGGTGAAAAGCACTAGATGGCCATCAAGGCAATTCTTAAGTACTTGAGAAGGACTAAAGATGAGTTGTTGATATATGGAGAAGGTGACCTCACAATTAGAGGTTACACTAATGCGAGTTTTCCATCTAATAAGGATGACTTTATGTCTCAATCGAGTTTTGTGTTCGTGCTATATGGAGGGGCAGTATGTTGGAAGAGTTCTAAGCAAGAAACAACTGCTGATTCAACCATTGAATCGGAATACATTGCTGCAAATAAAGCAACAAAAGTAGCTGTCTAGTTAAACGGATTTATTGGTGATCACGGTGTGGTGTCTGAGTCTGTTGATCTAATTACTTTGTATTGTGATGACAATAGTGCTATAGCTCAGGCAAAGGAACCACGGTCTCATCAGAAAAATAGACATGTATCCAGAAAGTATCATATAATTAGGGAGATTGTTGATGCTAAGATAATACGACTAGAATATATACCCACTAACCAGAACCTCGCGGATGGTCTGATGAAGCCATTGACTCAAGTCAAGCATGACCAGCAAGTTAAAGCATATAGATTAAGACATATGGTTAATTGGGCTTAGTCCAAGTGGGAGTTTGTTGGATATGATGTATGCCTTAAGGCAATTAGGGCGATATATCTTAATTTTGTAATAGTACGAATATTTTTGTTGATCAATAAAGGCATTTAATCTTTTATTTATATCGATGTGTTCGTACATATATTATAACTGGTTAAAATATATTCATTGATATATGTACACAAAAGTCCTTGACATATCATAGCATGAAGTCAGAGAAATTATAGTTGGACTATATTTGGTGGAACCTGCTCCATGTACAATTATGATTATGTCTAAACTATCCCTAGTCACAGTTTTATCAAGAAAGGATATTGATGAAGTGGAAAGACTAGCATGTGGTCAACTTTCTTGCAAAGGGTCCAAGCAGTCAATCTCCTAAGAACTGAAGGTGGTGCCTTAAGTTTGACACATGGATATATCTAGGAGATATATTGGAGACCGTAGTAAGATAAACACTTGGTGTATATATCAATGTGTTAGTGTTTATCTTTATACAATAAGCTTTGCTACTATCCTCATACTTGAGATACTAGTTACCTTGTGTGGTACTATTGCTATACTTTGGGTCATTCCCATACATTCATTAATTTAGGGTGTTATGGGTGATTACGGGTATAGTGATGACAACACGTTGGTAAGCTGAGTAGTTAGAAAGAATCCATCAGTTTGGATGTATTAAGGCATTGTACCTGGCCGGTTGTTGAAGTGATGATTGCTATAAACCTCTGATCAGAGTATGTGTTTGATAGAAATGGTTTCTAGTCAAACACACTATGGTAAAAGGCAATATACTTCGGTAATAAGTTAATAACTGGGATAGCTTGGAGCAACCTTGCTATTAGTGGGTTAACACTTTAACCAAACCCTATAAACCAGATGGTACTAATATTAAAGAATGGATCGCATTGGACACCTATTGCATTAACCGGGATTAAGTCATAAGCATAAATGAAGTTCCGAGTAATGGGGGATGGTAGACCCTTGCTAGAGGCGTACTACAATCGTTTAAGGTAATCGAGTTCTATTCACGGTCTAGAACCTAGGGCCAATGGTTCCATTAGAACAAGGGTTGGTTAAGCCTTAATAGCTCAATACTTGGGATCCTATAAGGTCACACACATTGGACCTTCATCGGACTAAGTAAAGAACTAATAGATTTATTCTATTACGAAAATATGATGAAAATAATAATTGGTTTCTTATTTAATTGGTTAAAAATGATTACATCATTTTTGGATAAACCAAGGAATTTATTTGTGAGCGGTAACTAATTTATTAGGGTCGAGAAATAAATATTTATTTGAGAGGGATTAAAAGGGAATTTTGCCTTGGCAAGTTAAATGGGACCGAGAGTACAAATATATTTTGTACAGGCTTAGGTGCCCGAAAATACACCAAAAGCTGTGCGAGCAATGCTAGGCATTGCTCGCGGCAGCCCATGGAAATGGGCTACCTAAAAGTGCAGCCTATAGGGCATGCTGCGACAAGGCAGGGTCACAAGAGCCTGCCTTACGGCAGAATGCAGAGTGCTTAGCACGCTGCATGCAGGCATAACCCGCGAATCCCTATAGATCCGCGGGTTAAGCCCTCGTGGGATGTGCAAGTATGCACATCCCACATTGCTTTTTGGGGAGCAATATTTTGCTCCCCAAGCCTATAAATAGGCTTTCCCCTTACCATTTCAATTTGCACCATCAGGTCAAAGCTAAATCCTAAGTTGAGATTCGTAAAGATTAATCTCCCGGGTAATTGAGCAAAGTTCCGTTTGAGGAGCATGAGTTTATTCGAGCAACTATAGTCTATATTTTTATGTGGGGCTTCTGGAGTGGTCTAGCAACTACTCGAGGCTCCTTAGTTTTTCCTCTTGGGGAGGTTTTGGTTGGTGCAGTTTGTGTGGATACTCATAGAGGCTATCCTACGCTTGGAGGCTTGTGCAAGGAAGTTCTGCTAAGGCACGCTTGAACTGGTAAGTTTTCTTTCTTTCTCTTTTAATTATTAGGTCTTTTTATTTGAGCATTTTTAGGCTTAATAATTATGCTTAGGTTGTTTTGCATGCTTGGTTTATTTTATGCTTAGGTTATAGCTTGCAGTTATAACATGCTTAGTATAAAATATATGTGCTAGGATGTAATTTCGAATTATGGTACGTCTAGCCCTTTGCATGCTAACCTAGGTAAAGAATTATTTAGTTAAGGCTTTATTTAATTTATATGCATCTAGTAGGAGTTCCTGGGGACAGGGACAAAATTTTGAATCTCCGCCATGCTTGTTATACATGTTCATTTTGTCTGTCAGTTCCCAACGCATGCCTTCCCCACCATTCTGCGCGGCTTTTGTACAAACATTTATTGGAAATCATCCCAACAAGTCCCCATCAAATAAAATGCACTAGTTTTGCATTTAGCATTTTTGAGATTGATGCCAATGATGTTGGGATATTTATATGTCTCAACCAGGTCATGTTTGGAAATATTTTGGCCAAATACATCTGTACCCCCTATAGTTGTCCCTAAAAACCCCTCAGCCCCTTCAACTTACGAAAGGTCCCCTTAACCCCCCGAACTTGTTAAAGTGGACCATATATACCCCTTACCTAGTTAAGGTGAACCTTATAGACCCTTGAACTTGGTAAAAGTGAACCTCAAATCTACTTCATGGTAACATGTTCGGTTTTGTTTCGGCAAATCAATCTTCAATTCAATCTTTGATGAAATAATCTTAGATTCAATCTCTAGAAAAATAATAATTGACATATCAGCATCAAGGGGCTATAAGGTCCATGTCAAAAAACAATGATCCGAAAGAACCAAAACAATTTGGATCAAGTTTGAAGAAAACAAAAACTAGAAACAAAAATCTCAAGGAAAAATCATGTAATCTCCTTAATCCAAAATTGAAGCATCCGGTCCAAAACAAGTCATTAGGACATATATGGAAGACAATAAATACCAAATCACATAATGGAAGCATCCGATTAAAGTTTGGAAAGGAAAAAAACTTTAAACCGCTCAACAAAAGCATCCAGAAGAAGAACTGATTGATATAGCATCCAAATTCAACAAGACAAATTGATCCGGAAGATACAGTCATCAACATAAACGGAAAAATTTCAAAAATAACTTTTCCCTCCACATTTTGGTTTAAAAGTCAAAGATCCCATTCCCTTAAGCAAGAAAAAAATGACAGCTTGCACACTGAGAAAAGGTAACAACCTTTTCTACCTAGACCAATAGGAAAGGCGCATGTAACACACACTCCGGATTTTTGGCATAAAAGTTGGTGGATCATAAAAATATAAGAAAATGATCACTAACATCTTTCAGACCTCAATCCCAAGGTTTCAACAGGACATTTATTCAGTCTAACAGATTGATCAACGGATCCAGAAGTGTCACACATTACCTGATCAACGGTGAAGATTTAATCCAAGATTCAACAACTCATAATGGCTACATTTATGATAGAAGCCTATAAAAGGAAAGCTTTACTAGTTGAGAAGGTGCTGGTGTTTTGACAAAGCATACACAAGAGAATCTACTAATTTAGACAGTGATACAATCCCTCCAAGAATCAAACAATTCCAAATTAGTTTTTAAGGATTCCCAAGTGTAAGATTTCATACTTGGGTGAGTAGTGAGATTGGGATCTAGCTTAGAGTTGGTGCTTTAAGTGGAACTCCCTATAGGACTCAGCTTAGGTTTGGGTAGAAATCTAAGTGGTATATCTTGCTAAAGACAAAAGGACTCAGCTAGGAGTAAGTGCTTCTAGTGGTATATTCTACATCCAGAAGGGGTTACCACTCGGAGACAAATTGTAAGGCTTGATTCCTGCCAGTTGGAAAGGAATCCACTAGTGAAAAAGCTCGGAGGAATGAAACTTCAGGGACTAGACTAGGCGGGGCCGAACCAGGATAAAATTATTGTGTTTGATTTTCTGTCTCTTTATATTATTGCATAACATTTCATATTTGCATCATCCAGGTCCATCTCATCCAGAACATAATCAAACACACTACATAAGACTTTTTAAAGTCTGCTTATTTCCACGAAAAGGGTCATTCACCCCCCTCTAACCTTATTTGGACCCTGACAGGGACCAACAAGTGGTATCAGAGCAAGTGCTCAAAACTAGAGATTTAACAATCTCAAGCTAAAGGTCTAAATCTTGATCCAAGAATCAAAAGGAGTTTCCAAAACTCGTAACTCCTTCCTGAGGGTATGTCTATCACTCGTCCTCCACTCTTCACCAGGAAACACTTCACATTCTGAAAAGCCTCAAGTTTATGGGATGAGAATAATTATAAGAAATTGCATAAAAACACGAGTGTTATTAACATGATTCACTGTGCTCTTAGTGCAGCTGAATTCAACAGGATATCCGGATGCGAGACTGCCCAAGAAATCTGGCAAAAGGTGGAAGTAACCTATGAAGGAACAACCAAGGTCTAAGAAGCCAAAATTGATCTACTACAACAAAAGCTAGAATCCTTCAAGATGGAGCCCAAAGAATACATTAGCAGTATGAATACTAGATACACCAATCTAGTAAACGAGTTGAAGAGGCTTGGGAAGGAGATCTCAGAAGTAGATATGGTCAATAAAATACTCTGGAGTCTAACCAAGGAATGGGACAACAAGAAGACTGCCAGTGAGGAAACTCATGACTTAAAATTCTATAGTTATGATGAACTCATTGGTAATCTCCTATCTCAAGAGTTGTCCTTGGAAAGATACAGTCAATAGGAGAAAAAGCCTGAAGAAAGGAAGAAGGCCATTGCGCTTAAGGAAGATTCTGTCGGATCAGTCTCCTCCTGATCATAGAAGCTACCAAAGGAATTAAATTACAGCAAAGAAGATATGGCTATTCTGGCCAAGTATTTTGATAGATTCCTAAAGAAGAAGCAGGGAGGAGATCCAAAAGATATGAATCAAAAAGATCAAAGGAAGGCACTTCAAGAAGAGATAAGTCAAGAAAGGCTCTGAAAGAAAAGAAAGTTCTGAAACAAGATGATTCCTGCTTTGAATATGGAGAAAAAGGGCATTTTATAACCAAATGCCCCAAGCTCAAAAGAGAAAAGAAATATAAGAAGATATCTATCGAGGCCACATGGACCAACAGTGAAGAAAGTAGCATTTCATCTTCCTCAGAGGAAGAAGAAACAACTAACTGTGCATTCATGGCACTAACAGATCCGAAAGAAGATCAATCCGGAAGAAATCTATCTAAGTAAGAAACTAAGCAAATTAAGGATTCACAATCAAAAAACAACCAACACTGAGGTAAACTCTCACTCTAATTCTGTTTCTAACCTTGATCTTGCTAGAGCATTAGGGGTGGTGATCCATAATGTGGGAAAGAACACCAAAGCCAAAAAATCTCTACAAAGACAAGTTCTAGAGCTAGCTGAAGATGCTGAAGCAATGTCACAAGCTATCAATCTGATAAGAACCATAAAGCATATAGATGCAGTCGAAGAGAATTCCTAAGGAGTCAAGTGCAGATCTTGAATGGTAACTTGACAGAGCTAGATAGGGAGCTAAACCTGATGAAGGAGGCATCCGGAAGGAAATCAGATCCTTCACAAAGGAGGAGAAATCAAGGGTAAGCAGCACCAAGAAATCCAAATCAAAGGAATTTGGTGCCCCCAAATCTAAAGGAAAGGAAAGTTAGCAGGCAACCTCAAGCACAGAGATTCACATTTGCTCAAAAGGGAAAAGCTAAGGCTATATCAAATGAGCAACCTGCCAAGCAACAACAGGATCATAGAGCAAAAATTGCACCTCCAACCAGCTTCCAGATAGACACCGGACAGACAAGTATACAAGAAGCTGGATATGTTGGAACTATAGAATGGAGGATCTCAAGAAAATCCTGAAGAACTATGAGTAGAGCAGATCCATCTCAGGGTGCAGGTTTTGTGGGAAAAACAATCATATTACTAAATTATGTAGATTAAAAAATGGTTATTATGATGATTATCCTTGACCTAAAATGGTTGATAAACCGAGAGGACCTAAATATGATTGGGTACCCAAACCCACTTGATCTATTTTGCATATATGCCTTAGATCCATAGTAGATCAACACACATGGTGCTTTGATAGTGGATGCTTAAGGGATATGACTGGTGATGAGAAAGCCTCCATCACTTTAATACGGAAGAAAGGTGGAAAATTAATCTTTGGAGACAATCAAAAGGGACATATGATTGGACATGGAACCATTAGATCTAAAATAAAGATAGAGATGTCTCACTAGTTGACCGACTGAAGTTCGATTTGCTAAGTGTAGCACAACTCTATGCTAAAGGAAGAAAAGTCACCTTTAACTCCGAAGGATGCTCAATATATGATAGTAAGTCAAACCAACTCATTCTTTATGCACCTAGAGTATATGATGTTTATTATGCACCTAGAGTAAATGATGTTTATTGTGTTAACATTAAAAATGAGAAAAAGAATATATACTTGGTGTCTAAAGAAGAAGACTCATGGCTATGGCACTAGAGGTTGGAACATGTAAGCATGAACCTCGTATCCAAATTAGCCAAAATGGAATTGGTTGTGGGTTTGCCTAAGGTAGCTTTTGATAAGGATCACATATGCACTGCATGTCAATTAGGTCAAAAGCATAGAAAATTCTTCCCTTCCATCTCATACATCCTTTCCAAAAGGGTTCTTGAACTCTTACATATTTATCTCTTTGGTCCAACCAAACCAATGAGCTTAGGTAGAAGAGAACACACTATGGTCATAGTGGATGATTATTCTTGCTACACCTGGGTTGTTTTGCTAGCTAGCAAAGATGAAGCCTTTGACCAATTCTCAAGAATATTCATTCAGATAGAAGTAGAATAGGCCATAAGCATTGCACACATCCGGAGTGATAATGGAGGTGAGTTCAAAATAAGCACTTTGTTGAATTTTGTGACACCAAGGGCATTGAGCATAACTTTTTTGCTCCTCATACGTCTCAACAGAATAGAGTTGCTAAAAGGAAAAATAGAACCTTAATTGAGATGGCTCGAATAATGCTAAGTGAGAATAATCTGCCTAGATATTTTTGGGGTGAGGCCGTAAACATAACATGGTACATCATAAATAGAGCTCTCATTAGAAAGACCATAGAAAAACCCCATATGAAATGTGGAAGGGAAAGAAACCTAAAATTGGGTATTTCAAAGCCTTTGGATGTAAATGCTACATCCTGAATGATAGAGAGCAACTAGGAAAATTTGATCCTAAATCTAATAAAACAATTTTCCTTGGCTACTCAACACATAGCAAAGCTTACAGAGTCTATAACAAGTGAACACAAACTATGGTAGAGTCAATGCATGTAGATTTTGATGAGACTAACAGTGCAGAAAAAAGAAGTTCAAATCTTGAAGATCTAACTCCGGATGCTGAAAATGCTGGCGAAAAAGAGGAAATGCAGACTTTTGATTCCTTCCAGATCAAGAAGCACAAAGAAGAGGATGAAGTAATCACTCTCAACTTAGAAGCTCCACAGGATTATCCTATTGATCATGAGATAAATTTCATGGATAATCAAGAAGAAAGAGTTAAGGCAGTTGAAGAACAAGCTCCAGATCAGCATGCAGACCTTTTTAGAGAAATCTGGACCCGCAAAGATCATCCCATTGTAGCCATTTTGGACAATGTTCAAAATCCAGTCAGAACCAAAGGAAAACTCAATAGAATGATGAGCCATGTAGCTTTTGTCTCTCTCATTGAGCCAAAGAAATTCTAAGATGCAGAAGAAGATGAAAGCTGGATAATGATAATCCCAGAAGAACTATATGAATTCATTAGGAATGATGTGTGGGATCTAGTGGCACCACCAAAGGGGAAGTCCATCATTGGCACTAAATGGGTATTTCGGAACAAACTAGATGAATCCGGAGTGGTAGTGAGAAATAAGGCAAGATTGGTTATCCAAGGCTACAATTAACAAGAAGGCATTCATTTTGATGAAACTTTTGCACCAGTTGCAAGATTAGAGGCAATCCGGATTCTATTTGCTTTTGCATCTTTTATGGGATTCATATTGTTCCAAATGGATGTCAAAAGCGCATTTCTCAATAGAGTTATTCAAGAAGAAGTTTATGTCAAGCAGCCACCTGGATTCGAAGACTCAAAACATCCAGACCATGTGTACAAGCTGAAGAAAGCCCTCTATGGATTATGCAAGCACCAAGAGCTTGGTATGAGAGACTCACTACATTTATCATTTCCAAAGGATATATCCAGGGCAAGGTTAATACAACCCTTTTAATCAAGAAGAAGAAGGATGGTGTTATTCTAGTCCAAATCTATGTAGATGACATCATCTTTGGGGCAACAAATAAAACGATGTGTAAGGAATTTAGCACTCAAATGCAGAAGGAATTTGAGATGTCAATGACAGGAAAACTTGATTTCTTCCTTGGTCTACAAATCAAGTAGAGTCCTGATGGAATTTTCATCAACCAATCCAAGTACACCAAGGAGATTCTGAAGAAGTTTGAGATAGACAAAAGCAAGCTAATGACCACTCCCATGGGATTAGATACAGTCCTATCAAAGGATTGTGAAGGAGAAGAAGTAGATTAGAAGCTCTATAGAGGGATGATTGGATAACTGTTGTACCTGACAGCTAGCAGACTTGATATACAATATGCAGTTTGCTACTGTGCAAGATATCAATCCACTCCTAAGGATTCACATCTCAAAGCATTAAAGAGAATCCTTAGATATCTCCAAAGAACCACTGAAGTTGGGTTATGGTATCCTAGTAATGGGGAGTTCACACTTCAAGGCTTCACTGATGCAGATTATGGCAGAGACACTCTTGAGAGAAAGAGTACATCCGGAGGCTGCACTTTCTTAAAGATTGCTTGGCATCATGGTATAGCAAGAAGCAAACTTTAGTTGCCTTATAAACTACAGAATCAGAATATATGGCAGTATGAAGTTATGCAGCTCAACTCCTATGGATCAAGCAATAGTTAGAAGATTATGGGGTTCAATCCAGATGTGTTGAAGTGATGTGTGACAACAAAAGTGCTATTGATGAGTCAAAGAATCCAGTTCTCCATAGCAGGATGAATCATGTAAACATCAGACATCATTTCATCCGGGATCATGTGATGAGGAAAGATGTTGCATTGGTTTACATTCCAACCAATAAGCAAAGAGTAGATATCTTTACTAACCATTAAGTAAAGATTAATTCAATAAACTAAGGGAGTCAATTGGAATGTCCAATCCATTTTGAAGAAGAATCCAGAAGACAATTAGGGTTTAGTTTGGACTTTTATAAGTCAAAAAGTCAAGAAGAAAAAAGAAGTAAAGTTGACTGTGGATCTAGAAGGAATATTGCCAGCTTAGCAGACAGACATGATAAATGGCAGTAAAAGCGCATAAAGGTAACTGTACACACTTTGAATTTCAAACGTTTATTGGATGTTACACGCATTGTAAAACTCAAAAGCTGTATTTAAATAAATAGTTCCAATTCTACGGTTTAAACGCCATTTACCTCTCTCCCCAAATTTAACTGCCACCTCATCAATCCGGTTAAATTTAACTATGTCCAGATTACCATTATACCCTCACTTTGGGAGTTCTATAAAAAGCCCCCAAAAATCCCTCTTCTTCTTCACGCAAGTAATTCTCTATTGTTACTCTGCAATTTTTTCTCTATAAAGCCTAGCATTTCAAATCCTTTCAAACTTACAAATAGCATCCACTCGACTCACTCCTCCTCCTAGATACATCTTTAATGAGTCTGATCTTAAAGATGAAGATTTCACCCCGCCTAAAATTGAAAAACCCTGACTCAGTAGTTCCAACAGATTATTTGGGGGATAATTTCTTGTTCGAAATGGAACTCTACTCATAGCTTCTAAAGGATCAACACCTTATAGATTTTCTAAAGATCAACTGTCCTACCTATCTGGAATTTTTCAAAGAATTTTATGAAAATCTGAGATTACACTCATACTATGATGCTCTTAGAGCTATAGTACAAGGAAAATTCATCACTGTTGTACCATAATTCTTCATCGACAATCTCAACATGAACAATGATGGAGTACAACTAAGGAGTAATGGGGATGAACTCTGGGTCATGTACTATCAAAGAAATGGCTTCCTCTCCGCTAGTTTGGGGAAAAATTCTTCACTTACTAGCCGCAAACACCCATGATACTCTAGCATGTCCTAGCAAAATTGGTGCTCATTCAAAAAGTATCAATTACAACTGCTTCCCTTTATAACTCTGCGTCCTATAGTACTAGTTAGATAGCAAGGTTGTAAATATGCCTGTCCTTATCATCCACTTCCTGAGGCAGCACAGAAACTCCCATGGTGCTCTTATTACCAGGATTCTCCAAGCAAACGATGTTGATTTATCCAGAGCTCAATCTAGTCAGGGGAAGGAGATCCTTGAAAAGAACTTTAAAAAGTTAAGCTATGGGGAAATGTGGGATGAAGCAAAGGCAATCCGAATGAGGGAAGAGAGAAAGGAGAAGAGCAAAGGCCAGAAGGCCAGAATTGAAATTGCTCCAGAAGCTAAGAAGGCAAAAACTACCAAGCCCAAGGCTCAATGGAAAATAAACACCAAGCCAATTGTTGATGAAGAGGATGAGGATAGAATTCCCTTCACATAATATGCAAACTACTCCTGAAAAGCCCAACAGAAGGAGAAGACTCATTAACGCTGCAAATAAACAAAAGAAGCTAGTTTGTGAACTAGAGACAACTGAAAGCATTGTAGTAGCTGCTGCTGCGATCAGAGAAGTATACAAAAAGAGGCAGAAAAGGAGTGTTAAAGATATCCTAGTAGAGGATGAAGGTTTAAATAGTGAAGAAACTGGAGATGGGGAGCCTATCCGGAAGAAGCAGTTCATTAAGAAGGGACCTTCTTTTGCAGAAGCTTTAAAAGCCTAAAAGTTAAAAATGGCTGCCTAAAAGCCAACTATTGGGATAACCATCAAAGAACCAACACCCAAAGCCCCTACTCCAGAAAATTTGAGCAAGGGAATGGAACTGGCAGTGTTCACTAAGAAGCCAGTTCTTCTGGATAATATTTTTCTAGAAGATCCTTAGTTTGATGAGATGATAACAACAGCCTGAGATAATCAAAAGCAGAACAGACTTACAAAAGAAGGACATGGAGGCTCATTTGGATTAGTAGCCTCAAATAGCCTACCTGTCCTTATAGCTTCAAATGATTTGGTGCTTCTCAAAGAGACTAAGTATCCGGATGACGACTTATCTCACTTCCAAGAAAGAACAAGGCCTCTTTCGAAAAATTTATTGAATGTGGAAGTAGAGGTGGTTGAACTAGAAAGTCCTGAAGAGTCATTCGAAGGGGATGGTGAGGAAAATTCCACCATTCTAGGGAATGAAATAATGGTTGTTATCAGTCCTATTCAGGCAATAGAAGGGGAGACTGTAGATAGCTTGAGTCTTCTAGGTCTAGGAGTGGAAAAGCAGAATGAAGAAGAACAACCAGAGCCCTAACACACTAATCTGGTAATCATCCTCCCAAACATTTCTTATATTGCTGAAATTTTGGCTATTGAAGCCGTTAAAAAACTGGACAACTTATGTGCAGACTCCCAAACTGCATCTAAGGACAACAAGTCCATCCTAGAACACAATGTTCCAGAGGAGGGAAATGGTCTGAGATCCAATGAGCATGCTTCTAAAGCGAACTCAAAGGGAAAGGCCATTCTGGACGTTAGGTTGGAAGAGCAAGAAAAATAAAAATATGCTGATAAAGAATCAAGTGATGAGAATTCATCCAGCTTTGAGGAATCAGAAAGTTCTGGATTAGAGGAAACATCCTCCTCTGAAGACACACCCAAACCATTAATTGGAAAGAATAATCCTGAGAGAGTTGATAAGCTAACAACTGCTCTAAAGATGATCCAAGATGTTGCAGTGGAGAGGTATGAAGAAAGATACATTAAGAAAACCCTCCAATGTATTTCTACTCAGCTTAAATTTGTGGAGAGTGCCATTAATGATAAGTCCTTGCCGAATTTGAAGTCTGAGTTAAGTGAAATTAAGGGATTAGTCCATAATATTGAAAGAAAGTTACAAGGATTTCCCTCCGTTGACACAAATTGCATAAGCCTCATTGTCCAAGATCACTCCATTGCTCAATTAGATAAATTCCAACATTGCAGGAGCAAATCACTCTGCAAATCAAGCTCACACTGGTGCTGACAACAATTGTGCCACATTAATGGACAAAATCACCTCCTTTACCACATATATTACCACTGAGCTGAAAGAATATCTAGATAGCAAGTTTGAAAACTTGGAAAAATTCATTCCGTGAGCGATTGCAGAAGGAGGAAAGGGCATTACATCTGGGCTTATAAAATTAAATGAAGAACATCAAGCTGCCCAAGAGATGTTAACTAACTTTCTTTATAAAGGATTCCCAAAACTACTAAAGAAGCAAATGGATGAATTTATTAATAATATTGGGAATCATCACTTCAGAATAGAGCGAATCATTAACAACTTAAGAGAAGCATTTCACGAAGATTTGACAACTCTTAACACAAGTGTTCATAACATCCAGAGAGACATCATTAAAGAAATTAAGCTTATAAAGTCAGGTATGGCTAATCTATCCATCTCTCCCTTCGGATCTTCATCTTCCAATCCGGATAGCCTTCTCCTCCCAATCTACCAAGACCTTATCCAATCAATTAGGGACACATGGTTCTTTGGTTATAAATGCAGCTTAACTCTCCTCAAAGCTCCCTTCCCATTCTTTGAGGAAGCAGACCGGAAGCATGCTCTGTAGATGATTTCGGACATGGCCAAATCATATAAGCATCTTAGAGAATGAGTCAAACCACTCCATCTCCTTCCAGCCACAATTGAGACCACTCTAGTGGTGCCTGCTAGGTAATGTGGATTATTCAGTATATTCTGACGCATGGCAAAAGAACTAGGAAAAAAGAACTTATATGGTAATAGACCCCCAAGCTGATGAAAACCGAAAGGGGGAGAAAAGCAAAGGCAAAGGAAAGAGGGAGAGTCTTCCAGACAAGGTAGTAAATGAAAAGATCATCCTTTAGAATAGCTGATTTTTAAAATGTAAAAATCTGTAATAGCTATTTCTATTTTCACTTATATAGTTATATAATTGTAAATTCGAAACTTTATGAGGTTAACTATTATTAACAATAGATGTATATAGTGAAAAATTATAACTCAAAATTGCTTCTAAGTACAATCTATATTTGTACTTTAAAAAACTTAGAAGCTAGAAATAAAAAATATTGGGGTAGTTAGGATGCTTAGATTATGGGGGAGTAAAATTTAGAAATGGCTAAGTATCAAGAATCATACTTAGCTCATAAACCCCTTTTCCATGTGCTTATTTTTTGTTTCCATCAAATGGGGGAGATTGTTGAAAAACAATGATCTGGAAGAACCAAAACAATCCGGATCAAGTTTGTAGAAAACAAAAACTAGAAACAAAAATCTCAAGGAACAATCATGTAATCTCCTTAATCCAAAATGGAAGCATCCAATCCAAAACAAGTCATCAATACATATATAGAAGACAACAAATACTAAAGCACATAATGGAAGCATTCGGTTAAATTTTGGAAAGGAAACAAACATTAAACCGCTCAACAAAAGCATCCGAAAGAAGAACTGATTGATATAGCATCCGGATTCAACAAGACAAACTGATTCGAAAGATACAGTTATCGAGATAAAGGGAAAAGTTTCAAAAATCAATTTTCCCTCCACCTTTTAGTCTAAAAGTCAAAGATTCCTTTCCCTTGAGCAATACATAAATGACAGCTTGCACACTTTTTAGGAAATGACAAAAGGACTGACATAGGAAAGAGAAAAGGTAACAACCTTTTCTACCTAGACCAATGGGAAAGGCGCGTGTTTCACACACTCTAGATTTCTGGCGTAAAAGTTTGTGGATCACAAAAAAACAAGAAAATGATTAGTGACATCTTTCAGACCTTAATGCCAAGGATTCAATAGGACATTTATTCAATCTAATGGATTGATCAACGAATCCGGAAGCGCCACATATTACCTGATCAACGGTGAAGATTTAATCCAAGATTCAACAACTCACAACTGCTACATTTACGACAGAAGCCTATAAAAGGAAAGCTTCACAAGTTGAGAAGGTGTTGGTTGTTTTGAGAAAGCATACACAAGAGAATCTACTAATTCAATCAATGATACAATCTCTCCAAGAATCAAACAATTCCAAATCAGTTTGTAAGGATTCCCAAGTGAGTTATACAGTTAAGAAGATCCAAAACCAAAACCTTTGAGAAAAACAAAGTGTAAGATCTCATACTTGGGTGAGTAGTGAGATTGGGATCTAGCTTAGAGTTAGTGGTTTAAGCGGAACTCCCTATAGGACTCTGCTTAGGTTTGGGTAGAAATCTAAGTGGTATATCCTGCTAAAGACAAGAGGAATCAACTATGAGTTGGTGCTTTTAGTGGTATATCCTGCCTCCTGAAGGGATTACCATCTAGAGACAAATTGTAAGGCTTGATTCCAGCCAGTTGGAAAGGAATCCACTAGTGGAAAAGCTCGGAGGAAGGAAACTCCGGGGACTGGAGTAGGTGGGGCCAAACAAGGATAAAATTATTGTGTTTGATTTTTTATCTCTTTATATTATTTCATAACATTTCATATTTGCAACATCTGGATCCATCTCATCCGGAACATAATCAAACACACTACACAAGATTTTTTAAAGTCTGCTTATTTCCGTGAAAAGGGTCATTCACCCCTCCTGGCCTTATTTAAGCCCTCTCAGGGACCAACAGTCCACTTTAACAAGTTTAGGGGGCTGAGGGGTTTTTAAAGATAACTATAGAGGGGTTTAGATGTATTAGGCCAAATATTTTTTTATAGTATAAATACTACCACTAGACTTATTGCTCCCTCTATTAAAAATCAAGTTATTTCCTTATAAAATCAATTAGCACCAAATAGTGTTTTTGGTCCAACTATTCCCATTATAAGTCAATTAGCACCAAATGGATGTGTTTGTAGAGCATATTTACCTGGGCAAGAAACATTGACATTAGAGGGATTTTCCAGTAGTGTCCTAACTTCAAATTCGAAATGAAGGACAATACTTGACCCAATTTAATGGATGTACCTTGAAAGTGGCATGCTTAAGTTTTGAGCGGGTTCTCGAATATAAGCATGCGACTACATAAATGAGTAGGGGCAGACCCACGTATAGTGGTGTGGGGGTCCCAGCCCCCCTGACTTTTTTTATATAATATATATATTCACAACATTTTATTATGAGTTATCATTAGATCAGTTGGCTGAAGCATTTAGATTTTATGTGCAGTGGCCTCGGTTCAATTCCTAGAATTGTTAATTTGTAGTCAACAAAAGCTCTCATAGTAAGACGACATCATTTCAAGTCCTGAAGAATTATTTTTTAAAAAAAATGGCATTTTTTAGGATTTGAACTTGCGATGTATGGTATCTAACTAACATGTTGACCAACTAAGTTACCAAACACCTTTGAAGATTTTCTCGAATGTGTGTTTATAATAAATTATTTTTTAATACTTATTACCTTTTCCTCAACTTGTTATAATTTATTTGCGTACAATTTTTTTAATACATGGAAAAATATATACCATTATTTTATTTTTTTAAATAAAATTTATTAAAGCTTGAGTCCAATTAACTAATGGTCACATAAATAGTTTTAAAAATTTTATTGTTTAATTTTTAGTATTTATAATTGATTATTTAAATATTAATTTTTGTTATTGCATATGATTCACATATATCATTATAATATATACAACTTTTTTAAATTTGGTCCGCTAGTTGTAAGCCCCCCTCACATTTGAACATGCGTCCACCCCTGTAAACCAAAATCAAATTAACATCAATTTGTTGTTGCAAGCACAATTTTTTTATCAATGCAAAAAATTAGGCCAGGTAATTGATTTGTGGAAGTAATTACCATGTTTGTTGAGGCCTGAATTATCCCTATGGGCAGAGTAAGAA
Source organism: Euphorbia pulcherrima (assembly GCA_947683365.1). Lineage (NCBI taxonomy): Eukaryota > Viridiplantae > Streptophyta > Magnoliopsida > Malpighiales > Euphorbiaceae > Euphorbia > Euphorbia pulcherrima. Next base: position 35,156,625 of record CANTUS010000004.1, read on the forward strand.
AGATTGCAAGGCTATAGGCTAATAAAAGAATCCTCAAACTAAGTTTCAATCAAAAATCCAAATGAGCTACAACAAAGGACAAGATAAACGAGACAACCAATATTGTCATAAAGCACCAATATGGAACAAATTTATAGTTCTTCATCATTATGAGGGTATTGTCATCCAGGGTAGTTCTACTATTCCTCCAAAGTTCCAGATGTTCCTATTCACACAAACATACTCACCATTTAATATTTTACCAAAAAATCACCATTTAATCAGTAAAGGCAATTAAATTCTTGGTTTTGTTAACTGAATTAGTAAAAAACAAGACTAACTTTGAACTTAGTTACCTCCTCTCGAAAACCGCAACATTTGTGAATGTAGAAGTTATGGCTGCAAAACTTAGCCCATATATAAATATAAGCGAAATAAGTTTTCTATAATTATAATAAACATTATGTTCATAATGCACCATATCACCCAATATTTTTGAAATGTTGTACATCTGACTGTCCTGATAAAAAGCATGTTGAGAGAATATGAGATATTTCTTTACATTGTATAAGTTTTTCCAATAACCTATTGGGATCATAACATATGTAAGAAGAAAGTAACCTCTTACAATGTTTAGTACCGTACAAAATGGCACAACTAAGGGGCTTCCCAAGAAGGAAGCGATTGTTGACCAACAAAATTGATTGACCCAATTTCGAGCCCGTTCAGACCCGATGCAATTTATTGTGCGGTAAAGGATTTCCTCCAAATCAAACAAATTAAGGAGATGGAGCTCAAATATAGTAAAATATATCCTAGAAAAAGTTAATATACGAAGCTGCAAGCGGAAGTAATTCCAAATAATTGCAACTTGGAAAGTCCCACACTTTGTCTCTCATCCCGATTATGTATGGCCCTGTAACTTCAGTAAAAAGGGTAAATTTTCTATGATCTTTCATTGAATTAATTGCCTGTGAAAACTAAAAATTGAATCAAATGTACCTATAGAGGGAGACTTCAACAAGCTTTTCAGGCCACCACATTAAACCTTACTCAACTAGGTATCTTCTATACATGCTATAAATGGCAAACCCAAGTACCTGAATTTGATGTAAAAAATTAGTTATAATCATAGTTTTCATTTAGAAATAACTTGTGATGCCAAATATTAGAAATACCTTAGTTGTTAGAGCTATCAGTACGATATAAATCCAACTTATTTTTACACTATAAAAGGCCATCAAAATAACAATTGTATTAACAGCAGAAGTCCCACTAGATCCACTGCTTGCAATGACTAGAGCAAGAACATGTTCCTTTATACTAAAAGGTCGTAGGTTCATGGATAAAGACATCGTGTACCAAAGACTTGGTACGTGGTCAGGGGCGGACCCACTTATAGTGGTGTGGGAGTCCCAGCCCCCTTGACTTTTCTTATATAATATACATTTTTCATATTTTACTATGAATTGTCGCTAGTTTAGTTGGCTGAAGAGTTTAGATTTTGTGTGCAGTGGCCTAGATCAGATTGTTGGCATTGTTAATTTGTAGTCAACCATAACTCCCATAGACGACGTTGTTTCAAGTCCTGAAGCAATTATTTTCTCTTGCCTCTTCTTGATCCTCTCAGCCTTAGCTACCTTCATTTTATCTACTTCTTCCAGATTCTGGACAACACCAGTTAGCTTCTTGACCACAAACTTTTTCCTTGGCTGACCAACTACAGGAATAGGTACTGATGTAGCTACATGTCCTTTAGCCTTCTCTAAATCAAGACTTGCAGCATCAGCTTATCTCTTTTTCAACCTCTTTGAAGGTATATCTTTCTTCAATTAAGCTTCAATAATCTTTTCCTCCTCCATTTCTGTAGTAATCAGCTGCCTTGAACTCACAGCTTTTGTCCCTTTATAGAATCTAGACCTTTTAGGAATAGGGACATCCACTGGGTGAGAGTTGGCTGAGCTTGCTCTCTTTGTTTCTTTCTTGGAGTCTTTCCTGACCTCCTTCCTGCTTTCCTTCTTTGCTTCAGGCTTTCTTCCTTATTTCTCCCTAAGCTTGGTGATTCTCTCCAATTCCTTAGCCACAAAGGCTGCAAGAGTCTGATCCTCATCCCTAGGATCAATAGGCTCCAGCTGTATAGTAGCCTTTGGGTCCCTCACTTTGACCTCTCCCTTCCTGAGCCTTGTGTATTTATCATGCTTACATCTATCCTCTCAGTATAGATTATGGAAGTGGGCACTGTTGAGTACTCTAGACTCAATTACCTTGTACTCTATATTATTCTGGAGTCTCCAGCCTTCCAAATCTAGCTCATAAGCCCTGTAAGTCTCCATTACTAAGTGTCCAAACACCATGTGCCTCGAAACCTTTAGAAATCTGTGGAGAATGGCCAATTGCCAGTTTATGCACATGCCTTCTATAACAGCATAAATGAACACTATTTTAAACTTAGAGCAACTACCAATGGAGCCAGTCTTTGGAAGCAAGACTTTGGTTATGACCTTATGCGCATCCTTGCTCTTCTTCAAGAACATTGAAGCTATAAGTTCTCCAACTTTGTAGTCACTGAGAACTTCATAGTCCATTGGGTTATCCACAAACTCCTCGTCTCCCACAACTCTCATTCTCAGCCCTCTTACCCTTACTCCTAGAATATTAGCAATGAGCTTTGTAGTTACATACACCTGTTGGGAAACAATGATCCAGAAGAATCATATCAAGAATATATCTGGATCAGGTTTGAAGCAAACAAAACCTCTAAGTCCCAGAAGAGCATCTGGATACATATTAAAGACAATAAATTCCTAAATCCATAAAGAAAGCATCTTGTTAGAGTTTGGAAAGGAAATAAACTCCTAACTCATTGAAAATAGCATCCGGAGAAAGAGACTAATTAAAGAGCATCCAGATAAGTTTGAATCTGAAGACATCTAAAAGATTCAACTTACATGGTAAAAAGGGAAAAGGTTCAAATTAACTTTTCCCTCCACATTGGTCTGAACTCAAAGTTCTTTTTGCTTTGGAAAATGAAAAAGTGATAGCTTGCACGCTTTTCAGAAAAGGATAAATATCTAATTTGGAAAGAGAAAAGAAACAACCTTTTTAATCTAGACCAATTAGATGGCACGTGGATCTCACATAACTGACAAAGCTTGCCTAGAATTTGGAAGTGCACAAAATGCCAAATAAACACCAACTAACACCTTTGTCTCACCAATCCTAAGGATTCAAAAGGGTCAATTAATGAGTCTAACGGATTAATTAATGGCTCCAAAAGTGCCACCTTATACCTGATCAGTGGTGAAGATTCAAGATCAACCTCAATGGTACACAATGGCTACATTTATGATCAAAGCCTGTAAAAGGGAAGATTCACATATTGAGAAGGTGCCGGTTGATTTCAATAAAAGCTATTACATCAAGAACTCAAGAAAATTCAATCAATAAACCAAATCCCTCCAAGAACCATTGACTCAAATCAGTATGCAAGAATTCACAAGTGAAAGTTATACACTTGTTGAATTCAAAACCTTTTCCTTTAAAAACCAATTGTTAAATCTTATACTTGGGTGAGTATTGAGATTATTGCTTAGCTTAAACTAGGGAAGTTTAAGTGATATATGCCTATAGGACTTAGCTTCAATTTTGGTAGAATTTAAGTGGTATATCCTACTAAAGGAAAGGACTCAGCCAAAAGTTGGTGGTTTTGGTGGTATTTCCTACATCCGGAGAGAAAATATCTTTGGAGATAACTGTAAAGGTTTGATTCCTACCCATTTAAAGGAACCTCACTAGTGGGCAAAGTTTGGAGGAGGAAACTCCGGGGTCTAGACGTAGGTCGGGCCGAACTAGTATAAACCTCTTGTGTTTGATTTTCTTTGATCTTTTACTTTATTGCGTTATATATAATAATTGAATCATCCGAACTTATTAACTCCTTAAATCAAACACGCTACACAAGACTTTTATAAGTTTATAAATTCCACAAAAAAGGGTCATTCACCCCCTTTTGACCCTAAATACATAAGCACATGGACCAACAAGTGGTATCGGATCAAGTGCTCATAACTAGAGACCTAACAATCTCTAGCTAGATGTCCAAATTTTGTTCCAAGAATCAAAATGAGTTTTAATAACTCACAACTTCTACCGGAGGGTATATCCATTACCCGTCCTCCACTCTTCACCGGCGAACACTATGCATTCTGGAAAAACTGGATGAAGAACTTCATTCAATCCCAAAGCATGCTAGCCTAGATGGCCATTAAAGATGGCCCTTATACCCCTACCTATGAAGTTGAGGGTATCACTACTAGGAAACCCTCTAATTAGAAAGATGAAAATTATTACAAGAGATTGTGTGAAAACACAAATGCTATTAACATGCTTCATTGTGCTTTAAGTGTAGTAGAATTTAATAAGATTTCAGGCTATGAAACTACTCAAGAAATCTGGTAAAAGCTTGAAGTAACCTATGAAGGAACCAACAAAGTCAAAGAAGCCAGGATTGATCTCCTTCAGCAAAAACTAGAAACTTTCAAAATAGAGCCCAAAGAATCTATTAGTAGCATGAATGCCAGATACACCAATCTGGTTAATGAAATGAAGAGGCTTGGAAAAGAGATCACTGAGGAGGAAATGGAGAAAATGAGTCTATAGAGTCTCACCAAGGAATGGGACAGTAGAAAGACTGCCATTGAGGAAGCATATGACTTAAAATTTTATATTTATGATGAACTCATTGGTAGTCTCTTAACTCAAGAACTACCCTTGGAGAGATATAGCCAATAAGAAAAGAAGCATGAGGAAATAAGAAAGCTATTGCCCTCAAGGCAGAATCATCTGGAACAAACTCTTTCGGAACATAAAAGAAGTCAAGGGAATCTCAATAAAACAGAGAAGAAATGGCTATGCTAGCCAAACAGTTCAACAGATTCCTAAGAAAAGAAGGGAGGAGAAGTTCTAAAAGGTATGATCCTAGAAGAAAGAAAGAAAGCTCCTCAAGAAAAGACAAATTCAAAAAGGTGCCAGAAGAAAAGAAAGATCCAGAAAAAGAAATGGCCTTCTTTGAATGTGGAGATAAAGGGAATTTTAAATCAAAATGTCCTAAGTTGAAGAAGGAAAAGAGGTACAAGAAGAAACCAATGGTGGCCACTTGGAGCAACAGTGAGGAAAGCAATCATCTTTAACAGAAGAAGAAGAAGAAGAAGAAGAGAAGAGACTGCTAACTATGCCTTCATGGCAATGTCTGATCCAAAAGAAAATCAGTCCGAAAGAAAAACATCAAAGCATATAAATGAGAAAATCAATGAATCGGAGTCAGAATCAGCAAGTACTGAGGTAAACTTTCATTTTAATCATATTTATAACACTGAGCTTGCTAGAGCTCTAGGTATTGTAATCAATAATATGAGAAAGAACACCAAAGCCATCAAATCCCTTCAAAGACAAGTGATGGAGCTGGCTGAAGATGCTGAAGCAATGGCATAAGATATCAATCTCATCAGGACCACAAAGCATATGGACACTATTGAAGAGAACTTGTTGAAGAATCAAGTCCAAATCTTAAGTGCAAATGTGTTTGGGCTAGATAGAGAACCGACCCTGATGAAGGAAGCTACCGGAAGAAATTCAAGGCAAACTCCTAGAGGAAAACAAAGATCCTCAAATCAAAGAAAGAATTCAGAATCATGAAAACCAAAGAAAATCTAGAAGTAGCCTCAAGCAAAAAAATACAATGCTACACCTGGTGGGAAAACTCAACGATACATAGCTGCTTAAAAGGGAAAAGCTATAATAATCTATGATGATCAACCTACCAAGCAAAGGAAAAATTACAGAGCAGAAGTTGCTCCTCCAGTCAACTACCGGATCCAAACCAAACAATCAAGTTCGGATCTATCCAAAGTAGGATACTTCAGAGACTATGGGAAGAAAGATCTTTAAAATATTAAGGAGAAGCTCAAAAAGAACAAACCAATTTTTAGGTGCAGTTTTTGTGGAGCAAATAACCAAACCTGAAATGGTTGGCTAAAATGGTTGACAAACTAAGAGGATCCAAATCTAATTGTATACCCAAACCTACTTGATCTATTTTGCAGGTCTGCCTTAGATCCACTAAAGATCAACAAAGATGGTAAATTCATAGTGGATGCTCAAGGCACATGACTAGTGATGAGAAAGTCTTCATCACTTTAATCTGGAAGAAAGGTTGAAAGGTAAGCTTTGAAGACAATAAAAAAAGGCTAAATTATTGGGCAAGGAACCATTGGATCTGAATTAAAGATAGAAGATGTCTCCCTAGTTGATGGACTGAAGTTCAACCTGCTTAGTGTAGCACAACTTTGTGACAAAGGGAGAAAAGTCACCTCTAACTCTGGAGGCTGCTCAATCATTGATAGTAAGTTAAATCAACTCATCCTTTATGCACTTAGAGTAAATAATGTTTATTCTGTAAATATTTAAAATGAGAAAAGAATATATGCTTGGTGTCTAAAGAAGAAGAATCATGGCTATGGCACCGGAGGTTGGGACATGTTAGCATGAACCTCCAGTCCAAACTAGCCAAAAAGGAATTGATTGAGGGCTTGTCTAAGGTTGCTTTTGATAAGGATCATATCTGTACTGCATGTTAATTAGGTAAAAAAACTACAAAAAGTTTCCCTTCTATCCCCTATTTACCTTCTAAGAGAGTTCTTGAACTCTTGAATATTCATCTCTTTGGCCCAATCAAGTTAATAACTTTAGGCAGAAGAGAATACAATATGGTCATAGTAGATGATTATTCTCGCTATATCTGGTTGCTTTGTTGGCAAGCAAAGATGAACCCTTTGACCATTTTTCTAAAATATTTATCCGGATAGAAGTAGAATATGGCAGAGGCACCGCACACATTCGGAGTGATAATGGAGGAGAATTCAAAAATAAGAATTTTGCTGAATTTTGTGAATTCAAAGGCATTGAGCACAACCTTTTTGCTCCTCATAAACCTCAACACAATGGGGTTGTTGAAACGAAAAATAGAACAATAGTTGAAATGGCTCGAACAATGCTAAATGAGAATAGATTGCCTAAGTACTTTTAGGGTGAGGCAGTAAACACTGTATGTTACATATTAAATAGAGCTCTTATTCAAAAGACCATAGACAAAACTCCATATGAAATCTGGAAGGGAAGGAAACCCAAAATTGTGTACTTCAAAACCTTTGGATTTAAATGCTACATCCTAAATGATAGAGAGCAACTAGGAAAATTTGATCCAAATTCTAAAGAAGTAATTTTCCTTGGCTGCTTGATACACAAAGCTTATAGAGTATAAAACAAAAGAACTTAAACTGTGGTTAAGTCAATACATGTAGATTTTAATAAGACTAACCATGCAGGAAAGAGAAACCAAGATCCATATGGTATAGTTTTGGATGAAGTGGAACAAGAAAAGAATCTAGATCTATTCCAAATAAAGAAGTACAAGGAAGAAGATGATCAAATCAACTTCAACAGTGATGAATCTCCAGGGAACCTTCATGAAATCAACTTCAATGATGAACAAGGACCAGAAGAAGAAGTTGATATGAATGAAGAACAAACTCCACAACAGCATGAGGATCTTCAACGAGAAACCAGGACTAAAAGGAATCATTTGGCGGAAGCTATTTTGGAAAGTGTCCAAAATCTAGTTAGAACAAGAGGGCAACTCAATAGGATGATGAGTCATATTGCTTTTGTCTCACTCATAGAACCAAAGAAGTTTCAAGATGCAGAAGGAGATAAAGGCTGGATGATGGCTATAAAAGAAGATGTTGATCAATTCACCAGAAATGATGTATGGGATCTAGTGCCACCTCCGGAAGGAAAGTCAATCATTGGGACCAAATGGGTATTCCATGTTGGAAACATTGATCTAGAATAACAAATAATCTGAATCATGTTTGAAGTAAACAAAACAACAAAGTACAAAGGACATAAGTCTCTTATTCAGACATATAACCAAAGAGTCTAAAGTATAAGAGAAGTGAAGACAATTGCCTAAGCATAAATGGAAGCATCCAGAAGAACTGATTGCACTAACATCCAAAAGAAGATAAATCCGGAGATATTAACTTTGAAGACATCCGCAAGACTTAAATACCTAGACAAAGGGAATAATTCAAAATGTTAAATTCCCTCCATTCTTTTGGTCTCCAAGTCAAAGATCCTTTTCCCAAAACTAAGAAAAAAATGACAGCTAGCACTTTTTAGAAAAAGAACAAATGACTGAGACAGGAAAGAGAAAAAGGTAACAACCTTTTTCACCTAGACCGATAAAAAAGGTGCGTGGAACTTACACCAAAAAGGTAATGGCATAAAAGTTGGTGAGTCACTAAATTACAAAGAGAATGATCACTGACAACTTTTTAGCCTCAATTCCAAGGATTCAAACAGGTCAAAATCTCTATCTAATGGATTGATCAACGGTTCCAGAAGCGCCACATATTACCTGATCAACGGTGAAGATTTAATTATAGCTCAACAACCCGCAATAGCTACATTTATGATGGAAGCCTATAAAAGAGAAGCTTTACAAGTTGAGAAGGTGCTGGTTGATTTTGAGAAAGCATACATAAGAGAATTCACTAAAAGCAATTAGTTACACAATCCCTCCAAGAACCAAACCTTTCAAAATCCGTTTGTAAGGATTCCCAAGTGAAGTTATAAACTTGAGGAAGTCCAAAACCAAAACCATTGAGAAAACCAAAGGGTAAAAGATCTCATACTTGGGTGAGTAGTGAGATTAGGATATAGCTTGAAGCAGGTGCTTTGAGTGGGATCTCCCTATAAGACTCAGCTTAGGTTTGGGTAGAAATCTAAGTGGTATGTCTTATTAAAGACAAAAGGACTCAGCTAGGAGTTGGTGCTTCTAGTGGCATATCTTACATCTGGAAGGGGGTACCATTCGGAGACAAATTATAAGGCTTGATTCCCTCCAGTTGGAAAGGAATCCACTAGTGGAAAAGCTCGGAGGAAGGAAACTCTGGGGACTAGAGTTGGCGAGGCTGAACCAGGATAAAATACTTGTGTTTGAATTCCTTACTATTTATTTATTAGAATTGCTATTTTCATAACTACATTATCTGGATCCATCCTCTGGATCACATTCAAACATGCTACATAAAGACTTTTTAAAGTCTTATTAATTCTACGAAAAAGGGTCATTCACCCCCCCTCTGACCTTATTTAAACCATCACAGGGACCAACAAGTGATATCAAAGCAAGTGCCGAAAACTAGAGATCTAACAATCTGGAGATAAAGGTCCAAATTTTGATCCAAGCATCAAAATGAGTTTCCAAAACCCACAACTCCTCCCTAAGGGTGTTTCCATTACCCGTCTTCCACTCTTCACCGGTGAACACTACACATTCTGGAAAAATCGGATGAAGAACTTCATTTAAGCACAAAGCATGCAAGCATGGTTAGTCATTAAAGATGGCCCATATGAGCCTACTCATGTAGTAGAGGGTCTTATAACCTGAAAGCCCTCAAGTTTTATGGGATGAGAATGATTTTAAAAAATTGCATGAAAATGCAAATATTATTAACATGCTTCATTGTGCTCTTAGTGCAGCAGAATTTACCAGGATATCCAAATGCAAAACTGCACAAGAAATATGGCAGAAGCTGGGAGTGACCTATGAAGGGACAAACAAGGTCAAAGAGGCCAAGATATAACTACTCTAATAGAAACTCGAATCCTTTAAGATGGAGCCCAAAGAATCCATCAGCAGCATGAATACTAGATACACTGATCTAGTAAATGAATTGAAGAGGCTGGGTAAGCAAATCTCTGAAGTTGAGATGGTCAAAAAATACTCTAGAGCCTCACCAAGGAATGGAACAGTAAGAAGACTACCATTGAGGAAGCTCATGACTTAAATTTCTGTAGTTATGATGAGATCATTGGTAATATATTAACTCAAGAATTATCCTTAGAGATATATAGCCAATAAGAGAAAAAGTCAAAAGAAAAGAAGAAGGTCATTGCACTTAATACAGACTTTATCGGATCAGCCTCTTTCGGATTAGAAAAACAGCCAAAAGAATCAAAGTACAGTGAAGAAGATATGGCTATGCTGGCCAAGTACTTTGATAAATTCCTAATGAAAAAGGATAGAATGAGATCCAGAAGATTTGAATCAAGAAGGCCTAAGGAAGGCACCTCAAGAAGAGATAAGTCAAGAAAACCTCCTGAAGAAAAGAAAGATCCGGAAAAAGATGCGGCTAGTTTTGAATGTGGAGAAAAAGGGAACTTCAGAACCAAATTCCCCAAGCTGAAGAGAGAAAAGAAACATAAGAAGAAAGCTATGGTGGCCACATGGAGCAATAGTGAAGAAAGTAGCATTTCATTCTCAACAAAAGAAGAGGAGACTACCCATTGCGCGTTCATGGCGTTGGCTGATCCAGAACTAGAGAAATTCAGAAGAAATTCATCTAAGCAAGATACTGAGCAAATTGGGCTTTCAGAATCAGAAATAGCAAATACTGAGGTAAACTCTCATTCTAATTCTATTTTTAACCTTGATCTTGCTAGAGCTTTAAAGGTGGTGACCCACAATATAAGAAAGAAGACCAAAGCCATAAAATCCATACAATGACAAATCCCGGAGATAGCTGGTGATGCTAAAGCAATGTCACAAGACATCAATCTGATAAGAACCACAAAGCATATGGACGTGGTGGAAGAAAATTTCCTGAGAAGTCAAGTTCAGATCTTAAGTACTAACTTGACAGGGCTAGATAAGGAGTTAACCCTGACAAAGGAGCTATTAGAAGGAAACCAGATCCTCCACAAAGGAGGAGAAATCAAGAGAGATCAATACCAAGAAATCTTGATCAAAAGAATCTGGTGCATCCAAATCTTAAGGAAAGAAAAGTGAGCAAGCAACCTCAGGCACAAAGATTCACAACTGCTTAAAAGGGAAAAGCTAAGTTTGTATTAAATGAGCAACCTGCCAAGCAAAGAAAGAATTATAAAGCAGTAGTTGCACCTCCAACTAGCTTTCAGATACATTCCGGATAGGCTAGTATACAAGATGCTAGATATGCTGGGAACTATAGAAAGGAGGATCTAAAGAAGATCCAGAAGAAGCAGGAGCAAAGCAAACCCATCTCAGGGTGCAGGTTTTGTGGGAAAAACAACCATATTACTAAATTATGTAGATTAATGAATGGTTATTATGATGTTTATCCTTGGCCTAAAATGGTTGATAACCCGAGAGGACCCAAATCAGATTGGGTGCCCAAACCCACTTGATCTATTTTGCAAGTATGCCTTAGATCCACAGAAGATCAACACATATGGTACATGGATAGTGGATGCTCAAGGCACATGACTGGTGATGAGAAAGCCTTCATCACTTTAATTCAGAAGAGAGGTGGAAAAGTAAGCTTTGGAGACAATAAAAAAGGATAGATCATTGGCCATAGAATCATTGGATCTGAAATACAAATAGAAGATGTCTCTCTAGTTTATGGACTGAAGTTCAACTTCCTTAGTGTATCATAACTTTGTGATAAGGGAAGAAAAGTCACATTTGACTCCGGAGGATGCTCAATCTGTGATCGTAAGTCTAATCAACTTATTCTTTATGTAACTAGAGTAAATAATGTTTATTGTGTTAAAATTAAAAATGATAAAAAGAATATATGCTTGGTGTCTAAAGAGGAAGAATCCTGGCTATGGCACCGGAGGTTGGGACATGTCAGCATGAACCTCCTATCCAAATTGGCCAAAAAGGAATTGGTTGTGGGTTTGCCTAAGTTAGCTTTTGATTAGGATCACATATGCACTGCATGTTAATTAGTTAAAAAGCATAAGAAGAGCTTCACTTCCATCTCATACATACCTTCCAAGAGAGTTCTTGAACTCTTGCATATTGATCTCTTTAGTCCAATCAAACCATTGAGTCTAGGTAGAAGAGAATACACCATGGCCATAGTGGATGATTATTCTCGTTATACCTGGGTAGCTTTGCTAGCTAGCAAAGATGAAGCCTTTGACCGATTCTCAAAAATATTCATTCGAATAGAAGAAGAACAAGGCGTAAGCATTGCATGCATCCGGAGTGATAGTGGTGGTGAGTTAAAAAATAAGCACTTTGCTGAATTTTGTGACTCTGAGTGCATTGAGCATAACTTCTTAGCCCCTCATACACCTCAACAAAATGGGGTTGTTGAGAGGAAAAATAGAACCTTAGTTGAGATGGCTAGAACAATGTTAAGTGAGAAATGTTTGCCAAAATATTTCTCGGGTGTGGCCGTAAACACAACATGCTACATTCTCAATAGAGCTCTCATTAGAAAGACCTTAGAAAAGACCCACTATGAAATCTAGAAGGGAAGGAAACCCAAAATTGGGTATTTCAAAGCCTTTGGGTGTAAATGCTACATCCTTAATGTTAGAGATAAGAAAATTTGATCCTAAGTTTGATGAAGCGATTTTCCTTGGCTACTCAACACATAGCAAAGCTTACAGAGTCTATAACAAATAAACCCAAACTGTGGTAGAGTCAATACATATAGATTTTGATGAGACTAACCATGTAGGAAAAAGAAGTTCCACTTCGAAAGATTTAATTCTAGAAACTAAAAACTCTGGAGAAAAGAAGGAAGTCCAGATTCCAGATTCCTTCCAAATCAAGAAATACAAAGAAGAAGATGAGGGGATATCTTTTGATCCAGAAGTTCCACAAGCTGATATCAACCCATATGAGATAGACTTCAATGATGATCAAGAAGAAGCAGTTAAGGCAGAAGTGGAAATCCAGCATGAAGACCTACCAAGAGAAGTCCAGACTCACAGGGATCATTCGGTTCCAACCATTTTGGATAATGTCTAAAATCCAGTCAGAACCAGGGGATAACTCAATAGGATGATAAGTCATGCTACTTTTGTCTCTCTCATTAAACCAAAGAAATTCCAAGATGCAGAAGGAGATGAAAGCATGATGATGGCCGTGCAAGAAGAACTAGATCAATTAACCAGGAATGATGTGTGGGATCTTGTGGCACCTCCAAAAGGAAAGTCAATCATTGGCACCAAATGGGTATTCTGGAACAAGCTAGATAAATCCAGAGCAGTGGTGAGAAACAAGGCAAGATTGGTTGCCCAAGGCTATAATCAACAGGAAGGGATTGACTTTGAAGAAACATTTTCTCCTGTAGCAAGATTGGAGGCAATCCGGATCCTATGTGCATTTGCATCATTCATGAGATTCACACTATTCCAAATGGATGTCAAAAGTGCATTCCTCAATAGAGTTATCTAGGAAGAAGTATATGTGAAGCAACCACCTAGATTTGAAGAACCAAAGCATCCGGATCATGTCTATAAACTAAAGAAGGCTCTCTATGGACTAAAGCCATCACCAAGAGCTTGGTATGGGAGACTCACTACATTTCTCATATCCAGAGGGTATATCCAGGGAAAGCCAGGCACAATTCCTTTTGTCAAAAAGAAGAGGGATGATATCAATCTAGTCCAAATTTATGTTGATGACATTATCTTAGGAGTAACAGATGAGAAGATGTGTGAAGAATTTAGCACTCAAATGCAGAATTAGTTTGATGAAATGTCCATGATGGGAGAACTTAATTTCTTCCTTGGTTTGCAAATCAAGCAGAGTCTGGATGGGATTTTTATGAACTAATCTAAGTACACCAAGGAGATTCTCAAGAAGTTTGAAATGGACAAAAGCAAGCCAATGTCCACTCTCATAGGTTCAGATATAGTCCTATCCAAGGATTGTGAAGGAGAAGATGTTGATTAGAAGCTATATAGAGGAATGATTGGATCACTTCTATACTTGATAGCTAGCAGACCTGACATACACTATGCATTTTAGGTACTGTGCAAGATATCAAGCAAATCTTAAGGACTCACATCTAAAGGCAGTAAAGAGGATCCTTAGATATCTCTTAGAAACTATAGAAGTTGGATTATGGTATCCTAGTAATGGGAATTTCACACTTCAAGGGTTCACTGATGTAGATTATGGTAGGGATACTCTTGAGAGAAAGAGTACATCCGGAAGCTGCCACTTCCTTGGAGATTGCTTGGTGTCATGGTATAGCAAGAAGCAAACTTTTGTTGCCTTATCAACCACATAAGCAGAATATATGGCAGCGGGAAGTTATCTAGCTCAACTTCTATAGATCAAGCAATAATTGGAAGATTATGGAGTCCAATCTAGATGTGTTGAGGGGATGTGTGACAACAATAGTGCCATTGATGTGTCAAAGAATCCAGTGCTTCACAGCAGGATGAAACATGTTAACATCATGCATCATTTCATCATGGGTCATGTGATGTAGAAGGATGTTGCATTGGTATACATATTAACCAATGAGCAAAGAGCAAATATCTGTACCAACCCACTGAGTAAAGATCAATTCAACAAGCTAAGGGAATCAATTGGAAGGTCAAATCCAATTTGAGGGCAATCCGTAAGACAAGTTGGATTAATCTCAAGACCTGTGAGTGAAGGAATTCGGAAAAAGAAGAAGAAATTATGTTAACTCTGGATCAAGATCAAAGATCGCTAGTTCAGCAGACAAAAAGGACCTATGCGCTGAAAAGTAAATGTACACATTTTGAATTTCAAACGTCTATTAGGTGTTACATGAGCGGTAAAATTAAATGGCCATTTTAAGAATAAACCTTTCCCATTCTCCAGTTTTAACGCCATTTACTTCCCTCATAAATTTTGCCTGCCATATTATCAATCTAGTTAACTTTAACTACGTCCAGATTACCATTATACCCATACTTTGAAAATCCTATATAAACCCCCCAAATTTCCCCTTCTTCCTCACACGAGCAACTCACTACTATTACTTTGCGAAAATCCATTCTCAAACCCTAATTTCTTCAAAACCTCTCTAATTGCAGCCATTATGTTAAACAACAAAATCCAAATGCTTCCTTAAAAGAACATCTTTGAAGAATTTGCCCACAAGGATGAAGACTTCACACCCATAAACCTAAAACCCACTAACTCAGTAGTTCCCACTGACTACTTGGGAGATAATTTCCTTTTTGAAATAGATCCCTACTCCAAACTCATTGAACATCAGCATCTGAGTGATTTTCTCAAAATCAACTACCCGACTTATCCGGATTTGGTGTTGGAATTCTACTCAAATCTGAGAGCTCACTCCTATTACGATGCTCTCAGAACAAAGGTTCAAGGGAAAGAAATCACAATATCTCCGGCATTCTTTGAAAAGTTCTTAAATATGAAGAATGATGGAGTTTAGCCTAGAAATGATAGGGATGAACTGCACGTGAAGTATCACCCTAAGATGTGGCTGCATCCAAATTACTTTGGCGATAAATTTTCAACCTATTTTTCGGAGGTACCAAGATTTCTCCAGCACGCACTTGCCAAGCTGATTCTTATCCAGAAGGGCTCTCTAACCATATTATCCTCCTTCCAACATTGTATATTACAACATTGGGTGGAGAACAGAGTTGTAAACATGCCGGTACTGATTATCCACTTTCTCAGGCATCACAGAAACTCCCATGGTGCCCTTATCATCAGAATTCTCGTAGTCAATGATGTAAATCTATTTGGGTTCCAAGCTGTTCATGGAAAGGATATTCTAGAGAATAATTTCAAAAAGCTAAGTTTTGGTGAGACATGGAATGAGGAGAAAGCTAAGAAGCTGAGAGATGGGAAGAAGAGTAGGGCTTGAAAAGCAGTGGATCCGGTTAAAGATGCTTTGGTTCCTAAGAAGGGTAGGACAATCAAACCCAAAGCACAATAGTAATTAGCATTGGTTCTAAAAGAAGAAGTTGATGAGGATACCCAAACCCTCACTCAACTATTGAAAACGAGTCTTGAGAAGCACAAGCTAAGGGGGAGGCTAACAAAAGCAGCAGATAAGAAAAGAAGAACTATAGAGACTTCGAAAGTTGTAGTGGATGATGAGGAGATAGAAGAAGAAGATTCGATACCCAAAAGGAGGCAGTTCACTAGGAAAGGCTGCACATTTAACGAAGTAGTGGCAGCCAAGAAAAGTCAAGCAAAGAAGCCTGCCAGAATAGTGATTGATAGGGAAGCTGCAGAAAGGGCAAAAGATGAAAAATTATCTACGGCCAAGAAAACAAAGGTCAAGAATGTGCCCAGATCCAATGAGAAAGTCACACCGGATGACCTCAATACGAAGAAATAAGGAAAGCCACAAAGGATAATAACAAGATCAATAAGCTTACCATAGAAGGCCCTGGAGGCTCTTCTAGCACCCAAGTGATACTAATTAATCTGACATATATGATAACAATATCCCAAGACCCAGAAGCTGTTCTCTTTGCCTTTGTACCCAGAACCGGACCACTTTCGAATAATCCACTCAATCCGAAAGCTGAGACCATTAATAAAGAAAGGCCTAAAAATGCATATAGAGAGGGTGTTGATGACATTACCAACACATTTAGGGGAGTAGTTAAAAGTCCTATAAAGGAATTTGAAGGGATGTTGAGGACATTTCTAGTCATCTGGGGGTTGTGGAGGTGGAAGAAAGAAGAGAAGAAGTAGACACTCAGAATCAAACACAAATAAATGAGGTACTCTCTGGCTCAACTTCTTTTATTAACACTAATGATGCTGCTGCTATTGAAACAGCAGATACAAGTCAAGGCATCTTAGATACTGATACTCCAAACATATCTGAGGAAAACTAGCCTATCCTAAAAATTATCATTCCAGAGGAGGGACTTAGTCTAGGCTCCCAAGGGCACACTCCTAGAGTGGACTCAAAGGGAGAGGTAGTCCAGGGGAATGGTCAGAAGAAGAAGAATAAGAGGAGTCCTCTGAAGAAGAAGATATAAGTAACAAAGACTCATCCGAATCAGATGCAATCGGAAGTAGCTCCAGATTTGAAACCTCCTCCTATGAAAGTCCAATAAAAAGCCAAATGTCAGTATTAATCTCATCAGAGTTAAAAAAAGTTATGATAGTGCTAAAAATGCTTCAGGATGCTACTCATGAAGAACATGGGGAAAGCTATATCAAGCATTGTCTCTGAAATATTTGTAAACAGCTCAAAGCCATGGAGAAAGTGTTGAAGCAAAAATTCTCAACTCCAGTTTTGAAGGCTGATATATGGGAGATAAAGGGGAGTGTGAAGAATATTGAGCAAAAAATGGAGGATTTTCCCACAGCAAAGTTGGTGGTAGAGGTGTCACTTGCCAAAGTCACTCCTATTCCAAATGAGCTAAAAATAACTATAGTATCAGCAAACCATTCTACTGATTAGGCTAACACCGGAGCCACAAATAACTGCACCACCATCTTGGACAAAATCACATCCTCCTCCTCAGAAGTGTCTATAGAAATGAAGGAGTATCTGGATTCCAAGTTTGAAAACTTGTCAAAATTCATTACTGAAAAAGAAGAGAAATCAGCACTCCTTAGTCTCAATGAATAGTAACAGGCCATATTAACCAAGCTGACAAAAGTCGTTGAGGAAAATATGCCCAAACTTCTTGCCAAACAACTGAAAGATATTGCCCAAGAGTTTGTCGGCCAGATGAATGGACAGGATGCAGTCCTTAATAATGTCAAATAGGAACGTCATAAATACATCATGACTGTCAATGATAGTATTTACAACTGTCGCACGGACATGGGGAAAGAATATGAAAAATTGGAGTCCAAATTATCCAACTTATCCATCTCTGGATCTTCCACACCATTTATTCCAGAAAGCCAACTCCTTCCTATCCTTCAAGACCTTGTACAACATATAGGGGACACAGGATTTTTTAGAGATAAAGGGATTGCTACTCTCCTAAAAGCCCTCTTCCCTTTCTTTGATGAAAAAGATTGCGAACATGTACTTTATATGCGTTCTTACATCACTAAGTCTTATACCCAACTCTGGAAGGTCTTCGGCCGCTACATCTAAC
Organism: Euphorbia pulcherrima; assembly: GCA_947683365.1. Taxonomy (NCBI): domain Eukaryota; kingdom Viridiplantae; phylum Streptophyta; class Magnoliopsida; order Malpighiales; family Euphorbiaceae; genus Euphorbia; species Euphorbia pulcherrima. Next base: position 35,174,553 of record CANTUS010000004.1, read on the forward strand.
TCCAGCCATAGTTGAAAATATAATAGAGCGCAGAAGAGATGGAAATTTGGATTAATCCATTTACTCCAAGGCTTGGCAGGAAAGCTGGGATGGTAAAACCTATATGATAATCGACCCCCAAGCTGATGCAAACAAAAAGGGGGAGAATAATAAGGGGGAAGACCAAGCTAATGCAGAAAAGGAGAAGCAAGGCAAGGGAAAGGAGAAGAAGGGAGAAGCATCAGGAAAGAAATAATTTTGTACTAGATTAGCTATTTTGTTCCAAGGGAAAGGAGAAGAAGGGAGAAGCATCCGAAAAGAAATATTTTTATATAAGATTAGCTATTTTGTTCCAATGTAAAACCTGTAATAGGTAGTTTCATCTTTTTCACTTATATAGTTCTATAATTGTAATTCTGGAACTTCATTGATGTTAACTGTTGTTAACAGCAGAAGTATATATAATGAAAAATTACTTCAAAATATTGCTTCTAAAGTACAATCTCAAATTGTACTAGAAAAACCTTAGAAGCTAGAATTGAAAAATGTTGGGGGAGTTTTGGGATGCTAAAATTATGAGGGAGTAAAAATTGTAAATGACTAAGTATCAAGAATCATACTTAGATCATAAAAACCCCATTTCCTTATGCTTAGATGACTTAGGTTTTTTTTTCATCAAAGGGGGGAGATTGTTAGAAACAATGATCTGGCACAATAAATAATCTGGATCAGGTTTGAAGTAAACAAAACACCTAAGTACAAAAAGACATAAGTCTCTTATCCGGACATATAACCAAGGCATCTAAAGTCCAAGACAATTGAAGACAATTGCTAAAGCATAAATGGATGCATCCTGTTATAGTTTGGAAAGGAAATAAACTTTGAACCACCTAAAATAGCATCTAGAAGAACTGATTGCACTAGCAACCGGAAGAAGACAAATTCAGAGACATTAAGACTGAAGACATCCGGAAGACTTAAATACATAGACAAAGGGAATAATTCAAAATGTTGAATTCCCTCCATTCTTTTGGTCTCCAAGTTAAAGATCCTTTTCCCATAAGCAAGACAAAATTGACAGCAAGCACTTTTTAGAAAAAGGACAAAAGACTGATAGAGGAAAGTGAAAAAGGCAACAACCTTTTTCACCTAGACTAATAAGAAAGGCACGTGGAACTCATACCATAAAGGTAATGGTATAAAAGTTAGTGTGTCACTAAAATACAAGGAAAGCGAGGACTGACAACTTTTCAGCCTCAATCCCAAGATTTAAACGGGTCAAAATCTCTGTCCAACGAATTGATCAATGGTTCAGGAAGCGCCACATATTACCTAATCAATGGTGAAGATTTAATTACAGCTCAAAAACCCACAACGGCTACATTTATGATGGAGGACTATAAAAGGGAATCTTCATAAGTTGAGAAGGTGCTGGTTGATTTTGACAAAGCATACACAAGAGAATTTGCTAAAAGCAATCAGTTACATAATACCTCTAAGAACCAAACCTTTCAAAATCTGTTTGTAAGGATTCCCAAGTGAAGTTATAAACTTGAGGAAGTCCAAAACCAAAACCATTGAGAAAACCAAAGTGTAAAAGATCTCGTACTTGGGTAAGTAGTGAGATTGGGATATAGCTTGAAGTAGGTGCTTTGAGTGGGATCTCCCTGTAGGACTCAGCTCAGGTTTGGGTAGAAATCTAAGTGGTATATCTTACTAAAGACTAAAGGACTCAGCTATAAGTTAGTGCTTCTAGTGGTATATCCTACATTCGAAAGGGGGTACCATCCGGAGATAAATTGTAAGGCTTGATTCCCACTAGTTGGAAAGGAATCCACTAGTGGAAAAGCTCAGAGGAAGGAAAATCAAAGGACTGGAGTAGGTTGGGCTGAACCGGGATAAAATACTTATGTTTGAATTCCTTACTATTTATTTATTTGCATTGCTATTTTTATAACTGCATTATCCGGATCCATCCTCCGAATCACATTCAAACACGCTACATAAAGACTTTTTAAAGTCTTATTAATTCAACGAAAAAGGGTCATTCACCCCCCTCTAACCTTATTTAGACCCTCATAGGGACAAACATTCCAGAATAAGCTAGATGAATCCAGAGTTGTGGTGAGAAACAAATCAAGGTTGGTTGCTCAAGGGTACAATCATCAAGAAGGCATTGATTTTGAAGAAACATTTGCACTAGTAGCATGATTGGAAGCATTTAGGATCCTATGTTCTTTTGCATCATTCCTTAGATTTACTTTGTTCCAAATGGATGTCAAAAGTGCCTTTCTAAATGGAGTCATTCAAGAGGAAGTCAATGCCAAGCAACCACCTTGATTTGAAGATTCAAAATATCTGGAGCGTGTCTACAAGCTTAAGAAAGCACTCTATAGATTGAACCATGCACCAAGAGCTTGGTATGAGAGACTCACCTCATTTCTCATATCCAAGGGATACATCCAGGGTAAAGCAGACATAACTCTCTTTATCAAGAAGAAAAAGGATGATGTCATTCTTCTCCAAATCTATATGGATGACATCATCTTTAGAGCAATTGATGAAAGGATATGCAAGGAATTCAGCACTCAAATGTAAAAGGAATTTGAGATGTAAATGATGGGAGAACTTAACTTCTTCCTTGGTCTGTTAATTAAACATAGTCCGGATGGAATCTTCATAAACCAGTCAAAATATATCGAGGAGATTCTAGAGAAGTTTGAGATAGACAAGGGCAAGCTAATGTCCACTCCTATAGGATCAGATACAGTTCTATCTAAGGACTGTGATGGAGAAGAAGTAGATCAGAAGCTCTACAGAGGGATGATTAGATCACTTTTATACTTAACAGCTAGCAGACCTAACATACATTATATAGTTTGCTACTGTGCAAGGTATCAAGCCAATCCAAAGGATTCACATCTCAAAGCTGTAAAAAGGGTTCTTAGATATCTTCTAAGAACTACTAAATTTTTTCTATGGTATCCCAACAATGGGATTTTGAGTATGAGGCTCCCTTCATTAATGGCATGACAGTCGACTATGATGGTGCTGAGAACTATGCCTCATCTTTGGAGCACGACTCTCCGTGCGCCTTATGGTCTGCAGCGAGTGATGATTCCAGAGACTTTACAAACTTCAACTCAGACAGTGAGGCCTTCATTAATGGGATCCAAGACGAGGGGCAAGAACAATCTTGGGAGTACATCTCAGATAGAATCCGTGCAGAAAATGAATTAGCTCAGGCCAATTATCAAATCTAAAGTCCAGACTTGAGAGAAGTTTATCCCATATTCTATAATGGAAACACAAGGCCATGCCCTCACATCCATGAATTTGTGCAAATGATGAATGATGGGTACATTCACTACGCCCATTAGCCCAAAAGGTTCCACTTGACTCTCCAAGAAAAAGCAATCATCTAGTATTAAGGGCTAACATTTTACCAAAAGTCATTTTGGAACACTCTGGCTAGGCAATTCATTGATTACTTCACATGGGTAGATCTACAAGAGGATACAACTCCCGAGCTGGATAAACATGAAACCCGTTGTTATATTGGGAATGGAAGGAAACTAACATCATTTGCCCGACGTCAATGAAGTCCGCCAAGGAATATCCTTGGTATATGAATAAGTACCCTGATAAACCAGAAGAGTCGGTCATAGACGATGATGATCAAGATCTGACTGATGGGCTTCCTCATCCATTCATATGATTGGCAAGACTCTAACCCCATCCTATGCCAAATTGTACAGGAGTCCCCATTATTTCGAAAAGACAGCCTAACAAGGTTCCCTTCATGCAATGGTCCTTTGCCACCAAAGCCCCATCTTTCATGAACAAACATATTGACTTGGGAGAAATACCTCTTGATGAAAATTTTGACAAGTTCAAAGTCTTTGAAACTTGCCTACCCAAGTTGTCAGTCGTATCACCGAAGGAGGGAAAATCACTAGGTCAGTAGCCCCTACTGTGCCAAGAATAGAACCTCTGGCACTTCCTACTTTTCTTAGGTCCTTAAGACAGATAGAAAGCTAAATCGTGGACCAGTTGAAAGACACCACTACCAAAATGAGCATCTGGGACCTCCTCCTTGGTTCTCAAGATCATAGGCTTGCTATTGTGAAGAAGCTGATGGAAATTGAAACGTCTCCCCCGGCATCGCCGGAATAAGTTTGCGTGCTACTTAACACTAAGACTAGCACTGTTATCCCCGACATTATTTTCTCAAGCTCAAATTTGCCCGATGAGGGCATTCGCCACAATAAGGCTCTCTACTTGAAGGCGAGTGTTTTTGGACACATCATGCCATGTGTAATGGTCGATGAGGGCTCATCTCTAAATATCTCTCCTAAGGATATTCTGCCAATCCTAGGACTAACCGAGGGACTTGAAGAGGGCCACAATGGTCATTAAGGCCTATGAAAATTCCAAGAGGACCATCATGGGTACATTTGAAGCTGAAGTTACTATTAGAGAAATCTCTTCTATTATGCTTTTTACAGTTACAAACATCTCGGTGACTTTCTCTATGCTGCTCAAACAACGCTGGTTCCATGCTCTTGGAGGAGTTCTATCCACTCTTCCCCAGAAAAGCAAAATTCCATTCCAGGGAAAGATCATCACTCTAGAAGCTGACAAAGCATCAGTGGTGGCAGCACTGAAAATGGAAGAAAGCCATATGAAAGGGTTTATCACAGCCACAATCAGTCAAGGATCAAATAGGCAACTAGAAGTGCATTGGGGCCCTTGCATTCAAGGCTACATGCATAAGAACCATACTCCTAGAAAAGGAATAGGTGCCCATAAGTAGGGAATGCCAACCTTCAATATAGGGGCAGGGGAATGGAAACCTATAGGACTCAGATATACAGGCACCAAAAGAATCACCAACAAGACAACCATTTGGAAGAAGTCAGAGCAACCCTACAACAGAACCCCCAAACCTATCACCCACCAAGGGAGGACAGTACCGTGATTTGAAATCTTCTTAGATGTAGTCGACTTGTGATGAGTACTGGGAAGAATCATCCGCTGCAAAGCCAGACCCTACTTATAAGGATGAGTCTTTTGTTTCCATTTCCAATATATTCAAAATGAATAATGTATTTTATGATGATAATAAGATGAAGAACTTTGCTTATTTGGATTGTGTTTCTGATTATGATTCCATGCATCCATTCCAGCATTCATCTAGCATATTTAACATTAATAATGATATTATAAACAAAATTAACCTAAATACGGAAGATGATCCAAAAATGGTATACATTTCCAATCAATCACCCATCAAGCAAGAGAGAAAATTGATAAAATTACTAAAAAAATCACATTTTAGTCTTCGCTTGGTCTCACGAGGACATGCCATGACTTGATCGGCACATCGCTAAGCACAAGATTCCCACAGACCCAAAAATTCATCCAGTAAAGAAAAAGATAAGGAGGATGCATCCAAAATGGGCGAAAAAGGTCAAAGCAGAAGTAGCCATACAAATCAAGGCTAATTTCGTGGAGGTCGTCGAGTATCCTACCTAACTATCTAATGTAGTCCCTGTGCCCAAGAAAAATGGTGATATTAGAGTTTCTATCGACTTTAGGGACCTGAATAAGGCTACCCCTAAGGACAATTTTCCATTACCGCATATTGATGTTCTGGTAGACAGTGCGATAAGATCCGCTATGTATTCCTTCATGGATGGGTTCTCTAGATACCACCAGATCCTCATGAACCTGATAGACAAGTTCAAAATGGCATTCATCTCATAATGGGGAACATATTATTTCAGAGGAATGCCTTTTGGACTCAAAAACATAGCCAGTACAAAGTAGTGGCCATGAAGGCTCTAGCCTTGCAAGCAGAAGATAAGTGCCTTCTATCCCTAGTGGTCCAAAAAGTCATGAGTTTCTCGCAAGAAACTCGCCTGATCTTATCCCCAGAATAACCGATCAAAGCCTCAATGGTCTCCACATTAAAAATTTTATAAGTGAAACAATCGTTAAAGTGAATCATGTTATCGTGGAAGGGAAGACCTGTGATGGCGCAGTAGTCCAATGGAGTAATAGTGTACTCCCCACAATGGAAATGAAAAGTGTGGGTAGCATGAGACCATCTACTCAAGATATGGGTAGAAGTGCTAGCCAGAATTTATGGATACACGCGAGACTTCACGTTCTTGCAATTCCTCACCATCCTCCCCAGGGTAGTCTCATCAATAAGAGCCTTGGTGCTAGGAGAAAGTACCTTCTACCACTTGTAAAAGTGGGAAATGCTGCCACCCTCATGGCCACTGACCTACAAAATACTGCATGTACACTAACAGCACATCAATTTTTTATAAATCATAGGATTATCAAAAGTCATTACATCCAACAAATTCATGACATGATTTAAAAAATATAATGATAGCAAAAATAATAAATAACAAGATAGTAGCAAATGATAAACAACAAAAAATATGAAAATAGCGGTAAAACTCAACAAGATCGGAGAAAGATGATCAAAGGGCTTCAAAGCAAGCGGAAAAAAATCCCCAGGAGTGATTCCATGATACTTCCAAGTTGGAGGAAGCCCATATAATGCCTCGGCGAGAACTTCAGGGAGTTCTACTTGCTCACCATCGATGATCACATTACGCGTGGCCACTTGAACGGCTGGTAAATTCAGACGAATATTATAAAGCTTGTACCATATAGAGACCCGCAAAATCGGAGTAGAAGGGGCAGAAAGAGGAAGAAAATCAGAGAAATCATCGTAAAAAATAGCGGGAAGACAAAAATTGGTGAATAAGAAGTTAAAATCACAAATTGAAGAAGAGAGGATTTTTCAGTGTGAAGAAAATGAAGGCAACAAGCTATTTTTATAGCCCGCTAGGGATTAGCCGGTGGGCTAATCGTCTACCCAGTTGTCATGCATTTACGCGTTGAACACGTAAACCCATAACGGCTATAGAAGTTACCATTATATAGGTAATTTGCCCACCGGCTCATTACGTATATTTTAACTTTTTTGCATTTCTTGCATATTTCATCCATTTTCTGCATTGTTTATAAACCGAGCGGACCTAAAAGCTTTTTTTACACAGTCATTCATGCATTAAGCGCCTAAAAGTGTTTATTCCGACCCTCAGTCAATTTTTATCTCATGCAATTCATTAATAAATTTTTAATCGAAGGAGCAAAATATATTTTGTTTCAAAATTTGTCGATTAAAAATATTTTAACTCGTTGCTTTCCACACATACACTATTTTGTTTGTTTCGCATACAACAAAATTTATAGCACAAAATTTATGTATGCGAGGGGTAAAATGTTAGTAGGTCTGTTCCGGCCCGATGAGGAATTATGCCTATTTCATTCAGCGATCAGACAAAGGATCCAAAAAGGACCGAATTGTCGTCCAAAATCTGAAATTTAAAAATCCACATTCCAGGGAAGCTTCGATTTAGTATTTTCTACTGAAAAATCAAAAAGTCAAAATTCTGTCAAACATGGGTAATCATCCCGCCGGCCAATCACCTGTCTACAGTAAAAAAAATCAAATCTTACCGAAATCTGGCAAGAATTTACAGGATCCAAAGCAAGATCTTGTCAGATAGTTAATTAGCCCGTCGGCTAATTATCACCCATCTATAAATAGAGGAGTTCCCCCTCTGCCAATACACTCCAAAATTCTACCTTTATCACCGATATTCAGTATAAACTCATTTTCCTGTCTTTTTAGATCAAGATCTTATAGTCATCTTTGGTCTAAAAATGACTTAATCTTTCAAAAACCCCACATTTTCTTTAGGAATAATCCAAGATTATAGTCGTAACTTGGGTTAAACCTATTTTTTGACTAAATTATAATTTGTGATAACTTTGGTCCTGCACCGGCTCTCAAGTCATCTTGGACAGACGAAAAGGTAAACTGAGGGTAATTGGCTCTAAGCCTACCTTTTAAATTCATTCAAATCCATTTATATCATTTTTATTACATATTCGCATACCATTTATCTAGTTAAGTGAGCCACTAAGGCCACTTAAGCTATAATATGTGTAAACAAGCACGCAGGTATAAATAAAACATCCAGGATATGAGGAAACTCTATTCAAGTTTCCGGGCTAAAACCCAAGTGTTGTCGTTGCTCCGCCGAAATTGCGGTAGAAAATATCAATTTATTATGCCGTTATAACGCTTGTTTTATTTCTTGAATTTATTTCTTAAATAAAGCCATTGTAATGCTAAAATTACCACAAATTCCAATGTTCCAAAATTAACCCAAACAATTTGAAAATATGAGTAACTATTGTGGTCGAACTCAGAATCTCATTTTGTTTTCGGTATAAGAGTCTAAATCTAGATCAGTATACCATGATTCTCGGTAGAGCTGAACCGGGTGGCGACTCTATTTTATTTTTAAATAAAATAAAAATGCTTTATATTGAAAATATCTTTTCTTAGTAAATTGTGCAGATATATTTCTCAATATAATCACATTTTTTGCTTATAAAAAGCCACGTGTTTCACCCTCAATAAGTTTATTAACTTCCTCTTTAATGAGACCAAATGTTTTATTAAAAGAACGACATCGTGATTTCTTAAAAATGCATCAAACTGAGCGCGCCCAGCGCCCCACGCACCACACACCGTGTGCTAACCCATTAAAACCTCACCCGCTCATAGTGCGGGGCACGTGCTAACCCATGAAAACTTTGCCCGCTCATAAATGGACATGATTGCAAGAATGGTCTAGCTTATGTCAACACCAATATTGGCAACTAGAAAAGCACATTTGACATAGCTCAAGCATCTAAATGAAAGCATTCCTAATGCAAGGAAAGGAGTTGTTGAGGAGGTCTAAAAACTATGCTTTGGTATGAATCAACTATCTCTCACTGCTCCTTTCGAAACTCAACCAACCATTCCTATGAGCCTGCTACTTCCAATTTTCCAAGATCTAGTTCAACACATTGGAGATACTGGTTTCTTTGGGTATAAATGCCAGCTTACAATGCTAACAACTCTATTCCCATTCTTTGAGGAAGAAGATAGACAACATACTCTGACCATGCACTCCAACCATGCAAAATCTTATGCTCAGCTCTGGAAACTAATAAAGCCACTTCATCTCATCCCTCCAACAGTAGACAAAATCATTGTGAAACGTATGGCAAGAGATGAAGATTACTCTATCTACTCTAGAGCTTGGGAAAAGATGGGATGGACAATCCTACGTGGTCATAGACTCCAAAAATTCCCCAACAAATGCAAACAAAAAGGGGGAAAAAGGCAAAGGCAAGGAAGGTGAAGCTTCTGGGAAAGATAAGGAGTAGTAATAATTGATTAGAATAGCTATTTTACTTATAAACAAAATCTGTAATAGCTAGTTTTAACATTTTTCACTTATATTCTTCTTAATATGTAATCCTGAACTTTATTGATATTAATCATTGTTAACAACAAAAGTATATATAGTGAAAATATCTATTTTAAAAATTTTCTTCTAAGTACAACCATCAGTTGTACTTCAAAAACATAGAAACTAGAATGCAAAAAGACTGGGAGAGTTAGGATTCTGGAAATATGGGGGAGTCAAATTTGTAAATGACTGAGTATCAAGAATCATACTTAGCTCATATTCCCTATTTTTCATGCTCACTATACTTAGGTTTTTATTTCTATCAAATGGGGGAGATTGTCGGGAAATAATGATATGGAAGAATCATATCAAAAATATATCTGGATCAGGTTTGAAGGAAACAAAACCTCTATATCTAAGAACATCATCCGGATACATATTGAAGAAAACAAATTCTTAAGTATATAAAGAAAGCATCTAGTTAGAGTTTGGAAAGGAAATATACTCCTTACTCATTGAAAACAACAACTGGAGAAAGAGATTGATTGAAGAGCATCCGGATAAGTTTGAATCTGAAGACATCTGGAAGATTCAACTTACACGGTAAAAAGGGAAAAAGTTCAAATGAACGTTTCCCTCCACATTAGCCTAAAGTCTAAGTTCTTTTTGCCTTGGAAAATGAAAAAGTGATAGCTTGCATGCTTTTCAGAAAAGGATAATATCTTACTTGGAAAGAGAAAAAGGAAACAACCTTTTTAACCTAGACCAATTAGATGGCGTGTGGAGCTCATATAACTAGCAAAGCTTGCCTAGAATTTGGCAGTGCACAAAATGCCAAATAAATGCCAACTAACACCTTTTTCTCACCAATCCCAATGATTCAAATGGGTCAATTAATGAGTCTAACGGATTAATCAATGGCTCTAGAAGTTCCACCTCATACCTGATCAATGGTGAAGATTCAAGATCAACCTCAATGGTACACAACGGCTACATTCATGATCAAAGCCTATAAAAGGGAAGATTCATATGTTGAGAAGGTGCTGGTTGATTTCACAAAAAAGCTATTACATCAAGAACTCAAGAAAATTCAATTAGTAAACCAAATCCCTCTATGAACCATTAACTCAAATCAGTTTTTAAGAATTCACAAGTGAAAGTTATAAACTTGCTGAATTCAAAACCTTTTCCTTTCAAAACCAATTGTTAAATCTCATACTTGGGTGAGTATTGAGATTGGGACTTAGCTTAAACTAGGGAAGTTTAAGTGATATATCACTATGGGACTTAACTTAAATTTGGGTAGAATTTAAGTGGTATATCCTGCTAAAGAGAAAGGACTCAGCTGAAAGTTGGTGCTTTTGGTGGTATATCCTACATCCGAAAGAGAGATCATCCGGAGACAACGAGAAAGGACTTAGCTGAAGATTGGTGTCTTTGGTAGTATATCCTTCATGCGGAGGGGAAAACATCTCCAGAGGCAACTGTAAAGGCTTAATTCCTTCCCATTGAAAGGAATCTCACTAGTGGACAAAGCTCGGAGGAGGAAACTCCAAGGACTAGACGAATGCAGGGTCGAACTAGTATAAACCTCTTGTGTTTGATTTTCTTTAATTTTTTACTTTGTTGCATTATATTTTATATCTACATCATCTGGACTTATTAACTCTGGACTTAAATCAAACACGCTATATGGGACTTTTATAAGTCTATAAATTCCGCAAAAAAGGGTCATTCACCCCCCCTTCCGACCTTAAATACATAAGCACAGGGACAACAAACACCTTCCTTCCCATCATGGTTGTTACAAATAAATCATTAAAACCTTCCACTATATGAGTTCCATGGAAGAATCTCTTCATGATTTGCTCATAGCATCCACTAGGGAGTTCAAAGAATCCCCTAAGGTGATGCTCACGAGTCCACTTCCCATAGCGGTCGTCGCTAGAAAAACTGAATATATCCACTATAATAGGATCATCTACTATAGTTTCTTCCTTGGTAAACCTTTTAGTTGGAGAATAAGTAGTTCTAGTAGGAATGAGTACTTCTTCAATTTCCTTGTGACTAATAGCAAATTGGGCAAGATGGTCTTTTGTAGTAACCCAACAGGTGTCTTCCTCATTTCTCATAAACAAGGGTTCTTGCACAACTAGTTTAGTTGATTGATTTGAAGAACTTGCCATTACAATAGCATTGAACAAAGATTAGAGAATTAGGGATTTAAGAAGAAGATTGCAGAAGATATTTGGTAAAAGTAAGAACTTTCTTTCTTCTTTGTCTCTCCTTAAATAGAAAAAACTCTTCGCTTAAACCTGTGAATCTTACGTGTACAACTCACAAGCAGTGATCATATTTGAATGATGAGATTGATCAATGGTTACCGTAATGTAAATGATGATATAATTCATAGAGTATAAACAATTGAATTTGGATCATTTTTAAAACTTGATATCATTTCTATCAAGTTTAAATTTGAAAGAAAACTGGTGACAATTTTAGTGACGTGTCCAATATTCAAGCATGAAGAAGAAATACTTAAACTAATTCGCAGGAGCTCAGAGTGAACAATTAGTCAGCTTTAGAATACGTCAATTGGGAATATATTTCATCAAATTGGATTGGATATTGCAATTAATTCTCTTAGAGTGTTAAATTGCTCCTTTCCAATGGGCTTTGTGAATATGTCAGCTCATTGTTCTTCAGTAGGGATGTAAGTCAGCTTGACTTCTCCCTTTAGCACATAATCCCTTATGAAGTGATTCCTAATGTTGGCATGCTTCATCCTGCTATGTTGAATTGGATTTTAGGATAGGTCAATTACACTCTAGTTGTCATACATGACTTCAAGGCACTTAGACTTTACACTATAATCTTCTAATTGCTTCTTGATCTATAGTAGTTATGCTACACAACTTCCTGCAGTCATGTACTCAGCCTCAGTTGTACTATGAGCTACAGAAGTTTGCTTTTTGATATATCCTGTGATTAGACAATCACCAAGGAAATGACATCCTCCAGTGGTGCTTCTCCTTTCTAGTTTGTATCTTCCATAGTCAGCATTAATGTATCCTCTTAGAGTGAAATCTACATTACTTGAATACCATAAATCTGCATCAGTAGAGCCTAGCAAATACCTCATAATTCTCTTAATAGCAGCTAAGTAAGATTCTCTAGGGTCAGCTTTATTAAGAAACAATGATCAGAAAGAATCACATTAAGAATAAATCCGGATCATGTTTGAAGCAAACAAAACCTACGTCCAAGAAGAGCATCCAGATATATATTGAAGACAATAAATCACCAAGTCTATGAAGAAAGCATCCGGTTAAAGTTTGGAAAGGAAAAAAACTTCTAACTCTATAAAAATAGCATCTAGAGAAAGACTAATTAAAGAGCATCTGGATAAGTTAGAGTTTGAAGACATATGGAAGAATCAACTTACAAGATAAAAGGGAAAAGTTCAAAATTACCTTTTCCCTCCATATTGGTATTAAATCAAAGTTCCTTTTGCCTTGGATGATGAAAAAGTGACAGCTTACACTCTTTTCAGAAAAGGACAAATATCTGACTTAGAAAGAGAAAAAGGCAGCAACCTTTTTAACCTAGACCAATTAGATGGCACGTGGAGCTCACATAACTAACAAAGTTTGCCTAGAATTTAGCAGTGTACAAAATGCCATGTTATAGCCAACTGACACCTTCGTCTCACCAATCCCAAGAATTCAAATGGGTCAATTAATGAGTCTAATGGATAAATCAATGGCTCCAAAAGCACCACCTCATACATGATCAATGGTGAAGATTCAAGATCAACCTCAATGGTATACAATGGCTACATTTATGATCAAAGCATATAAAAGGGAAGATTCACATGTTGAGAAGGTGCTAGTTGTTTTCACAAAAGCTATTTCATTGAGAATTCAAACAATTCAATCAATAATCATAATCCCTCCAAGAACAAAGCATTCAAACCTATTTGTAAGAATTCACAAGTAAAAAATTATAAACTTGTAGAATTCAAAACCATTTAAAAAACCAATTGTAAAATCTTATATTTGAGTGAGTATTGAGATTGGGACTTAACATAAACTAGGAAAGTTTAAGTGGTATATCCCTGTGGGACTCAGCTTAAGTTTGATTAGAATTTAAGTGGTATATCCTACTAAATAGAAAGGACTCGGCCATAAGTTGGTGCTTTTGGTGGTACATCCTACATCCGGAAGAGAGGTCATCATCCGGAGACAACGAGAAAGGACTCGGCCAAAAGTTGGTGCTTTTGGTGGTATATCCTACATCCAGAGGAGAAAACATCTCTAGAGACAATTGTAAAGGCTTAATTCCTACTCGTTGAAAGGAATCTGCCTAGTGGACAAAGCTCAAAGGAGGAAACTCCGGGGACTGGATGTAGGGAGAGACGAACTAGTATAAATCTCTTGTGTTTGGTTTTTTTCATCTTTTACTTTATTGCATTATATTTCATATTTGCATCATTCGTACTCATTAACTTTGGACTAAAATCAAACACACTACACAAGGCTTTTATAAGTCTATAAATTCTATGAAAAAGGGTCATTCACCCCCCTCTGACCCTAAATACATAGGCATAAGGACCAACAAGCTTGATATCTAGCACAATAACATACATCATATTGAATGGCAGGCCTACTAGCAGTTAAGTAAAGTAGAGAACCAATGATACCTCTGTAGAGCTTGCTCTCTACAGGTTTACCTTCCTCATCTTTACTCGGAATAGTATTAGTGGCCATGGGTGTTGACATTGGCTTTGCTTTATCCATGTCAAACTTCTTGAGTACTTCTTTAGCATACTTTTCTTGACTAATGAAAATTCTAACTTTCTTGATTTGAAGACCAAGAAAGAAATTAAGCTCTCCCATCATTGACATTTCAAACTCATTCTTCATCTGCTGGTTGAACTCTTTGCATAGCTTTTCATCAATTGCTCTAAAAATGATGTCATCAATATAGATTTGGACCAGCAACACATCTTGATGCTTTCCCTTGATGAAAAGGGTTGTATATGCCTTTCCTCATACATAACCTTTGCTGAGTAAAAAGGTAGTCAGTCTTTCATACCAAGCTCTTGGAGCTTACTTCAATCCATAAAGATCCTTCTTCAACTTAAAGACATGATTTGGGTACTTTGGATCTTCAAAGCTTAGGGGTTGTCTAACATAGACTTCTTCTTGAATATAACCATTGAGAAATGCACTCTTGACATCCATTTGAAGCAACTTGAAGTTCATAGGAGATGTAAAAGCACAGAGAATTCTAATGGCTTCAAGTCTTGCTAGTGGTACAAAGGTTTCACCATAGTCAATGCCTTCTTGTTGATTGTAGCCTTGAGCAACTAATCTGGCCTTATTTCTAACTACATTACCAACTTCATCTAGCTTGTTTTTGAAAACCCATTTGGGGCTTATGATTGACTTGCCTCTAGTCTTTCCACCAAATCCCAAACTTCATTTCTTCTGAATTGATCTAGCTCTTCTTGCATTGCAATCATCCAATTGTCATAAAACTCAACATCTTTAAATTTCTTAGGTTTAATCAATGAGACAAAAGCTGAGTGGCTCATCATTCTATTTGGCTGACCTTTGGTCAGCACTAGATTTTACATACTATCGAGCATCTTCTCAACTAGGTGATCTTTTCTCACTTTGACTTCCTCTGGTAGATCAGGATCATATCTCTAAGCTATTGGCATTGGTTGAGCATCATTATCATCTCTAAAGTTGATGGATTGGTCCAAGTCAACTTGATAATCTTCTTTTTCTGGAATTAGATGAGGAATTATAATGGGTTGACTGACTGATCCATTGACTTGATCTTGTTCCTTTTCATCATCACTGGCTTCTATACCTGCATTATTAGTTTCATCAAAATCTACATGGATGGACTCCTTTAAAGTGCTAGTTCTCTTGACATACACTCTATATGCTCTACTATGTGTTGAGTAACCCAGAAAGATTCCTTCATTAGCCTTGGGATCAAATTTAGCCAATTGGTCTTTAGTATTTAATATAAAGCATCTATAACCAAAGGCCTTGAGATGACCAACCTTAGGCTTGCACCCCTTCCAAAGTTCATAAGGAGTTTTATTCAAAACTAGGCGAATTAAAACCCCATTTAGAAAATAACAAGTTGTGTTAACAGCTTCTCCCCAGAAATACTTTGGTAGGTTGTTATCACTCAGCATAGAACGACCCATCTCCGCAATAGTGCGATTCTTTCTCTCAACAATCTCATTATGTTGAGGTCTATGAGGGGATGAAAATTATGGTCAATACCATGCTTATAATAGAATTCTACAAACTGCCTTTTTTTGAATTCTCATCTATGGTCACTGCAGATTCTATTAATTTTAAGGTCTTTTTCATTCATGATCTTGGTAGCCAACCTAGAGAATGATTCAAATGTTTCATCTTTGCTGGCAAGCAAAAAAATCCAAGTGAACATAGCCAGATTATCTACAATCACAAGGGTGTATTTTATTCCACCTAGACTTGTTAGCAATACTAGCCCAAATAAATCCATGTGTAGAAGATTAAGGGGATGAGAAGAAGATATATCAGCTAATGATTTAAAGGTCTTCCTAAATTGTTTCCCAAGTTAGCATGCTGAGTAGAGTCTATCTTTTTCAAAGGCTAGATTGGGTAAACCCTCAACAAGTTCATTTCTGGCTAATTTGGACGGATTGGTCATATTGATATGTCCTAATAAGTGAAATTTAGTAGAGTTTTGGTCTAGATTAAATACAAAAATTATGTAAAGATATTTAGCTTTTAACCTTTGTTTGAGAACAATTTCAAGAAGTCAACAGATTTGGGGAAAGTCCCAGTGAATCCGGGAAAGGCAAAAAGGCAAGCAAAATATGGCGGGAAAAAGATGGAGAAAAAGATAGAGTAAAGAATTGAGCAAAAATCCTTATAGCTGAAAAAGTGGGCTGATATGACATTAGGCACGTGGGAGAGAGACATAAAGTAGAAGTACTTTTTGACTTTTCACAAAAAAGCGGATTTTAGAATATTTACTTTTGCTTTTGGACAAAAAAATATCTTCTTGCTTTTTGTAATATTTCATTTTTAGCATCTTTTGACCAATGGAAGATTTTATATAAACTTCATATCTCTCATTAGTGGTTACACTTAAACTTAACCAGCCATTATAACTCTTATTTTCTCTCTATTTTGACCATTAATGGAGTTCTTGTTGGGAACTGACAGTCAAACTGAACAAGCATAAGAGACATGGCGGAAATTTAAAATTTTGTCCCTGTCCCCAGGAACACCTATTAGTTGCATATAAATTAAATAAAGCCTTAACTAAATAATTCTCTACCTAGGTTAGCATGCTAAAGGACTAGGCATACCATAATTCCAAATTATATCCTAGCATATTTATTTTATACTAAACAAGTTATAACTCTATGTTATAACCTAAGTATAAAATAAACTAAGCATGCAAAAATAACCTAAGTATAATTATTAAGTCTAAAAATACTTAAAGAAAAAGACTTAATAATTAAAGGAGAAAGAAAAAGAACTTACCAGTTGAAGCGTGCTTTTATAGAACCTTCTTGCACAAGCCTCCAATCGTAGGATAGCCTCTATTAGTATCCACACGCACCCCACCAACCAAAACCTCCCCAGGATGAAGAACTAAGAAGCCTCGAGCAGTTGCTGGACCACTCTAGAAGCCTCACCCAAAAAATATAAACTAGTGGTGCCCGAATAAATTCACGCTCCACAAAAATAACTTGCTCAATTACCCGAGAGATTAATTATCTCACTTAGGATTTATGCTATGAGCTTGGTACAATTTGAAAGGAAAGGGAATAGCCTATATATAGGTTTGGGGGAGCATTTTGCTCCCCCTGTGAGCGATGTGTGCACACAACGTGCACGCTGTGCGCACATGCAAGGCAAAGCCCTTGTGGGCTTTCCCTTGCTTGTGGGTTGCGCATGTGCAGCCCATTTTTATGGGCTACCGCGAGCAATGCACAGAATTGCTCGCACACCATTTGGTGTACTCCCATGCACTCGAGTCCGTACAAAATACTTTTGTACTCTTGGTCCAATTAAACTCGCCAATGAAAAATTCCCCTTTTTAATTCAAATATTTATTTTCTGACCCTAATAAATCAGTCACCAGTCAAAATAAATTTCTTGGTTCAACCAAAATTGATCTAATCAATTATAATTTATTTATGACTCTAATTAATTAGTTACCGGTCAAAATAAATTCCTTGGTCTATCCAAAATTGATCTAATCAATTTTAACCAATCAAATAATAATCCAATTATTATTTATGTTATATTTTCGTAACAGAATAAATCTATTAGTTCTTTACTTAGTCCGATGAAGGTCGAATGTGTGTGACCTTATAAGATCCCGAAGTATTGAACTATTAAGGCTTAACCAACCCTTGTTCAAATAGAACCATTGGCTCGATGCTCTAGACCGTGAATAGAACTCGATTACCTTAAACGACTATAGTACGCCTCTAGCAAGGGTCTACCATCCCCCATTTCTTGGAACGTCATTTATGCTTATGAATTAATCCCAGTTAATGCAATAGCTATCCAGTGCGATAAATTCCTTCCATTGTTTAATATTAGTACCATCTAGTTTATTGGGTTCAGTGAAAGTGTTAACCCACTAATAGCGAGGTTGCTCCAGGCTATCCCAGTTATTTACTTGCTACTGATGTATATTGCCTTTTACCATAGCGTGTTTGACTAGAAACCATTTCTATCAAATACATACTCTGATCAGAGGTTTATAGCAATCATCACTTCAATAAGTGGCCAGGTACAACTCCTTAATATATCCGGAGCGATGGATTCTTTTCGACTACTCAGCTTACCAATGTGTTGTCATCACTATACCCGTAATCACCCGTACCACCTTAAATAAATTAGTGTATAGCAATGACCCAAAGTATAGCAATAGTACCATACAAGGCAACTAGCATCTCAAGTATGAGGCATTCGTAAAGCTTATTGCATGATGAGAAACACCAACACATTGATATTTATACCAAGTTTTTATCTTGCTGCAGTCTTCAATATATCTCCCAGATATATCCATGTGTCAAAACTTAAGGCACCACCTTCAGTCTTTAGGAGATTAACTGCTTGGACCCTTTCTAAGAAAGTTGACCACATGCTAGTCTTTCTGTTTCATCAATATCCTTTCTTGATGAAACTATGACTAGGGATAGTTTAGACATAATCATAATTGCACATAAAGCAAGTTCCACCAAACATAGTCCAACTATAATTTCTCTGACTTCATGCTATGATATGTCAAGGACTTTTGCATACATCAATGAATATATATTAAACCAGCTTTAATATATATATATATATATATATATATATATATATATATATATATATATATACACATACACACACAAGCATATTAATATAAACAAAAGATTAAATGCCTTTATTGATAAATTATTCGTACTATTACATAACTAAGATATATCGCCCTAATTGGCTTAAGAGCATACATCATATCCAAAAACTCCCACTTGCACTAAGGCCAATTAGCCATATGTTTTAATCCATATGCTTTAACATGCTGGTCATGTTTGACTTGAGTCAATGGCTTTGTCATACCATCCGCGAGGTTCTGATCAGTGGGTACATTTTCTAATCCTATTATCTTAGCATCAATAATCTCCCTGATTATATGATACTTTCTGGATACATGTCTGTTTTTCTGATGAGATCGTGGTTCCTTTGCCTGAGATATGGCATTATTATTATCACAATATAAATTAATTAGATCAACAGCCTCAGGCACCACACCGAGATCACCAATAAATCCCTTTAACCAGACAACTTCTTTTGCTACTTTGCATGCAGCAATGTATTCAGATTTTGTGGTTGAATTAACAGTAGTTTCTTGCTTAGAACTCTTCCAGCATACTGCCCCTCCATTTAACACATACATAAAACCTGACTGAGACTTAAAGTCATCCTTGTCAGATTAAAAGCTCGGGTCAGTGTAACCTTTGATAGTGAGGTCACCTTCTCCATAAATCAAGAACTCATCCTTAGTCGTTCTCAAGTACTTAAGGATTGCCTTGACGGCCATCCAGTGCTTTTCACCTGGATCTGACTGATATCTGCTCGTAAAGCTCAAAGCCTGAGAGACATCCGGCCTAGTATATATCATAGCATACATGATGGATCCTATCGCGGATGCATAGGGTATATCCTTCATGCGCATTCTCTCCTGAGCTATCTTCGGACACTCAGCCTTAGATAGGTTAATCCCCTTTGTCATCGGGAGATAACCTTTCTTAGAATGCTCAAGGTTGGACCTATTCAACATCTTGTCTATATATGTACTTTGAGAAAGACCTAATAGCCTCTTGGGTCTATCCCTGTAGATCTTTATACCTAGTATAAATGCTGCTTCATCAAGGTCTTTCATGGAGAACTTTCTTGACAACCATACTTTAACGCTTTGAAGAAGAGAAATGTCATTTCCTATTAGCAGAATGTCATCAACATATAATACTAGAAAAACGACTGCACTCCCACTAACCTTCTTGTAAACACAAGGCTCATTTGCATTTGGGCAGAAATTCAGTTCCCAGATTGTCTGATCAAACCTTATATTCCAACTGCTAGATGCCTGCTTAAGTCCATAAATGGATCTTTGTAGCTTTCATACCTTTGAGCAATTCTGAGATGTAAAACCCTCAGGTTGTGTCATATACACATCCCGGTCTAAATCCCTATTCAGGAATGCTATTTTTACATCCATCTGCCAGATCTCATAATCGTAATGAGCAGCAATGGCGAGGAGTATCCTTATGGATTTAAGCATGGCTACCGGTGAGAAGGTTTCATCATAGTCAATACCTTCTCATTGACTATAACCTTTGGCAACCAACCTTGCTTTATAGGTAATTACACTACCGTCCATGTCTGTCTTCTTCTTGAAGACCCATTTCCACCTAATTGGTCTAACTTCTTGCGGTGCATCAACCAAATTCCAAACTTGATTCTTGTACATGGAATGCATTTCTGATTTCATGGCCTTTTTCCATTTATCAGAATCTGAACTTTTCATTGCCTCATCATATGTCTTTGGTTCATCATCCTCCATAAGATATGGTTCCTTATCATTAGTGATGATAAACCCATATCTATCGGGACCCTTATGAACATGACCTGATCTTCGCAATGATTGTGTTTCGATAGGTTGTTCTTGGATCACACTCTCCTATGTATCTAGAACGGGGTCAATCAGTTGATTGTCTGTTTCTTTCTCTTGAACTTCCAGTTCAATATTGCTCCCACTGAGTTTTGCAAGTAAGTGTTCCTTTACCAAAAGGTGAGCATTCTGAGACACAAGTACCTTTTGGGCTTTGGGTTAGTAAAACAGATATCCAATTGTTTCCTTTGGATATCCAATGAATAGACATTTGTCGGCCTTGGCATTTAGCTTATCTGACGCTATCCTCTTTAACATAGCAGGGCAGCCCCATACTTTTAAGTGACTTAGAGATGGCTTTTTTTACACCATCTTTCATAGGGTGTAAAATCAACTGATTTAGAGGGCACTCTGTTTAAGATATAAACCGCACTCTCCAGTGTATATCCTTAAAAGGATTTCCCAAGAACTATATGGCTCATCATGGACCTGACCATATCTAATATAGTTTGATTCCTCCTTTCTAACACTCCATTGTGTTGGGGTGTATAATAAGGGGTCCATTGGGGAACTATCCCTGTTTTCCTTTAGATAATCCTAAAACTCTTGACTTAAGTATTCTCCACCTCGATCCGATCGAAGTGTTTTAATACTTTTCTCAAGCTGTTTCTCTACTTCAGCTCTGAATAGTTTGAATTTTTCAAAACTTTCAGACTTGTGCTTCATCAAGTAAAAATAACCATATCGTGAGTAATAATCAATAAAGGTTATGAAGTAGGAGTATCCTCCTAGTGCCTGAACACTCATTGGACCACATACATCAGTATGTATAAGTACCAATGTACTTGTGGCCCGCTCACCCTTTCCTTGAAAGGGTAACTTTTAAATTTTTCCTTTTAAACAAGGTTCGCAATCATCATAAGACTCTAAGTCTATTGGGCCCAAGTCTCCATGCTTACGCAACTTGGTTAAGCGATCTTTGTTTATGTGGCCTAAATGACAATGCCATAAGTAGAAGGAATTCTCATTATCTAATTTAACTTTCTTCATATTGTTTGTATTAAAAACTTCTGTTTTAGTATCAAGAACATAAATGCCACTTTTCAACATTCTATAACCATAAAGAATATTATTCAAACGAATCTGACAATTATTATTCAAAAATAAAATTTCAAATCCCTCTGCTACTAAGCACGCAACAGATATAATATTCTTAGTTACACTTGGAATGTAGTAACAATTATTCAAAACTAAAACAAGTCCACTTGGCAAAACAAGACTAAAGCTCCCTACGGTTAATGCAGCAACTCTGGCTCCATTTCCCACGAGTAGGTCCATCTCCCCTTTTGCAAGTTTTCTACAGTTCCTTAGTCCCTGCATAGAAGTACAGATATGAGAACCACAACCAGTATCCAATACCTAAGTGGATTCTTATGGAAAAGTAGCAAAGTTTTCAATTACAAACATACTTGAAGTAGATGCCTCTATAGGCTTCTTCTTTAAATGCTCAGAAGTAGGAGCTTTGCAATCCCTCTTCCAATGTCCCGATTTCCCACAATGGAAGCAGACATACTTAGATGCCTTCTTTTCATTCTTCTTCTTACTGATTCTTTTCTTGGCACCCAGTGCCTGCTTCTTCTTCTAAGAAGCCTTGCCTTTTTCAACCAACAGTAGAGGTTTTCGATCCTTCTTGATCTGAGGTTCTATTATTTTCAGCATGTTGATTAATTCAGGGATGGTTGAATTTATCCTATTCATGAAATAGTTAGTCACGAAGCCTGAGTAACTATCTATCAAGGACATCAACACAAGGTTAATGCTCAAGTCATGATTCATCTCGAATCCCAATCAATTCAGATTCTCAAGGTATCCCAAGAGTTTCAGTACATGCTGAGAGGCAGAGGTGCCAGCCTGCATCTTGGTTTCAAAAAGGAGCTTAGAGGTCTCATACCTCTCTATCCTCTCCCTCTCCGAAAAGAGTTCTTCAAGATGGAGAACCATATCCTCCAAGGGCATGTTCTCATGTTGTTTCTGAAGCTCAGAATTCATGGACCCCAATATAATACACATGGCAGTCTCACGATCTTTCCTGTGCTTCAACCAGGCATTATGTTCCATATGATCCTCAACATCAAGTTCTAAAGGGAAAATTTCACTTAGGACATAGGCAATTCCCTTGGATCTGAGAACTATTCTCATGGCTCGGAACCAATCAGAAAAGTTCGAGCCATTCAATTTGGTGTTAAGTAACATACGGAGATTAAAATTGGAAGCCATTTTTAACCTAAGATATAAGAAAAGAAAAGTGTTTAGATATTAGTTTTAAGTACATGTATATAATATGAGGACTTTTAATTAAATACATTTTCCTACTATTTTCTTCGAAATTTACAATAACTCATTCTATTGAATTCGTGAATTTTAGCCCAGCTAAATTTCCTAGTAGGTAGCATCTATAACTAGTCGATTACAACCCCCAATTTTATGAGTCAAGTCATAATAGTAAGTTATAGTTGGAACCCCATTCCATTTGCATCGCATGCAATTGCTAATTCATTTAAGTTCCCTAATCTCAAGTGACGTGTGCTCTTATATTAGCATCTCCTTGAATATGTCTCAGATCTGGGCCTAACCCATAATTTTATGGTGGGCTACCCCAGCTCTGTTAAGGCAGACCCTATCTGAAACTTTTCAACCAATCAATGTGGACTAGAAGGAATGCTTTGCATAGCACTTTGATAGCCCAAAGAGACCGTATTATAAATTTGAGTAAGGAAGACTATAACTTACCTTAATATATTTACTTTGGGATTTTATTGGTGTTAAACGTCTCACCCAATCTAGGATTTTATTAGATGGACAAAATCATAATAACTTGTATTAATTCAGGGAATTTTAGAATTAATTTATAAGGTCTAACCTTAAGTGGGTTCAGCTCTTTATTATAATTATTCCATCAACCTAGATTATATGCAAAATAATTAACACTTTTATTTGTTGTATTAATATTGCATTTCCTTTAAGCTTTTATTCAATAAATCTAATTTTTTTACTCTGTTATAGAAACATATATAAGCACCATCTTATATACTAGAAATAAATTAGTTCATATTAATCCCCCAGTTGGTCAATTCAAATTGCACCGATATAGGTTCCCAGGTAGGAGAGGTGCCCTATAAGGAGTAGACACCAAGTCCAATCCTTAGCCAGAACAAATACGGGCACAAACTTGAAGACCGATGGATTCTCTTGAACTAATAAATTTCGTTCTTCCAATTCATATAAATTGGGAGCATCTATAACCCATGTAATTTAAATAAATTATTGACACTTGTATAATTTGAGTAAGTTGAGCAGGCTTATTCAAAATTATTCATAACCATTTTCTAACCTTGAAATGAAAGGCACAAGTTTATATATATTGTTCCAAACAATTAAATAAACAAATCATTTCATTTAGAAAATAATATTTAGTTTGCTTCTAACTTAATTATGGACTAAATAGGCAGGCTCTAATACCACTTTTAGGAACTGACAGTCAAATTGCACATGCATAAGAGGTATGGCGGAAATTCAAAATTTTGTTCCTGTGCCCATGAACTCCTATTAGTTGCATATAAATTAAATAAAGCCTTAACTAAATAATTCTGTACCTAGGTTAGCATGCTAAAGGACTAGGCATACCATAATTCCAAATTATATCCTAGCATATTTATTTTATACTAAGCATGTTATAACTCTAAGTTATAACCTAAGCATAAAATAAACTAAGCATGCAAAAATAACCTAAGCACAATTATTAAGTCTAAAAACACTTAAAGAAAAAGACTTAATAATTAAAAGAGAAAGAAAAAGAACTTACCAGTTGAAGCGTGCTTTTGCAGAACCTTCTAGCACAAGCCTCCAATTGTAGGATAGCCTCTATCAGTATCCACATGAACCCCACCAACCAGAACCTCCCCAGGAGGAAGAACTAAGAAGCCTCGAGTAGTTGCTAGACCACTCTAGAAGCCTCACCCAAAAATATAAACTAGTGGTGCCCGAAAAAATTCAGGCTCCACAAAAATAACTTGCTTAATTACCCCGAGAGATTAATTATCTCGCTTAGGATTTATGCTTTGAGCTTGGTACAATTTGAAACGAAAGGGAACAGCCTATATATAGGTTTGGGGGAGCATTTTGCTTCCCCTATGAGCGATGTGGGGTGGGAGTAATTACTCCGATCCCATATGCACACAGCGTGCACGCTGTGTGCACATGCAAGGCAAAGCCCTTGTATGCTTTGCCTTGCTTGTGGGCTGGGCATGTGCAGCCCATTTTTATGGGCTACCGCGAGCAATGCCCAGCATTGCTTGCACACCTTTCGGTGTACTCCCGCACACTCAAGCTTGTACAAAACACTTTTGTACTCCCGGTCGAATTAAACTCGCCAATGCAAAATTCCCCTTTTTAATCCTTTTTCAAATATTTATTTTCAAACCCTAATAAATTAGTCACCAGTCAAAATAAATTTCTTGGTCCAACCAAAATTGATCTAATCAATTATAATTTATTTATGAATCTATTAATTAGTTACCGGTCAAAATAAATTCCGTGGTCTATCCAAAATTGATCTAATCAATTTTAACCAATCAAATAATAATCCAATTATTATTTATGTTATATTTTCGTAATAGAACAAATCTATTAGTTCTTTACTTAGTCCGATGAAGGTCCAATGTGTGTGACCTTATAGGATCCCGAAGTATTGAGCTGTTAAGGCTTAACCAACCCTTGTTCTAATGGAGCCATTGGCTCGATGCTCTAGACCGTGAATATAACTCGATTACCTTAAACGACTGTAGTACGCCTCTAGCAAGGGTCTTCCATCCCCCATTACTCGGAACGTCATTTATGGTTATAACTTAATCCCAGTTGATGCAGTAGTTATCTAATACTATAAATTCCTTCCATTCTTAGTACCATCTAGTTATTTACTTGTTACCGAAGTATATTACCTTTTACCATAGTGTGTTTGACTAGAAACCATTTCTATCAAACATATACTCTGATCAGAGGTTTATGACAATCATCACTTCAACAAGTGGCCAGGTACAACTCCTTAATATATCCGGACCGATGGATTCTTTCCGACTATTCAGCTTACCAACTTGCTGTCATCACTATACCCGTAATCACCCGTAGCACCTTAAATAAATTAGTGTATAGCAATGACCCAAAGTATAGCAATAGTACCATACAAGGCAACTAGCATCTCAAGTATGAGGACATTTGCAAAGCTTATTGCATGAAGATAAACACCAACACATTGATATTTATACCAAGTGTTTATCTTGCTGGGGTCTTCAATATATCTCCCAGATATATCCATGTGTCAAACTTAAGGCACCACCTTCAGTCTTTAGGAGATTAACTGCTTGGACCCTTTCCAAGAAAGTTGACCACATGCTAGTCTTTCCATTTCATCAATATCTTTTCTTGAAGAAACTATGACTAGGGATAGTTTAGATATAATCATAATTAAACATGAAGCAGGTTCCACCAAACATAGTCCAACTATAATTTCTCTGACTTCATGCTATGATATGTCAAGGACTTTTGCATACATCAATGAATATATATTTAACTAGCTTTTATATATATATATATATAAACAAAAATTAAATGCCTTTATTGATAAATTATTCGTACTATTACATAATTAAGATATATCGCCTTAATTGCCTTAAGGGCATACATCATATCCAACAGTTCATGCATTTATTCACTGCGAAGTGTGAGTAGTTTTCTAGCAAGCAAAGGCTGTCCCAGCAGCCTGTCAAAGAATTCCTCCATAACAATGTAATGTATTAAATCCTTGTATTTATTTGGTTGATTGTGTGGTTGAGTATTTATTATTTATTGAGTCAAAGATCTAACTCATATAAAATCATGTTAATGAGACCTAGGGGAGATTTATCATGGTAGAAACACAACCACATACATACATAAGCTTGAGACCAAGAGGAGAGAGTTTGTATGCTTAGGGTTTCAAATGTTTATTTGAATGCTTAATGAACAAAATGCAAAGTTTGTGATTTAATGAGACCTAGCAGAGATTTTAATCAATGGCTTTAGAAACCGTGTGAGGCCGAGAGGTAAGCCTGGGGACATTTGATTAAGAGACCTAAGATCCATGTTCTTAATATAAGTTAAATATATAAATTATATGGAGGAAATACTTAGATAGCTAAGGGATAGGTGATGCTTGTGCTTTCTTTTATTGTTAAATTTACATCTTTTGGTTCATATTTATTTTGCATGCTCATTAGTTTTAAACAATAATAACTTTTAATTAAACAAAATTTTAGTAGCAATCAGGGGAATTATAAACTGACACAGGCTGCTCCTTGTGGGAAAACGATACTTTTTATTGCCTTATACAAAACATGACCCTAGTGCACTTATAAGGTAGTACCATTTGGGCGCAACAAGTTTTTGGTGCCATTACCGAGGAGCAACTTTGAAAAGTTTATATATTGAACTGTAGATTGGTGCCCGTTACCTTATGTGTTTTGAGCTTTTTAGGAACAGGAATTCCGGACAGACTTTCCATGCATGTGTAGGGCTGGCTTACTACCTCAAAACCTTATAGATCCAGAAATCAAAGGAACTTGTAGAAGGAGAAGTGGTGTGGCTAGGAGACTTCATGCAAGGTAAAGAATGGAAGGAGAAAGGCTGGAAAGAGAGCATGTTGAATGCAAAAGGCAGGATAGAGTAAGACAGCCAAACCCTAATCCTAATGGCGATGAACATGAAAGAGATGAAATGGATGAAAATCATCCACCACCTCGGAGGCCTACCCTGAGAACTTATTTAGAACCCAACACTAAGGGAAACTCTTCCTGTATTACTATAACTCAGGAAGAGGACAATTGTTTGAAGTTAAGGCTTCTAAGATACATATGCTTTAGGCTACCGTCCAATTTGGAGGGTTGCCTAGAGAAGACCCAAATTCACATGTCCAAGACTTTGTCACAATGTGTAACACTTTCAGAACTAACAGAGAAGTCTAGAACGATGTGATTTATTTGAAGCTTTTTCCCTTCTCTCTATGGGATAAGGCAAGACTGTGGCTGAAGACTATGATGCCAGGTTCAGTGATAACCTGGAATGACATGGGGAAGGCTTTTCTAAATAAATAGTTTACATCAAAGCAAGCCTTAAAATTAAGAAATGAGATCACGAGGTTTTCCCAGTTTCCAGACGAGTCTTTATCTGAAGCCTGGGAAAGGTTCAAAGAAACGCTAAGAAAAGTACCCAATCATGGTATTCTCACGTGGATACAAGTACAAAACTTTTATAATGGGCTAACTAATGCTCATAAGATGCAAATAGAATCAGTGGCTAAAGGTGATCTAGAAGACTATACCCCAGAACAGATTTTTGAGATCATAGAAAAACTTGTTAACACAAGCTCAAAATGTCGTTTCGCAACTGAGAAAAGGCCAAAGACAGTTGAATTCAAGGCTTTCACTCAACTTTCTAATAAGTTTGACATGTTTCTCTAACCCCTTACAAAGAAGAATGTCTCGGTTATTTCAAGTTCACAGAAAGGCTATTATGAGTACTGTGGGGGAAACCATACAATGAAAGATTATGATGTTGCTCTTACACAAGAGCAACGTGACTCTATGCAAGGAAACCAAAGGGGATATCCTTTCTCCAATAGTCATAATCGAGCGTGGATATATCATCGAAACTTTTCTTGGAGACCTCAGCGACAACCTTAATTCCAGCAGTAGCATTCCGGTCATTTCCAGCAACCTCATCAACCACAACAAGCTAGACCATCTCAATCTTCAAAGAAATTTGAGTTAGATGAAGTGAGAGAGATGATGACTCAATTCATAAAGTAAAGTCAGTCATCCATCAAGAATTTGGAGACTCAAATTCATCAACTTGCATAAACTATCTCTATAAAGGAAAGAGGAGCTCTTCCTAGCAATACTAAAAACAACCCCAAAGAGGAGTGCAAGGCAATCATATTGAGGAATGGTGAAATCATTGGTAAAACTAACCTAATAGTTGATGATGTTCTTGGAAATGTAGGTGAAAAAGCTGCAAAAGCTGAGACAGGGAAACCTGATGAGAAGATGCAGCCTTCCATAGAAGCTGAACCTAAGACTGTTGATAAAGCTAAGCAATCTGAGACTGCACTTGACAAACAAAAGCTTACAGATAATGAGAAGACTATCATTCTAGCTTACCAACAGAGGATTCCCTATTCTGAAAGGGCAAAACAACACAAGATGGCTAAGCATTTTGATAAATTTCTTGAAGTCTTTAAGAAATTACATATCAATATTTCTTTTGCCAAAGCTTTAACCCAAATTCCTTTATATGTTAAATTTTTGAAGGAACACTTGGTCAATGAAACTAAATTGGAGAATATGGCTATGGTGCAATTAAACAGAGATTGTTCCTCACTCTTACAAAGTAGATAGCCTCTACCTACCAAACTAAAAGATACAGGGAGTTTCTTAATCCCTTGCTCTATTGGCAATCTTGAAATTGATAATGCTTTGTGTGATTTAGGAGCAAGTATAAATTTAATGCCATATTAGGTTTACAAGAAACTTGGTCTTGGAGAACCTCAACAAACTAGGGTTTCCATATAATTAGCAAATAGGATAGTCAGATTCCCTAGGGTATAGTTGAGGATGTGCTTATTAAAGTTGGGAAATTCATTTTGCCTGTAGACTTTATTATTGTGGATATGGATGAGGATATGCATGTTCCAATAATCTTAGGGAGACCTTTCTTAGCTACCGGTAGAGCATTAATTGATGAACATAGTGGGAAGTTAATTTTGAAAATTCAAGATGAAGAAGTCGTCTTTACAATGAATGAAGCCATGAAGTCTGTGAGCACTAGATTTTAACGATCCTTCTCACAAAACTATGACGAGAGTTATATGATGCAATATCTTTTAGGTGTTATCCATCAGAGATGTTCCTACTACTGTAGAGTTGAGTTTGGCCAAAGTTTAGAGACCAAGTTTGCCCTTAGGGACCCGTACGGGTGCTGCTCGGTGGTACAGATCCACTGGCAGACCTGTATGGGTCATTCCCTCCATACACCTGGGAGAGGACCTATACGGGTCCCTTAGTACCCGTACGGGTGGGCGCGCACCCATATGGGTACCATTGTTGCCTAAACAGGCTCTTTTGGAAGGATTTTCTTACCTATTTTGGAAAAAGGCAGGTCATGAATGCGATTTATTGCATTCAGACCTCCTTTTCCCTATAAAAAGGGGTCTTCCCTTCACATTTCAGACACACTCTCTATACAAAAGAAATATACTAAAATTCTAGCAGTTTCTATAGGTATAGAAAAGGTATAGTGGGGGTATAGGAGGTATAAAATAGCGAGAAAACCCTTCATTTGAGGTTTTATCCACATTTTATTCATTCCTAGCTCCTTTCATTAGAGCTTAGAGGATATTCTATCCACACAAATACTTTCCTAAATAGTCCTATTCTGTCTACTTTGGCCAAGCTCTCTCAACAGTAAAGGGATCACCTCAAACTGGATTCACGTCGAAAAGGTAACACTTCTGAGTTTCAAAGAGACTCACATCTTAGTTATTCCGTTATTATTATCGCTTGTTGCTTCTATTATATCTGTTCCTTTCATTTCTTATTTCAGGTCTGTTCCTAACCCGTATGAGCCTTGTTGGCACCATATATCCTCAAGGATATCAATTTGGTGCACCATACTCATATGGAAGGAAATCCCTTTTTATTTTACTGTTCTGTCACCAATATTCTGATCTGTAATCTAAATGCATGTAACGAGTGTGAAAGAGTGCAGAAATAGGATTTTGGTGATAATTCCCTAAAGGATGAAAACTAAAACGATTTTACACGGTAAACGTAGTTTTGAATCAACTAAATGAGAAATAAGTGACTCATCCGATAACCGAATCTCTGATCTAATAGGTATGAGTCTCCCACCGAGAGGGAACCGTACCAAAACTCTTTCCCAAGTAGACAACTTAGTTGGCAAATCTATCAATTGTATCTAGATTTGGGTCTCGATTCTTTTATTCATTAATTTTGGCTTATTGTGCAAACTTTAAGTAAAAGTGTTTTATCACGCCTAAATCCAACCAAACCCCCAATGGGCCCCGCCTCTCACACAGGCGCCAAGGGAGACCCCCACGTCATCAACACCTCATAGTGGCGACTCTGTTGGGGATATAATCCTTTAACTTGCAAAATGTTGGTTTGTTTTAAAAGCTTACAAGATTAAGATGAGCATCGAAAATCATTTAATTGATTCAACCCGCTTTTGTTTTCATCATTTCGAAAAATTATCACACTCTATATTCTCATCTCCTTCTCTCTTTAGTTAGATGCGCTCTTCTTCTCGCGCTAGGATAGGGTGCCCTATTATTTCCTCGGCACTCGTGATGGTGATACCTATGACCGCCAAGGATATTGGGTACACCTTAGTGGGTGGAGCACTCATTGCCATCTCCCTCCAAAAGAGGCTTGATGCGATGGGAACCTTCTACATCAACTTTTGATATGTCCCTACACCATTCTTATCAAAAGCCATAGAATTTTACCTTTTAGGTACCCTGATTTTTATGTGAGATTAGACTAAGGAAGAATATCCTCAGACTTGATGGGAGAAATAAGGACGGAATTGATCGCTTCGCATGTGTTGTGATTAACCCCTTCATGCATTGTTGTAATTTGTGCATGCATACCATCTCATGCATGTACTGATCTCTTGGTTATCACGTCAGCCAAAACTAAACCTCAAAGGGTAAGAGCTTGGCTACAATCTCAAGTCTGTTTGACTCACATCCCGGTTTCTCCAGTCTAGTTAAGGGGTGATCCACGTCATTCCCTGAGTATCTTGTCCAGCAGTCAGTTTAGCCCGATTGATCTTTCTACCTATCATCCTGGGGAGATGTCTTACATCTTGACTCCATATGGCTAGATTGATGTTGAGGTTGAGAATGTTGCTATTAAGGAGGAGGGAAATGCGTCAAGGACTGAGGTTACGTCGGAGATCGCGAATGCCATCTCTCAGTACTTGGGAAGTGATCAATTCTTGGATCAAATGAATGATAAGATGCTAGCTACCATCAGGGCAATCATGATCGACGAGAGAAGGTCAAATGCTCCTATCAGTGCTCTGACAGTGAATGCAGTAATTAGTGAGCTAGTATCGGGAATTACTCATAATCTATTCACTCAGTTTCAATAACCACCAGTACAGAAGGGGGATTCTTCTAGTCAGTTTGTTCAGTTAGGTTCTATAGGTCCATTTGGTTCAGCTGGCTTGCCATTCCAGTTAGTGGGTACAGTGGCCCCTCCCATCATCAGTCAGTTTTCTCAACCTAGCCAAGGGTTTATGCCGCCGCCATTTTAATTTCGGGCATCTAGTCTGATCCTAAATTTTATGGTCACACTTAAGGGGATGACCTTTCTTAATCAGCAGGTTTACCCTTAGGTGTGATTACCTAATCAGAGGGATCATCTCTATCTTCCGAATTATGTGGCCTACTCCAGAAATTGTTTGCTACTAATCCTGGCTCCCAACCATCCATCCAAGCAGCTAGAGAGGAGGATTGGGTCCTTGTACCTTAGAAGGTCCTGCTATCGAATGGTACAACACTCTGTCAGATGAGGTAACCAGAAATTGGAAAGCTTTTTTGGACGCTTTATCGAACAGTATGGTTTTAAGGCCACCATTAAAACTACCATACAGAATTTCAAGCCCTACTTTGAAAGATGGATGGCCACCCAAGTTCTATTGAAAGATGGGCTAAGTCTCCCAGAAATGATCGTGAAGTTAATGGATGGTGCCCTACCCGCTTATCGTAAGGTCCTTGGTATGGATAAATTCTCTAGCTACGTTGAGGTTTTTGAAAAAGCTGAGAAGTGGGAAAGGATCCAGGAAATAGAAAGGGCGAGTATATCGGCTGAACCTTGGTTCAAAAAGAACCATTCTTTAGCCCCAGCCCAGGCTTCTAAGTCAAAATCCGGTTCTGACCTTAAAACAGTGGTAGTATAAGAAGAAGTGGCTACAGTCCGTATCATCAAAGATAACATTTCCCCTTGGAAAGCATCTCTACCTACCATCTTCACCAAGTTGAGGGTGCTCGGCCTTCTCCAAAGTATCAAGCCCTATGTCCCACCCAAACTTGAAGATAGAGATCAGTTTTGTGCTTATCACGTCAGTAAAGGGCATCACACTAGTGCATGTAGGGATCTGCTTGAGGCTATTCACTATTTAATCAGGGATAAGAAGATTCAAGAACCCGAGCTTAAACCTAGCACCATGAATAACCCCCTGCCAAATTTTGAGAAATAGGTTGCAGTTGTTGAATTAGGCTTGCCCTCCCACCATGTCTTCAATATGATCTCTCAAGCTAATCCCATGGTCCATTCAGTAGTGACTATGCCAGATGAGCTAACCCCTAATGACATCGATGCATTCAAGTTAGAAGGAGTGTATGATGAGGAGGCTATGTTGGTTCAACCACAGCCAATTGATATCGATGCTTATGTATTGGAGAGTGATAAACTCGAGGGGCCCTCTTTGTTGGTGGAAACTCCTAAAGGAAGAAGTTACATGGATAAATGATGTGTTGCATGTCACTCAAAGTGAAAGGATTCCTTTTGATCCTCTCCCAAGAAGAAGAAGGGGCAGAGATGTAGATATTTGGGTCATTCCAAGTACCGATCAGGGCCCAATCTTCACACCCGCTATTGAAGCTCAAACCTCATCCGGCAATGAGAAGAAAGATTCAAAAGTCACCCCTCTCATCCAGCAATTGCAAGTTACCCCTGCTAAGTACAGCATTTGGTAGCTCCTCATTGACTCTGAGGATCATCGCAAGGGTCTGATACAAAAGTTGTTGAGTATGGAAGCTACACCGTCTATTACTCTGGTTGAGGTATTCTCAGTTATCGGGGGGTCTCCTCTTGATCAGATTGAACCCATCAAGTTTTATCCATCGAACCTCCTAGCCGAAGGAAATAAGCATAATAAGGCACTCTTCATTAGGGAAAATATTTGATCGTTCTATTCCTTGCGTTATGGTGGGTGACGGTTCCACTCTTAGCCTCTATCCAGCCAAGATACTTCCTCATTTAGGGCTAGACGAGTCCACGTTGGAGAAGTCTAATACTATTATAAGGGCATATGATGATACGAGGAGGAGTGTCATTGGGGTCTTCAAAGCTGAAGTTATAGTTGGGGATGTGAAGTCCAAGGTCTTATTCACTGTTCTCGATATCCCCGTCACCTACTCATTACTGCTGGATTGACCTTGGCTCCATGCATTGGGAGCCATCCCTTCCACTGTTCATCAGAAAGTTAAGCTCATCCACACTAGTAAGCTAGTGACAATTAATGTAGATGAACCATCCGTCATAGCGGCTATAGAAGTTGAGGAAAAGGAATCTGGGGTGGTTGTAGCTCACCAAGGCACGAAATCTTCAGTTAAGGGGCCTATATCACTCAAAATTGAGAAGATAATGATGAAGCAGGGTTATATAAAGGGTAAAGGGCTCGAAAAGAATCTGCAGGGAATGCTGGAACCCCTCTCGCCTCTTTCATGGCCATTCATGCTCGGTCTAGGGAATTGTCTAGGTGCCAAAAAGTCCAAGCCTCAGTCTCGCCTCATGATAGGAGCTAAAATCAAGCAAAGGGAATTCACAGGTAAAGAGGAACCTATCAAAGTTAGTGGTAAAAGGGTCCTTGGTTTTGAAATCTTCAATGTTGTATATGACTTCAAGAAAGGCTGCCTGATTGAAACTTCAGT
Source organism: Euphorbia pulcherrima (assembly GCA_947683365.1). Classification (NCBI taxonomy): domain Eukaryota; kingdom Viridiplantae; phylum Streptophyta; class Magnoliopsida; order Malpighiales; family Euphorbiaceae; genus Euphorbia; species Euphorbia pulcherrima. Next base: position 35,208,912 of record CANTUS010000004.1, read on the forward strand.
CTCTGTGGAAGTGTGTGGGAATGCTGAAGAAGATGAAATGAATGAGGCAATCGTGTCCATCACTAAAGCACTAACAGTTCTTATGAGGAAGAATTGAAGATGAATGAGAAAGGCAATCCCATCAGTAAGGCTGTCAAGAACTTAGCAAAAGTAGTGGCTGAGGAAACACAAGCAGGCTTACACACCAAGGCTACCAGTTCAGCTGTCATTCAACAAGACCCTCCGCCTATGGAGGATGATTCAAATGATGTAATTTTTAATATTGCAAACATTCTTTATGCAAACAATGCCACTTATAAGGCATATCAATAATAAGTTGTAAGCATTAGTATCTTTATTTTTAACATGTCATAAATAAATTTATGAACCTATCATTCACATTTTGCTCGAGTATTTCATTCTAATGACATCATGCACTCATAACAACAACATTATTAAAACTATCATCATATTCATTAATGACGTCAACCTTAAGAGCAACACAATGGTAAAGACATCCAATGGTTAAAACCTATCATCAAAAGAGAGATAATAAAGGTGCTTAGCAAACATGTTAACAATTAGCCCAAAGTCCTTCTTTCTTTATGAGGGGGAAAGAGTACAAAAGCATGAAGACTCATGAAAACACCAACAGCATAGAAAGTACATATAGGGGCACAAAATGCCCAGACCCTTCGGAAGCTCTAAAGAGAACTTGGTCGCAAGTCAATTAAAAAGATTTTGTCAAAGATAATAGCTACTTACAAAGATTGGGCTGATAGACTTCCATTCGCAGTTTGGGGGTACAAAACCAGTGAAAGAACTCCCACCGATCAAACACCTTCCTCCTTGGTATATGGAATGGAAGTCGTATTACTGGTTGAAATATAAGTAAGATCCCTAAGAGTGGCACTAGAATCACAATTAAAAGAATCAGATTGGGCAAGGGCCAGATATGAACAGTTGAATGTAATAGATGAAAAGTGACTCACGGCACTCGACCATCTCCAGATGTACCAACAGCGCATGGTACAAGCTTATAATAATAAACAACCACTCAAAGCGGGTGATCTGGTCCTTAAGCAGGTACGCCAGTTCAACACCAATGCTAGGGGCAAGTTCAAGCCTAACTGAGATTGGCCATTCATCGTGTAGAAAGTCCTTGGTGGAGAAGGGATTGAGCTTATGGATGTGGATGGAAATGAGTTCGTGAATCTAGTGAATCAAGATAGGATTAACCGTTATCATGTTTAGGTCAAAAGAATTAAATCATAAAAAAAGCAGCACAAAGAATAAAAGAAATAAAGAATAAAACACCCGACGAGCTGTCATTTACTGCTTGGGAAAAATTAGGGTGTAGCCTGCTGATTAGTATTTCACAAATCTGTCAGGCAAAAATTAGGGCACTCTAACGCAATAAAGCCCGCTAGGCTAAAAACCCGAAAAGGCCGGCTTAGGTAAAAGTCAGGGCATCGAGAGAAAAGTATTAGTTACTTTTTAGAAAATCTGTAAAAGACCAGTATGCAATAGGGGTTAACCATTGGAAATTGTTACCATTGCCTATGTACTCAAATTAATCTCATCAATAAACATGTTATGATTTTGCTAAGAATCTTGGTCTTATGAATGCATGCATGTCTTTAGGTGAAATAATCGATGGTATGTGAACATCAATTTTTCTCTACGTGTTATGCATCATTGTATTCATCTTTATCACACATTTGTAATATTCAGAAAAGCCTGCTGGATTGAAAACCCGAAAGGGAGGTCCAGGAAAAAATTAAGGCAAAAAGAAAAAGTCTGTTGGGTTGAGCCGTCAAGGATAACTCAGACAAAAATTAAGATAGCCTGTGGGATTGAAAACCTAAAGGGGCAATCTCGACAAAAATTAAGGTAAGAGCTTGATAGGTTGAAAACCCGAAAGGGCGGTCTAGGCAAAAGTTAAAGCTAAAAAGAAAAGGTCTGATGGGCTAAGCCGTCAAGAATGGCCCAGACAAAAATTAGGACAAAAAGAAAAGAAAATAAATAAAATGTTCGATAGGTCACCTCACATCGAATGGCCTATGCAAAAGTTAGAACTTAACCCAATCTCCTCACTGCAAAATCATTGGACAGAATACAGGCTCTCAAAGCAACAATATTCAAACAGTCTTAGTTCAAGAAAAATCCACATGCATAAAAGAAATATCAAAAGTACTAATTCAGAAGTTAACAATCAAAATAAGCCAAGCAGGGCCCAAAAGTATCAAACGATCCAGAAGGTAATCATAGCCTAAGCAGCCGGGGGATCCCATCCCTGGTGGCCCGCTTGAGTCTAGCCCTGAGTATCCGCCAGCAGATCATCCATGTCTATGGTTATATGGTCCTCAACATCATCAGCACTGGTGCCCGACTGGGCAAAGGGCCTGGTCTCAGAGGTCCCGACAGCAGCCCCGACAGCATCACTCCCCTCAACACATTGATCCACGCCTCTCTGAGTCACTAGATATGCAGAAATATCATCCTCGAACTCGACGTTAGAAGGGATTGGTGTTCGCCTCTCCTTAATCATCCTCGCTAACTGACCCCTCAGCATCTCAATCTCAGCCCTCGCCTGAGTGGTCTCAGCCCTAGCTTGATCAACCTCAGTAGTGGCTACCTATAGTTGCTCCTCTAAAAATCTGGCTCTCTCCTCAGAAGCATCCAAGTCCTAGACAGATCTGCTCCGCTCCATGGCCAGCAAAGTCTGTAATAGAAATCATAAGATCAGTATACATATACGAATTTCATGGCATGCATTCATAATTTGTTGAAATTTTGCCGGTAAAAGAAACTTACTGAAGCTATTGCGTCTTGGGCCAATAGTAGATCCCGCACTAAAAAATAACCATGGGCTATCCTCTCAGCCTCAAAAATGGTCACCTAAAAAGAAAGGGTCACTTTAGAATAAGGCATCTTAAACAATAATGAATAGAGTTTAAGGTAAAGGATTCTTTATATGGGTAGAGCTAGAATGAGTGAAATCGATAGGCTAGACCAACTCCTCGAGCTTTTTGACAGCTCGATTCCCCAAATGATCAAGGAGCGAGAAGAAAGTATCCAACTCAGCCCAGAGGATGCCCTCCCTTATAAATCAGGAGGCTTGAGACCGCTTCACTGGCGGCTTAAGGGTAGTAGTAGCAGCAGCAATAATAACAAACCTCTTCCGTGAAGAAATAACAGGCTGTAAACAATGAGGAATCAGATTCCAGACCACAGTCAATTATAGAAAGTAGTAAGGCATTCACAAAGACCAAGTTAAAAGTATACCTGGGAAGAAGGAGTAGCTGACCTAACCGAACCTCCGGTGTCCTCAACTATAAATAGACCCCCGCGGTCACCCCTCGATCTGCCCTCATTATCATCATCATCCTTACCATCACTCCAGCGAAACTCTAGGGGCTCGTCCTCATGATGGATCCTGTCACAGGGTGGCAGGAGGGAAGAATCAATAAACTCAGCATAGGAGCCCTCAATAGATAACATGCGATCCCCTTCGCCTAGCAAGTACAACCCCTGATCGGTCCCCAGTATGGGATGGGGTCAATAGACGCCAGCCATGATCAAGAGGGGAATCGGTCTCTCCATCACAGCACTGGTCCTCCATCGCTGGGTCTGTTCACAAAAGTACCACTCTAGGGAGAGCAGGGACTCCAGCACGAAGCGGCAGTCATCCATACCAGCCCACATCCGCTCAATGGCTCTGTAGGTTGCCAATCTCTCCCATGGATCTCAGATAACCTATACAAAATGTATGTACTATGACTATCATGACCTAGCAAATACAATTTCTACTAATGGTTTGTCAAAATGTACAATGTAGGTTCAATAGTAAAGAAGATTACCCAATCCGAGAGCAGCTTGCGTTAGAACTCTCGGTACTATGCCGTAGTCAAGGGCTGATTCTTCCAAAGCCCCATCCACCTAGATATGATATACCGCGTCTTAGGCTGCATAGGTGATCCTAACCTAGGGATCAACCAGTGCTCAAAGGCCCAAATCTATAAGACAAAGTAAGGATTAGTTGCAACACGGTTTAGACAAAGGATTAAAGCATAAGAGATCAGTTGAGAATTTACCAGCAGTATCAGATGGCAGATCTTGAGCTCAGACTGCTCACCCCGGACCCCTATATCCAATCCATAGTACAGCTGTGCTAGAATGGCCTGGCATCATTTCTTGCGAGGTACAGCCACAAGATCCTCCACGGCAGAGAGTATACCATAATTGAGATTACCCGAGCAGATGGGAAAGAAGACGGTGGTAAGGAATGCTAGTAGGAAAGACTGGGGATATTATTCCTCCTATCAGCTGCAACAGGACTCGGCTGCCCAATCCAGTAAGTGTGCAAGTCCCCATACTTGAGCTTGTTCATCCCATCCGAACGAAGCCCAAGTAATCTGAAAATGTAGGCCTTTACCTCAGGCCTAGAATGCCACCAGTCGGCATAAACATCAAAATGGACCACGTCCCTGCTCCACTCCAAGCCTATGGTTGCATACACATCCGAAGGAGAAATGGTGACCCCCTTATAGGTAAATGGAAGGTATAGGTCATCTCCGACCATCTCTTTTTCAATGCAGAGACAGCACCAGGGGCCAGTGTCTTGGGGGCCTGAGGGATTACCCTGATGATATCGTTAAACCCGAAGGAATTGATGTAGGTCAGTAGCTCTGTATCCCCTATAGCATGAATCTCCTCGTACCATTTCCTGCAGAAGCTCAAGGCTCTCATAGTCTTATATTGGAACTCCAAAAACAGAGTCATAGAATAACAGGGTTAGAACACAATAGAAAATTCAGAAATTAAAAAAGGATTGTGGAAATCAAAGGAAACAAGATTCTGCCCCTGAGGACAGGATCCGTACGGGAAAGCCCTACCTATACGGGTTCGTATACAGGACTTGTATCAAAATTGGAACCCGTACAGGTCCCCCCTCACCCATACGGGTCCCCTGGAAGCAATCCCTATATGGGGCAAACTCCCCAAAAAATCCAAAATCTCACAATCTCAACCAAAGTTCATCCGAAACTATCCTAAAAGCATCATAGGCTAAAGTTACATGCATCAAGCTCTATTCCAAGGTCTAAAACACTGTAAATCATGCCAAAATCCAAGGAATCACCAAAAGTTCAAAATTGGAAAACTGAGAATCGAATGGAATTACCAAGAATTTTGAGGCATGGGTCTTAGGAGAAGGGATCAGTGGCACTTCAGAAGCGGGAGTAAGTCCCAAAAATGAGTATCCCCCATGAAATGCATACCCGATGGAAACCGAGCATTATCGAAGCCCCCAATCGCCAACCGGGGGCAAGTCCTCAAGTATGAGAGAGAAATGACCAGTCTTTAGGATCTTTTTATACATGTTTGATCGATTTTAGGAGAAAAATTGCAGGAAAACATAAATAGGAAGTTTTGGTGTGAGGCGGAATGTGAAAGGGCTAATCTGCCTTTTGAAACCCCCGCCGAGGACCCATACGGGTCCCACCCCACTCATACGGGTTCGCTTTTATGAGAATCTAACCCGTACGGGTCTGGCCCACCCATACGAGGCCCTCTTTTACCTTTTAGGGGTAGATTTTTGCTTCAGTGTTTCAATAAGCACTAGGAGTTCATCCAGTTCAAGCTCGGGGCTAGCCCCACTCCCTCTCAACCTTATATTTCTATCAAATTTGGACATGTCCCTAAGCTCACCTTGATCCTTGATGGAAGGGGCAAAAATATTTTTTATTTTCATAAAAGTCAATCAAGAATCAAGGTAAGCCTTTTTTTTAATTGATCACTAACATGGATGATTTTTACAGGTCCATCCTAGCACAGGAAATCCTTCCCAACAGAAGAGGTTTTACGAATGGATATTACTCTACTCCCTAGTAGCAAAGTCAATCTAGGGGCATCCCCCCAGCAATCCAGGGGCATCCCACCACTTCCCAATAGCGGAATTAAATCCAAGGGCAACACCCACCAATTCAAGGGCATCTCCCCATTTCCCAGCAGCGGAATCAACTAAAGGGCATCACCCCATTCCCCAGCAGTGGAATCAACTAAGGGGCATCCCCCCATTCCCCAATAGCGGAATCAACCAAGGGGCATCCCTCCATTTCCTAGTAGCAGAATCAAATTCAGGGGCATCCCCCCACTTCTTAGTGGCAGAATCTAATCGAGGGGCATCCCCCCACCAATCCAAGGGAAACCCCCCCCCCCCCCCCCACTACCTAGTAGCGGAATCGAATCCAGGGGTATGCCCCCACCAATCTAGGGGCATCCCCCCACCAATCCAGGGGCACCTCCCACTTCCCGATAGCGGATTCGGTAGACCCTAGGGGCACTCGCCCTAGGAGCATTCACCAATAGAAAAACAAGCAGCCATCGGGCCAAACCCAACATTTCCCCCATATAATTTTCGGTTTATTGTATCCACACTTATTTATTCTTAATTGAAGGGGCAAAAATATTTTTGTTCTTACAAAAGTCAATTAAGAATAAAAAGGTGTCTGCTTAGACAATGACTAACTCAGAATCTGATTATTGTCTCTTTTCTAGGTTATTCAAAATCACCACCAGTCAGGAGATTCATCCGCCCTAAGAAAGGGATACACCACCACCAGCCAGGAAAGTCATCCGCCTCAAGAAAGGGATACACACATATCTTCCCTAGAGAAATCATCATTCAGCAAAGTCAATCCGCCTTAGGAAAGGGATATAGGGAGAAGTCATCCGCCTTAAGAAAGGGATACACTATCATCAATTAGGAAAGTCGATTCGCCTCAAGAAAGGGATACACACCTTCCCCAAGCAGAGTCGTAAAGGATACACAGTAGCAAAAGGAGAGTCATCTGCCTCAGGAAAGGGATATGCAGTAGCAAAAGGAAAGTCATCTACCTCATGAAAGGGATACGCAGTGGCAAGGAAACTCATCGGTCTCAAGAAAGGGATACGCAGTGCCAAGGACAGTCATCTGCCTCAGGAAAGGGATACGCAAGGGCAAGGAAAGTCATCCACCTTAGGAAAGGGATACGCAGTGGTAAGGACAGTCATCCGCCTCAAGAAAGGGATACACATTCCCTGGTAGAGTTACAAGGGGTACGCATCAGCAAAGGAAAGAAGATCACCATAAGGAAGGAACTCAAATAGGATATCGCCTCAGGTATAATTTCTAAATCCTTGCTCATATCGTGAGGTCATACAGATCCGTATCTGCGATGATTCCATGAGGGGCAGTCTGTGAGCACTGGATTTAATGATCCTTCTCATGAAGCTATGATGAGAGCTATATGATGCAATGTCTTTCAGGTGTTATCCATCAGAGATGTTCCTACTACTGTAGAGTTGAGTTTAACCAAAGTTTGGAGACCTAGTTTGCCCTTAGGGACCCATACGGGTGCTGCTCAGTGGTACGGATCCACTAGTAAACCCGTATGGGTCATTCCCTCCATATGCTTGGGAGGGGACCTGTACGGGTGGGGGCCCACCTATACGGGTACCATTGTTGCCTAAATAGGCTTTTTTGGAAGGATTTTCTTACCTATTTCGGGAAAAGGTAGGTCATGAACGCGATTTATTGCATTCAGACCTCCTTTCCCCTATAAAAAGGGGTCTTCCCTTCACATTTCAGACACACTCTCTGTACAAAAGAATTATACTAAAATTCTAGTAGTTTCTATAGGTATAGAAAAGGTATAGTGAGGGTATATGAGGTATAAAATAGGGAGAAAACCCTTCATTTGAGGTTTTGTCTACATTTTATTCATTCCTGGCTTCTTTCATTAGAGCTTAGGGGATATTATGTCCACACAAATAATCTCCTAAATAGTCCTATTCTATTTACTTTGGTTAGGCTCTCTCAACAGTAAAGGGATCACCTCAAAGTGGATTCATGTCGAAAAGGTAACACTATTGAGTTTCAAAGAGACTTATTTTGTTATTATTATCGCTTGTTGCTTCTATTATATATGTTGCTTTCATTTCTTGTTTTGGGTCTAGTCCTAACCTGTATGAGCCTTGTTGGCACCATATATCCTCAAGGATATCAATTTGGTGCGCTATACTTATACGGAATGAAATCCCTTTTTATTTTACTTTTCTGTCACAAATATTCTGATCTATAATCTATAACTTATTTGAACCAAGTTTCTGCCTAGGACTAGATACGACCCATACAGGTACCCCATACTCGTACTGGTCCTCCCTAGTACCCGTATGGGTACTCCCCATCCTTACGGGTACCAGCCCCTAGGCAGAACCCCGAACTCATTTTTTTATCAGTAAAATCAACCTAACTCACCTTTTCCTATGTGATCATTTTCACTAATAATCCAATAAATCAACCCACAAAAGTTAAAATGTGTTTTCATAACAAAATGTGTTAAACTATTGATTTATGGTGTGCTATAAATTGTGTTAATATCTGTGGATGCCGGGGAATTTATTTTCATTTTGTTTTATAACTTAGAAAAAATGTATAGGTTCTCTTTGCAATTTCCCCCATTTTTCCCCCGGTTGTAATTTTTATCCCTCATTTATTGTTTGTGCTTTATTATAGTATGTAAACGCATGTAACAAGTGTGGAAGAGTGTAGAAATAGGATTTCTATGATAATTCCCTAAATGATGAAAACTAAAATGGCTTTACGAGGTGAATGTAATTTTGAATCAACTAAATGAGAAATAAGTGACTCATTCAATACCCGAATCTCTGATCCAATAGGTATGAGTCTTCCGCCTAGAGGGAACCGTACCAAAACTCTTTTCCAAGTAGATAACTTGGGTGGAGACTCTATCAATTGTATCGAGATTTGGGTCTCAATTCTTTTATTCATTAAAATTAGCTTAGTGTGCAAACTTTAAGTAAAAGTGTTTTGTCACGCCTAAATCCAACCAAACCCCCAGTAGGCCCCGCCTCTCACACAAGCACCAAGGGAGACCCCCACATCATCGACACCTCATAAAGTACCCTTCTTCTAGTGATGATTAATGCTACTTCCTACATATTACTGACGAGTATGCAAACCTTTACTCTTTTCAGGAACTTATTGAAGAAGAGATAGAGAAAGAAGATCAATTGTAGAGGAGCCAATCAAATCTGAGACAAACTGTCAGACTGTCTGTGGAGAAAGGCAAAATGTTGAGCCAGTAACAACCTATCCTAATTCTAAAAATGTTGAACCTGAAACCACACAACCTACCTTTGATCTAAAACCCTTACCTGAAAACCTTCAATATGCCTTTCTTGTTCCACCATATAACAATCATGTCATTATTTCATCCAAACTTCCGCAAAATAGAAAGAAGATCTTCTTGAAATTCTAAGGGAAAACAAAGAAGCCTTGGCCTGGAATATTTCAGGTATTAAAGGCGTAAGCCCTCCATTTGTGTTCACAAAATCCTAATGGAGGAAAACAACAGACCTGCCATACAACCCCAAAGAAAGCTCAACCACAACATGCAATAGGTTATTGAGAAGGAAGTCATTAAGTTGCTTGATACAGGGATCATCTACCCTATTTCAGACAGCATTTGGACAAGTCTTGTTCATGTCGTGCCCAAGAAAGGAGGGATGACTGTCATCAAAGGAGAAAATGGAGAGCCTGTCCTAACAAGAACTATCACAAGCTGGAGAGTGTGCATTGATTATATAAAGCCCAATGATTCCATAAGAAAGGATCACTTCCCACTTCTATTTATTGATCAAATGTTGGAGAGACTTTCTAGATACAGATTTTATCATTTTCTTGATGGATACCCCGGATACAATCAAATTGCTACTCACCCTCAAGATCAAGAAAAGACAACCTTCACTTGCCCATATGGAACATTTGCCTATAGAAGGATGCCATTTGGTCTTTGCAATGCACCAGTAACCTTTCAAAGGTGTATGGTGGCAATTTTTCATGACATGGTGGAGATGACTGTAGAGATTTTCATAGATGACTTTTCTGTCTATAAGAAAACTTTCCAAGATTGTTTCAGTAACTTGGAGGTAGTCTTAATCAGATACAAAGAGACAAACCTTATGCTCAATTGAGAGAAGCATCACTTCATGGTCAATGAAGAGGTTGTCCTTGGCCACAAAATATCTGAGAAAGGAATGGAGGTTGACAAAGCCAAAGTGGAGGTAATTCAAAAGCTGACTGCCCCAACTTTAGTGAGGAAAGTCAGAGGCTTTCTTGGCCATGCAGGATTTTACCGAAGATTCATCAAAGACTTCACCAAAATTGCACTACCTCTCACTACCCTAACTCACAAAGAGGTAGACTTCAAGTACGATCAAGACTATGTCAAAGCATTTAAGGAGCTTAAAAGAAGGCTTGTCAATTCACCTATTTTGATTGCCCCTGACTGGACAAAACCTTTTAAGCTAATGTGTGATGCAAGTGATAACTAGATAGGGGTAGTCTTAGGGCAAAGGGTGGAGACACATTTTAGGCCTATCTATTATGCTAGCAAAACCCTAAATGAAGCTCAACAAAACTACACCACCACTAAAAAGGAGTTGCTTGTAATAGTTTATGCCTTTGACAAATTCAGACCTTACCTAGTCTTGTCCAAGGTCATAGTCTTCACTGACCATGCTACCTTGAAGTATCTCACGAACAAAAAAGATGCAAAACCTCACTTAATTAGATGGATTCTACTTCAAGAATTTGTCTTGGAAATCAAAGATAAGAAAGGCTGTGAGAATGTGGTAGCAGATCATCTCTCAAGAATTCCTGGAGAAAACTTGGATGCTGATAAGGTAATCTTTGAGACTTTTCCTGATGAGCATTTGTCTGTTGTAAACACTATTCCTTGGTTTGTTGACATAGCCAATTATCTTACATGTAAAATTTCTCCTAACTATATGTCATGTGCCCAAAAGAAAAAGTTTTTCGCTAATATCAAATATTATTTTTCTGAAGAGCCTTTTCTTTTTAGACTGTGTATAGATTAGGTTATCCGAAGACGTGTGTCACAAGAAGAGGTTGGCAAAATCTTACATATGTGCCACTCATTAGAGACTGGAGGACATTTTGAGGCATCTAGAACAGCTGCAAAAGTCTTGGAATGTGGATTCAATTGGCCCATAGTCTTCAAAGGTTGTCACCAATTTGTTGTTCATTGCAATGAATGCCAAAGAACAGATAATATCTCAGCCAAGAATGCCATTCCCCTTAATAATATAGTTGTGAGTGAAATATTTGATGTATGGGGTATTGACTTCATGGGCCTTTCCTTAGTTCTTATGGTAACAATTACATTTTGTTGGTGGTAGACTATGTGAGAAAAAGGGTAGAGGCAACAACCTATCCCATGAATGATGCAAAGACTGTGGTAAGGTTTCTCAAGAAAATTTTCACCAGGTTTGGTTGTGCTAGAGCTATAATCAGTGATCAAGGTACCCATTTTTGTAATTCTCAATTTGAAAAGTTGCTTGCTAAATATGGAGTTGTTAATAGGATTGCTACCCCATATCATCCACAAACTAATGGACAGGCTAAAATTTCCTTTAGGGAAATCAAGCGCATTTTACAAAAGACTACTAGTAATTCTAGGAAAGACTGAGCCAATAAACTTGACCATGCTCTTTGGGCATATAGGAAAGCTTTTAAGACTCCCATTGGCATGTCCCCTTTTAGATTACTTTATGGGAAAGCCTACCACTTGCCTGTGGAACTTGAATTTAAGACTTTGTGGGCACTCACTTTTCTTAATTTTGATAGGGACAAGGTTGGTGAAGCAAGGAGGTTACAACTGAATGAAATTGAGGAATTGAGGCTCTTTAGCCTTCAAAATGCTATGAACTATGAGGAGAAAGCAAAGCATCGCATGATAAAAGATTCAGGTGAAAGAGTTCCTCCCTGGTCAACAAGTTTTATTATTTAACTCTCAGTTGAGACTTTTTCTAGGGAAACTCGAGTCAATGTGGTCTGGTCCGTATATTGTTGAAAAATTCTTTCCTCATGGTGCAATTAAAATTTTAGGGCCAAAAGGAGAAACCTTTAAAGTTAACGGGCAAAGGCTTAAACCGTACTTGGCATCAGGAAAGTCTGACCTGAAGGAGGTGTAGCATGGACTTTTCGGTATCCCACGGAACGATGATGACTTGTTGCTCTAACCTTTTATGGACTAGGTGTTTTATTCTTTGAGAGTCGAATCACGTTTGACAAGTACCTTTTTTATGATTTTGGAACTTTAACCACGCTTAAAAATCATTAAAATGCATTTAAAAATGAACCGTAATCTTTCTCTCGTGCATAGTAATTGTTTCGCATTTTTCTCTAAAACCATATCATTTTCAGCAAGTCTGTTATTTTTGCTAGATTCTAGACTCTCTGAGGTTTTCGGAGTGTCAAAAATTGGTTAAATCGGATAATTGTGGTAAAAGTTACGCTCTTTTAAAGTTTTTGGCCCCGAGCCCTCATTGCAGCCCCCTTTGCCGCATTCCTTGTGCGGTGAACCGACCGGGAGCGTGGTGCATCGCGCCAAAGGGTGCGGTTTGCACGCCAGAGAGTGTAGCTGATCGTGCCAAGGGCGCGGTCAAGCCCCTTTTTCATCCTTTTTTCGGTTTTACCCTTTTTTATCATAAAATCTGAGTATTTGAGGGACTAATTGGGTTATTTACACCTAATTGAGTATATGCTAACCCTTAAAATCATCTTTTTTAGGACTTTTGGCTAATTTTTATTAGATTAAAAAACTCATTTTTAGTGAGATAAATATGAGAACTAGAGAGGGAAAGCTTGATAAAGGCTAAAGAATTTCTCCAAATCAGTTTCTTGGTCTTTATCTCGCTTAATCTCTTAGATTTAAACTAAAATCTGTTAGAAATTATAGCTTAAAAAATTGATTAAATAGGTTTGACTTTTCCTAAAAACACTACCCAAATCTTCAAAATCATCAAAAAGGACATCACCAGGGGTTGATTCAAGTCTCCAATGAGCAGATTTATGGCCTAGAGGTAACAAACCTGAGTTCCAATCTATTTCAATTAATTTATTCCTTTGTTTTGCTGGTTTCTTGGTCGTTATGGGGTGGTTATCCCCGTTTCTTTCGGTATTTTTGTAAACTTATTTCACGGTGTTTTTGGATTCTTTTTCATCCCAAGGTCAACAAATCAAAGTTATTTCATCATTTTAAGTCTAGATCTACTGAAATATCATGGGAATCGGCTTAAAATCTCGTTAATCTTGAGTTTTTGGGTGTAAAAATACTAATTTTCGTCTGCTTGGCATTTTCCCGGTTCAACCGCTCCGGTGGGCATCCAATCGCTCCGGCAACGCATCAATCGCTACAATGGTAGCGGTTGAACTGCCATGGCAGCGAGTTTAGATGCCCCTCCCACCGGTTGGGCTGACAAAAATGCCAAAAGGTCCATGTTTTGCGTTTTTGGCCCTATTTTATCGTTTTCTTGCTTTTTTACCCCGATTTTCACCCAAAAAATTTCCAAAAAATCACACATAATCTGGAATTAAATGTTTTTTTCTGTTTTTATAATTTATTAATTATTTAATTGGTTAAATGTCCATTTAATGGCTTAAAATTGGCTTTTTAACCAAGTATATACCTAAAAAATCTTTTTATCATAAATAAAAATCCCAAAAAACATTTTGTAAATATTTTAACTTATTTTAGGGTGTTTAGCTTATTTAATTAATTATTAGGTTACTTAGATATTTATTTAATGCCTTAATATTGCGTTTTTAATTCCAAAAATTCCCAAAAAATGGTTTTCTCCTCTTTGCGATTTATTTTTCTGCCTAATATTTGTTTATGCATTATTTGTGATTGTTCATTTGTGATTTGCTATATTTGGAGCTATTTTGGGGTTAGTAAGCTCGGTTGGGACCTGATCTCGGTTTTCCTTTATTTATCCGTTTTATTTTCTCGCACTAGAAAAATATATAGGTATTTGTGAAGCCATTTAATAATTATTTATTTGCTTTATTTATCGCTTTATCTCATCATTCGCCGCATGATGTATGGAATATTATAACCGAAAATTCTAATTAGGAGGATTTAAATCGCATAAGAACTAAAGTCGCCTTTATTAAAATGTTAATGGTTTAATTTAATAAATGAAAAGTAAGCAACATCATCTGAACTCGAAATCTCTATTTTAAGGTACGGTCTAACCACCAGGTGGGAATATCGTACCCCAATTCCCGGTAGAGTTAAATCGGGTGGCGACTCTGTCTTAAAATACGGGATATCGGGTCTCGTATCTCTTAACATTTAAATTGGATTTAAATATAAACTTGAACATAATTTTCATCAATGTTTTTATCACACCCTCTAAAATGAGGATCAATCCTTCAACCCACTTCGCTACACTTATTTTTCCATCATGTGGAAAAAGGTTGCCCGCTCACAGTGGCTACTCTGCTGCGGATTTCCTCTTAACTTAAAATTTGAAAAATTGCTCTCATTTTCAAAACTTGGTTAAAGGAATTTGATGATGTGCTAAAATCATTTTTAAATCAAAGCTTTATTTCTTATGCCTTTTGAATCCATCGCGTAGTTAGATACTAGGTTAAGGTGCCATTATTTCAGCCCCGTGAAGCCCACTTGTATACCTCATGCCCTCAAGGAATTGGGGATATTTGTAGGTGGATCACTCGTTTCAACCAATGTGTAATTCCCGCGATACCACTCATTTGAGGAGTAGTTGAGTTACATGGAATCAAGGTAAACGAGACCCTTCTATAGTATTGTGCTATAATACTAGCAGTTTGAGACCACATAGCGCATTAGATAAAGCCATAGCAACTTTCCCTTAGGAAATTACCAAAACAAGCATGTTTTAGAATTAGGTTGCGTACTCAATGGCTGTTCATTGGCGTTTGAGTTAAGCCCCAGATATTTTGAACAACGTTGCACAGGAGTCATAAGGTTTAAAGAAGTTCGCTTTTTGCATGCTATTTGCGTTTTGCTCATGCATACGCACCTCATGCATAGGCCGCTTGTGGCCGACTTTTATTTTGTTCTTTCGCTTACCTCTACTCTCCCCTCACTTGAAAGGGGGATTTACCAAAATGCCTGAGACCGTTTGAGTCCTGAGGAACCATATCTAGTTTGCTAGGAATAGCGAGGGGTTCGAACATCTCACGTATTTTAGGGTTAAGCTTCACATCATAAGCTTTTCTACTCTCTACCTCTCTAAACCACTCTTGTATAAATGGCATTCATCACTTGATAATTATGTAATAATTCACTTCATCCATGGTTCGATTTGGGCTGATCATCTTCTAGTTTCTCATTTAGGTCGAGACATCCTCACCGTCATAGTCTTCTTTGGCTTCGACTCGATTATCATTTAGTTTGTTGGTTAGTGATTTTAGTTTCAGAATCTGCTTTGTCTGTAATGTCTGATATTCTACCAATTAATGAGGTTCCATCTGAGGGTACTCCTTCTCCTCTTGTTCTGCCTTCGACCGATCAGCATCAGTCACAGTTAGGTACCGAGATGGCCGGCACTATAGCCATATTTTTGTAGTCTGATATGTTCAGTATTTCCATCTAAGAGCAAGTCCGATCAGCTCTGAGGGAAGAGAGAGATGCTCAGAGGACATCACGGCTCGTGTTTCAAGCTTAGGGATAGTTAGAAGCTGCTTGAAATGGATCTAGTCAGGCTCCACCCATTCAGTATTAGTTTTTGGCTCCACCACTCCCGCCTGTCTGACTGAGTCAGTTTCAGTTTGGTTAGACCTCAATTCAGCCTCCCCCATCTTTTACTCCACCGACATTCGCTTTTCCTCCTCCTCTGCTCTCAAGACCTACCACTCAAGCTCCCATATTCCCCGCTTTCTTAGGGGTTTTTACTTCACAAATGGTCATCCCCTCTAGCGGCTTTGTCCTCCCTCCGACACCGCCGATATCCTTTACTCCATCTTCTCCCAATTTTATAGTTGAACCGAGTGGGACTACTTACCCTCAAACCCCTTTTGTTTGTCCTCAAGTCAAGATACCAACTCCTTCTCCCCCCCCCCTTTTAGTTTGGAGCCACCTCCATGCACACCGACCAGGTCACACATCCTCCAGGTGTGACACTAATCGACCAGGTCACGCAGTCTCCGGGCGTGACACCCGAAGTGGTAGCACTCTTTAAGCAGCTACTGGCCAAGAATGAAGAAAAGGAGGAAGAGAGGGATGAAGATTGGGTGCCAAAGAACTTTTTGATGCCTAGAGTGGAAGCCTATTCCAGTGAGGGATGTCCTAAATCCCACATCGACATGAACGACCAAATTATACGTGTTCAAAAGATCGGGGATAAAGTTCTTGGTAAGTTATTTCCATGTACTCTGTCGGGGCCGGCGCTGGAATGGTGTAATACCCTCCCTGAGTCGACAATCCTAGATTGGAAGCTCCTTTCCAAAGCCTTAATTGGTCACTATGGTTTCAACTCGACCATGGAAACCACTATTCAACGTCTCAAGGCCATTAAGCAAAAGCAAGGAGAGACTTTTAAGTCCTATTTTAATCAGTGGATGGCCATCCAAGTGCTTCTAAAGCAGAAACTCAGTTTAAAGGAGATGATCCCAAAGCTTCTAGATAAAGCTCTCTTGTTTATCCGTAAAGAGATGGAAATCGATTCTTATGAGTCGTACACGAAAGTCTTTGAGAAGGCTAAGAAAATAGAGCGCTATGAAGAGAAAGAGAAAGCTAACAAGCTAAGAGGCGGCAAACCCTGGTTTAACAAGAGCAGCAATTTGGGAACTTTTGAAGTTGCTCCTATCCCAGCCGAGGAGAAGACTCCCACAGTTCAAGCCATAGCTCAAGAGAGCGTCTCTATAGTTCAAGCTGCACCAGTTCGGATACCTACTCAGAATGCGTTAGTCTCTCTATTGAAGCTCCCTCTTAGTGTCATTTTTACCAAGTTGCGAGAGAAGGGCATGCTTAACTCTCTTCGTGAGTATCGTTCTCCTACACCCGAGGAAAAAGGGAATTCTTATTGCTACCATGTTCAGGTAGGGCACAAAACAGATCAATGCAAACCTCTAAGTAGAGCCATTTGGCGCTTAGTAAGAGAAGGGAAAATGGATCAGCCAGCTAGGAAAACCAATGCTGAGGAGAAGCCATCACCGAGCTCGAGCATTGTGGTAGGTGCGATTAATTCCGGTCTCCTTGAAGAAATTGTGCTAACCATGGTCTTCTCTGATTCAGCTAACACCATTATGGAAGCCAATTCTATCACCAAAATTGACAAGAATCTTACGAGGTCTCTAGTGAATGAAAGAAACAAGTCATCAGCCGAACAAGTGAAAGTTCTAGATCTCATCTTGGACGATGCACCAATAGAAGCTACTAAGGATGCTTAAGCTACCAACACTGCAACTCAAGGCCCTCTGCCTGTGGAGGATGACTATCTATGATGTAATTTTATTTTCTAGTATTTAGATGTGAACAATTCTGCCTTTAAGGCATTTTAATTCAATCAAAGACTCTTGTTTTGCTTACTCGCTTGATGTTTCGCCCGATGGGTCTATACATTCATTTTATCACAAGCATAATGTGTTCACTGTTCATGATGTTCTTTAACTAAAATATATTTGAGTACATTTGACAACCTAAGATGGTAACCATTTCTAATGTCCTAACCTCTGAAAGAAAAAGAGAGATAACAAGTGCTTAAATATCGTGATAATTCTTTTTCTTGGGCATACCTACTCACACCTAGGGTTCTTCGCTAGAAAACTTAGCATCGCATTCCCACACCTAGAATAGAAAAAGAAGCTTAAGCCTTCCTTGGATAGATCCAATATGTCAATTGGTTCATCATCGGCCTCACAATTATGTGCAAGCCCATCTTCAAGCTATCGAAGAAGCATCAGCCAATTATGGAGAAGGATCATCTCCATACCACCTTCGATAGAACTAAGGCTTACCTTTTCTTTGCCCACCCATTCTCAAAATTCCCACCCTCGATAAACCATTGCTCCTTATCAATATACATCCCATTAAAATTACAAAGCTTCCCCATTTCTCTCCCTATTGACCATTCTCAGCGTGGGGGATAATATGATTGGTGAAATCAGCCTTCATCAACCAATGGACACTACTTCATCATTGTAGAAGCAGCTTACTTCTCAAAATGGGGGAAAGTTGAGCCTTGCACCATCATTATCACTGAGAGGATGGCCAAGTTCATCGAGAAACACGTCTTTGCCTGGTATAGCCTACCTTACCACATCATACCAGATAATGGGGTTTCCATTTCAAGGGGCAACAACCGATTTAATCAAGAGAAATGATTTTAAGCACTGCAAATCTTCATCATACAAACCGCGAGCTAATAGGGCAACCAAAATCGCAAACCAGTCAACCAAGAAGACTCTCTCGAAGGCTATTACCGCATATGGAGATTGGGACGGTAAGCTACGGTTTGCTCTTTAGGAGTACCAAGAAAGTGCACGATCTCCCACAAATGAAGCACCTTTCTCCTTTATCTATGGAATGAAAGTCATGCTACCGACCAAAATGGAGATGAAAACTTTAAGAGCCACGCGGGAATCCAAATCAAAAGAATCTGAATGGACAAACTAGACGTTCAAATAGCCCAATACCTCGACTAACCCTCTGGAAGCCTTAAGCACATGAACTAACAACAAATGAGTCAAGCATCAGAGGTACTCGTCAAAGGCCAATGGTCTGATTCTAAAGCGAATGAAGCCTACCAGCATCGACCCAAGGGGGAAATTCTGTCCAAGTGGGAAAGTAAAAGCACTCGACATAAGGGGCATGATTATCGATGATAATGAGCTTATAAACCCTACCAATCAAAATAGGTTGAAGCGTTATCATACCTAACCAAAAGAATCAAATCTAGAAAAGTGATACATGAAAAAAAATAAATAGAATTAATCACCCGTCGAGTGCTCCTCTACTACTCAGGCAAAAAATTAGGGTGTAGCCCGCTGATTGGTATTCTATAAACCGGTCAGGCAAAAGTTAGGGTGTAAAATAGCCCACTAGACTGAAAACCCGAAAAGGGCAGTCTAGGAAAAATTTAGGGTAAAGCGAGTCAAGAGGATGTTGGCTAGAAAACCTTTATAGGCTAGTTAACTCCAGATTTTGGGTCAATACAAATGGTTATCATCAGTATGTACTTAAAATTAATTTATTTAATGGAAATGTCATTTTACTGAATTTTTTATGTTTGTGGTTGAATGAATATATTGGGCCCTAAAGGTGAAATGTTGCAAGTAACTCGAACGTAGGATTTTGTGCAGCCAGCCTAATTCCTCAAAAGAAATAATAATAAAAGGCAAAAATCCTGATAGACTAAAAAAAGTGAGGTCCATACAAAATCCGGGAAAAGTCTGTTGGACTGAAAAACCAAAAAGGGCGGTCCAGGCAAAAATTAGGACATAAAAACGACATGGTAAACAAAGTCTGATAGGCCCAACACAATGTTTGGGTCTATGCAAAAAATTAAGACAAAGAAAGATAAAAGGTAAATGACAGCCATCAATCGCATCGAGATACCTACATCATTATCATCTAAAATCATGGTACCGAAATATCCTCTATAGCTTGGTGGACTTAAAAGGGCTCCAATTCGCCCTCTACATGTTTCTACTCCAATTTTGATCACGACCGAGCATTGTGAGTCTGCAACATCCAAATTTTCCAGAGCTGTCCTTGGTAGAATTCATTGGTAGTGATAGCGTCCAGCTGTTCGTAATCTAGAATTTTGAACTTTGCTTTATGCTCACCTTATCTCTAATATGTAATCCATCGATCATCATAGCTGATTCATTTCCTTTATCAATGAGCGATAAGGAGTGTAGTGAATAACCTTTCTCAGCCTCAATATATAGCCAAACGGCCCCATGTGTATGCAGTGACTTCCCTAATCCTCCATCGGGGGCACTACCACCTGATTTGTATGCCATATGCCAGGGGCATAACCACCTCATTTGTGTAGTTTTGTATATTCTCTCTTCAAGTAAATCAATCAAGCAAGCAATCAAGTCACTTAGATATAGAAGATGATCAGCCCAAACAACTCATGCATTCACGCATACATGCATAATATCTTGTCTATTCTTCTATGTTAGTTTCTACAGGAAATAAATTGAAGACCATTAACCTTGTATCGGAGTCTTGCAACATTACTGAATCAAAGCGTGAAAAATGTCCTTGAGCTATACATTTAACCTATGTCGTTTCTCCGGACTCCCTGAAATCTTAACTCAACTTATATTTTATTCTTCCGTTTTTATTGCTTAATTGAAGGGGCAAAAAAAATTTTCTATCTCAACAAAATCAATTAAGCAATAAAAATGCAACTCATGCCAATTACTAATGTCTGAAAACTTTCTTGACAAGTACGCTATACGGCGATCCTAGTGGTCACCTAATAAGAGAATTCAGAATTCGGATGCTGGCTCCCCAGGGTCACCTCGATGCAACCTTCCGATCTTCCAGGGGCACCTCGATGCAACCTTCCGACTCTTTAGGGGCACCTTGATACAACCTTCTGACTCTCTAGGGGTACCTCGAAGCAACCTCCCAATCCTCAAGGGGCACCTCGATACAACCTTTTAGACTTTTTAAGGGCACCTTGATGCAACTTACCGGCTCAAGAATCCAAAGTTCGAAATCCAAAATTCAAAATCTAAGATCCAAAACTCAAAACCTCAAATGGCAAACCTCAAAAGCCCAAGCCCATGCTTGGCAAACATCAAAAGCCAAAGCCCGCGCTTAGCAAACCTTATAGCCCAAGCTCGCGCTTAGTAAACCTCAAAAGCCTAAGCCCGCACTTGGCGAACCTCAAAGCCCAAGCCCATGCTTAGAAAACCTCAAAACCTGAGTCGGGGATCAACATGTTAAGCCGTCTATCCTGCCACAAATCGCAAGTCATGGTCCATTCATGTAAAACAATTAACCCATGTGAATCGCAAGCCATTTATCAGTCGAATGGGGCAAAATCAACCGAGCATTGAATTCTTCCAGACTCCCAGATATTTCTAAAATCAATTTATTATCACCTCATTTTTATTATTTATTGAAGGGGAAAAAACTTTTGTCTTGACAAAATCAATTAAGTAATACAAACGAGAAATTCAAAATGCTTCCTAATATCTCCAAACTTTCTCGATAGGCACAATCTCCTAGTCTGATGATCTTGTTAGGCATTCTCAGCTTCTTTTAGTTACGTTCTTGGCATACATTCCAGTCCAGAGATCTCTTTAGACATTCTCGGCATATGTTCCGGTCCAAGCAGGTCATTCCAGTCCAGGGATCTCATAAGATGCTCTCAACAATCTTCATAGTCCAAGGGACTCTTTTGGCACTCTTGGCAAACCCAACTGTAAGCCCAACCAGCAATCTATCTCGAATCCGAAGGGGTCAAAGGTGATACTGAATCAAAATCTCTATATCAACCTTGTTCTTGATAGATCTGTTGATGGCAGCCCTAGTAGACAACCGGTTCAAGAATCCATGACTCATGTATAACCTTCTATCCCTTGCTCTTTAGTGAGCTCACATTTGACCCGTTAAATGGTAATCTTATGAGGGGCAGCCTGTGAGCACAGGATTTTCGGTGTCACATCAAACGATGATGACTTATTACTCTAACCTTTTACGGACTAGTTGTTCTATTCTTTGATAGTCGAATCACATTTGGCAAGTACCTTTTTGATGATTTTGGACCTTTGACCGCGCTTAAAAATCATTAAAATGTGTTTAAAAATGAACCGTAATCTTTCTCTCACGAGCAGTAACTTGTTTCATAGTTTTCTCTTAAACCCAATTGTTTTTAGTGAGTCTCGTTATTTTTGCTAGATCCCAGACTCTTTGAGGTTTCCGGAATGTCAAGAATCACTTAAATCAGATAACCGTGGTGAAAGTTATACTATTTTAAATTTTTTGGCCCCGATCCCTCATTGCAGCCCCCTTTATCGCGCTCCTTGCACGGTGAACAATGCCGGGAGCGCGATTCGCGCGCCAGAGAGCACGGCTGATGGTGATAAGGCCGCGGTCAAGCCCCTTTTTTCCTTTTTATGGTACCCATTTTTATCATAAAATCGGAGTATTTGAGGAACTGATTGGGTTATTTACACATAATTGAGTCTATATAAACCCTTGAAATCATCTTTTGTAGGACTTTTAGCTAATTTTTATCAGATTAAAAAACTCATTTTTTGTGAGATAAACTTAAGAACTAGAGAGGGAAAGCTAGATAAAGGCTAAAGAATTTTTCCAAATCAGTTTCTTGTGTCTTTATCTCGTTTAATCTCTTAGATTTAAACTAAAATCTGTTAGAAATCATGGCTTAAAAATTGATTAAATAGGTTTGACTTTTCCTCAAAAACACAACCCAAATCTTCAAAATCATCAAAAGGGATCTCTCCAAGGGTTGACTTGAGTCTCCAAAGAGCATTTTCACTGCCTAGAGGTAACAAACATGAGTTCTAATCTATTTCAATTAATTTATTTCTTTGTTTTGCTGGTTTCTTAGTAGTTTTTGGGGTGGTTATCCCCGTTTATTTTGGTATTTTTGCAAGTATCTTTCTCGGTGTTTTTGGGTTATTTTCCATTCCAAGGTTGAGAAATCAAAGTTATTTTGTCATTTTAAGTCCAGATCTACTGAAATATTATGGGAATCGGCTTAAAATCTCAGTAATCTTAAGTTTTCGGGGTGTAAAACTACTGATTTTCGTCCGTTTGGCATTTTCCCGGTTCTACCGCTCCAACGACGCATCAACCACTGCAACGGCAGTGGTTGAATTGCCATGGCAGCGGTTTAGATGCCCGTCCCAGCTGTTGGACTGACAAAAATGCCAAAAGGTCTTTGTTTTGCGTTTTTGGCCCTGTTATATCTTTTTCTTGCATTTTTTACTCGGATTTTCACCTAAAAAATTTCCAAAAAATCACACATAATCTGGAATTGAATGTTTTTTCTATTTTTATAATTTATTAATTATTTAATTGGTTAAATGTCCATTTAATGGCTTAAAATTGGCTTATTCACCAAGTAAATGCCTAAAAAATCTTTTTATCTTAAATAAAAATTCCAAAAATATTTTGTAAATATATTAATTGATTTTAGGGTGTTTAGCTTATTTAATTAATTATTAGGTTGCTTAGATATTTATTTAATGGCTTAATATCGCGTTTTTAATCCGGAAAATTCCCAAAAAATGGTTTTCTCCTCTTTGTGATTTAATTTTCTGCCTTATATTTGTTTATGCATCATTTGTGATTGTTCGTCTGTGATTTGCTATCTTTGGAGCTATTTCGGGGTTGGTAAGCTCGGTTGGGACCTGATATCGGTCTTCCTTTATTTATACATTTTATTTTCCCGCACTAGAAAAATGTATAAGTATTTATAAAGCTGTGTAATAATTATTTATTTGCTTTATTTATCGCTTTATCGCATGATTCGCCGCATGATGTGTGGAATATTATAACTGAAAGTTCTAATTACGAGGATTTAAATCGCATAAGAACTAAAGTCGCCTTTATTAAAACGTAACTGGTTTGATTTAATAAATGAAAAGTGAGCAACATCATCCGAACTCGGAATCTCTATTTTAAGGTATGGTCTAACCATTCGGTGGGAATATCGTACCCAAATTCCTGGTAGAGTTAAATCAGGTAGCGACTCTATCTTAAAATACGGGATTTTGGGTCTCATATCTCTTAACATTTAAATTGGATCTAAAAATCAACTTGAACATCATTTTCATCAATGTTTTTATCACGCCCTCTAAAATGAGGATCAATCCTTCAGCCCGCTTCGTCGCGCTTATTTTTCCGTCATATGGAAAAAGGTCGCCCACTCACAGGAGAAATTCTTACTCCTGGACTTACCTTGACATAGTCACAAATTGGTGCTCGCTCCAATCACCAAGTGGAGCAATTTTGGGAAAATCTCACGATTTTCCAAATTTTGGTTGTACATAGTTTGCCTAAGTATAAGGGAAAGGTTGTGTGACGTAACCTTTTTGGAGACATGTTTCTTTTTAGCTTTAATATTATACTTAATTGCTAGATATTTTTAATTGTTTCCTAGATATGGCTTTTTGAATGTGAGATTTGATCTCCTACTTTTCGGGTAGTGGTTGACAACTAATATCCTACTTACTTTTTGATCTCACACGCCCAGCCCCATACCGTACCCCATATCTCTTACTTTTTGCTTTTTACTTTTTGCCTAACCCCTACTTTGCTAGACTTTTTTTTTTGTACTTAATTTTAAATTAAAGTTACTTTTTGTCTTCTTTACTTTTTACTCTAGTATTTTTCTTTTATATTAGTATTACTTTTTATATTTTAATTGGTTAAGAGTATTTTAAGTTTTTTTTAGGTTTTTAAAAGTCTATTGTTTTTGTCTTTTGGTTAATTAGGGTTGTTTTTTTTTTCAAGTCAAATCTTTTGAAACCCTTTTTCCATCTCTGAATTTTTTTTTGGCTTTATCTTGGTTTAGTTTAATTTTTTTTTCTTTTCCTTTGATATTTTTCATTAACTTTTAATATTTTAATATTTTAATATTTTATAGGTCTATCACCATTCTCTACTCCCACATGCCACTTACTTCCTCTCCATTTAAGTTGGGTAATTTGATTTTCAAAATTCAAAATCTTACCACCCAAAATTTTTTTTACTTGTTCAACTTCCCATGCACTTTCACTCTGAGCAGCAAATTCAGAATTTCAAAAGTTGAAATCACTTCATACTCCTCTTTTCACGTCACCAAGTAATCATAATTTTTTATTATTTTCTTTTTTCTTCTCCATCACTATACTTTCCCTAAACCAACCCTTCACTTTTCTCACCGTTCACATCTCTTCTTCAAAACGCCTTACCATCTAACTCTCAAATTTTTTTTACAACCATGGTAAGAAAGAAACAAACCACCCATATTCCAGCACCACAACCCGTCTCCTCTGCCGATATTTCTCAAAATACCTCCAACCAACTCACTCGACCACCAAACAATTCTAATCTCACTGCCATAGAGCAAAAACTCTCAAAAATCACTACCTTCACCTCTAAGGAAGAGCTTGAATGGAACGGGATCTTGAGCAAAGTCGAGTTTCAAGCACCTTATTCCATTGATTGGGAGACCTTGCAAATACTTAGGTTAAGTGAAGAAGTTGAACGCCTCCTCACCAACGCCAGCCTCATGAAGTTTCCTACAGTCAATGAGCCTTCTTACGGAGAACTCTCACTCGAGTTTCTTACTACTTTCCAATTGAACCCCAAAATCTATACTAATGATGACCCAGGTAGATGCAGTTTTTGCCTATTGGGGCTCAAGAAACTTGTGTCTACTATTGAGTTTAATACTTTTTTAGGAGCAATTGATGAATTAGATTATCTGAGTGAAACTCTTGCTGATTAACCCCACAGATTATGATGAAAAAGCCTTTTGGAAAGAAATTACTTTGAGAGATAGCTATCTTGAAAATAACGATTCTGATTTTTTAATCAAGACGGTCTATCATCTCTTGTAAAAATTTATGGTTGGGACTATCTTTGGGAGAAGTAATCAATAACTGACCTATTTGCTTTATGGTTTATGAAGAAGGGGAGGAAAATGAATGTTGGGGTCTGGTTTGCCAAATATGTACATGATATGTGCGTCAAAAAGCTGGGAAAGCTCCTTTGTGGTGGCCCAGTCATAACTCTAGCTAAACATATTTTCAAGACTTTTCTGATGTGGGCTTGACCTTGGAGTGTACTACTGATCCTATGGTGGACAACAACTTAATGAGAATGCATGTTTGTGTGAAGGATGATGAAACAGGTGAATATATGCTTCATACAAAGGGGGAAAAGTTAAGGATTGAACTTGCCCTAAATTTGAAGCTGGAAAAATAAATCAAGAGAGGAAAGGTCACTACAAAGAGGAACGCTTCTGCCTTTACTGTTATGGAAGACTTGACCCTTTCTCAGAGTGAAAAATTGAGGCAATATGAAAGGGTAGGGAATATAACTGTCTGAGAAATTTGTTTGATGACTTCCCAAATGCAAGATGCCCTGAATTGTTGCCTATCTGATAATGTCTCCCTCAAAGAGAAAGGGAATGAACTGTGTGCAAAAATTGAAGTAGAGCATGAGGAAAAGACAGAATAGAGAGTGAGGCCATCAACAAAAATCAGGAAGAAGCTTTCCCTTGTTGTTGAGGATATAAAGGGGGTGAGGATGTCTCATCCCAAATGAAGGAAGCTTAAACAACTTATCTCTCTCCCTCCCGAGTGAATGGTACATAGACAGTTTCCACTACCTTATCTTTTGCTAATTGTCCATTTACTTTTTCTTGCTTTAACTACTTTGCATATTATGCTTTGTGATAAATTGCCATACTTTGGGGATAAAGCTTTATTTACATTTAGGGAAGGTTTTAGGGACAAACTGTGACTGCCTGTTTTGACTGCCTGATTTCCTGCACAGCCTACTATTGAATTGTTTTGACTTAAAAATGTTGTGATGATGATATTTTGATGGTTATATTGCTGAATTGGCTGATACTCTACTGATTTGTGCTAATTTTGTATAATTTTTTTTGAATTTCACTTAAAAATTTGCCATATTTAAACTCGTCTATCTGAGGTAGTCTGCTATGTGCATTATTGTTGCCTGCTGAGTTTGAAATATGAGAGTCTGTTTGATTTGGAAATCTTGTAGTTAAGTGTAAATATGCAGAATACAATTTGAGGATTTGTAAAGTCTTAACTAAATAATTTCTTAAGGCTCGATAAGATTATTGGTCCCTATGCGTACACTCAATGAGTCAGAGGGGGGTTGAATGACTCGCTCAAGAACTTAATAAACTTCTTCGCGATAATATTGAGCTCCACTAAGTAGGTCAGCTGGCTGAGTAAAATTCAGGAAACACTTCAAAGTAAAGAACATTGAGATTTTTATACTAGTTCGGCAATCTATGCCTACATCCAATCCCGAGAGAGTGTCTCGGCTTTAATCCACTAATCTTAACTCATTTACCCTAGGCGGAGAAGCCTTTCACAAATTCCCCAATTATAGTAAGTACCCTCCAAACTGCAATCGTTCACCCGCTGAGTAGAATACCTTCTTTTATTAGCAACTCAATAAGAGTCTAAACAAGAGTTGGAGTCAACTTATAAAATGTTGATCCAGTAACAATAATTTGATATTACAATTGAATGATCTATTCTATTCTCTCTTATTCTAAAGCAGATTCTCGCTGAGTAGATGATTTCTTGCTTGAACTTCTTTAAAGCTTAGAAATGAACAGAGTTTTAGCTTTTGAGAAATTCAGGTGTAATCACCAAGTTATAACGCTTGCCTTCTTACTCCTTTTATAGATGGATTGAGAAAGTAGCTGTTGAACTTGCTTTGGCATCTTTTGAAATTGATAGCTCATCTATTCACCCGTTGATTCGTCAAATCAATCTGTTAAGAGATAGAATCACACCATTGTGAGATAGAAAATCAATCCGTTAGATTGAGATTCGAGCTTCAATTTGAAGCCTTATCGTTTGATGCCAGTCTTCTATTAGAGAGAACTCGCCCTGACTTGCCACGTGTCAATTTCACATTCCCTCAGGTAATCTGACAATTTGCAGAGTGTGCGATACGATGTTGTTGATCTGCAGAATTACCTAAATTGGCAAATGACTTTTTGCAGCTTGATTGTGGAAGGCTTTGTCCTTTTCTTCATTAAACTGGGTCTTGTCAAGGCATTAATTCTTTTTGTCTTTGTCTCTTTAATGTCCTACAAAAAGCAACACTAAAAGCAAAGATCCCATTTCACCTTAAATGGTAAAGTCAGTACCTTTGACAGACATAAAGTAACTCAGGGAAATAGTATATCATAAAGCACAGCTGAAACAAAATCTAAATATCAAGCACTGAGTGAATATTACTTAGTCAGCGACTAATATAGATACTCAGCCTAGAACACTCAGAGTTAAACTAGAGAACTAGGTCAGCGGAGAATTGACATTCTACCCTCGAATACAATAAGTCACATATGACCATAGATTATTTATTTTAACATCATTATTGATTTAATTAACTCAACCTGAACTTAATTGTTATGATCAAAAACTTAAGCACCACTGAGTCAGCCACTGAGTCAGTCAAGCTTGTGCTTGGTTTAATAATCTCCCCCATTTTGATCAATGGTAATTAACAGAGTAAGAATTAAATCAATAAGATATCTAGATCAGAGTTACCTTATACTTATGCTTGATATGACTCTTTTTAGCATCTTCAATTTGCTCTGATTGAGTGCTAACTCCCCCATAATCCTTGACTTTTATGATTTCAGCACTCCTTAACACTTCTCTTATATTTCTACAATCAGATCAACACATATATATGCAGCAGAAAATATAAGAAGTTAAGAAGATCTTAACTTAGAACAGAATAAGTAATCTTTTCATTTAAATATAACTTGAGTACAGACAATGAAGAGTTAATCTATACTAAGTTTTATAATCAGCACTAAAGATTACAAATAATTCTATTCTACTTAGGCATTGGTGGTCCACCAAGATTAGCTCGCCTCTCTTTATAAACCTGCTGATACCATTTTGATTTCTTTTCCTAGGGCAGCTCAATCTCCTTGCCTTTCCTCTTTCTTGTCTTAATATATTCTTGCTGAATGCGCTCTAGATTCTTGGATAAATTATATGAGAATTCAGCTACCCTCTGATCTCTCTCTCTCCTCTTGCTCACGCTTCTTGCAATCATTCTCCCCCATTGCCATTGCATCCAAAATGGCTTGAGTTTGACAATCAAACAAGCTCAGAGAATCTTCAAATGTATTGAGCTAACTATAGATGTTGGAGAAAAAATTCTGCGCTACTAGCTCATAGATTTCTTGCTAGATGGCGTCCTATTCTCTAAGAAAAGTGCAGAGACCAACCAGAGAATGAGATTGTGATTGATTGACCTGGCACTGAGCTTTAAGGCCTTCCTTAGATATTTGGGTGAGACTGGCCAGAGCCTTAGCTTGATTATTTTCTCTGAGGATTTGCTCTAGCATAGGAGTGCTTCTGATGTGAGTAGTGACTTTTTCATGTATCTGATCAATTGTTTGGCCATCATTGATGATGTTTTAATAAACATTCTTGATTTGATCATGAATGTGACCAAGTTTCTGATAAAGCGAAGGTTCTTGTTCAGCATCTGCCATTACAGTATCACTATTAAGATCATCAGATATATTCAGCCTCTTCAAAGCTCTTAGCACTTCTCCCTCTGAGTCCTTGACTCCCTTCAAAATATCTCCTCTCATCTGAGTCAACATAGTTAAGTTTCCTTCCTTTGAGACAACTGTAATTAAAGCATTGATGGAATTCATAACTGCATCTAATTTAGATTAGTTGGCATCATTCTCCTTTCTCAAAATGTTGTAGCCACTCAGAACTTTTGGCATTGCTTCCAAGAGGGGATTGAATTTGTCTAACATGGAATTCCTAAAATACCTCTCCTCATACAGAACTCTACAGTTGCTTTCAAAAATTTTCTTCATCTTTTCTTTAAGCTCTGCAACCTCCATCTTTAGATAGTCTGCCTTTCTACCTACAACATTTA
Organism: Euphorbia pulcherrima; assembly: GCA_947683365.1. NCBI lineage: Eukaryota > Viridiplantae > Streptophyta > Magnoliopsida > Malpighiales > Euphorbiaceae > Euphorbia > Euphorbia pulcherrima. The sequence goes on from CANTUS010000004.1 coordinate 35,238,425, forward strand.
ACAAGGGCAAAATGTGTGATATAATAGCCTTGAGCAGTGAGAACTAGGTAGGGACTAATCTAATATGGGCTTTCATCTCCTTAGTAGCTTCAACAAACCCTTACATTGGCTCAACAGCCTTTGCAAGTCTCCTCAGGACCTCCTTAGACATTAGAGATTTAGCTATTTTAGTATCTACTTTAGCATCTGTCATAAGTTCTAAAATCTGGCTCTCCCCATTCTCCTTATATCTTCTAATAGCTCAGCCTGGGGGTTTAATTTGGGTTGTGGTTGTAGGTGTTGAGGTGGTTGTTGTTGTGGTTGTGGAATCTCTTCAATGATTGGAGACCCTCTGATAATGGGTCCTTCTAATAGCAATTGTTCTCACATAGGAGATCCAACGGGTGAGAGGTATGGAATGATGGTTGTTTGGTCAGAGTTTGGGCTATTTGATTGGTCAGAGGTGGATGTGGATGGTTTTGGGTTTCTGGTAAAGGTAGGGCAAATATGGGTGTAGGTAAGAGTGGTGTTTCATTAGATTGGTGGAACAAGAATGGCTCATGGTTCTCCTCTTCCTTCTCATTAGCACCTTCAATAGCATTGACGTGAGCCTAAGATTGCTCAGTCAGTTGAGCTCCCTGCCTAACTGCAGCTTCTTTATCCTCCTTATCCTCCAAATCTCGTTCATCCTCATCAATTACTACCTTTATCCTCTTTAGCAACCCTCTCTTCCTCTCCTTCCTTGCTTTCTTATAGCTTCTTCAGCAGTCAAACTGATATATTGGTCTGACTCAAGCATATTAAATTCAATAGCCTGCACTTCCACTACTTTATCCTCTTCCTGCTCTTCTTGATCCTCTATCCCTTTAAGAGCTCCTATCATCTCTTCTACTACTTCAGTAACTTCTTTTTCAACAAGGCTAACTACTACTAATTGAAGAACTTTCTCAGTCTTAGCCATAGCTCTTGCTGCTACTTCCTCAGCCTTTCTCCTTATCTCAGCCTCCAGATCCTCCTGCCTCTTTCTAATCATTTCCTCCTCAGTAGCCTTTAACTTCTCAGCTTCTTCTAGATCCTGGACTATGCCAGTTCCTTTCTTTACCATCAGCTTCTTCTTGGGTTGGCCTACTTGGGGTACAGGAACTGTTATAGCTTTCTGTCCTTTAGTAGTCACTCCATCCAACTAAGCTTCTTCACTCTTCCTCTTTTTCTATCTCTTCAGAGGCATCTCCTCTCTTAGTTCTTTCTCAACATTTCTCTCTTCTTCCTTTTCCTTAGGAGTCAACTCACTAGGCTTCTCTTCCTTAGTTCCCTTAGTGGATCTGGTCTTCTTGGGAACAGAGATAACTATAGGAATTGAGCTCGCTGAGCTTCCTTTCTTCACTTCCTTTTTAGAGTCTCTTCTTACTTCCTTTTTACTCCCCTTCTTCTCAGCTACATCCTCTCCTTTTTCTACTCTGAGCTTGGTAATCCTCTCAAGCTCACTAGCCACAGAGGCATCCAAAGTCATATCGTCCTCTTTTGGCTTAATAGGCCTCATTGTCATTATAGCTTTTGGATCCTTGGTTTTGACTTCCCCCTTCTTCAGCTTTATGTACTTGATGTTGTTGGGCTTTTCATTACACCCCAATCCATGAAAATCAGCATTGCTTAAGATTTTGGATTCAATCACTTTCAGATTGATTTTGCTCCTCAGAGCCCATCCTTCCAAGTCTAACTCATATGCCCTGCATATCTCCATCACTAAATGTCCATATACCATGTGCTTAAACACCTTTAAGAACCTGTGAAAAAATGCTAAGGGCCAATTTATGCACATTCCATGAGTCAGAATATAAATGAGGACTCTCTCAAACTTTGAACAACTACCTGTTGAGCCTGTCTTAGGTAAGTACAAGCTCATGTGCCTGCTTCCCCTCCTTAGTGAACATTGATGCTATAGTTCACCTGCTTTATAGTCAGTGGGGACCTCATAATCAATAGGTATGTCCACATGCTCCTCATTCTTGATGATTCGCATCCTCAGGCCTCTCTCGCGCATTCCCAGCAACCCGGCTAACAATTTGGGGGTAACATACACTTTTCTCCCCATCGAAGTAGTTACAAAAAGATCCTTCTATCCTTTAACTAGGTGAATTTCATGAAAGAATCTCATCACAACTTGCTCGTAGCAACCACTGGGTATCTCCAAAAAACCTCTCAAATTATGTTAGTTTGCCCACTTCCCAAATCTCTCATCACTGGAGAAACTGAGCATATCTACTATAGTTGGTGGCTCCACTTCAGTTCCTCCCATAAAACACCATTTTGACGGAATATATTTGGTTTCTGTGGGAATGAACAAATCTTCCCTCTTGTTAATTCCAACCGCCACTTAAGCCTTGTGATCCCTTATAGTGACCCAACATGTATTTTTATCATTCTTCACAAACAGAGGTTCCTCACCAAAAGATTCAGATGATCTTTCGGATGTACTCGCCATTAGAATAGCTTGAAGAAAGTTTGAGAATTGGGGATTTTGAGAAAGAAATTGCAAAAGAAGAAATTTGGTAAAGTAACCTTTCCTCTTTCTAAATTTCTCCTTAAATAGACAAAGTCTCTTTGTTAAGCCCTGCAAACCTACATGTATGACTCACAATCCATGGTCATAAGATTTAACAGTGAGATTACACAGAGTTTATCATAGGATTAATGAAGGCGAGAAACACGGGATAACTACAACTGAATATGGATTGTTTCATAACTTGCTACCATTTCTATCAGTTTTGAATTTGAAAGAAAACCGGTGATAATTTAATAACGTGTCCAAAATTCAAGCGCCAAAAAGAAATACTTAAACTAATTTGCAGAAGCTCAGAGTATGCCCTAATTTGGTCAGCTTCAGAATTAGTCAGCGAGAAATGTATTTCTTCAGATTGGATTGGACATTTTGATTAGCTCTCTCAAAGTGTTGAACTGATCCTTTCTAATAGGCTTTGTTAATATGTCAGCTCATTATTCTTTAGTAGGAATGTATCTGAGCTTGACTTCTCTTTATAGCATATGATCCCTTATAAATTGATGTCTAATATTGACATGCTTCATCCTGCTATATTGAATTAAATTTTTGGATAGGTCAATTGTGCTCTTGTTGTTATACATGACTTCAAGACACTTATACTTTATTCCATAGTCCTCCAATTGCTGCTTGATCCATAGCAGTTGTGCTACACAACTTCCTGCAGCCATGTACTTAGCCTCAGCTACATTAGAGTCACAGAAGTTTACTTCTTATTGTACCATGTTACTAGACAATCACCAAGGAAATGACATCCTCCTATGGTGCTTTTCCTTTCAATTTTGTCTCTTCCATAGTCAACATCAGTGTATCCTCTTAGAGTGAAATCTGCATTACTTGGATACCATAAACTTGCATCAATAGAGCGTAGTAAATACATGAGAATTCTTTTAATAGTAGCTAAGTGAGATTCTCTAGGGTCAGCTTGATATCTTACACAATAACATACAGCATATTGAACGTCAGGCCAACAAGCAGTTAAGTAAATTGAAGAACCAATAATACCTCAGTAGAGCTTACTCTCTACAGGTTTACCTTCCTCATCTTTACTCAGAATTGTATCAGTGGCCATGGGTGTTAACATAGGCTTTGCTTTATCTATGTTAAACTTCTTGAGTACTTCTTTGGCATACTTAGCTTGGCTGATGAAAATTCCATCTTTGCCTTGCTTAATTTGCAAACCAAGAAAAAATTAAGCTCTCCCATCATTGACATTTCAAACTCTTTATTCATCTGCTAGCTGAACTCTTTACATAGTTTTCATCAGTTGCTCTAAATATGATGTCATTAACATAGATTTGGACAAGCAACACATCTTAATGCTTCTTCTTGATAAACAGGGTTGTATCTGCTTTTCCTTTAACATAACCTTTGTTGAGTAAAAAGTTAGTCAGTCTCTCAAACCAAGCACTTGGAGCCTGTTTTAGTCCATATAGAGCCTTCTTCAGCTTGAAGATATGATCTGGAAATTTTAGATCTTCAAAGCTTGGGGACTGTCTGACATAGAATTCCTCTTGAATGTAACCATTGAGAAATGCACTCTTAATAACCATTTGAAACAACTTGAAGTTCATATGAGATGCAAAAGCACAAAGAATTCTTATGGCTCCAAGTCTTGCTACTGGTGCAAAGGTTTCTCCGTAGTCAATGCCTTGTTATTGATTGTAGCCTTGAGCAACTAATCTGGCCTTATTTTTTACAACATTACCAGCTTCATCTAGCTTGTTCTTGAAAACCCATTTGGTTCTAATGATTGACTTACCTCTGGGTTTCTCCACCAAATCCCAATTACATTTGTCATCAAACTCAGCATCTTCAAACTTCTTTGGTTCAATCAATGAGACAAATACTGAATGACTCATCATTCCATTCAGTTGACCTCTAGTCAGCACTGGATTTTACACACTATCAAGGATCTTCTCCACTGTGTGATCTCTCCTTGCTTTGACTTCTCAAGGTAGATCAAGATCAGATCATTGAGCTATTGTAATTGGTTGAGCATTAACATCATCACCAAAGTTGATTGATTGCTCCAAGTTAACTTCATAATCTTCTTTATCTAATACTAGATTAGGAATTACAATGGGCTGACTGACTGATCTGCTAACTTGTTCCTTTTGCTTTTCATCATCACTGGCTTCTCTACCTGCACTATTAGTCTTATTAAAATCTGCATGCATGGACTCCTCTAAGATACCAGTTCTCTTGACATACACTCGGTATGCCCTACTGTGTGTTGAGTAACCTAGAAAGATCCCTTCATCAGCCTTGGGGTAAAATTAAGCCAATTGGTCTATAGTGTTTAATATGAAGCATTTACAACCAAAGGCCTTGAGATGACCAACCTTGGGCTTGCGCTCCTTACAAATTTCAGAAGCAACTTTGTTCAAAACTGGGTGAATTAAAACCCTGTTTAGAATATAACAGGCTGTGTTAACAGTTTTTCCCTAGAAATACTTTGGTAGATTGTTACCACTCAGCACAGAATGACCCATCTCCGCAATAGTGTGATTCTTTCTCTCAACAACCCCATTCTTTTGAGGTGTATGAGGGGCAGAAAAATTGTGGTCAATACCATGCTTAGAATAGAATTCCTTAAACTGCCTGTTTTCAAACTCTCTTCCGTGGTCACTACGGATTCTATTAATTTTAAGGTCTTTTTCATTCATAATCTGGGTAACCAACCTAGAGAATGATTTAAATGTTTTATCTTTGCTTGCTAGCAAGATAATCCAAGTGAACATGGTCAGATCATCTACAACCATAAGGGTGTATTTCATTTCACCTAGACTTGTTGCCATAACTGGCCTAAACAAATCCATGTGTAGAAGATCAAGGGGACGAGAAGAAGATATATCAGCTAATTATTTAAAGGTATTCCTAAATTGTTTCCCAAGTTGGCATGCTGAGCAGAGTCTATCTTTTTCAAAGGCTAGATTGGGTAATCCCACAATAAGTTCATTTCTGGCTAATTTGGACAGATTGGTCATATTGATATGTCCTAACCTTATGTGCTATAGCCATGAGTTTTCCTCCTTATAAACTAAGCATATATCATTGGAGCCAGGGGATAAATCAATCATATAAACATTATTAATTCTAGGAGCGTAAAGAATAGTTTGGTCAGAGTTACCATCAATGACTGAGCAGCTCGTCGAGTCAAATATCACTTTTTTACCATTGTCACACAGTTGAGCAACGCTTAGCAAGTTGAACTTCAGGCCTTTCATAAGAGACACATTATCAATTGAAGGCTTGACTCTTACAGTGCCATTGCCAACAATCTTTCCTTTTTTGTTGTCTCCAAAACTGACACTTCCATTCCTTCTTCGCTCCAATGGGATGAATTGCTTTTCATTATCTGTCATATGCCTCGAGCATCCACTATCCAACTATCATATTCTTCTATCATCAGTGGATCTCAGGCTCACCTGCAAAATAATTAAGTCTTCTTAAGTACCCATGCCTTTTTCTAGCTGGGTCCTCCCTTGTTAGTGGTGGTCATCCTTGACCAGTCATATTCATCATAGTAACCATTTTTGTGTCTACACATGACTGTTTCATGTCTTCACTTTCCACAAAAATTATAAGCAGCCTTAGTATTAGGCCTATTCACTTTACTCTTTTGAGAAACCTTCTCAGAATGGTGAGTAAAGTTACTCCAAGTATCCCTACTAAGTTGAGGAGGGACCTGCACCTTTTTTAAAGCTATTAATTCAGTAGCTAGCTCATCCAATTTCTTAGAGAGTTTGCTATTATATCCATTTTAGTACTCAGCTTTTTCCATTAGGTATAGGATGTCAAGAGATGTAGAAGAGTTGACATCTTCTAGATCATCACACCTCATCTGGAGTACTTGGATGTATTTGGCTGACTTCTTAGTCAAAATAATAACATCATTAAGTACTATGGCAAGCTCATCAAAAGATAAAGGGGGTTCAGAATTTACCTCAGTTTGTTTTCCCTTGTCTCTGCTATGGTCAGCTGATTTATTAGCAGCGAAAGTAGATAGTTGGTCAGCTGACTCTGAGTTGGGTTGATCATCTTTAGCCATAAGACACACATTAGCAGAATCTTGTGCCTCTTTATCTAATGATGATGACTCCTATTCAGAGTCACTCTAGGTAGCAGCAAGGGCCTTCTTACTCTTTTTCTTCTTGAACTTGTCCTTCTTAGCTTTAGGATAGCTCGACTGAATATGCCCTTTCTCACCACATTCAAATCATTTGATATCTTTGTTATGCTCTCTGTTGAACTCCTTTTGTGGCTTTTCTTTTGCTCCTTTCTTGTATTTGATCGGCCTTCTAAGTCTTTGGAAATTCTTATCTTTCTTCAAGAATTTGCCAAAATTCATGGCCATTAGTGCTATCTCTTCTTTCCAATCCTCAGGATAATCTTCCTTAGTGGAATCTTCATCATTGTTAGCTTTAAGGACAACAAATCTACTTGAGCTTTCTCTTTCCTTGTGCCTTTGCTTCTTGGACTCATCTTCATATTGCTTGAAGGACATCTTATAAGTCAGCAGAGTTTCAATCAGCTCATCAAACTTATAGGTCTTCAAATCAAGAGCTTCTTTAATAACACTTTTCTTAGCATCCCATTCCTAAGTCAAACTTCGCAAGATCTTCTTGACAGTCTCTTCTTTTGTGAAGTTCTTGCCAAGCCTTTTCAACTTATTGACAATATTCATGAACCTGGTGTTTATGTTGGAAATAGCCTCCTTTAGTTTCATATGGAAACATTCATAATCCCTCATAAGGATATTGATCTTAGACTCTTTCACCTTGCCAGTACCTTTATAAGTTACTTCCAACTTCTTCCATATCTCTTTTGCAGTTTTATATCCTGAAACGCGATTAAACTCAGTTGCATTATGAGAGCAATGGAGATAGTTGATAGCAGCTGCATTTTCCTTCAGTCTGACCAAGTCATGATTGTCCCACTCATCGGAGTACTTTTCTAATTTTACTCCATTCTTCACGATAGTGGCAATATATGGCCCTTCAACAATAGCCATCTAAGCATGCATACTTTGTGATTGGATGAAATTCTTCATCATTTTCTTCCAATATGTATAATGCTCTCCATTGAACATAGGAGGCTTGGTGACTAACAAGCCTTCTGGCAGAATATAAGTTTGGGCCCTTCCACTGGATTATCCTCCTTTGTACGCCATTGTCTTTATCTCAAGATTGTAAAATCTTTAAAATGAGAATAGCTCTGATACCACTTATTGGTCTCTATGCATACAATCAATTAGTTAGAGGGGGTGAATGACTCGGTCAAGAACTTAGTAAACTTTTTCGCGATAATATTGAGCTCCGCTAAGTAGGTCAGCTGGCTGAGTGAAATTCAGGAAAAAATTCAAAGTAAAGAACACTGAGATTTTTATACTGGTTCGGCAACCTGTGCTTACATCCAGTCCCGAGAGAGTGTCTCAGCTTTAATTCACTAATCTCAACTCTTTTACCCTAGGCGGAGAAGCCTTTCACAAATTCCCCAATCACAATAAGTACCCTCCAAACTATAATCGCTCACCCACTGAGTAGAATACCCTCTTTTATTAGCAACTCAATAAGAGTCTAAACAAGAGCTAGATTCAACTTATAAAATGTTGATCCAGTTATAATTATCAGATATTACAAAATAATTGTCTATTCAATTCTCTCTTATTCTAAAGCAGATTCTTGCTGAGTAGTTTCTTTCTTGCTTGAACTTCTTTAAAGCTTAGAGATCTGAGCAGTTGCTATATGTCGATTTCTCATTCCCTCTGGTAATCTATTTTAGTCCATATAGACTTTCTTTAGCTTGAAGACATGATCTGGAAATTTTGGATCTTCAAAGCCTGGGGGCTGTCTGACATAGAATTCCTCTTGAATGTAACCATTGAGAAATGCACTCTTAACATCCATTTGAAACAACTTGAAGTTCATATGAGATACAAAAGCACAGAGAATTCTTATGGCTTCAAGTCTTGCTACTGGTGCAAAGGTTTCTCCATAGTTAATGCCTTCTTGTTGATTGTACCCTTGAGCAACTAATCTGGCCTTGTTTCTGACAACATTACTAGTTACATCTAGCTTGTTCTTGAAAACCCATTTGGTGCCATTGATTGACTTGCCTCTAGGTTTCCTCATTAAACTGGGTCTTGTCAAGGCATTAAATTTTTTTGTCTTTGTCTCTTTAGTGTCCTATAAAAAGCAACACTAAAAGTAAAGATCCCATTTTACCTTAAATGGTAAAGTCAGTACCTTTGACAGACATAAAGTAACTCAGCGAAATAGTATATCCTAAAGTACAGCTGAAGCAAAATCTAAATATCAAGCACTGAGTGAATAGTACTTAGTCAGCGACTCACGTAGATACTTAGCCTAGAACACTTAGAGTTAAACTAGATAACTAGGTCAGCAGAGAATTGACATTCTACCCTCGAATTCAATAACTCACATATGACCATAGATTATTTATTTTAACAACATTATTGATTTAATTAACTCAGCCTGAACTTAATTGTTATGATAAAAAAACTTAAGCACCACTGAGTCAGCCACTGAGTCAGTCAAGCTTTTGCTTGGTTCAACAAAGATGTTTAAGGTGTTTAAATTTCAAACTTTACTTCAAAATGATAGCCTAAATCAAATATATAACCCATGTCTTAGTGAGAACTTGAGCCTGGAGATTGGTTGACAAATCATTTGCTTGATTTTCTTATTGAGGGGACAAATTTTTCATGTCTAGTTAGAACTTGCCTTGGGAAATGCTTGAGATACATGTTATAGTATGCTACTACTTGTCAAGACCACCATTGAATGTTCATACTAAATGATTAAGGCATTAGATTCACACTCATTAGCCAAAAGCCCAACCTCTCATACATTTACCCCTAGATAACACACTTTGAGCCTTAACCTTTTGTTTTCTTACAACACATCATTCACCAACAACCTTCACTTTAACTTTCCAAACACCCTTGGTTTCTAATTATGATTAACATCATTAGAAGAAATGCAAAGAGAAATATATTTGAAGACTTTTACAAGCCGAATGCATAGGAAGGCACCATGGAAGAAGTCGTAATCATCAAATGAAAACTTTAGAAGAGCTCTTTGTGTTTTATGTAAGATCTTTATTGAAAAAAAAAGAACAGAAAAAATAAATAAATATAAAAAATATAAAGAAAGAGAAAAAGAAAAAGAAAAAGAAATGGAACATATTTATCATTAATATGTTGGTAATTTTTTAAGCACGAATAAAGACCTTCTTCAAGTTGTTAAATTCAAGGAAAGACTTTGTACTTCATTTTTAAGGTTTTCTCAGTTGATCAAGGGACAGTCTGCTTAATCAAGAGAAAGTTTGCATAAACATCATTGAATCTTAGTTAGAAACTTTTCACACGAAAATCACCTTTTCCATTTCCCTAACCTTAGCCCAACATTACAACCCTTTAAATACCTTTTGATGGTATGATCATTCAATAATTTAGTGGTGGAGATTAGACCGAGAGGCAAGTATATGGTCTAGACCGTGTTAGGTTTGTTGAATGAGGAAATTATTGAAAATCACCCTAAACACCGAAAGTGAGTGCATCCTTGGTAAGGCATTTTGATTTATGTGCTATTTTGTTGAAGTAAGGGCTTTAATTTATACACTTTGCAAGTTGTATTTGGAAATTTAGAATTCCTAGGCTAAGATTTTCCTTATCTTGAAATTAATTTTTGATTTTGCTCTTGACTGCTCTTTTCCAAATTATGCATGAGTTGCTTGTTTCAAATAAAGTAGATGCTTTTATTTTGCACATGGTAAATTGCTTGAGGGCAAGCAATGTTCAAGTATGGGGGAATTTGATAAGTCAAATTTAGTAGCGTTTTGGTGTTGATTAAATGCATAAATTATGTAAAGAAATTCAGCTTTTAACCTTTGTTTGAGAATAATTACAGGAAGTCGGCAGATTTGGGGAAAGTCTCAGTAAATCTAGGAAGGCAGAACGGTAGGCAAAAATATTGCAGGAAAAAGATGGAGAAAAAGATGGAGTAAAGAATTGAGCAAAAATCCTTATAGCTAAAAAAGCAGGCTGATATGACATTAGGCATGTGGGAGAGAGAGACATAAGGTAGAAGTACTTTTTGACTTTTGACAAAAAGCTTATTTTAGAAGATTGACTTTTGCTTTTGGACAAAAAATATCTTCTTTCTTTTTTTAATATTTTATTTTTAGACCAGTGGTAGATTTTATATAAACTTCATATCTCTCATTGGTGGTTACACTTGAACTTAACCAGCCATTATAACTCTTATTTTCTCTCTATTTTGGCCATTAATAGAGTTCATGTATTTATTCACTATGAAGTGTGAGTAGTTTTCCAGCAAGTAGAGACTGTCCCAGCAGGCTATCTAAGAATTCCTCCATAACAAGGTAATGTATTAAATGCTTGTATTTATTTGGTTGATTGTGTGATTGAGTATTTATTGTTCATTGAGTCAAACATCTAACTCATATAAAATCATGTTAATGAGACCTAGGCGAGATTTATCATGGTAGAAACACAACCACACACATATATAAGCTTGAGACCAAGAGGAGATAGCTTGTTTGCTTAGGGTTTCAAATGTTTATTTGAATGCTTAATGAACTTAATGCAAAGTTTGTGATTTAATGATACCTAGCGGAGATTTAAATCATTGGCTTTAGAAGCCGTGTGAGGCTGAGAGGTAAACCCGGGGACATTTGATTAAGAGACCTAAGATCCATGTTCTTAACACAAGTTAAATATATAAATTGTATGGAGGAAATACTTAGATAGCTAAGGGATAAGCGATGCTTATGCTTTCTTTTATTGTTAAATTTACATCTTTTAGTTCATATTTATTTTGCATGCTCATTAGTTTTAAACAACAATAACTTTTAATTAAAGAAAATTTTAGCAACAATCTATTAAGGGAATTATAAACTGACATAGTCTGTTCCTTGTGGGAAAACGATACTTGTTCTTGCCTTATACAAAATACGACCCTAGTGCACTTGGTAGGTAGTACCAGTTGGGCGCAACATGTCCTAACCTTCTGTGCCAGAGCCATGAGTTTTCCTCCTTAGAAACTAAACATATATCATTGGAGCCAATGGATAAATCAATCATATAAACATTATTAATTCTAGGAGCATAAAGAATAGTTTGGTCAGAGTTACCATCAATGACTTAGCAGCCCATTGAGTCAAAAACAACTTTCTAACTTTGTCACACAGCTGAGCAACGCTTAGCAAGTTAAACTTTAGGCCCTTCACAAGAGATACATTTTTTATTAAAGGCTTGACTCCCACAATGCCATTGCCAACAATCTTTCCCTTTTGGTTGTCTCCAAAGCTGACACTTCCATTCCTTTTTCACTCCAATATGATGAATTGGCTTTCATCACCTGTCATATGCCTCAAGCATCCACTATCCAAATACCACATTCTTCTTTCATCAGTGGATCTCAGGCTTGCCTGCAAAATAGTTAAGTTTTCTTAGGTACCCATGCCTTTCATTGGTTAGGTCCTCCTTTATTAGTGATGTTAATCCAAGATTAGTCATGCTCATCATAGTAACCATTTTTGTGTCTACACATGACAGTTGTATGTCCTAATTTACCATAAAAATTACATGAGGCCTTAGGATTAGGCCTGCTCACTTTACTCTTTCGAGAAACCTTCTCAGAGTGATGAGTGTGGTTACTCCGAGTATTCCTACTTGGTTGAGGAGGGACCCGCACCTTTTTCAAAGTTGTTAATTCAGCAGCTAACTCATCTATTTTCTTAGTGAGCTTGATGTTATATCCATCATGGTACTTAGCTTTTTCCATAAGGTATAAGATGTCAAGTGAGGTAGAAGAATTGACATCTTCTAGATCATCACACCTTCTCTGGAGTACTTTGATGTGTTTGGATGACTTCTTAGTCATGTTAATAACATCATTAAGTACTACACCGAGTTCATCTGATGACAAAGGGGGTTTAGAATTTAACTCAATTCTATTTCCTTTATCATTACTCTGGTCAGCTGATTGATTGGCAACGGAAGTAGATGGTTGTTCAGCTAACTCTGAGTTAGGTTAAGCATCCTTTGCCATAAGACACACATTGGTAGAGTCTTGTGGCTCTTCATCTGAGGATGATGATTCTTGCTAGAATCACTCTAGGTAGCAGCAAGAGCCTTTTTATCCCTTTTCTTCTTGAATCTATCCTTCTTAGCTTTAGGACAATTAGACTAGATATGCCCTTTTTCAACACATTCAAAGCACTTGATGTCTTTATTATGCTCCTTACTAAATTCCATGCGTGGTCTATCATCTTCTCCTTTCTTATACTTGCTGGGCTTTCTAAATCCCCAAAAGTTCTTATCTATCTTCAAGAACATGTTGAAGTTCTTGGTCATTAGTGCTATCTATATCTTTCTATCCTCAAGATATTCTTCCTCTGAGGATTCCTTGTCAGTCTTGATAACAATACCTCTGCTAGAACTTTCTCTATCCTTGTGCTTGAATCTCTTGGAATCATCTTCATATTGCTATAGTATCATTTCATAAGTCAACAAGGTTCCCATCAGCTCATCAAACTTGTAGGTCTTCAGATCATGAGCTTCTTCGATAGCACTCTTCTTTGTATCCCATTCATGTGTCAAACTACTTAAATCTTCTTGACAGACTCTTCTTCAGTGAAATTCTTGACAAGTCTTCTTAACTCATTGACAATATTCATGAATCTAGTGTTCATGTTGGAAATGTCTTCCTAGGGTTGCATATGAAACCTCTCATAATCCCTTATGAGAATGTTGATCTTGGACTCCTTGACCTTGTCAGTTCCTTCATAAGTCATTTCCAACTTCTTCCAGATTTCTCGAGCAGTTTCACACCTTGAAATATGGTTGAACTCAGTTGAATCAAGAGCACAGTGAAGATAGATGATAGTAACTACATTTTCCTGTAGTCTGGCCAAGTCTTGGTTGTCCCACTCATCAGAGTAATTATCAACACGCACTCTATTCTTCATAATAGTAGGGACAAATGGCCCTTCTACATTATCCATCCAAGCGTACATACTCTGAGACTGGATGAAATTCCTTATCTTTTTCTTCCAGTAGGTATAATACTCACCATTGAACATGGGAGGCCTAGTGGCTAACATGCCTTCAGGAAGAATGTAGTCTTGGGCCTTTCCACTAGATTCTCCTCCTTTGTATGTCATGGTCTTTATCTCAAGATTGTAAAATCTTTAAAATGAGAACTTGCTCTGATACCACTTGTTGTTCCCTATGCATACACTCAATGAGTTAAAGGGGGGTGAATGACTCGCTAGAATAAAATAGGTAACTTTTTCACGATTAAATAAACTGAGCTGAGCAGATCAGTGGACAACACATAAACTGAGTAAGACTTTAATGATTAAGTAAAGAACACAGAGATTTTATACTGGTTTGGCAACATGTGCTTACATCCAGTCCCTAGAGAGTGTCTTGGCTTTAATCCACTAATCTCAACTCCTTTACCCTAGGTGAAAAAGCCTTTCACGGAGTGTTCCAATTACAGAAAGTACCCTCCTCACTGTAATCACTCACCCGGTGAGTAGAATACCCTCTTCTACCAGAAACTCAACAGATTCTAAACAAGAGCTGGATTCAACTTATAAAAAGTTGATCCAGTTATAAATAATCTGATATTACAATTCAAATGATCTATTCAAATCTCTCTTGTTTCAAATCATATTCTCACTAAGTAGATGCTTTCTTGAATGAACTTCTTTAAAGCATGGAAATAGACAGAGTTTTGCTTCTCAGAAATTCAGGTGTATTCACCAAGTTCTAATGCCTGCCTTCTTGCTCCTTTTATAGTTGAAGGCACGAAAGTAGCCATTGAACTTATCTTAGCATCTTCTGCAATTTGACAACTCAACTATTCACTCGTTGCTTCTTCAAATCGATCCATTAGGAGATAGAATCACACCGTTGTGAAATAGGAATCCATCTATTAGAGAAAGTTTAAAAGCGGTTGTCTTGTCAAGGCATTAATTCCTTTTGTCTTTCTTTCATTAATGTCTGCAAAAAGTAAGTCTAAAAAGAAAGATTCCATTTTTCCTCAAATGGAAGGGTCAACACCTTTAACTAGAAGAAAGTAACTCAACAAAATGATAAGACATTATACACAATTGAAACAAAATCCAAATATCAAGCGCTGAGTGAACAGTGGTTAGTCAGCGACCAACTACACAGCTCAGGTAAAAACAACTCAGAGTTAAAACTAAATAGCTAGGTCAACGAGACTTGAAATTCTACCCTCGAATTCAATCACTCGCATATGACCATAGACTATTTATTTTAACATCATTATTGATTTAATTAACTCAATCTTAACTTAATTAGTATGATCAAAACTCAAGCACCACTAAGTCATCTACTAAGTCAGCCTAACCTTGTGCTTGGTTTTACACTTTCTTCTCAAAGGTTTGCAGTGAGATCTCACGTGTGATTAGAGATCCAATCAGCTCATTATATTTGTGAGTGGTGAGATCTTGAGCTTCCTCAATCTCAGTCTTCTTTAGTTGCCAATCTCTGGTCAAGCTTCTAAGGATCTTCTTTACTTATTCTTCTTCTGAGAATTCCTTCCCCAGTCTTTTCAGCTCATTTACTATGTTAGTGAATCTTGCATTCATACTTGAGATAGATTCATTTTCTTCCATCTCAATGAGCTCATAATGTCTAAGATTTTGGTTAATCTTGGATTCCTTCACCTTGTTCGTTCCTTCGTAGGTGACTTCTAGTTTCCTCCAAATTTCTTGTGCCATTTCACAACCTGAAATTTTGTTAAACTCATATGCGTTTAAAGCACAGTGAAGCATGTTAAATAGCATTTTCATTACTCTAATAACTCTTTACCTCTAAGTTAGTACATTGGTTTTTATGTTTGGGTTGTAGTTGGTTGTTTACTTTGATGGTTGCACTAAATGGGCCATGAGCAATTGCTTGCCAGGCATAATATTCCTGACATTGTATGAAATTTTTCATATAGTTTTTCCTGAATATGTAATGCTGGCCATAGAAAGGGGGAGGTCTAGTCATAGAGAGTCCTTCAAAGAGGGTCTGAGCAGTTTACATGCCTCCTCCTAATAGTTGTCTCAAGCTTCTATCACCCATAGTGATCTTTAGACTCTTTAACGATTAAGTTTGTGAAGAGAGCTTGCTCTGATACAACTTGTTGGTCCCAAAGGGGTGATATACGAGTTAGAAGGGGGTGAATGACTCCTTTTCGTAGAATAAAACAAGTCATCTTCTAATGCGGGTATATGAAAATAAAGAGATTAGAGTTAGAGATTTTTACACAACTATTTTATACTGGTTCGGACCCTGCCTACCTCCAGTCCTTAGAGCGTTCACTTCTGAACTTTAATCCACTATTTCAAACTCCTTCACAAGCAAAGAAGCCTTTATAATGGAATTATCTACACCTAAGAGTACCTTCCTCTTCTTGTCTCTAATCCCCTAGTTCGAGAGTACCTTCCTCTTGAACTATTCTAAGACGCAACTTACACCAAGCTATTCTCAAGGTTACAATCAGACCTCAAAAATCCCCTTACTTAGTCTATGAGTGGATAAACTTTGTGATCTTTTACTTTGAGTTATCAAGAATCACTTTACAACATATTTGAAATGATTGTTCTTAAGCTTTCTAGGGTACAAACAGATTTGTGATGAATATTTGCTTTAAGGATTCTTGTAGATGTAAATTAGAGATTGCAATCTTTTTTATGAAAGCTTGGATGATTTTCTTCCTGTTGGTAGAGGTCTTTATATAGACAATCTTCAAAAAAAACTTCACGTTGTGACTCAACCTTAGAGTCACAATCTTAGTCATTATCTCCTAACATCTCCTTTCCCTTTAGAGCCATTGGATCTACCGTTAGGCTCATCTTCTATTCCGTTAGAACTTCTTAGCGGGAGTCAACTCTACCAACCTTCTGCATTTGACCAGTCTTTGCTCGAATTATAATTTGACAGTTGTACTTATTGTTAGATATGATGTATGCCCTTAAGGTAATTAAGGCGATATATCTTAATTATGTATTAGTACGAATAATTTGTTTAATTAATAAAGGCATTTAATCTTTTGTTTATATCATATATATATATATATATATATATATATATATATATATCTAACCCTAACCATATACATATATATATATATATAGTTAGAATATATTTATTGATATCTCTATACAAAAGTCCCCTGACATATTATAACATGAAGTGAGAAAAATTTATAGTTGGACTATACTTAGTTAGACCTGTTTCATGTGCAATTATGATTATGTCTAAACTATCCCTAGTCATAGTTTTGTCAAGAATTGATATTGATGAAGCAGGAGGACTAGCATGTGGTCAACTTTCTTGGAAAGGTTCCAAGCAGTTAACCTCCTAAGACTGAAGTTGGTGCCTTAAATTTGACACATTGATATATCTGGAAGATATATTGGAGACTGCAATAAGATAAACACTTGGTAAATATATCATAGTGTTAGTGTTTATCTTTATGTAGTAGCTTTGCAATATCCTCATACTTGAGATACTAGTTACCTTATGTGGTACTATCGCTATACTTTGGATCATTCCTATGCACTCATTAATTTAGGGTGTCACTGGGTGATTACGGGAATAGTGATGACAGCACGTTGGTAAGCTATATAGTCGGAAAGAATCTATCGCTCTGGATATATTAAGGAGTTGTACAAGGCCACTTGTTAAAGTGATGATTGCTATAAACCTCTAATCAGAGTATGTGTTTGATAGAAATAGTTTCTAGTTAAACACATTATGGTAAAAAGCAATGTACTTCGGTAACAAATAACTGGGATAGCTTGGAGAAACCTCGCTATTAGTGGGTTAATGCTTTAACCGAACCCAACAAATCAGACTATACTAATATTAAAGAATGGAAGGAGTTTATCGCATCAGGCAACTATTGCATTAACCAGGATTAAGTCTTAAGCACAAATGACATTTCGAGTAATGGTTGATGATGGACCCTTACTAGAGGCGTACTACAGTCATTTAAGGTAATCGAGTTCTATTCACGGTCTAGAACCTCGAGCCAATAGTTCCTATAGAATAAGGATTAGTTAATCCTTAACAGCTCAATACTTCGGGATCCTATAAGGTCACACACATTAGACCTTCATTGGACTGAGTATAGAATTAATAGATTTATTCTATTACGAAAATATGACATAATAATAATTGGATTATTATTTGATTATACCAATAATTTATTTGACTGGTAACTAATTTTGTTACGGTCATAAATAAATTAAAATATTGATTAAAATGATTAGATTAATCTTGGTTAAACGAAGATTTTATTTTGACCCGATAACTAATTTAATAGGGTTATAAATAAAATATAAATTTGAAAATGATTGAAAGAGAATTTCTCTTTTTCCAAGTAGGTTGGACCTAATTAAAAACTACCTGAAAAATTGTTCGGGGACTGGATCACAAAAGGGAACTGCGGGCTAGCGATATGCTGCCAGGCAGCATGCACAAGAGCCCATAATGCGAGCTCAGAAGAGCTCAGCGCGAGCTCCACCGCAAGCTGGGCTTGCGAGAGGCCCGCAAGCCCAGCTTGCGGCACACACAGCATGCCATGCACGCTGTGTGTGGCGAGGCAGCCAGCGGATCCTATTGGATTCGTGTGGCTGACCAACATATGGGATGGGTTTTTTCCATCCCACATTGGAAAAAAGGGGAGCAATTTTGCTCCCTAAGCCTATAAATAGGCTTCTCCATTCTCATTTTCAATTTGTACCAAGCTCTTTCTAAGTCTTGACTTGAGATTCCAATGTGCTATCTCTCGAGTTTACTTAAGAGCTAGTTATTTTTTAGGAGCTTAAATTTGTTCGAGCACCTCTATTTAATATTTTCGGGTGGGCTTTTGAAGTGGTCTAGCAGCTACTAAAGGCTCTACAATTCTTCCTCATTGGGAGGTTTTGGTTGGTGTGGTTCGAGTGGATACTCATAGAGGCTATCCCACACTTGGAGGCTTATGCAAGGAGTTTTGGCTAAAGCACGCTTCAACTTGTAAGTGTCATTTCTTTCTCTTTTAATTATTAGGTCTTTTCTTTAAGCGTTTTTAGATTTAATAATTATTATGCTTAGGATTTTTTGCATGCTTTGTTTATTTTATTCTTAGGTTATAACTTAGAGTTATAACATGCTTAGTATAAAATATATTTATGCTAGGATATAATTTAGAATTATGGTATGTCCAGCCTATGATAACCTAGGTAGAGAATTTATTTAGTTAAGGCTTTAATTAATTTATATGCAACTAATAGGAGTTCTTAGAGACAAGGGACAAAATTATGAATTTCCGTCATGCCTATTATACATGTTCAAAGTGACTGTCAGTTCCCAACAGTAGTATCAGAGCCTACCTATTTAGTGCATAATTAAGTTAGAAGCGTACTGAATTTTATTTTCTATATGAAATGATTTAAAGTTTATTAAATTGTTTGGAACAATATATGAACTTAGGCTTTCATTTCAAGGTTAGAAAACGGATATGGATAATTCCAAATAAGCCTGCTCAACTTACTCAAAAATTATCAAAGACTCAATACATTATATAAGTTACAAGGGTTATAGATGCTTTCAATTTACATGAATTGAAAGAATGAAATTTATTAGTTCAAGAGGATCCATGGTCTTCGAGTTTGTGCCCGTGTTTGTTATGGCAAGGATTGGACTTGGTGTCTACTTCTCATAGGGCACCTCTCCTATCTGGGAACCTATATCGGTACAACTTGAATTGACCAAGAGGGGATTAAAAATAGACTAATTTATTTCTAGTCTATAATATGGTGATTATATATGTTTCTATAACAAAATAAAAAATTAAATGATTGAATAAAAGCTTAAATGAAATGCAATATATATATATATATATAACATATAAAGAATGTTAATATTTTGCATATAATCTAGGTTGATGGAACAATTATAATAAAGAGCTTAAACCCACCTAAGGTTAGACCTTATAAATTAATTCTAAAAGTCCCTGAATTAATATAATTTATTATAAATATGTTCATTTAATAAATCCTAAATTGGGTAAGACGTTTAACATCAGTACAAAGTCCCAAAGTAAATATATTAAGGCAAGTTACAGTCTTCCTTACTCAAATTTATAATACGGTCTTTTTCGGCCATAAAGTGTTGTGCAAAGTGTTCCTTTCGTCTACATCAACCGGTTATAAAAATTAAGATAGAGTCTGCCTTAACAGGACTGGGCTAGCCCACCATAAAATTGGGGGCTATCCGCATGGCTGAGACATATTCAAGAATATGCTAATATAAGAGCACACGTCCCTTGGAATTAGGGAACTTGAATAAATTAGCAGTTGCATATGATGCAAATGGAATGAAATTCCAACTACAACTTGCTAATATGGCTTGACTCATAAAATTGGGGGTCATATTAGACTAGTTGTAGATGCTACCTACGTGGAAATTTAGCTAGGCTAAACTTCCCAAATTCAATAGAATGGGCTATTGTAAATTTCGAAAAATGGTAGGACAAATATATTTAATTAAAAGTCCTTATATTAAATACATGTACTATATACTAAAGTCTAAACAATTTTTCTTTTCTTACATCTTGGTTGAAATCTTTATTTTTATACAAACATTCGCATTGATGACTAATTTTGATTGGCTCTAGCTTCAAGGGTTTGTTTAGAATTGTGAGAATAATCCTCAAAGCCCTTCGCTTGGCATGCATATTGTATAAACCCGAATCTAAACAACATAATGAAAGCAATTTTGCTCAAAACATATATGCATGAAATACATAAAGGAAACTAGGATACAATACCTTGGAGGTTGTTAACATCCATATTACCTTATGTAAGTAGTTGGCAGGAGACAAGGATAAACATCAAGTCAGATATTAAGATCCATGTTACGTTAGCTACAAGGGCATCATAAAATCATGGATTTGAAAGTCTATGTCTTTACATCTAAGAGAAAGGATTTCCTATAGAGGAAGATTTGAACCAAAATATTTTTGATGGAAAATTGGTGGACCAATTAGTCAAAAATTTAAATGGTTCATATCTCAAAGAAGTAAAGGGATATATAGTGTCTAGTATTGAAGTAGCATAGAGTAAAGTGACGAAAAAAAGCAAAAGGAATACTGAAAATTTTTGTCTTGGTAATAAAAACGATGTTCTCTATATGAAATATAGGAAACAAGATCAAAATGGCTCAAGTCTCATAGCAAGGAAAGAGGAGGCTTGGAAGCTTCCACTTCAAGATGTTTGAAATTAAGAATTTCTACATCTAAAGGGAATTCTAAATTGGTATGAAATATCTAATAAGAATCATATATCCATATGAAGGTATAGATATAAATGAGAAGTATAGGTTTGGTAAAAGGAGAGTTGTACCTACGGAAAATCATTCGAGCTTGGTGGCTACTAAAGATGTAGGAACTTAAAATCTCCATTTGGCTAAATTTGTAATAAGACAAAGTGATAATCAATTGTCATTATAAAATATTATTTCGTGCTTCATAGTAGATGGAATTTTATTCCAATTTGATAAAAGGTATTATCAAAGTTATGAATGATATTTTATTGTAATATGATAAATGATATTTTGTAATTACAAAATCATATTCTCAAATACAAACATTGCTAAGACAAAAATTAGATAATGAGAAATCTTTCTACTTATGGCATTGTCGTTTAGGCCATATAAACAAAGATGGCTTAATCAAGTTGCATAAGCATGGAGACTTGGCCCCAATAGACTTAGAGTCTTATCGTGATTGCGAACCTTGTTTAAAAGGAAAAATGATGAAGTTACCCTTTACTGGAAAGGGTGAACGAGCCACGAGTACATTGGAACTTATATATACTGATGTGTGTGGTCCAATGAGTGTTCAGGCACTAGCAGGATACTCCTACTTAATAACCTTTATTGATGATTATTCACGATATGGTTATCTGTACTTAATGAAGCACAAGTCTGAAAGTTTTGAAAAGTTCAAAATATTGAGAAATGAAGTAGAGAAACAACTTAAGAAAAGTATTAAAGCATTACGATCTGATCGAGGTGGAGAATACTTAAGTCAAGTGATTCAGGATTATCTAAAAGAAAATAGGATAGTTCCCCAGTGGACCCCTCCTTATACACCCTAACACAATGGAGTGTCAGAAAGGAGGAATCGGACTTTATTAGATATGGTTTGGTCCATGATGAGCCAAGCAGATCTGAGTAAATCCTTTTGGGGATATGCACTAAAGAGCGTAGCTAATGTATTAAATAGAGTGCCCTCTAAATAAGTTGATTTTACGCCTTACGAAAGATGGAGTAATAAAAGGCCATCTCTAAGTCACCTAAGAGTATGAGGCTGTCCTGGTATGGTAAAGAGGATAACATCAGATAAGCTACACTCTAAATCTGACAAGTGTCTGTTCATTGGATATCCAAAGGAAACTATTGGATATTTATTTTACCAACCCGAAGCATAGAAGGTATTAGTGTCTCGGAGTGCTCATTTTTTGAAATGGAACACTTACTTGCAAAAGTCAGTGGGAGCAACCTTGAACTAGAAGTTGAAGAAGAAGAAATAGATAATCAGCTGATTGACCCTGTTCTAGATACACAAGAAGGTGTGATCCAAGAATAACCTATCGAAACACAACCACTGTGAAGATGAGGTTGTGTTCATAAAGTTCCCAATAGATATGGTTTTATCATCACTGATGATAGGGAACTATATCTCATGGAGGATGATGAACCAAGAACCTATGATGAAGCAATAATGAGCTTAAATACAGATAAATGGCTTAAGGCCATGAAATCATAAATGGATTCCATGTATGAAAATTAAGTTTGGAATTTGGTCGATACACCAGAAGAGGTTAGACCCATCGGGTGCAAATAGGTCTTCAAGAAGAAGACTAACATGGACGGTAATGTAATTACCTATAAGGCAAGGTTGGCTGTGAAAGATTATAGTCAACATGAAGGTATTGACTATGATGAAACTCACTCACTAGTATCCATGCTTAAATCCTTAAGAGCACTCCTCACCATTGCTGCTCATTATGATTATGAGATCTGGCATATGGATGTTAAAATAGTATTCCTAAATGGGGATTTGGATCGGGATGTGTATATGACACAACCTAAGGGTTTTACATCTCAAAATGGCTCGAAGGTATGCAAACTGCAAAGGTCTATTTATGGACTTAAGCAAGCATCTAAGAGTTGGAATATTAGGTTTGATCAGACAATCTGTGAAGTGGATTTTTGTCCAAACATTATTGAGCCATGTGTTTACAAGAAGGTTAGTGGGAGTGCAGTCGTTTTCTTAGTATTATATGTCGATGACATTCTACTAATAGGAAACGACATTTCTGTTCTTTAAAGTATTAAAATATAGTTGTTAAGAAAGTTCTCCGAAAGATCTTGAAGAAGCAACATTTATACTAGGTATAAATATCTATAGAGATAGATCCAAGAAGTTGTTAGGTCTTTCTCAAAGTACGTATATAGACAAGGTTTTAAATAGGTTCAACCTTGAGCATTCAAAGAAAGGATATCTCCCAATGACAAAGGGGATTAACCTATCTAAGGCTGAGTGTCTGAAGACAGCTCATGAAAGAATGCGTGTGAAGGATATACCCTATGCATACATAAAAGGATCCATCGTGTATAATATGATATGTACTAGGCCAAATGTCTCTCAAGCTTTGAGCTTTACGAGTAGATATCAATCGGATCCAGGTGAAAAGCATTGGATGCCAGTCAAGCAATTCTTAAGTACTTGAGAAGGACTAAAGATGAGTTCTTGATAAATGGAAATGGTAACCTCATAATTAGAGGTTACACTAATGCGAGTTTTCAATCTGACAAGGATGACTTTAAGTCTTAGTTAGGTTTTGTGTATGTATTAAATGAAGGGGTAGTATGCTGGAAGAGTTCTAAGCAAGAAACTGCTGTTGATTCAACCACGGAATCTAAGTACATTGTTGTCTATGAAGCAGTAAAAGAAGCTATCTGGTTAAAGGGATTTATTGGTGATCTTAGTGTGGTGCTTGAGATTGTTGATTAAATTACTTTGTATTGTGATAACAATGGTGCTATAGCTCAGGCAAAAGAACCACAGTCTCACTAGAAAAATAAACATGTATCCAAAAAGTATCATATAATCAGGGAGATTGTTGATACTAAGATGATAAGATTAGAATATGTCCCCACTGATCATAACCTTGGGGATGGTTTGACGAAGCCATTAATGCAAGTCAAACATGACTAGCATGTGAAAGCATATGGATTAAGACATATGGCTAATTGGCCTTAGTGCAAGTGGGAGTTTGTTAGATATGATGTATGCCCTCAAGGCAATTAGGGCGATATATCTTAATTATGTATTAGTACGAATAATTTGTTTAATTAGTAAAGGCACTATATCAATGTGTTCATATATATATATATATATATATATATATATATATATATATATATATATTGTATATTATGACTGCTTGAAATATATTCATTGATATCTCTGTACAAAAGTCCCTGACATATCATAGCATAAAGTGAGAGAAATTATAGTTGGACTATACTTAGTGAGACCTGCCTTATGCACAATTATGATTATGTCTAAACTATCCCTAGTCATAGTTTCATCAAGAATTGATATTGATGAAGTAGTAAGACTAGCAAGTGGTCAACTTTCTTGGAAAGGGTCCAAGTAGTTAACCTCCTAAGACTGAAGGTGGTACCTTAAGTTTGACACATGGATATATCTGGAAGATATATCGGAGATTGCAATAAGATAAACACTTAGTAAATATATCATAGTGTTAGTGTTTATCTTTACGCAGTAGCTTTGCGAATATCCTCATACTTGAGATACTAGTTGCCTTGTGTGGTACTATCACTATACTTTAGGTCATTCCTATGCACTTATTAATTTAGGGTGTCACGGGTGATTACGGTATAATGATGACAGCACGTTGGTAAGCTATGTAGTCGAAAAGAATCTGTCACTCTAGATATATAAGGAGTTGTACATGGCCACTTATTGAAATGATGATTGGTATAAACCTCTAATCAGAGTATGTGTTTGATAGAAATAGTTTCTAGTCAAACACATTATGGTTAAAAGCAATTTACTTCGGTAACAAGTAAATAACTAGGATAGCTTGGAGCAACCTCGCTATTAGTGGGTTAACACTTTAACCAAACCCAACAAACCATATGGTACTAATATTAAAGAATGGAATGAGTTCATTGCATTGGGCAACTATTGCATTAACCAGGATTAAGTCATAAGTACAAATGACATTCCAAGTAATGGGAGATGGTGAGCCCTTTCTAGAGGCGTACTATAGTCGTTTAAGGTAATCGAGTTCTATTCACGGTCTAGAACCTCGAGCCAATAGTTCCTATAGAACAAGGATTGGTTAAGCCTTAACAACTCAATACTTCGGGAACCTATAAGGTCACACACATTGGACCTTCATCGGGTTGAGTAAAAAATTGATAGATTTATTCTATTAAGGAAATATAACATAATAATAATTAGATTATTATTTGGTTAGACCAAGAATTTATTTTGACCGGTAACTAATTTTATTAGGGTCATAAATAAATTAAAATATTGATTAAAATGATTAGATCAATTTTGGTTAAACCAAGATTTTATTTTGACCGATAACTAATTTATTATGGTCATAAATAAAATATAAATTTGAAAAGGAATGAAAGAGAATTTTTCCAAGTAGGTTAGACCCAGATAAAAATTACCCAAAAAATTGTTCGGGGGCTGGATCGAAAAAGGGAACTGCAGGCTCGCAACACACTGCTGGGCAGCGTGAGCAAGAGCCTGCAGTGTAGGCTCGCAAGAGCTCGCGCTGGGGAGCCCAACACGAGCTCCACCGCAAGCTAGGCTTGCGAGAGGCCCTCAAGCCCAGCTTGCGGTACACACAGCGTGCCATGCACGTTATGCCCACGGATCCCATTGAATCTGCATGGCTGACACGCATATGGGATGGATTTTTCCTCATTGAGAGTTTTCAGTTGGTGGGGTTCATGTGGATACTTATAGAGGCTATCCTACACTTGGAGGCTTGTTCAAGGAGGTTCTGCTAAAGCACGCTTGAACTGGTAAGTTTCCTTTCTTTCTCTTTTAATTATTAGGTTTTTTTCTTTAAGCGTTTTTAGACTTAATAATTTATTATGCTTAGGTTATTTTGCATGCTTAGTTTATTTTGTGCTTAGATTATAACTTAGAGTTATAACATGCTTAGTATAAAATATATTTATGCTAGGATATAATTTAGAATTATGGTATGCCTAGCCTATGCATGCTAACATAGGAAGAGAATTTATTTAGTTAAGGCTTTAATTAATTTATATGCAATTAATAGGAGTTCCTACGGACAAGGAACAAAATTTTAAATTTTCGCCATGCCTATTATGCATGTTCAAAGTGACTGTCAGTTCCCAACACCTATGTCAATCTGATTTATGGCAAGAGTGATCCTTCCTTCCTTGATGTGGACTCGCATTTAGTATTAGGCAGATCATCTCTCTTTTTGTTTCATAAATGGTAGAGACCTATTTTTAGCATTTGTCTTCACGTGAGTTGTTGTATTGGGATTTGAGCTTTGCCAGTTGGAGACCATTTTCTTCTCTAGGAAGCCTTATGAATGATTCTGAGTAAATTTTCTCTTTTAATCTTTCTTTGTTTTGTGATGGATGTTCTTTTGAGCTTTAGATATCCTCCGAGCTCTTAACTGAATCTTCTGAGCGCACAGCTTCCGACAAATTTTTGGTTATCTTCAAAACTTGGCTCTCTGGGTTATGAGCTTTAGCTTCTGATCCTTCTTTGCTTCTTCTAAGCTAAGTTCAACAATTATTTATTATAATTAATAGTATTAATTAGAATAATTATTAATTAAATTATAATGAGTAATTGTTATTAATTATTAATTAATGTTATTTATATTAACACGAAAGTTTGAACTAAATTAAATTGAATGGATCTTAACTGAATTAAATTGTACTGAATGGACTGAATTGAACTCAATTAAATTGTAGTCCAAAAGAACATGGCTCAAATGCTCGTGAAGGAATGGGATAGTGATGGCGGAATATAGAGGGGCAAACATGGAAAAGTGAAAATGAGTTAAGTTAATTTGATTTTCTTACATGCTCTGTTGAAAGGTAAACTTTGATGCACAACGGTCACTTTGACCATCATGTTAGTAAAAAGCTAAGTTCATGTACTTTTATGTCAAATTTTGAAGTTGATGTATCATTATATTAGTAGTAAAAAAATTCATGTACAATTGATGATTTTAATCAAAAAAATATTGAAAACTAAATGGAAACTAAATATTGAAACTTAAAGACCTTGTTCTTTCAACTTATGAAAGCTGAACTGAATTGAAATAAACTGAACTTAAGTTGACTAAACAGAATTAACTTATTTCAATGTAAAGTTTTAACCATGCTCAACTGAAGTGAACTGAACTGAACTAAACTGTAGTACAAGAGAATATAGCCTAAATTTGAATCAAAATGAAATGAATTCTGAATAGGTTGAAAACAACTAAGCCTAAGCTCACAAAATTTTGGCCCATGAAAGTGGCAATTTCAGTAACATCTGAATCTGCTCTAGTTTTTTTTGTCATCTGGTTCATTGAAGCTTTGCTATGACTACATTCAGATTTGATCTGGGTCGCGCACCTGATTATGGTGGGTGAATCTCACAATATGAATTTTCCACATTTACAAGATTCGAGCCTGTGACTTTGTTTAAGTGATTCCAAGCCGCTCTGCTTAACACGGAACAACTCCCATCTGTTGAATCGGTCTAGTTATAACAAAGGAAAGTGACCTTTTTTTTTCCTTAGTAACATTAGGGGAAATTGTTAAAAATATATGGTTTAAGTTTCGTATTTACTAAATTAACCTTTTATGTTTTCTTTGCACTCCATGACCAATTTTAAGTTTTCATTCTTCTCAAATACATTACACTACTATTCACGCTGCTGTTCACATGTTGATTTTTTTTTATTTTTTCATCTTATTTTAACATTATCTTTCAAACAGTTCATTTTTTTGACATGTCGCTTTAGAGTTTTTTGTTCATCTCATTTTTATCTTTGAAACGACATCCATTGCATATACTTTTTCGAATTTTTTTTCATTTGTTCAATATTTGGTAAATACCAGTTTCTTACCAGATGAATACTAGTTTCTTATATGAAAATTGCGAATTTAGAAAACTACTAGTTTCTTACCAAGTAAATAGCAGTTTCTTATATGAAAATTGTGAATTTGGAAAACTACCAGTTTCTTATATGAAAATTGCGAATATAAGTTTCTTACTACGAAAATAACAGTTTCTTATATAAAAATTGTGAATACCAGTTTCTTACCAGGTAAATACCATTTTCTTATATGAAAATTGCGAATACCAGTTTCTTACAAGGTAAATATGAATTTCTTATATGAAAATTATGAATTTAGAAAACTATCAGTTTCTTACTAGGTAAATACCAGTTTTATATGAAAATTGTGAATACCAGTTTCTTACCAGGTAAACACCAGTTTCTTATATGAAAATTGCGAATTTAGAAAACTATCACTTTCTTATCAGATAGATACCAATTTCTTATATGAAAATTGCAAATATCAGTTTCTCACCAGGTAAATACCAGTTTTTTATATGAAAATTGTGAATACCAGTTTCTTACATGAAAATTGCGAATACCAGTTTCTTACCAGGTAAATACCAGATAACTACTAGATATGCAAAAAAAAAAACAAAAATGCAAAATCAAATACAAATCTAATAAAACACACATCAATATCTTTTGTTTTTATCATTGAAAACAGAAATTCAAAAGCTCTAATCAAACAAATAAGTTGCGAATCAAATCAAAGATTGATGAACTTTATTTCCAACAATGTCATCACCACTCAGATAATTCATTAAACACCTTATGTGCAAACTCTTTGTATCTAATATAGATTCAAATCTGAAAACAAATCAGTGAAAATCGAATCAAATCAGAGATTCAACTTTTTATCTAACAAATCTGAAAACAAAATAACTTGATCCAAATAACCGAATCAAATCAAAGATTGAGAACGAAAAATCAAATCAAATTCAAAGACTAAGAAAAACCTAACGAAATTCAGAAATCTTACTTGTTTTTGTAGAAATCGATTATAGAATTAATTAAGTTATCGTTTTAAGATTCTTCAATAGTGCGCCAATGAAAGATCGTGTAGAGCGAAATCGATGAAAATATGAAGAGCGATGAAATTTGGTGGGTGATTGAACTGTTTATTAAAGGGGAGAGTAAGGCAGATGAAAAGCTTGTTTTGGAACGTATGTATGAATATTTTAAAACTTGTTCGGTCAGAGAAAGTTAAGAGTCAAATGTTAAGGTGAAAAAAAATTTTAATTTTAATATATTTATATAAAAAGCCCTTAATAAATTTTAATGTTAAAATAATTATAATAATTAATAATATAATTTTACAAATATTTTACTATTTTTAAATTATTATTAATATTAATAAAATAAAATAAAAGTGAATCCTCCCATGCACTCTATCAATTTTCTATCTCTTCGTTCTTCTCCTAAATCCCTCACACCGACTCCTCCTCCTCCTCCGACTTTCGTTGTTGTCGCTGCTCTCTCTCTTTTCTAATACCCTCAAACCCTCTGTTTCTTCTTTTTCTCAATTGTTGCAATCTCTTCTCTTCATTCCTTTTTGTTCGTTTCAATAACCCTAGATTTCTGAACCTCGATGCTCTCCATTGAGTGTTTGTCGCCGCCGCCGACCTTCGCTCCCACTATCGTTGCTGCCTCCATCGCTCTCAACTGACCTAGACAGCCGCCGCCTCACTCCATGGAAACCTAGTCGCCACTGTCACGTGTGTTTGTCTCTGTTTTTCAAAATTGTAATTCTCTCCTTAAGCGCACAAGGTAAGCTCACAAGTTTCTCAACGTGTTAATTAGTGTTGAATTAAGTGCACAATGTGTTAATTAGTGTTGAATTCAAGATGACAAGCATCAACAACAGTGTCCACTCTATCAACGCCGCTGCCTCTGCTACTGTTTCCGCTGATTCTCGTGTTAAGCCTACCACTGTTAAGGTACTATTCATGTGTTCCTAATTATTTTCTGGTTTTGGCTTATAATTTTTGTTGTCTGTTTGTTGAGTGACGAAATGGGGAAAATCAGTTGAAATTTCAATCTCAGTTAAGCGCTCTTTTTTTCTTTTGTGTTTGTTATCTGTTTGTGTATATGTGTTTGTCTCTTGATTTATTCGTTCCTTCCACAGCTCAATGGTTCCTGGGTGAAGAAATCCAATGTGGTTGGTTCCTGGGGCAACACTGAAGATCAAAGCTCGTATCTAGGAAGCTGAGGATGACTTCAATAAATTGCCTCCTGGTCTTCTCTCTTCCATTTACAGTCAGGATAGTCATATTTTTCCTGTCCCTTCTTCAAAGTGCTGTATATATGAGCTATGTGTGTGTGTGTGTGTGTGTGTGTGTGTGTGTGTGTGTGTGTGTAACTGGACTTATGAATTCTTGTTGATGTAACTAAACTAAAGCAAACTAGAGTTTGAAAACAAAGTGACTTTTGTCAGAAATCCAACTCGGTTTTCTTGGTAGTGTCTTTTATGTATGGGAACTTCCATGAGATATGACCTTTATTTGATCAAATTGAATTTTTGTGACTCAAGTGATTTCACTTGCAATTTTTGCTCTGCTATTTTGCTTTACAAAAGTTTATATGCTTAGAGTTCCAGCAGTTGTTTTTTCCTTTTATGAAAATGACTTGTCTGAAATTATTTATTGTTTGAGGAATTTATTATTTATTGTTTGAGGAATTTCTAAGATTAACTAATTTTTATTGTTTGAACGTGCTTAAATTATTGATACTCTTAAGATTTTTGGGTTTGAGATGTATATCTTGTAATAATGTAATGGGTAATATATACAAGGAATGCAACATGAATAGGAAACTTATTCTAACATAAATCCTTAAATAATAAGATTCCAAAATGATAGTTTGCAGCTAATATTCTCCTAAATCGACTTCATTAATTTTTAATTTCCAGCAGAAATGTTTGGCCTCCATAAGAACTGATTTTGGTGCGCGTCTTAATTTGTCTATATACTGCTTATTTCTTTTGAAGAATAGTCATTTACTATAGACACTAATAATTTCCAAAAATGCTTGTGCACACAGTTAGGAACTTGAGATGGGGATTGTACGTATCAGATTATCAATTGATTGAACCACTCCTAAAATTTAGACAAATCATAGACGACTGACTTATTCTTGAAAGAAATATATATTAATAGGAATTTCTCCTGCTAATGCTGCCAAGATTGGTTTCTAATTCCAAGATTGTTTTAGAGAAAGGTATTTTTTGTTCTTTGGGAAGTGAAAATTTTAAATATATAATTCTTGTGATTTTTAAACAGTGTCTGATTATACTGTCCTGTTTCTGGCTCCTTCATAGCCAGACATGACGGAGATCGATTTTTCTGTTTCTGATTAGACAAATTGTTGTTGCAATGCTTATGGTTTTTCTACCTTCTACTTTGGTAATGTGTTTTGTTTATTTTTTGTTCCACTACTTTTTTACATCTGCTTAAGTGTTTTTTTGCAGAGATTGGTAGCTCTTCAAGCATCACTGACAGTAATATGTAATGCCACAATTTTCATTGTTGCATACCGTATATGCAGATCATCTTCAGAAGAACGTCCATACAATCTTTGGGTTACATTTATTTTCCTGAACGAAGATCCTTCGGTGCATCTTTTACTCACAAGGTAAATTGATAAGAAAAGGCCCATTATAACCCAATTATCCCATGGCCCAAGAGTGGAAGGCGTGTCCAAAGTAAGAAAAGAGGAAGCAACTAATAAAATTACAAGGGCGTGCGCATGTGTCAGTGCTTTGTGTATGTTTTGTCTTTTAGCATTGCAATTACTTAAATATGGGGAGATAGGTTGGCAATGGGGCAGAGATTGTTTTTGCTATTTTGGTTCTCCAGCAATGAGCTGTGAGGGAGGGGCTTAGCCCTGTGGAGGTATTACCATTTCTGTGTAATCACGTTTTTGTTTATTGACAGTAGTTGCCATTACTATCTATAAATCCCTCATTTTCATTGAATCCTTTCTTGTTATTTGTTCTATTCCTTTATCTGTGTTATCAAGTTTCTAACAAATTGGTCCGACCTGCCGCATGCCCAAAGCCGGCGAGATGGATAAGATTCAAAGAAAATTTGATGAGTCGGATTCAAAAATTTCAGTTGTGCAAAAAGATGTGGGTGGGATAGAAAAAGAATTTTCTGGAATGAAGAAAGAGTTAACTCTTATGAATCACTTTGTTACACAAGTCTATTGATGAGATAAGGGCTCAAATTTCAAGCGTGCTAAAAAGCCAAGAAACACAAACAATGAGAGAAGATGAGTTTGTTGGTGGTGGAAACGATTTTGGCTCACATACTCAAATGGGTCGGAATAACACTCCACATTCAAGGAGGCAACTTGAGATGCAAGACCATACCTCTGGTGGTGGTCCAAAACCTGGCGATGGAGTTGGTTTAACTCCGGGCAGCGAAGATTTTTGTTGGGATGAAAAACTTGATAATGGGTTTGGTCATTCAAAAGGACGCCGGAAGGAAGGTCAAACTGCCGTGGTTTGATGGAACGGACCCAAGGGGGTGGATTACTCGAGCTAAAACATATTTCCGAATCAACCAAACGCCAAGTGAGTTGTGGCTTTCGAACGCTGAGTTATGTATGGAGGGTGTTGCTATCAACTGGTTCACGGTTTTACAAGAATCAACTCCAGATTTAACTCGGGGGATTTTCAAGGAGGAATTGATGCAGCGTTTTAGTAATCTGGAAATAAAAAATCCATATGAGGAGTTAGCTTCTATGCGACAAACAGATACGGTTTGTGAATTCATTGAGGATTTTGAACTTGTAGTATCTCTGGTTCCTAGGCAACCAGAAATGCAATATGTGGGTTATTTCATGAGTGGGTTGAAAGATGAAATTTATGAGAAGGTGAAGATGCATAATCCGGCAACCAGGTTGGCGGCTATGAAGCTGGCGCGGTCGGCGGAATCATCGATTAACAAGGAACGCGGTCTCGGCGGCGGGAGTAGATCTGGAAGTTGGGTGAAGATAAGGGGAGAAGGTCACGTGACTCCAAATGTGTGGAAAGGGACTAGCATGGCTGGAAGCCTAGTGGTCTCAAGTAGTAACTTTATGGGCCTTGTTGGCAACAAAGGGTTTGGGCCTGGATTAGATGGTAGAAGTGTAACCAGTTCAAGGGTGGAATCATCAAAGGAGAACACTGTTGTATCTTCTCCATCGCATTCTACCACTTTGCGTGATAGAGGAACACGATATATTACCCAAAAAGAGTGGGAGGATAGGAAGAAGAGAGGATTATGATTCCGATGTGGGCAACAATATTCACCCCAACGTAGATGCTCAGAGGGGAAATCACGATTGTTACTTTTGGCTGATGATGAAGATATAAATGAAGAGGGAGAAATTGTTTTGGCTGAAGCCGAAGGACAGGAATTGAACCAGAAATTTGGTAATGTAAGAGGGGAATGCCAAATTCTGGAATTGCATGGCCAGTATTACCGATCGATCTGGGTATGATGTCAAGACTCTGAAGTATCAAGGTGAGATAGAGGGCAACCCAATTTCAATTCTTATTGATAGTGGGGCAACCCACTTCTTCATTTCACGAAAATTGGTGGATTCACTTGGGTTAAATACTGAAGTGGGGAAAGAAGTGGTGATTCGTTTGGGTGATGGTTATCATCAAGTCTGCGTTCGGGAACATTGTCCAGAAATAAAAATTTCTATGGGTGATGAATATCAATGTCAAGTGAGAGCCCTAGTCTTTGACATGGGTAAATTGGACAAGATTTTAGGGGAGGTTTTGCATGACTGGAAAGAGCAAAAGATGAAATTTCAGCAAGGGGAAATCTTAGTTGAATTGCAAGGAATACGTGAGAAACTTGATGGGCCCATACAAGAAGGTTTAGGAGATGAAGAAGGGCAAGTTCTAGTTATTGAGAGTAATACGATGGAAAGGAAGTTAGGGACCGTCAAACAGCAACAACTCAATCAATTGGTGGGCAGGTTTGCAGGAATGCTCAAAGATCTTATCAGAATGTCGGAACCAAAAGGCCTCGATACTCACTTGGCATTGTTAAGACACCCTTACACTGCCATTAGTATAGCCAATCTGTTTGTTCGGGAGGTGGTGCGCTTGCGCGGAATTTGTTATGAAGAGGGGTATCAAGGGCTGTGCAAATGGGACAAGGAAGAGGAAGCAGTTATGAAGACTAAGTTGCTTAATTTCAGTCTTGAGGACAAGACTGCTCCTCAAGCGGGTGGCATTGATAAGAAAAGGCCCATTATAACCCAATTATCCCATGGCCCAAGAGTGGAAGGTGTGTCCAAAGTAAGAAAAGAGGAAGCAAATAATAAAATTACGAGGGGGTGCGCATGTGTCAGTGCTTTGTGTATTTTTTGTCTTTTAGCATTGCAATTACTTAAATATGGGGAGGGAGGTTGGCAATGGGGCAGAGATTGTTTTTGCTATTTTGGTTCTCCAGCATTTAGCTGTGAGGGAGGGGCTTAGCCCTGTGGAGGTATTACCATTTCTGTGTAATCACCTTTTTGTTTATTGACAGTAGGCCATTACTATCTATATATCCCTCATTTTCATTGAATCCTTTCTTGTTATTTGTTCCATTCCTTTATCTGTGTTATCAAGTTTCTAACATCTAGGTTGCACGGACACGCCCCGAGTGTCCGATATGACACGGACACGCGGACACGGCAGCTCAGAAAAAATATGCATTTGGACACGGCCGGGACACGGCAACTAAAATAAATTGTCAAACATAAATATTCATATATAATAAAATTTATATGGTCTATAGTCATTTGATCAATTACAAAACAACCAAAAAAATCCAAAATAGTTGCTATATCATGTCTTGTACTTTATTGCACGTGTCAATACCTTTATCGGCTATGTGCAACAAATGTGCTTTAACTCTAGTGTATGACTCATACTTTTCATGCCCACATTGTTGCATTATAAATGCCGGATTACCGCACCTCCACTACGTTTTTCTATTTTTGTCACATATTTCCACAAAAGGAGATTCATTAACTTCTACGTGGAGTGTCCGAGGTGTGTCCGGAAGTGTCCATCCTACGTGGAGTGTCCATTTGAAATTTAGAGTGTCCGACGAGTGTCCGAAGAGTGTCGGTGTCCGATACGTGTCCGACACGGGATACACCAGATTTTGGAGTGTCCATGCATCGTAGTCTAACATAAAGCTAATTTGTTTTGTAATGCTTTAACTGTATGTTGATCTGCTGCTAGCCTGCTACTATGCACATTATCATGAAAATTCATAAATACATGCCATCTATATACAGAATAATTTCATTATTTTTGGACATAGCATGAATATACCTGGCAAGAAATTTAACAATTCGGGACAAAAGGGGATCCCCTAACTTACTAAAATCAGTTCTACCCGTCTTTTAGTTTAAGAAAGATGCAATGTGATTTCCCTGTGAAGCAAGAATAGTTAGGAGTGAAGACTCTTAAGAGTCAAAACTCCAACTAAATGGCTAGTATAAGTTGTGCCTGTAATGATAAAGATCAAGTGATTTTAATTTTTGTCAATAAAGTAGGATTTACTCTTGTGTTTCTACTTGATAAAAAAAACATATTTTCTTCTACTATTTGAAATAACTAATAGAGTATAGCCGCAACTAAAGACTATGTAAATCTTCAGGAAAATATTGTTTTTGCTTATGTTATTGAAAATTGCAGAAAAGCTTTGCGTTTGTTTATGGTAGCTTAGAGTTTCAAGGTTCTTTATTAGCTGTTGGTTATAATTTGGTAAACTTCATTTTGAGTCTCTTAATTTATTGATCTGCTGTATTTTTCTGTTGTATACTGCTCTTTTAGTTGCAGAGATAGAAAGGTCAGAAAATGTTAATCATGTTTTGCCTTATAACACATTAACTTCACTTGTAATTATGTGTTGGTATAGCTTCGAATTGGATAGGTTACTTGTCGTAATTATGTGTTGGTATAGCTTCAAATTGGATAGATTACTTGTCTCATGTAGTTAATTTTAGACCTTATGTAAGCACCATGGGACAACTTGTCTCATGTGGAATTAAACTAACCTTTCTGATAGTGTCAACACTGTGTCTAGAATTTGTTGTTTGCAGCTAAAAGTGACTTTGCTTTCACTATAGGGTTCTTACTATAAAGGCGGCAGCTCAAGAAAAGGCTCAGGCTGAATGTGCAGTTGTTGCGGCTACTTTTAAGTCTATGCTTCAAGAAACAGGCGATTTAACTTTCAATTCTCGTTGGTCAAAGGTATAAATTATGATTAATTTTTCTTCTGTTTGAAGAAATATCGGTTGCTGTCTAAATAGCGGAAGTAATTATATCGCTTGAAGTGGATCACTTTGACTGAAATAACATTGAAATATTCTATTTTCTGAATTTAGTTGACTGAATTCGTTATAAATAAAATTTCAATTAACAGTACTTGAAAGCTCTAAAAATCCAGCTTTGAAGTACTGTTAATTGAAATTTTATTTATAATCTGAGAAATTTACTATTATAGTTTATATTAATATTTCAAAACGCTACCTTATTCTATAGTTGCTAAATAGCGTGTCGTTTTTTTTGATAAGATGATTATTTTGTCCTAATTGTCTGCACATTATTGAACTAATGTCATGTGAATAGTAATACGTTCTCAGTTAAATGGCTAATTGGCATGTTGGTGTTTAATTGAAAAAAATGAACAAGCTAAACAAAGAATAATGAATTCTCATCATGAAGAAGAAGAAACAGACGACTAGCTAGGGAGAAGTCTGATAATTTTATTGATAATTAGCACAACATTATATGATGAAATAGTATAAAACTAATCAACTATTAAGTAGGCAAATACCTTTCAATTATAACAAACTATAGATAAACTTAAAAACCAGGTAAACTACTATTGAATCATTCTAAATCAAATCTAGAGACTTGGCCAAATATTTCAACATTCTTTTGATCAAGGTCTGTTGATTCTCAATTGAAAATTATGGAGTCCTTCTCTCCATATTGAATGATGCCCTTCTCACCATCCAATATGTCGATGCCCTTCTCATCGACTTTTGACTACTGGAGCCCTTCTCTCCAATTTGAATGGTGCCCTTCTCATCATTCAACATGTTGATGCTCTTCTCATCAACTAAAAAAGATAGTCTTCTTCCTTTTCAATTGTTTCGGCTTGATTTGCAATTTCTTGTTTTTCTTGAGTTCTACAAGTCTTTGACAAATGACCGAATCTTTTGCACTTACTGCACAAAGGTTTTCCTTTATGCCAACAATCACTTTCTTCGTGACCATGATTTTCACAATGACCGCATTTGACATTTTTCCTCTTTCCTTTTGAAGCTTTTGTGTAAAAAGCTCCTTCAACACTTCTTCTCTCGTAATTCTTCTCTGCTCCTGTCCTTGCAAAGCATTCATCAAAAATGCCAAACTAATTGTTGACATGTCTTTAGTATTTTCCAATGAGGAAATTGTTGCTTCAAACCTTTCAGGTACAGTTACAAGAATTTTTTGAATCAATCTAGAGTCGGGAAATTCAGAACCGAGGAACCTTATTCTGTTTGTGATTCCAATCAATCTGTTCGAGTAATCCTAAATTGATTCAGAGTCTTTCATCTTCTTCAAACTCCTCCTCCAAGAAATTCCAGATTTCATGAGCTAATTTTTTCGTCATGATTCTCATAAAAATTTCTGGTGAGACAGAAGCAAATAACGTAGCCCTTGCCTTTGACTTTCTCGATTTCTTCTCCTTGTGATTCTTGATCTGCGCCATAGTTGGATTCGCAGGTAATGGAGGAACTTCGTAGTCCTCCTCAACTTCTCAGAGATCGTTTGCCTCCAGATGAGCCTCCATTCTTGCTACCCAGACATGATATCCTTCTCCATTGAAGATAGGTGGTGCTAGTGCAGTAAATGGAGTTTCAGTTGAATCCATAAGAGAAGAATGAAATTAATTAATTTTAGGTCCCTTAAGAAGAGGGCTGTGATTACCACTGTTGGTGTTTAATTGAAAAAAATGAACAAGCTAAACAAAGAATAATGAATTCTCATCATGAAGAAGAAACAAACGAGTAGCTAGGGAGAAGTCTAATAATTTTATTGATAATTAGCATAACATTATATAACAAAATAATATAAAACTAATCAGCTATTAAGTAGGCAAATATCTTTCAAATAAAACAAACTAAAGATAAACTTAAAGACCAGTTAAACTACTATTGAATTATTCTAAATCAAATCTTGAGATTTGATCAAATATTTGAGCACTGTTGGTGTTTAATTGAAAAAAATGAACAAGCTAAACAAAGAATAATGAATTCTCATTGGAAAATCCACAAATTTGTGGGTCGGAATGACTAGCGATTAATTCTTGGCTTCTGCAAAAATTTCTATTATTTCATAAAAATTTCTGGTGCGACGGAAGCAAATAACGTAGCCCTTGCCTTTGACTTTCTCGATTTCTTCTCCTTGTGATTCTTGATCTGCGCCATAGTTGGATTCGTAGGTAATGGAGGAACTTTGTAGTCCTCCTCAATGGCTTCCTAGAGATCGTTTGCCTCCAGATGAGCCTCCATTCTTGCTATCCACCAAATATATTTATATGTTTCTATCCTTTTCTTAGTTATGGTAGTAAGCTTGTTCATGTGTATAATGACTCATTTTGTTTCAGAAATGTGGGCCTAGTTAAGATTAGGTACACGTGTCCGAGACTGATGTACTAAGTGTCTATGTAGTCCTTTCAATGGCTTAACTCTGATTTATGGAAATGGAATTTGAAGATCAGAACTAAATAATTTTTTTAAAAAAATAATAAAGTGAACAGGATTAGTAATTTGGTTCTTGTTCACATTAATTAGATTTATTACTTGTAACCATAGTAGTTAAAGGCGCGTAGTGCGCGTGCCTAGACGCAAAGGCGCAACAAAGCGCATCTTTGCACCTCATTGGAATGCAAGGCGTACTTTCCTATAAAGGCGGGCTCCCGGATGCGCCTTTTTCCAGGGGATTTGGAAATACTTGAGGAGAATGAAAACTTAGATTACCTTAGCGATGAATGATTTTCTAGTCTGTTCTTGTGGATGGATCTCCATGTGTGATGAATGTTTTTTTGGATTATTATTGTCTTTAAATTTAGGATTATGAACTTTTTTTTTCTGTGGACCATTATGATTTGTGATATTTTTATAATTTTAAATTTCTTATATATATATTTCAGAAATTTTTAGACTTGTGCGCCTTTTTTGTTCCAGGTGTGCGCCTTTTTTGCGCCTTGCGCTTAGGCGACAGGTGAGACCCTAGTGCCTTGTGTGCGCCTAGCGCCCTCGATTTCTATTCTTGTAGCTTTTAGTTGGAGCAACTAGGACTCCATGGGACTAGCTTACTATATTGGGCAATACCTTATGTTTTATTTGTTATTCAGTTATAAGGAATCATGCATCTTTTCCATTACTTGTGCTAAAGTTTTTTTTAATCATGGTTATTGTTTCGTTCTTTTTTTTTTATTTGATTCTATTATCAATGCGTACAACTGCTGAGTTATTACTCACGGGTTTCTATTTATATTGAAAGTTCATGTTTTTCTAGATCTTTCTAAGATTCATTTTCATATTTATTTAACCCTAAATCTGATACAATTTTTTTACATCGCAGTAACCTTTACATACAAGGATTGAAAGGTTGATCAGAAGCTGATATATAGAAGAATCTACACTTGAGAATTTTGAAGAAAGAATGACGGGTGGAAAGTGTAGATGTGGACCACTTTATTAGATGCTTATGTATTTAAGTAGGACTTATAATGATTTGCATTGTATTCTTTTGTATTAGAGATTATTTAAATTATTTCAAATGTGAATGATTTTGAATAAAATATTATAATTTAAATTGTTATAATAAATATTGATTTTGTAAATATTTTAATAATATACATATATATATATATATATATATATATATATATATATATATATATATATATATTTTAAATATTAAATAAAAATGGTTGCAAATACATTCTAAATATGTTGCTAATGGATAAATGAGTAATGCTGCATTTATTAAAAGAAGTTGCAAATGTGTTCTAAGCAAAGCGCTTATAAAGAGTTGCCATTTGCATAAAAAAGTGTTGCAAATGTGAATCAGAAGGCAGTTAACCGTAACTAGCTTTTTATTGTAACTACCAAAATGTGTCGCATTTGAGTGAAAAAGCGTTGCCAAAGGGATATAATGCAACGTTTTGCTATGTTGCGGTGAATGTGGTAAAGCGTTGCCGAAGCGACCTACGACCACGGCCAAAATGACCACTCTTTTTGGCAAAAGAGTTTCAAGTTCAAATATGGCAACTTTATTAACACTTTTAGCAATACTTTGATGGAGTTGCTGTAAGCCATCTATGGCGTGGTGTCTAGTTTATTTCTCCTATGAATTGTGTGTTACGAAATGAGAGGAAAATGCCCTATTTATAGGGTGAGAGTCAGGTCTGAATGCAATAACTCGCATTCAAGACCTGCCTTTTCCCGAAAAAGGTGAGAGATTATTTCCGAAAGAGGCTGATTAAACAATCAGAGGTAGGGAAGGAAATCTCCCGTACGGGTCTGACAGTGGAACTGTACCACTAGATAGAACCTGTACGAGTACCTAAGGGCAGACTAGGTCTCCAGGCTTCGGCCAAACTCAACTCTGCAGCAGTAGAAACACCTTTGATGGACAACACTGTAAGACATTGCATCATATAGATCTCATCCTCGTTTCATGAGAAGGATCATTAAAATCCAGTGCTAAAAAAATGCCCCTCGTAGGATCATTGCAGATACGGATCTGTATGATCTCACGATGTGAGCGAGGGTTCAGAAATTATACCTAAGGTGATGATATGGGTGAGTTCCTTTCTTGAGGAAAACTTCTTTCCTGGGTGTCCCTTTCTTGAGGCGGGCGACTTTCCTTTGCCAATGCGCATCCCTTTCCTGAGGCAGATGACTTTCCTTGCCGATGCATATCCCTTTTATGAGGCGGATGACTTTCCTTGCCAATGCGTATCCCTTTCTTGAGGCAGATGACTTTCCTTGCTAGTGCGCATCCCTAGTGACTCTACTAGGGAAGGTGTGTGTATCGCTTTCTTAAGGCGAATTGACTCTCCTAGCTGATGTATCCCTTTCCTAAGGCAGATCAACTTTCCTGGCTGATGGTGTATCCCTTTCCTAAGGCGGATGACTCTCCTGACTGATATATCCCTTTCTTGAGGCAGATCGACTTACCTGATGTGGTGTATCCCTTTCCTAAGATGGATCAGCTTTCCTGGCTGAGGATTTCGAATGACCTGTAAAAAGATAACAATCAAACACCGAGTTAGTCATTGTCCAAGCAGACACATCTTTATTCTTGATTGACTTTGAGAAAACAAAAAATATTTTTGGCCCTTCAATTAAGAATAAAGATGTGTGGATGGGGTTTAGCCCCTGAAATAAACTGAAAACTGAGTGCAAGAACTGTCGGGTTTGGCCCTATCGGTTTGGAATGAAATGCCCCTTGGAAGGGCGCCTTTCAAAGAATGCCCCTTGGAGGGCTTGACCATAGGGGAATACCCCTAGATTGACTGGTTCCGCTGTTGGGGAATGGGGGGAATGCCCCTAGGATCTGATTTCGCTGCTGGAAAATGGGGGGTGCCCCTTGACTGAATGATTTTGCTACTGGGAAATGAGGAGATGCCCCTAGATTGGCTCCGCGGCTGGGGAGTGTAGTAATGCTCTTTTGGTGAATTCTTTTCTGCTGGGGAAATCTTTTCTTGTAAGATTTGTTTTCTATGGAGAATTTCCTGTGCTCAGGATGGACCTGTACATAAAAATCATCCTTGTTAGTGGTTAATTCGAAAATGGCTTACCATGATTCTTGATTGACTTTTGTGAAAACAAAAATATTTTTACCCCTTCACTCAATGATCAAGGTGAGCCAAGGGGCTTGCCCCGAATATAACTGTAATGATTGAGTGAAGAGATGTTGGGTTGGTCCCAACTTGACTTGGTGTGCCCTTAGCGTGCCCTTTCTACTGGCTGGCACTCCCTCTTGGTAAGAAATCTAGCTTGAAAATGGAAGAGAGTGCCCCGTACGCTTGTTGGGGATAGGCTTGAGCTGAGCCTGAGTCTAACTAGTTTTCCCCTATAAAGGTCTTTATAATGTTGTGATACGGGTGGGTTCCTTTCCTGAGGCGAACTCATTTCCTTGGTATTCTTTTATTAAGGCAAACATCTCTCCTTTGTTGTGCGTATCCCTTTCTTAAGGCGGATGACTTTCCTTTAACTGATGTTGGTGTATCCCTTTCCTAAGGTGGATGACTTCTCCTCGTATCCCTTTCTTAAGGTGGATCAACTTTCCTGGTTGATATTGCATCCCTTTCCTAAGATGGATGATTCTCCTACTGATGGTGTATCCCTTTCCTAAGGTGGATGACTCTCCTGTTGCTGATGTATCCCTTTCCTAAGGCGGATGACTCTCCTGCTACTGGTGTATCCCTTTCCTAAGGCGGATGACTCTTCAGCTGCCAGTGTATCCCTATCCTGAGGCAGATGACTCTCCTACTGCTGGTGTTGAGCTACCTGCCAAAAAGACAATAAAAATGTTGCGTTGGTTACTGTCTGAAATGATACATCTTAATTTTTGATTGATTTCATGGTAAACAAAAATTTTTGCCCCTTCAATCAAGAATGAAGACGTGTGGGTGGGGGTTAGCCCTCGAATAAACTGTAAACTGAGTTTAGATATGTTGGGTTTGGCCAAACCATTTTGAGCTGGAATGCTCCTCGGGGGTTGCACTTGGGGGAGCTGACTGCTGAGGATATAGCCGTTGGATGGCTAGGCCATTTGAATTGCTGGGGAAAAATTGCTTGGGGGCAATTTCACTTATTTAGAGGAAGGTGTTCCTAGGACATCATAGTTGCTGTGGTGTGTCTTTGGAAACCGTCTTAAGAACGGTTTGACTAGTTAGGGAGGTGCCCCTAGAACTTTGCCCTTATAAGGCTTTGGGCTCGATGCCCCTCGAGTGTTCTTCTGACTGAGGGAATGGTTTCTCTAACTACCTAGCCATTGGAGACAAGGATTGACTATTTGTGGGGATATGGGAGATGCCCCTTGAATGTTCCGTCTGCTGGGGAACTTACTATCCCTGTATGGATGCTTTGCTGGAGAAGAGGTGCCCCTTTGGTTGGCATTCAAGTTTCATCTTGTCCGACCTGTAGGG
This sequence comes from Euphorbia pulcherrima, assembly GCA_947683365.1. Lineage (NCBI taxonomy): Eukaryota > Viridiplantae > Streptophyta > Magnoliopsida > Malpighiales > Euphorbiaceae > Euphorbia > Euphorbia pulcherrima. Next base: position 35,281,466 of record CANTUS010000004.1, read on the forward strand.
GAAAACAAGTTCTCTCAGAATATGACCTGGAACGGTACATCTGAACTCTTGATTGATTTTGTGACGAACAAAAGTTTTTGTCCCTTCAATCAAGTATTAAGACGTACTACTGCCCCTAATTAACTGTAAAGAGTGAGTGAAGAGATGTTGGGTTGGTCCAAATTCTGCTTTGGTGTGCCCCTGGAGTGGCCTGACTACTGGAGAAAATAGCCTATGAGTGGCTTAATTGCTTAGGAGCAAGTCTGCTAGATGACTTGGATTGCTAGGGGGTGCCCCTAGAAAGAGAAACTTAGCTGCCGGGGGGTTCCCCTGGAAATTGCCTTGGGTGGCTTGACCGGTTGGGGGGATTCCCCTTGGATGGTTCACTTGTTGGGGAAATGATCCCTCCAACAGTCTGGTTGTTAGGAATGCTTCTTGAGGAGATGCCCCTTAGCTGATGCCCCTCGAACAACACCTTTGATAGATATGTCCTTTGAATGATGCCCCTTAGGTGGCAGTGTGGCTGGGGGAATTCCTTCTTTTCCTACAGATACATCTCCTTGGGTTCCTACACATGATAAAGGAACTGGTCAGTAAGACTTTAAGATACGTGGGTTAGGACTTACCCTGATTAAAAGAAGATAATGAGTTTAGTGATGTTAGGTTGGCCCAAACTCAAATCGGGGTGCCCCTAGTATGCCCCTTCTACTGGCTGGCACTGCTGGGGATTGCCCCTAGGTTGCTCGATGATGAGGGGATACCCCTCGATTGTGTCACTTTGGGGAGTGTCTCTAGGGCGGGTGCCCCTAGGGTGTTTGATGATGGGGGGATGCCCCTCGATTATATCCATTGCTGGGGAATGGAGGGATGCCCCCCAATTGACTTCTTTTCTAGGGAGGTGTCTTCCTAGATGATTTTTCTGCTGGAACTTTCTTTTAGGATAATTGTTGCCCCTTGATGTTTTGATCACTTGGGGATCCTCCCCTTGAATGAACCTGCACATGAAAAGTATTCACGTTAGCAATTGTTTGGACATGGTACCTTGATTCTTGATTGACTTTGTGTAAATAAAAATTTGCTTCTGCAATCAATGATCAAGGTGAGCTAGGGGTTTAACCCTTAATTAGCTAAAAGACTGGGGTTTGAGAAGTAGGGTTTGCCCTAATTTGGATCTGATGTGCCCTGGCTATTGAGGAGTTCTGATTTTGCTTGGAAGACCGTTCTGAAATAGGAGGGAGGACCTATATGGCTAGGTAGGAGTTGTACGCCTGATACTGACTCGTATGGCTGAAGAAGCTGTTAGATAGGATGCTTGCATATGTTGGGAACCCGTATGGTTGAGGATGGGTTTTAAGTGGAACCCGAGATTGACTAGTGTGCCCTTGTAATGGCATTTATGACATTGTTGTGTTTCACCCTTGTGAGAATCTTGTCTTGAATCTGAAAAGAGGACTCGTATGCCTTTCATGAACTCGCACAGGTATGGATGGACAGTGTATGCCCAAATGAGGCCTATGCTCCTTCGTGGTGTTGGATCTGATGTTCATTCAGGATACCCTCATGGTAAGTTCAAACCTGCAAAACTCAAAACTAAACTATGCATGATGCATGATGTATGAACATTTACATATGTGTACTGATCCCCCGGTTTTCGTTGCAGACTCTGCTGGCTATGGAGCGTAGTAAGTCCACTCAGGATTTGGATGCCTTTGAGGAGCAAGCTAAGTTCCTGGAGGAGCAGTTGTGAGTAGCCATTGCTGAGGCCGATCGGGTTAGGCCACTGGATGAGGACTTAGAGAGGGCTAGAGCGGAGACTACTCCGACGAGAGCCAAGGTCGAGGTGTTGCGGGGCCGGATGGCCCAGATGGCCAAGGGTAAGCAGACACCCGGGCCGTTTGATTCTATGTCCGAGGATGACCTTTCCACCTACTATGTGGTGCTGATAGTGACTAAGAAGGGCGGAGCTGAGCCGGAGGTAGACCAGCATGCTGGGGGAGCCGATGCTACTATTGAGGGTGTCACAGGGACTGAGGACCATGTGATGATTAACATGGATGACCTGTTGGTGGATACATAGGACCGGACTTTAGAGGATTGCCAGGGATAGGATCCCTCAGTAGCTTAGATTGAGATGTACTTTTAATTTCTGGACGTTTGATACTTTTCGACCCTACGTGGCTTACTTTGGTGTAAACTTGGATTGGTACTTTCGGCATTTAACTTTTTGTGCATGCTGATTTTTCTTTTCCTGAATTGAGATCATTGAATATTACCACTTGTAGACCCGTATTACTGATTGGTATAGCTAACAATGAGACCAAGTCTGGGTGGTTTGAAATTAACACTCTTGAGGATGCGTGCCATCAAGTGATTTCATAGTAAGGGGACTGATTTATGTTCTAACTTTTGCATAGGCCATTTGATGTGAGATGACCTATCGAATATTTATTTTCATTTCTTTTTGTCCTAATTTTTTCCTGAACTGTCCTTGACGGCTCAGTTCAGTGGACCTTTTCTTTTTTTCTTTGCTTTAACCTTTGCTTGGACCGCCCCTTCGGGTTTTCAATCCAGCAAGCTTTTTCTTTTGTTTTTCTTTGCCTTAATTTTTTCCAACACAGCCCTTTCAAGTTTTTAATCCAGCATGCATTTTCTTTCTTTGGAGGAGGATAGTTCGACTTGTCGGGTGGCGCAGATGGCCACTCAGGTGGTGGGAGCTGAGCAGGAGGTAGAGCAGCGAGTAGAGGAGACCAGTATTGCCGCTGAAAGTATAGCAGGATCTTTGGAGACCAAGGTTCTTGATCTGCCTGCTATGGATGCTGGTGGGATAGAGGATCATATGATGATAGATAGGGATGACCTGCTGGCGGATGCACAAGACCAGACTCAGGATGAGTACTAGGGATAGGACCCCCCTATAGCTTATATTAGGCTGTGCTTTTCTTACTTGTCTGGGTCCTTGATTGATCCTTTGCCTCGAGGATATTGTTGTCTTGTTCTTCTTTGATAAAGGCTTAAATATCTGGTGAATTGACTAGTAACCAAACTTTTCGAAGCTCTAGATTACTGTAAGACTGGCCAGACTCAGACCGATGAGCACTATCGAGATTCGTTAGCTGAGATTCACACTTTTCACAATAGGGCAATGTGTTTTTGAGGTGTCCAAACTATAACATGGTGCAAGCTGGATGATGCTAGTGGAAGCACTTGGCGCTTTCAATTTGAGTTCTAACTTTTGCATAGATCGCTTGATGTGATGCAATCTATGAAGCTGATTTTGTATTTTTCTTGTCCTAATTTTTCATGAATTGTCGTTGGCGGCTCAACCCAACAAACCTTCTCTTTCTTTTTTTTTGTCTTAACTTTTGCCTAAACTGTCTTTGGCGGCTCAGTTCAACAGACTTTTTCTGACTTTTGCATAGGCCTTATTTTTTTTGTGTCCTATCAGTATTTTTTGTCTTTTATTGAATGATACGCGCAGTACAGGTAATAACAAAGAGCACAAATGTAGAGAAGAAACTGTTATTCACATACTTGCGATTATTTCACCTAAAGACATGCATGCGTTCATAAGACCAGGATTCTTAGCAAATCATAATATGTTCATCGATAAAATTAAATTTGAGTGTATAGGCAATGGCAATAGTTTCCGATGGTTAACCCTTACCCGCTTTATGGTCTTTTTACAGATTTTGCAGAAAAGCAACTGACGTTTTTTCTCTTGATGCCCTAAATATTTCCTAAGCCGCCCTTTTCGGGTTTTCAACTTAGCAGGCTTTATTTTTGTTGGAGTACCCTAACTTTGCCTGACCAATTTGTGGAATACCGATCAGCGAGTTGCACCCTAATTTTTGCTCAAGTAGTAGAGGACCACTTGCTGGGTGATTTATTCTTTATTTCTTTTTTTTTCATTGTGCTGCTTTTTTGTGATTTATTTCTTTTAATTTAGACATGATAGCGCTTAAGCCTTTCTTCATTCACTGGATTCATGAACTCATTTCTATCTGTGAGCTTGATTCCTCCCTTACCCAGGATTTTCTCAATCAGGCCTGAACTTGCCCCTAGTATCAGTGTTGACTGGGTATAACTATTTGAGAACCATATTACCTACCTTAAGGGTCTACTTTGGGTATCTGACTCTATTTTTGTAAGCTTGGGCCATTTAGTGTTGGAATGGACATGTTTTTCTCTTTTGTGAAAGAAGGAGGTCATGTCATTGTGGGGAAGGTTCGGGCTCATTAAGTGGGGTGAGGGGTCTTCTTACTTTTGAATAAACGGAGAAAGCATTTTTGGAGGGATATTTTGGTGGGAATATAGGTCCAAGGGAGGTACCTACATTGATAAGAAATTCCTATTTGTTGGGTGTAATGGTTTACCCTTCTAAAAGGTTTTGGAAGAGCATTGAATTTAAGCTTGCCTTGATTTTGGATTTGTGTTGTCAGATATTTTCCTTCAATGGATCTTTTGATGTGAAGTATATCTTCCTCTATTTTTCCCCCTTTTATGGCTTTCTTTCTTAGTGATGTGTATCTTCCTCCCCCCTTATGGAAAAAGATGAGCTAAGACCCAAGGCTATCATGTTTTCTAAACACTTTTCATCTCTCTTTTTTTTGTGTTAAGTTTTAACCATTGGAACCTTATGCCATTGTGATGTACTCAAATTGAATTTTCTTTAATAAACATGATGAAATTTTTAAGAATATTGATTTTATGAGTGTACGATATCTTGAAGAATGAAATGCTCAAACATAATGTGAATGGATCAATTTATTTGTGATATGCTTTATAAGTAGCGTTGTTTGCATCAAAATACCAGCAACGTTAAAAGATTACCTCATCCTTGAAATCATCCACCTGATGTGGAGGGTCTTCATCTTTAATCTCGGTAGGATCCATCGGTGAATCAGTAGTCTCTCAATACTGAGCTTCTACTTGTATTGGCACTGGTCCTCATTCTGTTTCATCAATGTACTCCAATTCCTCAAATATTTCCCACTTTTCAGCCTTTTCGGGGATCCAATCTTCCCCTCTTATGGTTAGACTAGAGGTGAAATTTGTTGAGCATTTGTAGTCATACCAAAGGGTAGACTTGTTGGAAGATAGAAGGTCATCCCCTTAGGCGTGGCTACGCAATTGAGACCTTGGCTAGATCCCCCAAACTGAAACACTAGTAGCATAAATCCTTGGCTAGGCTGAATAGAACGACTAACGGCTGTCAGAACTGCTGTACCCCCTGAATCATATGAACCAACTAAACCCAACTGTCCGACTTGACTAGACGATGGATTACTAGGAGACGGAGGCAGAGATTCAACCCTTAATTGAACTGAATTTGGCTGAGTAGAAACTCAAATGCAGACCAAATGAACTTAAGATTGTTGCAAAGCTTTGACTTTTCCTCATGTGGGAACCAAACAATCAATACATGCATATGATGTGTTATGTATGCACAAATTGCAACGATGCATGGTTGGGTTAATGGGGATGTAATAGGACACATGCGAAGCGATCGATTCCGTCCTTATTTCTCCCACCAGTTCTGAGGTTATTCTTCCTTAGTCTAATCTCACACAGAAATTAGGGTACCTAGAAGGTGAATTTCTAAGGCTTTCAATAAGAATGGCATAGGGACATATCAAAAGTTTGATGTAGAAGGTTTCCATCGCATCAAGCCTCTTTTAGAGGGAGATAGCAATGAGTGCTCCACCCACTAGAGTATCCCCAATTCCTAGTGGGCATGGGTGACACTTTCACGAGTGTTGCAGAACTAATAGGGCACCTTAACCTAACACTGGAAGAAGAACGGATCTAACTAAAGAGAAAAGGAGATGAGAAGATAGAGTGTGATAATTTTCCCAAATGATGAAAAAGAAAACGGGTTGAATCAAGTAAATGATTTTCGGTGCTCATCTTAATCTTTTAAGCTTCTAAAACATACAAAAATTTTGCAAGTTAAAAGATTAATTCCCCAGCTGAGTCGCCACTATGAGGTGTCGATGACGTGTGGGTCTCCCTTGGTGCCTGTGTGAGAGGTGGGGCCTACTGGGGGTTGGTTGGATTTAGGCGTGACAAAACATCTTTAGTTCAAGTTTGTACAATAAGCCAATTTTAATGAATAAAAGAATCGAGACCCAAATCTTGATACAAATGATAGAGTCACCACCCAAGTTGTCTACTTGGGAAAGAGTTTTGGTACGGTTCCCTCTGGGTGGGAGACTCATACCTATTGGATCAGAGATTCGGGTATCGGATGAGTCACGTATTTCTCATTTAGTTGATTCAAAATTGCATTCATCGTGAAAAACCCTTTTTGTTTTCATCATTTGGGGAATTATCAATGAAATCCTATTTCTACACTCTTTCACACTCGTTACATGCATTTACAGATTATAATAAAGCACAAGCAATAAATGGGGGAATAGAAATTACAACTGGGGGAAAATGGGGGAATTGCAAGAGAACCTATAAAACAAAATAAAAATAAATTCCCCTGCATCCACAAAGATTAGCATAGTTTATAGCACATCATAAGTCAGCATTTCATTAGGGAAAATGTGATTTTGTTAGCGTGGCGGTTTTATGATCAATAGTGCCCGAGCGGCTTCTAGGATCGGAGAGAAATAACTGGTCTTCAGCGCATTTTGTTATGAAAACACATTTTAACTTTTGTGGGTTAATTTCACAGATTATTAGTGAAAATGATCGCACGGCATATGGTGAGTTGGATTGATTTTCAACTGAATTAAAATGAGTTCTGGATTCTACTTGGGACTGGTACCCGTAGGGGTGGGTGGGACCCGTACAACTACAGGGAGGATCAGTATGGGTATGGTGTACCCGTACGGGTCCTGTCTGGTCCATGCAGAAACTTTGTTCAGTTCAACTTGCAGATTAACATGTTAATGACAGAAAAATAAAATAAAAAGGGATTTCCCTTCGTATGAGTATGGTGTACCAATTTAATATCTCAAAGATATAAGGTACCAATAAGGCTCATACGGTGTTAGGACCACACCTAAAACAAGAAATAAAAAGAGCAGAAATGATAGAGGAGGCAGAGAATAACAATAATAAAATAACTGAAATGTGAGTCTCTCTGAAACTCAGGAGCATTCCCTTTGCGGCGTGAATCCACTTTGAGGCGATCCCTTTACTGTTGAGAGAGTCCGGCCAAAGTAGACGGTGAAATAGGACTATTTAGATGAGTATTTGTGTGGACAAAACCTCCCCTAAATCCTAATAAACTAAGTTCGGAATGAATAAAATGTGGACAAAATCTCAAGGAATGAGTTTTCTCCCTATTTTATACCTCCTATACCTTTTCCATACCTATAGAAATTGCTAAAACTTTATTATAATTTCTCTATAGTTTATTTCTCCTATGAATTGTGTCTTATGAAATGAGAGGAAAAGGCCCTATTTATAGGGTGAGAGTTAGGTCTGAATCCTATAACCCGCATTCAAGACCTGCCCTTCTCGAAAAAGGTAACAGATAACTTCCGAAAGAGGCTAATTAGGCAATCAGAGGACTCGTACGGGTAGGGCCCCACCTGTACGGGTACTAGGGGACCCATACAGGTCCCCTCCAAGTGTACGAAAGGAAATCACCCGTACTGGTCTGACAGTGGATCCATACCACTAGACAGAACCCTTACGGGTACCTAAGGGCAGACTAGGTCTTCGGACTTTGGCCAAACTCAACTCTACAGCAGTAGGAACACCTCTGATGGACAACATCTGTAAGACATTGCATCATATAGCTCTCATCCTCATTTTGTGAGAAGGATCGTTAAAATCTAGTGCTCACAGATACATAGATGCTGACTATGGAAGAGACAAACTAGAGAGGAAAAGCACCACTAGAGGATGTCATTTCCTTGGTGATTGTCTAGTAATATGGTATAGTAAAAAGCACACTTCTATGGTGTTGAGTACAGCTGAGGTAGAGTACGTGGCTGCAGGAAGTTGTGTAGCACAACTACTATGGATTAAGCAACAATTGGAGGATTATAGTATAAAGTCAGAGTGCCTTGAAGTCATGTGCGACAACAAGAGTGCAATTGACCTATCAAAAATCCAATTCAACATAGCAGGATGAAGCATGTCAACATTAGACATCACTTCATAAGGGATCATGTGCTAAATGGAGAAGTCAAGCTAACTTACATCCTCACTGAAGAACAGCGAGCTGACATATTCACAAAGCCTATTGGAAAGGACCAATTCAATACTCTAAGACAATTAATTACAATGTCCAATCCAATTTGAAGAAATATGTTTCCCAGCTGACCTATTCTGGAGCTAACCAATCTTCCACTCTGAGCTCCTGCGAATTAAATTAAGTATTTCTTCTTTGCTCTAGTAATTTTGGACACGTCAATAAAATTGTCACCGGTTTCTTTTCAAATTTAAACTTGATAGAAACGGTAGCAAGTTTAAAAATGATCCACATTCAACCGTTTATACTCCATGATTTATGTCATCATTTATATTATGATAACCATTTATAAATCTCACCATTCAAATATGATCACGATCTGTGAGTCGTACACGTAAGCTTTACCAGTTAAAGCGAAGAGTTTTTGCTTTTTAAGGAGAGATAAAGAAGAAAGAGAGTTTACTTTTACCAAATTTCTTCTGCAATCTTCTTCTTAAATCCCTAATTCTCTAATTCTTACTCAAAGCTATCTCAATGGCGAGTTCTTCTAATCAATCATCTAAGTCAGTTTAGCAAGAACCCTTGTTTGTCAGAAATGAGGAAGTCACATGTTGAGTTACCATGAAAGATAATTTAGCCTAATTTGTTGTCAGTCATAAAGAAATCAAGGAAGTATTCATTCCAGCTGGAACTGCTTATTCTCCAACCGAATGGTTTTCAAATGAAGGTACAATAGTTGATGATCCATTCACCATGGATATGTTGAGTTTTTGAAGAGATGACTACTTTGGTAAATGGACTCATCAACACCATTTCAGAGGATTCTTTGAGCCACCCAACGGAAGCTATGAGCAGATAGTGCAAAGATTCTTCCATGGAATTGATACTATTGAAACCTTTGAGGATCTGTTTGTAACTACTATGATGGGAAGAAAGGTGTATGTAACCCCCAAACTCATTGCTAACCTTCTGGGGATTAGATTGAGAGGGCTTAGAATGAGAGCTGTTAGAGATGAGGAATTTGTAGATATTCCAGTGGACTATGAAGTGCTCACTGATTACAAGGCTGGAGAACTAACAGCTACTATGTTCTCAAAGAATGCCCACTAGTTGGTAACCAAGGTGTTGCTACCAAAAACAGCCTCTACTAGAAGATGTTCCAAGTTGAGAGGGTATTTGTATATGCCATTACATAAGGTATGAGCATAAATTGGCCATTAGCTATTCTTCACATATTTCTTAAAGTGTCAAAGCACATGGTGTATGGGCACTTAGTAATGGAGAATTGTTAGGCTTAAGAGCTAGATCTGGAAGGATAGGCTCTCTAGAACAATGTGGTGTATAAGGTGATTGAGTCCAGAGTTCTAAGCAATGCCCATTTCAATAATCTGCATTGTGAGGACAAGTTCAAGCCAGGAAAGTACATCAGGCTCAAGAAGGGAGAGGTTAGAGTGAAGGACCCAAAGAAAATTATACAGATAAAGCCAATTGATTCCAAGGATGAGGATCTTACCCTAGTAAACTTTATGGCTAAGGAGTTAGAAAGAATCACCAAGCTCAGAGAGAAGGAATAGGAAAGCTTGAAGCTAAGAACGAAAGTACGAAGTGTTGGAAAACAATGATCCGGATAATAAAATCTAAAATTCATTCGGATCAAGTTTGAAAGAAACAAAAACAAATGTAAGTAATTCTCTTAAATCCAAATGGAAGCGTCCCGGACGAAATCAGAAACCGCAATGGAGGAAATCAAGGATAAAGTTTGGAAAGGAAACAAACTTCTGTCCCCCAAGACTTGAATCCAAAAGAACTGATTGAAGCCATATCCGGAAGGAAGATCCGGAACATATAGGTCCAAAGGACATCCGGATGACTCATCCGAAAGACCTATAACTAAATGCTAAGGAAAGTCTAAAACATACCTTTCCTTCTACCTCCTTGGTCAACAAAAGTCAAAGATTCCTTTTCCTAAGAAATAAGTACAAAAAGACAGCTCGCACAATTCAAGGAAAAGTCAAAAGGGTCTGACACCGGACAGAGAAAGTCTAACTACCCTTTCTATTTAACCAATAAAGGCGTACGTGGAGCTCACAGTATATGACAATTGGTATGAAAGTTGGTGTATCATAAAATGACAAACAAAAATGATCACTGACAACTTTCCAGCATCAATCCTAAGAATTCAAACGGATCAAAATACAGTCTAACGGACTGATCAACGGATCTAGAAGCTCCACATCACAACCTGATGAAGGGTGAAGATTGAATGAAAGCTTACCAACCGCAAACGGCTACATTTTTTTTATCAAAGCCTATAAAGAGAGCTCTTCACCAATTGAGAAAAGCAACTGATTGACTAACAAAAAGCAAGTAACAAAGCAACACACATTCAATCAGTCAAGAAAATCCCTCCAAGAACCTGTCATTCAAAATCCGTTTGTAAGGATTCCTAAGTGAAACTATAAACTTGAGGAACTCCAAAAACCCAACCCTTCGTTATATACCAAAGAGTAAGAATCTCCAACTTGGGTGAGTTGGGAGATTGGGATATAGCTTGAAGTAAGTGCTTTGAGTGAGATCTCCATATAGGATCAGCTTATATTCAAGGTAGAAGGCTAAGTGGTATATCCTACTAAAGATGAGAGGACTCAGCTAGGAGTTGGTACTTCTAGTGGTATATCCTACTTCTGGAAGGGGTCACTATCCGGAGACAAATTTGTAAGGCTTGATTCCTGCCAGTTGAAAAGGTATCCACTAGTGGATAAGCTTGGAAGAAGAAAACTCCGGGGACTGGACGTAGGTGAGGACGAACCAATATAAAACACTTATGTTTGATTTACTTTTGCTTTTATTGTATTTCTCTCATTTGAATCTTCTGGATTCATTCTCCGGATTATATTCATCATCCGGAACCATCTTCTTGATCATTACCAAACACGCTACACTAAAGCACTTTCTAAGTCTATAAATTTCGCGAAAAAGGGCCATTCACCCCCCTCTGCCCTTATAATTACTCTCACAGGGACCAATAAGCGGTATCAGAGCAAGTGACCAAACTAGAGATCTAACAATCTCGACCTAAAGGTCCACATATTTTGATTCATAAATCAAAATGAGTTTCCACAAATCGCAACTTCATCCCAAGGTTATGTCTGTTACCCTTCCTCCACTCTTCATCGGTGAACACTATACATTCTGGAAAAACCGGATGAAGAACTTCGTCCAGTCACAAAGTATGCAAGCATGGTTAGTTATTAAAGATGGCCCGTATGAACCTAATTACGAAGTAGGACTACCCGAAAGCCATCAAGCATGTGGGATGATAATGACTTTAAAAATTGCGTAAAAATGCAAATGCTATTAACATGCTTCATTGTGCTCTTAGTGCAGCAGAATTCAACAGGATATCCGGATGTGAGACTACAAAAGAGATATAGGAGAAGCTGGAAGTAACCTATGAAGGAACTACCAAAGTAAGAGAGGCCAAACTTGATCTACTCTTACTAAAGTTTGAATCTTTTAAAATGGAGCCTAAAGAATCAATTAGCAGCATGAACACTAGATACACAAATCTAGTAAATGAAATGAAGAGGCTAGGGAAGGAGATTCCAGAAGTAGAAATGGTTAAGAAAGTGCTCCAAAGTCTCACCAAGGAATGGGACAATAAAAAGACTGCTATTGAGGAAGCTCATGACTTAAATTTTTATAGTTATGATGAACTTATAGGTAATCTTATAACTCAAGAATTGTCCTTGGAGAGATACAGCCAATAAGAAAAGAAACCTGAGGAGTGAAAGAAGGCCATTTCTCTTAATGTAGAATCCACCGGATCGGGCTCATCTGGAGAGAAAGAGAAAATAGATGAGTCAATGAGTACTAAAGATCAACTCACTCTATTGACCAAAAGGCTAAATTGATTCATACAAAAGAAGGATAGAAGGAAATAAAAAAGGTATGAATCTTGGAGACCAAGAGAAGGCACCTCCGAAAGAGGTAAGCACAGGAGGAATCCAGAAGAAAATAAAGATCAGGAGCAAGATGCCGCCTATTTTAAATGTGGCGAAAAAGGCCACTTTAAAACAAAATGTCCCAAACTCAAGAAAGCTAAGAAATTAAAAAAGAAGGCAATGGTTCCTACATGGAGCAACAGTGAAGAAAGCAGCAGCTCATCTTCAATAGAAGAAGAGGAAACTGCTAACTGTGCATTCATGGATCTAACTAAACCAGAAGCAGAACAACTCGGAAGGAACGCCTCGAGGCAAGAAACAGTGCAAATTGAAGAATCAAGATCAGATTCAGCAAACACTGAGGTAAACTCTTGGTCTAACTCTACCTCTAACTTTGATCTTGCAAAAGCTCTTTCTATTGTTATCAAGGGAGTGAAAAAGAACACAAAAGCCATCAAGGCTCTGAAAAGAGTGATACTAGAATTGGCTGAAGATGCTGAGGTAATGGCACAAGACATCAATTTGCCTAGAGCAACCAAGCATATTGATGTAGTAGAAGAAAACTTTCTGAGAAATCAAGTCTAGATTCTGAATGCAAATGTAATGGGACTAGATAGAGAAGTCAATCTATTAAAGGAAGCATCCAGAAAGAAACCTGAAACAAAGAATCCAAGAAGAGATAATCCCTCTCCTCCTCAAAACAGGATTCAAAGGAACTCAAATAAAAGGACAAATGAAGTAAGAAGACAGCCACAAGCTTAAAGATTACTGCTACTCAGAAGGCAAAGGCTAAGGTAGCTTTCAACCAACTACCTATCAAGCAAAGAAAAAATTACAGAGCTAAAATTGCACCTCCAACCAACTTTCGGAATTATACCGGACCATCCACGAGTGTGCACGAAGCTGGGTATAAAGGCAACTATGGAAGGGAGGATGTGAAGAAGATCAGCAAGAAGCAAAAGCAAAACATGCCTATTTCAGGGTGGAGGTTATGTGGGAAAAATAATCATATAACTAAATCATGTAGATTAAAAAAGGGCTATTACGATGATTATCCTAGGCCTGAGATGGTTATTAACCCGAGAGGGCCCAAATCTGATTAGGAACCCAAACCCACTTGATCTATTTTGCAAGTACTCCTTAAATCCACAATAGATCAACACACTTGGTACATTGATAGTGGATGCCCAAGGCACATGACAGGTGATGAGAAGACCTTCATCACATTAACCCGGAAGAAGGGAGGCAAAGCGACCTTTGGAGACAATCAAAAGGGTCAGATCATTGGTCATGGAACCATTGGATCTGGATTAAAGATTGAAGATGTCTCACTAGTTGATGAACTGCAATTCAACCTACTAAGTATGGCTCAATTATGTGACAAAGGAAGAAAAGTCACATTTGACTCCGGAGGCTGCTCAATTGATGACAGTAAGTCTAATCAACTTATTCTTTATGCACCTATAGTAAATAATGTCTATTCTGTAAACATTAAAAATGATAAGAAGAATATATGCCTGGTGTTTAAAGAAGAAGAATCATGGCTATGGCACCAGAGCTTGGGACATGTAAGCATGAACCTCCTGTCCAAATTAGCTAAAAAGGAATTAGTTGAGGGTTTGCCTAAGGTTGCTTTTGATAAGGATCATCTATGCACTGCATGTCAACTAGGTAAACAACATAAGAAAAGTTCCCTTCTATATCATACATTCCTTCCAAAAGAGTACTTGAGCTCTTACACATTGATCTTTTTGGTCCAATTAAGCCACTAAGCTTAGGTAAAAGAGAATACACCATGGTCATTGTAGATGACTATTCTTGATATACCTGGGTTCTCCTATTAATAAGCAAGGATGAAGCATTTGACTAATTCTCCAAAACATTCATCCGGATAGAAGTAGAACAAGGCATACACATTGCACGCATCTGGAGCAATAATGGTGGAGAATTCAAAAATAAGCATTCTGCAAATTTTTGCGACTCCAAGGGCATTGAACACAACTTCTCTACCCCTCACACTCCTCAACAGAATGGAGTGGTAGAGAGAAACAATAGGACCATAGTAGAAATGGCTAGAATGATGGTAAGTGAAAATCGTTTGCCGAAATATTTCTGGGGTGAGGCCGTAAACACAACATGCTACATCTTAAATAGAGCTCTCATTAGAAAAACTATAGAAAAGACCCCATATGAAATATGGAAGGGAAGAAAACCAAAAATTGGATACTTCAAAGCATTTGGATGTAAATGCTACATCCTCAATGATAGAGAGCAATTAGGAAAATTTGATCCTAAATCTGATGAAGCAATCTTCCTCGGCTACTCAACACATAGTAAGGCTTATGGAGTCTTCAATAAACAAACCCAAACTATAGTAGAATCTATACATGTAGATTTCAATGAGACTAACACTGCAAGAAAGAAAAGCTACACTCCGGAAGATCACGTTCTGGAAGCTGAACGATCTAAAGAAAAGAAGAAAAGAGGAATTCCTGACTCATTTCAAATCAAGAGGTACAAAGAGGAAGATGAAGGAATGATTTTTGATCCAGAAATACAACAAGTCAATCTTAATCAACAAGGATTTGACTTCAATGAAAGAGTAGATGAAACTGAACTGGAACAAGTTCAAATTCAACATGAAGGCCTAGAAAGGGAGATCTGGACCCATAGAGATCATTCTACAGAGAATATACTAGATGATGTTTACAATCCAGTTAGAACCAGAGGTCAGCTCAATCGGATGATGAGCCATGCCGCTTTTGTCTCTCTCATAGAGCCAAAGAAATTTCAAGAGGCTGAAGGGGATGAAAGCTGGATAATGGCGATGCAGGAAGAACTAGATCAATTCACCAGGAATGATGTATGGGATCTTGTGCCCTCTCCTAAAGGAAAGTCAATTATAGGCACTAAATGGGTCTTACAGAATAAACTTTATGAATCTGAAGCAGTAGTAAGAAATAAGGCAAGACTAGTCGCTCAAGGCTACAATCAGCAAGAAGGAATTAATTTCGAGGAAACATTTGATCCTGTACCAAGACTAGAAGCAATCCAGATCCTATGTGCTTTTGCATCATTCATGGGGTTCACATTATACCAAATGGATGTCAAAAGTGCATTTCTAAATGGTGTCACTCAAGAAGAAGTGTATGTCAAGCAACCACTTGGATTTGAAGATCCGAAGCATCCGGATCATGTCTACAGACTAAAGAAACCTCTCTATGGATTAAAGCAGGCAACAAGAGCCTGGTATGAAAGATTAACTTCATTCCTTATATCCAAGGAATATACTAGAGGCAGGGTAGATGCCACACTCTTCATCAAGAAGAATAAAAATGATATTATTTTAGTCCAGATCTATGTGGATGATATCATTTTTGGCGCCACTGATGAAAAGATGTGCAAAGAATTTAGCTCTCAACTGCAGAAGGAATTTGAGATGTCCATGATGGGAGATCTCAACTTCTTCCTTGGTCTACAAATCAAACAAAGTCTAGATGGAATTTTCGTAAATCAATCAAAATACACCAAGGAGATCCTGAAAAAGTTTGAAATGGACAACAATAAACCAATGTCTACTCCAATGAGTTCAGACACAGTCTTATCCAAGGACTGTTAAGGAGAAGATGTTGATCAAAAGCTGTATATGGGAATGATTGGCTCACTCCTATACTTAATAGCCAGCAGACCTGACATACACTATACAATATACTACTGTGCAAGGTATCAAGCTAATCCCAAGGATTCTCTTCTCAAGGCTGTCAAAAGGATACTTAGATATCTCCTAGGAACCACTGAAGTTAGGTTATGGTATCCTAGTAATGGAGTCTTTACTCTCTAAGGGTTCATAGATGCAGACTATGACAGAGATAATCTTGAGAGAAAAAGTACATCCGGAGGATGTCATTTTCTTGGGGACTGCTTAGTCTCATGGTATAGTAAGAAATAAACTTCAGTTGCCTTATCCACCTCAGAACCAGAATATATGGCAGCTGGAAGTTGTGTTGCTTAACTCCTATGGATCAAACAATAACTTGAAGATTATAGAGTGCAATCTGGATGTGTGGATGTATTGTGTGATAACAAAAGTGCTATTGATGTGTCAAAGAATCTGGTGCTTCATAGCAGGATGAAGCATGTCAATATAAGGCATCACTTTATCTGGGATCATGTGATGAAAAAGGATGTTGCACTGGTAGATTTCCCAACAAACGAACATAGAGCTGATATCTTTACTAAACCTTTAAGTAAAGATCAATTTGGGAAACTGAGAGAATCAATTGGGATGTCAAATCCAATCTAGAAAAACTCTGGAAGATAGCATCTAACCAAGCCGGATCTTGAGATAAAATTCTCACTCCAGAAGAAAAGAAGAGTTGGAAAGGTATATTCAGGAAGATTGCCACTTCAGCCGACAACAATGATGTATGGCAATAAAAGCCCATAAAGGTAACTGTTACATTTTGAATTTCAAAAGTCCATTGGTTGTTACACGCGCGGTAAATACAACAGTTAATTCAAAAATAAATCGTTCCTATTCTCTAATTAAACTGAATTCACCTCTCTCCTAAAAAATCGACTGCCATGTCATCAATCCAGTCAAAATCACCGGAGTCCGGATTACAATTATACCCTCATTTTAAAAAGTCTATATAAACCCCCTCAAAATCCCTTCTCTTCTTCACACAAGCAACAATCGCACTATTACTCTGCAAAAATTCAAACCTAAAACACCATCTCTCAAATACTCAAAAATGGCAGCCAAAAACACCTCAAACACCCTCGAAATTCTACCACGCAAAAACCTCTTCGAAGTATCTGACTTGAAAGATGCAGATTTTAACCATTAAACCTCAAAACTTTTGATTTAGTCATCCTTACTGATCATCTAGGAGATTACTACCTATTTAAAACTCCACCTTTCTTCACCCTAATTGAAGATCAAAATCCGGGTGACCTTCTCAAAATAAATTGCCCAACCTATCCCAAGCTGGTGAAAGAATTCTTCTCAGATTTAAGTGCGCACAATCATTTTGATGCCCTCCGCACTGAGGTACAAGGAAAAGTTATTCTTCTAACACCAGAATTCCTTGAGAAAAATCTAAATATGAAGAACTTCAGAGTACTGTTGAGAAAAGATGGGGATGAAACTGGAGTTGAGTATGACTTCAAGCTATGGCTTCACCAGAACTACTTCGGCGACAAATTTCAACATACTTCCCCAGAACGCCCAGATTCCTATAGCATGCTCTGGCAAAGCTTATTTTGATAAGAAAGGGGTCATTGACTACAGTCTTCTCCCTCTAGCACTGCATTCTACACCAATGGGTTGGCAGTGTGGAGGTAAACTGGCCAGTCTTGATCATCCATTATCTCAAGACCCATGTAAACTCACATGGTGCCTTGATTACAAGAATCCTCCAAGCGACAGAAGTCAATCTAACCGGATTTGAAGGGATTTATGGAAAGCCCATCTTAGAGAAGAATTTCCTAAACCTCCGCTTTAATGAAGAATGGGATGAAGAGAAGGCGAAGCTAAAAAGGGACGAGTGCAAAATTAAATCCAGAAAAGCAGTTGATCCTGAAGCAGAGGCACCCATTCCCAAAAGGCCTAGAACCACCAAAGCCAAGGCCAAAAGGCAAGTGGAAATGATGACGGAAGAGATTGATGAGGACACTCTACCCCTCACTCAAATCCTAGGCTCTGAACAGCCAAGACCTAGAGGCAGACTGATCAAAGCCGCAGCCAAGAAGGGACAGCAAGGGCGCACTGCAAGTCTACCTAAAATCGCTACAAAGGCGATTGAGGCTGGAAGAAGGAAAGCCAAGAGAACTTTGGCTGAGATGAAAGAAGAGGCTGATGATGAGGAAATAGAGGATGAGGCTCCCTCTTAAAAGCAGCTCCAGAGAAAAGGGCTAACATTTGATGAAGCTCTAGCTACTCAAGAAAAGAGAGCTAGTGAAGGTAGGATGCTTGCTAGGATCATACTAAGTGAGGAAGCAAGGCAGTATAGGGAGAGAGCCGCCTCAAAGAAAGAACAGTCCAGCAAAGGGAAAAACGTTCCCGGCATAACAGAATTCGTAGGACAAGATGATGAGTAATATGCTGAAATTCTGGCCGCTATCAAGGAAAACAATACAATAAATCAGGGGAAAACAACCGAAGGACCTAGCGAATCATCCCAAGCTCCCCTAATTCTTGTACATCTAGAGGACATGGAAACTCTATCAAAGATTTTGGAAGCACATAAATTCCTATTTAGAAAGAACAAAATCACTTTCAGAGAATCTCCTTGGATCCAGTAATGCAGTCATAAATCTTGAAAGTCCTGAAAAGGCATTGGAGAAGGCTATTGAGGAAAATACCAATATGCCTGAAGAAGAAAAACAAAGTCCTGAAAAGGCAACTATAGGGGTGGTTGAGGACAGTTCCAACCATCCGGAGGGAAGGCCGGAAGAAGAAAGGAGGAACGAGGATCAGACACTATAAACCATTGAGGTAACCCTAAATCTTCTTCATCTCTCTTCTGAAAATGAAAAGCACAACTTAGCTATAATCTCTTATAATGTATCTAAGGACATAGTGCCAAACCCGAATTCAATAGCTCCAGAGGATGGAGAAAGTCTAAGTTCCAAGGGACACACAACTGAAGTGGATCCTGCGAGTGAGGCTACTCCGGAGGAAAGGGAAATGAGAAAGGGTTGAGAAGAAAGAGCAATTGAAAGATCACGTTCAAAAGATGCTAGCTCCTCTGGAAGCAGTTCAAGCTTTGGAAGTGAATCCAGCTTATCCGGTAGTGACTAATCTGGACCCTCCAACAAACACTTCCCTCCTCGCACAAAATCAGTGACTCTTCTTGATGAAAACTCCAAAGAATACAAATTTAGTGTAGCTCTCAACCTTTTTAAGAGGCAACTCTTAAGCATCATGAAGAGGGTTTTATCAAGAAGAACCTCCTAACCATATGCACCCATCTCAAAGCTGTGGAAAAGGAATTAATCAGGCAAAAATCAAATCAAGAGGTCCACAAGGATTTAGGTGAAATCAAAGAAAGGTTAAAGTGCCTCCCCAAAATTGAGCAACAAGTCATGAACTTCCCAACACCCGAAGCTCTGAAGGCAGCTTCCTTTTCTGAGATTAAGCCTCTCTTGAATGAGATAAAGGAAAGCACCTCTGAATCAAATTGCAACGCCAATCAAGCCAATACCTTGGCCTTTGATAACTGTGCAACAGTGCTCCAAAGGATGTCCTCCTTTGCCACAGGCCTATCCACAGAACTCAAGGACTATATTGACACCAAGTTTGAAAACTTGTCAAAATTCATGGGGGATAGGGATTTAAAACCGACTCTGCTGAATATGGAAACTGATCAGCAAGTCACTCCAGAAATGCTTGCTCATTCATATCCTACACGATCTGGTTCAGTCTATAGGAGATTCAGGGTTCATGAGCCAAAAAGGCCTGACTATACTCACCAAGGCCATATTCCCATACTTTGATCCCAAGGACCAAGAACAGATTTTGTGCATCCTCCCTCAAGTCTCACAATCGTATGATCAACTTCGGAGGGCCCTTCATCCTTACTACTTGACTCCGCCTATCGTAAATCATATCATTGATAAGCGAGCCAAAGGTAACAAATACTACTCTGTCTACTCCTCTGCCTGGCAGAAATCTTGGGATAAATGTACCTATATGGCCATTGACCCCCTTGATGGAAGCAAAAAGGGGGAGGCAGAAGATCAAAGTTAGCAAGGAGATGAAAGGGGGAAAGGAAAAACACTACAAGTCCGGAAGAGTGGTCCATTCGGAGAGATAGTTAAGCTAGCTAGATAAAATTGTAATAGCTAGATTCTCTTTATATGTACTTCTGTATCTTGTAACACTGAACTCCATAATGTTAACTATTGTTAACAGCAGAAGTATATATAAAGGGAAAAATTCTTAACTATCAAAATAAAAGCTTCTAAAGTACAATCTATAATTGTACTACAACAAACTTAGAAGCAGAAGTCATAAAATTATAGGGGAGCCTGGATACTAAATTCATGGGGGAGTATCTTAAATATTAAATGTATTAAGTTTTTGTTTCTATCAAATGGGGGAGATTGTTGGAAAACAATGATCCGGATAATAAAATCTAAAATTCATCTGGATCAAGTTTGAAAGAAACAAAAACAAATGTAAGTAATTCTCTTAAATCCAAATGGAAGCATCCGGACAAAACCACAAACCTAAGCAATGGAGGAAATCAAGGATAAAGTTTGGAAAGAAAACAAACTTCTATCCCAAGACTTGCATCCAGAAGAACTGATTGAAGCTATATCCGGAAGGAAGATCCGGAACATATAGGTCCAAAGGACATCCGGATGACTCATCTGGAAGACCTATAACTAAATGCTAAGGAAAGTCTAAAACATACCTTTCCTTCTGCCTCCTTGGTCTACAAAAGTCAAAGATTCCTTTTCCAATGAAATAAGTACAAAAAGACAGCTTGCATAATCCAGGGAAAAGTCAAAAGGATCTGACACCGGACACAGAAAGTTTAACTACTCTTTCTATTACACCAATAAAGGTGCACATGGATCTCACAGTATATGACAATTGGTATAATAGTTGGTGTATCACAAAATGACAAACAAAACGATCACTA
Organism: Euphorbia pulcherrima; assembly: GCA_947683365.1. Lineage (NCBI taxonomy): Eukaryota > Viridiplantae > Streptophyta > Magnoliopsida > Malpighiales > Euphorbiaceae > Euphorbia > Euphorbia pulcherrima. Next base: position 35,302,198 of record CANTUS010000004.1, read on the forward strand.
ACAACTTTCCAGCAACAATCCCAAGAATTCAAATGGATCAAAATACAGTCTAACGGACTGATCAACGGATCTGGAAGCTCCACATCACAACCTGATCAAGGGTGAAGATTGAATGAAAGCTTACCAACCATAAATGGCTACATTCATGATCAAAGCCTATAAAGAGTGCTCTTCACCAATTGAGAAAAGCAACTGATTGACTTACAAAAAGCAAGTAACAAAGCAACACACATTCAATCAGTCGAGAAAATCCCTCCAAGAACCTTTAATTCAAAATCTGTTTGTAAAGATTCCCAAGTGAAACTATAAACTTGAGGAACTCTATAAACCAACCCTTCGTTATAAACCAAAGAGTAAGAATCTCCAACTTGGGTGAGTTGGAAGATTGGGATATAGCTTAAAGTAGGTGCTTTGAGTGAGATCTCCCTGTAGGACTCAACTTAGATTCAAGGTAGAAGGCTAAGTGGTATATCCTACTAAAGATAAGAGGACTCAGGTAGGAGTTGGTACTTCTAGTGGTATATCCTACTTCCGGAAGGGATCACTATCCGGAGACAAATCTGTAAGGCTTGATTCCTGCCAGTTAAAAAGGAATACACTAGTGAATAAGCTCGGAAGAAGGAAACTCTGGGATTAGACGTAGGCGGGGTTGAACTAGTATAAAACACTTGTGTTTGATTTACTTTTGCTTTTACTGTATTTCTCTCATTTGCATCTTCCGGATTCATTCTTTGGATTATAGTCATCATCTGGAACCATCTTTTAGATCATAATCAAACACGCTACACTAAGACTCTTTCTAAGTCTATAAATTTCGCGAAAAAGGGCCATTCACCCCCCTCTACCCTTATAATTACTCTCCCAGGGACCAACAGGAAGGAGGTCAGGAGAGACTCCAAGAAAGAGATAAAGAGAGCAAGCTCAGCCAGCTCTCACCCAGTGGATGTCCATATCCCCAAAAGATCTAGATTCTCTAAAGAAACAAAAGCTATGAGCTCTTTCCAGTTGCCTGCAAAGGAAATGAAAGAGGAGAAGCTTGCTGAAGCTGAGTTGAATAAAGATATGCCTTTAAAGAGATTGAAAAGGAGGAAAATTAATGATGCAGGTCTGGACTCTAAGAAGGCTAAAGGAAAGGTAGCTACATCAATACCTATGGCTGAAGTTGGTCAGCTTAGAAAAAAATTTATGGCCAAAAATCTAACTGGTGTAGTCCAGAATCTTGAAGAGGGTGAGAAAGTAAAAGCTGCTGATGTATAGAGGATAAAGAAAAGGCAAGAGGACCTTGAGGAGGAAATTAGAAGAAGGCATGAGGAGTTAGCTACTAAGGCTAAGGCTAACATGGAGAAAGCTTATGAGCAGGCAACTACAAGCTTGCCTGGAAAATCCATTCCTGAAGATGTAGATGAGATGATTGGTGCTTAGATAGAATAGAAAGTGAGGAAGAGCATGAGGATGAAGCTAAAGTTGAAAATGTTAGCTCAGTTGAGTTTAAAGTTAGTGGGGAAGAAGATGAAGACCAGCAGGTTCTTGAGATAACTGCTAAGGAGGTTAAGGAAGAGAGAAGAGAGAATAGGAGGAAGCTATTTAAAAGAACTAAAGTTGTGATTGATGAGGATGAAGGAGATTTAGAGGACGAAGAGGAAGAAGTTGAAGTAGTTAAGCAAGGAGCTCAGCTGACTGAGCAGTCATCTTTAGCTCAGGCCAGTGAGCAAGTTGTTGAAGGTGTAGAAGAAAAACATCCCGAAAAACCATTTCTTTTCCCTAACCTTTCTACTGAACCACCCCTATCACCTACACCTATCTCCATGCAACCACTTACCACTTCTGAAATCCAACAACCATACACCTCAAACTTTAACCTACCAAACATCTCCACTTCTAGCCAAACTGACCATCCATAAATCATCCCACTACTTTCCCATGTTGGGTCTCCAGTCTATGAACCTTTAATGATAGAAGGACCAGTTCTTAGAGGTTCAACTATTGAGGAAATCCACAATGACCAACCACCACCTCAACCCCCACAACCTCAACCCTAATATAACCCTAATGCTGAATTCCTTAGAGAGATAAGGAGAATTAGAAGGGAAATATATCCAGCATTTAGGACATATGAGGAAATAGATGCTAAAATAGTCAAATCTATACTGTTTGAGGAGGTGCTAAGGAGACTTGCAAGGGCTAGTGAGCCATTGTAAGGGTTTATGGATGCAATTGAGGAGATGAATGCCCACTTTAAGTCAGCCCCTACTCAATTCTGACTTACGAAGGCTATAGTATCCCATACTTTGCCTATTCTTAATATTGTAGGTAGGAAGGCTGGTTACTTAAAAATGGAGGTTGCTGAGCTCAAGAATAGAATGGAAAAGATCTATGAGAGTAACAACAGAGTTATCAATATAGAGAGAGACTTTATAAACTCTTTAATTGAGAAGTTTAATCCAGTTTTATAGGGATTACAGGCCGTGGTGAATGGATATAGCATTCTAAGCAATTAAAATGATGCCAATACAACAAGTTGGACATTGTGATCAAGTCTATAGATGCGCTCATGACTGCTTTTAAGCAAAATCAAGGTAACTCCAATTAGCTGAAGCAAGTGAAGAATGATCTATTGGAGGGAGTTAAGGCCTCTAAGGAAGGGATTATCACTACATTGAAGAGACTGAGTATATCTAATTCTCTTAATAGTGACATCGTTATGTCAGAAGCTGAATAAGAACCATCGCTCCACAAGAAACATGATCACATTTGTGATCAAATTAATGTTGTCCATGCTAATGTCTCTAATGATGGTCAAGCTCTAGATCAGATGCATAAGTAGGTCTCATCTCATATTCGAAGCACTCTAGAATTTGAGATGGTGCTACGCGAAACTAGTCAAGCTAGAGCTTTATCAAGTTTAACTCAAATCTCTAGGGAAGGACTTAATGCTCAATTCAGAGTGAATTAGTCCCAATCACGCGCCTTAGTGGCACTCTTCTCTTGCTTAAGGGAATAGGACTTCATTTCTCAAATAGTTTATGAATCCCTGGTCAAGAACTTCTCAGCAAACATCTTTGGTGATCTGACCACTTTTGAGCAGGCACTCAACTCATTTGATCTTCAAGCTCAATCCATTTTAGATTCAATGGCAATGGGGAGAAGGATCACGAGAAGCGTGAGCAAGAAGAGAAAGAGAGTGAAGTAAGGATCACTGAATTCAACTTTGAGCTATCCCAAGCTCTACAGCATGCTGAAAAAGAATACTATGAGCTAAGGAAGAAGAAAGGCAAGGATCTCATGCCACCAAAGCAAAAGAAATCCAGATGGGATGAAGAGGCATTTCAGAAGAAGGCTGCTAACTTGCAAGGACCTATTTTTCCTGACAAATTTTGATTAGAATAGAATTTTATGTCATCCTTAGAGCATTCATTGTAAAACTTAGTATAGGTTAATTTTTTGTTTATCTGTACTCAAGTTGCTTATATATAATTCTATTCTAAGTTAAGAACTTCTTAACTTCTTATATTTTCTGCTATATATGTGTTGCTAACCTCGCGGAAAAGTATGAGAAGTATTGAGGAATGCTGACCTAAGAGGAGTCAAAGATTATGGGGGAGTTAGCATTCACTCTAAGCAAAAAGAGATGCTAAACCATGGGGGAGCAAGCATTCATTATGAGATAACTCTGATCTAAATATCTTATTGATTTAAATTCTCGCTCAAGTTAATTGCCATTGATCAAAATGGGGGATATTGTTGAACCTAGCACAAGGATAGACTGACTCAGTGGATGACTCAGTAGTGCTTAAGTTTTGATCATATCAATTAAGTTAATTTTGAGTTAATTAAATCAATAATGATGCTAAAATAAATAGACTATAGTTATATATGGATTATTGAATTCGAGGGTAGAATTTTAAGTATCCGATGACCTAGCTATTTAGTTTTAACTCTGAGTTATTTTGGGCTGAGCTGTGTACTTAGTTGCTGACTAAGCTCCATTCACTCAGCACTTGATATTTAGATTTTGTTTTAGCTGTGTTTATTGTTTATTCATTCTGCTGAGTTACTTCAATTTCTAGTAATGCTGACCATTCCATTTAAGTAAAACTGGAACCTTGCTTTTTCTATTGTTACTTATATAGACATTAATGAAAGGCATCATACATAAGATAAAAGGAATTATTGATGCAACAAAGACAAAAAGCCCTGCAAGAACACAAAGTCAAAATGGATTGAAGTAGTGCAGATCTCCTGTAAGTAAGCGACTCTGCAAATATGTCAGATTACTAAAAGGAATGGGAAGATGACACGTAGCAAGTCAGCGCAAGTTCTCTCTAACAAATTTCAGGCATCAAACGACAAAGATTCAAATTTGAAGCTCTCATTCAATTTGTATCTTAACGGATTGATTTTTATTTCACAACGGTGTGATTCTATCTCCCAATGGATCGATTTAAAGAAGCAACAGGTGAATAGCGGCTACATTCTTGATTTTAACTATGAAAGGAGCAAGAAGGCAAGCATTAGAACTTGGCGAATACACCAGAATTTCAAAGAAGCTAAATATTTGTCAAATTTGAAGCTTTACAGAAATTCAATCAAGAAAGAATTTACTCAGCAAGAATCTGCTTTACAACAAGAGAGAATATAATAGATCAACAGAACTGTAATATTTGATTAATTATAACTAGATCAACTTTCTATAAGTTAAATCCAGGTCTTGTTTAGAACTTTGTTGAGTTGCTGGTAGAAGAGGGTATTCTACTCAGTGAGTGAGTGATTATAGTGAGGAGGGTACTCAGTTGTAATTGGGACACTCTTTGAAAGGCTTCTTTCCCTAGGGTAAAGGAGTTGAGATTAGTGGATTAAAGCCAAGACACTCTCTTGGGACTGGATGTAAGCACAGGTTGACAAACTAGTATAAATCTTTGTGTTCTTTACTTTATTGTTGAAGCTTTGCTCAGTTGTTGTTCATCCCACTGACCTACTCAGCGAGGATCTCATAATCGTGAAAAAGTTACCTACTTCAATCTAGCGAGTCATTCACCCCCTTCTCTGACTCACTGAGTGTACGTATAGGGAAAAATAATAGCTAGTAGATATATTGTAGACCGCAATAAGGTAAACACTTGGCAAATATATCATAGTGTTGGTTTTTATCTTTATGCAATAGATTTTCGAATATCCTCATACTTTAGATACTAGTTGCCTTGTGTGGTACTATCGCTATGTTATGGGTCATACCTCTTCACTCATTAATTTAGGGTGACATGGGTGATTACGGGTATAGTGATGACAACACATTGGTAAGCTATATAGCCGGAAAGAATCCATTGCTCCAGATATATTTAGGAGTTGTACCTAGCCACTTGTTGAAGTGATGATTACTATAAACCTCTGATCAGAGTATGCATTTGATAGAAATAGTTTCTAGTCAAACACATTATGGCAAAAGGCAATATACTTTGGTAACAAGTAAATAATTGGGATAACTTGGACCAACCTCGTTATTAGTGGATTAATACTTTAACCGAACCCAATAAACCAGATGGTACTAATATTAAAGAATGGGAGGAGTTCATCACATTGGAAAACTATTGCATTAACAAGGATTAAGTCATAAGCACAAATGATGTTCCGAGTAATGGGGGATGGTGGACCCTTACTAGAGGTGTACTATAGTCATTTAAGGTCATCGAGTTCTAATTACCGTCTAGAACCTTGAGCCAATTACTTATTGAACAGGGGTTGTTTAAGCCCTAACAGCTCAATACTTTGGGATCCTATAAGGTCACACGCATTGGATCTACATCGGACTGAGTAAAGAATTAATAGACTTAGTTTATTACAAGAATATTAAATGAATTAGAGGGAACTGAAAATTGCAGGACTGCTAGGATTGGACATTGAGAAAAATTGGGCCACGCGGGCATCGAATGCCTATGAGGACTACCACGTGTTGCATGAGTGCCATTTAGCACTCATGCACCGTGAGCGACGCAAGCACTTCCCAAGCAGCGCATGTAAAGGCCTACGTATGGGAAGCCTTACAAGCGTTGCATTGGGCAGCGCTTGCATGACCCAGCTCACGGGGCAAGGCAACCCTACAAGGGATTGCCTTGTGTGGCAAGTCGCATAGCTAACTATGCATGGGTCAACCCGCAGACACATGGGGGGCTGCGTGTTGACCCGATGGGATTACGGTGAAAACCTTAATAACATTGTTTGGGGAGCAAGCGTACTCCCCCCTTTCTCCTATAAAAGGGAGCTCTCCACTCCTCTATTCAATGCACCCCAACTCCCTTCTGAGTCTTGACTTGAGATTCCAACAAGTTTTCTCAAGTTGACTTAGAGGGATACTTTTAAGGAGCCCTAACTTTATTCGGGCATCTCTTAGTTAATATTTTTGAGTGGGTTTTGGAGTGGTCTAGCAACTGCTTAAAACTCTACGGTTCTTCCTCATTGGGAGGTTTTGATTGGTGGGGTTCGTGTGGATACTCATAGAGGCTATCCTACACTTGGAGGCTTGTGCAAGAGGTTATGTTAAAGCATGCTTCAACTAGTAAGTTTCTCTTTCAATTATTAGGTCTTTGTTTAAGCATTTTTAGACTTAATAATTATGCTTAGGTTATTATTTGCATCCTTAGTTTATTTTATGCTTTGGTTATAGCTTAGAGTTATAACATGCTTAGTATAAAATATTAATGTTAGGATATAACTTAGAGTTAAGGTATGCCTAGCCTATGCATAATAACCTAGGTAGAGAATTAATTTAGTTAAGACTTTAATTAATTATATACAACTAGTAGGAGTTCCTAGGGACAAGGGACAAAATTTTAAAATTCTGCCATGCCTGTTATGCATGTTCAAAGTGATTGTTAGTTCCCAATAAGTACATGGCTCAAGTCCCATACGCTTCAGCTATTAGATCGATCATGTATGGCATGTTATGTACTAGACTTGATGTGGCATTTGCACTAAGCTTGACATGCAAGTATCAGTCTGATCCCAATAGGGATAATTGGGATGATGTCAAGGAAATCCTTAAGTACCTTAAACGGACTAAGGATTCATTTTTAGTATATGGGGGTCAGGAAGGGCTTTCAATACATGGCTATACTAATGCAAGCTTCGATACTGACAGAGATAAGAGACAATCACAATTAGGATGGCTTTTTTTTCTTAATGGAGGAGTCATAAGTTGGCGGTCGGCCAAGTAATCTACTATTGTCGATTCTACAATAGAAGTTGGGTATAGCTGTTTGGATCAAGAAGTTTATATCTAAGTTAGGTGTTGTACCAACAATCCTGGACCTAGTTGACATATTTTGTGATAACAACGGGGCTGCCGCACAAGCTAAAGAGCCCCGGTCACACAAGAATTCCAAACATGTACTTAGGAATTTTCATCTACATAGAGAGATTCAAGCTAGAGGTGATATCGCATTGCAAAGGGTTGACAAATATAACAATGTTGTTGAACCATTGACCAAACCACTTTCACAACCAAAGTATGATGGTCGTACGAGGTCTATGGGGATTAGGGACATTCCGACTTGGAACTAGTGCAAGTGGGAGATTGTTAGGTGCGCCTTAGTTCTAAATATGGGTTATTAAGATGTAATTGAATATTCATGTTTTGTATTACATTAATAAAGTCATTAATCTTTTCTATTATATATCTTGTGCTATATGTTGTTAAGAGTATCCATTGATCAAATCATAAATTTCCAAGTCTATTTTAATCATGGGAATGAATAAAATGGTGGACTTTTATGTTGGTTAGCTTGTTTAAGAAAGGAGCTATGAACATAGGCTTGTGTTGAGAACATGGGCTGGATCGATCCGATTAGCAGAAGGTCATATGATGTCGTGTCACTAGCGTTTTGTTAGGTAGGTCTCAAATGTCCTTAGACTTGATTTCAAGTTGTTATTAATTTGAAATTGGGTAATCTATGGTATACACCTAACAGGTCCTTAAACGCGGATCCCAAATATGGGTATGCTCGGGTTGTTCATGAACACATTGGCAGTAAGGTTGAAGTGATAGAATTGTCGTTTAGCTTAATAAGCTGAAATGAGTCACTGGCCACTTGATGAATAAAAGGGATTATTGACATGTCTGAATAAGTAGGCAACTTATTTGAAAGAATTATTATATTCTAGATAAAAAAAATATAATGAAGGTAATAATGGGTGACATGGCCATATCCATTGTTCATTATATTGATTCTAGTTAGCAAAGGAAATTGTATGATAACTACAGGGTTTAGTATTAATAAATTGATAACTGTATTCTGTCCTAATTGGGGGTTGCAATGGTTTGCTAGGATCCACATACAGTCTATGGGCATGACCCAATTGCCAATATATGTACAGATTCAAAGGATCCTGTACTTAGAATCACTAATTCGAGATTTTTCTTGTACATGCAATGTTATAAGTATTGATGAAGGAAACTGATTATGAATAAATTGATATATTAAATCAATTTGATTAAAGTATCATTACAACTCAAGAATTAGGAACAAAATAATTTGTATTTAATTGTATAGTATAAAGTTATTTATATTATTCATTGAATTAAATTAAAAGAATTAAGTTTAATTAACATGAGGGACTTATTTGAAATAATCATCAAGTTGGTGAATTATTGGTTTAAGGAATTTAGCTTGGGAGCAAATTCATAAATAACAATAATTAAAGAGGCCAATTTACAATTAAATAAGAAACCTAGTCAAAATCCTAATCCTAATGGGAGACTATAAGTAGATGTTAATTAGAAAGAAAACCATATACTACACGCCTACCAAGGTGAAATTCAGCCATCACCATGTAATCGTGTGTTCTTGAGTTGTTCTTCAGTTCATCAATTCGGCTAGCACTAGTCCCAATCAAGAGGGGTTCGTATACGTGAGATTGGAGGGCGTACACACTGAAAGCCTTTTGCCGCCTACATCTTCTTTGATCAAGTTAATAGCTTTTGATCACCGTTTTTATTCTTATTGTATTGTTTTTGAATAAAGATCCTTGTGGATTTAAGATAATCAATCAGTTCTGCTTTTCTTAAGGATTGATTTTCGATGACCAAGTCCCTTCACATGTGTATGCCTTTTTCTTTCTATGTATGTTTATCTTATTGTTTAGTTTCTTTAGTTTTATTTAATGTTAACTTGTATATTGAATTGGAGAAGAGATTAGGTAAATAATCAAATTTGATCTTCAAATTAAACATTGAATTTAAAGTACTAAGTATTATTGGTCCCTGTTGACGGGTGATACAGGAGTCTTAGATGGTTTATTGACTCCATTCTGATTTAGATGTGAAATAATGGACTTATTAGTATAAATGAATTCAACTATTGCAATTGATTCAAGGTCTATTACTGAATGGTGTTTGATTTGTGATGATTTGTTTACTTATAAGCAGAAAGTAAATAATGTTAAGTGCTAAAAGTAAATGAAGAAAAGATAAAATAAATCAATCACAAAATTTTTATACTGGTTCAACCCTGCTTACATCCAGTCCCTGGAGTTTCCTCCTCTGAGCTTAAATCCACTGTTTGTTACTCCTTCTGAGGTGGAGAAGCCTTTACAATTTGAATCCTATTCCCGCACAGAGTTTCCTCCTCTTACTACTTCTGATTCCCCAATCTAAGAGTGTCCTTCACTTAGATTCTTCTAAAGCCCCAACTTCACCAAGTTGTGTTTAGGATTGCAAACTTCAGCACCCACGCTTAGTCTGTTGTGAGCGGGCGACTTTTTTGCGACCTCGTAAATGGAGCCGGGAAAAACAAGCGCGGCAAAGCGAGCCAAAGGAACGATCCTCTTTTCAGAGGTGTGATGTAAAGAGTTGATTAATTGAGGTTAAAGTTGATATTTAAGTCCAATTTTAGTGTTAAAAGATACGAGATCAAAATCCCATATTTTAAGACAGACACCACCCGGTTTAGCTCTACCGAGAATTTGGGTATAATATTCACACCGGGTGGTTAGACCATACCTTAAAATAGAGATTCTGAGCTCGGATGATGTTGCCTATTCTTCATTTAATAAATCAAATCATTCATGATTTAATGATTATGGGGATTTTTATGGTTTTGTAAAAGTACCGATGAACGAACGGGTAAAAGACCCCAAAAACAACAAAATCAACAGCAAAAGCACAAGAAAAGTAAGTAAAAAGGTAAGGGAACTCAAATTTGTTACCTCTAGGCCGTGAATCTATCTTTGGAGACTCGAATCAACCCATGGCGAGATCCTTTTGATGATTTAGATATCAAAAAGCGATGAAAATCGCGACGAAAATAGTGACGCAATTTAGGTAGTATTTGGAAATAAGTCTCTAAACCTATTTAATCCATTTTTACCTATGATTTCTAATTGATTTTAGTGTTTAATCTACGAGATTAAGCTAGAGAATAACTTAAAACCGAGATTAGAGAAGATTGAACTCAGTTTTTTGCCATTCTAAAGCTTTCTCTCTCTAGTTCATACCTCTCTCTCTCTCTCTCTTGTTCTTAATTTTCTCTCTAATAATATTTTCAATTCGAATTTTTGAGAAAAGTCCTCTAATTCTCTCACACTAGAAGGTTTAAATACATGTTCACTCAAAAATACACCAACCTTGGGCAAATTTTTGGGGAAATTACCTCAACCAATCGTGAGGAGAGAGAGGGGAAAGGTGGCATGGACTGAAATGGCCCGAGCTAAGGTGACTGCCACTGTTGTGGCAGTCACCACCATTGTGGTCACCGCCACCTCTACGATGGTGGACACTACTCGGCGTAGTGGGGGTAGCACCTAAGGAGGCGGTTACTAGGGCACGCGCCGCCAGCGGCGGTGACGGCAAGGGGGAACAACACAAATAAACAAAAAAATCAATTATTCTTATTTTTAGGATATTTTAAGATTTTAAGGCCATTTTTAATTAAAATTAAATGCAATTAAGTCCTAAAATCATCAAAAGGAATATTTCCAAGCGTGCTTTGGACTAGAAAAATAGACTCAACCTACCCGGAAAAGGTCAGAGGAAAAAGTCATCATCGTTCCAAGTCGACCGAAAAGCCCATGCTCATATCTGTTGTAATTTCAAGACCTCACCAAGCTGCGCTTGCCTAGTCTTAATCACCTTTTGAGTGGAGAGAATAGAAATTGAGTGATCTTGTACTTTATTATTGAGAATCACTTTTACAATAGATGTGAATTGATTTATTCTAGTGAGGTTTATATTATACAAACTAATATAAACTATGAGCACGGGCTTTTCGATGTCACCTTAGAATGATGATGACTTATTGCTCTGACCTCGTATGGTTCAGTTGTTCTATCCTTTGAAGGTCTAATCACATTTGGCAAGTCCCCTTTGATATGCATTTAGGATTGGTTGTTTCCTTTTGCTCGCATGCAGTAATTTGTTTCACAATTTTATATAAGATTTGAACATTTTCAGTGAATCTCAATTATACCATTGGATTTTAGACTCTTCAAGCTTTTCGGAATGTCAAGAATCGCCTTAATTGGATAGCCGTAGTAAAAGTTAGAGGCGTCAGAAGTTAGCCCCCTAATCTGCCTTAATTAACATAATTGCCAAAACCCTAATCGAAAACCCTAGGTAACCCTAGAAACCCTAAACCCTAATCAGAAACCCTAGGCTTTTCCCCTCATCCTCCCCAGCCGGCCAGAGCCGCCGCCGCCACCGTCTGCGGAGGTGAACCACTCCGGCGACGGCGGTGACTGCCATCCTTATGGCGGCCATCACTGTCCATGTGGCGGTCATCGCCGTTATAACGGCAATGTGGCCACCCCCGCCATCATAGCAGCGGTCTCCACTGCCATGATGGTCGTCATCGCCATAGTTATAGCGGTGACCACCGTGGCGGTGGCGGCCACCGCTTTGGCTATGGCGGTGGCTGTGGCACGGCCAAGCCCAGGCCGTGCCACTCGTTTTCTCCCTCTTCTTTAGATTGGGCCACGTATTTTCACTCGATTTCTCACCCAAAGTCAGTGAATTTCAAGTGTGAGACTATTTAAACCCCTAAAAAGAGAGATTTAAGGGAATTTTTTGGCTAAAATTTAAAGAATTTAGATAAAAAAACCTAGAAACTAGGAACTTAGAGAGAGAAAGCTTAAGAAAAGTAAAAATCCGGGTTTAATCACCTCTAATCTAGGATTCTTAGTTGTTCTTGATTTCTTAGTTAAAACACTAAAACTAATTAGAAATCTTAGGGAAATGGATTAAATAGGTTTAGAGACTTATTTTCCAAATACTACCTAAATTTCGTCACTATTTCTGTCGATTTTCATCACTGATCCATCTAAAAATCATCAAAAGGCACCTCCCAAGGGTTGATTCGAGTCTCTAAAGATAGATTCACGACCTAGAGGTAACAAAACTGAGTTCCCTTATCTATTCCCTTACTCTTATCGCTTTTTAGCTGCTGTTGTTCTTGTTTCTAGTCATTTTTCCGTTGGTGTTCTTGAGTAATCTCAGAAAAGGGGACGACCTCTATAAGGATAGCCTTCATCGCTATCCCTATAGCCTTGGCTGCTATCCCTATAGCGGTGAAGGCTATAGATATAGTGGTGAAAGCTATCCTCATAAAGTCTCACCAGTTCTTGGATTTTTGGGTGTTTTCCATCCCAAACCCGTAAAATCAACATTATTTGTGTGTTTTAAGTCGAGATCTATCCCTTTGGCGACTGGTTACGACTTAAAATCCTAATAATTTTGAGTTTATAGGCCAAAAACACCCGGGGGCCTTCTCGGGACTGGAATACAGCGTCAAGGCTGTAGTGACAGCCTTGACCGCCACCGCCATAACGGCCACCGCTGTAGCGATGGCGGTCATGGCTGTCACTATGGCCTTGGCCGCCGGATCTTAGTTTCAGCTTTTTTTCTTTCATTTTTTGCCCGTTTTTCGTGTTTTTCATTTTGTTATTATCTGTAAATTGTTTCATTGAATCTGGAACTTGATTTTGTTGATCTTAAAATGATAAATTGATCGTTTAACCGGTTAAATCGTGTAAACTTGGCTTAAATCGGGGTTTTCTCACCTAAAAACCGCAATAATCATTTCTCGATGTTTTAATAAATGCTTTTTTACCTCGCTTGGAGTCAGGTCCGAGTTGGTAAGCTCAGTCAAAACCTGGTTTCGCCCGTTTATTTATTTACCTCTTTATTTATTTTTTCGCAGGTATTTGTAAAGCCTTGTAATAATTATTTATTTGCTTTATTTACCGCTTCGTGTGATGTATGGCATATAAACTGAAAACTCTAAACAATAACCGGATTTAAATCGCATAGGAACTAAAGTAGCGTTTATTAAAATATAAAGGGTTTGATTTAAGAATTGAAAATTAAGCAACATCATCCAGACTTGGAATCTCACGTTTTAAGGTACCGTCCAACCATCGGGTGGGAATGTCGTACCCAAATTCCCGGTGGAGCTTAATCGGGTGGTGACTCTATCTTAAAATACAGGATTTCAAGTCTCGTATCCCTTAACACCTAAATTGGACTAAAACTCAACTTCAACATCACTTTCATTATTATTTTCATCACGCCTAAAATAAGAACAATCCCTTAGCACGCTTCACAGCGCTCGTTGCTTTTCCGCCCCCCGTGCTACACATCTCAAATGGTCCTCGCGGGCGAGAAATTGGCTGCTACCTTATAGTGGCGACTCTGTTGGGGATCGAACCCAAAATCTCTGGTTCCGACCAAGGAGAAGGCAGCCGCGGTCCAAGTCGTTACTCAAGAGGATGTCTCTGCATTTCAAGCTAGGCCTGCTCGAGCACCTTCTTAAAAAGCATTCGTATCCCTATGGAAGCTCTCTCTCAGTGTCCTATTTACCAAGTTGCGAGAGAAAGGCAGGCTTAACTCTCTTTATGAGTATCATTATCCTACGCCTGAGGAAAAAGGGAATTTTTGCCGCTATCACGTTCAATTGGGGCATAAAACAGATCAACGCAAACCTTTGGGTAGAGCAATCTAGCGCTTGGTAAGAGAAGGAAAAATGGAATAGCCCTCTAGGAAGACTAGCTCTGAGGAAAAACCATAACCGATCTCTGATAGTAAAGTAGGTGTGATCAACTCCGGTCTCCCTGAAGAATTTATGTTGGTCATGTTCTCCTCTAGTTCTGCCGACACCGTTTTGAAAGCCGAATCTATCTAACAAGAGCCCACGAGGTCTCTAGCGGATGAAGGAGATAAGCTATCAATCAAACAAGCGGAAGTTCTAGGTCTCAACCTGGACGACACACCAATGAAAGCTACCGAGGATGTCACCTCTTTCTGCACTACCAATCAAGGCCCTCTGTCTGAGGAGGATGACTATTTATCTACTTATGTAATTTTGTTTTTATCTTGTTAGTACTTTGATGTGAACAATTCTGCCTTTAAGGCATTTTTATTAAATTAAAAGACTCTCTTTTTGGTTATCTTCTTGATGTTTCGCCAGATGGGTCCATGAATTCATTCTATCACAGGCATAATGTGTTTAGTATTCATGACGTTTCTTTAAATGAAATAAGTCTGAGTACATATGATAACCTAAAATGGTAACCAATCTCTAATGACCTAACCTCTGAAAGAAAATGAGAGATAACAAGTGCTTAAAAATCTTGATAACGCTTTCACCTAGTCACATCTAGCCATGCCCAGGGTTCATTGTCAGATTCCCAAACATCGCATCTTCACACCTGCAACAGCAGAAGAAGCTTAGCTCTTTCTTGGATGGATCTAATATTTTAATCGGGTCACCGTCGGCCTCATAACTATGTACAAACCTATTTTCAAGCTACTGAAGAAGCGTCGGCCTATTATGGAGAAAGAGCATCACCAAACCACTTTACAGAATTATGGCTTATCTTTTCTTTGCCCACCCATTCTCAAAATTCCCACCCCCAATACAACATTTGCCTTTTCCCAAAATCCCTTTACACCCTCAAAACCATCTTACATTTCTCTTCTTATTGACCATTCTCAGCGTGGGGGACAAGTATGGTCGGTGAGATTCGACCCTCATTAATAAATGAGCACTGCTTCATCATCAGAGGGGCAGATTACTTCTTAGAATAGGGGGAAGCCAGGTCTTTCACTAACCTCACCACCGAGAAGATGGCCAAGTTCATCGAGAAACACATCTTTGCTCAGTATAGCCTACCTCTTCGCATCATTTCGGACAATGGATTTTAGTTCTGAGGGGCAACCACCTGATTGATAAAGAAAAATGGAACCGTGCGCCATAGATCTTTACCCAACTGACCATGAGCTAGTGGGCCAGCCAAAACCAAGACGAAGTCCTTAAGAGTCGTAGTGAAAGGGCCCCTCATGGACTACAGCGTGGTTTGAATACCTTAAACAAACTTTAGATGTACTAGCAGTGCATAGCAAAAGCGTACAACAACCATGTTGAGCATCATAAGATTTTATCAAAGGCCGATGGTCTGGTTTTGAAAAGCAAGTAAAGCCTTCTAGCACTGACCCGGGGGGAATTTTTGACCTGATTGGGAAATAGCTCGAGCGATAAAAAAGATGCTCAATATAAGGGGCATAGAGATAATGGACAGTAGCAAGTTCGTAAACCCCAAAGCAGGTTGAAGCGTTATCATACCTAACCAAAAGAATCAAATTCAGAAAAGCGGCACATAAAAAATAAATAAAAAATCAATCACCCGACGAGTTATCCTCTACTGCTTGGGCAAAAATTAGGGTGTATCCCGCTGATCGGTATTCTACAAACTGGTTAGGTAAAAGTTAGGGTCCAAGAATAGCCCGATAGATTAAAAACCTAAAAAGGCGGTCTAGGCAAAAGTCAGGGTAAAGCGAGTCTAGAGTGTGTTGGCTAGAAAACCTTCATAGGCTAGTTAACACTAGAGTTTGGGTCAATAGAAATTGTTATCATCATTATGTACTCAAACTTAATTCAGTCAATGGAAATGTCATTTTACTGAAATCTTTATGTTTGTTCTTGAATGAATATATTGGGCCCTTAAGGTGAAATGTTGCAAGTAAGTCGAACGTAGGGTTCCATGCAGTCAGTCCAACTCCTCAAAAGAAAACAAAAGTCAAAAGGCAAAAATTCTGAAAGACTAAAAAGAAGTGAGGTCTATGCAAAAACCGGGATAGTCTACTGGATTGAAAACCCAAAAAGGGCGGTCCAGGCAAAAATTAGGACATAAAAGTAAAATGATCAAAGTTTGATGGGCCCAATACAATGTTCGGGTCTATGAAAAAATTAAGACAATCAAAACAAAGATAAATGACTGCCCTCATCACATTGAAGTATCCGCATTGTTATCGTCAGAATCACAATCTCAGGTATCTTCTGCAACTTAGTGGATTCGAAGGGCTAAAATCCATCCTCTACACGTGTCCACTCCGATATTGACCATGACCGAGCATCTCGAGCCTGTGAGATCCGCATCCTCTATAACCATCCTTGGTAGAATTCATTGGTAGTGATAGCATCCAGTTGCCCGTTATCCAGAATCTTGAACTTCATTCCATATGCCCGCTTGTCTTTTGCACGCTCAATCTTGTGATTATTATGTAGTTGGCTTGCCACTTCGAACAGCTCATGAGGAATCCTCTGTTATTTGCCATATGGGCATCATAAGCGACATGGTGTGTAGAAATGACCATCCCAAGCCTCGATGCCTTCCATAATCCTGATCTCCTATACACTTCTCTATATCTCTAATTCTCCGCCAGGGGCATAGTCACCTAATTTGTTCGGCAGTGCAGCTCTGTATATTCTCTCTCTTTGAGCAAGTCGATCTCTCTCCGAGCAAGCGATCAATCCCCCTGAAGATGATTAGTCCAACATTCATGCATTCATCCATACGTGCATAATATTCTATCTATTCTATTATTCTTCTTTCTATAGGAAACAAATCAAAGGCCATTAACCTAACAATGGAATCTTGTCAGATCTCTAATGGGGAATGCCTTCGAGCTATACACTTGAACTCAACTGCTATCCGGACTCCCAGAAATCCTAACTCAATTTATATTTTATACTTCCATTTTTATTGCTTAATTGAAGGGGCAAAAATATTTTTGTTTCCACAGAATCAATTAAGCAATAAAATTGCAACCTTGTGTCTATTACTAATATCTTGAAATTTCCTTGACAGGTACACCATGCGGCAATTCCGATGGACAACTGACTCGAGGGTCCTAAATTCAAGACTCAAAAGTTTCTCCCAAGGGCACCTCGATATAACCATCAGGGGCATCCTAATATATGTTCTAAACTACATTCAAGGGCCATATCGGCTAGGCCCAATGGACACCTCAGCAACTTATCCAGACCCCCAAAAATCCTATCTCGATTTGTGTTTCACTCTTCCATTTTCATTGCTTAATTGAAGGGGCAAAAAAAAAATTTATCTCGACAAAATCAATTAAATAATGAAAACGCAATTCTAAACAACTTACTAATATTTTAAATCTTTCTTGGTATGCGTTCCAATCAAGGGATCTCATTTGATATTCTTGGCATGCGATTCAAGCCAAACAAATCTTATCGTCCGATCTCGTTTAGCGTTCTTGGCATCTTTCAGTGAAGCTCTTGGTATGTGTTCCAGTCTAGGGATCTCATTTGATATTCTTGGTGTGTAGTTCAATCCAAGCAAATCTTATCGTCCGATCTCGTTAGAAGTTCTCGACACCTTTTAGTTATGTTCTTAGTATGCGTTCCAGTCCAGGGATCTCGTTTGATATTCTTAGCATGCGATTCAAGCCAAGCAAATCTTATCATCTGATCTTATTTAGCATTCTTGGCATCTTTCAGTGAAGCTCTTAGTATGCATTCCAGTCTAGGGATCTCATTTAATATTCTTATTATGCAGTTCAATCCAAGCGAATCTTATCATCCAATCTCGTTAGAAGTTCTCGGCACCTTTTAGTTATATTCTTGGTATGCGTTCTAGTCTAGGGATCTCGTTTGATATTCTCGGCATGCGATTTAAGCCAAGCAAGTATCCTCGTTCGATGGTTTCATTAGACATTCTTGGCATCCTTTATTGAAATTCTCAACATGCGTTAAGGCAACCCCAAAAGTCTCAAATTTATTTGTCCGTAGAAGTTGATACCGATATCCACATCCCTTAGTTAAATTCCATTCTTGATAGGTCCGTTGATGATGCATCCTTATACCATCTGTAGACAACTGGTTTAAGAATTTACCCCTTAGTTATGATCTACTATCCCTTGCTCTTTCATGAGATCACTTGACAAAGTGGTGATCTCCCGAGGGGCAGCCTGTAAGCACGGGCTTTTCGGTGTCACCTTAGAATGATGATGACTTATTGCTCTGACCTCGTATGGTCTAGTTGTTCTATGCTTTGAAGGTTAAATCATGTTTTTCAAGTCCCTTTTGATGATTTTATGACCTTTGACCGCGCTTAAATATCATTCATATGCATTTAGGATTGGTCTTTTCCTTTTGCTCGCGAGCAGTAATTTGTTTCACAATTTTCTATAAGATTCAAACATTTTAAGGGAGTCTCATTTACATTTTTGGATTTTAGACTCTCTGAGATTTCCGGAATGTCAAGAATTGCCTTAATTGGATAACCATAGTGAAAGTTATAAGCGTCGGAAGTTGGCCCCCTTATCTGCCTTAATTAACATAATTGCCAAAACCCTAATCAGAAACCCTAGCTAACCCTAAAAACCCTAAACCCTAATCAGAAACCCTAGGATTTTCTAGTTATCCTCCTCTGCCAGTCGGATCTGCCGTCACTGCCGTCGCTGCCATCCACGGCGGTGAACCACTCCACGACGGAGGTGACCGCCATCAGTGTGGCAGTCAGTGCCGTTGTAACGGTGATGACCAGCACAAGGGGTGGCCACCCACGTTGTGGCCACCACCACCATCATAGCGGCGGTCTTTACCACCATAAGGGCCGTCACCGCCATAGTTATGCCAGTGACCACCGTGGTGGCGGCTGTAGCAGGCCAAACCCAGCCCGCGCCACTCATTTTCTCCTTCTTCTTTAGATTGGGCCACGTATTTTCACCCAATTTCTCATCCAAAGTCGGTGAATTTTGAGTGTGAGACTATTTAAACCCATGAAGAGAGAGATTTAAGGCACTTTTTTGGCTAAAATTTAAAGAATTTAGATTAAAAAACCTAGAAACTAGGAACTTAGAGAGAGAAAGCTTAAGAACAGCAAAAATTCGGGTTTAATCACCTCTAATCTTGGATTTTTAATTGTTCTTAGGTTTGATTTCTTAGTTAAAACACTAAAGCTGATTAGAAATCTTAGGGAAAATGGATTAAATAGGTTTAGGGACTTGTTTTCCAAATACTACCTAAATTTTATCACTATTTATGTCGATTTCTGTCACTGATCCATCTGAAAATCATCAAAGGGCACCTCCTAAGGGTTTATTCGAGTCTCCAAAGACAGATTCACGGCCTAGAGGTAACAAAACTAAGTTCCCTTATCTATTTCCTCACTTTTATAGCGTTTTAGCTGTTGTTGTTCTTGTTTTTGTCTTTTTTCCCTTAGTGTTCTTGAGTAAACTCAGAAAAGGGGATAACCTCTATAAGGATAGCCTTCACAGCTATCCCTATAGCCTTGGCCGCTATCCCTCTAGCGGTGAAGGCTATAGATATAGCGGTGAAAGCTATCCTCATAAAGGTCTCACCATTTCTCGGATTTTTGGGTGTTTCCTATCCCAAACCCAGAAAATCAACGTTATTTGCGCATTTTAAGTCCAGATCTATCCCTTTGGCGACTCGTTAAGACTTAAAATCCCAATAATTTCAAGTTTATAGGCCAAAAACACCCGGGGACCTTCTCAGGACTGGAATCTAGCGTCAAGGCTCACAGCCTTTATCGTCGCTGCAATAGCGGCCACCGCTATAGCGATGGCAGTCAAGGCTGGCACTACAGCCTTGGCCCCCGGATCTTAGTTTCAGCTTGTTTTCTTTCATTTTTTGCCCATTTTT
This sequence comes from Euphorbia pulcherrima, assembly GCA_947683365.1. Classification (NCBI taxonomy): domain Eukaryota; kingdom Viridiplantae; phylum Streptophyta; class Magnoliopsida; order Malpighiales; family Euphorbiaceae; genus Euphorbia; species Euphorbia pulcherrima. Next base: position 35,322,156 of record CANTUS010000004.1, read on the forward strand.
CATGTTTTCCATTATGATTTTAATCTGTAAATTGTTTCATTGAATTTGGAACTTGATTTTGTTGATATTAAAATGATAAATTGATCGTTTAATCGATTAAATCGTGTAAACTTGGCTTAAATTGGGGTTTTCTCACCTAAAAATGTCAATAATCGTTTCTCGATGTTTTAAATCGGTTCTTGTGTGTTTATTTTCTGCCCTTTACTTATCCATGCTCTATTCATATTTTACTTATGATTATTCTTGTATATTTTGCCTCGTTTGGAGTCGGGTCCGAGTTGGTAAGCTCGGTCAAAACCCAGTTTTGCCTGTTTATTGATTTACCGCTTTATTTATTTTTTTGCATTAGAAGAATGTATAGGTATTTGTAAAGCCTTGTAATAATTATTTATTTGCTTTATTTACCACTTTCGTGTGATGTATGGCATATAAACCGAAAACTCTAAACAATAACCAGATTTAAATCGCATAGGAACTAAAGTAGTATTTATTAAAATATAAATGGTTTGATTTAAAAATTGAAAAGTAAGCAACATTATTCGGGCTTGGAATCTCACATTTTAAGGTACGGTCCAACCACCCGGTGGGAATATCGTACCTAAATTCCCGGTAGAGCTTAATCGGGTGGCGACTCTATCTTAAAATACGGGATTTCAAGTCTCGTATCCCTTAACACCTAAATTAGACTAAAACTCAACTTCAACATCACTTTCATTATTATTTTCACCACGCATAAAATAAGGACAATCTCTTAGCAGGCTTCACAGTGCTCATTGCTTTTCCGCCCCCCGTGCTACGCATCTCACGCTGTCCTTACTAGCGGGAAATTGGTCGCTAGCTCACATGAACTATGATTTGTTTACTTTTGAGATTTGCACTATTTTAATTTGCTTGAGTGTTCTTTTTGTGAAATTACTCGATAATTTACTTGTTGTGGATAGATACTTATTTATACTCTCATACTCGAGGATGATTGTTCATGCCCGCCTTTGTGAGAGAGTCTTCTTTCGAACATTGCTATTAGATAGGTACATTACTCAGAACGACTATATTGTGAGGTATCCCTTTACCATTATCTTTAAATAGCTCCTTCCTTAATGATCGTTGGATTGATTTGTAGAATGGTGTCTTTCTTCCCATAAGATGTATCCAAAACCAATCTACTCTATCCCGTATAGTTTGACTTTTAGCAATTACACCATTTTGGTACTTTTAGCTTTTTGCATGTCAGGTGGCTAAAAGTAGCTTTTGCTCCTTACTTGTCAACTCACTTTATTGGTGATGTCTTATCTCTTTTGTGAAAGTCGGAGATCCAACTTTATGGGATTGCAGAGATTAGGACAACCATTCTTGGAAAAGTGAAACCACGTGAGTTACCTAGGGATTATCAATTTCTCAGAGATATTTCATCCTTCTGTGAAACTTGATGTTGAAGCATGTTTATGTCTCCAAGAGATGTCCTTCTGGTCTTGGCTATTTGAAATAGCCTCTGAGACATGATGCTAGATTATGATGCTTCTAGTGGAATGATAAACTTCTGAGAAGAAAATTGTTTCCCTTTAGAGTGAATCTTGTGCTCAATCTTCTGAGGTTCTTTTCTTCCGACGCTTTTCTTTGATCATTTAGATAGCTCTAGGTGTCAAGCTTTCAAGAGTCAAGATATTTGGTGATCTTTAAACTCTGAAGTTTTCTTTGTGTTTCTTGCTTGTGAGTGCTGAGTTATTTTGCATTCCAAGGCTTGACTGATCTTGTGAGCTTTAGTCCTTTCTGTCTTCAGAATTTGTTCTTCCAGCACATAAATTTTCTTTTATCTTCTAAGCGATAGTTTATCAATTCTTTCTTCTGAGATTGTGGGTTTGTTCTGGGATGTGAGAGGTTTATAGATGTGTCTTCAACATTAGTTTATCTAATAAATATTTCCTCTTATTAGAGTACTTTTAGCTTCTTAGTCTTTTAGCTTTGTGTGAGCCGACGACCCCCGATCCCCCCGCCCGCACGGCAAGCTTTAATGCTCTTCAGCGTGGGGTGGAGAAACAACGAGAGCTGTGAAGCGTGCTAAGGGATGATCCTTATTTTAGCGGGATGAAAATGGGTAATGGAAAATGATGTTGAAGTTGAATTTTAGTCTGATTTATGTGTTAAGGGATACGAGACTTAGAATCCCATATTTTAAGATAGAGTCGCCACCTGGTTAAGCTCTACCGGGAAATTGGGTACGATATTCCCACCGGGTGGTTAGATCATACCTTAAAACAGAGATTCTAGGCTCGGATGATGTTGCTTACTTTTCAATTTTTAAATCAAGCCGATTATATTTTAATAAACGTGACCTTAGTTCTTATGCGATTTAATCCGATTATTGTTTGGTATTTTCGGTTTAATATGCCATACATCACACGAAAAGCAATAAATAAACAAAGCAAGAAAATAAAATTATCACAAGGCTTTACGAATACCTATACATTTTTCTAATGCAAGAAAATAAATAAAGCGACAAATAAATAAATGGGTGAAACCGAGTCTTAACTGAGCTTACCGACTCAGATCCGGCTCTAAACAAGGCAATAGATATATAAGAATAATCACAAATAAAGCATGGATAAATAAATGCGGAAAATAAACACAAAGCATGAAGAAAACGATATTTTTGGATTTTTCGAGACAAAAACATAATTTTCGGGCGTTAATTAATTATTTAACAACCTAAGAAGGGTGAAATAAATTAACTAAACATCCTAAAATTAGATTTAGCATATTCAAAATATTTTTGAAATTTTTCGTTGGTTGAAAACGATTTATTTAGATTTATTTAGTTAAAAATGCTATTTTTTAAGCTATTAAAATGCATATTAAATCAAATAAAAATAAAAATAAAATAATAAAAATATAATAAAATAATAAAAACAATTTCAGATTATTTGTGAATTTTTGAAAATTTTTTGGGTTGAAATCAGGACTGAAAACGCATTAAAATGACAAAAACCGGGTCAAAAATATAGAAATGGGGCAAAAAAAACAACACAATAAAATAAACAGGGACCATTTGGATGTTTTTACCAGTAGGCCGACTCAGTGAGGTGGTAGCCCGACTCAGTGACATGGTAGGCCGACTAAACGAGGTGGCCTAGATGACGCTCAGTCGGCCTTCGTCCCACTGAAGTGGTCTACCGAAAAAAAGTGTCTAAGCAAGCCGAAATCGACCTTTTTGTGTCTGAAAACCCAAGATTACTAAAATTTCTAAGTTGTTTCCTACCTGTTACAGTAGATTCGGACTTAAAATGCTTAAATAACTTTGGTTTTTTCAGAAAATCTGACAAAACAACGGTTGGCCGCTTGAGCGACCCGTAGGCGTACTGGACGAAGCGGTAGACCGACTCAGTGAAGCGGCCTAGGTGACGTTCAGTCAACCTAACATTCACCGGAATAGTCAGCCAGATTTTTGATAGAGAATCACAAAAAGGACGAATAAAAGGGCCAAGCACCCAAAAAAATAACCAAAAACACAACAGCAGAAATAAATAACAGAAAGAAATAGATTGGAACTCAGAAAGTTACCTAAAGGCTGTGAATCCACTCTCGAGACTCGAACCGGACGTTTGGCAACCTTTATGATGGATTTGAGATGAAAACCCGACGAAACAACCGATTTAGCAAGGGATTTAGTGATTTGTGAGGAAAAAGTCGTTAAATCCTATTTAAACCAATTTTTACCTAAGATTTCTAATAGATTTTAGTTTTTAAGCTACAAGATTAAGCCTAAGAACAACTAAGAATCAAGATTAGAGAGGATTAAACCCGGATTCAAGCTTTTCTTAAGCTTTCTCTCTCTAGTTCTTCCCTTTCTCTCTCTCGTTCTTGAATTTTCTCTCTAAAAATCAGCCAGTCCTTCAAAACTGATTTTGGTGGGTGTTTATAGACTTTTCAAGTGTAAAATACCCAAATTAATCCTCCAAATGTCAATATTTGACGGAAAAAACCCAAAACCCGACTTGTTGGCTAAGAAAAACCCGGAGAAACTCCGGATAAAGAAAACCCTCGCGAAAGTCGGGTCATTGACACTGCAGGGCCGAGGCCGCGTCATACATCTCGGCCTGTTGCATGGTCCACACGGCCCGGTGCATGGACCACGCGGCCTAGCCTCTAGGTGGCAGTGTCAGTCACCGCCGACGGATTGGGGGCACCCAAGAACGAAAAAAAATGAAAAAGGCAAAGCGACTCGGGGAGCCGGGCCCGAAAAGTGAACAAACAACACCATGGGTATCCAAACGGGGCAATACTTGACATTCTAGAAAGCTCGGGGAATCTAAAATCCAATGATATAAATGAGACTCGCTGAAAATGTCCTGATTTTTAAGGAAAAAATCACGAAATAATTTACTACGTGCGAGGGGAAAGGTAGGGGTTAACAAATTAAAATTGATCTAATGTTTAATTAATCGGGGTCAAAGATCTTAAAATCGTCAACGAAGGACTTGCCAAACTCGATTCGATTCTAAAATAATGGAGCAACTAGACAGTAAAATGTTAGAGCAAAAAGTCGTCATCGTTCTGAGGGTCACCGAAAACCCTGTGCTCACAGGCTGCCCCTCGTGAGATTATCATTTGATGTACCATCAATGGACCTATCAGAGGAGGAGGTTGAATCGGTTGTCTACGGGTGGTCTGGTAACGTACCATCAACGGACCTATGGGAATTTAGAGATTGAATCGGTTGTCTACTGGTGGTTTAGGAATGCACCATCAACGGACCTATCGGAGGTGAGGCTGAATCGGTCATGTTGAAGACAAGGGGAGTACCGAGAACACCGAGGGCTACACTGAGGAATGCCGAGAACTTTTAACAAGGTCGGACTGGGATTTGCTTGGCTTAAATTGCATGCCAGGAATATCAAACGAGATCCCTAGACTAAAACACACACCAAGAACTTAGCTGGAAGGTGCCGAGTACTTCTAACGAGGTCGGACTGGGATATGCTTGGCTTGAATCGTATGCCAGGAATATCAAAGGTGATCCTTAGACTAGAACGCATTCCAAGAACTTAACTGAAAGGTGTCGAACATTTCTAATGAGGTCAGACTGGGATATGCTTGGCTGAAACCGCATGCCGGGAATATCAAATAAGATCCCTAGACTGGAACGCATACTAAGAACTTAACTAGAAGGTGTCAAGCACTTCTAAGAGGTCAGACTGGGATTTGCTAAAGAGCACCTGAGGAGACCGTTGGACTAAACGTATTGTGCCTGCCACAAAAAATTTAAGATATTAGAGAGCGAAATGAACCGCGCTTTTGTTGCTTAATTGATTTTGCCAAGACAAAAAATTTTGCCCCTTCAATTAAGTAACAAAAATGGAAGAATGAAACCGAAATAAAGTTGAGATCTTCGGGAGTCCGGAGAGACTATCGAAGCCGAGTGCCGAGTCTGGCTGATATGCCCCTGGGTATTTGCATTAAGGTGCCCCTAGGCATTTGCATTGAGGTGCCCCTAGGAGAAGCTTCTGAGTTCTGATTTTAGGATCCATCGGGTTGGTTGTCCTTCTGAATTGCCCCATGGTGTGCCTATCAAAAAGGCTTTAAAGCATTAGTAAGCCATATAAATTACGTTTTTATTATTTAATTGATTTTGTATAACAAAAATATTTTTGCCCTATCAATTAAGAAATAGAAAAGGGAGAAAAAGAAATAAGAGTTGAAATTTCTGGGAGGCCGGAGAAACTGCCAATGTTGAGCATTGAGGCTAGCTGATATGCCCTTGGGAGAAATTCTATCTTCGAATGCAAGATAAAAGACAATTCTGAGATGCCCCTTGCTCATATTTTGTTTCCTGTGGAATTCAGCATAGAAAAATAGACATGAACATTATGCATGAATGTATGAATGCATGAGATACTCGGACTGGTCATCTTCAAGCTGACTGATTAACTTGCTTGATTGTCTTTGTTCAATTTGGGGAAAGATCGGCTTGCTTGAAAAGGGAGGATACATGGAATTGCCTTGCGGTACGGACAAGATAAGAATGCCCCTGAAGGAGGACTAGGAATGTTACGCAGATTAGGTGAGAATGCCCCTGGTGGAGAACTAGGGAAGCCGCGGCAATTTGACTGTGAATTGATTACTGGATCAGGCATGACGGAGACAAGGGGACACAAAGCAGAGCTCAAGATTCTGGATAATGAACAATTGGGCGCTATCACCACCAATGAATTCTACCAAGGATGGCTCCATAGGATCAGGATATTATGAAATCAATATGCTCGGCTGCAGTCAAGAATTGAGCGGACATGGGCTGAGGACGAATCTGAGTCCTTCGAATGTATTAGACGGGCAAACATATCCATGCATTCTGATGCTGATGGCAATGATGCAGATATCTCGATGTGATCGATGGCAGTCGGTAATCTTTGTTATAATTGTTTTAATTTTTACATAGACCTAGACATTATGCCGGGCTCATCAGACTTGCTTTTATGTTCTAACTTTTGCCTGGACCGCCCTTTTCGGGTTTTCAATCCAGCAAACTATCCCGGCTTTTGCATAGACCTTGATTCTTTTCAATCTATCTGGATTTTTGCCTTTTATCTTTGTTTTTCTTTTGAGGTATTGGGTCGACTACACAAAATCCTACGTTTGACTCATCTGTTGCATTTTGCCTTTTGGGCCTAATAAATTCATCCAAGAACAAACATAAAGAATTCAGTAAAAGTGACATTTCCATCAAATGAAGTAAGTTTGAGTACATGATGATGATAACCATTTCTATTGACCTAAACTCTGGTGTTAACTAGCCTATGAAGGTTTTCTAGTCAACATACTCTCATGGCTCACTTTACCCTGACTTTTTTCTAGGCCGTCCTTTTAGGGTTTTCAGCCTAGCGGGACATTCTTGCACCCTAACTTTTGCTTGACTGATTTGTAAAATACCGATCAGCGGGATACACCCTAATTTTTGCCCGAGTAGTAGAGGACCACTCGTCGGGTGATGGATTTATATATGCTCTTTATATGCTGCTTTTCTGGATTTGATTCTTTTAGTTAGACATGATAACGCTTCAACGTGATTTGATTGATAGGGTTTCCAAACTCGGTACCATTTGAAATCATCGTGCCCCTGGAACCAAGTATCTCTCTGACTACATAAGGTCTTTCCCAATTCAGTCAGAATTTCCCCCTTGGGTCATGTTAGTGGGCTTTGCCTGCTTTGGAATTAGATCGTTGGCCTTTGATAGATACTTGATGCTTCACACAGTTGTTGTTCAACCTCGCTATGTGCAGCTTAAGCTGCTCAGGCTGCACCTTAGTCCATGGGGGTCTCTTTGACGTTGGGTTCAATATGACTCTCAATTTCAGTTGTCCCACCAGCTCGTGGGCAGTGTGGTGAAGATTTGCGGGGCTCGGACCCATTTTTCTTGATTGATCAAGGGTTGCCCCTTGGGATTGAAATCCATTGTCCAAAATGATGTGATGAGGTAGGCTATATTGAGGGAAAATGTGTTTCTTAATGAACTTGGCCGTCTTCTCGGCGATATTATCGGTGAAAAGGGCTGACTTCCCCCTATGCTGATGAGGGTCGAATCTTATCGATCATATGTTTCCTCCTCACTGAGAATGGACAAGGAGGAGAGAAATAGGGAAGTTTTAGAGAGGTGGAAGAGATAGGGTATTAGGAAAAGGCAATGCTGCATGGGGGTGGGAAATTTGAGAATGGGTGGGCAAAGAAAAGATAAGCCACAACTCTGTTGAAGATGATCCGGCGATGCTCTTCCTCCATAATCGGTTGATACTTCTTTGATAGCTTGAAAGTCATTTTGCATATAATTGCGATGCCAGCGATGGACCGATTGACATATTGGATCTATCAAAGGAATGACTGAACTTCTTTTGCTATTTCAGTTATAGAGATGTGATGCTCGGGCATCTGATGACGAACCCTAGGTGTTTAGGCATGACTAGGCGAAGGCGTTATCATGATCTTTATGCACTTGTTATCTCTCATTTTCTTCCAAAGGTTAGGTCATTAGAAAGTGGTTACCATTTAGATTATCATCTGTACTCAAACTTATTTCAGTTAAAGAAATGTTATGAATACTGAACACATTATGCTTATGACCAAAATGAATGCATGGACCCATCGGGCGAAACATCAACCTGATAAGCAAAAAGAGAGAGTCTTTCATTAAATTAAAGTGCCTTAGAGGCAGAATTGTTCACATCAAAACACTACAAACATAAAGAAAGAAAACTACATCATAGAAAAATCATCCTCCACAGGCGGAGGGTCTTGATTGGTAGAGCCGGTGGGCTAATCATCCTCGGTAGCTTCCATTGAGGTGTCACTCAGGATGAAGTCCAAAACCTTTGCCTACTCGGCTGATAACTTTTCTCCTTCATCTGCTAGAGACCTTGCTGGATTCTTGTTAGAGTCGGCGGCAGAAATGGCTTCCATAACGGAGTTGGGAGAATCAGAAAAGACCATTGCTAACATAAAACTCTCAGGGAGATCGGAATTAAAGGCGCTCACTTCATCATCAGAGCTCGGCGATGGCTTCTTCTCAGTATCGATCTTCCTTGCAGGCTCATCCATTTTTCTTTCTCTTACCAAGCGCTAAATAGCCATACCTAAAGGCTTACATTGATCTATTGTGTGTCCCTTTTGAACGTGATAGCGATAAAAGTTCCCTTTTTCTTCAAGCGTAGGAGAATGGTACTCACAAAGAGGGCTAAGCAGGCCTTTCTCTCATAATTTGGCAAATATGATACAAAGAGGGAGCTTCCATGGAGACACGAATGCCTTCTAACCAGGAGCTCGAGTGGGTGTGGTTTGCACTATGGAAACACTCTCTTGATCGACAACTTAAACTGTGGGTGCCTTCTCCCCAGTTGGGGCTGGAGCAACTTCAAAGGGTTGAGAGTTGTTGCTCTTGAACTAGGGTTTGCCACTTGGCTTGCTAGCCCTTTCCGTTTCCTTCCAGCGCTTCATCTTTTTAACTTTTTCAAAAACTTTTTGATAGGACTTGAAAGAATTGGTCTCCATCTCTTTCCGAAGGAGTGGGAGAGCTCTGTCAAGCAATTTTGGGATCATTTCTTTAAGGCTGAGCTTTTGCTTCAAGAGGACCTGAGTGGCCATCCATCGATTGAAATAAGATTTGAAAGCTTCATCGGGCTTTTGCTTGATTGCCTCCAGATGCTGAATTGTGGTCTCCATTGTAGAATTAAATCTATAGTGGGCAACCAAAGCTTCAGATAGGAGTTTCCAATCTAGGACTGTGGACTCTGGAAGAGTATTGTACCACTCAAGAGCTGGGCCTGAAAGGGTACATGGGAATAATTTGGCCAGTACCTTATCCCCAATCTTTTAGACGTGCATGATTCGCTCATACATAACTATATGGGACTCAGGGGGCCTTCGCCTGAATAAGCATCCATTCGGGGCATTGATAAATTTTCAGGCACCCAATCATCACCTCTTACTTCCTCCCTATCCTCGCTCTTACTCAAAAATTGCCTGAAGAAAGCAGCCATTTTGGGCGTCATGCCCGGAGACTGTATGACCTGGTCGCATGAACATGACCCGAACTGGAAAGGCAGAGGAGTCGGGGTTTCAATCTGGGGGTGAGAAAAAGGTTTTTGAGGGTAAGTCGCCTCACGGGGAGTGACCACAAAGCTAGGGGGTATGAAAATAGTCGGTTGCACAGGAGGAATAACAAAGCCACTCGAGGGTATTATCATCTGAGGAGTAAATCCCCCTGAGAAAGCGGGGAGAATAGGAGACTGGGGAACAGGACTCGAGTGCGCAAGGGGATAAAAACTGAAGGTTGGTGGAGCAGATGATAAGGGTAGCTGAGAAGAGCTCTGTCCAAACTGAAACTAGCTTTGCTGGATAGGACAAACAAGAGAGAGCGGCGGTACCAAAAACTGATTCTGAATTGGCGGAGTCTTAACTATCTCTCCCGAAGCTTTAAAAGCAGGCCCTGCTGGCCTCTGAGACTCTCTTTCCTCCCTAAGAGCAGATATAACTTGCTCTTGAATAGTGGCCCGAAATATATCTGACTGGAGGAATATAGCCATAGAATTAGCCAATTCAGAACCCAACTGAGATCCCCCTTGACCTTAACCCTAATGAGGAGGAGAGGGAGAAGGGGAAGGAGTGCTCTCATGAGGCACATCATTCAAACACAGATCAGACATGGTTAGAAGAGCAGATTCTGATACTGAACTTACAATTGAGCTTGGGCCCATAGAATAGTGAACTAGATGGTGATTGAATCTGATGGGAGCGGTGCCTTGGTCTAACTAAGAAATCAAAAGATGATCAGCCCAAATTGAACCATGAATGAGATGGATCATAAATATTCGGGTGATGAATGCCATATATACGGGTGGTTTAGAGAGCTAGAGAGCACTAGAGATTATGATGCGAAGCTTAACCCCAAAATACGTGAGACATCAAATTCCTCGCTATTCCTAGTGAACTAGGTACAGGTCATTGGGACTCAAACGATCTCAGGCATTTTATTAAATTGCCCCTTTTTAAACGAGGGGAGAGTAGAGGAAAGCAAAAACCGAAAATAAAGGTCAGCCACATGCGGCCTAGCATGAGCTTTGCATAAATGAGCACAACACAAGTAGCACACAAAAGTAAATAAACCTCTTCCAACCTTATAACTCCCGCATATCACCAATTTGTAGTCTGGGGGTAACTCTAGAGCCAGGAAACGGCAAGAGAGTATGCGACCTAAATCTATATTATTCCGGTGAGCCTAAAGGGAAGTTGCTATGGCTAGTTTTATCGTGGTTCATAGTCTCAAACTGCTGGTGTCATGGAACGACACTGTAGAAGGGTCTCGTTTACCTTGATTCCGTGTAACTCAACCACTCCTCCAATGAATGCGGCCGCGAGAATTACATGTTGGTTGAAACGAGTGTTCCACCCACAAATATCCCCAATTCCTGGCGGGCATGAGGTATACAAGTGAGCTTCACGGGGGTGATAAAATGGCACCTTAAAACTTAGAATCTAGCTAAGCGGTGGATAAAAAGGCATAAGAAATAAAGCGTTGATTTAAAAATGATTTAGGCACATCATCAAAATCCGTTAACCAAAGGTTGAAAATGAAAGCAATTTTCAAGTTTTAAGTTGAAGGAAGATTCCCAGCAAAGTCGCCACTGTAAGCCAACAACACCCGATCCCCCCGCCTACATGGTAAGCTTTAATGCTCTTTGGCGTGGGGCAGAGAAACAACGAGCGCTGTGAAGCGTGCTAAGGGATGATCCTTATTTTAGTATGATGAAAATGGGTAATGGAAAATGATGTAGAAGTTGAATTTTAGTCTGATTTTTGTGTTAAGGGATACGAGACTTAGAATCCCGTATATTAAGATAGAATCGCCACCCAGTTAAGCTCTACCGGGAAATTGGGTACGATATTCCCACTAGGTGGTTGGACCGTACCTTAAAATAGAGATTCTAGGCTCGGATGATGTTGCTTACTTTTTAATTTTTATATCAAGTCGATTATATTTTAATAAAAGTGACCTTAGTTCTTATGCGATTTAATCCGATTATTGTTTGGTATTTTCGGTTTAATATGCCATACATCACATGGAAAGCAATAAATAAACAAAGCAAGAAAATAAAATTATTACAAGGCTTTACGAATACCTATACATTTTTCTAATGCAAGAAAATAAATAAAGCGATAAATAAATAAATGGGTGAAATCGGGTCTTAACTGAGCTTACTGACTCGGATCCGTCTCCAAAAGAGGCAATAGATATATAAGAATAAGCACAAATAAACCATGGATAAATAAATGCAGAAAATAAACGCAAAGCATGAGGAAAACGATATTTTTGGATTTTTCGGGACAAAAACAAAATTTTTGGGCGTTAATTAATTATTTAACAACCTAAGAAGAGTGAAATAAATTAACTAAACATCCTAAAATCAGATTTAGCATATTCAAAATATTTTTGGAATTTTTAGTTGGTGGAAAACGATTTATTTAGATTTATTTAGTTAAAAACGTTATTTTTTAAGCTATTAAAATGCATATTAAATCAAATAAAAATAAAATATAAAAATAGAATAAAATAATAAAAACAATTTTAGATTATTTATGAATTTTTGGAAATTTTTCGGGTTGAAATCGGACTGAAAAAGCATTAAAATGACAAAAATCGAGTCAAAATCGACAAAAACGGGCCAAAAAACAACAGAATAAAACAAACAGGGACCATTTGGACGTTTTTACCAGTAGGCTGACTCAGTGAGGTGGTAGGCCGACTCAGCGACATGGTAGGCCGACTCAACGAGGTGGCCTAGATGACGCTCAGTCGGCCTTCGTCCCACTGAAGTGGTCTACCAGAAAAAAAAAGTGTCTAAACAAGCCGGAAGCGACTTTTTGTGTCTGAAAACCCAAGATTACTAAAATTTCAAGTCGTTTCCTACCTGTTATAGTAGATTCGGACTTAAAATGCTTAAATAACTTTGGTTTTTCAGTTTGGGGGGGAAAAGAACCCAGAAAATCTAACAAAACAACGGTTGGCCGATTGAGCGACCCGTAGGCCGACTGGACGAAGTGGTAGACTGACTCAGTGAGGTGGCCTAGGTGACGTTCAGTCGGCCTAACATTCGCCAGAACAGTTAGCCAGATTTTTGACAGAGAATCATAAAAAGGATGAATAAAAGGGCCAAACACCCGGAAAAATAACCAAAAACACAGCAGCAGAAATAAATAACAGAAAGAAATAGATTAGAACTCAGAAAGTTACCTAAAGGCCATGAATCCACTCTCGAGACTCGAACTAGACGTTTGGCAAGCTTTATGACGGATTTGAAATGAAAACCCGATGAAACAACCGATTTAGCAAGGGATTTAGTGATTTGTGTGGAAAAAGTCGCTAAATCCTATTTAAACCAATTTTTACCTAAGATTTCTAATAGATTTTAGTGTTTAAGCTACAAGATTAAGCCTAAGAACAACTAAGAATCAAGATTAGAGAGGATTAAACCCGGATTCTAGCTTTTCTTGAGCTTTCTCTCTCTAGTTCTTCCCTTTCTCTCTCTTGTTCTTGAATTTTCTCTCTAAAAATCAGCCAAAGAAAAAAGTCCTTCAAAACTGATTTTGGTGGGTATTTATAGACTTTTCAAGTGTAAAATACCCAAATTAATGCTCCAAATGTCAATATTTGACGGAAAAAACCCAAAACCCGACTTGTTGGCCAAGAAAAACTTGGAAAAACTCTGGATAAAGAAAACCCTGAGCGAAAGTCGCGTCACTGACGCGGCAGGGCCGAGGTCGTGTCAGGTGATACGGTAGGCAGTGTCACATTACGAGGCCAAATCTAGGTCGTGTCATATGACGCGGCCAGATCTAGGCCGTGTCATATGACGCGGCCAGATCTAGGCTGCGTCATGCGACGCGGCCTGCCCTGTGGTCCACTTGGCCCGGTGCATAGACCACACGGCCTGGCCTCTCAGCGGCTGCGCCAGCCGCTACCGATGGATCGGGGGCACCCAGGAAAGGAAAAAAATGAAAAAGGCAAAGGGGCTCGGGGAGCCGTGCCCGAAATGCGAACAAACTACACCATGGGTATCCGAATAGGGCGATACTTGACATTCCAGAAAGCTCGGGGAACCTAGAATCTAACGATCCAAATGAGACTCGCTAAAAATGTCTTGATTTTTAAGGAAAAAATTGTGAAACAATTTACTACGTGTGAGGGGAAAGGAAGTGGTTAACAAATTAAAAGCGATCTAATGTTTAATTAATTGGGGTCAAAGATCTTAAAATCGTCAACAAAGAACTTGCCAAACTTGATTCGATTCTAAAATAATGGAACAATTAGACAGTAAAAGGTTAGAGCAAAAAGTCGTTATCATTTCCGAGGGTCACCGAAAAGCCCGTGCTCTTACTTTGTATGTCTTCTGAGAGTATGGAATGGTCTTTATCTTTTGTTATCTTCAAAACTCTTATCATAGGTGTCTAGCTTCTAAGAGACTTCTTTTTTGAGCTAGATCCAATAATCTCCCCCCTTTTGATGATAACAGAAACCTGCCTGCCAAGATAAAAGACAAACAAGACAAGGCAAATGTTAGACATTAGCTCTCCATAATTTATGCCGATTTTCAAAAGTACAATCAAAGATTGTACTAAGAAGTAGTAAGATCTTTTTACACATTTTAGAGTTAATAATGTGTTATCTCATCATCTTAATATAAGCACATGAAAGATCTATGACTATTACAAAAGTTAGTTAATCTAGACTAGCTACTGCTTCTTCTAACACTTCTGTTCATTTTCTTATCTTCTGAGAGGGCTGGGAAGGCCTCTGAAGCTTTTCTTTTTACTGCACTTTTCTCCTCATTTTTTAAATCATCAAATAGATGATCAATAAGCATGGGAGTTACAGATGATTGCACCCTTTTCTTCTCCCAGTTTCTTTTGTGTCTATCAAATTCTGGCAGACCTTTCTTCTTGGCTATTCTATGCTTCCTCAATATATCAAAATCTCCTTAATGTAATCAATGTTAGTCTTGGAGACTTTTGAGGCGGTGATCCTTGAGGGAATAATACTTGTGAAGTGCTTTCTACCTTCTTCATTTACTTGCTCTTTCATACATCTATAGATAGTATAAAGTCCTTATTGTATGATCATAAGACTGTCTGTCAAATGGTTATGGAAGTCTCTAAGAGGGGCTATTCTTATGGGCTTTGTCTTCATAGATGGAAGTTTCATCTTATTCTCAATGTTTTCAATGACAGCCTTGATTTCTTCCTTTGATTTGGTTATGGTCTTCTTTTTGTTTAGATGTACATCTTTTATGGCCTTGTTTAGATCTCCTTTGGCGATCTGGCCAATTTCCCTATGTTTCTGCTTTAGACCTTGAGCAGTCTTTTGATAGCTATTGTTGAGATTTTGCTTGAAGATAGGGAGAGATTTTGCAATTTCCTTGGAAGTTTCAGAGAGATTGATGTCTAATCCGAGCCGTTTAGTATTACTTTTCTCCATCCATTTTTCAAGTCCTAGTTGTTTGGACCCAAACTCGATAGTCTCAATGGCATTTTGAGCGGTATATTTAACTTTTTCTCTTACTAGAGTTGTATTGTACTCAAGATTTGCTCCAAATGTTTGCACAATATTAGCATGTTAGTTCTCAAGTCTTCTCATCTCCTTTCTTATTTCTTTTTGTTGATCATGAAGAAGCTTGGTGGATTATTTAACTCTCTCTAAGAAGACAACAGATATGGCAACAATTTTCACCATGGATTCTAGATTTTCCATCCAAGTGAGCAACATGTTGTTTAATATATCAACAGCCATTTGTCGCACTGATAGAGTCCTTTTCATCCTTTTATTAATATATGTTGCTTGATTTCCTAACTTTGTGCATAGTGAGATTAAATCAAGGTTAATCTTGCTCTGCTCAGACTTTATTAAATCATCCTGTAGCTTCAGAATCAAGCTAATGATCTCACTGTGTTTCCTCGGGATTATAAAGAGAATGGATACATCTTCTCCTTCTGAGTCAGTGTTCTCTTTGTTTTCAGTCACGTCACCCTTAGACAAGTCTTTTCACTTATCTTTATTAGGATTCACCTGATCTGATCTCTTTTTAACCTCTACATCCTCAACAGCATTTATAGTACATTGTTGTGTTGGTTGACCTTCATCATTCATCCCCTTAGATTGGACATTAGTCCTTTCCAAGTTGCCTTGGCATTCATCAACTAAAGCTTTATCAATAGTTGGCACTTTTGTGTCATGAGTATCATTGCCAACTATTGTCTCAACTGTTCTAGCTTCATTGACCTTCTTGAAATGTACAGCCTCAACTCCCTCACGGGCTTCATAGGATTCATGTTGAAGTTTTTCAAACTCACCAGTTGCTCCCTTGGATGATGGATGTTTATCCTCGACATTTAGTTCATCCATGACCAATCTGGCAATTTTGATAGCTTGTGCTAAATGGTCAGGAGATGGAGGTGGAGGTGGAGTTTATGACGTGAATGGTTTGGTGTTTTGGGTTCATGTGATGAGTATTTTAGAGAGTTTTTGGCAGGTGAGGATTTAGGGGTTTTAACCCATGAAATTGGGTTAGCTATGATGGGAGGTGGTTCTGGCTTTTTGGTTAGAAGATTGAACATCTCAGGCATATGTAGACATTGAGTTACGGGTTTAGAGTAAGAGTAATCTCCTATCTCAAGTTCTCGATTTACTCTCCTTTCCAAGAGAGTCTCTCTTTTGTCATGCTCTCAAAGCTCTTTCTCCATTCTCAGCCTATGATGCTCTGTTGCGCTCTTAGAGTCTGCAATCTCAATCTCCATTTAAGGAATGCTCTCCTCATTATCAAACCTATATTCTTCCTCATATTCTTCAATTGATGTTATCCCCTTCATCTTCTTTATTAGTTCTTCTTTGGTAGGAGGTTTTCTCTTAAAGGCTTCTTCAAGTTCAGCTTCTCTACTGTCAGCATTTATAGTGAATGGTGTTTCCTTCCTCTCCCATTGCTTAATATCTATCATGTGGATCCCCTTTTTCTTTGCCTCTATTGTACTAATTTATATAGCTAAATTCAGTTGATACTCCTCATCTTTTTCATCTAGAGGTTCCTCTTCCCTTCGTCTAGCGACCTCTTTCTTCTTCTTCTTCTCTTTTGGCCTTTTCTAGTCCTTCTGAGCTTTCTTTACTGTCTCTAGAATGCTTCTTCTAGGAGCATCTCTAGGATATCCTTTTATTAGAGGAATAAGTTTTAAATTGTTACCTTCTTCATTAGATTCACTACTTGAGGATCTCACAATTTTCTGCTTGGCTGTCCTTTTGAGAATTTTTCTTTCAAATCTCCTTAACTCCTCTTTAGAGAACTTAGTGGGTTCCTCCTTGATGATTTCCTCTTTAGGAGCTATCTGCTGATATTCTTCCACATGTTTTAGTAGGCCAACAATATTTATGCTTGATTTGCCTAAGCTGCTCCTGCTTTTGAGATATGCCTTCTTTTCTAATGCAGGTGTCTTAACAATGCTTCTGAGGAATCTTCCCTCTATGGCAGTACTGATCTTAGGCTTTTTCACTTCTTTGTTAATTTTCAGCCCAAATAAGTTTGATCTTGCTATGTTGGCTCCATACTTCCTTTCCTCATATCTGAAGCTCACTTACGCTTTCCTCAAAATCTTGGTGATAAGACCTCCTATGTTGTATTTGTTTGTCTTCATGTGTTGAAGGATGAGGATTGGAAGATTTATTTTCTTCTTTTGCATCAAAAATTATAGAGTACAGTGTTTTATTGTTGAGAGATGTTAAAGATCCTTTTGCTTTTGAAGCAATACCTTTGCCCAGGCATATTGCATATATTTGTCAGCTTCTGCCAAATAGCAAGCAGATCTTTTTCCACTCCATCCACTGGGAAACCCATTATTCTTGTTGTATTCAGGGTGAGGATCGGTCATTCTTAGTTTCTGTTATGATTATCCATGTGTTTGATAAGCCAAAGAGTTCTACAATGAGTTCTGGTTTCACATTTACTCCCTTTCCTCTTACTTCAGTGATGATTACATCTGGATTTAGCATTGATTCCAGCATGTTATTATAAAATTCTAATACAAGACCTGGGTAGGTTGGTTAATCCATTTGGACCCATCTCTACATTTTATGAGTTTTGAGAATTTATGAGAAAGGAAAGGTTGTCAGCAGGAATCTGTCTGAGAATGATGGTTGAGGCTTGATTTTGGAAGGGGTACTCTTGAATTGAATGGGTCTGATTTGACTTTGAGAATTTTTGGAATTGGTCATAGCTGTTCTTTTGAGAGAAACAGTTGCAGAGGTTTTTGAAGGAGTTTTGGTTTTAGTAAAAGAAGAAGACGAAGTTGATCAGTTTTACAAACTTTTATGGGATGTTTAAAGGTAGTTTTGTCATTTTACTCTGTAATTGTTATGGTTCTTGAATAAATCATTAGTCTTTTAAGAGGGACTTCATGACGTGATTAACTATAGTTATATGAACTATTTTTCAATTTTTACAGCTATCACTTTTCACCTTTTATTTGACCGCGCATTTTGAAATTCAAAATGATGTGGCAGGTGATGACTTGACTAGGTTGACACATGTTTGAGTGGTGGTCTTCTTCTGAGACATTACTTTGCTTCAAGTGTCTCCTTTTAATCTTTTATCCTTGTGATGGCTCTTTGTACACCATCATATTTGTAGCCTTGAGAGTTAGTGCAATGTCTCACTACTCTCAAGCCATTCTTTTGATTTGGCTATAGTCCTTTTAGTGCCCAAACTTTCTTGGGCAATATCCTGTCCTTTTGAGGCATCTTCTAGTGTGGTCCTTTTCTTTCTTTCTGAGGTTCCATTTTCTTGTTCTCTTGCTTCTGAGATACTTTGACAATTTCTCTCAATGCTCTTTCTTCTAAATCCAGCTTTAGGATGCACTTTTTAAATCCTTCTAGTAGATCATCCTTCTCTTGATAATTTTGTACAAGGATGTCAATTTCTTGAGCTGTGGAATCATCATCTTCTTCAAGATCTTTTGCTTTCTTAAGTAGTCATTGAATCATCTTTGCATTTTCTTTCTCAATGACTTCACTCTCCTTCAATACCCGCAAAATATCATTAGTTTGCAGCAAATGATAGGTTTCTACTTCTAAGCAGCTTTCTCCCTTTGAAGTAGATGTATCCTTTTCCATGAAACACATGTGTGCCTCATCTTCTGAGCCTTCTAGGTCAGAGTCTCCTTCCTCATCACTCCAGACAGATGTTGGTTTCATTTTGTTTTGCAATATTTTCTTCAGCTTTTCTTTCCTTGACTTGGTTCTTTTTTAGGAGGTTTTATATGAAGCTTATTCTTTCTTCGATATCTTCTTGTTCAAGATTTTGACAATGTTTTTCATTTCTTCATCCTCAAAATCTTCATCAGTGGATTCTTCACTCTTTAGCATCTCTCTTCTAAAGCGTTGGGTAAGATTTCTTATTTCCTCATCTTCTGTATCCTCTTTTGAGGATTCTCTATGAAGGGCTATTATCATCTTTTCCTTCCCCTTGAGAATCCTTCTTGATTTATGAGATTTTAGAGATATCTTATGAGTGATCAAGGATCCCAATAATTCATCATAGCTTAGATTTGAAAGATTTTGAACTTCTTCAATGGATGTTTTCTTTGTCTCCCATTATCTGGTGAGACTTTTTTTGAGGATTTTCTTGATCATCTCTTCTTTTATAAATCCTTTTTCCCAGCCTCTTCAATTTATTTGTGATGTTTATGACTTTAGATTTCATGTTGTATATGGATTCACCATCCTCCATTTTGAACAGCTCGTATTCCCTCAACTTCTGATTGATGCTAAACTCATTTACCTTATCATTTCCTTCATAGGTGGCCTCCAGATTTCTCCAGATTTCCTGAGTTGTTTCACAACCTGAGATTATATTAAATTATGCAGCATCCAAAGCATAATGAAGTATGTTAATAGCAACTGCATTACTCTGATATCTTTCTCATTCCATTTTTCTTCAAGTTTAGGAAGCACTCTCCTCGTTTTAATTATTGTTGCTCTATAGGGCCCGCTAGCAATTGCTAACCATGCATATGTCTTTAGATTGTATGAAATGTATTATAGGATCCTTTCAAAGGCATAGTTCAGGCCAAAGAACAGATGGGGCTTGTTTATACTCAATCCTTTTGGCAAGACTTAAGTAGTTTGATTCATCACCCCTGGTAGGAGTCTTTCACATCTATCACCCATGGGGATCTTTAAACTCTGGACTATTAAGTCTTGAAATTTAATAAGCTTAGCTCTGAACCATTTGTTGGTCCCTATTGAGGGGTGATATAGGAGTCAGAGATGGGTTATTGACTCCTTTCCGATTTAGATGTAAAATAGTAGACTTATCAGTATAATTTAATTCAACTATTGCAATTGATTCAAGGTCTGTTGGTGAATGGTGTTTGATTTGTGATGATTTTTTTACTTATAAGCAGAAAGTAAATAATGTTAAGTGCCAAAAGTAAATTAAGAAAAGATAAAATAAATCAAACATATAATTTTTATACTGGTTCAGCTCTGCCTACATCCAGTCCCCAATTTTCCTCATCTGAGCTTAAATTCACTATTTGTTACTCCTTTTGAGGCAGAGAAGTCTTTACAATTGGAATCCTATTTCCCACATAGAGTTTCCTCCTCTTGCTACTTCTGATTCCCCAGTCTAAGAGTACCCTTCTCTTAGATTCCTCTAAAGCCCCAACTTCACCAAGTTGTGTTTAGGATTAAAGACCTTAGCACCTTAGTTTGTTGTGATTTCAAGACCTCGCCAAGTCATGATTGCCTAGTCTTAATCACCTTTTGAGTGGATTGAATAGAAATTGAGTGATTTTGTACTCTGTTATTAAGAAACACTTTTACAGCAGATGTGAATTGTTTTGTTCTAGCGAGCTTTTTTTGTACAAACTAACATGAACTATGATTTGTTTGCTTCTGAGATTTGTAATATTTTAATTTGCTTGAGTGTGCTTTTTGTGAAATTGGTCGACAATTTACTTGTTATGGATAGAGACTTATTTATACTCTCATACTCGTGGATGATCGTTGATGCATGCCTTTGTGAGAGAGTCTTCTTTTAATCGTTGCTGTTAGATAGGTATGTTTCTCAGAATGACTATATTCTGAGGTATCCCTTTACCATTGTCTTTAAACAGCTCCTTCCTTAATGACTGATGGATTAATTGGTAGATTGGAGTCTTTCTTCCTGTTAGATGTGTCCAAAACCAGTTTACTATATCCCCTGTATTTTGACTTTTAGCAGTTACACCATTTTGGTACTTTTAGCTTTTTGCATGTCAGGTGTCAGGTGGCTAAAATTAGTTTTTGCTCTTTTCTTATCAGCTCACTTGGTTGGTGATGTCATATCTCTTTTAGTGAAATTAAGAGATCCAACTTTATAGGATTGTAGAGATTAGGACAACCATTCTTGGAAAAGTAAAGTCACATGAATTGCCTAGGGATTATCAATTTCTCAGAGTTATTTGATCCTTCTGAGAAACTTGATGTTGAAGCATTTTTCTGTCTTAGAGAGATGTCCTTCTGGTCTTGGCTATTCTTTAATTTAAATTGCCTCTGAGACACGATGCTAGATTATGATGATCCTACTGGCACGATAAACTTCTAAGAAGAAAATTGTTTCTCTTTTGAATGAGTCTTGTGTCAGTCTTCTGAGGTTCTCTCCTTCCGACGTTTTTCTTTGATCATTTAGATAGCGCTTGGTGTCATGCTTTCAAGAGTCAAGATATTTGGTAATCTTTAAACTCTGAAGTTTTCTTTGTGTTTCTTGCTTGTGAGTGCTGAGTTATTTTGCATTTTGAGGCTTGATTGATCTTGTGAGCTTCCTTTCTGTCTTCAGAATATGTTCTTTTGGCACATAAATTTTCCTTTATCTTTTAAGCGATAGTTTGTCAATTCTTTCTTCTGAGATTATGGGTTTGTTCTGAGATGTGAGACGAGCCGTTCTTGAACAACTCGGTGTTCAGCTCAATAAGGGCTCGACTCAACTCAGCTCGATTTATAAATGAACTATTCGTGAACATGATTTTGAGCTCGAATAATAAATGAGCTGAACATGAACAAGTCTTAGCTCGACTCAAAAAATCGCGAACAAACTTGATTAGAGGCTCGTGAATAAGTTCATAAACATGCTCAATAAAAGCTCGTGAACTAACTCAATTATAATTTTCGGATAATAAAATGTTTATAAAACTATAATAAAACATGTTTTTAAAATAATTGATGAAATATTTGCATTTGTAATATAAACACAGTCCATAATCCAATTCATAACTCATATTAACAATACTTACTGGTCAAATTTATACCCAAACAATTAATTCATAGTATACATACTTAAAAGTCTTAAATTAAGGATCTCCAAATTGTCTTTTGTTCAAGGATATTATGTTAGTTATTGAGATATTATGATATTAAGAGCTTACTTTTTCATATTTTGCTATTAATTGTGTTCGTGAACAAAAATAAACGAGCTTGTTAACGAATAAATTAATGAACTGATCACAAACAAAATAAATGAGTTATTTGTGAACAGCTCGCAAACAAACGAGCAAGTAAATGAGCCAAACACGAACATGATTTTGAGCTCAATTCTAGCTCGACTCGACTCGTGTTCGATTAAAAATTAAACGAGTTGAACACGAACAGACCACAACTCGACTCGACTTGTTTACTGCCCTATAGATGTGGCTTCAACAATAGTTTGATCTAATAAATATTTTCTCTTATTAGAGTACTTCTGAGCTTCTTTTTCTTTTAACTTTCTGAGTCTTTTGAGGGAACAACACGGTCTTTATCTTTTGTTATCTTCAAAACTCTTATACTAGGTGTCTAACTTTTGAGATACTTCTTTTCTGAACTAGGGGAATTTATAGAAAGCTCCTGGCTTTTTGTACCCTTCTCTCATCCAATGGTTGAGAATTGATGAGAGGGGATTTAATTAGTATGAGAAAATTATTAATTAAGCTCTCATTAATTCTCAACCATTAGATGAGAGAAGGGTACAAAAAACCAGGAGCTTTCTATAAAATCCCCTGAACTAGATCCAGCAATTGATTAACATAAACATGATTTTGGGCTTATCATTTGTTATCATGGGATAATTACTTAAAATTAAGTATACAAAATTGGGATTTATGAATTCTAATTTGGAAATCTAGAATTTAATTTCAGTTATCAAATTAGTTTGGGGGTGCTTGCTTCAAAGTGAATAACGGGAAAAGATTGAATTTTCAGTTGGTCTATATGTTGGTTGAGTTGGTTTTGCTCCTACCAGTTACTACATCAATTAAGAGAGGGCCTTTTCCGCAGTGAAATATGATATGTATGATTTGAGGAAATGAGTGGGCAATGAAGGTTGAATGATAGCTTGGTAGTGTTTATTGAGAGATATATTTGCAACCATTGATAACGAAGTTATTTTTGCAACATTGTCAGAAAATAGATACTCCTAGAACTCAAAATCTTGTACTTCTTGCTTATTTATGTATTTTGAATTTTATATATATATATATATATATATATATATATATATATATATATATATATATATATATATATATATATATATATATATATATATATAGAGAGAGAGAGAGAGATTGATTTTGTTAGAAAATTTATTGGCTGGAAACCATTTTTTTTAACAATCAGCCCCTATTTAGTAGAGTTCTGACTCCACCACTGATGAAATTTTAGCCAAAGCTTCTTCCTAAAACGCCAAATTGAGAGTATCATCACAAATTCTAAGACACGAGGCTCTGCTAATCCAAAATTGGCCCCATCATCTTTTATTCGCAACAATCACATATGATGGTATCCACCTACTGGTTCGCTCAAATGGAGCAACGACGCTATTATTTTCTATGGAGGTTCGTAATGGGGACATTCACCTCTCATATTAGATTCGAAAACCATTATATAGATTGTGTAATGATTTTAAAAGTGTTAAATGAGGAAGGCTTAAATATATTATTAGCATATTGACTTAAAAAATGACTAAATTTCTTTGCCCAAAGCCTATATAAAGAGGTCTTAAAATGTCCTGCTCTTAGATTTAAAGTACCTACTCCTAAAATTTTCCTTGCCAGATAAATAAGAAAAGGGCAAGGATGTGAAAGAATATGCTATATACAATTTTCTTGATAAAATAAATTTATTTGGATTTGAAATTATATTATTTTTGTTCGATAATGGATTAGAAAACATATTAGCAACTACATAAAATATGTTGTAGGTAGGAATATTAGTTGAGTGGGTTGGTGAATCTTATGATAATATTATACTATTATAAGGTTGTGGTGCACATGACGATATCATCTCTGACTATTATTAGTATCCAAAATTGATTTCTAAACCTGTAGCACAACATTTACGACTTTTTTTTTTCATTTTTCTTTACTACTATTTATTATACATGTGGTGCTATGCATGCACCTAAAAAAAATTCCGGAACTAAATTTTAACGTATTTTGGAATTCAACGAAAATTCAAGGGTTTTTTAAGAAAATTCAGGAATTAAAACCATAAATTTACGACAATATAAATATTATAATTATTATTTATAAAAGTATAAAAAATAATTTATATTTTTAATTTTATCTATTTTTAGTATAATTTTTATCATGCCGCTTTGTTTGTTTCGTATAATTTTAATTATATCGTTTTTTTAAATGTTATGGTTTTTTTATAAAATGTTTATACCAATTTAACATTTGTTATAAATTTGTTATACTTGGTTTAATTTATATGAGTTTTATATATGTTTTATACTATTATACCAAATATCGATGGTATAAGATCATTATACCAAGTATAAAAATATGAAACGGTACAAGATTAATTATACCAAAGCTAAATAAGAAAACCATTACAAAATATAAAATAAACAGGTATAATATTAAAGCCAAACAATATCAAAACAAAGAACAAAATCATTATATATAATAAATGTTATACAAAATTATAAATATATAATACATATTATATCAAATATAAAAAAAATATTATACCAAAAAAATATATTTTCTAAAACTAAAATTTAAAATCACTTATTTTTATAAAAAAATGATGTTTAACACAGTCTTTTAAAAAAAATAAAAATCTTACATTTTTTACTCTTTCTCAAAATTCAAATTGTACAAAATTTAGGTTATTTATCAATTTGTTTAAATTAAGATAAATATTGAAGTCAAAGTAGTAGGCTCCTACTTAAAAAATTTAGAACTCGTCTTCCTATAATTCAATACACCATTTATTTTCATTTTTATTCATATTAAATTATACGAAACTTTACTTTTAAGAACTATTTAATTAATAACTTTAGATACATTATCTATTTATTGTTCAGATAAATAATAAAAAATATTAAATTATTTTGAAATCGTATAACCAATCAATATGAAGATTATAATAATATAACGTCGAATTACTTAAATAATAAAATTAAATGAACTATATTAAAAAAAGTAATAAAAATTGTCATTTACTATTTTAACTATATTCTCACAATATCTATCTTCTCATACAAAGAATTATATATTCATATGAAAAATGTAAACATAAATATCAGTGATGGAAAAAAATAAGTATGGATGGAATTGTGTACCATTTCCGTACACGAGGTTAAAAAATTTGGAGTCAATATTACTTCTATGTCAAAGTCGAAATTATATCACAATTTATCGGATAACAATCGAGTTTTCATGGCTTCTGCAACATTAGAATATCGTTAATCAAGATTTTTCATCATAGAAAAAATCTGTGAGAGAAAATAGAGAGAGAGATATAAGAGCATCTTTAGTAGATAGTGAATTCTAGGATTATGTGGCATGTAAATAGGGATTTTTATATATGGTACCGGGTATTAATATCCTTTTCCAATCCAATGAATTGAGTATTTATGAAAGATCATTTAATTAAAATGAGAGAATATTTAAATATTCTCTCATAAATATCCAACCGTTGGATTAGAGAAGGGTATTAAATACTCGGTACCATATATGATTTCCCGTGAAATAGAAGTTCATATTGATGACATGTCAATGATTTTAAAAATCGATAATGTCTATAAAAAAGAGCCACATTAGATTGCTTATTTCATTTTGAATTGTGTGATTAAATAATAATAAAACATTCAATTACAACTTATTTCAATGTTCAATATTAAAATATGAATTAATTTGATGAGTTGTCATTTTATTTGATTGTCAACATATAGATGATCAATAGACAATGTTGAACATTTATTGTGTCACATCATATAAGAAAGAAAAAATAGACAAGCTAGTGTAGAATAATTTTTTTGTTAATTGTCTATTTTTGCCAATGTGGCAAGACTATTATTGAAATGGACTATCTACTAAAGATGTTCCAAATGAAATTTTCATGAATGTTGCTACCTAAAGGTATCACCTAGCAAGTGCACTAGGGTCGGTGTAGTGTGGTAAGCACAAGGTCGTATCCACAGATAGCAGTCTTAAATAGTCTGAGATTTCCCTAATAGATTGGCTCAGAAAGTTTTCTTTTAATTTTCAGGTTGTGGTGATAGGAAATAATAACATAAACATAAAGTAAGAAAATGACAACAGAAACAGACACAGGCTTTCCCTACCCGCGGACAGTCTAAGGTTTTCCTCCTTTCAAGCATGCACACAGCCTGTTTAAGAACATAGATTCAAGGTATCTCAACATAATTTTCTCAAGCTTACCTCTCAGCCTCACCCCGTTTCTAATGTTTTTTAACTTAAATCTCCTTTCGGTCTCCTTAAGCTAACAACATTGCATTAATATTAGTTGAGCATTTAAACTAAGTTTAAAACACTCGACATAGGGTCAGAGCTACGTCAATGAATCCTATGTGTGTGTTTGTGTTCCATTATACTAAGTCACCTCTCGGTCCATGTTAGCATAACTAGTCATGAGTTCGGGCCCTAAACTCACTTAAATTAAGCATCAAAGCATACAATCAACACAAGATATCAAACAATTAATACATACTAAGAGTTGGGGATAGTCTAAGATAGTATGTTCGGGACAGGCTTCCCCTGCAGACAGATTACTTGCACAAAACATGAAGAAAACACTTAAACTTCACTAACATAACAAGATTACAAGAAGAAAAACATAAATGGCATCCAAATGGAGCCTAAAAGAAAGAAAAGTTATAGAAATAAGAGAGAAGAATGGCATCCCCAAAGGGGGAGCACCTTACAAAGAAAAATAAGGTGGGTACAAATACCCAACAAAGATGCAAAGAGAAAATATAAAAAAAATTTAAAAAGGATAGTATAAAATCCTACAAAAAATTTTGTCCTTAAAATAAATTACTAAACTATGTCAACTTGCACCCACTCTTTAAATATTTTAAAGCAAGCATGTGGTAAAGTCAACATTTTACTCTCTCCTTGCAGCAGCCTGTCACATCAGCCCATCCCCTAAATTATGGCACAAATTTAGCTGTGTCTTTTCCCTTCTTTTGCTCCACATTTTCCTCCACGTTTTCAGCTTGTCTTCTCTACTGAGAAAGGTTTCCCTAAAATCTGCTGATTTTTAGAGATTGCCTCAAATCAAGGTTAAAAGCTGATTTTTTTTTCACACTAATTAAACACATAATTAACATGTATTTTCACTACATACTTTCACTTATCAAATACCCTCACACTTGAACATTTACTTGTCCTCAAGCAACTTACTTTAGACAAAGAGACTAGCACAAGCTTAAAAAATAACACAGGGAAAGTCTCATGCAACTTAGAAAGTCAAATAGTCTTAAGCAAGCTCAGAATTTAATTTCAAAATAGAGAAACCTTAGCAGAGCAATCTCATGTTTCACAGATAGCGTGTAAAGAAAGAGAAATTAAACTTCTTACTTCAATAACATAGCAACAAGATCATAATACCTCACCAAATACTCTCGGTGTTTAAGGCGAATTTTAAGGTTTCCCTCATTCAGCCAAACCTAAACAAACTCTAGACCATATGGTTGCCTTTCGGTCTAATCTCCACCATTAAGTTATTGAATGCATATTATCATAAGGTCTTTCAAGGGTTGTGATGTGGGTTTAGGTAAGGGTATGGAAAAAGAGTAAATTGTGTGTAGAGAGTTTCCAATAGAGCTTATGTTGATGAGCTTGCAACTTCTTTAAATTGGGAAGACCTTCATTTAGAAGCAGACTGTATTTGCTAAGCGCAGAAAACCTTGAGATTTTTGTGGACATAAGCTTTTTCTTTAAGCTTGACAACCTTAAAAATACATTATTCATGCCTCACTCATACATATGTAATACACAGTTTATTCTTTTCTTAATTCTTTTTTCTCTCTTTTTTTCTTTTTTTTAAAAAAATACACAAATAAATATAGATATAGAGGCTATCTAAGGTTGTATGGTCTTCTGTTTAGAGATGGTTTCCATTTTCAAGCTCTTCTGATTTAAGGAAGTCTTCTGCTGTTGATATTGTTGTTGTGTTCCTTGAATGATGAAAATCTCTTATTGGAAAACTCATGGTGTTTTTGGGAAGTCAAAGTGAATGTTGTTTGGGTTGTAACATGTGTATGAAAGAAAAGGCTGAAGGCTCAAAGGGGGTAATCTAAGGGAAAATTTTAAGGGTAGGCTTTTGGCTAAGGAGGGGAAAACCTAATGCCTTAATCATTTAAAATAAGAATTCAATGGTGTTCTCGATAACTACTAGAACATAATAACATGTAATACATGCATTTCTCAACGCAAGTTCTAGCCAGAGAGTGGAAAGGCTGCCCACTCAGTAAGAAATTAAAGCAAACAGTCTATCAAGGGAAGCAAAGGCTAAAATCCTTACCAAAACAAGAGACATGCATTCTGATTTGGGCTATGATGTTGAATTAAAATTAAAATTTCAAATACTTAAACATGCTAAAAGGTCCATAAAATCAAACTCAACTAAGTTTTTCACAAATCCTCAAATCTCATTCTGCATCTTAGGGAAAGACCGTCCAACATCCATTTATACATACTTTGCAAGTTATTATTCAGCATGCCAATCTAATAATGTACATAAAGCAGACTGTTTCGGACTCACAAAATTCAACAAGGGTATTCTCAAGCAGACTGTTGAAAAATTTAACAATTTTTCAACAATTTATGGACAATAGTGAAAATCTTACAATATGTAATAAACTAAGGATTAATAGCAATAACAATCATCAAATATCTTAATCCCTCCCCCACACTTAAAGCATGCTTTTTTACTAAAGCAATAGAATGAAAAACACACAGGGAAAGGAAAGACTAATAAATCAGCAGGTTTAAGGAATGACTTTCTGAACTAACAAAATAAAAGGAAGCAGACTGTGTACCATTCACCATTAAGAGAGAAATAGAGAGTTAGTGAAGACTTCCTCGGACAGTGGGATCTACAAAAAAATATATATATAGCAAAATTGGGAAAACCTCGAGGCTTCCCCCAAAATTACTTCACTTGGTGCATGAAGTGAGCATGGTCAGATTTCCTCTTTATGGTTTTCTTCAGGAAAACCTCCATATTGGATCATGTATCATAGGGGTTTTGATTTTGAAGAGATTGCCCCCCTTTCATGAGGTTTCACAAGGTACGAAAGTGTCCCTCTATGTTGGAATGCAAGAACTCCAAAAATCTCAGCCTTTGAGGTCGAGGATTAACCTCATCATCTTGTGGTCCATAGCCAATAAGCTCATCATGTGGGGAAGACTTCCCCAGAAAACTATTCTTGGAAATTACATGAACACACAAGGTAAAAAGCATCAATCCATAGTTAAATACATTAAAATTTTTAATGTTGCTCCCCGGAAACGGCGCCAAGAACTTGTTGCTACCTAAAGGCATCACCTAGCAAGTGTACTAGGGTCGGTGTAGTGTGGTAAGCACAAGGTCATATCCATAGGGAGCAGTCTTAAATAGTCTGAGATTTCCCTAATAGATTAGCTCAGAAGGGTTTCTTTTAATTTTCAGGTTGTGGTGATAGAAAATAATAACATAAACATAAAGTAAGAAAATGACAACAAAAACAGACACAGGCTTTCCCTACCCGCGGACAGTCTAAGGTTTTCCTCCATTCAAGCATGCACGCAGCCTATTTAAGAACATAGATCTTGGGTATCTCAACCTAATTTCCCCAAGCTTACCTCTCAGCCTTGCCCAGTTTCTAATGTTATTTAACTTAAATCTCCTCTCGATCTCCTTAAGCTAACAACATTGCATTAATATTGGTTGATCATTTCAACTAAGTTTAAAACACTCTGCATAGGGTCAGAGCTACGTCAATGAATCCTATGTGTGTGTTTGTATTCCATAATACTAAGTCACCTCTCGGTCCATGTTAGCATAACTAGTCATGAGTTTGGGCCCTAAACTCACTTTGATTAAGCATCAGAGCACACAATTTGTTGGGAACTAACAGTCAAATTGAACATGCATAACAGGCATGCGGAAATTCAAAATTTTGTCCATGTCCCCAGGAACTCCTATTAGTTGCATATAAAATAAATAAAGCCTTAACTAAATAATTCTCTACCTAGGTTAGCATGCACATGCTAGGCTTACCATAATTCAAAATTATATCCTAGCACATATATTTTATACTAAGCATGTTATAACTCTAAACTATAACCTAAGCATGTTATAACTCTAAGTTATAACCTAAGCATGTTATAACTCTAAGTTATAACCTAAGCATAAAATAAACTAAGCATGCAAAACAACCTAAGCATGATTATTAAGTCTAAAAACGCTTAAAGAAAAAGACCTAATAATCAAAAGATAAAGAAAGAAAACTTACCAGTTGAAGTGTGCTTTAGCAGAACCTCCTTGCACAAGCCTCAAAGCGTAGGATAGCCTCTATGGGTATCCACAAGAACCCCACCAACCAAAACCTCCCTGAGAGGAAGAGCTAAGGAGCCTCGAGTAATTGCTATACCACTCTAGAACCCCCATCCAAAAATATAAACTAGAGGTGCTTGATTAAAATCAAGCTCCTCAAAATATAACTTGTTCAAATAACCTTTATCATAGGAATTACTATTTAAACTTGGTGCAAGTTGAAAGGGTGAGGGAAAAGCCTATATATAGGCTTGCGGAGCAAAATATTGCTCCCCAAAAAAGCAATGTGGGATAGGGAGAAAACTCCCCATCCCACACGGGTCATACATACAGATCTAAAGGATCTACGTGTTGACCCACCTGCATACAGCGTGCAGCAAGGCAAGCCTTAACCGGCTTGCCTTGCAGCGAGCTGAGCCTCACGGCGCGCCCTTATCGGCTGCACATGTACAGATCATTTTCATGGGCTGTGGCGAGCACTACCTAGTAGTGCTTGCGCACCTTTCAGTGCACTCTTGCACACCCGAGCATGTACAAAATATATTTTGTATTCTCGGTTCAATTCAACTCACCAAGCCAAAATTCCCTTTTAATCCCTTTCAAAATATTTATTTTTCGACCTAATAATTTAGTTACCGATCAAAAATAAATTCATTGGTTTATCCAAAATGATCTAATCATTTTTAATAAATTAAATAATAATCCAATTATTATTTATATTATATTTTCGTAATAGAATAAATCTATTAGTTCTTTACTTAGTCCAATGAAGTTCCAAAGTGTGTGACCTTATAGGATCTCGAAGTATTGAGCTGTCAAGGCTTAACCAACCCTTGTTCTAATGGAACCATTGGCTCGAGGTTCTAGACCATGAATAGAACTCGATTACCTTAAATGACTATAGTACGCTTCTAACAAGGGTCTACCATCCCCCATTACTCGAAACATCATTTATGCTTATGACTTAATCCAGGTTAATGCAATAGTTATCCAGTGCGATGAACTCCTTCCATTCTTTAATATTAGTACCATCTGGTTTATAAGGTTCGGTTAAAGTGTTAACCTACTAATAGCAAGGTTGCTCCAACCTATCCCAGTTATTAACTTGTTACCGAAGTATGTTGCCTTTTACCATAGTGTGTTCCCACTAATAGCAAGGTTGCTCCAAGCTATCCCAGTTATTAAATTATTACCAAAGTATATTGCCTTTTACTATAGTGTGTTTGACTAGAAACTATTTCTATCAAAGACATACTCTGATCAGAGGTTTATAGCAATTATCACTTCAACAAGCGGCTAGGTACAACTCCTTAACATATCCGGAGCGATGGATTCTTTCTGACTACTTAACTTACCAACGTGCTGTCATCACTATACCCGTAATCACCCGTAACACCCTAAATTAATGAGTGTGTGGGAATGATATAGTACCACATAAGGTAACTAGTATCTCAAGTATGAGGATATTCGCAAAGCTTATTGCATGAAGATAAACACTAACACATTGATATGTACACTAAGTGTTTATCTTACTGCGGTCTCCAATATATCTCCCAGATATATCCATATGTCAAACTTAAGGCACCACCTTCAGTCCTTAGGAGACTGACTGCTTGGACCCTTTCCAAGAAAGTTGACCACATGCTAGTCTTTTCGCTTCATCAATATCCTTTCTTGATGAAACTATGACTAGGGATAGTTTAGACATAATCATAATTGCACATGAAGCAGGTCTCACTAAGTATAGTCTAACTATAATTTCTCTGACTTCATGATATGATATGTCAAGGACTTTTGCATACATACATCAATGAATATATTTTAACCAGCTATAATATATATTTATAAACACATCAATATCAACAAAAGATTAAATGCTTTTATTGATTAAACAAAATATTTGTACTATTACATAATTAAGATATATCGCCCTAATTGCCTTAAGGGCGTACATCATATCCAACAAACTCCCACTTGCACTAAGGCCAATTAGCCATATGTCTTAATCCATATGCTTTAACATGATGGTCATGTTTGAGTATAGTCAATGGCTTCGTCAGACCATCCGTGAGGTTTTTATCAGTAGGTACATATTCTGGTCTTATTATCTTAGCATCAATGATCTCCCTGATTTGATTATATGATACTTTCTCGATATATGTCTATTTTTCTGATGAGACCGTGGTTCTGTTGCTTGAGCTATAGCACCATTATTATCGCAATACAAAGTAATTGGATAAACAGACTCAGGCACCACACCGAGATCACTAATAAATCCTTTTAACCAGACAGCTTCTTTTGCTGCTTCGCATGTAGCAATGTCTTCAGATTCCGTGGTTGAATCAGCAGTAGTTTCTTGCTTTGAACTCTTCCAGCATACCGCCCCTCCATTTAACACATACACAAAACCTGACTAAGACTTAAAGTCATACTTGTCAGATTGAAAACTCGCATTAATGTAACCTCTAATTGTGAGGTCACCTTCTCCATAAATCAAAAACTCATCCTTAGTCCTTATCAAGTACTTAAGAATTGCCTTGACGGCCATCCAGTGCTTTTCACCTGGATCTAACTGATATCTGCTCGTAAAGCACAAAGCTTGAGAGACATCTGGCCTAGTACATATCATAGCATATATGATGGATCCTATCACAGATGCATAGGGTATATCCTTCACGCGCATTCTCTCTTGAGCTGTCTTCGGACACTCAGCCTTAGATAGGTTAATCCCCTTTGTCATCGGAAGATAACCATTCTTCGAATGCTCAAGGTTAAACCTATTCAACACCTTGTCTATATATGTACTTTAAGAAAGACCTAACAGCCTCTTTGATCTATCCCTATAGATCTTTATACCTAGTATAAATGCTGCTTCACCAAGGCCTTTCATGGAGAACTTTCTTGACAACCGTACTTTAACATTTTGAAGAAGAGAAATATCATTTCCGATTAACAGAATGTCATTGACATACAATACTAAGAAAACGATTGCACTCCACTAACCTTCTTTTAAACACAAGGCTCATTAATGTTTGGACAAAAATCCCGTTCATAGATTGTCTGATCAAACCTTATATTCCAACTCTTGGATGCCTGCTTAAGTCCATAAATGGATCTTTGTAGCTTACACACCTTCGAGCCATTCTGAGATGTAAAACCCTCAGGTTGTGTCATATACACATCTCGGTCTAAATCCCCATTCATAAATGTTGTTTTAACATCCATCTGCCAGATCTCATAATCATAATGAGCAGCAATGGCGAGGAGTATCCTTATGGATTTAAGCATGGCTACCGGTGAGAAAGTTTCATCGTAGTCGGTACCTTCACGTTGACTATAACCTTTCGCAACCAACCTTGATTTATAGGTAATTACATTACCGTCCATGTTAGTCTTCTTCTTGAAGACCCACTTGCACCCGATCGGTCTAACCTCTTGCGGTGCATCAACCAAATTCCAAACTTAGTTCTCATACATGGAATCCATTTCTGATTTCATGGCTTTTAGCCATTTATAAGAATCTAAGCTTTTCATTACCTCATCATATGCCCTTGGTTCATCATCCTCTATAAGATATAGTTTCTTATCATCAGTGATGATAAAACCATATCTATCGGGACCTTTATGAACATGACCTGATATTTGCAATGATTGTGTTTCGACAGGCTGTTCTTGGATCACACTTTCTTATGTTTCTAGAATGGGGTCAATTAGTTGATTGTCTATTTCTTCCTCTTGAAATTCCAGTTCAATACTACTCCTACTGACTTTTGCAAGTAAGTGTTCCTTTTCCAAAAAGTGACCATTCCGTGACACAAACACCTTCTGTGCTTTGGGTTAGTAAAATAGATATCCAATAGTTTCTTTGGATATCCAACGAATAGACACTTATCAGATTTGCCGTTCAGCTTATCTAACGCTATCCTTTTTACCATAGCAGGACAGCCCCATACTCTTAAGTGACTTGAAGGTGGCTTTTTATTACACCATATTTCGTAAGGTGTAAAATCAATTGATTTAGAGGGCACTCTGTTTAATACATAAACTCTCTCTCTAGTGCATATCCGCAAAAGGATTTACTAAGATCTACATGGCTCATTATGGACCGAACCATATCTAAAAAAGTCTTATTCCTCCTTTCTGACACTCTATTGTGTTGGGGCGTATAAGGAGGTGTCCACTAGGGAACTATCCCGTTTTCCTTTAGATAATCCTAAAACTCCTGACTTAAGTATACTCCACCTCAATCTGATCGAAGTGTCGTAATACTTTTCTCAAGCTGTTTCTCTGCATCAGCTCTGAATAGTTTGAACTTTTCAAAACTTTTAAACTTATGCTTCATTAAGTACAAGTAACTGTATCGTGAATAATCATCAATAAAGGTTACGAAGTAGGAGTATCCTCCTAGTGCCTAAACACTCATTGGACCACATACATCAGTATGTATAAGTTCCAATGTACTCGTGGCCCATTCACCCTTTCCTTGAAAGGGTAACTTTGTCATTTTTCCTCTTAAACAAGGTTCGCAATCACCATAAGACTCCAAGTCTATTGGGCCCAAGTCTCTACGCTTATGCAACTAGGTTAAACAATCTTTGTTTATGTGGCCTAAACTATAATGCCATAAGTAGAAGGAATTCTCTTTTATCTAATTTAACTTTCTTCGCATTGTTTATATTAAAAACTTCTATTTTAGTATTAAGAACATAAATGCCACCATTCAATATTCCATAACCATAAAGAACATTATTCAAACGAATCTGACAATTATTATTCGAAAATAAAATTTCAAATCCTTCTACTGCTAAACACGCAACAGACACAATATTCTTAGTAACACTCGGAATGTAGTAACAATTATTCGAAACTAAAACAGGTCCACTTGGAAAAATAAGATTAAATCTTCCTATGGCTAATGCAGCAACTCGGGCTCTATTTCCGACACGCAGGTCCATCTCCCCTTTTGCAAGTCTTCTACTATTCCTTAGTCCCTGTACAGAAGTACAGATAGCAGAACGACAACCAGTATCAAATATCCAAGTGGATTCACGAGGAAAAGTAACAAAGTTTTCAATTATAAACATACCTGAAGTAGATGCCTCTGCAGGTTTCTTCTTTAAATGCTCAAAAGTAGGAGCTTTGCAATCCCTCTTCCAATGTCCCGGTTTCCCACACTGGAAGCAGACATACTTAGACATCTTCTTTTCTTTCTTCTTTTTACTGATTCTTTTCTTGGCACCTAGTGCCTGCTTCTTCTTCTTAGAAGCCTTACCTTTCTCAACCATCAGTAGAGGTTTCTGATCTTTCTTGATATGAGGTTCTACTATTTTTAGCATGTTGATTAATTTAGGGATAGTAGAATCAATTTTATTCATATAATAGTTAGTCACGAAACCTGAGTAACTATCTGTCAAGGACATCAACACAAGGTCAATGCTCAAGTCATGATTCATCTCGAATCCCAATCGATTCAGCTTCTCATGGTATCCTAAGAGTTTCAGTACACGCTGAGAGGAAGAGGTGCCAGCCTGCATCTTGGTTCCGAAAAGGAGCTTAGAGGTTTCACACCTCTCTGTCC
Organism: Euphorbia pulcherrima; assembly: GCA_947683365.1. Classification (NCBI taxonomy): domain Eukaryota; kingdom Viridiplantae; phylum Streptophyta; class Magnoliopsida; order Malpighiales; family Euphorbiaceae; genus Euphorbia; species Euphorbia pulcherrima. The sequence continues at coordinate 35,358,120 of CANTUS010000004.1, forward strand.
TTTCTCGCTCCAAAAAGAGCTCTTCAACTTGGAGAACCATATCCTCCAAGGGCATGTTCTCATGTTGTTTCTGAAGCTCAGGATTCATGGACCCTAACATGATACACATGGCAGTCTCATGATCTTTCCTATGCTTCAACCAGGCCTTATATTCCACATGATCCCCAACATTAGGTTCAACAGGTAAAATTTCACTTAGAACATAGGTAATTCCCTCGGATCTGAGAATAATTCTCACAGCTCGGAACCAATCACAAAAGTTTGAGTCATTCAGTTTGGTGTCAAGTAACATACGGAGATTAACGTTGGAAGTCATATTCAACCTAAGATATAAGAAAAGAAAAAGAGTTTAGATCTTAGTTTAAGTACATGCATTTAATATAAGGACTTTTAATTAAATACATTTGCCTTACTATTTTCTTCGAAATTTACAATAGCTCATTCTATTGAATTCGGGAATTTCAGCCCAGCTAAATTTCCTAGTAGGTAGCATCTATAACTAGTCTATTATAACTCCCAATTTTATAAGTCAAGTCACAATAGTAAGTTATAGTTGGAATCCCATTCCATTTGCATCGTATGCAATTGCTAATTCATTCAAGTTCCCTAATCCTAAGCGACGTGTGCTCTTATATTAGCATCTCGTCGAATATATCTCAGATCTGGGCCTAGCCCCCAATTTTATGGTGAACTACCCCAGTTCCGTTAAGGCAGACCATATCCCAAACTTTACAACCAATCAATGTGGACTAGAAGGAACGCTTTGCGTAGCACTTTGATAGCCCAAAGAGACCGTATTATAAATTTGAGTAAGGAAGACTATAACTTGCCTTAATATATTTATTTTGGGATTTTATTGGTGTTAAACGTATCACCAAATCTAAGATTTTATCAGATGGACATATTTATAATAACTTATATTAATTCAGGGATTTTTAGAATTAATTTATAAGGTCCAACCTTAGGTGGATTCAAGCTCTTTATTATAATTATTCCATCAACCTAGATTATATACAAAATAATTAACACTTTTATTTGTTATATTTATATTGCATTTCCTTTAAGCTTTTATTCAATAAGTTTAATTTTTACTTTGTTAGGGAAACATATATAAGCACCATCTTATATACTAGAAATAAATTAGTCCATATTTAATCTCCCGATTGGTCAATTCAAGCTGCACCGATATAGGTTCCCAGGTAGGAGAGGTGCCCTTGAAGTGAGTAGAAACCAAGTCCAATCCTTAGCCAAAACAAATACGGGCACAAACTCGAAGACCAATGGATTCTCTTGAACTAATAAATTTCGTTCTTTCAATTCATGTAAATTAAAAGCATCTATAACCCACGTAATTTAAATAAATTATTAAAACTTGTATAATTTGACTAAGTTGAGCAGGCTTATTCAAAATTATTCACAACCATTTTCTAACCTTGAAATGAAAAGTTCATATATATTGTTCCAAACAATTAAATAAACAATTATCATTTCAATTAGAAAATAACATTCAGTTTGCTTCAAACTTAATTATGCACTAAATAGGCAGGCTCTGATACCACTATTGGAAACTGACAGTCAAATTGAACATGCATAATAGGCATGGCGGAAATTCAAAATTTTGTCCATGTCCCCAGGAACTGCTATTAGTTGCATATAAATTCAATAAAGCCTTATCTAAATAATTCTTTACCTAGATTAGCATGCATAGGCTAGGCATATCATAATTCTAAATTATATCTTAGTACATGTATTTTATACTAAGCATGTTATAACTCTAAGCTATAACCTAAGCATGTTATAACTCTAAGCTATAACCTAAGCATGTTATAACTCTAAGTTATAACCTAAGCATAAAATAAACTAAGCATGCAAAACAACCTAAGCATAATTATTAAGTCTAAAAACACTTGAAGAAAAAGACCTAATAATTAAAAGAGAAAGAAAGAAAACTTACCAGTTGAAGCGTGCTTTAACAGAAATCCTTGCACAAGCCTCCAAGCGTAGGATAACCTCTATGAGTATCCAAACGAACCCCACCAACCAAAACCTCTCCGAGAGGAAGAACTAAGGAGCCTCGAGTAGTTGCTAGACCACTCCAGAAGCCCCACTCGAAAATATAAACTAGAGGTGCTCGAATAAAATCAAGCTCCTTAAAATATAACTTGTTCAAATAACCTTTATCGTAGGAATTACTATTCAAACTTGGTGCAAGTTGAAAGGGTGAGGGAAAAGCCTATATATAGGCTTGGGGAGCAAAATATTTCTCCCCAAAAAACAATGTGGGATAGGGAGAAAACTCCCCATCCCACGCGGGTCACACACGAGGATCCAAAGGATCCGCGTGTTGACCGGCCTACACACAGCGTGCAACGCGTGCTGTGTGTAGCAAGGCAAACCTTAACCGGCTTGCCTTGCAGCGAGCACTGCCCAGCAGTGCTCGCGCACCCGAGCATGTACAAAATATATTTTGTACTCTCGGTTCAATTCAACTTGCCAAGGCAAAATTCCCTTTTAATCCCTTTCAAAATATTTATTTTTCGACCCTAATAAATTAGTTACCGGTCAAAAATAAATTCATTGGTTTATCCAAAATGATCTAATCATTTTTAACCAATTAAATATTAATCCAATTATTATTTATATTATATTTTCGTAATAGAATAAATCTTTTAGTTCTTTACTTAGTCCGATGAAGGTCCAAAGTATGTGACCTTAAAGGATCCCAAAGTATTGAACTGTTAAGGCTTAACCAACCCTTGTTCTAATGAAACCATTGGCTCAGGGTTCTAGACCGTGAATAGAACTCGATTACCTTAAACGACTGTAGTGCGCCTCTAGCAAGGGTCTACCGTTCCCCATTACTCGGAACGTCATTTATGCTTATGACTTAATCCCAGTTAATGGAATAGTTATCTAGTGCGATGAACTCCTTCCATTATTTAATATTAGTACCAGCTGGTTTATAGGGTTCGGTTAAAGTGTTAAGCCACTAATAGCAAGGTTGCTCTAGGCTATCCTAGTTATTAACTTGTTAACGAAGTATATTACCTTTTACCATAGTGTGTTTGACTAGAAACTATTTCTATCAAACACATACTCTGATCAGAGATTTATAGCAATTATCACTTCAATAAAGCAGCCAGGTACAACTCCTTAATATATCCGGAACGATGGATTCTTTCCAACTACTCAACTTACCAACGTGCTATCATCACTATACCCTTAATCACCCGTAACACCCTAAATTAATGAGTGTGTGGAAATGACCCAAAGTATAGCAATAGTACCACACAAGGTAACTAGTATCTCAAGTATGAGGATATTCGCAAAGCTTATTGCATGAAGATAAACACTAACACATTGATATGTACACCAAGTGTTTATCTTACTGCGGTCTCCAATATATCTCCCAGATATATCCACTTGTCAAACTTAAGGCACCACCTTCAGTCCTTAGGAGATTGACTGCTTGGACCCTTTCCAAGAAAGTTGACCACATGCTAGTCTTTCTGCTTCATCAATATCCTTTCTTGATGAAACTATGATTAGGGATAGTTTTGACATGATCATAATTGCACATGAAGCAGGTCTTACTAAATATAGTCTAACTATAATTTCTCTGACTTCATGCTATGATATGTCAGGGACTTTTGCATACATACATCAATGAATATATTTCAACTAGCTATAATATATATATTTATAAACACATCGATATAAACAAAAGATTAAATGCCATTATTGATTAAACAAAATATTCTTACTATTACATAATTAAGATCAATCGCCGTAATTGCCTTAAGGGCATACATCATATCTAACACAACCAACACAAGATATCAACCAATTAATACATACTTAGAGTTGGGGATAGTCTAAGACAGTCTGTTCGGGACAGGCTTCCACTGTAGACAGATTACTTGAACAAAAATATAAAGAAACACTTAACTTCACTAACATAACAAGATTACAAGAAGAAAAATATAAATGGCATCCAAATGGAGCCTAAAAGAAAGAAAAGTTACAGAAATAAGAGAGAAGAATGGTATCCCTAAAGGGGGAGCACGTTATAAAGAAGAAGAAGGTGACTATAAATACCCAACAAAGATGGAAAGAGAAAAAATAAAAAAATTTAAAAAGGATAATATAAAATCCTACAACAATTTTTGTTCGTAAAATAAATTACTAAACTATGTCAACTTACACCCACTCTTTAAATATTTTAAAGCAAGCACGCGAGAAAGTCAACATTTTACTCTCTCTCCTTGCATCAGCCTGTCACATCAGTCCATCTCCTAAATTATGGAACAAATTCAGCTGTGTCTTTTCCCTTCTTTTGCTCTACATTTTCCTCCACTTTTTCAGCGTGTCTTTTCTGCTAAAAAAGGCTTCCCTAAAATCTGCTGATTTTCTGAGATTGCCTCAAATCAAAGTTAAAAGCTGATTTTTTTCACACTAATTAAGCACATAATTAACGTGTATTTTCACTACATATTTTTACTTATCAATGAACCACAAATTCGCTCCAAATAAACGTATTTATAAACGATAAAATAATAAAATTCCCCACTTATCTCATTTAATTCATGATATTTACAATTAGGTGCTTAAACTTATTTATTTTCCAATCAATTTAAATTACCCAAAATAAATCAGATCATTTGACTTAATTTTGATCATAGTTGGAATAATGTTTTCCTACAATTACTTAATCAATGATAAGTAGTATAGCTCATGCAGATTTCAATTTCAGTGTCAATTCCAGGGTTCTCATATTTTTTTCCCTTGGACAAAAATAATTCTTTTACCCTTATACTTTTTCTCCCAAAACATTAATAATTAGACTATATGACTAAGCCATTTACGAAAAAGAAAGACTATATAATTAGGGTTGTTTAAAATCGAACTGAAACTAAAATCTAAACTGAAACCGAATAAAAATAATCGAATTATATTCGGTTCAGTTTCTAATTTTATACTAATTCGGATTTCAGTTCAGTTTAATTTTTGAATCGAACCAATATTTACTCACCCTTATATTTGACTAAGCCTGTACAAGATTATCTCAGTAAAGATACTTATAAATATTATAAAAAAAATGGCTATACTCAAATAACCAAATTTTTTAATGAAATGTGATCATTTATTCTCACAAGAAAATTAAAACGTTACAAAAGAAAACATACCATGATGGATAAAATATTTTAAAAATATATCAGCTATATGCAACCATTATAAGCTTTTTTATTAGCTTAACCTATTAAATATTAGTCAAATATTTTAAACTATTTTATAAGTTATAAAGTGAGGTTTCCTGGAGTGGTCAGTTTGAAGAAATAAAATAAATTAAAATCTTAACATTTTAGTATATAAAATAGATTTTAGTTAAAATAGTATCTAATCTAACTAATTCGAGTACATATTTTCAAAATTTTGAACTTGATTCAATTCATTTTATATTTTGTTAATGAAATGGCTTGAGATGGATAGAAGGACAAAATTCAAACTAATAAAAAAATTACTATTTGATTACTAACCTTTTGCTATTTAGTGTTAATGATTATTTGAGAAAATTCTCAAAAGTCTTTGATTACTAACCTTTTGCTAATTAGTGTTAATGATTACAAAAAATTTCTCAAAAATTACAAAATTTAAAATTCAAACACTAATTTTTATTTTTAAATATTTATTATATATATATATATATATAAATTCAACTAAATAAATTATAATAATATAAAATATCAAAAATAATTTAGATTATATTTTAAAAGTCACTAAATAGCATAGGGCATATTGATTCTTGTCTTAAAACTCAAAATGATAATTTTATTATTTAATATACTTTAATTTTACTAACTAAACTAATTTTTATTAATAAATTATGATTATTATAAATAATAATATTATAAAAAAATCTAAATAATTACTGTTTAAATGAAAAAAAAAAGTCGGACTACTCAAATTCCGGCCAATAATAAATAAACGAGCGCCTAGTAACGAAAAATATGACAACAAACCACGAAACAGCGCAGGCCGAATTTTTAAAAGAGTGCCAATACTATATTATAATAATGGATGAGCACGAGAGACAGTGAAAGCATCCTCAATTTTTATGTATAAAACGAAAGAGCAGTTTGAAAAACAAAATCAAATCATTCGTATCTCGCCGTCCTCATTCAGTCTTGACAGTTTTCTTCTTTGTAAATCGGAGAGAAGAAAAAATTCCTCTCCTATTCTAGGTTTTCAATCTCCGTTTGTGAGGATAATTTCCTGCAAATCTCATGGCTTTTGAGAAGATCAAGGTCGCCAATCCCATCGTTGAGATGGACGGTTAGTCGGATTTTCTTCTTCTTCTTTATTTTCAGCTGATTTGCTTTTTCTTTCCACTTCTTATTTTCTGTTCATGTTCATGATCTGTGTTTCTTAGATTTTGATCGGTGGTAATACTTATGAATCGGTTTCTAGATTCGTAATTTGTTTTTCATTCGCTCAAATGGATCCTCATCTATAATGTTTTTGTATTACATGTGTTTCGATCTTTTTCTTGGTCCAGAATTGCCGGTGGGACCTTTATGCTTAAAGATCTGTTTTGTTTTAGATATTTTGGTATGGTAAAAAAATCACATGTTCCTTCTTAGCGAGATTTGTTCACTGTTTGAGAGCCTTTTACTTTTATCTGTTTAAAAATGAGATCTATTTGAGATCTGGCTTTGATCTGGAATTTGCTTTTCAGATCCTCAAATGGATGATCTATTACTTGAATATCAGTGTTGGTTGATGCTGTTTATGATCTGGTTATGTGGATGCATTTTCTATTGGTTTATATTTGTTTTTACAGTTAATTTTGACTTGGCTTAGGGACACTTTATGCCGTGAGCTCTCATATGTCTTTATGTTTATGGATTAATTTAGTGCCAATAATTGTCGCTAAAGAAAGTGATACAGATCTTTGTTTGTATGTTTTCGTAAGTGTACCTATTGCAAAGATCACATCACATCTCTTAACAATGCTTTGTTTTCTAATTCATTGTTAATTTTGAAATTTATAAAATTCGAATTATTATTGCTACCTGTCTAGCTTCTTGCTTGTTAGATACTTGAACCAATATACTTTATGATCTCCTGAATATTCTAAAAGGGTTTTGACTGATTTGAATGAACTTCATTTGATTGATGAATAAGATACATTTTTTTGTATGACATTGCAATTTACATGATATTGTATAGATCCGTTGCTCTTATAATATGAAATCATGATTATCTGAAATAAAAATGATACCCGCAATTTTGTTTCATTTCGAAATTCTTAGCTTAAACTGTTTAGCTTCTTATATGTTTAAACATTTCAATAGCCTTTCCTTTATTGTGGGTATGGTGATGCAGGAGATGAAATGACCCGGGTTTTCTGGAAATCAATCAAGGATAAGGTGAATTACTATTTCTTACACAGATTTGTCCTAATTGCTTTCTGATAAAAAAAATGCAGCTGATTGCTTCATGTTCTATGAATTTGTACAGCTTATCTTCCCCTTTTTGGAGCTGGACATAAAGTACTATGACCTTGGTCTTCCTCACCGTGATGCCACTGATGATAAAGTTACAGTGGAAAGTGCAGAAGCTACTCTTAAGTAAGTACATTACCAATAAGTTCTTTTCACAGTATTTATTGATTTTATTCCCCAAAGAGTAAACTTGTGTATTCTCCTGTCTTTAGTATTGAATACACATAAAAAACACCCTACCTAGTAGTTACTAAAATTGGTCTTTGAAGTCCTTCTGTTTGCTAGGTAATTTAATACTTATGCCACTTGCTAGTATTGCACACTTATCATTAAGTATTTTGTTTTGCTCTCTACATGAGCAATCAATATTAATTATTTACTATTGTATTTCCCCCCTTTCTCACATTTTTAAACCATAGTTTTTACGGGCACAAGGCGCACTGAGGCGCAAGGCGAGGTGCGCGCCCGAGGGTCTTGAGGCGCATGGAAAATAGTGCAATAACTATTAGTTGCTACCACAAACAAACCTTCATTTTTGCATTGAGGCGCAAAAGGGGGCGCGCCTGATGAACCTCGCCTCGCCTGACCCTCCACGAGGCGCTGGCCTTGAGCCTCGAGCACCTTGCGCCTGAGGCGTGCCCGTAACGACTATGGTTTAAACTAATGATTTTATGTTAATTGGATAGAGATTTCAATGTTCTGTGACAAGCAGAATATGATTGCAGTTGTGTGTTTTATTGTCAGGTACAATGTAGCGATCAAGTGTGCAACAATAACTCCAGGTATGTACTCATTAGAACGTTCTTAGATTACAATGCTTAAATTTAATGGATTCCATGCCCGCATCAATATTCTTCTCCTAAAATGTAATATAACAATTAGAAATCTGGTGATAGATGAAGCTCGTGTGAAGGAGTTTGGCTTGAAGCAGATGTGGAAGAGTCCAAATGGAACAATAAGAAATATTTTAAATGGTTAGTGACCTCTTTCCTGTCAATGAATTTTTGTATTTAGATGCCCTCCTGCCTGAAAATTATAAATATGAGGCTCACAATTAATCATCATCATTATTGTTGTTGTTGTTTAGGCACTGTTTTCAGAGAGCCGATCATTTGCAAGAATGTTCCTAAACTTATTCCAGGTATTATCTAGTTCTGCTTGCCTCGTACAGTCATAATTTTTTTTGTTAATTCCAGCAGTGGGTAAGAACCAAGTGACTGTTGCTGTTTTAAGGTTGGACAAAACCAATTTGCATTGGTAGGCATGCTTTTGGTGATCAATACCGGGCAACTGATGCTGTTATTAAAGGACCTGGCAAGCTTAAATTGGTGTTTGGTCAGTTATTTTCCCCATTGTTTGTGTTTAAATTATAATGAATGGAGTGTACTAGTAGATTCACTCTGTTTTTATCAATCACAATGAGTTAGTTGGCTTTCTGCAGTCCCCGAAGGACATGATGAGAAGACAGAGTTGGAGGTTTACAACTTCACAGGCGCTGGGGGAGTGGCACTATCCATGTATAACACCGATGAAGTATGAGTCTGCAAAATTCTTTATGATCTTTTTGTACAAGAAATGTAATGTCAATGATTTCTCCAATCATCTTTCTTGTAATTGCAGTCTATTCGAGCCTTTGCTGAGGCCTCAATGAACACTGCTTATCAGAAAAAATGGCCTCTTTATCTTAGCACAAAGAATACAATACTTAAGAAGTATGATGGAAGGTATACCACTTTTGTAACTATATTTACTCTATCCAACTGATTTCAATGTTGCTCAATCTCTGTTTAACGTAACTAATGTTCAATTTATTCAATGAAGATTCAAGGACATCTTTCAAGAAGTGTATGAGGCCAACTGGAAATCGAAGTTTGAGGCTGTTGGGATATGGTGAGTTAATTATAGATTCTTCGTATGACATCATAGGAAAATGCTGCGTATTCTGGTTCTAGAACTAACGCATATGCCTATTGGTAGGTATGAACACCGGCTTATTGACGATATGGTGGCTTATGCTCTCAAGAGTGATGGTGGTTATGTGTGGGCATGCAAGAATTATGATGGAGATGTGCAGAGTGATTTCTTAGCTCAAGGTATACATATCTCAGAAAGGCTTGTATGAACCTTTATAGCTCTTGTATACCAACCAACTAAGCCGTAAATCCCACGCCATGAAGCTCTATCAAAAGCCAAATTTTCTTAGAAATAGTTTCTCTCCAAGTAATCTTAGGTCTACCTCTCCCTCTACCCTTACTCTCTGTACTGGATCATCTATTGGTCTAAGTAGCACATGTCCATACCACCTTAGTCGTCCTTCTCTCAGTTTATCCTCAATATGTGCCACACCGGTCTTTTGGCGGATGCACTCATTTCTAATTCGATCCATCCTTGTATGCCCACTCATCCACCTAAGCATCCTCATTTCCGCGACATTCATCCTTTGAATATGTTGCGTCTTAATAGCCCAACATTCACTCCCATATGTCATGGCTGGCCTAACCACCGTTCTGTAGAATTTACCTTTCACTTTCAAAGGTATCTTTTTGTCACATAAGACTCCGGTAGCACTTCTCCATTTCATCCCTCCATTAATTCTATGAGTTACATCATCATCAATCATTCCCTCCTCGTGGAAGATAGGGCCCAAATACCTAAATCGTTTGCATTTTGGCACGATTGTATCTCCTAGTTTTACTTCTCCTTCGTCTTCCTTCCGCAAGTTGAACTTGGTGTGCAAATACTCCGTCTTACTTCTACTTAACTTAAAACCTTTACTCTCTAACGCATTTCTGCACACCTCTAGCTTCTTATTTACCCCTTCCCTTGATTCATCAATCAATACAATGTCATCTGCAAACAACATACACCGTGGAATGTCGTCTTGTATTTTGGTGGTCAACTCATCCGTAACCAGGGCAAATAAAAATGGGCTTAGAGATGATCCTTGATGCAATCCAATTGTGATGGAAAACTCTTTTGTCACTCCTTGTTCAGTTTGTAAACTTGTACTGCCCCTTCATACATGTCCTTTATTAAGTTTATGTACTTTACATGAATACTTTTTTTCTCCAATGCCCACCAAAGTACTTTTCTTGGCACTCAATCGTATACTTTCTCTAAGTCAATGAAAACCATATGAATGTCCTTCTCCCCATATATCTCCATCAGATTTCTCAGAAGAAAATTAGCTTCAGTTGTGGACCTACTAGGCATGAAACCAAATTGGTTTGTGGAAACCTTAGCGATCATCCTAAGACGGTGTTCAATCACTCTCTCCCAAAGTTTCATTGTATGACTCATCAATACCACAATTATTAGAGCAGTCTTGTATATCTCCTTTGTTCTTAAATTTAGGTATAACGGTGCTTCTTCTCCACTCGTCTGGCATTTTCCTCTCCCTATATATAGAGTTAAATAGTTTGGTTAACCAAACTATTCCCTCATCTCCAAGGTATTTCCATGCCTCAATCGGTATGTTATCTTGCCCACATGCTTTCCCTACCTTCATCCTTTTCAGAGCATCCTTCTCTTCATTAAGCGTAATTCTTCTTGTGTAATCTAGGCTTTTCTCAACTCTGCTTACCTTCAATCCTGCAATGCCATCTTCCTTTCCATCATTGAATAACCGATCAAAGTAGTTTCTCTTTGATCTCTCTTTGATCTCTCTATCTCCTAACAAGACTCTTTGTGTTTCATCTTTAATGCATTTGACTCCATTCAAATCCTTTGTCTTCTTATCCCTCAATCGGGCTAGCTTCTCTATGTCTCTCTCTCCTTCACGTGTTCCTAGCTTTTGGTACAAGCCTTCAAAGTATTTACCTCGTGCTTTACTAACAACCTTCTTAGCTTCTTTCTTGGCCCTCTTGTATTTCTCAAAAGCCTCACCTCTTCTTAGCTTCTTTTTATAGCTCTTATATGCTCCTCTTAAATGTAAAAATTACACAATTAAGTTTAGCTCTAATTTTGTAGGTTTTGGATCGCTTGGGTTGATGACATCTGTACTGGTAAACTTCAGAGCATAGTATTATTTTTCACTTCTTGTTTTATAAAATATTCAAAGTTCATTATGAGGCAGTTTGAGGTCGCGAGCCCCGTTGAATGGTCTAAATTGACCATTTCTCTGTTTTAAGGTGTGCCTGTTCATTCTCATTTACAACTAACTAACCAAGTTTTTAATATATGATTGCAGGTTTGCCCAGATGGAAAGACCATTGAAGCAGAGGCAGCCCATGGCACTGTTACTCGACATTACAGGGTTCATCAGAAAGGTGGTGAAACTAGCACAAACAGTATAGCTTCTATCTTTGCATGGTCCAGAGGTCTTGCACACAGGTACATTATTGTTTCTTGGAGCATATGCAGTTCATCCTTTGAAATACTACAAATTATTTGAATGAAAATCTAAGGGTATCAATGTTGTGACAGAGCAAAATTAGATGACAATGCTAGACTCTTGGATTTCACCCAGAAGCTGGAAGAAGCCTGTGTTGGAGTTGTAGAGGCTGGCAAGATGACCAAAGATCTTGCATTGATTATTCACGGGCCAAAGTAAGTCCCTGATAATACTAAGAAATTTAATTAAATATGAATACATATGTTCACGCTCTATTATATGTTATAGTTTTATTTTTATTTTAGGCCTACCCCGCTATAGTTGTCCCTAAACACCCATTTCCCCCTGAACTTGTTTATAGTGCACCTCATGTCCCATGAATACCACGTGTCAACTTTTGGTTGAAGAGAGAGAAATTAGAAAAAAGACTTCTTTGAAATGTCAATCCAACGAGAAGCTAACACGTGGCTTTCATGGGGAAAATTTGTGCATTCTTTCCTAGTTCAAGGGGGTAAGTGGGTGTTTATGGAACTATGGGGAGGTCCCGAACTCCCAATGTATTAAGCCTTTATTTTATGACTGAATTTGTAATATGATTGCTGTATGTGTGCAGGCTTTCTCGTGAGCATTATCTGAATACTGAGGAGTTCATTGATGCTGTGGCAGCTGAGCTCTCTGCCAAACTTGGTATCAAGGCATAAAAGGTATGTCAATGCTTGTTAGCATGCCACTAGAATTGTAGAGAATACTACCATGATTTCAGTTCCCCTGGATTCTCTCTCTTTTCCGGTTTTCATTGTAAATCGAAAAAGACAAGCTGAATTGCTCATTTTAGCCATGTAGTGCCACCACATCTACGAAATATCTAAATTACAATATCTACTAAAAAATATATTCCTATTGAATCCCTTGCCATTAGATAATCTTCTTTTAGACTTGATGGAAACTATATTAGAAAAACATGTCAATATTTAGTAGATGAAGGGTATACATTTGACCTTCAACTTGTCTCAAACTTTTGGGGATTAGTTTGTTGAATAAAATGTCACGTCTTTTGCAAAAATATGGACACGTGGAAAAAATAGCAAGAATGTTATGTTGATATCTGCCAGCTTTAGAATAATTGAATATGGAGCCTAGTGTTTAGAACAATGTCTTAAAAAGCGCTAGGCGCTAGTTGGGCCGCCGGCCGGAGCTTCAAAAAGCCTAGGTGGGGCCTAGACAGAACCTAGGCGGATTTGTATTTTTTATTTTTAAATATTGAATATATATATAAAAATATAAATTCAACTAAAAAGTAAATTATAATAATATAAAATATTAGAAAACATAATTTAGACCATGTTTTAAAAATCACTAAGTGATATATAGCATATTATCTCTCCCTTTGAGACTCAAAATGATAATTTTATTATGAGAACACTTTAATGTACTTTAGTTTTATCAACTGAACTACATTTTGTTGGTAAACTATGATTATTATAAAGAATGGTATCATAAAAAATCTTATTTAGGCGACAATAAATCGGCTGAGCGCCTGATAGCCCCTAGGAATTAAAAGTCAGACGACAAGCCCCAAAGTAGCGCCTGGGCGGGGATTTTTAAAACATTCGTTTAGAATCGGTGTTTATCTCATGGTTATAGCTCATATCTACAATGAATATGGGTCTTAGTTGAGGTTTCGGGTACATGATTGTATTTTAATTGGAATGCAGTTAGTTATTTGAAGATGGAAGAGCGTTGTTGTCGGGAAGAAATAAAGGAGGATGTTTGTACTGTTTGCTTTAGCAGAATTTAGAAACAATCTCACTGCTTACCCATTTGTTTCATCTCTCTTTCCCAGCCCCTTTGTTTTCATCATTTTTCACAAATGTCCCAAACTTACATTATTTTACAATTAGAGCTGCTCTTTCTTGCTTAATTAATTAGTTTATTGGCAAATTTTTTTTTATTTTAGTATCAGTTTTTATTTTTTTTAAATCTCAATTTTATTTTCTGCCCTCTGAATATAATAGTGGCCATAGACTAGATCCAAGTCGAGGGTCTGGGTAGAGACCAGCTGATTAAGCGGCAAACTCTAAAAATTAAAAAAGTGGTTAGGGTGTGTTTGGAATTCCAAATTTTGTAGGAATTCGGTTGAATTCAATTCATTTTATATACAAAATTTACAATTTGTATAAAAGGTTATTCCTAGTTTGACTTAGGTCTTGTTACACTGTTTAAATTGGCAAGAAAGCTATCTATCATTTTGACCTTTAACTTCTTATATTAGCTTAAATCAACTTTTTTATAGAAAAAGATTTTGAAGGAGCTAAAGATCAAATCTTAATGTCATTTCCATCGTGGTGTGTACTGTTTAAAATAAATTGAAAAAAACTTTGTAAGGAAATGTTTGTATCTAAAGTTCCGTCTAAAAAATCATAACTCATATAACAATCACAGCCTAGACTTCAAATTTAAATTTTAAAGAGACTAGTGAATTGAAATTGTCTTTCAGCTAGCATTACTGTGTCTGTGTTTTTCTTTTTAATTTAGATACATATAATCTATATTAGAATGGTAAAATTTCACAAATAATTTTTTGGTAGTCTATTTCAAAAATTTGTAGTGTAGAGGAAAAGATTATTTGTGAAATTTTACCATTCTAATATAGGTTATATGTATCTAAATAAAAAAAAATAACACAAACAGACACAGTGATGCTAGCTGAAAGGCAATTTCAATTCACTGGTCTCTTCAAAATCTGAAGTCTAGGTTGTGCTTGTTACATGGGTTATGGGTTTTTAGAAGGAACTTTAGATACAAACATTTCATTATAAAGTTGTTTTCAATTTACTTTGAACATTACACACTGATGGAAATGATATTCAAGCCTAAAGATCAAGCTTTGGCTCATTCAAAATCTGAAGTCAGGTTGTGCTTGTTTTACATGGGTTATGGTTTTTTAGAAGGAACTTTAGATACAAACAAGTCATTATAAAGTTGTTTTCAATTTACTTTGAATAGTACACACTATGACGGAAATGATATTCAAGCCTAAAGATCAATCTTTGCCTCATTCAAAATCTTTTTCTATCAAAAAAATTGATTTAAGCTAAAATAAGAAGTTAAAGGTCAAAATGATAGCTAGCTTTCACTTGCCAATTTGAACGGTGTTTCAAGACCTAAGTCAAAATAGGAAAAACCTTTGAATTCAAGTTTGGTCAGTCTTAGCCTGATCTTTTCTGCTGCATACATATAAATTTACACTAAAATAAGTTCAGTACTGCTATTTATAAACTGAAACGAACAGGGCTTTAATGTGACTCTGAATCGATTCTAAACTTTCAAATGTCATATTAAGCTTCTGGGCTTTCAAGATGTTTGGTTATTCTCAACTTGGGTTTTTCTACTTGTCCAAAATGTCCTATCGGTAAACCGAGCAATATAACCATTAGATTTTTAGTGTTAACTTACAGAGTAACGACTCGTTAGACCATGTCTTAATAGTCATAAAACTTTTCATTCTCTGCAGCATGACTAAAGTTTAGAGGTTACATAATATCAATATGTAACATTTTCATGCTGGACATGCTCTGATAACATCATTAGCAGATCCCAGTTTCCTAAAATTCTAAATACATGAGTTTCAATTGTGTAGATTACAAAAATGCGTCTAAACGTTCTGTGCTATGCAAGAGTTTTGCCGTTTACAAGAGTCAAATTTTCACAGCTGTTTGTTTCCTCTCTTGACTCCCACTTGTTTCTCAAAGCCTTGGCTATTTAGCTTTTTGACTTTTTGAGCTTATAAGCTAGTTTTTAAAAAGCTCCGGAGCTTTTTTCTTTTAGCGCAAATAGCACTTAAAAGTCAAAAGTTAAGCTTTGAGAAACACTTAAATTAAGAGCTTAAGTTAAAACTAACTTATAATCTACTTAAAAGCTTCGAGACATCTTCCATGTCTTTTACTCACAATTTTATACATATCCGTGTTTAGGAGAGAGAAACTGATACTTTGGGGAGAAACTGATACTTTGGAGAGAAACTGATAAAAGTAAAACAAATACACCCACATATTAAATTGTGAACAGGGGACATGAGAGGGAATATGAGAACGAGGACATGGGACTCTCTTCGCAATTGATATATTGAGTGGTTGTTAATAAATTAATGTCAGTGAACTTATTACCTGAGTGTAATAAAAATGCTGAAGATTATATATAAATCAGGACGAAATTTATGTTGAAAAATGAAGGAAAGAAATGTTCACAAGGTTACAAGTAATATTATGGTCTTACCTTGTGAGTATGTATATGCAGTCAGCTCAAAGCACTCAAGACCCGACTGCACAATCTATGAAGAAACTGCTTGGCCTCCTCTACCCACGCTATCAGGCTCAGTACCTCTACATTTGCAGATTTTGATTAGTTTAACTCATTAACCAAGCTTTCAATCGAACACCAAAACTTTTTGAAAACATCTCACTAATTTTGCGCTCTTTCAAGTGCCTACCAGTGGTGATAAATAATGAACTCAAATTTTTAGTACTTACCAACAGATTCCCAACATATAAAGGAACAAGAGAAAAAACGTTGATGGAAACACCGGTAAAAAAAAACAAAGGCTCAACTTAGCAACTTTTATCGTTTGGTGCCTCCAACTTACAGATGTCTTTATTAACCCCCTGAACTTAGCAAAAGTGGTTCATTGTAGCCCCATTATTGTAGCCCCCTGAACTTGGTTCATTGTAGCCCCATTATTGACATGTGGCAATAATGGGGCTACAATGAACCACTTTTGCTAAGTTCAGGGGGTTAGTAAAGACATCTGTAAGTTGGAGTCGTCAAGTGATAAAAATTGCCAAGTTAAGGGGGTTAAGTATGCATTACGCCAAAAATATACTTAAAGAGTTTATATGATACTTCCCAAAAATGTTGGGCTGGAACTGTATCTTAAAACCTGATAAAAAAAATAAGCATCCTTACCAAGAATGAACCTCGACTGGAGATATGAAACATTTGTCTTCAACTTTGAAACGACACTGTCCATTGCAGAGTCTAAAGGAGAAAAATGAGATCTCTTTTAGTTTTGTTGAATTTCAATTGTTGGATAAAGATAATTGGAAACTCATATTTGCACGTGTAAGCCTCCACTACTACAAAAGACACCTGGAACAAACTCTTAGGATGCCATTGCACCCAGTGTTTTAAAAATTGTTAGGTACTAGTCAAATCTGTTGGGCCTAAGTGGGGACCAATTAGATTGTAGGAGGGAATAGTCAATTTTGTATTTTTTTTTATTTTTTCAATATATATTAATACATTAAAATTATAAATTTAATTTAAATCATGCTAGTATTTTAAAAAATCTTGTCTCAGTGTTGCCCAGGCCAATTTGTAAAATACAAACAAAATGTTGTTTAAAAACAATTTAGTCAAAAAAAATGTCGGCCTGAGTACACCTAGGCCTGCATTGGATAGCATAAATGGGTCAACCGTCTAATAGTGCCTAGACCCTTAAAATCCAGATGGTGTCCTAGACCAACTTTTAAAACACTTAGAGCTCATTTGATTGGCGGAATTGCTATTCCGTGGAATAGACGAAAAGCGAATGGAAAAGATGACACATATGGTAGAGTCTTCGTCATCGGAAGGAATAACTTTTCCAAGTTATTATAGGAATCACGGAATAAATAATCCTTTATGAAATTAATGCTATAGGAAAAGCTATTCCCTCTGATAACGGATTCATGCATCGTATTTGACATTTTTTCATTGGTTTTTCTTCTATTCCACGAAATAGCAATTCTGCAAACTAAACGCCACCTTATTGTGCCTGCTCTTTATTTCCACTAACCATCTATGAAGCACATAAACTCCGGTGACATGTCGTTTCGGCGTTTCCCGCCTATTTCAGAAACAGAAACTCTAGGAAACCCCTACGATACATTTCCAGGGCAGTTTCCGCAGTTAAAGAATATGGAAACTCGTTTCTTCGAATTCAAGAAATTGTTTCCTAACAATTCTTTCAATCTTATGACTCAATTTTGGTTCATTCCAAAATTAAACTTCCTATTCATTCGTTGTGCAAGTCTCCCCAAATATATATATATATATATATATATATATATATATATATATATATATATATATATATATATATATATATATATATTATGTTTGAATTAGAATTTTTAAATGTCAGGCGATCTTAATTAGATGAATATGGTTTGATAGGTGTCAATTTATAAATATTTACGGTAGAACTGTCTTATAATTAACAAATATATTTTAAGTGTGCTTGATTTTAGAATTTCATTATTTTATCAAAGAAAGGAATTATATGCATGAATATTTCCATATTTACAAACATACCCCTATATTTTTATTATTTACGTTCCCCACAGTTTCCTAACCTATATTTTCTAGGAAAGGTTTCCGTGCTACCTAGCTAACCATTAATATACAAGTAAATCGAAACCTCTTTTCTATTTGTATGCATGTTAGCAAGTTGTTCCTAGCACACATAAGAACACATCCACAACAAAAAAACTAAGGGGTTTGTCAGTCATACCAGTTTTGGGGCTGGACTTTAGAGAAAGACCATACACTGCATAAGTGGCATAAGTTAATAGCCTCAATCGTTGTGAAGCACCCAATTCGCGAAGAACCGACCTCAGCAGCCCACTGAAACATTACAGAATGTCAAATCATTTAGAAGTTTTTTGGATTTAAAGAGTTGGAGAGTTAAACATTTGTATCTCACTCTGTTCTCATTATTGTGAGGAAGTCAGGAGGCAGAGATTCCATAAATGTAGATATGTCCTCCATTGTTAAAGATTTCAAATCCTGCTTCATTATCCTTTTTTCTTCTGCTGACATTTCCCTCCCAACAGCTGCTTTGCTGCCAATTACATGATACATCTTAACTAATCAGCATAGCATAAAGTACCAACAGATTTTACTTCAGCTGTTTTTATTCTAGTTACTTAAAAAATAGTATGGGCGGGCATTATTAAATTACATTCAATATGCTACAGTTCAAGGCTATATTCTTGGAATGGGACACTCACAATATTTAAAAAGATAAGTAAAGAAGCTTGATTTCTTTGTGTGGAATTGCAAGGAACAAATTCTTAGTTCAAGTTGACCTCAATGACACTGCTA
Organism: Euphorbia pulcherrima; assembly: GCA_947683365.1. Lineage (NCBI taxonomy): Eukaryota > Viridiplantae > Streptophyta > Magnoliopsida > Malpighiales > Euphorbiaceae > Euphorbia > Euphorbia pulcherrima. Next base: position 35,377,101 of record CANTUS010000004.1, read on the forward strand.
CTCTTTTCTTGTTGCACATAAATATTATAGCCGACAGACTGTTTAAAGAGATCAGACTTGAAGCAGCATTTGCTTATTTGGGTTTGTACAACAGCCTAATGCATCTCAGGCACTTGAACTTGTCCCTGAAATTTCAAAGACACCTCGTAGCTCCCTCCATCAACTTTCAGAAAGTGCACCACTTTGCTCCTTGAACACCACGTGTCAGCTCTGATCGGAGACAAAAAAAAATCAGAAAAATGACATCTTTAAAAGTCAAACCAATCAGAAGCTGAAACGTGTCGTTCAGGAGCAAAGTGGTGCACTTTTTTAAAGTTGAGGGGGCAATAGATTTGTTGGGACAAGTTCTGGACCCTGAAAATACATTAAGCTTTGTACAATTAATCCGTTTGAACAACAATATGTAGGTAACATTTCAGCAAGGTGGATAGAATTGAATATCCATAATGAACATACCAGTTCAATTCTGTATTTAGGAAGCTAGTTCAAACATGAAATATATGCTAACCCAGCTACTTTTTCTTCTACTATCGAATTGTTCTTAGTTTTTTTTTTGCATAATAATATAACAAGGAAGCTATTTGATATTTATCCATAAAGGTAATAAAACTTGCCTGTTGATAGTTCTTCCAGTGAAAATAACAGGAAAGTATTTGGAGTACTTCCCAACATTAAATCTTTCACTAATCTGCTGTATTTGTTGCGAGTCCTGAAGGATCAATGCCTTCCAAAGCTGACAATAATCCTGCCTAAATCCTTCATCCAATTGTTTGTAGATTCCATGATCGAGGAGAACTATATGGTTCATGTAGATAAACATAGTTTTAAAGCTCATACTAATAACTTGTTCATCTATTTAATGATTTGATTGAAAAGAGTTGCCTGATATACCCAGGGAGAAGTCATCTGGACCTTTTGATGAAACTAATATATTGCCAGGATGCGGATCTCCATGCACGAAACCATGGACGAAAATCATTTCAGCGAAGACTTCTACCAATGCTTTTGCTACCTATAAAAGAAGATTTCATCTTTACTAATAATTTCAATTCAATGATTACCTATAAATTATTGAGAGCCCAATTACTAACCAATTAAAAAGAAAAGATTGCACCATAGTGTCACGTTTCAATATTTGTAGAGATACATAAAGTAAAATAGCTCACATTAACAATGTTGTACACAACAACAATATTACCCCAATGCCTAACAATGCTCCCGCACAAGTGTGGTAAGGGGGGTTGGATGTACTCAGTCTTACTTCTGTAATTACATAGAGGTTGTTTCCAATTAACCTTGAAGTGGAGTTGCAACAGCTATCAGTGACTTCACAATATAAGAAGCTCAGACAGTTTAACGAGTCATTTTTCTTTAGTCCATTTGTCAAGTATCAAAGAACGAAGAAGATTGGCGGGAACGCCAGTTGTGTTAGTTGAATTAAGCCTTGTGTTTACTTTATGTTTGGGTATTTCAACATTTTCAATTCCCTAAGTGAGCCTTGGGCCCAATAGCTAGTATCATTAGTTATACTATTTTGTGTTGTAGCATAACCACCTAAAAGGAACGATATGCATATATATGTTGTTAGATTACTCCAGCAAATCTAGCAATGAGAATATTCAAAATCATTCTCTCTCTATGTTTCTATTCTCTCTAAATACTTTGTTTTCCTCTCAAATTCTTCTCCTCTACCTAAACCTTCTTCTAAGTTCTAATTCACTAACTACAGTCGGATCCATACATGACAAGTTGGTATCAGAGCATCGTTCCTCTCGACCTATTTTCGATGGAAACCAAGAGATCTATGGATTGATTTAAGCAGCAAATGATCGAAGGGATCGATAGAGATATGAAGGCATTCAATGACAGACTCGATCAGAAGTTTGAAGAGATTAAATCTCTACAGATGGCAAGGTGGAAAAGTTTAATGAGTGGGAAAAGCTGAGCACGAAACCACCAGTGAAAGAGAAGGTTCAGATTCAGGTTTTGATTGACAAGCCCATAAAATTTCCAGAAGCTTCGAGTCCTCGTGTAGTTGCACAAAACCTTTTGAGAAAAGGCTTGAACGAGAAGCTGCACTCCAGGTGTTTGATAAAAGATCTGAGAAGAAACAAGAAGTCATCAAGAGTCCGGATTCAATCGTTACACCATCCATGGTAAATTGTTACGAGAAATCAAATGTTGAGAAGCTATTTGAAGCAGTGAAAACTAAAGTTAAGGGAAAACAAAGTATAACACAGGCTGAAGAATGTTATGTTTCAAGAAGGGAAAGAATCAACAAATGGGGGTTTACGACCCTTTTGATGTTGAAAGTGTGCTAGATTTCAGAGAGCAGCATTTAGAGCAAGGGAGAGATACCTCTTGAATGCACAGATCTGACGCTAAAAGAAGAAGGTGGAAGTACAGACGCAGACCCAACCATGATCTGATTGCCATCGGGAATTACGGAGGAAAAAAGAAGCCTGTACAATGGATTGAAAGGGTCAAGTTGCAGAGTTGGAAAAGGAGGAAGAAAAGATTCAGGTATTATTTACTTTATGGTAGAAAGGCTAGGGTTCCAACTAAAACCAGGCCCAAGCCCAAACCCAACTATGGCTTAAATGAAAGGAAAATTGTCACTTATGACTCATTTGCCCAAATTAAATTACAAAATAACTCAATAAGCAAATCATATCTTTCTAACCATTTTAAGTTTCCCTTTTTACCTTTATACGCTCATGAACAACTCATGCGATTAGGAAAGAGTTTTTTAATTTTTTTGGCTTATTTTGCATTTATCTCTCAAACTTCATTTTTTCGACATGCCGCTATACTTTTTCCAAAAAAAAATTGTGTTATAAATCTAATATATTTGTGTTAACAGACTTATAACAGATTAATAATAGATATATATCAGTTCAATGGGCATTGCAAATACAAAGAGACTTATATTATATTATATATATATATATATATATCAGATATATAACAGTTCAATGAGCATTGCAAATATAAAGAGACTTATGTTAGAATTATAACAGGTATATATTAGAAATATATCAGATATATATCTGATATATTTTAAATATATTTCTGTTATAATTCTAATATATGACAGATTTATAGTAGATGTATAACAGATTTGTAGTAGATATATAATAGATGTATAACAGATACAAAAGAACATCCAAATCAGTGTTGAAACAAAAAAAACGCAGCAAAAACATATATATATATATATTAGATTTATAGTAGATACATAACAATTCAATGAGCATTGCAAATACAAAGAGACTTATATTAGAATTATAACATATATATATTAGAAATATATCACATATGTATCTGATATTTTTCTAATATTTTTCTGTTATAATTCTAATACATGACAGATTTGTAGTCGATATATAATAGATGCATAACAGATACAAAAGAACATCCAAATCAATTTTGAAACAAAAAAAACTCAGCAGAAACAGATTTATATCAGATATATAGTAGATATATAACAGTTCAATGAGCATTGCAAATACAAAGAGACTTATATTAGAATTATAACAGATATATATCAGAAATATATCAGATATGTATCCCTTTGTGATACATTTTAGGTAGACTTGGATCAAAACAGAACACGCATCCCTTTGTAGTTTGAATTTGTAGGTAACAAACTATTCTTCCAAGCACAAATCTCATTTTTGGTACATTAGAGGCGTACCATAACTGATAATAAATAATCAGAAGCTAACACAATACATATATACAACAAGAATTTTAAGGCAAATGAGAAAAAATCATCACAAAATGGTCAATGCAGAAACCTGCAATCCAGTATTTCACTTCATATACATCAGCTCATGCACATCAACGAAACCACCACATAACTTACAAAATCAGATATGCAAGAACATCCAACATTTGCTTAATTCGTGTACGCAGACAAAAATCATCACAAACGTTTCATAAATCACAATTTATAACAGATATATAACACATTTATAACAGATTTGTAACAGATACAAAAAAACATATAGATTATGCCAAACAATTTTATAATGTTATAAATCTGTTATATATTTCATCAAACACATGTATTAGACATTTATCAGGCTTGTAGCAGACACATAGTTGTCAAAAGCGCAGCGAAGCGCACCGTTTGCGCTTTTGTTAAGACAAAGCGCAAGGGGGAGTATAAAGCGCACGCTTTTGTTATATAACAAAGACTTATAACAGATGTATATTAGATATGTAATAGTTCAATAAGCATTACAAATACAAAGAGACTTGTATTAGAGTTATAACGAACTTATATTAGACTTAAAACAGATTTATAATAGATTTGTAATAGATGTATAACAGTTTAATGAGCATTGCAAATACAAAGAGACTTATATTAGAATTATAACACATATATAACAGATATATGATAGATGCATATTAGATATGTAATAGTTCAATAAGCATTACAAATACAAAGAGACTTGTATTAGACTTATAACGAACTTATTTTAAACTTATAACAGATTTGTAATAGATTTATAACAGATGTATAACAGTTCAATGAGCATTGCAAATACAAAAAGACTTATAGTAGAATTATAACAGATATATAACAGCTTGAAAAAAATTTTGGAAAAAATATATCACAATGGATGGCGTTTTGAAGATAAAAATGAGACGAACAAAAAACTCTAAATTGGCATGTCAAAAAAAATGAACGGTTTGTGAGATAAATGCAAAATAAGTCAAAAAAATAAAAAAAACCCAAAACGCATGAACTTATATAAGGATATATGAAAAGTCATTAAGAGCGTATAATGGTGATATAAAAAGTAATTAAGTCTGTGTAATTTTGCTTTGAGGTATTTTGGTAATTTAATAAAAGTTTACATAAAATTATTTTTGCCAAACTAGTGCATTTAAGTGTTTTTCCCTAAAAGAAATTCACATGCCCTATCTACTCTTGACAGTGCCTATCGATCAGCATAATTTCAAGGGTGAGAATGATTTAAGCAATGAAGCCTTCCTCCCCCATGCCGACGCAATCAAAGTGGACCTTGAGCTCCTTCCACTCTTCTCAAACTTCTCTGTGTCAACGGCAGCTGGCTTTGTTGTAGTCACTAAAGGGGTTCTACAACCGATCAATGGAGTTGGGTTAGTGTCTTTTACTATTCATGTTCAAATTTCTGTTTGGGTTGTGATCATTGGAAATTTCGTCTATGATAGGCAAATGAGGGCTAGGCTTAAAACTAATAGGTAAAATTTTCATATCAGTGCTGAAACTCATAAGAAAGTTAACTTCAATGTTTTGAGTAAGAATTTTGAGGAAATGGGGCAGGTAGAGATTGCTGGAATTTTTCACTTTTCAGGCAGACCCAGTCTCTTTTTTCCGAGTACTGGTCCCTTGAGAAGACTACTGCAGCCTTATGATTTGGAAGCGGAAGGAAATTGTATTTGGAAGACAGTGGGAAAGGAAGCTGGTGTGATGGGGCTCAACTATTTTCATAAATTCTGTATGTTTCCTTTTTATGAAGACGGATGGATATCATTATTTGTTGTTGCAAGACGAATTGCAAGTGATTTCACTAAAACGAATGAGCAATCTAAGAGAAACTATTATAGTGGAGCTAAGCTCAAAGTGGATCACTATGTTTTGGAACTTCACTACCCTTGTTCAAGGAAATTCACAATGGCGAAGCTAGTGAACCGAAGTTGGTAGGAGTGACAAGAGCCTACATGATTCACATATATGTGACAGAGGAGCAAGAACTAAGCATGACAAGGACTTGGGGAGCCTTCTTGAAACTATTGATCAACTGCAAAGCCACATTAATTTTTTGGGTAGCAGTGAAGACCCTTGAAGCAAGGAGGAAGCCAAGGGTCATTATGCTATACAAAATGCTTCAGCAAAGTTAAAGGATGGTCTACCGTCGGACTTGATCAGAGTGGAGTAGCAGAAGTTGACGAGGACTTAAGAGAGCACTTATAGAAACAGTATTGAGGAGAAAACTGATTTCAGGAGGGAGTATTGTAAGGTATTAGGGTAGTTTATATTAGTAGTTTAAACTATGGGTAATTCTGTATTTCAATTCCCTAAAAGGCCATTGACCCGTTTGCTAGCTAAATGTAGTTGGTTATGCTAGTTTGTCATCTTATGCAAACCACCTGATATGCGTGAGTTGCCTATATATGTTGTAATCTACTATCAGCAATCAAGGAAAATATTCAAATTCAGTTCTCTCTTCTCTATTTCTATTCCCTCTAATTCTTCTGTTCTTCCCAATGTGTTCTTATTCTCTAAAAGTTCAATTACGCAAGTTCAGTCAGGGTTGGTACCTGACACCATTATAATCTAAAGCCAAAGAATGGTGAATCTTTGGCCCCATCGAAATAATGGATGATTAACACTATTGTACACATTTAAGAAAATCCTTAACTGAAAGGAACAAATTTACAAATGCATAAGCATAACAACTTTGAGCTCAATAGACCAACCTTTATAGGATTTATGCCCATTTCTTTCAAATATCCCACATCATCAACCTGAAATCTTAAAAACATATTGTTAGTGACTAAGTCAAGTAAATAGGCATTTAGAAAACTATGCCTAAGAAAAGGTGACTAAGTAAATTGGCAGGCACAAGAAATTGTTATAGGATTTCCAAAACTGTCATTCCTCTAAGAAAATTGTGCTAATAAACCGGGAACCACCAAAAGATGTACATGTCTTGGTCCAACTAAACAATCTCTCATGTAACGTATTACATTATATCTTCTCTTTCAACCAATTTGGTAACACTTTTTTTATATCACTCAAGTCGCTAGTTGAAAATTTGACTTGGTGTCGAGATTTTAACCTGCCAACTCTTGTCTAAAACAATGTGTGCTTTAGAACAAATATATTAGCAGTTTAAGCTCAAAAAAGGAAAAGAGTATTGAGACGGTCTATTTCACATCCATCTCAAAACTAGTGACCAAATGAATTATAACTAAATTTCTCTATAATTAATTTCAGTCATTTCAAAGCTTTAGGAACATTTATTTCAATGCATCACAATGCAACCCCAGTAACACCAACCCAACTAGCAAGCCAACATGTTGTGTATTTACTTAGTATGAACCGCTTTATTGATTAACTAATTGTCATATGGATTGTGCTTACTTGATTGGTGTGAAACAAAAAGAAAACATATTGAATAATTGCACTGTATTTCATTGATTGAGGTAAGATGTTAGATATTTATATAGATTACAATATGCAGATAAGGAAATATAGTCACTTTTGGGGATTATGGCTATAATTTCTCTAACAATCAAATCTCCTAATTAATACATTTATTTGTTTCCTTACAATTGGAAAACGAATTGAACAAAACATGGTTAATCCTATTCCATACCAGAAAAAATACATTAACCATTGAAACTTTCTCCAGTAGTCAACTTTTAGAACTTGGTAAACTGAAAATTCCAGAAAACTTCTCTACAGGTTTTCCCATCATTTATTTAATCCTGTATTCAACAACATTTTCTCTTAAACGTCAAATTAAACTCCCACTCCATCTAATTTCAATATCATCCCAATTTCCCATGTGACCATTAACTATGCTGACTCAACTGTTATATGGATTATACTATATGACACATGACCAACATGGTTAGCCTACTCCATTCCAAGAAAAAATTAACCATAGAAACTTGCTCCAGTAGTCTAGTCAACTTTTAGGACTTGGTAAAAGTATATCCAGATAAATTCTTAACAGGGTTTTCCCATCATTTATTTAATGCGGTTTTTAACATTATTTTCTATTAAATGCCAATTAAAGACTCACTCAATCTAATTCTAGTATCATCCTAACTTCCCCTATGGCCATTTCCATAGCAAGAACAAAATTTTCAATATCTCTTTGACTTATTATATAAACTGGACACATAAACAGCACTTCATAGCAACGATGTTAAAGCAGCAGTGATCCCCTAACATATAATCCTCAAAGGAATTCAATTGCTCCTATCAACTATATCGAAATTGCAATTCATGTGTTAACTCCAGCAGGCTCAGTAAACATACCTTGTGCCCCCGACAAAATTGCATTGTGAGAACTTGGCTTGTAGTAAACTCCTAAAAGAATTCATTTGCAATCACCTAAGAAAAAATAGTATTCATCCAATGTTGAAACAACAAAGCAAGAACACTAGCCCACCCAATAAACACGAGGAATTGTGACAATCTTCTTATTTTTAAAATTTTTGGCAGTTCTTTCAGAATTACCCGCTTCCTGTATGAAATCTGCAAATCCAAGGAGCAGTAAAAAGAATATGAGAAGATAAAAAGCTGGTTCGTCATCATCATGAGCATGTGCATAAGAAAACGGATCTATTCAACATTCTACGTCTCGCATGGTAATAAGGATCAATTACGAATTCGCAGTTAACTATAAAGCAGTATCACTAGCATATGGAAGCAACTACAATGGAACAACAGCAGCATTTATTTCATTCCAAGGGAGTTGTAATTTTTTTGTAGGTTTTTTACAATATGATAGAGGGCACAAAGTCCTCATCATGTGGTTGTTTCATAAAGTTTCAGCTGTTGTACTCAATAAGAGGGAAGTATTGGAAGAGTAAGAAGAGATGCATTTTGAGTAGAGACTTATACTCTCAGATAGTTGAGTTGTTTGCTGGGGAGCCCTTAGAATTACCAAAACTAGATAGACGAAAAAGAAAAACTCAGAAATGAAGCTTTATCAGTTACAACTATGTTTTCTATACTAATTAACCAATAACAAGATCCTTCTTTCAGTTTCATTAGAGATCACCATCAGGTATCGGCATTTTTGTGATAAATAAAAGAAAATAATGTCTAAAATCCCATGCAAAATGAAAAAAAAAAGTCATAGTGAAATGAAAGTTGCCAATACCCAAAATCTCGGCCTGATATTAAGACTTCAATATGGACAAAACAGAGTCAATTTCTACCCTAGAAACTAAATTGTGTATCAAATGGTTTTCAGGTCAAATATGTTCCTATAACAATTGCACAATCAAAACAAAACAAAACTATCCTTCTAGAAGGCCCAAATGCCACCCCGAACTTTCAAAAGTTTCATCTAGCCCCTTTAACTTGGCAAAAGTGCAGCAGTTTGCCTCCTCATTGCCACATGTCAGATTTTGATTGGAGAAAGAAAATTCAGAAAAATGACATTTGAAAAGTCAAACCAACCAAAAGTTGACACGTGGCATTGAGGGGGGGGGGGGGGGGGGGGGGGGGGCAAACTGGTGCACTTTTGCCAAGTTCTAGGGGATAGTTGGAACTTTTGAAAGTTCAGGGTGGCATCTGGCTTTTCGTGCCAAGTTTAGGGGGGTTTCGATGCATTTGGCCTTCTGTAAGCCGAAATGATGTAAATCGACATCTAATTATGCAAGTAATCAAGAATAACCAGTCTTACTCCCTGGCCTCCCTATCTATGTTAACTTCCTCTATTTTGTTTGATATCTCTGAAACCACTTTTGAACAGATGCTGCTAGTCAACCTATTTCGAGACGATGTGAAGGAAAAAGGGAACCTAAGAGAAACTTATTCTTATACACATAAAATACACATGTATATTGTTAAACATAATAAAAATTATTTTCAAATCTTATCTATGAACTCAAGCTTTTAGGCTTCGACCAAGATATATAGAGTTTGATTCTAGGAATAAATAATGAAAATAAATCAAGCTGCAGTCAAGAAAAAAGAAATAAAGCAATCATATAGACACTCGCATTACATGTGTCTCGGTCAATGTCGCCTATGTCCAAAACACACTCATTTGATTGTAAAAGCCTCAATCAATTAGGGTTTACACCAACAAAAGAGTATACATAGAGGGAAGAAACAAGTCAAAACTGACGCTTAGGCCTGAGGTTGGACTTAATAATATAATTTCCTACCAAGGGCGCAACAACAGGATTACCCAATGAGGGGCAGCTCCCCCTTGATCCTAACACTACACTCTCTCAAACTCCTAGCAATGATGTGGACAATGAAGCAACAAGGTGACAATGATCAACACAATACTTGGACCCTAATGAATCAGCACAAGATAGAATGAGTTCGTTTGTTGTATACGATTCAAGCATAAAGGGAATTCGAACTGTAAGTATTAGAAACAATAAAAGTTACTTTTGGTATTTTACATATAAGCTAAAACTTATAGATTATATGTCCCTTGGAATGTATCAGAACTTTCTGGACCAAGGGGTCTAGAGTTGAATCTATCAATTCCATTTTTCATAGTGCACCTCTGCATGTATAGGCTTCATTTATGGAAAATCAACATGTAAGGGTATCTTAAAGATGATAAATACTATTCTTGATATCAGCTTAAACTTTTGGTTGGACTGAATGATTGCTCATTGCCTATAAGATTAACCTTATGGGTTGAGTTCTTAGACATTTACGAACCAAACTTGTAGGTTTAAGAATTACGAAAAAGATTATGTGGAGTAAATAAACTATGCACTCCTTTTATTTAATGTTTCGAAAAAATGAGCTATAACCACAAGAAAATATACTCACCGAGTTCTGAAGAAATTGCCTTTGCAAATTCAGACACCAACCAGTCAAACCTATAATCAGGGGAAAACTGTGGAGAAAAGATTAAATGACGTGGAAAAGAAACTCATTCAAGTGAGTCGAAGTAATTTTCCAAAAAGCATTTACATGATAGAATCAGGGAACAAAAAGGCAAAATATAACCTAATCAGTGAATGTTATAATGTATATAGCACATGCCTAAAGAATATTGCAATAATATTTGCAGCAAGAGATGACATGAAAGCATATATAGCTACCATCGTCACGTATATAAAGCATAATCACGTAAAGTTCTGTCATTTCCTTTCTTTGATTCAATTGTACCTCCAAACTTGTCTTAAAACTTCCCCTTACATAATTCATTTTCACTTGTACTTGAATCAAATAAGAAAAAGAAGAATTCAAGTTGTTATGAGAATAAACTCAGAAACAGTCCTAGAGGTACAAGAAATTGACTTGAAAACAATCACAGTATATAAGAAAGTACCCTGCAAGAATCTATTAGCACACAAAACTCAACTTGCAACTATGATAGTAGCAACAGTTTTCAATCCTGGATTCTGTTCACATGGTCAAGGGTTCAACCAGGGTTAAATTCATCATGTGTACACTAATCAGTTTATACAAATAAACTGGTATGCAAATACTTTAATATCAACCATTTCAAAATGTGGCAAAATAATATCAATATTTATATTGATATGAAACATTAAACAATATGAGTTTGGAACTTGAGTTGATTTTTCAACAATTTGTTTAAAATAGAAATGATTCGTAGGAGTTTTCACATCTATTAAAAATAAATACATAAATCACAATCTATCTTATTCAATAAAAAAACACAATTCAATTAATGATGCATATTTACGAGTATTAAAAGTTAGTTATAAACATATATATATATATATATATATATATATATATATATATATATATATATATATATATATATATATATATATATATATATATATGTCAATACACCAATTCAATTCTAATTTTAATTGAAGATCCAATTAACTTTAATTTAAATTCCAATTATATTTTCAAAACAAATTAGCTATAATACCTGATTTATCTTAAGAAACAATAAAACTGGGCAAAAAGAAAAACCTTTATTCACTAGTGTTGGTGCTAAGATTTGATCCCAAACCAATCATTGCACAGCAACCCTCACTCAACCAACCCTACCAGAAAATTTCTATGCTTCATTCACATAATAATAGTATATAACCTGTATTTCAGGGGGGCCCGGACCCTTGTTCCTTCCTACGTGGGTCCGCCCTTGATATCAACTAATAGCATTCATTTTGCAAGTACAATCTTTCGATATAGCAAGGTCAAATTATATATTTTAACAAATTTTTATGATTTTTTTTATCAAATCGTAGACCTGAGTATAATACAGTTGCTCAATCTTAATAACGTATTTAACTAAAAGGAATTATCAATACTTAATACAAAATTTTGTATGGAGCAAGTATTAAATAAACATAACTTATGATTTATCATACTAAGCCTATCTAAACTTGTTATTATACGAATAAAAAAAAATAAAAACGTATGAATTGTCCTTCATATAAAAAATATATATAGACCAGTGCACAACTTTGTACAAAGAAGATGTTGGCATAATGGTTAATTTACAACAGAAGCATTAAGGTTGGTGTTAGAGCATGGAACCTCAAACATTTGAATGTAAGGGATCTTTGACACTACAGAACTGGTTCACTGCAACCTGTTTCACTGGTTCACAGTTGAACAATCCAGTTGACCAAGTCAAACCCAGTTTTTCTAAACTAAAGGAAAATAAAGCAATCTGGACCAGCCAACAGCCCAGTTTTGGTATAATTCAGACGAACCAGTTGGTTTGGTATGGTTTTCATAAAGTGCTATAAAGCAATCTGGACCAGCCAACAGCCCAGTTTTGGTATAATTCAGACGAACCAGTTGGTCTGGTATGGTTTTCATAAAGTGCTATTAAATCATGCTGATTTCACAATTGCAACAGTTGTATAGATCAAATATTTGCAACAACCCTGAAAAACACAGAGGAGCACTTTACAAGCTTTATGCAGTTATGCTTGATCACATAATTTAGTTCAACTTGTAAGTTACCCTAAAAAACCTATGCACAAGTATGTAAGTCGAGTTTCAACTAGAAAACAATTTATTTACGAAAAATATAAAAAAAAAAATACATAATGACTTCCAAACAAAATTATTTAAACAAAAATGTCAAAAGTGCATACCCATGTGACAGATTTTGAAAGGAATGACATTGTTCCTGTGTCAATATTCATCTGGTGTTTCAGAGCAGGGTATTGTACCTGCATGTACAAGAAGAAGAATCAAACCATAAACTTTTTCAATATATCAAAATTTATTAAGAAACATAAGGGATGAAAAAATGCGAAGTGTACACCTTCTATCTAAGTGATGAACACAAACATGCACATTTATGCCACATTCATTAGACAAATGTGTCAGCACCCATACTTCAAGAAATGTAATTCTTTCCTCAAATTATGCAATTCGGGGAGTTTTGCTATTGGGAGATTGTGTATCTGATTTAACAACCCACCCTAGTGTTTAGAACATCTGGCAAGCTGCATATATGTGTAATTCAGGATTGACTAGCAAAAATCATGACTGACTAGCATGAATGCAAGTGATCAAGGAACCAGTACCAATGGATGAATCTTTTTCCAGTTGGGCTAAAGGATTTTTACAAAAAAAACATTTTAAACTTAACTTCAGTTCAACAAGAAATGTCTAATTCTCCGGTAAGTATTCAATTCACCAGGTAAAGTTTGTTTACATGCTCAAGTATCTTTCTTCAACCCACAGTGTTGTTTCTTTCTCCCACTTTTCATTTGGTTTTGATTGACTTCTAGATTGCGCAATGGCTCCTTTTGGAAGTATTACATGATTCCACACTATCTATCACGTCTTGTAACTTAAACCATTAAACTTTGTCTACTCTTTCAACATTGGATCAAAGTACATGCAAGTGGAAGTTTTACCACAAATTATTGCATTCACATCTACAACTCTGTAATATTGTATTTATTATTGCAAGTTATGTGATAAAGCAACGAGATAATATTATCATGCAGTGACCCCTATCCTTGGATCTGGTTATCCAACCCAGCAACTAAAAAAATTTGGCAATCCCTTGAATCACATAATAACCTTCAATGGCTTTCTTCCTTTTTATCATATGTCGACAAGTGGATAAGCCAATAGGGTAAGAAATTAATTAGATAGCTGAATATAAGTTTTAAGAAAAACAGTCTGTTGTATTTCATTTCTGGGACCATGTGACATTACATGCAAACAAAATCTCCCAATTTTTTTCTAATCATGAATTATCTGTTATAAGATTAATTTCCTTCTAAAATAGATTCTTTATTACTTTTAAAAAACACAGAAACAGCCAGTTATTCCAGATTTGCCCATCGCCGGATAAACAAAGCAAGCAACAGTCTGACACAACTCTATGGGACATTTGCAGGGGAACCATGTTGACTGAACCAAGCATAGAGTAGCTACTAGTTCGATCTGATTTACCTATTCTATATGGGCACTTCTCGATTTTTCAAATAATTTTGAGAAGCGAATCTTGTGATACAACTTGGTTCCTGATCCTCTTCATAAAGTACTTGTATTCCTAATTTGACAACATGTGTGTGTTTACAAGATGTGTGTGTGTGTGTTTACAAGATGGCTTTGAAATTCGTAGACCAAAATGCAGAATTGTTAATAATAAAAAAAATGGACAGACGACATTTCTGGATCAAGGAGGACAAACGCTGGTCACAAAAATTTGTAGACCATATTCCCAATTTTACTGGAATTTTCCCCATTTCCACATTGGAATTCAGTGACCAGAGACGCGTCAGATAAGTGACCTAATGAAATCATGACATGTGGCATCAAGATTTACAAAAACTACCCAAATTTTAACCAGGCCCACCCGAGCTAAGCAAGCCAGACCCACCATCTCAGACTGCAATTTTGATCTTCTTCCTCTGTGTGAAGTGTAAATATATTATGGTCAGAAAGTATTGAGTTGGCATTGCTACTTAGGTTGTTAAACACATTTTTTCTGGACTATAATTTAGCAGCCAGAAATATAAATTCAGTTGCAAAATTGAATAATGAGGTTTTAGTAATTTATGGAAAAGTTGTAGAAAAACATTAAGAATACACTCTGTTATTGTTAGCTGTAATATTAAATGTTAGTTGTATGTAATGTTAGTCGGCTATTGGGTGGCTTGTTAGGTAGCTTGTTGGTGACTTGTCTACCAACTTGTCTTTGACTCTATGTTTAATATCTACGTATATATATGTACAACTTGTAACTGATATAAGTTAAGTGAATTCATTATTCATTTCATCTGAGATTTCATGGTATCAGGGCAGCCCTGTTGAGCTTGCTTCTGCCTGACCGATTTTTTTTTCCGGCGAACCCTATTTTTCCGGCGACCTAATCTGCCCTTGAGTGCAGATTGTTTACCGGCGAGTATTTTCCGTCACCGCCCATCCTAGCAGGACCACCACCCTGTTTCCGGCGACCCAACGCGTGATTCTCACGCGATACTTATGTCTCCGGCGAGTTCACACATGCGCTGGCTCGTGTAGGTTCGTGCTGACATCTCCAGCCTCCACTCAAGCTCCGTTATACTCCTCCGGCATCGCCTCTTCGATTCCAGCCTTCCCATATACTCAGTTTCTGGTTTTGGGAACTTTCAATTTTTAAGGCTTCCACTGACGCAGTCTGTCTGATTTTCTTTTCATCAAATGGCTGACCAAAAGAGTGAAATTACTAAAACGGTTGTTAGCAATATTATGACAGTATCTCCCAAAATTACTGATCATAAGTTGACTGGCACCAATTTTATTGCCTGGTCCAAAACAATTAAAATTTATATCCGGAGCATCCGCAAAAGTCATCACTTGACTGATGAGCCGAATAATATTAATGAAGATTGGATGGCAGATGATGTGGCACTCTTTCTCGGTATTACAAACTCAATTGATGCATCCATAGTTTGTATGGTTCGACACTGTGAGTTTGTCAAACAGTTAATGGATTACTTGCAGTATTTGTATGTTGGCAAGGGTAATGTCTCTCGCTTGTATGATACATACAAGTCGTTCTATACCACTGATCGTCAAGGTCAATCTACTCAGGAATACTATATGCAGCTGAAAGAAATTTTTGAGCAGTTGAATGAATTGCTACCTTTGAGCACTGACATAAAGGTGTTGAAAACTCAGCGGGAGCAGATGTTCGTCATCCGGTTCTTAAGTGGCCTTGGGACAGATTTTGAAGGAGTCACCTCTCAAATTCTCTCTAGTGCAGAGATTCCCGATGCTGAAGAAGCCCTTACTCGTATTCTACGGAGTGGCTTATTTCTCTCGTCCGCCACCGTCGCTCCTTCCAGTGCCCTCGTAAGCCAACAACCATCATCTGATCGTTCTTACCACGGTCCTCCTAAAGGAAATGGTCGTGACACCAAAGGGTCATCTGAGGGAAGGGAAGTTATATGTTACCATTGCTATCAAATTGGTCATACGAAGCGCACTTGTGCTCTCCTCAAGGGGAGAGCTAAACCGCGGAGAACTAAGACAGCTCATGTTGCAGTTAGTGATGCTACATCTTCCGGCGGTACCTATACACTCACAGAAGAAGAATATGCTCAATATCAAGAAGCCTTAGCTTTGAAGCATTCATCCTCCTCCATCACTGCCATTGCTGAGTCAGGTAATTCCAATAAGTGCCTCATTTCTTCATCCTCCAGATGGGTTATTGATTCTGGTGCTACAGATCATATGACGGGTAATTCTTCCTTATTCACCTCTCAAAATAAAACTTTTCCTTCACATGTAACTGTGGCCGATGGAACTCTTTGCTCTGTCATTGGTTCTGGAACTATTAACCCAACCTCGTCACTTTCACTTTCCTCTGTTCTTAATGTACCTGGATTTTCTTTCAATCTTATCTCTGTGAGTAAACTTACTCATTCGCTCAATTGCTCTATCTCATTCTTTCCTGATCACTGTGTGTTTCAGGATCTCGTGACGAAGAAGATTATTGGTAGTGGGAAAGAATGTGGCGGTCTCTACGTTTTGGATACACCTGTTAGAAGACCTATTGCCTGCTCTAGTGTATCCACACCTTATGCTGAACATTGTCGGTTAGGACATCCTTCTTTACCTTTGTTAAAGAAATTGCGTCCTCAGTTTAAGAATTTGTCTACTTTAGATTGTGAGCCATGTCAGTTTGCTAAACACCATCGTTTGTCTTCCCTTCAACGAGTCAATAAAAGGTCAGAGTTTCCATTTGAATTAGTTCACTCTGATGTTTGGGATCCTTGTCCGGTTGTGTCAAAATTTGGTTTTCGATATTTTGTAACCTTTGTGGACGATTACTCTCGAACAACGTGGTTATATTTAATGAAAAGTCGCTCTGAATTATTTACTCATTTCACTACCTTCTGTGCTGAAATTAAAACTCAATTTAATATCTTAATTCATACTTTACGTAGTGATAATGCAAAGGAATATTTGTCCAGACATTTTCAAACATACATGACTCAAAATGGTATTCTCCATCAAACTTCTTGCGTTGATACACCCTCTCAAAACGGTGTTGCAGAACGTAAGAATCGACACCTCTTGGAAACTGCTAGAGCTTTACTATTTCAGACGCATGTTCCAAAACAATTCTGGGCTGACGCTGTCTCCACTGCATGTTTTTTGATTATGCCTTCCTCCGTGTTACATGGTGAGAGTCCTTATAAAATCTTGTTTCCTAACAAACCTTTATATCCTGTCTCACCCCGTATTTTTGGGAGCACTTTTTTTGTTCGTGATGTTCGTCCACATATCACTAAACTTGATCCAAAAGCACTTAAATGTGTTTTTCTCGGTTACTCGCGATCCCAGAATGGATATCGTTTTTCTCCATCTCTCAATAAATATTTAGTGTCTTCTGATGTCACATTTATGGAGCACCTTCCTTTCTTTCCCGTATCTTCTGAAGTATCCAATTCCGAAATTGATGATATATTAGTATATCAGGTTGACTATGTCTCATCTCTACAGCCTTCTAGGCCCAGATTTTGACAGGTGTATACAAGACGACCACGGACCTCAGCTTCTAACCCACCGCCAATGGCTACTTCGTCTCAAGATCTTCCCGAATCAAGTTCTGCTAGTGATACCCTCCTATAGCTCTCCAAAAAGGTAAACGCTCGTGCACTTATCCTATTTCGGCTTTTGTTTCATATGATAAGCTATCATCTCCATCGAAATCCTTCATTGCATCTCTCAACTCTACCACTATTCCTAAATCTGTTTCAGAAGCCTTAGTGCACCCAGGTTGGCGTAATGCAATGATTGAAGAGATGAATGCTTTAGAAACTAACAGGACTTGGGATTTGATCAATCTTCCAGGTGGTAAGAAATCTGTTGGTTGTAAATGGGTGTTTTCTATTAAGGTTAATTCTGATGGGTCCGTTGCTCGATTGAAAGCTCGCCTTGTTGCTAAGGGATATGCTCAAACTTATGGGATTGATTACTCTGATACATTTTCACCTGTCGCCAAAATGACATCTATTCGTCTTTTAATATCCATTGCAGCTTGCTCTAACTGGTTATTGCATCAGTTGGACATCAAAAATGCTTTCTTGCATGGTGATCTTTCTGAAGAAGTTTATATGGAGCCACCACCTGGTTTTGTGGCTCAGGGGGAGAATGGCAAAGTGTGTCGCTTACGAAAATCCTTATACGGGTTGAAACAAAGTCCTCGCGCATGGTTTGGAAAGTTAAGTCAAGCCATTGAAAAGTTTGGAATGAAAAAGTGCAGGTGTGATCACTCAGTTTTTTATAAGCACTCATCTTCTGGTATCATCCTTCTTGTGGTCTATGTAGACGATATTGTTATTACAGGGAGTGACCCTTTAGGAATTTCAACCCTAAAATCATTTCTACATGGACAATTTCAGACCAAGGATTTGGGTACTCTAAAATATTTCTTGGGAATTGAGGTCTTACAAAGTAGACAAGGGATCTTTTGTCTCAAAGAAAGTATATCCTTGATCTGCTGTCGGAAACAGGAAAGTCTGGAGCGAAGCCATGCAGTATGCCTATGACTCCTAATTTGCCCCTAACATCAGAAGGCAAACCCTTTGAAGACCCTGGCAGATATAGGCGGTTGGTGGGAAAATTAAACTATCTCACAGTAACGAGACCTGATATTGCCTATTCAGTCAGCATGGTTACCCAATTTATGTCTTCTCCTACTATTGATCATTGGACAGCACTTGAGCAAATTCTATGTTACCTGAAGGGAACGGTTAGAAGAGGATTATTATACAAGAATCATGGGGGCTTCAACAACAAGCCTGTCAAGATAGAATGCTTCACAGACGCAGATTGGGCAGGTTCCAAGGATGATCGTAGATCTACTACTGGCTATTGTATATTCGTCGGAGGTAACTTAGTCTCTTGGAAGAGCAAGAAGCGACATGTTGTCTCTCAGTCTAGTGCTGAATCTGAATATCGGGCGATGTCACAATCAGTATGTGAGATCATATGGATTCGTCATCTCTTGACAGAACTTGGATTTAAGGTCACCACTCCAGCAAAATTGTGGTGTGACAACCAAGCAGCACTTCATATCGCTTCCAATCCAGTATTTCATGAATGCACAAAGCATATTGAAGTAGACTGTCATTTTGTTCGTGAAAAACTAGAAGAAAATATTATCTCCACCGCTTACATGAACACAAATGAACAACTGGGAGACATCTTTATTAAAGCTTTAAGTGGGGTTCGGGTGAACTACATTTGTAACAAGTTGGGCATGTCAAATATCTATGCTCCAACTTGAGGGGGAGTGTTAGCTGTAATATTAAATGTTAGTTGTATGTAATGTTAGTCAGCTATTGGGTGGCTTGTTAGGTAGCTTGTTGGTGACTTGTCTCCCAACTTGTCTTTGACTCTATGTTTAATATCTATGTATATATATGTACAACTTGTAACTGATATAAGTTAAGTGAATTCATTATTCATTTCATCTGAGATTTCAGTTATAAAATTAAGCAGTTCCATATATATATGTAACTGATAGTGTTATATGCTATGTATCATGGAAACGGGAAAGGAACCGGAAACGCAAAAAAATAAAGTGATTTCAGGTTTCCGAGAGGGAAACGGAAACGGGAAACGTTAGTGTCTAGGAGTTTCCGTGCTTCCCAGGTAATATGTTTGTCAATAATTATATTTTTCAATTAAATTTTCTACACAAATTTACTTGTCCAAGTGTTCACCCAACTACCGATATATTCAACTTAGAAAACTACAAATGAATCATATTATCATTTGTTCTTTGAATGTTTACCACCGAGAACACAAAGTACCAATCAGTGAAAGCACTGCAATACTGAACTGGCTAAAATTTAAACTGCAGAGTAACCTTAACTGCTACTTCTTGGAAATCTTTCAGCATGGCATGGTGCACTTGAGCAATAGATGCAGCAGCAATTGGCTGTTCATCGAATGACAGAAATCTGAAAAGTAAAGAGATTGGAAATCAGCTGACCATTGTCTCTAAGGCCATTTCTGAAAGAAATATCATAGATAATGTAAGCTAATTTTATTAAACATGGTCAATACATAAATGATAGTATAAACTACTTGCTCCACTTTTAAATGAGACAGAAAGTGAAAGATACAAGCACCCTGAAGAAAAAATACAATAGAATCCACCCAAGGAAGTGGCCATCAATCACTATATCAACTGCAATGAAGGTATTACTATCTTTAAAAAAATCTTTAAATACAAGGCAATCGAGCTGCAAGCAGTACTGTAGCATGCATGAAAAATCAATAGGAGAACCTTATAAATACATTGCACTGGAGAACCTGAACAAGTATAAAGCACTTGCCCTCTCCATTCTTACGTTAAAAAAGAAGTACAAAATCTTACATTTTCGACAAATCCGGACCCAGGTTAGCTCTTAGAACTTCTTCTATTGCTTTGAAATGACAAGGAACAGCCTACAAAATTCATGAACAGAGAGTCAGTATACCAAGCAATCCAACCTGCACAGATGCCTACCACATGAGCAGACAAAGAAATAAGCAAAACAAACATAAATAGGAAATATTCACACTTGATCCTGTAATGAGGAAAGAGTAGAAGAGTATTCCTTAGGAACTTGCCGCATTGCCGCAACAAATTGACCAGCTTTCACATAGAAACCTTTATTAGTTTCACATAACTTCAGCATTCTCTTAGCTGAACGTAGATGAACCTAAGTGCCACCAAAAGTTAAATATCCACTTAAATGATGAAGAAATCAGATATATTATTTACTCGGCTACTTCAAAGTAACTATTTTCCCCTCATAAGTAGCAACACTTGTGAACAGAAAAAAAAAAACCCCTATATGCTGATACTCATTGAGCAGAAGATATTAATCAAGATATATATATAAAACTTTGCTTAACATATTCTTGACTAGAAACGATTCATTTTTCAAGGTAATTCAATTTCAATATAATTAAATAAGAGAATCATTCTCTAATCAGTAATTCAGAGACTAAATGCACAAATACAAAACCAGAATAGCTATGCCCAGATAAGCTGTGATCGACAATGAACTTTGGCATTATAGCAACCATTTTGTTATGGGCATTGGGCCAGCTAAATAAAAAACGTGATATTCAAGAAATGCAACAATAATAACAATAGAAGCAAAAATTACCTCGGAGAGTTTAAAACGATACTCATCCGAACCAGCTGGAAGCCCCCGCAAAGTATACTTGTAATCCGCAACTGTAAAAGCAATCTGCCAAAAAAAGTACCGCAGCGGAAAACTTGTATGAGAAATTAAAATTAGTTTAGTTGCAGAGAAAAATAGAAAATCAGAATAGAATTGGACAGTTGAAATAGCGCGAGAGGAACGAAGAACAGCATGGATTGAAGCACTAAATTTTTCGGAAAAGGGGATGAAATTGAATTGATTGGCAGCGTGAAGAGAGAGGCCGGTGGTTGTGATTAAGTAAATAGCAGTTCTAGCTTTCGCGGGAAACTTGGCAGTCATTTTGAGAGAGATCTGGTTCGTTGGTGGCCGTTTTATGCTCTTTTGAATGTGGTTCGAATTTACGAGACCAATAACAACTCAGAATCGGTCTCTGCCGACATAATAATTCTGCGGCTTTTTATAGGAATCTGTTAAAATTAAAGTTTCGTTTTGATATTTGTCCTTTTAACTTACCAAATAAATTTTAAAATATCCATACATATGTTTTTAAGTAAATTTTTCATCTCTCTTACTCTCCCCTTTGATAAATCGTTCAATCACCCACCAAATTCCATCGCTCTTTATATTTTCATCGATTTCGCTCCACACGATCTTTCATTGGCGCACTATTGAAAAATCTTAAAACGATAACTTCATTCATTCTATAATTAGTTTCTACAAAAACAAATAAGATTTCTGAATTTCGTTAGGTTTTTCTCAGTTTTTGAATTTGATTTGATTTTCATTTTCAATTTCTGATTTAATTCGGTTATCTGGATCAAGTTATTTTGTTTTTAGATTTGTTAGATAAAAAGTTGAATCTCTAATTTGTTTCAGTTTTCACTGATTTGTTTTCAGATTTGAATCTATGTTGGATATAAAGAGTTTGCACATAAGGTGTTTAATGAATTGCCTGAGTGGTGATTAGATTGTTGGATATAAATTTCATCGAGCTTTGATTTGATTCGCAACTTGTTTATTTGATTAGAACTTTTGAATTTCAGTTTTCAATGATAAAAATCAAAGATATTGATGTATTTTTATTAGATTTGTATTTGATTTTGCATTTTCGTTTTTTTACTTATCTGGTAGTTATCTGGTATTTACCTGGTAAGAAACTGGTATTCACAATTTTCATGTAAGAAACTGGTATTTACCTAGTAAGAAACTTATATTCGCAATTTTCATATAAGAAACTGGTATTTACCTGATAAGAAACTGATAGTTTTCTAAATTCGCAATTTTCATATAAGAAACCGGTATTTACCCGGTAAGAAACTGGTATTTACCTGGTAAGAAACTGGTATTTACAATTTTCATATAAGAAACTGATATTTACCTGGTAAGAAACTGGTAGTTTTCTAAATTCGCAATTTTCATATAAGAACCTGATATTTACCTGGTAAGAAACTGGTATTCGCAATTTTCATATAAGAAACTGGTATTTACATGGTAAGAATTTGATAGTTTTCTAAATTCGCAATTTTTATATAAGAAACTGGTATTTACCTGGTAAGAAACTAGTATTCGCAATTTTCATATAAGAAACTGGTATTTACCTGGTAAGAAACTGGTAGTTTCTAAATTCGTAATTTTCATATAAGAAATTGGTATTTATCTGGTAGTTTTCTAAATTCGCAATTTTCATATAAGAAACTAGTATTCATCTAGTAAGAAACAGGTATTTACCAGATATCGAACAACTAAAAAAATTGAAAAAGTATATCCAATGGATGGCGTTTCGAAGATAAAAATGAGACGAACAAAAAACTCCAAAGCGACATGTCAAACAAATGAACGGTTTGAAAGATAATGTCAAAATAAGATGAAAAAATAAAAAAATCAACATATGAACAGTAGTATGAATAGTAGTGAAACGTATTTGAGAAGAATGAAAACTTAAAATTAGTCATGGAGTGAAAAGAAAATATAAAAGGTTAATTTAATAAATATGAAACTTAAACCATAGATTTTTAACAATTTCCCATTTATTAATTGGGGTTTAAGGTATAGTAATTTTACTATAAACTTTTAACTTTTTATATAATTTTTTTTTAAAAATATAAATTTCTTATAACTTTTTTTTATACATTTTATATAAATTATACCTTTTTAAAACTTCTCAAATAAATTATAACTTCTTATAATAGGATTTTAATTTATTTCTTAGTATTTAATTAAAAAATAATATTAATTATAATCATTATAACTAATTAAGTTATTAACCAAGTGCTTATTATTAGAGTTTAGGGCTTAAGGTTTGGGGTTTAGGGTTTAGGATTAGAGGTTAAGAGTTAAGGTTTTTTTTTTTTTTATGAAAATAGTTAAGGTGAATCATAACTTTTTTTATAACATTTTTATACATTTCCTTTAATAACTTTTTAGATAATATGTATCTTTCATATAATTTTCTTATACCTTTATTTAACTATGTATTTTGCCTATAACTTTCTTATACTCTTCTCATACCTTTTATATAACATTTTATAGCTTTCTTATAACTATCCTATAACTTTTTATACATTACATATACATTTTTATAACTTTCTAAAACCTTTCCTTTAATTCATATGTAAAATTGATTTAACTTTCTAATACCTTTCCTTTATGTAAAATTTCTAGAACTTTATAATACCTTTATGACTTCTTATTAAACATATAACTTGCAACTTTGTTTAACTTTTTCGTTTGAATAAATGTTTTAATTATTCATAATAGTTGAGTTGGTTAAGGAGCTTGAGGTTCTTGTTCAACATCTAGGGTTTGAATCCCCACTCCTTCATTTTGTAACAGGTTAATTACTCCAATTTATAAAACGACGTCGTTTTATAACTGAAGGAATTAATCTCTTAAGATTGGAGTGGGAATTCGATCATGGGTGTGTAGTCTCTAAAAACAATTAGTTAACAACCTAATCCATTGTGCTTATTGGCTACCTTACAAAACAGTTACAATATATAGAATTAGAGTCACTGTAAGTATTTCCCGCCATATTTTTTTTACTGTTCATGGGAATTTAAGGCAACTCTGCTCATAAATGTTGCAAATAATAGAGTTTTTTGTTAACTTTTTATGTACTGCAACTTATTTCAATCAATTTTATAAAAAGTTTCTGTAAATCGATTTTTTCATCACAACTGCAACTATTTTGGGAGTTGCCTTTTCATTTTAGTAGCGGTATGCCATCTATGGCATAGTGAGAGAAATTATAGTAAAGTTCTAACAATTTCTATAGGTATAAAAAAGGTATAGTGGAGGTATATGAGGTATAAAATATGGAGAAAACCCATTCCTTGAGGTTTTGTCCACATTTTATTCATTCCTAACTTCGTTTATTAGGATTTAGGGGAGGTTCTGTCCACACAAATACTCACCTAAATAGTCCTATTTCATCGTCTACTATGGTCGGACTCTCTCAACCGTAAAGGAATCGCTTCAAAGTGGATTCACGCTGCAAATGTAACGCTCCTGAGTTTCAAAGAGACTAACATTTTAGTTATGTTATTATTGTTATTCTCTGCCTCCTCTATCATTTATGCTCTTTTTATTTCCTATTTTGGGTATGGTTCTAACCCCTACGAGCCTTGTTGGTACCTTATATCTTCGAGATATTAGATTGGTGCGCCATACTCATAAGGAGGAAAATCCTTTTTTATTTTATTTTTCTGCCATTAATCTGTTAATCTGCAAGTTAAACTAAACAAAGTTTCTACCTGGACCAGACATGACCTGCACGGGTACACCATACCCGTACTGGTCCTCCCTGGTAGCCGTACGGGTCCCACCCACCCACCCATACGGGTACCAGCCCCAGGCAGAATTCGGAACTCATTTTAATTCGGTTAAAAATCAATCCAACTCACCATATTCCATGCAATAATTTTCACTAATAATCTGGTAAATCAACCCATAAAAGTTAAAATGTGTTTTCATAACAAAATATGCTGAAGACCAGTTATTTCTCTCCGATCCTAGAAGCCGCCCTGACACTATCGATCGTAAAACCACCACGCTAACATAATCACATTTTCCCTAATGAAATGCTGACTTATGATGTGTTATAAAATGTGCTAATCTTTATGGATGCAGGGGAATTTATTTTTATTTTGTTTTATAAGTTAAAACAAATGTATAGGTTCTCTTACAATTCCCCCATTTTCCCCCGGTTGTAATTCTTATTCCCCCAGTTATTGCTTGTACTTTATTGTAATATGTAAACGCATGTAACGAGTGTGAAAGGGTGTAGAAATAGGATTTCTATGATAATTCCCCAAATGATGAAAACAAAAATGGTTTTTCGCGGTGAATGTAATTTTGAATCAACTAAATGAGAAATAAGTGACTCATCTAATACCCGAATCTCTGATCTAATAGGTATGAGTCTCCCGCCTAAAGGGAACCGTACCAAAACTCTTTCCCAAGTAGACAACTTGGGTGGCAACTCTATCATTTGTATCGAGATTTGGGTCTCAATTCTTTTATTCATTAAAATTGGCTTATTGTGCAAACTTGAACTAAAAATGTTTTATCACGCCTAAATCCAACCAACCCCCAATGGGCCCCGCGTCTTACACTTGCACCAAGGGAGACCCACACATCATCGACACCTCATACTATCCTCTTAGAGTGAATTTTGCATTACTTGGATACCATAAACATGCATCAATAGAGCCTAGCAAATACTTGAGAATTCTCTTAACAGCAGCTAAGTGAGATTCTTTGGGGTCATCTTGATATCTAGTACAGTAATATACAATATATTGAATGTCAGGCCTACTAGTAGTTAAGTAGAGTAGAGAACCAAGAATACCACTATAGAGCTTAATCTCTATAGGTTTACCTCCTCATCTTTACTCAGAATAGTATCAGTGGCCATGGGTATTAACATTGGCTTTGCTTTATCCATGTCAAACTTCTTGAGTACTTCCTTGGCATATTTTGCTTGACTGATGAAGTCCCATCATCACTTTAATTAATTCCCAAGAAAGAAATTAAGCTCTGACATCATTGACATTTTGAACTCTTTCTTCATCTGCTGGCTGAACTCTTTGCATATCTTTTCATCAGTTGCTCCAAAAATGATGTCATCAACATATATTTGGACTAGCAACACATCTGATGCTTTATCTTGATGAAAAGGGTTGTGTCTGCCTTCCTTTGACATACCCTTTGCTGAGTAAAAAGTTTGTCAGTCTTTCATACCAAGCTCTTGGATCTTGCTTCATCCATAAAGAGCCTTCTTCAACTTGAAGACATGATTTGGATACTTTGGATCTTCAAAGCCTAGGGGCTGTCTGACATAGACTTCTTCTTGAATGTACCTATTGAGAAATGCACTCTTGACATCCATTTGAAACAACTTGAAGTTCATATGAGATGCAAAATCACATAGAATTCTTATGGCTTCAAGTCTTTCTACAGGTGCAAAGGTTTCATCATAGTCAATGCCTTCTTATTGATTATAGCCTTGAGTAACTAGTCTGGCCTTGTTACTGACAACATTACCAGCTTTATCTAACTTATTCTTGAAAACCCATTTGGTGCCAATGATTGACTTGCCTCTAGGTTTTTCAACTAAATCCAAAACTTCATTTTTTTTGAATTGGTCTAACTCTTCTTGCATTGCAACCATCCAGTTGTCATCAAACTCAGCATCTTCCAACTTCTTGGGTTCAATCAATGAGATAAAGGCTAAGTGGCTCATCATTTTGTTCAGCTGACCTCTGCTTAGCATTGGATTTTGCACACTATCAAGGATCTTCTCAACAGGATGATCTCTCCTTACTCTAAGTTCCTTAGGTAGACCAGGATCAGCTCGCTGAGCTACGGTCATTGGTTGAGCATCATTATCATCACCAAAGTTGATGGATTGGTCCAAGTCAACTTTATAATCTTCTTTTTTTGGAATTGGATTAGGAATTACAATGGGCTGACTGACTGATCTGTTGACTTGATCTTGTTCCTTTTCATCATCACTAGCTTCTACCTGCATTGTTAATTTCATCGAAATCTACATGCATGGAATCCTCTAAAGTGCCAGTTCTTCTAACATACACTCTGTATGCCTTATTGTGTATTGAGTAACCTACAAAGATTCATTCATCAGCCTTGGAGTCAAATTTAGCCAATTGGTCTTTAGTATTTAATATGAAGCATCTACAACCAAAGGCGTTGAGATGAACAACCTTAGGCTTGCGCCCCTTCCAAAGTTTATAAGGAGTTCTATTCAAAACTGGCAAATTAAAACTCCATTTAGAATATAACAAGCTATATTAACAGCTTCTCCCCCGAAATACTTTGGTAGGTTGTTATCACCCAGCATAGAACAACCCATCTTTGCAGTAGTGCAATTGTTTCTCTCAACAACCCCATTTTGCTGAGGTGTATGAGGTGCAGAAATATTGTGGTCAGTACCATGCTTAGAATAGAATTCTTCAAACTGCTTTTTTTTAATTCTCTTCCATTGTCACAGCGGATTCTATTAATTTTAAGGTCTTTTTCATTCATGATCCGGGTAGCCAACCTAGAGAATGATTCAAATGTTTCATCTTTGCTTGCAAGCAAGACAATCCAAGTGAACCTTGTCAAATCATCTACAATCACAAGGGTGTATTTTATTCCACTTAGACTTGTTG
This sequence comes from Euphorbia pulcherrima, assembly GCA_947683365.1. Taxonomy (NCBI): domain Eukaryota; kingdom Viridiplantae; phylum Streptophyta; class Magnoliopsida; order Malpighiales; family Euphorbiaceae; genus Euphorbia; species Euphorbia pulcherrima. Next base: position 35,405,117 of record CANTUS010000004.1, read on the forward strand.
GCAAAACTAGCCTAAACAAATCCATGTGCGGAAGATCAAGGGGACGAGAAGAAGTTATATCAGCTAATGGTTTAGGTCTTCCTAAATTGTTTCCCAAGTTGGCATGCTGAGAAGAGTATATCTTTTTCAAAGGCTAGATTGGGTAAACCCTCAACAAGTTCATTTCTGGCTAATTTGGACAGATTGGTCATATTGATATGTCCTAACCTTTTGTACCATAGCCATGAATTTTCCACCTTAGAAACTAAGCATATATCATTGGAAAAGGGGAATAAATCAATCATATAAGCATTATTAATTCTAGGAGCTTAAAGAATAGTCTAGTCAGAGTTACCATCAATGACTGAACAACCCACTGAGTCAAAAATCACTTTCCTGACTTTTTCACATAGCTAAGGAACGCTTAGCAAGTTGAACATTAGGCCTTTCACCAGAGACACATTTTCAATTGAAGGCTTGACTCCCACAGTGCCATTGCCAACAATCTTTCCCTTTTGATTGTCTCCAAAACTGACACTTCCATTCCTCTTTCTCTCTAATATAATGAATTGACTTTCATCACCTGTATATGCCTCAAGCATCCACTATCCAAATACCACATTCTACTATCATCAGTGGATCTCAGGCTCACCTATAAAATAGTTAAGTTTTCTTAGGTACTCATGCCTTTCATTGACTGGGTCCTCTCTTGTTAGTGGTGGTAATCCTAGATTAGTCATGCTCATCATAGTAACCATTTTTGTGCCTACACATGGTAGTTGCATGTCCTGGTTTTCCACAAAAATTACATGCGACCTTAGGAATGGGCCTGCTCACTTTTCTCTTTTGAGAAACCTTCTCAGAGTGGTGAGTTGGTTACTCCGAGTATTCCTGTTTGGTTGAGGAGGGACCCATACCTTTTTCAAAGGTGTTAATTTAGCAGCTAACTCATTCATTTGCTTAATGAGTTTGTTGTTATATCCATCATGGTACTCAGCTTTTTCCATAAGGTATAAGATGTCAAGTGAGGTAGAGGAATTACAGTCATCTAGATCATCACACCTCCTCTGGAGTACTTTGATGTACTTGGCTAACTTCTTAGTCATGTTAATAACTATTGGGAATTGGCAGTCACTTTGAACATTCATAACAGGCATGGCGGAAATTCAAAATTATATCCCTTGTCCGTAGGAACTCCTATCAGTTGCATATAAATTAATCAAAGCCTTAACTAAATAAATTCTCTACTTAGGTTAGCATGCATAGGCTAGGTGTACCATAATTCTAAATTATATCTTAGCATAAATATATTTTATACTAACCATATTATAACTCTAAGTTATAATTTAAGCATAAAATAAACTGAGTATGCAAAACAGCCTAAGCATGATAATTATTAAGTCTAATAACTCTTAAAGAAAAAGGCTTAATAATTAAAGGAGAATTAGAAGACTTACCAGTTGAAGCGTGCTTTAGTGGAACCTTCTTACACAAGCCGCCAAGTGTAGGATAGACTTTATGAGTATCCACACGAACCCCACTAACCAAAACCTCCCTCGAGTAAGAACCGCAGAGTTTTGAGTAGCTACAAGACCACTCCAAAACCCACCCGAAATATTAACTAAAGGGAGTCCTTAATTTTATTCTTCTTAGTTGACTTGAGAAAACGCGTTAGAATCTCAAGTCAGAGCTCATATGAAGAAGTGGTGCGTTGAAATGAGGAGGAGAGATCCTTTTATAGGGAGAGGAGGAGCTCTCCTCATTAAATTCTTGGATGGGAAAAAACCCCTATCCTACCCTTTAGCTTGGGCGGCAAGCTTATGCTTGGCTTGCCGCCCAAGCCGCTTGCAAGGCAAACTCCTTGTGGGCTTGCGGCAAGCCCCCATTTAGGCTGACCCTTTTGCATGTTTGGATCCTATAAATAAATTCATAGTTCCATGGAAAAATTCTCTTGTAATCCTCATTTCTTTTAATTTATTTATGACCCTAATAGAATTACTTACGGGCTAAAACTAATTACTAGCTTAACCAGAAAATAATTTAATCATTTTAATTTATTTATAACCCTAGTAAAATTAGATGTTGGTTAAAATAAATTCCTGGTTTAACCAGAAAATGATTTAATCATTTTAATCAACATGTTAATTTATTTATGATCCTACTAAAATTAGTTACCGGTCAAAATAAATTCCTGGCTCAACAAGAAAATGATCTAATCATTTAATCAACACTTTAATTTATTTATGATCCTTATAAAATTAGTTACCGGTCAAAATAAATTCTCTAGTCTAATAAGGTAATAGTCTAACCATCCCACATTTAGTATTCTCATAATAGACTAAGTCTATTAATTCTTTACTCAGTCCGATGAAAGTTCTATGTGTATGACCTTATAGGATCCTGAAGTATTGAGTTGTTAAGGTTTGACCAATTCCTGTTATATGGGAACTATTGGCTCGAGGTTCTAGACTGTGAATAGAACTTGATTACCTTAAATGACTGTAGTACGCCTTTAGCAAGGGTCCACCATCCCCCATTACTTGGAACGTCATTTATGCTTATGACTTAATCCTGTTTTATGCAATTAGTTGTCCAATGCGATGAACTCCTTCCATTCTTTAATATTATTACCATCTGGTTTATTGGGTTTGATTAAAGTGTTAACCCACCAATAGCGAGGTTGCTCCAAGCTATCCTAGTTATTTACTTGTTACTGAAATATATTACTTTTTACCATAATGTGTTTTGACTAGAAACTATTTCTATCAATCACATATTCTGAGTAGAGGTTTATAGTAGTCATCACTTCAACAAGCGACCAAGTACAACTCCTTAATATATCCGGAGCGATGGATTCTTTTCGACTACACAGCTTACCAACGTGTTGTCATCACTATACCTATAATCACCCATGGCACCCTAAATTAATGAGTGAATAGGTATGACCCAAAGTATAGCTACAGTACCATACAAGGTAACTAGCATCTCAAGTATGAGGATATTTGCAAAGCTACTGCATGAAGATAAACACTAACACATTGATATATATACCAAGGGTTTATCTTACTACGGGCTCCAATATATCTTTCAGATATATCCATGTGTGAAACTCAAGGCACCACCTTCAGTCTTTAGGAGGTTAACTACTTGGACCCTTTCCAAGAAAGTTGACCACATTCTAGTCTTATTGTTCCATCAATATCCTTTCTTGATAAAACTATGACTAGGGATAGTTTAGACATAATCATAATTACACATTAAGTAGGTCTTACTAAACATAGTCCCACTATGATATCCTCTCACTTCATGCTACTTTTATGTCAAGGACTTTTGTACAAAGATATCAATGAATATATTTTAACCAGTCACAACATATATGAACACATCGATATAAATAAAAAAATAAATGCCTTTATTAAATAAATAAATTATTCGTACCAATACATAATTAAGACACATCGCCTTAATTTCCTTAAGGGCATACATCATATCTAACTGTATCATCATTAAGTATTACAACAAGTTCATCTGATGACAAAGGGGGTTCAGAATTACCTTAGAGTGTTTTCCTTTATCTTTTGTTCTATCAGGTGACTGGTTAGCAGCGGAAGTTGTTGATTGGTCAGCTGACATAGCATTTTCACTAAGATGATCATCAATAGCCATTAGACACACATTTTCCTAGTCTTATGGTTACTCATCAGAAGAAGATGATTCCTGCTCAGAGTCACTCCATGTTGTAACAAGAGCCTTCTTATCTCTCTTCTTCTTGAACTTGTCTTTCTTGGCGTTAGGATAATTGGACTGAATATGCCCCTTTTCACCACATTCAAAGCACTTGATATCTTTGCTATGCCCTTTGCATGGTCTTTCATCAGCTCCTTTCTTATACTAGATGGGCTTACTATACTTCTTAAAGTTACCATCTTTCTTTAAAAACCTTCTGAAGTTCTAGGTCATCAGGGCTATCTCTTCTCTTCTTTCCTCTGGATATTCTCCCTCTGAGGAATCATCAGCCTTTAGAACAATAGCTCTGCTAGAGCTTTCTCTTTCCTTGTGCTTGAACTTCTTGGACTCATCGTCATACTACTTGAAAGACATCTCATGAGTCAGCAAGGTTCTCATCAGCTTATCAAACTTATAAGTCTTCAAATCATGAGCTTCTTCAATAGCACTCTTCTTTACATCCCATTCCTATGTTAGACTTCTCAGAATCTTCTTGACAGTCTCCTCTTCAGTGAAATTCTTGCCAAGTCTTTTCAGCTCATTGACAATGTTCATGAATCTAGTGTTCATGTTAGAGAAGTCCTCATTGGGTTGCATATGAAACATCTCATAATCCTTTATGAGAATGTTGATCTTAGACTCCTTGACCTTGTCAGTACCCTTATAGGTTACTTCCAACTTCTTCCAGATCTCTTTTGCATTTTCATATCCAAATACTCGATTGAACTCAGTTACATCAAGAGCATACTGAAGATAGTTGATAGTAGCTGCATTCTCTTTAAGTCTGGTCAAATCTTGGTTGTCCCACTCATCATAGTACTTCTCAACTCTAACTCCATTCTTCACAATGGATGGAACAAATGGCCCTTCAATAATGGCCAACCAAGCAAACATACTTTAAGACTGAATGAAATTCTTCATTCTATTCTTCTAGTAAGTGTAGTGCTCTCCATTAAACATGGGAGGCCTAGTGACTGACATGCCTTTAGGAAGAATGTATGCTTGAGCCTTTCCACTGGATTCTCCTCCTTTATATGCCATGGTCGTTCTCTCAAGATTGTAAGATCTTTAGAATGAGAACTAGCTCTAATACCACTTGTTAGTTCCTATGCATACACTCAGTGAGTCAGAGGGGGGGTGAATGACTCGCTAGACTTTTTCGTGATTATGAGATCCTTACTAAGTAGGTTAGTGGGCTGAACAACAACTGAGTAAAGCTTCAACAATAAAGTAAAGAGCATAAAGATTTATACTGGTTCAACAACCTATGCTTACATCTAGTCCCAAGAGAGTGTCTTGGCTTTAATCCACTAATCTCCACTTCTTTACCCTAGGCCAAGAAGCCTTTCACATAGTGTCCTAATTACAACTGAGTATCCTCCTCACTGTAAGTAGAATAACCACTTCTACTAAAAACTTAACAGAGTTCTAAATAAGAGCTGGATTCAACTTACAGAAACATTGATTCAATTATAGTTAATCAAATATTATATTGATCTATTCTCTTCTCTCTTGTTGCAAAGTAGATTCTCGCTGAGTAGATGCTTTCTTGATTGAATTTCTGTAAAGCTTGGAATTTGATAGAGATTTAGCTTATTTGGAATTCAGGTGTATTCACCAAGTTCTAACGCTTGCCTTCTTCCTCATTTTATAGTTGAAATCAAGAATATAGCTGTTGAACTTGCTTTGGCATCTTCTGCAGTTTGACAGCTCAGCTATTCATCCGTTGCTTCTTCAAATTGATCCATTGGGAGATAGAATCACACCGTTATGAAATAGAAATCAATCTGTTAAGATACAGGATGAACCAAAGCTTTAAATTTGAATCTTTGTCGTTTGATGCCAGAAATCCATTAGAGAACTTGCGTTAACTTGATACGTGTCATCTTTCCATTCCTTCTGGTAATATGACATATTTGCAGAGTCGCGCACTTACAGGAGATACACGCTGCTTCAATCCTTTTGCCTTTGTCTTCTTGCAGCTTTTCTCCAGATAAACTTTGTCTTTATCAATGCTGGGCTTTTTATCTTTGTCACATCATTAATTCCTTTTGTCTTGTGTATGAAGTCTTTCATTAATGTTTGGAAAAGTAATAATAGAAAAAGCAAGATACCATTTTTCCTTAAATAGAATGGTCAGCATTACTAGAAATCGAAGTAACTCAGCAAAATGAATAAACAATAAATACAGCTGAAACAAAATCTAAATATTGAGTGTTAAGTGAACAGTGCTTAGTCTGAGCGGGCAAAATATTAGGGGAGCACGTAGGGTGCGGTGCGCGGGGCCCATTTGCTTCGGTTTGAGAAAATCTGATTTGCTTAAATACGGTGCCTCTTTCATAATAAAATGCTTGGTTTTATTAAAGAAGAAATCATTTTATTATTTTTCACGTAAAGTTGTTGAGTGTGAAAAATGTGGCTTTTCATAAGCAAAAAATGTGATTATGTTGAGAAATATATTTACACATTTTAATTGGAGAGATATTTTTAAAATAAAGCATTTTTACTTTACTTAAAAATAGAAATAGAGTCGCTACCAGGTTCAGCTCCACCGGGAATTGTGGTATAATGGTCCAAAATGGGATTTTTATAACAAAAAGAAAGTGAGATTCTGAGTTCGGACATAATAGCTACTCATATTGTTCAAATTGTTTGGATTAATTTTGGAACTTTGGAATTTGTGGTAATTTCTGCATTACAACGGTTTTATTGAAGAAATAAATTCAAGAAATAAAACGTGTATTATAACAACATAATAAATAGATATTTTCTACCGAAATTTTGGCAGAGTAGCATCAACATTTGGTTTTTGGCCCGGAAACTCGGATAGAGTTTCCTCACATTCTGGATGTTTGTTCGTATCTACGAGCTTATTTACACATATTATAGTCTAAGTGGCACCAATGGGTCACTTAACCAAAAAAATGGAATGCAATATGCGATAATAAAAATAACAAAAATGAATTTTAAAGTTGGGCTTAGAGCCAATTACCCTCAGTTTACCTTTTCATCTGTCCAGAATGACTTGAGAGCCGATGCAGAGCCAAAGCTGTCAGAGATGGTGGTTTGGTTGGAAGATAGGTTTAACCCAAGTTATGGCTATAATCTTGGATTATTCCTAAAAAAAATGCTGGGTTTTTGAGAAATTGAGTCGCTTTTAGACCAATGATCACTGTGAGATCTTGATCTAAAAAGACAGGAAAATGAGTTTATACCGAATGTCGGTGATAAAGCTTAGATTTGGGGGTGTTTCGACAGAGTGTTAGGGCTTTTGGGACTCCCGAAACAAAAGAAGATGAATGAACTTTTTTGGTTTCCACCGTCTGTTGAAAATGAGGGGGGCTGAGCCCTTATTTATAGAAGGGAGGTAATTAGCTGGTGGGCTAATTACCTATCTGACAAGATTTTACTCTAAATCCCGTAAATCCTTGCCAGATCTCGGTAAGATGTGATATTTTTACTATAGATGGGCAATTAGCCGGCGAGTTGATTACTTATGTTTGACCAAATTTTGACTTTTTGTTTTTTTAATAGAAAATGCTAAATCGAAGCTTCCCTGGAATATGGATTTTTGAATTTTGGATTTTGGATAACAATTCGGTCCTTTTTTGGCTCTTTTGTCTGGTCGCTGAACGAAATCGGCATTATTCCTCATCGGGCCGGAACGGACCTATGCTAACAGTTTGCCCCTCGCATACATAAATTTCATGCTAGAAAATTTGTCGTATGCGAAACAAACAAAATAACGTGTGTGGTATGCAATGAGTTAAAATATTTTTAATCGACAAATTTTGGAACAAAATATATTTTGCCCCTTCGATTAAAAATTTGTTAATGAGTTGCATGAAATTAAAATCGATCAAGGGTCGGAATAAATATTTTCGGGTGCTTAATGCATGAAAGACTGTGTAAAACAACTTTTAGGTCCGCTCATTTTATAAATAATGCAGAACATGGATGAAATATGCAAATTTGTAAAAAATTTCAAAATACAAGTAATTAGCCAGCGGGTTAATTACACATGCAATTAACTGACGAGCCAATTACCTGCGGGCTATAAAATCAGCAGTCTGCCTCCCATTTTCTTCACACCAACAATTCCTCTTCTTCTTCTCTTGTGATTTTCGCTTCGAAAATTTTCCCCTTCTAGCCACTTCAGACAATGATTTCTCCCTACACTATAGATTGGCTCTGCCAACTAAAAATCAAAATGTTGGCGCCAAATAAAAGAATGGGTAAAACACTTGTTTGTTCAACTTTTGCAAATTAATTATATAATTGGCTCAATTAAACGCGTGTAACTTATACAACTTTTTCTAAACTTCTCCTAACCAAAATACGCTCCCCTTATATGCAGATCTCTCCCTTCATTCCGATTTTTTTCCCTGGCCTCGGCACCGGCGTTGCCGTCTTCTGCGTTTACCTCGTCGGGGAACAAGTCTACCGCAAAGCTTTATGCTCCTTCGTCTTCAGAATCTCACTCTCATTGATTTAGGTATTTGATTTTCACATCAGCTTTACAGTTAATGAAATTTGATGAGAATTGAATTGGTAAATCTATTTCTTTGTTTTCTTCGATTGCTGATTTTGTATCTGAAATTGGTGTTGGTTCAAACTCTCTTATGATTTTTTTGCAATTTGTTCTTCGATCTATTCTCTTGTTCTTATCGATTTCATCAAGCAATTTGCGTTCTTCGTTATCGATTTCTTTCTATTTTAAATCAAGGAATTCTTATTCAATCACTGCTGTGTTTTGTTCTCTCTACTGTAATCCAGATTTCGATTTGATTTTCCGAATTTCAAAGAGTTCTGCTATGAAGATAAAGAGTTCTGCTACGGAGATAAAGAATGACATGACTCTGAGTTTTTTCATGCAGCTGAAAAGCTCATGATCTGATGATTACTGAATTTTCTTTGTGATTAACAGCAGTTCATGTTGTTCATGATTATATGCAATGTCATCCTCCTGCCATTTTCTATTTGACAAATTGATTTGCAGTGTTTTTCTACTTCTTACGCATGTAATACAGGCCTAGTACATATCTGTTACATATGTGTTATATATCTGCTACAAGTCTGATACAAGTGTTCAATGAGGATGTAACAGACTTGTATCGGTATTGTATCAGATAGAAAATATGAATTAAGTATTTCGTTGATTTTGTTACATATCTAATATAGACCTACTACAAACCTATTACAAATTCTGTTACAAAGCTGTTATATATCTGTTACTGGTGTTTGATAAATAAAATAGTAAATTTTTATTAGTTTTGATTTACATTGGATTATTATTGAAGTGTTTGGCATCATTTATCAGTCATTAATCTGTTACAAGTCTATCATATATCTGTTACAAACTAATACAAGTCTAATACATGTATGTTACAAATCTGTTACAAAGCTGTTATGTATCTGTTACAAACTTAATACAATCTAGAGCGTAAAAAAGTTATGGAAAGCGTATAAAAATTATGGAGAACGTACGAAAAACATTAAAAATACATTAAAATATTTAGGTAATTAAATTAAATTTAAGATAAAATTATTTTATCCAAACGAGACATGAGTTATAATTTCCTTAAAATAATCGGCGTGGCACACGTATTTGATAATGTAGACAAAAGTCTACCTTTACTAACACATGTGTAATAAAATTGAAAAAGTTGGCCAAAAAGTGAAAAATTTACAGAATAAGAGGCGGAAGTGCAGAGCAAATTTTTTTTTTAAAAATAAAGTAATAAAAGAATGAACTGAAAATTACTCTTTTGCCATTTGGGTAAAACTAACCTAATATACCACATCTGAGTAACTACATCATAGGTCATTCTCTCCTTCATCTCGCCGCATTGCTTCTCTCGCCGCTGCGCCTCTCAGCATCGCGCCGCTGCGCCTCTCAGCATCGCGCCGCTGCGCCTCTCAGCATCGCGCCGCTGCTTCTCTCGCCGCTGCGCCTCTCAGCATCGCGCCGCTGCTTCTCTCGCCTTTCTCGTCTCTTCGTCGTTCATCTGTTGTTCGTCTCGCCGCTGTACCTCTGCTGTTCGTCTCGCCGCCGTTCTCTCCTCCGACTCTTCTGGCTGCGTCCAGTCTTTGATTTCTCCGTCTGATCTCACTCTCTTCAGCCATGGCGATTTGGATTCGATGGGATCCATTCTCTCTGACAATTATGCTCACAAAGTATCCTCTCTTACTCTCTATAAACTCACTATATTTTCCTCAATTTTGTCAATTTGAATACTGCTTCTTTGAGTTCTAGGTCGATTTGTTAATCTATAAATCTAGGTATGTCATTTTTTTGCAATTGCTAAATCAATTTTGTGGATGTTTTATTAATTGAATTTAAAAATTATGTGACCTAGTTTTGACTTTGGCGGTCTTTGATTTTGTAAGGTTGTTTTCTGATTTGATTAGTGTTTCCTTTTTGGTTATCGTTGTAGGAACCAATCTGATGTATTTCAGAAGTACTAGTATTATTGCTATTCCCCCAATTTATGTTTTGGCTTCTGCAAGTAGTACATTCTTGATTTCCTTTAGTTTCTTTCTTATGGCTATTGTATGTATTTTATTAATGCAACTAATGTTACAGGAAGATATGGACATAGTACATAGACTGAATTTCGATGCGTACGGGTTTTCAATCTGGTGGCCAGAATCTTCCCAAGTAAAAAATTTAAAATTGTAATCTGTCTGATTCATCATAACTAAAAGTAATATATGTGGCTCACAATCTCTTGTATTTAGATGGAACTGGGGAAGTGAATTGGAAGGGTGTTGCATATTAAAATGGGCTGATCAATTATATGCTCCAAGCAGGTTGTTTCGATGATTGTTGTGCTTCTAGTTTTGTAATTTCTTGAAATTTTGCATATAATATGACTAAATTTTGCAACTATATTGCTGTCTATGTCGATAGGTATTACTCCTTATGTAACACTTTACCATTATGACATGCCTCTTGCACTTGGGAAGAAGTACTTGGGGCTCTTGAATCGCCAATTTGTGTAAGTTTATACTTGCTATCTATCAGATTTTAATTTTATAGCATAATGCATCAGTAGCCGCTGTAGTTGGCCTGAATCGCCTACTGTCCCTGAACTTTCAAAGGGTTTACTTTACTCCTTGAAACTTTTGAAAATTGAACAAGTTTGCCACTTATTGATTAACATTGTTTTCCCTTAGGGTTTAATCAACTTAGTCATATCTGCTCTCTGTATTGTAGGATTAGTGGTCAATTTGCCTTTTCAATTTTTCACTAAATTTCTGTTTGTCCCAAAATTAAGTATGGCATGTTTTTACTTGAACTGTACTTTGCTTACAAATTCAAGGGCGGATTGTCCTTCCTTTATCTATTATACCGTTCTTTCAGTATTGTTTTTATTGCTTCAATTGGTGACATTCTATATGTTACATTAAGCCTTAGCTTTTGTTCATTAGGGGAGGACTTCATTATGTTTTTTTCCCTTTGTATTCAGTGACAAGATTGATTAAATCTTTTTCATTATTTATCATTAGAAATGAGGTTAAATGAAACTTAATGTTCCATATGATAAGACTGCTTATTTTCTATGCTTGCCTTGTTAGGTTGAACTTTTTGACTTTTTTCTTCATGCCTTCTTATGGTGACATTCTTACCTGGTGAACAGCTTGAATGCCCTGTTTGTACCAATTCTATGTACCCTCCAATTCATCAGGTTTCAATTTCTTCTGGATCTGTTTGTTGCTTTTATTGTTTTCTCTTTTGGATTATGTTTGGTTGTTAATTATGTACTTTATCATATATTTTTGGATTTTAGTTCCCAGAATTGAAATCAAGAAAAGAAAATTCATCCATTGATCAGTTGATTCATAATGGTAAAGTTAGGTGATTTTGAACTTTGAAGTGCCATTTTTTATTCTGTATAATATCTTAATAGGATGGTTTGATTTTTTGGTGTATTGGTACTTTTGTTCTGTCATAACTCGTAAAGAAACAATTGAGTTTTTGGTTCAAACCACCACACTTAGAAGCTTTTAATTTTGTATCAGAGCTCTTATAACAATACTGATGATAATGTCTTGAGTTAGCTATGAGGTTGTGTTTTCTACCATAAATTGCTTTAGGAATGCTTACGATTGTTCTACTTTCTACTTTGTTTCCCGAACCTATAACCTTGCTTCCTTGTACATAATTTTCCCGAATTATTTTTGATAAAATTTACCTTAGCAATTACAGCCATCATCACTTTATCATTGTTTGATTGAATTTGGCTTTGAGCTCTTGTTGGATTGTGTTGTCAGTCTGATTTGTTAATCAATTTGGTTTCTCAACCATGAAAAAATAGTGTTCCCCAGGCGCACCTGAGGCTATCTTACATAAATTTATTGTTTAAGCATAAATATGTCATTCATAATTTGTTACAATCGCTCCTCTTTTGTTCTCTGTTTTGGAAAACGTACATGCTTATATAATTTTTTCTATAAAAAATAGAGCCTATACTCCACATTTTATTTTTTAATAGTGCCTCATCATTGCATATGAAGCCATAGTTGTCAAGGGAGCTCGCTTTTGCGCATGAAGCACAAAAGTGCAGTGAAGTGCACCCTGAGCGCTTCTGATCCACAGAAGCGCACAGGGTGCGCCAAGCACACAAAGCCAGCGCTTTTTGATATGTTCATCTCTTTCTTTATTCTATTTGATATTTTTAAGTCCTTTATCCACTGTTTGGATTCTTTATGTATGGAGCTTTTGTAAGTTAGTTTTAGTTTCCGTTTGATGTTTGATACTTGTTAATTAATATATGAAACATAATATTGACATAATTTTGCAGTTTTAGTTTTATTGACATAACCAATTTTAGTTTTACGGATTAATACATAATATTGACTGTTAGTTTGGGTTAATTTTTACACGTTCTGTAATTTACCTAGTGCAATTTACCTAGTGCGCTTTTGTTCAATAAAGCAAGCGCTTTTTTTTACGCAAATGTAAGATTAAGTTGGTCTGTCAGATAATTGATTTTTGAATATATATGTTATTATTTTCATATATAAATATTTGATAAATGTTTCTTCTTTCATAGGGTAAAATTCAAGAAATGTGTGCATCTGGTGCACATAGTTAGAGTGTGGAGCAAATTCTGAACGGTGAGTCATCGTATGGAGCTTCTTGGCTTGTTGGCAGGCATGCATTACACGAAAAAGCTAAGGGAAAAATCTGTGGCTAGCACTTTTGGGTTGGATGAGATGAAACAACAATTAATGAGCCAAATGGAGGAAGAGAAGGTGGAAATGAACCAAAAGTTGACGCTGTTTGTTGAGAAGTTGCAACAAAAAAATCTCAGGTGGGAATGATAGTGCCTCTCCATAGAGACAAGAGTAATACTTGGCCAATGTTATTACACTACTTTTTGGATGTAACTAGTACTTTATGAATGTTATATTTGTACTTTGTGGATATAACTAGTACTTTCAACTAGTACTTTCAACTAGTACTTTATGAATGTTATGTTAGTACCTTTTGGATTGAACATGATTCCAATCATGACAATATGATAATATAGACAAATGTAGAATAAAAAAGTGTTGACTAATTTATAAAAATAAGTATCTGTTAACATTAAATGTGAAATTAAAAAGAGTTATCTAATGTGTTAAAAGTGTTGGTAAAACAAGAAAATGTGAAGTCTGAATGTGGTGTTGTTTATATGATAAAATGATGCCAAAAAAGAAAAATGTATAAATGAAAAGAGTTGGTATTTCTGATTAAAGTGTCGACATATCATATGTTAGTGTTATTTTCATATATATTTATAGATACTTGATAATGTCGTCAAAAGACAGTAAAAAGTTACTAAAGGATCCTATACCAACACTTATAGGGGCCTATGGTCACGCTGCAAGATGTAACTCCTGTATTTTGACAAAAGTGTAGCCAGTTCCCCTAAGATAACACATTTTTTACATTAGGCCTCACTTTTTCGGTGTTGGCAGAACCAATCTATGGTGTAGTGTCTTTCGTCCTTTTTCCTTTTCTGCCCCTTTTGCTTCGACTTTGCGGGGTCTTGATGTGGTATAAGCTTTACAATGTCCGCTTGGACTTATCGGGCGTTCAAGTGGCTACTCGTATCGCGGTTATCGACGGCCAACAAGTGGGACTTTCCGAGGTTCCTGCCGAGGCTTTGTACGGGCTTCCATCGACTTGGATGTATCATGGGATTACTTCGGGGGATTTTATTCCTCCTGCTTTGAAGCCTTCCGATCACCTTTCTCGGATTCTGGTAAGCCTTATCGTCATTTTTATTTTATTTTTATTTTTTATTATTTCGATCATGCTTTTATTTGTCACTTGTTCATTTATTGCCATTTATTCATTTTATTGCTTTTTAATCATGGCATGATTAAGTGCAATGACCTTTCGATAATCGTGTGATTTATTAAAAAAATTGGTGTGTGATTAGTGTGCATGCATTATTTTTTCACAGGTCACTGGTCCTGAGGGCTGCAGTGTTTCCCACTTTTACAGGTGGTACAAGGTACTGTCTCCTGGGGCCAAGACCATTGTCGACGGGACATCTTTGGGGAGGATGGTGAGGAACTGCAAGTACGTGAGGTCCCGTAGGTATCCGTACATCCCAGCCAGTACTTCTACCCACATTTTGAGTAGATGGTCCGACACCACCTACACTTTTCACTTTCGTTGTGGGGAGTACACTATCACTCCGCTGGATTACTTTGCCATCACAGGTCTTCCCTTCCACGGTAACATGATTCATTTAAACGCGTGCTTTACTTACGACAGCATTAATTTGGAGACCATTGAGGCTTTGATTGGATATTCTAGGGATAAGCCTGAGCGAGTTTCTTGTGAGAAACTCATGACCTTTTGGGCCACTGGGGATAGGAGGCACTTGACTTCTACCTGCGAGGCTAGAGCCTTTATGGCTGCTACTTTGTCCTGGCTGTGTTTTCCTACTGGGGGTTCGATCATGAATCTCCATATTCTGCCGACTTTGATCGATTCAACCCACTTTGATGAGTATGCTTGGGGCCGAGCCGCGCTGGATCATTTGTATTGGGCCCTCGATCATTGCGTGAGGAACAAGATTGGCAAGTTCAAGTCTTGTCTCCAGATTGTCTACATGAGGACCTAACTCCCTTCTCTCTTTTTATAGGCGTTTTCACTTGTCTTATGTCGTTATGACCTTTTTGACTTTTTGCAGATTTGGTTTTTTGAGATGGGGATCCTTCCTAGGACCAAGTTGGTGCGGAACAACGGCTATCCGTTCTGTCCCCATTTGCCACACTACTGGCGCGGTAGGGAGATCGAGTCTTATTCCGTTCTTTCTATCCGCCTCCGCACTCTGTCTTCGGAGCAGGTACACTTTTCAGCGTTTTTGACTTACTACAATCGCTATATCTGCTACAATTGTTGTACCAATGCTTGGTTTCTTCCCTTTCTTTCAGATCAAGACGTAGCCTTGGGGGCACGAGCTTCATTGTCCGGAGCCAATGAGATTAGCTGGGGAGGCCGCGCATACTCAGTTGATTTTAGAGACTCCCTTTTCTTTAGAGTGATACCTCGGGGAGCGTATCTAGGGTCGACATCTTCCTCCCAGGTTGCATTCCATCCCTCCTGATGTGCCTTGGTGGATCTTCTAGCCACGCAGCTCACTCGACTTTGCGCGACTGGCTTTTGATGGCTTACCTAGCGCCTTTTCCCAGAGCGGATTGGGGTTATGAAGAGTTTTGCCGTTCGCAGTTGCTCGGATGGCCAGAGACAGACCCCATTCCCATCGTGCCTTAGCCAGACATTCACAACCCTTCTGAGGGTGATGCTCCTTCGACTTCTGCCCCTAGCGGGAGAGCTAGATCGAGTTCACCAGGGACTGTCCGGATGACGGTATCTTATTGACTCAAATTTCTTCCTTGTCCTTCTATTTCTATGCTTAGGTGGCCTAATTTGCCCTTGCTTTGATGTTTCTGTAGGATCACCAAAGTAGGAAAAGGCCTGCGTCCACTTCCACCCACATTGGGAGCTCTTTGGCTTCATCGGTCCCGCCTCAGAGTCCAGCGATGATGGAGGGACATTGAGGGTTTTAGTATTAGCCTTCTATATTCCTGATGTACTGTCCTGACCTGAGTACTTATATGCTAGTGATTCAGCCTTACCTAGACCCTGGGCACTCGGTGACTTTCTACCCTGCCGGCGCCACTCATGTGAGCTCTTCTTGCTTTTTCTTTTTTTTATTAGATCATGCCAGTTCTGACTTATCCTGATCCCTTATTTTTCTTTGCAGGTGCCCATTACTGATAGCATCTCCAACTGAGGATACATCCAAGGGCAGCGGCATTTCATGATGAACCAAAATTCTGAGATGGCGGTATGTTTATTATTTCATGGTTTTAATGATGATGCATGATATGTAATGAAATGCATATGAATGATTTATGTTAAAATGTGGAAGTTGGAGATCCAGCGGCTTCGAGCTCAGTTGGGGACGCTCCAGGTGGATGACCAACATTAGCAGCCTCAACACGGCTAGGGTGATCCCTCATGGTTCTTTCCACAGGGCGGCTATCCTCCTCCTCCGTCGTCTCTTAATCCCAGTCATCCGAGTTCTAGCGGCGGACAGTAGATAGGCTTTTTTTTGTCATTTTCTTTCTTTTAGGCC
Organism: Euphorbia pulcherrima; assembly: GCA_947683365.1. Lineage (NCBI taxonomy): Eukaryota > Viridiplantae > Streptophyta > Magnoliopsida > Malpighiales > Euphorbiaceae > Euphorbia > Euphorbia pulcherrima. The sequence goes on from CANTUS010000004.1 coordinate 35,421,472, forward strand.
ATTTGCAGAGCCTTTTCTTTTATGATCACATTGTTTACTTATAAAAGAATTTTGCATTATTCTTGTGCTTTCTTCTTTTTATTGAAAATCGAGTTTATTGGGGTAATTTGCCAGATATTGGCAGATTGCCCCATATGCTACGTGTAGCGAACTACTACCCTTTGAAATTTTGCCATGGAGGGCTACATCCATTTTCGTGCTGATTTGAATGTGTATCTGAAAAACTCCGATGGTTAGAACCGTCTTAGGGTCTGCGGTTTGTCGCATATGAAGGAATATTGTGACATCTTTGTTAAGGACAATGTGATCCAGGCTGCTGTCAGGTTCTGGGGTCCTATTGACAACATGTTCCAGTTTGGAGGTCACAAGCTATACCCCTTGTATGAGGAATTCTGTGGGCTTTTGAGATCTTCAACTGATATGCCTCTAGCTATTCCAATGCATCGCCCAAAGTTTTATGATCCGTTGATGAATCATTTTCAGTTGCACGATTTGATAGGCGCCAAATGATTTGCAACGAGGGCTTGAGGTTGGATGTGGCATTCGACATAGTCAGGAGTCTTTCTCCCGATGATGTGAGTTGACTTCAGCTTTTTTGTTTGCTTTTGCTGGGGGTCTTTCTTTGTGAGGCTCCAACTTTGGCTTGCAGCTTCGCCTTCTTGACCATAGTTGATTAGATGTTAGAGTGGAAGTCTCTCATTTCAGTGAGCTTAGCCAGGACATTGATCTTTGTGCGCTCTTCCCGGAATGGGATTGAAGCTACTACTAGGGGTAGCAGGCTTCTCCTTCAGGTAAATTTTATTTGAGCCTTTCTTTCTGCATAAAACGCCCTTTCGAGTTTTTGATTCATCAGGCTTGCCTTAATTTTTGTCTAGACTGCCTTTTTAGGTTTTCAATCCAACATGCTTTTTTTTCTTATTTTGTTTTGTGTTGCTTTTATAGCTTTGGCTTTGGGACAAGCTTTCCGTATTGTCAGTTCCCACGAGCATGGATTATTATTCAAAGGCCTACCGGGGATGGGGTTCTGTAGTCCATATCGGCAACCGTCCTCATAGAGACTTCATTATTGAGGAGTGGGTTGAATTTATGGGGAGTCAAACTGCTGAGGATATCTATTGGGTTTGCCCTTGGTGGGGAATCACGCATGTGGCTATCGATGTTGCTAGAGATGGCGTGGTCCCCATTAGTATTTTTGAGGTTATTACCTACTCTCCTCGTCGTTTACGCAGACAGTATGGTCGCCCTTAGGGGTTCCTGGCATCCTTGTGCACACTTATCGGCTCTGAGCTTTCTTACACTTGGGTTTATCATCATGGCATGAGGTGGATCAATCGCTCTCGAGTGGAGGCGAACAAAATCCATGCCTTTTGACATCCATCCTTCCGAGGCTCATCGCATCTGGGTCGCGAGTACTCGCTGGCTGGCCACTCTTCAAGAGAGGCTTACCGAGACTAAGAGACTCCGCAGTTTCCTTAGAGATCACTGAGCTTGCCATTGTGTGTCTTTTTTCTACGTAGGAGAATAAATGCTCTTAGCCTCGTTGTTTGCGTTTGTCATTTCCATTTCCTATTTGTAATGCATTTTATGTGTAATAAAGGTGAAAAGATGTTATTTGAATGCTTGTTTCATTAAACAATTCGCAGCTTCCATTCAATGCACTCATGCAGTATTTTTAACATGAATATGTTATTGTAAAAGATATTACTTAAATAGGAGGGACAAATGGTACTTATTCCTAAGAAATGCCCATCGTTGCCTAAGGTTCTGAATGGATTTTACCTAAGACCTCACTCTTTTTATTTTAGGGTCTTTATTTTTGCTCAAGAGCCTCACTAGCTCTTGATAGACCTTTATATTTTCTTTTTTTACACGAGATAGCGCTTTAGCTTATCGTGATTCACTGGATTCACAAATTTGTTGCCATCCAAATTTGAGATCTTGACTGCCCCTTTACTGAGAGTCTTCTTTACTATGTATGGTCCTTCCCAGTTTGGTTGGAACTTCCCTTGAGCATCTGTGTACGTCTTACGAGATTGTTTTAAGACCAAATCACCTGTCCTTTAAGGGTTGATCTTGCCATTTGACTCTACGATTATAAGCTCTAGCCATGCGCTGTTAGTATACCTGTAGATTCTCCAATGCAGTTAATCGTTTCTCATCGATCAAAGTCAAATCTTTGTGCCTCACCTTTGCCTATTCATCTTTAGGAAGTCTTACTTTGAGGGCTATGCGCAAAGATTTGATCTCCATTTCAACGAGAAATACTGCCTCCATTCCGTAGAGGAAAGAGAAAGGAGTTTAACCCGTAGGAGTTTTGACGCTGGTTCTGTACCCCTATAAGGCATAGGGCAAATGGTCAGCCTAATCTCGGTAATTGGTGATCATTTTGGAGAGGATCTTCTTAACTGCCTTATTAGCTGCTTTTATAGCTCCATTGGCTTGAAGGCGATAGGGTGAAGAGCGATGATGCTCAATTCTATGCTTCTTAATAAGGTCGGCTGTTTCCCCTTGGAACTGTACACCATTGTCAGTTACTATATGATGAGGAATGCCGTATCTGGCAAAGATATGACGTTGAATAAACCGAGCCATTTTCTTGGCCGTGATGCTCATATATTATTTTGCTTCAACCCATTTGGAAAAGTAATCGACTGCCACTATAATGAAGCGATGGCCGTTGGTCAAAGATGGTTGCCAATGATATCAATGCCCCAGGCTGAGAACGGCCAAGGCATCATCAAATTCTATAATGTCATTGGGGGCAAGTGACTCACATCTCCATATATTTGACAGGCATGGCAAGTCTTTGCTTCTTGAATACAGTAAGCTAGCATAGTTAACCAAAAGTATCCCATTCTTTGAATTTTGTTTGCCATCATGATGCCGTTCATGTGTGGACCGCAATCTCCTGAATGTACCTCCTTCATCACCTTTTCTGCTTCTTGTTGGGTCACGCACTTTAACAGTAGGCCATCTGATAACCTTTTGAACAGATCCCCTTTAATTAGGCAGAACTACACAATGAGCTTCCTTAGCATATTTCTTTCAAAATTTGTGGCTTCGATCGAGAATTCACCACTTTCAAGGAACTTGATGATGTCAGAGTACCACGGTTCTTCCTTATCCATGATGCCTTCTATTATAAGGACGTAGTACAGGGATCGGGTTGTCTCCACAATAAGGGGTTTGATTAGCTGTCTCTGAGGCCCTTCCCACATGGAGGCTAGAGTGGCCAATGCATCCTCCATTTGGTTCTTCTCTCAGGGCATGTGGCAAAATTTGCATTCGGTGAATATTGCGGCTTTCCTCTATATGGCCTCTAGGTAAGGCCTGAGAGATTCCTCTTTCAGTTCCCAGTCTTCCGTGACATGCTTGATGACCAAAGCTGAATCACCAATAATCTTTACTTTATTTACTCTAAGAGTGATCAGGGCAGACATTCCAAATAGATAGGCTTCATATTCTGCCCCATTATTTGTGGTGAGAAATTCCAATTGCTTTGACAGAGGTATGAGCGCTCCATCTGGTGTGATGATGATAACTCCCAAGCCAGCTCCTCGCTTGTTAATAATGCCATCGAAGAACATGGTCCACATTCTGGGGTTTTCTTTAGTAGTTGCAAAACATTCATCAAGGAATTTCAGGTTTTCCAGTTCTCCTTCCTCGAGTGGTTGATTTGCTAGGAATTCATCCACTAATCTTCCTTTGATGGTCTTCTTAGTGACATGCTTGATATCGAATTTCGACATCAATAAGAGCCATCTTGCCAGTTTTCCGGTCAGCGAGGAAGCCTGGCATAAGTAATTCATCGTATCCACCTTGGTGACTACTTGGATTCGGTAAGATTGGAAGTAATGTCTGAGTTTCTTGGTGAGCCAGACCATGGTAGCACATGTTTTCTCCATGATGGTGTATCGAGTCTCGTATTCTAGTAATTTCTTGCTGATATAATAGACTGCATGTTCCTTCTTATCTTCATGCTCCTGAACCAGCATGGCACCTACAGATGTTTCTTCTACTGCCAAGTAGAGAATGAGTGGCTTTCCGAGGATCGGTGGCTTTAGCACATGTGGGTTTATTAGGTAGGCCTTGATCCTGTCAATGGCTTCCTGACATTGATCGTTCCATTCTACTGGTTACTGCTTCCTCAAGAGCTTGAAGATAGGCTCTCATGTGGTGGTTGTCTATGCTATAAAGCGCTGACGTACTATATTGACCCTAAGAAGCTCCTTACTTCTTTCTCGGTATTTGGTACGGGCATTTCCCTGATGGCGTTAACTTTATCAGGATCCATCTCTATGCCTCTCTTGCTAACCATGTGCCCCAATAATTTGCCTAACGTGACACTGAATATACACTTCTTCAGGTTTAGATAGAGATTGTACTTCTCAATTCTTGTAAGGAATCGTTCTAACACCGCTGGGTGTTCTTCTGGTGTGGCAGACTTTACAAACATGTTGTCCATATAGACTTCCACTTCTTTGTGGATCAAGTTGTGTAGTAATGTGGTGACTGCTCGCTGGTAGGTTGCCCCTACGTTCTTGAGTCCGAAAGGCATTACTCTAGATCAATACGTTCCCCATTCTGAGATGAATGCAGTCTTGAACTTGTCTATTACATTCATAAGGATCTGGTGGTAGCCAGAGAACCCATCCATTAAGGAATACGTGGCTGCTCTTGTCGCGCTATCTACCAAAACATTAATGTGTGGTAACAGAAAATCGTCCTTAGGGGTAGCCTTATTCAAGTCCCTGAAGTCAACATACACTCTGACGTCGCCATTTTTCTTGGGCATAGGAACTACGTTGGATAGTCAAGTGGGATACTTAATGACTTCTACAAAGTTAGCCTTGATCTATTTGGCTACTTCTGCTTTGACCTTTTCTGCCCATTCAAGATGCATTCTTCTCATCTTTTGCTTTACAGGACTTATCTTTGGGTCCGTGGGAATCTTGTGCTCGGCGATGTGCCGATCGAGTCCTGACATGTCCTCATGAGACCAAGCGAAGGCTAAAACATGACTTTTTAGTACTTTTATTAATTCTATCTCTTGTTCGATGGGCAATTGATTGGAAATGTATACCATTTTTTGATTATCTTTCGTATTTAAGTTAATTTCTTTTGTAATATCATTATCAATGTTAAAGATTATGCATGGAATCGTAATTAGAAGCACAATCCAAATAAGCAAAGTTCTTTATCTTGTTATCATCATAAAATACATTATTCATTTCTAACATATTGGAAATCGAAATGAAAGACTCATCCTGATCAGTAAGGTCCGGATTTGTAGCAAATGATTCTTCCATGGCAGTCAGCTTTAGCAGGATGTCCTCATTGTCTTCCTCTTCTGCCTTTGCCTTGCCTTTCATGGTGTTGACCATGTCCATGACAACCTTGCTTAAGAAACCTCCCTTGCTCTGTGCTTTCTCCACTATCTTGAGTTATGCGTGGAGGTGTTTGGTTAGAGTGTAGAGGATTTCTTCTTCTTTACTCTTGATCTTCTTTGGGTGCACCAGTTCATCAGGCTCGGTCTGATCGGGAACTACCCTAGCATCTGGCTGATGATCTACTTTCTCTATCACACAGGGAATAGAGCTTTTACCATGCTTGCCATAGTCGACTATATCTGAGAAAATCTCAAATCCTGGAACTATCCTCCCCTGGTGAGTAACAGGTTCAGGGGTTCCATTGTAGGGTTGCTTTGATTTCTTCCGAAAGACTATCTTGTTGGTGATTCTTCTGGCGCTTTTATGGCCTAGTCCTATAGATTTCCATTTTCCTACCCCTATATTGAAAGTTGGAATTCCTTGCTCATGGGCACCTAGTCCTCTTCCCGGAGTATGACGCTTCTGCATGTAGCCCTGAATCCAAGGGCCCCAATGTACTTTTGGTTGCTTGCCTGATCCTTGACTGATTACAGTTGTGGTAAACCCTTTCATATTGCTTTCTTATATCTTTAGTGCTACCACCACCGATGCTTCATCAGCCTCTAAGGTAACAATCTTTGCGTGGAATAGGATCTTGATTTTCTGGTGAAGAGTGGATAGAACCCCTCCCAGAGCATGAAACCATGGTCGTTCGAGCAGCACCAAGATGGCTATGACTGTAAACAACATGATAGACAAGATTTCACCGATAGTGACTTCGACTTCAAATGTACCAATGACGGTTCTCTTAGAATTGTCATAGGCCTTAATGACCGTTGTAGATCTCTTCAAGTCCCTCTCGGTTTATCCTAGGATTGGCAGAATATCCTTAGGACAGACATTCAGCAATGAGCCGTCACCAACCATTACACACGGCATGATGTGCCCCAAAACACTTGCCTACAAGTATAGAGCCTTATTATGGCGAATGCCTTCTGTGAGCGGACGACGACCCGCGCGGCTGCGTGCGCGGGGGCCGGACCCGGTAGGGCCGGCCCGTTTTTGGTGTGTCGGGGAGACGAGTGTGATGCGGTTGAAAAGAAAATGATTTTGCATATTGTAATGCTTAAAAGATACGAGATCGAAATCCCGTACTTAGAATAGAGTCGCCACCCGGTTCAGCTTAACCGGGAAATTTTCGGTACGATTTTCCCACCAGGTGGTTGGACCATACCTTAAATAGAGATTCCGAGTTCGGATGATGTTATCTACTTTTCATTAGGCCAAATTAGGATACTTCATTCTTTCTTAATCGGTTTAATCCACCCTATTTATTCGTATTTTCAGTTATTTTGTGGCTTTCGCATTTATTAAGCAATTGAAGCAGTAAATAAAATATTTACAATCGTAAAAGAAGAGTAAGTGCGGAAAGTAGAATTATTACAAGGTTTTCAAGTCCTGTACTTTTTCTACTTAACAAATAAAATACCCGAATGTCCGATATATACCCACCTGCAGATGATAGTTGACACGAATATGGCATATCTTGTTTATAATATCATAAAGCCCGATTGAATGGCTAAAATGAGGTTCGAATGGCGTTTGAGGGGAAATTCCATTTTTGTCCAAATTTCAGATTCGATTGTTGCTTTAATCGGATTACAAATGGATATACCACTTGTTGTGGGGCGGGTCTGTTTTCAGGAGGTTTCGAACCTCCATCGTTACACTATAGGTCCCAGCTTTAGAAAATAAATTAGTTCGGAAATTAACAAAAACAATGCTGCTGTCCAGAAAGCCAAGCCGCCGATGGCATCTGATGCCGCCGACGACATAGTTAATGTCGCTGGCGGCATGGATGATGCCGCTGGCGACATCGATTGTGTCACGGGCGACATCAGCATGCAGATGGGCACAGGGCTTTCTGAGTACCGTAAAGAAAGGGTTCTGCGAGAAAGCGAGGTCTTCGGGGAATGTGATGCTAACGGCGGTACCAACGATGCCTCTCGCGACATGGTTGATACAGCCAGGAACATCCCATGTCTCCGGCGACTCCGATTTCTTGCTACAGCAGCGGTTAGCAGTCAAAGTGACCGAAAACTCAAAAATGAATATAAATCAACAGAAATTAGTGCAAAACAATAATAATAATGCCAAAGAGCTATGAGACTCAGGATTTTCACCTCGGGGTAGTGAATCCAACTCTTCGTGAACTGAACAATAACGCCTCCGGGGAGCTTGCAACGATAATTTGATTGTTAATTTAAAGGTTTTAGGTTTCCAAATTTTATCCAGTTGATTTAACCCAAAGACCCACTGATTTAAGCTCACAATCAGAGAGTTCGAAGAAGAAAAATCGGGAAAAATGGATTAGAATCCTTTTTCCAGCCTTTTCTAGTTCTTATCTCACTAAAATCTATTCTCTCGATTTTAGCCTCCTAGTTGCCCAAATTAAGCTCCTTCCCTCTATATCTTCAGTCCCCCCACTAATTGCAGTTTTAGGTGCCTTTTTATAGGTGGAATGGGTGCTTTTTGGGGCCTTTTTTAATTATTCCGCCGAAAGTGGTCGAAAAGGCTGTCTGGAAGAGGACCCGCTTCGAGTCATATCGCCGGCGACATGGTGATATCGCCGGCGGTATGAGCTATGTCGCCGGCGACATGATGATATCGCCGGCGACATGATGATATCGCCGGCATCAGCCTTCAGCATGCCTTCAGTTAGTGGGTCAATAAAAGCCAAAAAGGCGGAAAAAGTGGCTTAATAGTGGAAAAAAGGCATCTTTATGACTTTTAACAATATTTAAAGGGGATTTATTATTTGGGTGTAAATTATCGGTTCAAGCTCCTACCGGACGCGTTATCGGCCACGCCGAACTGGATTCTACCAATTATAAAATTCACAAGGAATATTATTTTGGTAATAAAAATTCTAAAGAGAACTTTTATTTTGAGGTATTAAAATCGGGTACACGTCATCATCGTCTCGCGAGAGGGACTGCAAAATCCCGTGCTCACAGGCTGCCCCTCGGGCGATCACTGCTGCCATAGGTCAGTATGATCACACGAAAGAGCGAGGGATAGGAATGATACCTGAGGGGTGACCGGTTTGTCCTTTGGTCGGACTTACGCTTTGTCGATTGTTTGTCCTTTGGTCGGACTTACGCTTTATCGATTGTTTGTCCCTTGGTCGGACTTACGCTTTATCGATTGTTTGTCCCTTGGTCAGACTTACGCTTTGTCGATTATTTGTCCCTTGGTCGGACTTACGCTTTGTCGATTGTTTGTCCCTTGGTCGGACTTACGCTTTGTCGATTGTTTGTCCCTTGGTCGGACTTACGCTTTGTCGATTGTTCGTCCCTTGGTCGGACTTACGCTTTGTCGATCGTTTGTCCCTTGGTCGGACTTACGCTTTGTCGATCGTTTGTCCCTTGGTCGGACTTACGCTTTGTCAATTGTTCGTCCCTTGGTCGGACTTACGCTTTGTCGATCGTTTGTCCCTTGGTCGGACTTACGCTTTGTCAATTGTTCGTCCCTTGGTCGGACTTACGCTTTGTCGACTGTTCGTCCCTTGGTCGGACTTATGCTTTGTCAATTGTTCGTCCCTTGGTCGAACTTACGCTTTGTCGATCGTTTGTCCCTTGGTCGGACTTACGCTTTGTTGATCGTTCGTCCCTTGGTCGGACTTACGCTTTGTCGATCTTTTGTCCCTTGGTCGGACTTACGCTTTGTCGATCATTTGTCCCTTGGTCGGACTTACGCTTTGTCGACTGTTCGTCCCTTGGTCGGACTTACGCTTTGTCGATTGTTCGTCCCTTGGTCGGACTTACGCTTTTGTCGATCGTTCGTCCCTTGGTCGGACTTACGCTTTTGTCGATCGTTCGTCCCTTGGTCGGACTTATGCTTTGTCAATTGTTCGTCCCTTGGTCGGACTTACGCTTTGTCGATCGTTTGTCCCTTGGTCGGACTTACGCTTTGTCGACTGTTCGTCCCTTGGTCGGACTCACGCTGTGTCGACTGTTCGTCCTTTGGTCGGACTCACACTTTGTCGACTGTTCGTCCCTTGGTCGGACTTACGCTTTGTCGACTGTTCGTCCTTTGGTCGGACTCACACTTTGTCGACTGTTCGTCCCTTGGTCGGACTCACGCTGTATCGACTGTTCATCCCTTGGTCGGACTCACGCTTTGTTGACTGTTTGTCCCTTGGTCGGACTCGCGCTTTGCAGGTTGCCCCTTGGTCGGACTCGCGCTCTTGTGGAGAATTTGCCCCTTGGTCGGGCTCGCGCTCTTGTGGAGAATTCGCCTTTGGTCGGGCTTATGCTATGTGGAGAATTCGCCTTTGGTCGGGCTTGTGCTTTGTGGAGAATTCGCCTTTGGTCGGGCTTGTGCTTTGTGGAGAATTCGCCTTTGGTCGGGCTTGTGCTTTGTGGAGAATTCGCCTTTGGTCGGGCTTGTGCTATGTGGAGAATTCGCCTTTGGTCGGGCTTGTGCTTTGTGGAGAATTTGCCTTTGGTCGGGCTCGTGCTTTATGGAGAATTCGCCTTTGGTTGGGCTTGTGCTTTGTGGAGAATTCGCCTTTGGTCGGGCTTGTGCTTTGTGGAGAATTCGCCTTTGGTCGGGCTTGTGCTATGTGGAGAATTCGCCTTTGGTCGGGCTCGTATTTGGTATAGTGATTGTCTTTCGGTTGGACTTTCACTTTGCAGAGATTGCCCTACGGTTGGGCTTGTTCTGAAGAGATTGCCCTTCGATTGGGCTTTCGTTTGAAGTGATGGCCCTTCGGTTGGGCTTTCATTCTGAAGAGATTGCCCTTCGGTGGGCTTTCGTCTTGAAGTGATTGCCCTTCGGTTGGGCTTACGTTCTGAAGAGATTGCCCTTCTGTTAGGCTTTCATTTTGAAGAGATTGCCTTTCTGTTGGGCTTTCGGTCTGAAGAGATTGCCCTTAGGTTGGGCTTTCATTTGGTATAGTGATTGTCCTTCGGTTGGACTTTCACTTTGCAGTAGATTGCCCTACGGTTGGGCTTGTTCTGAAGAGATTTTTGAAGAGATTGCCCTTCGGTTGGGCTTTCGGTCTGAAGAGATTGCCCTTCGGTTGGGCTTTCATTTGGTATAGTGATTGTCCTTCGGTTGGACTTTCACTTTGCAGTAGATTGCCCTACGATTGGGCTTGTTCCGAAGAGATTGCCCCTCGGTTGGGCTTTCGTCTTGAAGTGATTGCCCTTCGGTTGGGCTTTCATTCTAAAGAGATTGCCCTTCGGTTGGGCTTTCATTTTGAATAGAGAGGTTTGCCCCTTGGTCGGGCTTCGGCTTTGATAGAGAGGTTTGCCCTTTGGTCGGGCTTGTCACTTCATATAGTGATTGTCCTTTGGTCGGACTTTTCACTTTAAAGAGATCGCCCTTTGGTTGGGCTCGTATTTAGTATAGTGATTGTCTTTCGGTTGGACTTTCACTTTGCAGAGATTGCCCTACGGTTGGGCTTGTTCTGAAGAGATTTTTGAAGAGATTGCCCTTTGGTGGGCTTTCGTCTTGAAGTGATTGCCCTTTAGTGGGCTTTTATCTTGAAATGCCCTTCGGTTGGGCTTTCATTCTGAAGAGATTGTTGAAGAGATTGCCCTTCGGTTGGGCTTTTATTCTGAAGAGATTGCCCTTCAGTTGGGCTTTTATTTTGAAGAGATTACCCTTCAGTTGGGCTTTCGGTCTGAAGAGATTGCCCTTCGGTTGGGCTTTCGTTCTGAAGAGATTGCCCTTCGGTTGGGGCTCTCGGTCTGAAGAGATTGTTGAAGAGATCACCCTTCGGTGAGCTTTCGTCTTGAAGTGATTGCCCTTCAGTGGGCTTTTATCTTGAAATGCCCTTCGGTGGGCTTTTGTCTTGAAATGCCCTTCGGTTGGGCTTTCATTCTGAAGAGATTGCCCTTCGATTGGGCTTTCGTTTGAAGTGATGGCCCTTCGGTTGGGCTTTCGTTCTGAAGAGATTGCCCTTCTGTTGGGCTTTCGTTTTGAAGAGATTGCCCTCCGGTTGGGCTTTCATTCTGAAGAGATTGCCCTTCGGTGGGCTTTCGTCTTGAAGTGATGGCCCTTCGGTTGGGCTTTTGTTCTGAAGAGATTGCCCTTCTGTTGGGCTTTCGTTTTGAAGAGATTGCCCTCCGGTTGGGCTTTCATTCTGAAGAGATTGCCCTTCGGTGGGCTTTCGTCTTGAAGTGATTGCCCTTCGGTTGGGCTTTCGTTCTGAAGAGATTGCCCTTCTGTTGGGCTTTCGTTTTGAAGAGATTGCCTTTCTGTTGGGCTTTCGGTCTGAAGAGATTGCCCTTCGGTTGGGCTTTCATTTGGTATAGTGATTGTCCTTCGGTTGGACTTTCAGTTTGCAGTAGATTGCCCTACGATTGGGCTTGTTCTGAAGAGATTTTTGAAGAGATTGCCCTTCGGTTGGGCTTTCGATCTGAAGAGATTGCCCTTCGGTTGGGCTTTCATTTGGTATAGTGATTGTCCTTCGGTTGGACTTTCACTTTGTAGTAGATTGCCCTACGGTTGGGCTTGTTCCGAAGAGATTGCCCCTCGGTTGGGCTTTCATCTTGAAGTGATTGCCCTTCGGTTGGGCTTTCATTCTAAAGAGATTGCCCTTCGGTTGGGCTTGTTCTGAAGAGGTCGCCCTTCGGTTGGGCTTGTTTTGAAGAGATTACCCTTCGGTTGGGCTCGTTTTGAAGAGATTGCCCTTCGGTTGGGCTTGTTTTGAAAAGATCGCCCTTCGGTTGGGCTTGTTTTGAAAATCTGGTTCGGAGGGGTAACATCGCCGGCGATATGGATGCCACGCGGCAGCTTTGACTGGTCAGATAATTTCAAAATTCGAACTAAATGAGGCGATGTCGCCGGCGACATGAGTGATATCGCCGGCGGCATGGATTGATCTTGCGGGCGGTATGGATGCCACGTGGCAGCTTTGACTGGTCAGATAATTTTAAAATTCGAACTAAATGAGGCGATGTCGCCGGCGACATGAGTGATATCGCCGGCGGCATGGATTGATCTTGCGGGCGGTATGGATGCCACGTGGCAGCTTTGACTGGTCAGATAATTTCAAAATTTGACTAAATGAGGCGATGTCGCCGGCGGCATAAGTGATATCGCCGGCGGTATGACTGATATCGCCGGCGGCATGGATAAACAGTTCTAGATAAATCAAAACTCCTCGAATTCCTCGCGGCAGTTTATAAAAGAGGTTTGGAACTCTCTTCTTCCCCATTCTTCACAAACCGCATCCCCCTCTTCTCTCTCCCAAAGCTCTTTGATTTCTAACTTTGTTTTCTCAAATTATGAAGAGGATTAGCCAGGCTTTCAGGGGCAAATCCAAGGCTAGGGAGAGCCTGCCCGATTCTTCCGTCGAGGGGTTGAAAATCCTTTCTATTCCTGCTGCATACGGCCTGAAGGAGACGGCCAAAATGTATGGCTGTGGCATTAACTCTCCTATCACCAATCTGACTCCGGAGAAGGAGAAACACCTCTGTTACATCCAGGTAATTCCACAAAAACCCGAATTGCTTCTTTTCGTATTCGATGTGATTTTGCTTTAGATTTGAAAACATGCCATGATAGGGGTTTAAAGTGTGGAATATATCAGTCATATTGCATGCTTTAGGATCGACTTTTGCCTTTTTGGACTTTGTTCGATTGATTGTGATTTTTGTGATTTTTGGCGCGAAGGGTGCGACTTAGGGAGAAAGCAGGTTCTGCCCGTGCGCAGTGATACCGCTGGCGGCCTGATTGATGTCGCTGGCGACATCAGTATTGTTGCTGGCGGCATCAGTCCTTGTAAAAGGCTTTGAGAGTCTGATGTCGCTCTGTTTTTAAGGTGATGTCGCCGGCGACATCAGCCATACCGCTGGCGTTATGGAATGATGCCGCCGGCGGTATGGGATGATGCCGCCGGCGATATCGCTTTAATTGAGGCGACATCAGCAGCCCTTTTGACAGAAATGCACAGAATTGATTCATTTTGTTTTCTATTTTGCAGCCATACGAACTGACTTACACCGGGGGAATGGGCACCATTGGTGAATTGTGGCACCACATCTCAGAGAACGATCCCGAGCTTGCGCTTGCGATTAACGAGACGGGGTTCGGGGATTTGGCCCGGATCATGCCCATGTTAATGCCTAAGCTTCCTCATTCTTCAGTAACGGCCCTGACTGAAAGGTGGTCCGAGACCACTTATACCTTCCATCTCTCCTTCGGGGAAGTCACAATTACCCCTTCTGATGTGGTAGCCATGACCGGCCTTCCTTGGATGGATGAGGTTATTCATTTTTACGTTTACATGGACAAGTACCATGTTGAGAGGCCCGTGGTGAGGCGGGTAAAGGAGCTGTTCGGTCTGAAGCCCATTTCTGGGCGGCTGTCCTATGGTGAGTTGTACCGTTATTGGACCCGGGTGGATGTGGTGCCCGAGGAGGAGAGGGAGGCATGTGTCCGTTCCTTTGTGATCTCACTACTCACCGTGCTGTTCTTCCTAATCTCGGGGAGTAAGATCAACTACATACTTATTACCGCGGTGGAAGATGTGCCGGGAATTAGGAGGAAGAATTGGCCGAGGGCCATCTTGGCCCAATTGTACCACGGGCTGGATGTGGGAGCCCGGAAGAAGGAGAAAGCCCTTCGCCTTTGCCACCTGCTACTCCAGGTATAGATTTTTGGAAATATTTCCCTTGATAACACGCGTATTTATTTATTGCATGACGTCCTTTGAATTGATCGGTCGTTATCTGTGCAGGCCTGGGCGTTTGAGCATCAGATCCTTCCGCCGATGGAGTTTAAAAAGGTTGTGCCACCGGGCTCTCACTTCCTTGCCCGCTGGTGCGGGGGCATCGGTGGGAAGGCTAAATACCCTACGCTGTATAGGGAGGTCCTAAGAAGCACGCGATTGAGTTCGGTACGCGATTTTTTTTTTTTTTTAATTATTATTTTAGCCTATGGACTTATGTTGGTTGTTTTGATGTAGCTCGTCTTGGACCCGTTCGATGGGGTGGCGAACTTGGCTGAGGTTGCTCGGGTCCGGCGGGAGGTGGATGACCGTCGGTTTGTGATCGAGTGCCCCTATCTCAGCAGTGGTATCTGGGCGAGCGTGTCCGAGGCTAGAGGTCCCTTCCGGTTGCTGCTAGACCGGTGCCTGCCGATCCTCCGAGGGGCTTGTGGTGGCCTCATTTGGTGATTACTGCCGAGGCTGACAAAGCCGATTATATTGAAGGGAACGGCAGAGTGATCCCTAGCGTTCCTGGCCTCTACGAGCGGCTTTTTCAGCGTCTACTCCCCGTGTGTCCTCGCATCCACGGCAACGATACAATTGAGTATCACAACGAACAACGATTAGAGGACGAGAAGAGGCGCCTCAAAGGCATTGTGGATTTTGATGAGGAGGATGATGAAGAGGATGAAGCGCTGGAAGGGGATGTTGCGGTCGACCCTGAGGGGGAGGACGAGGTAGGCGCGGGTGTAGCTGGCGGGAGCGTGCCGATGTCCCAAGGGGAGCAACGTTCTTTCGAGGTATGATTGTGTTTGTGTGTATGATTTTGAAGTCGTTTTAGGGACGTTGTTGACGTGTGACTTTTACGTTCTGCAGGAACCTGCGAGAAAGAGGGGCCGTGATAACTAAAGCGGGACCCGACATTATGGCGTGCCGGAGGGAATAAACTTCGTGGAGGGGAGATTGGTTAATCCGTTGGAAACCACCTTCCTGTTGATGAACTCCCGAGGCGAATTCTCTCATAGGAATGTTGGCTCGAGCCGTCAAGCCCCGATTTTCGTGCCTGAAAACGCTACCTACGTAAGATCTAATAATCATTTTCTTATTGAGCCATAGATGTGGGTGTCTAAGATTTTGCTTTTTGGATGTGCTAGGTGGCGCGAAGTCATGTGGAGGATGGAGTTTGGCTACTTCACCGGTAATGGCGGAAGAAGCGCGTCCCAATTATTTTATTCGTTTTGGGTAATCCTAAGGGGAATGATGTGCTAAGGCTTTGTCTAACGCGGCTTTGGTATAGGGTTGTTGATGTAGAAGGTTCCCGTTTACCTTGATTCCACGTTACTCAACCACTACCTGAATGGGCACGGTCATAGGAGTTTCCGTGTTGGTTAAAACGAGTGATCCACCCACTAAGCATCCTCAATTCCAATAGGGCATGAGTGATACTTTGTGAGCTTCTCAGGTTAAATAGGGTACCTAAAATTACCGAACTATCTACACGCATGAGGACAAGCCGTCTTAAGAAAAGAATGAAGTTTTAATTTGGCCAATGATTTCAATACATCATCAAAATCTTTTAAACTACGAAAGAAGATTCAAGTTTAAAGAAAATTCCCCAGCAGAGTCGCCACTGTGAGCGGACGACGACCCGCGCGGCTGCCGGGTCCGGCCCGTTTTTGGTGTGTCGGGGAGACGAGTGTGATGCGGTTGAAAAGAAAATGATTTTGCATATTGTAATGCTTAAAAGATACGAGATCGAAATCCCGTACTTAGAATAGAGTCGCCACCCGGTTCAGCTCAACCGGGAAATTTTCGGTACGATTTTCCCACCAGGTGGTTGGACCATACCTTAAATAGAGATTCCGAGTTCGGATGATGTTATCTACTTTTCATTAGGCCAAATTAGGATACTTCATTCTTTCTTAATCGGTTTAATCCACCCTATTTATTCGTATTTTTAGTTATTTTGTGGCTTTCGCATTTATTAAGCAATTGAAGCGGTAAATAAAATATTTACAATCGTAAAAGAAGAGTAAGTGCGAAAAGTAGAATTATTACAAGGTTTTCAAGTCCTGTACTTTTTCTACTTAACAAATAAAATACCCGAATGTCCGATATATACCCACCTGCAGATGATAGTTGACACGAATATGGCATATCTTGTTTATAATATCATAAAGCCCGATTGAATGGCTAAAATGAGGTTCGAATGGCGTTTGAGGGGAAATTCCATTTTTGTCCAAATTTCAGATTCGATTGTTGCTTTAATCGGATTACAAATGGATATACCACTTGTTGTGGGGCGGGTCTGTTTTCAGGAGGTTTCGAACCTCCATCGTTACACTATAGGTCCCAGCTTTAGAAAATAAATTAGTTTGGAAATTAACAAAAACAATGCTGCTGTCCAGAAAGCCAAGCCGCCGATGGCATCTGATGCCGCCGACGACATAGTTGATGTCGCTGGCGGCATGGATGATGCCGCCGGCGACATCGATTGTGTCACGGGCGACATCAGCATGCAGATGGGCACAGGGCTTTCTGAGTACCGTAAAGAAAGGGTTCTGCGAGAAAGCGAGGTCTCCGGGGAATGTGATGCTAACGGCGGTACCAACGATGCCTCTCGCGACATGGTTGATACAGCCAGGAACATCACATGTCTCCGGCGACTCCGATTTCTTGCTACAGCAGCGGTTAGCAGTCAAAGTGACCGAAAACTCAAAAATGAATATAAATCAACAAAAATTAGTGCAAAACAATAATAATAATGCCAAAGAGCTATGAGACTCAGGATTTTCACCTCGGGGTAGTGAATCCAACTCTTCGTGAACTGAACAATAACACCTCCGGGGAGGTTGCAACGATAATTTGATTGTTAATTTAAAGGTTTTAGGTTTCCAAATTTTATCCAGTTGATTTAACCCAAAGACCCACTGATTTAAGCTCACAATCAGAGAGTTCGAAGAAGAAAAATCGGGAAAAATGGATTAGAATCCTTTTTCCAGCCTTTTCTAGTTCATATCTCACTAAAATCTATTCTCTCGATTTTAGCCTCCTAGTTGCCCAAATTAAGCTCCTTCCCTCTATATCTTCAGTCCCCCCACTAATTGCAGTTTTAGGTGCCTTTTTATAGGTGGAATGGGTGCTTTTTGGGGCCTTTTTTAATTATTCCGCCGAAAGTGGTCGAAAAGGCTGTCTGGAAGAGGACCTGCTTCGAGTCATGTCGCCGGCGACATGGTAATATCGCCGGCGGTATGAGCTATGTCACCGGCGACATGATGATATCGCCGACGACATGGCTGATACTTTTGGCGGCATCAGCCTTCAGCATGCCTTCAGTTAGTGGGTCAATAAAAGCCAAAAAGGCGGAAAAAGTGGCTTAATAGTGGAAAAAAGGCATCTTTATGACTTTTAACAATATTTAAAGGGGATTTATTATTTGGGTGTAAATTATCGGTTCAAGCTCCTACCGGACGCGTTATCGGCCACGCCGAACTGGATTCTACCAATTATAAAATTCACAAGGAATATTATTTTGGTAATAAAAATTCTAAAGAGAACTTTTATTTTGAGGTATTAAAATCGGGTACACGTCATCATCGTCTCACGAGAGGGACTGCAAAATCCCGTGCTCACACCTTCATTGGGTAAATCCGAGCTCGAGAAAATAATATTGGGGATGACAGGCTGGTTTTAGCCTTAAGTAGTGCATAAACTTATTCTGGTGATGCCAAGGGAGATGTTTCGATTTCCATCAGCTTTTTCACAATAGCGAGCCTATAATCTTGGGAGCCGAGGAGAAGGTCCCAAATGCTCATCTTGGTAGTGATGGCCTTTAACTATTCCATAATCGGACTTTCTATCTGTTCCAAGGACTTAATAAAAGTAGGAGGTATAGGAGGCTCAATTCTTGGCATAGCATGGACTACTAATATAGTGATTTTCCCTCTTCTGGTGATAGAACTGACAACCTGGGTAGGTGAGTTTGTTGTTTCGAAGACTTCAAACTCGTCAAAATCTTTGTCAAGTGGTATTTCCCCCAAGTCAATCGGCTTATTCATGGAATATGACGCTTTAGTGGTAAATGGTCACTGCATAAAGGGAGCCTTTTCAGGCTATCTTTCTGGAACAATAGGGTTTTCTTGCAGGATATGGCATAGAATGGGATTGGAGTCTTGCCCAATCACGTAAATGGATGAGGAAGCTTCATCAGCTGGATCCTGACCATTATCGTATGCGGTCAATTCTTCTGGATCATTAGAGTACTTATTCGTATACCAAGGATATTCTTTGGCGGATTTCATCGATGTCAAGTAGACTGCATTAGTTGCTTTCCATTCCTAATATAATAGCGGGTTCCCATGTTTATCCAGTTCAGGAGTTGTACCCTCTGGTAGGTCCATCCATATGAAGTAATCGATGAATTGTCTAGCCAACGTATTCCACAATGACTTTTGTTAGAATGTTAACCCCTCATACCAGAGGTTTGGTTTTTCTCGTAGGGTCAGGTAGAATCTCTCGGGTCAATGGGTGTAGTGAATGTACCCATCATTCATCATCTACATGAATTCATGGATGTCAGGGCATGGCCTTGTGTTTCCATTGTAGAATATGGAATAAACTTCCATAAAGTCTGTACTTCGGATCTGATAACTGGCTTGAGCTAATTCGTTTTTTACACAGATCCTCTCCATGATGTACTCCTAAGAAGGTTCTTACCTCTCGTCTTGAATCATATTAATGAAGTGCTCACTTCCTGAGTTAAAGTCTGTAAAGTCTCTTGAATCATCACTTGCCATAAACCATAAGGCGCCCGAGGAGTCGTGTTTTAAAGATGAGGCATAGCTCTCAGTACCATCATAGTCGACCATCATTCCATTAAGGAAAGGAGCCTTATACTTGAAATCCCCTAGTAAGTGGTTTAGCTCGTCATCTGAAAAGATCTCAGGTTTGTACCCCAGATTATCCACAACGCTTTCATCTCTATGATCCGACTTGTCGGAGTCCTCAAATTCTTCTACTTCTTCCTATGAATCATCAAAAGGTTGTGGTTCAAAGACCTAATTTGGTACGTGTTGAATTGGCACATCATTATCAAAATCTTCCTCCTGATCTTCCTTAGGGCCTTCCCTAAGAACTTCCTCGGGATCTTCCTCAGGGTCTTCCTCAGGATCTTCCTCAGGATCTTCCTTAGGATCTTCCTCAGAATCTTCCTCGAGATCTTCCTTTATTGCATTCCCTAATGCATTTACTCCAGCCTCAACTCCTGCGATGGCCGTGCGAAGCTCAGAGATCATGCCTCGCATACTGGCGAATGTCTCTTCTACACGGGCACCATATGCTGTAATGTTCACATAGACCCCTTCAAACGGGTTGCGCAACTCAATGTTCACTTGGTTTCTGCAGTTCATTTCTGATGCTACATTTGCAGAGAGTTCGATGAATGGTCTCATGGTTCCTTATTCAGGTTAATGCCAAGATAACTTTGCTGGTCCTGTGATCACTCCAGGCTTGTTTAGGATCATACAGCTCTTGATTTCCTAAGTGTACCATCCCAGAAGAGCTCCTAAATTCAAATAGATTGATCCCAACATAGTTGGGACTCATGTAATTAAGGGGAGTATACATGGGGGGTATGGAGGAGCAAAGTCCTGCTAACCAGCATTGTATCGATCTACTTGAGGTACCAACCACCAACAAAGCATATCCAGGTATGGTTGAGAAGCCATAAAGTAGTGGAGGAAAGATCTCTCCATAAAGTACCAGTTCCAACATTCTTCGAGCAGTATTGTGTTATACCAGTCCATGGCTGGACCTTCCAAGAAATGGGGGGATTGAGTTGCAAATCCCATCATAGCAATCTCTCATTCATGCATGAATCAGATGAATTCTTCTACATGCTCATTCGGATCAGAATCCCCTCAAAACATAAGGTGCAGTGGCACTCGATACTGATCTAGCCCTTCTCTCCTCATTCTCAAGACATATTGATCAATCACGTAGATGATGTCTATGTTGTCGGAAATCATATTATCTCCCTATCCTGGGTCATGTCGAAAGTTATCCATCACATCAATACCAAACTCGTTAGCCTCCACCTGAATATTGATGGCATTTATCGTGGCCTCAAAGTTTGGCAGGGGATTAGTCTATATGCTCAGTTTCTTCTCAGGCTCTTTCATCCTCCCGTCGGCTATCATCTGCTATAGATCTTTTAGCAGCAGGGTGCATTCATTAGTGTGATGCCCTTTGGTCACATGATAGGCACAAAAGTTATCTCTGTCTGCCGCAGCAGGTGGAACGAATGGTTTGATGCTCTAAAGCTGGTCAAACTTCATTAGCTTGGTAAATATCTATAGCAGTGACTCTACCTATGGGGAGATAGATTAATGAGTCTACATCTGAGTGGCTGCTATAACTTTAGATGGAGCTTCTGAGGACTCAGAGTTGACTTGTTTGGAAGACCCACCCTTTTCTCAATATTTAGGTTTATTGTAAGAGTGATGTTCCTGTTTCTTTGTTCGGTCTTCCTCCTTATGCTTTTCTAGTCTTTTGGCATAGTCTATCGCATCATTAAAGGTATCAAACCTTTTCATCTTCATGTCATCTTGGTACCTCTGGCTGGATCCTTCGACAAGCTTTACTATCAAAGCTACTTAGTCAGGTGCCCCAGGCACAAGTACGCAGACATCCATCCATGTCAGGTAGTATTCTTCAGAGGATTCATTTAGGCGTTGCTTAACCCTTTTAAGATCTTATAGAGTAGTTTTGATCTTCAAATTGAAAGCATAGTTCTCCAGAAATGCATATCACAGCTTCTTCCATTCAGATTTTACATCTATTGGCATCCTCATGTACCATTTAGAAGTCGGTCCACGCAGAGTAGCTTGAAATAGGTTGACTATATGGACCTTAGGGATATTCATACTAGTCATGATTTATCCAGTGCCAATATATGGGGCTATGTAAGGCATCACAAAGTTAGCAGGGAGGGCTATCGATTCCTTTGGTAAGAATCAGTCAATGTCTACATATTGCTCGATGGAGGGAGCAACAGTCTTATCTTTTATCGGGGATAACTTCTCCATGTCTACCATCTTTGCCTTCAATGCCGCTATTTTTGCCTCTTATTATTGAGCTTTCTGAGCATTAGAAGAGCTCAACTTTTCCGAAACATCATGGAATTCCGGAGGATCCAGAATCCTTCTGAGGGACTATCCAACTGCATCATCGTCTGCCATTGCGATTTCAGTTTCTGGATCAGGGAAAAATCCAGCTAGAGATTTGACTAGCGGTGGGGGTATAACTTTTGGGCTACCCATGATATGTCTTAGCCTCCTTCTCTCTCTCTTCCAACTTGAGAATGCAAGAGATCAAGTGTTAGTAAGTGTACCAGGCATGGCTCTGAGCCTTACTTACCTTGTTTGTTGGAATGAATGAGTGAATGAATAAAGGAATGAATGGATGAATGGATATGTCTAAATTGTAGGGGGTTGGGCGTATACCAACTGTTCGTGGAATAATCGGTAAGGGCAGCCTGTGATATTCAAGGAACATCATAGACATGTAGCTCAAAGATCAGGGTTGGGAACCGAATCTAGTTTGACTTGATGGTTGGGGGTGAGTTGATTCATTGGTCACTCGTGGGTTGACTCTATGGTCTAAGGTGAGCTACCTCGCTGGTCACTCGCTCTATGGTCCAAGGTGAGCTGACTTGCCGGTCACTCGGGGGTTGACTCTATGGTCCAAGGTGAGCTGACTCGCTGGTCACTCAGGGATTGACTCTATGGTCCAAGGTGAGCTGACTCATAGGTGACTCAGGGGTTGACTCTATGGTCCAAGGTGAGTTGACTCGCTGGTCACTCGGGGATTGACTCTATGGTCTAAGGTGAGCTAACTCACTTGTCACTCGGGAATTGACTCTATGGTCCAAGGTGAGCTGACTCGCTGGTCACTCGGGGGATTGACTCTATGGCCTAAGGTGGGCTGACTCGCTAGTCACTCATGGGTTGACTCTATGGTCCAAGGTGAGTTGATTCGCTAGTCACTCGGGGATTGACTCCACGGTCGAGGGTGAGTTAACTCGCTGGTCACTCGGGGGGCTGACTCTATGGTTGAGGGTGAGTTGACTTGCTGGTCACTCAGGGGGCTGACTCTATGTTTGAGGGTGAGTTGACTCGCTGGTCACTCGGGGGTTGACTCTATGGTCGAAGGTGAGCCGACTCGCTGGTCACTTAGGGATTGACTCTATAGTCCAAGGTGTTGAGCCTAGGTGGGCTTATTGGTCTCGATTAATTTAGCTCATGGGCTGAGCCTAAATGGACTCATCAGTCTAGATTTGTTTCGGCTCATGGGTTGAGCCTAGGTGGACTCACTGGTCTTGGTTACCTTAGGTTTCCATGGCTAAGGAAATAAAATGAGATGCCACACATAAATGCTATGGCTACATAAAGATGTGGTTAGTTTACACGCAACCGTGATGCTTATGATGTCCGTTTTCACTTTATTTATATTTTAATAAACCTACACATGTAGCAAACGGTTAGATCGTGCCTACCGCCCTTTTAACTCCATTCGATTACTTCACTTTAAAGCCAACAGGGGACTTAGCGAAGTATGCTTGCATGCACTCAAGGTTTTTGGGTAAACCTATGGGGAAGTGTCTACGGTTCATCTATATATGGGTTTCGGTCTCAGGATTGGGTGCGATTGGGTACCCTGCGCCTTTATGTACCGAGTCCCTAAGGCCCTAATTGAACCAAAGGAAACTTTTCCACATATAATATACTCGGGTAGTCTTGCCTTTAAGCGAGCAAGGCCCTCATACGTTATGCAAAGGGTGTGATTGGATCCATACCCCTCAAGCCCTAAGCAAACTTGAAGATACTTCACCAAAAGACACCTAAATTGGTTTAGAGGTAAAGAATGGAGATGCTACACAATCCTAAAATTGTGTGATGTCAAAATTACCACATATTCCGTAATTCCAAAATTTAATTTGAACAAGATTTTAATTATTATGTCAAGAAAATAATTTTTTTATAAAAAATCTTCAATCCCCAGCGGAGTTGCCACTGTGAGCGGGCGAAATATTACGGGAGCACGCAGGGTGCGGTGCTCGGGGCGCATTTGATTCGGTTTGAGAAAATCCGATTTGCTTAAATGCGGTGCCTCTTTCATAATAAAATGCTTGATTTTATTAAAGAAAAAATCATTTTATTATTTTTCACGTAAACTTGTTGAGTGTGAAAAAAGTGGCTTTTGATAAGCCAAAAATGTGATTATATTGAGAAATATATTTACACATTTTAATAGGAGAGATTTTTAAAATAAAACATTTTTACTTTACTTAAAAATAGAAATAGAGTCGCCACCCGATTTAGTTCCACTGGGAATTATGGTTTACTGGTCCAAAATGGGATTTTTGTACCAAAAAGAAAGTGAGATTCTGAGTTCGGACATAATAGTTACTCATATTGTTCAAATTGTTTGGATTAATTTTGGAACTTTGGAATTTGTGATAATTTCTGCATTACAACGGCTTTATTTAAGAAATAAATTCAAGATATAAAACATGCATTATAACAGCATAATAAATAGATATTTTCTACCAAAAATTCCGTAGAGTAACAGTAGCATTTGGGTTTTGGCCCGAAAACTCGGATAGAGTTTCCTCATAATCTGGATGTTTGTCCGTACCTGTGAGCTTATTTACACATATTATAGTCTAAGTGGCACCAATGACTCTCTTAACCAAAAAAATAGAATGCAATATGTGATAATAAAAATAATAAAAATGAATTTTAAAGTTGGGCTTAGAGCCAATTACCCTCAGTTTACCTTTTTCGTTTGTTCAGGATGACTTGAGAGCCGGTGTAGGACCGAAGCTATTAGAGATGGTGGTTCGGTTGGAAGATAGGTTTAACCCAAGTTATGACTATAATCTTGGGTTATTCCTAAAGAAAATGCTGGGTTTTTGAGAAATTGAGTCATTTTTAGATTGAAGATCACCGTGAGATTTTGATCTAAAAAGACAGGAAAATGAATTTATACCAAATATCGGTGATAAAGCTCAAATTTGGGGGTGTTTTGACGAAGTTTCTGGACTTTTGGGACTCCCGAAACAAAAGGGGACGAATGAACTTTTTTGATTTCCACCGTCTGCTGAAAATGAGAGGGAGAGCCCTTTTTTATAGAAGGGAGGTAATTAGCCGGCGGGCTTCTTACCTATCTAACAAGATTTTACTTTTTCGTAAATCCTTACCAGATCTCGGTAAGATGTGATGTTTTTACTGTGGATAGGTAGTTAGCCGGCGGGCTGATTACCTATGTTTGAACAAATTTTGTCTTTTTGATTTTTCAGTAGAAAATGCTAAATCGAAGCTTCCCTAGAATGTGGAATTTTGAATTTCGGATTTTGGATGACAATTCAGTCCTTTTTTGGCTCTTTTGTCTGGTCGCCGAACGAAATAGGCATTATTCCTCCTTGGGCCGAAACAGACCTGTGCTAACACTTAGTCAGCGACTAAGTACACAGCTCAGCCTAAAATAACTCAGAGTTAAAACTAAATAGCTAGGTCAACGGAGACTTGAAATTCTACCATCGAATTGAATAACTCACATATAACCATAGACTATTTATTTTAACATCACTATTGCTCTAATTAACTCAAACTTAACTTAATTAATACGAGCAAAACTTAAGCACTGCTGAATCATCCACTGAGTCAGTCTATCCTTGTGCTGGGTTCAGTAGATATATCCATGTGTCAACTTAAGGCACCACCTTCAGTCTTAGGAGATTAACTGCTTGGACCCATTCCAAGAAAGTATGACCATATGCTAGTCTTACTGCTTCATCAATATCCTTTCTTGATGAAACTATGACTAGGGATAATTTAAACATAATCATAATTGCGCAGGAAGCAAATCTCACTAAACATAGTCCCACTATGATCTCACTTCATGCTATGATATGTTAAGGACTTTTGTACACAGATATCAATGACTGTATTTTAATCGATCATAATATATATGAACACATCAATATAAACAAAAGATAAATTCCTTTATTAATTAAACAAATTGTTCGTACCAATACATAGTTAAGATATATCGCCCTAATTTCCTTAAGGGCACACATCATATCTAATAGTACTCACTGTCCTCCTTTGTCTTGGGGCAACCATCCTTACTAAGATATATACAATGGCATATAGGCAAAGGACCATTCTTTGCCTAATCCATCTCAAATCTTCTAAGGACTTTATCTATGTGCTTAGCCTGACTAAGTCCGAGTAGCTGCTTCTCTCTATCTCTATAGTAGCAGATTCCAAGAATTATCTCAGCTTCTCCGAAATCTTTCATTGCGAAGCACTTATTCAACCACTGCTTTATGGCATGCAATGTTGAATGTCGCTTCTAATGATTAAGATGTCATCAACATATAGCACCAGAAATGTCACAATGCTCCTACTAACTTTCTTGTACACACAGGGCTCATCAATGTTTTGAATGAAACCGAATTCTTTCACGTCTTCATCAAACCTATCATTCCAAGACCTAGATCCTTGCTTCAATCCATAGATTGATCTTTGAAGCTTGCATACTTGGTCACGAAACTTTGAATCGACAAAACCCTCGGGTTGTGTCATATACACATCCTCAAGGAGCTCTCCATTCAGAAAAGCAGTTTTGACTTCCATTTGCCATATCTCATAATCATATCATACAGCTATGGCAAGAAGAATCCTAATGGATTTGAGCATCACCATTGGTGGAAAGGTTTCATCACGGTCAATTCCTTGACTTGCTTGAATCCTCTTGCAACCAGTCTGCCCTTGAAGGTATTGTCAACTTTTAACTTAAAGCACCACTTGCAGTCTATTACCTTGGCACCCTCAGGTGGATCCACCAGTTTCCAAACCCTGTTATCATACATTGACTGAATCTCAACTTCTATGGCCTTTCACCATTATTCTGAGTGTGTGCCTTCAATAGATTCCTGATATGTTCTAGGTTCTTCATGGTCTGGGACCATGAAGTTTGCGTCATTAGTTACGAGTAATTTTAATTTTTCTGGCCGACGATGAACCCCATCAGACCTTCTAAGTTGTTGAGTAGCCGTTTCAACTCCCTCAACTCGTTGAGTTACTGGTTTGCCTTCCACAGCAACTTCAGTTTCAACTGAAGAAACTTGTGAATCATGAACTTCACTAAGTCCAATATTACTTCCTTCGATTCCTTTATCAACAAGTTGCTTTTCAAAAAAAAATGTTGTTCTAGCCGTGAAAACTTTGTTTTCTACTAGGTTGAAGAAGTAAGAACCCTTTGTTTCTTTAGGGTGACCCACAAATTGGCATTTCATATACTTGGACTCTAGTTTATCACTTGCCAATTTCTTGACATATGCATCATAGCTCCAAATCTTTATGTATGACAACTTGGGCTTATTGCCCGTCCATATTTCATATACTGTCCTTACAACTGCCTTTCTACGAGTTATGTTTATTAAGTGAGAAGCTGTCTCTTAGGCGTATCCTTAGAAGGATGCATGAAGCAATGCTAGACTCATAATTGAACGAACCATGTGAAGTAAATTTTGATTCCTCCTTTCAGACATGCCATTCCATTGGGGTGTTCTAGGAAGAGTGAGTTGTGAGACAATACCACACTCCTTAAAAAATGAATCAAATTCTTGGCTCAAATACCCACCTCCTTGGTCTGAGCGAAGTGCTTTAATTTTCTTACCAAGCTGGTTTTTCTACTTCATTTTTATAGTCTCTAAACTTTTGAAAAGTTTCAAACTTGTGTTTCATCAAGTATACATACCCAAATCTAGTGAAATCATCAGGGAAAGTCATGAAGTATTGATAACCAGATCTAGCGGCTGTACTCATTGGACCACATACAACATAGTGTATTAGTGCCAATAGCTCACAAGCCCTTTCATTCATCTTATTGAAAGGCGCTTTTATCATCTTCCCATATAAGCAAGGTTCGCATACGCCATATGACTCTAAGTCAATGAAACCTATCACTCCACTGGTGTGAAGCCCAGCTATGCACTTTTCACTTGTGTGACCAAGTCTACAATACCAGATATAAGTAGGATTAGAACTATGTTGTTTAACCCGTTTAGTATTTATATTATAGATTGGATGTTCACATTTTAGATCAAGGATATATAAGCCATTTTCAAGAAATGAATTTCCGTATAACATATTGCCACGATTGATAATAATACTACCGTGTCCAATATTCAAATGAAAACCAGAAATATCCAGACAATAAACTGAAATAATATTCTTGCGCATGGCAATTACATAAAAGAAATCTTTCAACTCTAAAACTAATCCACTAGGCAAATCTAAGGGATAATCTATGAATTCCATGGCCTTCACACTAGCACCATTGCCAACTCGGAGGTCCACTTCACCATCTGCTAGCAATCTCCTATTTCTTAGTCCCTGCACATTTGAACAAATGTGAGTACCACATCTTGTGTCAACGTCCCAAGATGTCGAAACAGCTAGATTAATCTCATCAATATAAATACCTGAAGAAGACACATCATTGCTCTTCTTCACTCGCTCCTTAAGCTTATGACATGACCTTTCTAGTGTCCCTTCTCATGACACTTATGGCATTCATCATCAGCACTAGGGCGGTTGCCTTTTGGCCCATCTTTCTTCTTTGCCCAAGGTTTAGCTTTTGCAGCTTTCCCCTTATCCTTAGACTTAGCCTTATCCTTAATAGTGCTCCCACCATCTTTGTTCACCAGCAGCGCCTCTGGAGTCTTCCTGACAAGACTTTGCTCGGATACCTTGAGCATGCCATGCAACTCATCAATAGACTTATCATGACCCTGCATGCTATAGTTTATTATAAATTGATTGAAAGTATCAGGAGGAGATCCGAGGAGAGTATTAATAGCCAAGTCCCTAGGGATCAGTGCCCTAAGTCTAGATAACGTCTCTGCATGCCCCTTCAACTTTAGCACATGAGTGCTGATAGAAGTTCTCGGCACCATGGTCGTCCTATTGAAAGCCTTGGTGATCAAATAACGCTTATGAAGAGCCTGTTCCTGAAACATCTTCTTTAGACTGTCCATGATCTCATAAGACTTAGATTCCATGCACTTCTTCTGAAGGTCAGGAGCCATAGTTGCCAATATAATGCATGAAACCTTATGATTGTCCTTTACATGCTGCTTATACAGAGCAAACATCTCAGGAGTAACTGTGCATCCAGTCGGACGTGCAACTAGTAAAGGTGCATTCAGAACATACTTCTTATTCTCCATTCTTAGAACTATCGGTAAGTTCCTAGACTAATCAAGGAAATTGGTTCCTGAAGCGATTCCTTATCCAAGAGTGATTGATCGAATGGTTGTTACTTATGGTCATTTTTGTTTTTAGTACCTGCAGAAGATTCCACATTAAAAGTTTGCAAAGTTTACAATAAATTTCTTTTATACAAATTAAAATTAGTTAATCCAAAAATCAATTTCAAAGGTGGTTTGAGATTTAGCTTCATTCCAAGATCCCTGAACCTCCAACAATGAGCTGGGCTGACCCCGTATAAATACCCATTATTGAATGCTTGGTAAGACAACCTATCCAATCCTTTTATCAAAAGGACTCTTGGTTGATGGACTTATTAGCACTTTATCCACCCAT
This sequence comes from Euphorbia pulcherrima, assembly GCA_947683365.1. Lineage (NCBI taxonomy): Eukaryota > Viridiplantae > Streptophyta > Magnoliopsida > Malpighiales > Euphorbiaceae > Euphorbia > Euphorbia pulcherrima. The sequence goes on from CANTUS010000004.1 coordinate 35,450,244, forward strand.
AATCTTGGGCCTAGTTGAGATAGATCAAAAATCCGTTAAGTCAAACCGCCATTCCACATGTTAGCTATACAAAGTATCCTAACCCTCCGCGGCCCACCGTGAGACATAATGTGCCCAGCTGAGCAAGTTGCACACTATGATCCGGTGTATGGATGAGGTATGAATCCAGAAACCACTTTAAACGACTCAATATTTTCTGGATTTATATATTTGGTTGCAATGTAACAAATTTAGGTGGTGAATTTATCAAGACAAAAACCCTTTACAAAAACATAATTATTAAAGTCATATAACTTACACTTGCTATATCTTAGCCAAATATTTGGTGAAACCATCAACTTAGCCAATTGTGATCTCAAGCCTATTAAGGCCCATACAGCTTTTAGCCGTATTGCAAAATTATCAAATTCTCTCCCACTCAAATTTTGGGGACCACAATTCCTAACCTCAATGTACCCTTTTGTATTGGTACCACAATCAAAATGAGTGAATTCCTCACTTAATCAAATTGCATGCAAATCATGTTTTACCCTAAAGCCTACAAATTTAAAACTTGTAAAAAGTATATCAAAACCTTTCAAAGAAATTTCCCATAGGCTAATCCAATCAAATTGTATCAAAATTTAGCCTTGGATTCCACATCAAGGAAAAATTCCTATGAGTTCCAACCATCAAATTTATCAAAATTTTCAACCTCAGAACTCATGCCATTGGACCAGTAAAATACCCAAACCAATTTTAATAAACAATCAAATCCACCATTTTAAACAAAAACAGATTTCAACAAAACGAAAAGCTAAACACGTAGAATTTTGAAAAACTGCCAACTTAAAAAAATGGATTTTTTTCGATTCTTGAATTTTATCTAGTAGGTAAAATTGTCGGGTCCGCACATACTGTCGCTACCCGCGACAGCAGCCTTCACGAGGAAACTGCTGTCGCCGCAGCGGCAATCACTATTGCCGGCTGTAGCAGCTCCCGAGAGGGAACTGCTGCTGCCGCAGTAGTGGGCAGTGCTACGCGATGCCTTATGTGGCTACTACTACACACAGGAGAAGCCCCTGCGGGGGGAGACGCTGCTGCCGTAGCAACGGGCAGCGTTGTCCGACGGAAACTGAAATTCAATTTTAAGTTTAAAATCATAAGGGGAAAAATAACAAAACCTATGTTTTAATAGAATTCCAATGTAAAGACTTAAAAGAAACCTCGCTAATGATACCACTGAAGGGATTTGGTCCTCGAAAATCACTCCTTAAGAAAGGCGAAATTGATTGATTATCTCAAACCCACAAGGATTTTTATTCGAAAACAATACAATAGGAATAAAAATGGTGATCAAAAGCTATTAAATCTTACTTGATCAAACAAGATGTAGGCGACAAAAGACTTTTAGTATGTAAGCCCTCCAATCTCACGTGTATGAACCCCTCTTGACTAGGACCGGTGTTAGCCGAATTGATGACTAGAAGAACAACTCAAGAACACTCGATTTTGTGGTGATGGCCGAATTTCACCTTGGTAGGCGTGTAGTATATGGTTTACTGTCTAATTAACATCTATTTATAGTCTCCCTTTAGGTTAGAGTTTAGACTAGGTTTCTTATTTAATTATAAATTGACCTCTTTAATTATTATTATTTATGAATTTACCCCCAAGCTAAATTCCTTAAACCAATAATTCATCAACTTTATAATTATTTCAAAAATCCCTCATGTTAATTAAACTTAATTTTTTTAATTTAATTTAATGAATAATATAACTAATTTTATACTATACCATTAAATACAAATTAATTCGTTCCTTATTCCTTATTCTTGAGTTGTAATGATTCCTTAATCAAATTGATTTAACATATCAATTTATTAATAATCAATTTCCTTCATCAATACTTGTAACATTGTAATTACAAGAAAAATCCCGAATAAGTGATTCTAAGTACACGATTCTTTGAGTCTGCCCAATTATTGGCAATGAGGTCACGCCCATAAATTGTAAGCGGATCCTAGAAAACCATTACAACCCCCAATTGGGACAAAATACAGTTATCAATTTATTAATACTGAACCCAGTAGTTATCTCACAATTTCCTTTGCCAGTTAGAATCAATATAATGAACAATGGACATGGCCATGTCACCTATTATTACCTTCATTATATTTCTTGATCTAGAATAAAATGATTCTTTCAAATAAGCTGCCTACTTATTCGGACATGTCAATAATCCCTTTTATTCATCAAGTGGCTAGTGACTCATTTCATCTTATTAAGCTGAATGACAATTCTATCACTTCAACCTTACTACCAATGTGTTCATGAATAACCCGAGCATACCCATATTTGGAATCCACGTTTAAGGACCTATTAGGTGAATACCAAAGATTACCCAATTCCAAATTAATAGCAACTTGAAATCAAGTCTAAGGACATTTGAGACCTACCTAGAAAAACGCTCGTGACTTGATAGCCTGTGACCTTTTACTAATCGGATCGATCCAGCCCATGTTCTCAACATAAGCCTATGTTTATAGCTTCTTTCTCAAACAAACTAACCAACATACAAGTCTACCGTTTTATTAATTCCTATGATTAAAACAGACTTTGGACATTTATGATTTAATCAATGGATACTCTTAACAAAATATAGCACAAGATATATAATAGAAAAGACTAATGCCTTTAATAATGTAATACAAAACATGAATACTCAATTACATCTTAATAACCCATGTCTAGAACTAGGGAACACCTAACAACATGAACCACACATACAATTACCGATACAAGAAAATTAAAATGCACAACAACTAATTTTAAAACTAAAATGCACAATTTCAATCAAAATATCAGAGATATAAGGACATGAAATGGAAAGCATTTAAACTAGAATTCTTGCAGCTCTAACTTATAACAATCATAAAACAAACATAGAGAGGAGTTTAAAGCTTAGAAGAAGATAAGGAAGTCGATTAGGGGAGTTTGAATCTGATTTGCTACCATCGACGACCAATCACGGAGGTAGAGACGTTAAGAAAGTGGGGGAGCAGGTATAGATATCACAACATGTTAAAAATTATTTTGGTGAGTGATCAGAATACCTAATAGGCTAATATATACCTAATTCTTAAAAGACCAAAACGACATCGTTTTAATTATTAAAATTAAAAATGAAAACGATGTCGTTTCGGCAGAATTAGGGATTTAAAAGTATGAAAGAAACAAATCATATTAATAGCAGCTTGTTCGACTTTTGCAGGGGTGGCAGCTACTGATGCATCTATGGATGTAGCAGGTGAGTATCCATAGGTGGTAAACGATCTCTGAGGAAGATGGTGGCCGACCAACCACCGCTGCTACCCCCTAGCTCCACCCTTAAGTTTCATCATCTTTGGAAGAAATTACCAATGCAATACACTCATTCCATCAATCGGTACCATCTAGTTTAGAGCACATATAGATGTCAATCCTCGATAGATTCATTAGTCATGCATGCCCCATCAAGTTTCTCTTAATATATGTTGCTCATTGTTGATGTCTTAACTAAAGACTATTTTTAATTAATACATACTCTTATTAGATGTTTTCAAAGAAATGTTATTTCAACAATCTAAGAGTGATGAATCTTATCTTAACTACTCAACTCACCGACGAATAGTCACCACTATACCCGTAATCACCTTTCTGAAATCATTCAAAAGAATTATGAAGGAATGACTTACAGCATATCAACGTCCGAGAAAGATTACTAGTATCTCAAGTCTAAGGATACTTGCATAACTATTGTGATCAGATAGACACTAACACATAATATGGTTTCAAGTGTTTATCTCATGACAGATTTCCAAGGTACTTTAAATTGAGTACATCCATGTGTTCACTGAAGATTAGTGTGCCAACACATACTAATCTTTCTACTTCATCAATGTCAAATTTGATGAAATTATGATTAGAGATATTTATATATAACCATAATTTCACAAATAATCATAGTCTCATTTTTTTCCATGTTATGATTTATATCATGGGCTTTGTGAATCAAATTATGACATAATATACTACATATATGAGATATAACATTGTGAAAACAAATAATGCATTTTTATTTAAATAATTTTTGTTTATTTACCATACAGATTAAGCTATATCACTCTAATTGCTTATACGCATACACCTTATTCAATAGTGATAATACTACAATTGCTTTGTAAAAGAAAAGGATAGTAAGTTTTCTTTTTTTTAATAAGGGTGGAGGCCAACTAGAAAAATAGAGTCAGTCAAAAGAGAGGGAGGGGGCAGAGCACATAAAGGAAAGATTAGGTGGAGAAACGGCTAAGGAGGTTTTGATGCTGACATAACCAAAAGGTTTAAGGGATCATACCACACATTCCATCGTTTTACTCAACACAAACCTAAAAACCTTTGTACTCCCTCATAATACAAAACCCTTCTTCTGAACTAACCCTACAAAAACTAGTTGGGCTCAAATTAAATAAATGAACAAAGATTACAAAGTTTTGAAAGCATCAAGCTACAAACCAAAAATTTGGCCAACAAGCGAAATCATTTGCAATAAAAGAATTAATAAAGTCCGGTTGAGAGTGCCACCATACATCCCTATGCAAAACACTATGCCTAGCCAAAGCATCAACTGCCTTGTTTCCCTCCCTGTAAATATGCGTAACCAGCCATAGTAGATAATTGTTGCAAACACTTACCCATTTGATCCGTAAAGACCATGTCACCTTTGTGCTCTTGCTCCGAAAGGTTTGAACAACATACGTTGAATCGCTCTCAATCTAAGTTGCCTCCAATCAAAATAATATGCTTTATCAACAGTGAAAATAGCTGCTGCTAACTCAGCCTCAAACGCATAACCCGACTCCAAGCAACATGTAAAAGCTCCATGCAGAAAACCGCTGAAGTTTTGGAAGAGTCCACCAACCGTACTCGGATCTCCTATAGCTAAACCATCGATGTTGACCTTCATATACCTTGGCAGTGGAGGCCGCCAATGCACCTCAATTGTTTTCTCCGCACACAATAGTAATATTTGGAACCCCAACTGCTTTAGAATATAAGATTACTAATGTGCCTCGTGCTACCAACCCTAAAGAACTTCACTTCCTTCATTGACATCCACAACAACCTTGAGCAATTTCCAATGATGGGGTTTTCATCCTTAAAACGAGCTAAGTTAATAACTTCCACCAATAGCAGATAACACTGCTAAAAATGAAAAATTAGAAATATTAGTCAAGTAGTTAGTATGCTGAACTGGAAAGTAACAAAATTAGTTACAACTATCTTCTCAATTACTAGCTACTCATTACTTGTATATAAAACGTTGTACTATAACTGTGAATTAATTGAATCAATCATTTTTCTTCAGGCAATTAGGGGCTTTTTCCCGATTGCGTTTTTCTTCGCAATTGTTCTTCTTCTCATCTTGTTCTTCATTAGATTCTCTACTTCTTTCATGGTATCAGATGGTTTGACACAGGCAACCTGTTAATCAATTTGAGGTTTTGCATAATATTCCTGGAGGTGAAGGTCAAGAAACAATGAACAATCAATCGATGGCTGGTGGAAACAATAATGAAAACACCAATATGATTCTTGTTACAGAATTATTCACAGGTGAGAACTACTTACCATGGAGTAAATCAATTCAACGAGCTCTTGTGGCAAAGGAGAAAGCAGATTTCATTCTTAGGGACGATCTTGCTCCGAAAATAGATTCAGCTGCATATCAGATATGGTACAAGACTGATTGCCTTTCCACATCTTAGATCCTGAATTCTATGTCAAAAGCATTTGCAGAAGCATTTCTCTACGCATCTAGCATAAGAGACCTCTGGAAAGAAATTGAAGAGCGATTCGGTCGAACTAATGGACCAAGACTATTTCAGCTAAAAGGGAAATCAACCTAATGCAACAAGGTAACGCTTCTATCATGGTGTATTTCACTAAACTAAAGAAATTGTGGGATGAATTGGATCTAATTAGGGTTTATCCAGCCTGCCAATGTGGAGCCACAAGAAATTGCATCTGTAATGTGGTCACCAAGACATAGGCGTTAAATGAAGAGGATAAACTAATCCAATTCTTGATGGGATTACATGAGGGATACGAAGCTGTAAAATCCCAGATTCTTCTAATGGACCCTTTTCCCTCTCTACACAAAGTATATGCAATGCTCCAAAGAATTGAAAAACAAAAAGAACTGTTTGTAGATCAGACTATTAAAATGGCTCATTTCTCTGCTAAACCACATGCTATAGTCAGCAACTATAAAAGCAAAAAGAAAGGGGATTTCAAATGTACCCACTGTGACACCAATAAGCATACCACAGATTCTTGTTGGAAAATCCATGGTTATCCGAACTGGCATCCAAAGTCTAAAAGAAAAGGAAAAAAGTATCCTCAAGCACACAATGTTATGGGTTAAGCACATCAAACCTTTTCAGATGATGACTTAATGCCAAATCAGCCTGACATGGAAACTATGTTACATGAACTTTACATGATGGTAAAAGGAAAACAAACAGTGGATAACCCTCTCTCAAATGGCCCTTTCAACAACAAATCAAAAACTGCTGATTTCACAGCTTTTGCGGGATATTCAGGTACATCCTCTGCCATTAATATTAGAGAATTGGTGATTGACAGTGGAGCAACATCCCACATGTGCTCTACAATTGATTTTTTCACATCATTCAATAAAACCAATAATGTCCATCAAGTTGTCTTACCTGATGGATCATATCAAGCTATCACACAAATGGGAATTGTACCACTATCTACTAGATTGCATTTAAAGAATGTGCTTCATGTAACCCGCTTTAAATTCAACTTATTATCTGTCGAACAATTATTGGCAGAAGATTAGATTACCGTTGTATTCAAAGCTGATTGTTGCTATTTACAGGACCTAGTAACACAGGTTGTTCTAGCAGTAGCTTGGAGAATTGAATGATTATACAGGCTGACTGAAAGTTCTTTCACTGCAAGAATTTTACAAAAATTTAAAGCTAGTCTATCTAGTACTACTGTGATTTGTAAGCCTGACATACAACATAATAGGTTAGGCCATGCCTCTACTAAAGTTTTGACTCATGTACAATGTATTGATTCTAGATGTAAACCCACCTTTTGTAGCATTTGGCCATTTGCTAAACAATGTAGAATGCCATTTCCATCTAGTTATATCAAAACCAAAGCTACTTTTGAACTAGTTCACATGGATTTGTGGGGACCTTATAATCTCTCTTCTTTATCTGGTGCCAAATATTTCTTAACAGTAGTTGATGACTTCTCAAGAGCCATTTGGACTTTCTTCGTCCAGTAAAAATCACAAACTACCAATGTCATTTCTAGTTTTATCCAGCTGGTGAAAACACAGTTTAATGTGAAAATAAAATCCATTCGATCCGATAATGGCATTGAGTTTCTAAACTCTCAATCTCAATCCCTTTTTAACCACAATGGAATCCAACATCAACGAAGTTGCCCAAACTCCCCACAGCAAAATGGGACTGTAGAAAGGCGCCACAGACAGCTCTTAGACATAGCAAGAGCACTAGTTTTCCAATCCCACATGCCGTCAGCATTTTGGGCTGAAGCCATACAAATGGCAACCTCCATTATTAATGTACTCCCAAGCAGGGTACTTAAGTGGAAAACACCATATGAAATCCTATATTCAGCTCCTCCACAGTACGAGCAATATAGAGTATTTGGCTGTCAATGCTTCTACAATGATACTACCCACAACAAAAGTAAGCTAGCACCAAGGGATTATACAACAATATTTTTGGGGTTTTCTCCGGGATAAAAGGGATGGAAACTGATGAACATAGAGATAGGGAAAATATTAGTAGCAAGAGATGTGAGATTTCAAGAGGATAACTTTCCATATAATCCCTCTCACTCTTCAACTACCACATCAACTAAACATCAGTAGAAAGAATTGGTGTCTGATACTTCAGGGAACATACAAAGTCCAACAAAACTACATCAACACACTGCTAAAAGAGTCCCTAAAAAATTAGGTTGGCTACGAGACTTTGTTGCTATCACTACACCACTTGTCAATTATGCAAGCACTCATCTTTGCCAACCTGATCACATGGCTTTTGTGTCCAAAATTACTCAAATTCAAGAGCCAACTTCTTACATAAAAGCAAAATCAGATCCAACTTGGAGGCAAGCAATGCAAGAGGAAATCAATGCTCTTGAAGCCAATAATACATGGGAAATCACCAATTTACCAGAAGGGAAGAAAGCCATAGCCTCAAAATGGGTCTATAGGGTGAGGTACAAACCAAATGGTGATGTTAAGAGATTTAAGGCAAGGCTAGTTGCCAAGAGGTACAATCAATAATATGGTATAGATTTTTCAGATAGTTTTAGCCCAGTAGCTCGCACAGTCACTGTAAGAATGTTCCTGGCTATTGCTGCCGCAAAAGATTGGGGAATTCATCAAATTGAGATTAACAATGCTTACCTCCATGGGACCCTAGATGAGGAAGTTTACTTACAACCTCCTCTAGGTTACACATAGATAGAAAAGGGGCAAGTTTGCAGGCTCATAAAGTCACTCTATGGGCTAAAACAAGCAAGGCGCCAATGGCACAAAGCCATTTCAGCAAAACTACTCGAGTATGGATTTCAGAGATCCAATAGTGACTACTGCCTCTTCATATTAGAACAGAATTCACAAATTTTGTTCCTCATCTTATATGTAGATGACATCCTAATTAGTGGCACAGATGCCATAATGATCTCAACAGTCAAATCCCACTTACATTCCTTATTTACAATAAAGGATTTAGGGCATGCCAAGTACTTCCTTGGTATTGAATTACGTAGGGATAAAACTGGAATCATTCTGTCTCAGATGAAGTATGGCATGGATATTTAAGTAGATGTAAACTTGGATAATGCTGATTCTGTCAATGATCCTTTTAATCATGGAATTGACTTATCACAGCAAGGAGAATTGTTGCCTGATCTTGAAGTGTACAGAAGAATCGTGGGAAAATTGCTTTGCATGGGTTTTACAAGACCTGATTTATCCTACTCCACCCAGCAACTAAGTCAATACATGCAGTCACCCTGCAAACACCACTTACAAGCTGCTTTTCACACTTTGAGATACCTCAAAGGCACACTGAACTATGGCATTTTCTATCCAAAACAAGCGGATTTAAAGCTCACTGGATTCTGTGATGCAGATTGGGGAAGGTGCAACGAGTCTCGTAAATCCCTCACAGGTTTTTGCATTTTCCTAGGACATTCAATCATTTCCTGGAAAACTAAAAAGCAGAGCGTCGTTAGCAAGTCTTCCGCTGAAGCTGAATACCGAAGCATGAGTTCCACTAGTTGCAAGATAAAGTGGCTCAGCTATATCTTGAAGGACTTTCACATTCCCCTGCAATTACCAATAGAATTATGCTGCGACAACCAGGCTGCAATAGCAATAGCCAAAAACCCAGTATTTCACGAGCGAACAAAACATGTCGAAATGGATTGTAACATTGTGCGCAATCACATTGAAGAAGGATTCCTACAAACTGCTTATGTTCGAACTGGCAAGCAACTTGCAGATTTGTTTACGAAGCCCGTTCCTTTTAGCCAAATGATCCCTGCCTTAAAAACATTTGGTCTCACACACTTCAATCACAATCCCACCAGTGATCATTGTGAAGGGGCGGTAATAGCAGATAACACTGCTAAAAATGAAAAATTAGAAATAGTAGTCAAGTAGTTAGTATGCTGAGCTGGAAAGTAACAAAATTAGTTACAACTATCTTCTCAATTACTAGCCAGTCATTACTTGTATATAAAACGTTGTACTGTAAATGTGAATTGATTGAATCAATCATTTTTCTCATGGCAATTAGGGGCTTTTTCCCGATTGCGTTTTTCCTCTCAATTGTTCTTCTTCTCATCTTGTTCTTCATTAGATTCTCTACTTCTTTCATCTACATATCATATAAGGTAAGTTGAAGCATAAGAGATCACAAGCACTAGAAATTTTTTAATAAATCGTGAAATTTTATAGAGATCGTTTCAGATTTTGTTACTCGAAATATTGTATGAGTTGCAGATTCAACTACAATGATACTCACATTAAAAGTTAGAATAGATGACACATAAAACCAATAAAATCACATCACATATAGCACCTTGGGTTAATAAATTAACTATAAGAATTTATAGATTAGCATTGAGGATATATATTATAGGGTCCAAATTTTTGTTGCATTGACGGGGTTTATAAATTGGCAATTAGGGCTAAACTTTTGCTATAGGGATGATACTACAATATAAAACTTTGTAAAGAAATGTACAACAAGTAGTCCCACATAACATTTAAGGTAAGTTAAATCATAAAAGATCACGTGTGCTACACACTTTTGAACACTTTGCATGGTATGTGCTATGTAGATCACAAGATTTATAGAGATCGTTACATATGTGCTATGTGCTACCATAAATAGTTTATGTTCAAGATTTCACTCCAATGGTACTTTTGATAAAATTTTAGAATACACATCACATGTCACATTAACAGTGTGCGAATAAAATCATGCCACGTAATGTTTTTCTGAATGATCACGTAATGTAAATTAGCATTTAGGGTTGATTAATCAACATTTATAGTTTATAAAGGGTGATTTTTTTTTGGCATGGCTTAGTATTTAGGTGCTTTTTTTATTGAATTTATTGTGTATGGTGTTGTAGCTAATTTGATTAATAGTATTTTCTTTCATGTCCCTCATTCATTTTTTGATATGTGGCAGTTTGAATTATTATTTTATTATCTTTCAGATTTACTTTCATACTTTTCATTATATCTCTCCTATAAATTTACCACATATCAAAAAATGAATATAAAACATAAAAAAGACACGAAAATGAGGACATGTCATTTTATTTCCGAAAACTTAATAAGAAAGACAAAATTATAGGAGGGTTAATAGCATTACTTATTTGAATAATGTCTTTTTGCACTTTATTAAAGAGAGCTAGAATATCATTTATTTTGCTCCTGTAATTCATAATAAAACTTTGACTTTTCATTAAAATATTTATATTCCAACCATATAATATTTATTGTGGTTTTCTTATATATTGAATTAAATAAGCATCAGCTTTTGTAATTATGAAATTATTATCCAAAAAGCAAAAGTATAATCCAAAAGACAATCATACTATCATTAACAATATTTTTTCCCTTTTTTAAGAGACAAGAAAAAGGTGCTATGAGTCAAAATACATATTTCTTGCTTTTTTGCAATTGTAAATGAAACTTTCTAAATTCCGGTTTGAGTCCAGGCGAAGCCAAGGTATTTTTTGGGTAAGAGGTGTATCGCTAGGGTTTGGCGATGAGAACCCTAGTTTTCAGTCTTGAATTTTTCGGCAGAATTTCTTGATTTTTCTGGTCATCGTCTTGCTTCCCTCGCCATGGACGCATCTTACCTTCATTTTTATACCAAAACAAAACCTCCAGCTAACTCACAGGTTTTTGTTTCGGAACCTAAAAAATCTAACCCTGATCCGCAAAAGGGCTCTCTTTCTTATGCGGCAGTAACCGCTCAAGGATCTTCTTGCTCTATTACCGAGAAGGCTTCAGAGAATGCTACCATCTCGGACGCCCGTGATGGATATAAAGCAATCAAAATTCCTGAAGAATTATATAAGGAACGTCTATCATCATGCCAGTTTTTGGCAATTGGCAGATTATCTCTTGCGAAAGGGGACAAACGCTGGAAACACGCTGATGTTAAGATCAAACTGAATACATTATGGAATTGAAAGATGGATTGGAAGCTTATTTCCTTGGGGAAGGGATTTTATCAAGTTGTTATGCCTTCGGCGGAGGCTTTTCAGAAGATTTGGTCCACGGGAAATCTAAACCTAAAACTGGGAATTATGAGGTTTTCAGTTTGGAAAGCTGGTTTCGATCCGGCTAAGCACAAACAAACTACTGCCTAGGTATGGATTCATCTGTTTAATTGGCCTTGGGAGTTTTGGGACTGTAGATTGCTTTCCAGTATTGCGCAGGGTGTTGGGGTTCCTATCCGCTTTGATCGCAATACTATTGAAGAGGAATTTAGGCACTACGCTCGAATATTGGTTGATATTGATTTATCAAAACCTATTATGGATCAGATTCGTGTAGATATGGCAGAAAATATTTTTTGGGTGTCTTTGGAATATGAATATATTCTTGCTTTATGCTCCAATTGCCAGGACATTTAGCAGTTGATTGCAGGCATATGAAGAAAAGGCCTGAGGAAAATCTCCCTGTTGTTCAACGACAGGTAGGGAAAGAGCGACCGAACTTGGAGCTTTTCAAGAGAAGCAAGCCTAGGCATCGAGATTTGGAAGAAAGAGTCAAATCAGTAGTACCAATAGGCAATCGTGAAGCCAGCCTGGAGGTTGAAGAATTGGTTTCCGAGGAAATTGAGGTCGCGGCTAATGTGGTGATTGAGGCTGCGGCTAATGAGGTTTTGACAAGGAGGCGGTTGATCTCGGAAATGAGGAAACCGATGTTCATAAGCCAATTGATGGCCATATTACCGAAGTTTCAAATGATTCCAATCATTCCACGAACGCCTCGGACGAGGTGGACCAAGAGAGCTATGAATCCGACTACTCATAACCTGAGAAAGGTGTCCCGGGCTCTTGGGCGGATTCTGCGGAACGTGAAGAGGCAAAAATAAAAGCCACACAGTTGTCGTCTGTTAGGCAAAGTTTTTCGTTTGCTACCTGCGATGACAATTCTCGGATGGAAGAGGGAGACAATATTCAACTACCAAAGAAACCAAGGATTTCGGTCGCCGCCAAAGAACGGGCCAAGCAAGAGCGCAAGGAGCAAGCTAAACGGGGAGTGTAAACCTCCAAAAAAGTTTTCTCCTTAGTTGATAGATTTTTGTTGTTGCCGTAATGGCTGTTTGGATTCCTTTTTTTTTCTCTTTTCTTGTATTTTTTCTTTTTTCTTTTTTTTTAATAAAATGAGCCTAGAGAAGGGTTTTTAAAGGCGGTAGGGTGTTGCGAAACCTCCACTTTCCTTTTCCCTCTCACTAATTAATGAAAACAGAACTCCTTAAATTGTTCATTTCCTTTTTTTCATCCAAATTTTGATTGAATGTTTTGCTCTTGGTTGTTTGTTTATTGATCTATTGCGTAAGTTAATGAACCGTAAATTAAGAGAATCTCATCCACTTTTTCTTTGTCATAATAAGTTAATTACTTTGATCAAAAAAAAAAAGTTAATTACTACTTAGTTTTTTATATTTAAAATACTATTCTTGATTTCTTGTAACTTGCAAGCAAATAACTTTTCTTATTTTTTTTTTATGTGTAAGATGTAATGCTTACAATTGTCACGGGCTGAGTTTTTAGTATAGTCGAGCTTTGGAAAATTGTTAAAAATATACATGTTTCATTAAAATATTTATAAAATTCATCATTAATTCAAACTAATTACATATATACAAAAAAAATATAAATAATTTACAAATTAACAAAAACAGGAGAAAATATTTATATGAATACGGTCTGATATTTATCCGGTAAATATCTAGTATTCGTCTAATAATTGTTTAGTAGTTATCTAGTAAATATTGTTATGAAATTGTCATATATTATATACATGTTAGGTGTCATTAGATCCATAAAAACCTGTCAAAATTAAGGCATACTAGACGAATAACTAGATATCTAACAATGATCTATTAGATAAATACTAGATAAATACTAGATGTAAATATTGTTATGAAATTGTTATATATATTATATATATATATATATATATATATATATATATATATATGTTAGATGTCATTAGATACATAAAAAGCTGTCAAAATTAAGATATACTAGATATTTATCAGTGATCTACTAGATAAATACAAGATATCATATGTTATGTATGTTTTAGAAATTTATTTGAAGTTATGATTTACTAGATAACTACTAGACGATTACTAGATATTTACCAGATAAATATTACACCGTATTTATGTAAATATTTTCCCATGTTTTTGTAAACTACCAAATTATTTTGGTTTTTTCTGAGATTTTTGTAAGAACCCCTTGAACTTATTCATAGTCTCCCAATTAACATTCCGCAACTTCTGAATAAATATGTTTAATGAGATTCGAATACAAGTGTCAACCTCTAATTTACTATTACTTGCAGTGCTAACTAAGGTACAACCAGATCACTAGTTGTAAATGCAAAATATTTTATGGCCAATGGAATTTTTCTAAGAAGAGAAAGTTGTTACAATACATTAAATAAAATAAAAAAAGAAAGGTAAAATGAGAGAAATAGGGAAGAAAAGATGTATAGAAAATAATAGAAAAGGTAAGCCATTTACATATTGGAAAATGGAAAGAATTAAGAATTAAAAAAAACTGAAATCCTTGACCAAAGACAGAATAAAAACCTTCAACTGAATTAATTGGATATAATTCTTCAAAATCTATATTTAAATAAAAAATGTTCAGTTGAAAAAAGAGAAGAAAGATAGAGAGAGACTGAGGCCCTGTTCTTTTGGACTGCAATTTTTTGAACTGAAGCGAGGTGAACCGAACAAAACTTATTTGAGTGTAAATTTATAACTACGCATAGCTGAACTGAGCTGAAGCGGTATGAACTGACTGAAGCGGTCTGAACTGTATTAAAATGTAGTATAAGAGGCATGACAATGGTGAGCAATTGGCCAGAAAAATATGATAATATTGACATAAATGGCAAGTAAGATGCAAAAGCATATCCAAAGTGATCTGAAAATTCAAATACAGAAAAAGAATCCAAAGTTTACACCTAAGTAAAGGCAAATTTACATATTCAGATTTTAAACTTAATTGGCTTTGATTTGGTTGTTCATTTGCTGTCTTTAATAGGGATTGACCTGTATTTCTATTTATGTTTATTCAACTCTCATTTTTCTTCACTCTAATCCAATATATAAACATTTACATACATTCATTCATTCAATATCAACATTAATAATCCAGAAAAAAAATAATCAATTAGAGATAGAAATGATGGGCAATAATAACAATAATAATGGTGGTGATGATCAAGAAGCTGCTTCTAACTCGAGTCGAAAGGGCAAAAAACCGTATCATCGCCATACAAATAGACAAATTCAGCACCTCGAATCGTAATATTCTTTACTGGTTTAATCAAAAGTTTTCATTTTTGTAATAATTTTGAAAAAAATCAAGTTCTTTGATTTTACCTTTTTATTTAATTCAGTTGTGTTTGGCTTTAGTTGTTAGACTTTTGTTGTGTGTATAAATGCAAATTCAATTTTCTAACCTATAGTCATTAAATAGCATTTGGTATATATTTATTCGTCTTGTTGTTCATTTATTGAATGAGTTTTCTGATTTTATTCTAGACACTCTTTTTTTTTCTTTTCTTTTGTTGCTCATCTGGTTCACCGGAGCTCTGCTTCGACTACATTCATATTCGACCCGGGTCGCATGCCTGACTATGGTGGGTGAGTATTTGCGTGTATGATTGCAGATTTTTCAAGGAATGTCCACATCCTGATGAAAATCAGAGGCGCCAATTAGGCAAAGATCTCGGCCTAGAGCCAAAACAAATCAAGTTTTGGTTTCAGAATAAAAGAACTCAGACTAAGGTAGGAACAATTTTAGCGTTTGGTTGTTTTTTTTCTCAGAATTTTTCAAGTTTTCACCTGTTATTTCTTGAGTAGGCTCAAACCGAGAGAGCAGATAACTCAGTTCTTCGAGCAGAAAACGAAAGAATCCAATGCGAAAACATTGCTATAAGGGAGGCACTAAAGAATGTGATCTGCCCATCTTGTGGAGGTCCGCCTTTTGGCGAAGAAGAACGACAAAGAAGCTTGCAGAAACTTCAGCTCGAAAACGCTAAGCTCAGAGAAGAGGTAAATTAGATTTTTCAAAAGCGGAGGTCGAAAAACCGGGATAGAACATTATTGAAAAGAAAAAACAATAGCAAAAGATAATAAAAAAATAACTAAACAACCAGCAGGGCAATTAAACATTAAAGAAAAGGTTAACTAGATTACCACACTATCCATTCGGTTCGATATAATTTAAACTTGTTCGGTTCTTTTGCAGCACGAAAAGGTTTCGGCACTTCTTGCAAAGTACATAGGAAAACCGATTTCCCTTGTTGATCCTTTGATTCCACCTGCCCGTGGATCTTCGGCCGATTTGATGTCAAGCCCTAATGCTGATCTCGAACTAAATGGTGAACAAATTCCATTGCCTTATCAGCTTAGATCGATCCCCGAAATGGAGAAGACACTCATGTTCGAGACTGCTCTTGCCGCCCTTGAAGAGTTGTTAAAGCTTTTGCGAATCAACGAGCCCTTATGGACTTATATGGAAGGAAAATGGATCGTTCATCGTGATAGCTACGAAAATATATTCCCAAGGCCTACTCATTTTAGAACACCGAATGCACGTATTGAATCGTCAAAGGGTTCGGGAACCGTGCCTATAAATGCACCGAATTTGGTTGAGATGTTCTTAGATTCGGTATGTCAGAATTAGCCCTAATTCTGTTAGTTACATTATATAATTATATGTATAATGGACCGAATTGACGAAACTTGTTTCGGTTATGATGTAGAGTAAATGGATGGATCTTTTTCCAACTATTGTTACCAAAGCATGTTTGATTCAAGCACTCGAAACTGGAACATTAGGAAACCGAAATGGAGCGTTACAGTTGGTAACAACGAAAAAAAGAGGGTTTTTTTTTCGTTTGAAGTCCTTTTATTTTCGCTCTTTTGAATTTAATGTTTTTTTTGTAGATGTATGAACAGTTACATATACTTTCACCTCTTGTTCCGCCTCGAGAATTCTACTTTCTTCGATTTTGTCAGCAAGTTGAGCCTGGCACGTGGGTGATTGTCGATATATCCTACGATTGCTTGAAAGAAATGAACTCACTTTCCCGTGCTTGGAAGCTTCCATCCGGATGTATGATCCAAGAAATGGCGAACGGATGCTCCAAGGTAAAACGAGAAAGTTAGCATTTTTATATATCTCCAAAACGGTTGATCTTATATATTGTAGCGTTTTTTGGTTAAAAACGATAGGTAACTTGGGTAGAACATGTGGAAGTCGACGACAAAACGCAAACTCATCGACTGTACCGAGATCTAATATGTGGTAGCACTGCATATGGAGCCGAAAGGTGGATTATTACTCTCGAGAGGATGTCCGAAAGATTAGCTTTGACATTCGGGGATAGTTCACCTCCTACTCCGGAAATCGGAGGTTTACTCTCTTTCTCTCTCCTGGTTCTTTTATCCGTTGTTTTTGCTTTGATACTAATGTTATTGCATTGTTGTTAGTGGTAAGTTCGGAACAAGGTAAGAGAAGCCTGATGAAACTAGCACTAAGGATGGTGAAGACTTTCTGTGCGACTTTGAGTATGTCCGGAAAGTTGGATTTTCCCCAACTTTCCGAAGCAAACAATAGTGGTGTTCGAGTATCGGTTCGAAAAAGTTGCGAATTAGGCCAGCCGGGTGGCATGATTGTTAGTGCTGCTACTTCTCTATGGCTTCCTCTCCCGCCTCTCATGGTTTTCGGTTTCTTTAGGGATGAGAAAACCCGAATTCAGGTATCCTGCATTTATATTGTGTGTGTGTGTTGAGGAACCGAAATTAATTAACTACGAGATATTTCGCTTTCGTGTATGAACAGTGGGACATACTCTCCAATGGAAACCCTGTCCAAGAGCTTGCACACATCTCCATTGGTGTTCATCAAGGCAACGGAATTTCCGTTATTCGAGTAAGTACATATTATTTCTCCATGTCTTGTATATGAACCACAAAAATGATTTTCGAACTTTTCAACAAGTACCTAATAGCTTGAAACAGAATTCAATTTATTTTCCCTTTCAGGTTGCAAATTTTCAAGTTAAATACTTCTTTCATGCATATTTAATTCGAGAAGGAACTAAAGCCTAAGCATAAGCCTAAAATGTTTCGGTTAAAATTGTTAATGATGCAGCCATTAGTCCCGAATGAGAACACAATGCTGATTCTACAAGAAAGCTGCACAGATGCGTCGGGGTCCTTAGTAGTATATGCCCCGGTCGATATGCCTACAATGCAAGCGGCAATAACAGGAAATGATCCGTCAGTCATACCAATACTTCCATCAGGTTTCGTTATATCGGGGGATGGGCGTTCGGCCGTGCCAAACGGGGCATCAACCAGTACTGTCAGACCAGGCGGTTCGCTTCTTACCGTTGCATTTCAAATATTGGTTTCGACCCCGACTTCTTCCTCTAAGGAGCTCAATATGGAGTCCATTGCAACTGTTAATACTCTTATCAGTTCTACTGTTCAGAAAATTAAGGTTGCATTGAATTGCAATAATTTGGATTGATTAATTAGCTTTTTTAGTATTAATTGTTGGAGGAATAGTTGATTAATTTATCTTTGTTCTGCCTGTATTTGTTTTGTTAAATTGATTCTTATTTGCTAAGATTTATTTTGAGCTTATATTGTTATAAACCTTTCTCATTAACCTTTAATTTTGTTTTAGGTCCAAATTTCATTTGGATGAAAATAAATTATGTTTTTATTGCCTCAATTTGTCAATTTAATACAGTTCCTTTTTTTTATGTTAATTTGTGTACAGGATTAACATAAATTTTTTTCATACAGACCTGTTTTGCCTTTTCAATAATTGAAATTGCATCTATACTATTTTAGGGTCAAAATTACATAAATTTTTGGTTGAGGTCAAATATATTATCCTTTAAAAAAACCATAGGATCATTTTTCTACCCTTAATCGTTCAAAGAAAGGGCATGACATGGTTTATGGTCTAATGAAAATTAAATACAATGAGTAACCACAATATGGATTGTATTGACAATTTTGTCAAATATGAAGGACAAATAGCGACATTTTCCTTATAGAAACCTACAACTTAGGAGCAAAATATTCCATAACCACATTATAATTAGTCTCATTTTTGTATAAAAACGTTCTTCCATTAAGAAATAATAAGAAATAAACCATAACCCATAAAAAAATCGACAAAGCGAATAAAACGATCCACAAATGGAAAAAAAATATAAATAACACATTCCGAAAATGAAGGGCCAGAATCAAATTTTACGATTGTCATCTTCCATACGAGTAGCTGTGAATACGTTTTTTTAGAAATAAAATAAATATTTGATAGGCTAGACTAGAAAATTCATGAAATGAATGAAACAATAAGTATCTAAAAGGACACTTATTACAAGTGAAGAGTCCATGTACAACGTAACCTCAATTCAAAGTTCATCTTTGCAATATTTCTATTATATATATGTAGATGTGATTCATGTGAACCGTTTTATTGGAATAACGTATATGTTATATTTTACAATAGTAGGATACGCGATCATGAGTTGTCTACATAAATTACCTCCCCTCACACTAAACTTGAAAAGGAAATAAAAATGCAACTTACTTCTCTTACCATAATTTTTTAAATCCCACGATAAAAAGTTACTTCTCTTAATTACCTAAACTTTTAATCACAATATTTTAACTTTTAAATTTTACTTTTACTTCAATACAAGAACCATCACTGTAACAACTCTCTCTCCTGATTAATTTGATTTTTGCAACTTAAAAATGATTATATCTCACAAACCGTTAATTTTTTCAACACTAGCCTTTAGAATATTTTGTTCATCATATTTTTATCTTTAAAAAAAAATCCATATTGAATATTTTTTTAGCAAAATTTTTTTTCGCATCTTATATCAATTTTACTAATGTTTCGTAAATTCTTATACCTAGTATAAGAGTGGTATAATGTCTTTATAGCACCAGTTTTTCATTTATTTCCAGGTAGATATTGTTCTATTTAAAGTAAAAAAAAACTCTTATACCTAGTATAAAGGTAGTAAAAAATTGGTATAAGGCTGCGAAATTTTTTTTTGCTCAAAAATTATTCAATATGGATTTCGTTTTAAAGATAAAAATAAGACAAACAAAATATTCTAAAGGCT
The DNA here is from genome assembly GCA_947683365.1 of Euphorbia pulcherrima. NCBI lineage: Eukaryota > Viridiplantae > Streptophyta > Magnoliopsida > Malpighiales > Euphorbiaceae > Euphorbia > Euphorbia pulcherrima. Next base: position 35,470,297 of record CANTUS010000004.1, read on the forward strand.
CATGTCAAAAAAATTAAAGGTTTGTGAGATATAGTCATTTGAAGTTGTGAAAATTAAATTAAATATGAGAGAGAAGGTTATAATAAAAATAAAAATAATAATCTCAAAAGTAATAAACAACTAAAAAAAAGGTTAAATATATAAAATTTGTTTTATAAATATAATATTTCCTTATATTTTCAGAACTTTCATTTTTCAAAGTTATGCATTAAATATAAAAAGCCCACCAACATATACGCATATAATGAGAAAATTGCTGAAAATGTAGTCATCAAACAAGATAAATACACGTTAATTAAAGGATGGGTTCAATTATAAGGGCTCTTACTTAGCAAAAGGATTTATGACCCAATTTTTAAAATAATTTGTTATTTATAATTATTTATCTAAAAGAAATATTAAGATATTATAATAAAGAAATTATATTTTTTTTATGTCATTTTAAGTTTCGTTAATTACCTTTATACGTTTATTAATGTTCATTACATGTATCATGCGATTATGAAATGTTTTTTTTATTTTTTTTGGATTATTTTGCATTTATCTCTCAAACCGTTTATTTTTTCGACATGCCGCTTTAGATTTTTTTGTTTGTCTTATTTTTATCTTCGAAACGCCATCCACTGTGATGTACATTTTCCAAAAAATTTTCGACCTGTTACAAATCTAATATAATTCTGTTATAAATTAAATATATTTATGTTAACATACTTATAGCAGATTAATAATAGATATATATATCAGTTCAATGGGCATTGCAAATATAAAGAGGCTTATATTAGACTTATAAGAGACTTATATTAGACTGATATTAGAATTATAACAAAATTATATCAGAAATATATTAGATATGTATCTGATATATTTCTGTTATAATTCTAATATATGACAGATTTGTAGTAGATGTTTATTCAAATCAGTGTTGAAACAAAAAAATATAGCAGAATTCCTATTCAATTGCTCAAAATTAATTCGAAATTGTTTTAGATGAAAAGTAAAAATTGCAGATGGAACGAAGAATAACGATTATGTTTGATATATAACAGATATATATCAGAAATATATTAGATACGTATGTAATATAATTCTGATATAATTCCAATATTTTTCTGATATATGACAGATTTCGTAGTAGATGTTCATCCAAATCAGTGTTGAAACAAAAAAAACGCAGCAAAATTCCTATTCAATTGCTCAAAATCAATTCAAAATTGTTTTACTGAGAAAAAATTGCAGATGGAAAGTAAAAATTGCAGATGGAACGAAGAATAATGATTATGTTTGATATATAAAAGATATATATCAGAATTGTATTAGAAATATATTAGATACGTATCTAATATAGTTCTCATATAATTCTGATATTTTTCTGATATATGACAGATTTTGTAGTAGATGTTTATCCAAATTAGTGTTGAAACAAAAAAAACGCAGCAGAATTGTATGGATGTCCTTTGAAGTAGAGATAATGAAAGCAAAACCATGCCCACCGAGAGTTGCATACTCTCTCACTATGGCGAAAGCAAAGGAAGTGGAAAAGGAGAAAGCTTTACCATTTGGGGAGTTTTTGAATTGAATTTTTTTCGAAGAATTTTGAAGAGATTATGTATTGAACCTAGGACCTCCTACCACTAACATTAAGTGGTGTACCAATTGAGCTACACCCAATTGATTTTTTGAATTGAATTTGGCCTAGCTTGGAATCAATCCATGGAGAATTGGAATTTATTTGGAAATGAATTCCACGTTGGAATTCATTTGCAAATAAATTCATTTACTTGGAATAAATGAATATAAAATTAGAATTCAGAATGAATTCCATATTTTGTAATTGGAACAAATAAGTTAAAACATTCATTTGTAAATGATTTACTAAAAAGCCATTGTCATGAAGTAATTATAAAGCTAGTAGTATATAGTTAATTTTATTAACACATTTTTGTGTAACTGCATTTACATTAAATACAAAAAACCCCACTCCTATCCCTGGTGTGACTCCAACCTGAGACATACGCCGCAATAGTATTTAGTCTATAAAATTACTATAAAAAACTACACATTGATATAAAATGCAACAATAAGTTTTTTAAAAATTGTCAACACAATTAAAAAAATGTCTGAATAAAGTTTCATCGCTAAACAACTACTTATCAATTCTAAGTGTGACCTTAAAGTGCCTAAAAATTTATTAACATACCCTTCATATGTTAAAATCGCAAAAATAGTAAATTAAAATTTTTTATATCGCAACTTATCAAAATTTACAGATAGAATAGGAATTAAATCCCAAAAATACATTGTGTATTTATAGTATAAATAAGGGTTTTATTGTCCTTCAAATTTTTTCACCAAAAAATAGGAATGGGATTTGCAAATTCCATCTATTTTGGTGGGATTTGATATAGGCACAATTAATTCCATGGATTTTCACTTTATGGAATTCAAATTTCTATTTTTGGCTTTCCAAAAATAAAAATAAGGATTTGCAAATGAATTCCTTAAAATTATGAGAAATTCATTTATTTCAAGCGGGGCTTACTCTTTGAGTGGTGGTGTTAGTTAACTTGAGTAAGCCTAACAAGCTCACGTTGAGCGTTTATTATATAATCATTTACTTGGAAACTTCCTTTATCAATCTCTTGTTTCCTTAGTCGAATACATGTATCTCCTCTGTTCATTTTATTTTTTTTTCCATGTTGAAACAAATTTTGGTAATTCAAATCATGAAACATCACATGTATTTGAAATATGTTCTTTGATGTTCTTAAATTTTTATGAGAGTATGCTTTTAAGTTCTCGATTCATATGGGAGAACTTGTATGGGTCTTTGTTTCACTAAAAAGGACTCGATCCCTGTGAATTATCGAACCATGGATTGAAAATGTGTTATGTATCCATCTTGTTGGACAAAATTTAGCAAGGACTTATTGTTTTGTGCTAAAAGGGATCTAATCATAGCAATTATGGGTTCGGATGTGAGGTTCCACAGATTATATGGAAAGCGTATTATGGTTAATAACTTCTCAAAATATTTCAAGTAAGTTATAAGCATATATCTGTGACATTTTAATTATTATTTTATATAAATTAATACATTTTAATGCTTTTTCTAAAGATAAATACTAAAAATATTTGACTTTTTCTTATAAATGCGAGATCTGGAGTCCATAAATTAGTCCCTTACAACTGGCAATTGTAAAAAGCCCATAAAAAAGCAATTTTTAGGCATCGTTTTTTTTCAACTTATTTTTTGTTCAGTTTAATTCAGTTCAGTATTAATTTATTCAGTTCAGTATCATTCAGTTCAGTTTCAGTATTCAGTATTAAATATTCAGTTTCAGTATCCAGCATTCAACATTCAGTATTCAGAATTTAATATTTAGTTTCAGTTTATGCATTATATCAGTATTATTAATATATATTATTATTCATATATATTAAAAAGCAATGAATATTAATGATAATATATTTCAATTTCAATTTTAGTTCATTTTTATTTATATATTATATAAATATTATTAATTAATATCAGTAATTACAATAATAATAAATAAAAAAAATTAATAATAATATTTTTAAAATTATTAATTATTATTTTTAACATAAATAATTTTGTAAGAAAATAAATAAATAAATAAATAAAAGTAATAATATTTTATAAATATCGATAATAATTAAAATAATAAGAAAATATTTATAACAATAATTATAATAATAAATAATAATAATAATTATAATAATAATTTATAATGGTATATTTAATTATTATTATATGTAATAATTAATAAATTTTATTAGAATGTATAATATTAATTAAAGTATTATTAATTATTATGTATTTTAATATTTTTAAAATATTATTTATATTATTAAGTATAATTCAGTTTCACTATTGTTCAGTTTCAGTATTATTCAGTTCAGTTTCAGTATTATTCAGTTCAGTTTCAGTATCATTCAGTTCAGTTCCATTCAGTTTAGTTCAATACCAATCAGTTCAGTTCAGTTCAGTACACCTATTCATAAGTTGAAAAGAGCAGGCCTTATTTCTAGTTTGACGTGATTTCCAAAAACCTGGAATTCTCGAATCCATCCAAATGCCACCGCCCGGGCTGCCGCTTATCTTCTCCTGTCCGCTCTGAATATGACCACCTGCTGTTCTCCGGTGAAGCTTGACCATACCTATTTGTGGAGAGTTATCCAAAAGGCATTGTTAATAATTTGCTATTTTGTGGAGAGTTGTCCGAGATAACACCTTAACCTATTTGTGCGTTTAGAGAAAAGTATTCGATTTGCTTAAAAACTTACCCATGTAGAAGCTTTTTATTTGCAATATTATTTACGACCATTTCTGGTGAAACACAGACTCTAATTCACTTTATTGTTGATATTGTGCAGCGTTGAAGTTGTCTTTTGGTTTGCTCTTTGAGCTTCCGGGTTTTGCTAGAACACGGACATTGGGTATCGAGTTCAAGACGCGCTTCTTCAATCTTGGGAAAAAGGACTCTCAGGGCCAGTTTAGCTGTGCTTATTTCAGCCGATTTTATGAAAAGTTCCATTTTCAAGCTTTTCCTAAAAGCGGCAGATTTAATTTTGTAAAAAAATAAATCAGAAAGTTTCTAATTAATTAGTATGAAGGTTCAAAATATGTTGTGTTGAACTTAGCCCAGAAGACAGTTCATAATTCAGAGACCAAGTTTTGAAGATAACTAAAAATTAGGAACTGCGCATTCGAAAGATCATCACGCTTAGAAGACACTGAATCTCACGAGCAAGACAAACGACTGGAAGATCAAAAAGCCAAGTATCATGGAAGACTATCATGGGATATCAGAGAAGAAAAGCATCTTCCGCAATCATGCTCAAATCTCAATACAACAACTCACATGAAGACAAATATTAAAAATAGGCTCTTACTTTCTATGATCCAAAAAGATAGGTGATTTGTTCTCCATAAAAAGTTATAAGAAGAATTTCCATAAAGTGAGTTGACAATAAGAGAGAACAAACACTTTTAGCCACCTGACAAGCCGCCACAAGCAAGCTTTATGGGACTAAAAGGTATAAAAGACTGGAAAGTTGTAAAAAGTTGGTAGAGTTAATTCTCGCTGATGTGCCTAACAGAACGAAACATAAGTCTAACTGAAGATCCAATGGCTGTTAAGGAAAATAGTTATTGTGAGACAACGACCAGGATTTGGACTCTGAGAAAGAGTCTCAACGGGAAGATTTTGAAGACTACCTATAAAAAGGCTTTTATTAGCAATAAGAATATTATCGAAGCTTTCATTAACAATTGCAATCTCTCATTTTAATGCAAAAATATCAAAAGCAAATAACTATCTGAAATCAGTTTGTCATCATCCAGAAAGCTTAGAACAATCAATTTCAAATCTATTGTAAAAGTGATTCTTGATAACAAAAGTATAAGATCACTAGAATCTCTTTTAATCCACTTTCTATGACTAAGCAAGGTGCCTGCTGAGGATTTGTTGTAACCTAAATAAAACTTGGGGATAAGTTGTGATTTAGAAGAACTCAAAAGGAGGGTACTCTTGAATTGGGGAATTAGAGACAGGAAGAGTAATCTTGACTGTAAGAATTCCAATTGTGGATTAAAGATCAGAAGCGAAAGCTTTAGGGACTAGAGGTAGGCAGTGTCCGAACCAGTAAATAATCATAGTGTTTGAATCTCTAACTTTCTTATTCTCCATTTATTTCACTATTTCAGAAGCTTAAATTTAATTACTTTCTTATTCACGAAAAGGAGTTAATCACCCCCTCTAACTCCTACTCACCCCTTTGGGACAAGCACGTGGTACTAGAGTAGACTCTATTATTTGTGACTAACAGTCTAAAGAGTATAGAGATCACCATGGGTGACAGAAGGATGAGACAGCTTCTTGGAGGGGATAGGAAAACTGTAAAGACCCTCCTTCAGGGACTCTCTATTATGAGATCTCCCCTATTCTATGGCCAGAACTACACCCGAATTTCATATAGTATCAGAAAACGATGATGAGAGCTAGATAATACTTATCTTTTACAGGTCTTATCCAATAAGGTGTTCCTACTGCTGCAGAGTTGAGTTTGGCCAAGTTACCGATGCCATACGCCCTTGAGTTACCCGTACAGGTCCCACTTAGACCCCGTACGAGTCCTCCCCACCTGTACGGGTGCTACCTTTGGCCAATCAGGCCAGACTGATTGCAATCATACCATATTTGATTCAAATCAGCCATAAATTATAGTTATTGTGTTCAGACACGTAATTTTCTTATAAATAGAGGCATTTTGCCTCACTTTCAAAGGGGCCAACTTAAGAATAATTCGTACACTATACTTTAGTATTTTTCAGCATTTTTCTAGGTAATAGAAAGGGAATAGAAGGGGTATAGAGGTGATAAAATAGGGAGAAAACCATTCCACATTGGTTTTGTCCACATTTTATCTCATTCCAGCTTCATATTAGGATTGGGAGAGGTTCTGTCCACAGAAACACTCACCAAAACAGTCCTTAATCCATCATTTTCTCATTTACCACTTTGGCTAGACTCTCTTTCACCATTCAGATTGCTTCAAAGTGGATTCACGGTGTAAAGGTAAGCTCCTAAGTTTAAAAAAGACTCCTTTTCTATTTATTTCATTGTTATTTTCATTTCTTTGGCTTGATTTATCTGTTGATCTATTTTGGGTCTGGTCCTGACCCATACGGGCCTTGTTGGCACCTATATGCCCCTATGGTGGCCGTACTAGTGCGCCATACTCGTATGGAAGGAAATCCCATTTTATTTTGTTCTTTTCAATAGATCTGTTTTAATTGGCTTAAACGAGGTTCTATTTGGGTCTAAACAGGGCCCGTATGGCTACCCCATGCCCGTACGGGTGCTGGCCCCCTAGGAAGAACACCATTTTTTACATTAAATCATAAAATGAACTTAACATCACCATTTTCCATGCAATCAGTTTCATTAATAAACTGGTAAATCAACTCATGAAAAGTTAAAATTTGTTTTCGCAACAAAATACGTTGAAGACCAGTTATTTCCTTTCGATCCTAGAAGTCGCCTGAGCACTATTGATCGCAATACTGCCACGCTAACATGATCATGTTTTCCTAATAACATGATGTCTTATGTGTTCCGTAATTGTGCTAACGTTTTCATGCAGGCGAATTTATTTATTTTTGTTTTATAACTTAGAACAAATGTATAGGTTCCCTTGCGATTCCCCCATTTTCCCCCGGTTGTAATTTTTATTTCCCCTTTATTGTTTGTGCTTTATTATAAACTGTTGATCGCATGAAATGTGTGTGAAAGAGTGTAGAAAAATAGGATTTCTATAATAGTTCCCTAAATGATGAAAAGAAAATGGTTTTATGCGGCGAATGCAGTTTTGAATTAACTAAATGAGAAATAAGTGACTAATTCGATACCCGAATCTCCGATCCAAAAGGTACGAGTCTCCCGCCCAATGGTAACCATACCAAAACTCTTTCCCAAGTAGACAACTTGGGTGGTGACTGTATCATTTGTATCGAGATTTGGGTCTCGATTCTTTAATTCATTAAAATCGGATAAAAATGCAAACTTTGACTAATTGGTTTTTATCACGCTTAACTGAACAAACCCCCAATGGACCTCACCACAAGGCGCCAAGGTAACTGCACATATTTTCGCCTGACCCATCATAGTGGCGACTCTGCTGGGTACATAATCTTTTAACTTCCAAAACTTTTGGTTTGTTTTTGAAAAGCTTAAATGATTAAGATGAACATAAAAAATCATTTAATTCAACCCGCCTTCTTTTTCATCATTTGGGAAAATTATTACACTCTATCTTCTCACCTCCTTCTCTCTAGCTAGATGTGCTCTTCTTCTAGCACTAGGTTAAGGTGCCCTATTTTTCTGTGAAGCTTGAGAAGGGGTCCCCAATGCCCTCCTTGGAATTGAGGACAACCTAGTGGGTGGAGTACTCATTATCACCTCCCTCTATGAGGCTTGGTGCGATGGAAACCTACTACATCAACTTTCATTATGTTCTTACACCATTCTTATCGAAAGCCTTACAATTTTACCCTCTAGGGACCTTTCCATGTGAGATTAAAATTAGTCGCCCTTTTGTTGCCCTTGTGGTACTTAAAGGAAAATACCTTCAGAATCGGCGAGAGGAATAAGGTTGGAAGAAAATGCTTCGCATTTGTTGTGTTGTATTCCCTTATGTATTTACCTTACCATGCATTGTTGTACATCACTCACGCATAACCAAACCCATGCATGTACTGATCTTTTAGTTACTACCCCAGCTTGAGTCAAAGATTTGTAATGATCTCAAGTCCATTTAGTTCACATTTCGGTTCTACCTCCACCTCCTCCAGTTTAGTTAAAGGTTGAAACTTCATCTCCATCTCTAAGCAGTTCATTGAGTAGTTAGTTTGATTCTCAAACTAACTGCTAGCTTGATGAGATGTCTCGCATTTTGACTCATGATGGCCAAATAGAAGTTGAGGTTGAGGATGCTAGTCTTGATGAGGAGGCAGATGCATCGAGGGCAGATATTTGGCCGGAGATTAGAAATGCTGTCTTAAAGTATTTAGGAAGTGATCAGTTCATCGACCATGTGAATGATAAGAAGATGGCTTTCATAAGGGAAATATTGGCCGAGCAGAGGATGGCCAATGTTTCTCAAGGTACACCTATCAGAGCTCTAGCAGTCCGAGTAATGGTAGTGAGTAGCCTACCCCCTCAAGGGTTGCTCACAACCCATTATTCCAGACAACATCTTAGTTGCCCCCATTTCAAGCTCAAAGAGGATCTTATAGTTAGTTTGGTCAGTTGGGTTCAGTTGGTCCGTTTGGTTCACTCATTCGACCATTTTAGTCGGTGGGTATAATAGTTTTGCCAGCTTTCAGTCAGTTTGCTCAGCCTAGTCAAGGGTTCTTGCCACCAGCATTTTAGTTTGGGGCATATAGCCAAGCCCCTAATTTTATGGCCAAACCTAAGGGGACAATCTTTCCTCAATCAACATGTTTACCCTTGGGTGCGACTACTCAGCCAGACAACTCATCCTTAACTATGCATACCATCAATTCAGGGCTTTCCCATGATCAAGTATTCAACTCAATCTTGCAAGCTAACCCTATGGCTTATGTAGTTGTAACTTGGACTGATGAAGTGGATGACTCCTCAAAACCTGAAATCGTTGCATTCATTGACTAAACTGCTCAAGGCATAGGGTACTCCCTTTTGAATGGTGACTCGGGTTACAACCAACTTTGGGAAGAGATATACAACGTATTCAGCATGGCATGAGGATCATACTTTCACGGAGTTAACCTATCAGAATGGAAGGGCGTTGGTCCATGTGCGTATGTATTTAGGGTTAGAGGGAGGGGGGTGAATGACCCTTTTTGTGGAATATTTAGACTTTAAAAACTCTTGTGTAGCGTGTTTGATTTTAGTCCGGAGTTAATGGATCCGAATAATGCAGATATGAAATATAATATAGTAAAGTGAAAGGCTTAAAGAATATCAAACACAAGGATTTTATACTAGTTTGGTGCTGCCTACGTCTAGTCCCCGGAGTTTCCTCCTCCAAGCTTAAGTCCACTAGTGGAATTCCTTTTATTGGCAGAAATTCAAGCCTTTATAGTTATCTCCGAAGATGTTTTCTCCTTTGGATGTAGGATATACGACCAAACTAATCCTTAGCCTAGCTGAGTCCTTTACAGCTTATCTTCCATAGAATCTTTCTTCTTACGGATGTAGGATATACTACCAAACCACAAAGCTTAGCTGAGTCCTCTTCTTTAGCAGGATATACCACTCAAACCCTACCAAAGTTTACGCTAAGTCCCATAGGGATATACCACTTAAACCTTCCTAGTTCAAGCTAAGTCCCAATCTCAATAGTCACCCAAGTATGAGATTTTACAAATTTTTTTTTCAAAGATTGGTTTTTGGACTCTTCAAGTTTATATTTTTCACTTAAGATTTCTTACAAACTAATTTCAAATTGTTTGGTTCTTAGAGGGATGTTTGTAACTGATTGAATAACAAATTTCTTAATGGATTTCTTTCTTGAATCAACTAGCATCTTCTTAACTTGTGAAGCTTCCCTTTTATAGGCTTGGAACATAAATGTAGCCATTGTGTACTGTTGGGATGATCTTGAATCTTCACCGTTGATTAGATATGAAGTGTCACTTCTAGAGCCATTGATTTATCCGTTAGACTCATTGATTTTTAATTGTTAGGATTGATGCAACAAAGTTGTCAGCTGGCATTTTATTTGGCATTTTGTACACTACCAAATTTTATGCAGCTTTATTAGTTGTTTGAGCTCCATGCGCCATGTCATTAGGCTAGGTTAAAAGGTTGTTACCTTTTTCTCTTTCCAAGTCAATTATTTGTCCTTTTTAGAATGCGTGCAAGCTGTCACTTTTTCATAAACCAAGGCAAAAGGGATTTTGACTTTAGACCAATATGGAGGGAAATATGTTTTTGAATATATTCCCTTTGTCTTAAGAGTTGAGTCTTTCGGATGTCTTCAGACTTGAACTATAACTGGATGCTCTTTCAATCAGTGTCCTTATCTGGATGCTATCTTCTGTTCTTGAGACCGGATGTATATGTTTTTGGACTTAAGAACTTGTTTCCTTTAGAATATAATCTGAATGATCTTTATAGACTTGAAATTTCGTTTCCTTCAAAACCTTGATCCATATGTTGTTTTCCTGTTTTTAGGCAAAGGCTTTCGAATGATTGATTTCCTACAATCTCCCCCATTTTGATGGAAACAAAAACCTAAGGGCGGAAGCATATATTTTAAGGGATTTATGAGCTAAGTATGTTTATTGATACTTATTAATTTATAAGGTTTCTCCCCCATAATTCTAGCATCTTAACTCCCCCAATATTTTTGCATTCTAGCTTTTAAGTTTTTGAAGTACAATTGATGGTTGTACTTAGAAGCAATTTTTAATAAAGATTTTCACTATATATTACTTCTGCTGTTAATAATAGTTGACATCAATGAAATTCAGGATTACAAATTATAGAAGTATATAAGTGAAAATTTGACAGATCTAGCTATTTAAAATTTACAATGAAGAATAGTTATTCTAAGATGCTAACTATAACTATGCTACTCCTTCTCTGTCTTTGTCAGATGCTTCTCCCTCTTTGTCTTTCTCCCCCTTTTTGTTTGCATTATCCTCTGGGGGGTCTATAACCATGTAAGACCTTTGATCCCATTTCTTTTGCAAGGCTTTAGAGGGAATGGTGTAGTCCTCATTCCTTGCTAGACGTTGCTCTATGATCTTGTCAACAGTAGCAGGAACTAGATGAATAGGCTTTATAAGCCTCTAGATTTGAGAGTAGGACTTGGATAGGTTGGGGTAGATTGGGAGTGCATAGTCTCTATCTTCAGTTCAAAGAATGGGAACATTCCCTGAAGCAAGGTCAGCATGCCTTGATAGCCACTGAATCTAGTATCTCCAATGTGTTGAATTAATTGCTAGATCAGGGAGAGAAGCAGAATCTCCGAAATGGCTGTAGTAGAAGTTGAAGTTGAAGAAGAAGGAGCAGTTAGACTTATCTGAGTCATGCCAAAACAGAGCTTTTGGACCTCCTCTATAACTACTTTTCTAGCATTATGAATACTCTTGTTTGGATGCCAGAGCTCAACATTAAATGTCTCGCGCCAATTCCCCACATTTGTGTTTACATTGGAGAGACCATTTTTACAATCATGCATAATGTCTTCTGCTACTTTATCCAAGAGTTTGGGCAAGTCATCCTTGAGAAATTTCTTGAGTAGTTCTTGGGATGCTTGCTATTCTGTTGTGAATTTGAGAGTCTGAAGGTTATTGCACTTCCTCCTTTAGCAATAGTAGTAGGGAGAGCTTTGACCAATTCCTCAAACTTTTGATCCATGTATTCCTTGAGTTCTGTTTTCATTTCAGCGGAGGTGGAAATGACATGACCAAGGATGGTTGCATAATTATTTCTAGCTCTAGTACCAGCTTGAGTTGAAGATCTATTGGCTATTGTGATTGCAGAGGTTAGTTGGTTTAGAGTAGGAGTGATCTTGGAGAGAGAGGTTTCTGCTACTTGCTCTGCAGTGGGAAACTGGCTTACCCTCTTCTCAATATTGTTAATTGTGGTCTTTATACCTTCCATTTCATCTTTTATATCCGCAGACATGGATTGATTCTTGACCAACTTCTCTACAACAGTTAACCTTTAGTAGATTTCCTTTATCAGGGGTTTAAGGGTGTCATCGTCCTTCTTTCCCTCTAAGGCAACTTCTTCCAGAAGTTTTAGAGCCATTCTTACCTTTTTAGGTCTAGTTACAGAGAAGTTTGGTGGAATTTTCACCTTGGTTTCCTTACTCTCTTCACTTTCTATTTCTGATTTTAAACTGGAGCTACTTTCAGATTCGCTTCCAGATTCATCAGAGCTGGAAGACACTATGCCCTTATTCTCACCCTTCTTCTCTTCCAACCTATCCTATGGAGTAGCCTCGCCCTGTGAGTTCACTATATTAGCATGCTCATTAGATCTCAAACCATCTCCTCCTTTGGATCAATTTTCTCCAAGCTAGGTTCATCTACCTTGGATGCACTTTGAGTTCCAATTGCATCCAAGTTGCCTTGATTTTTAGTAGCTTTAACAGTTTTAGCATTAATAACATTTAAATTAGTGGTTACCTCTGTATTTAGTTGTACTGGATGCTCTTCCTCCTCATCAATTTCTTTTTCTAGCTGTGCCTCAAGAGAATCGGTAGTGTGCTCAATCTCCTCCTCACGTGCTTTTTTAGGACTTTCAGCCTTTATAACCTCAATATCTATAGTTTTCGGATTAACGAGTGATTCTGAAAGAGGTTCTATGCTTGGAAGACTAGTAATTGTTCCCACTGTACCCTTCTTTGAGTAGTTAGAGATATGAAGGAGAGATAAGGATTGATGGAATGGGAAATATCAGAGGGGTGGCTTGACTGGATGCTTTAGATGAGCCTCTGGGTCCCTTAAGAGGGAGAATGGGCTGATTGGCTTTGTCATTTTCCCGTATGGCAGTTAGTGCATCATTGAGTTTTGGATCCTGCAGATGTATTATTTTTTCTGTTATTGCCATACCCTTTCCCTTGCTCAATTTTCCCTTAGCCATTATCTCTACTTGAGTGGCTTTAGGTGTAGGCTCCTTGATGGTTATTCCAGTAGCAGGCTTGGGGGTAAGTTTTGTTCTCTTTGCTTATAGAGCCTGTGTAAAAGTTGGTCCCTTCCTTATTAGCTTTCTCCTTGGGACAAGCTCTTCTTCCTCAGTGCCACTACTCTCAATGACATCATCTTCCTTGAGGATTTATTTTATAGTTTTACTAGCACCCCTCTCCCTCCCATCTCTTATTACAGCAGCAGTAACCACTAGTCTTTCATTTGCCCCTAAATCATCAACATTCTTCCCCTTCTTGGTCGTAGCCTTTACAAGCCTTCTCCTAGTCTTAGGCTATTCTGAAGTCTTTCTCTTAATGATTTGATTAGGAGTCATTAAGTTCTTGTCTTCCACATTTTCCTCCACCACATGCTCTAGATTGATTTTTTTGGGCCTTAGGTCTTGTAGTTCTTGCCTTCTTAACAATCAGAGCCTTTTCAACTGTGCCTCTAGCTTTTTGGACCCTACTCTTGTCCTGCTTCTCCCTTTCCTATATTAGGAACTTCTCCTCATCCCAATGATCATCATGGGTTAGCTTGAGAAAGTTCTTCTCCAAGATAGCTTTTGCTCCTACTGACTCTTCTCTGGTGAGAATAATGGCATTTTTAATGAGAATTTTTATGATGAGAGCGCCATAGGAGTATTTGGGTTGCCTGATGTAGTGAATGAGCAAGACAAGCATGTTAAGGACCCTACTCTCCATGAAATGTTGGAGAACACAATTTTGGAAAGCAGAAACTATGTTGAGTAAGCCCCTCCGGATCAGGATGAATTTAGCTAGAACAAATTGGAGCAGCCTTGGAGTTTCTTGCTAGTGAGTAGAGCATTTTCTCTCCAAAATACCTATTCGGAAGCTAGAGTGTTGGATTATACTTCACAGTCTGCTCATTGCCATCACTTTGCATGATTACCCCCTCATTTTTCATCTCAATGTGAGTTACAAATAAATTCGGAGTGAGAGTAATCACCTTCCCTTGCACTGTTGTTCAGAGTGTGTCAAAATAGGTATGAACCTTCAGGTTATCATAGAACTCTTTTACGAGAACATGGTAGGTGGGGTTTTTCATCTTGAGGAAGACCTCCAGATGTTAGTCTTTTAGGGGTTAGGCATATGGTTATGTGGAGAAAAGATAATTATCACCCAGATGATCAAAAGCAATTATAGTGTCTGAACTTATTCTCTTTAGTGGAATGAAATTTGTATCCAAGAGGTTTTTCACCTTGAAGGTGTTCTTTGGAGGAGGAGGAGTGGAGGTTTGAGTTTTGGTGTTGGCCATTTGAGTGATTGAGAAGAAAATTTGAGAAGTTAAGGTTTATGAGAAGAAATTTTCAGAGTAACAGTAGTTTTGTTGCTCGTGTGAAGAAGATAATGGTTTTGGGGGGTTTTTTTTATAGAGTTTTGAAGATAAGGGTATTTTGGTTATATAGAGGAAGTTAAAACTAACTGGATTGAGGACTTGCCAGTTAACTTTGAGGGGAGAAGTTAATGGCATGTAAACCAGAGAATTGGAACGGTTTAATTCTTGTAACAGTTGTAACTTTTACCACGCGCGGACTACCCAATAAATGTTTGAAATTCAAAAACACGTACAGTTACTTTTACTGCTTTTACTTCCATTTGTCACTCCTTTTTACTTAGCTGGCAATTATTTTCCTCCAGATCCAAAATTCATTTTCTTCACTTTTCTTTCTTGATTTGACTGTGGTTTCATCTTTGACTTTGACTTTCCTCTTCTGGAATATCTTCACATTGGATTTGACCTTCCAACTGCTTTCCTAAGCTTGTTGAATTGATCTTTACTTAATGGTTTAGTAAAGATATCTACCCTTTGCTCATTGGTTGAAATGTAGACCAAACTCACATCCTTCTTTATAACATGATCTCTGATGAAATGATGCCTTATGTTGACATGCTTCATCCTACTATGTAGCACTGGATTCTTTGACACATAAAATGCACTTTTGTTGTCACACATCACATCCACACATCTTGCTTGAACTCCATAATCTTCCAACTATTACTTGATCCATAGGAGTTGAGCAATACAGCTTCCTATAGCCACATATTCGGCTTCTATGGTTGATAATGCCACTAAGGTTTACTTCTTACTATACCAAGACAATAAGCAATCTCCAAGAAAATGACAACCTCTGGATGTACTTTTTCATTCAATCATATCTCTGCCATAATCAGCATCTGTATACCCTTGCAATGTAAAATTGCCATTACTAGGATAAAATAGGCCTACTTCAGTAGTTCCTAGAAGATATCTAAGAACCCTTGTTATAGCTTTCAGATGTGAATCCTTTAGAGTGGCTTGATACCTTGCACAGTAACAAACTGCATAATAAATGTCTGGTCTGCTAGCTGTTTAGTATAGAAGTGATCCAGTTATCCCTTTGTGAGCACTATTAATGGCCCTTCTTATGAAACGATGATGAGAGCTAGATAATCCAATTCCTTATAGGTGTTATCCATTAGAGGTGTTCCTACTGCTACAGAGTTGAGTTTGGCAAAGTTTAGGAGACCTAGACTACCTTTAGGGACCTATAGGGGTCACACCTTAGGGGTACGGGTCCATGGGTTGACTTGTACGGCTCCACGACCCCATACGGGTTGGAGGGACCCGTACGGGTGCTTTTCACTCTTACGGGTGCCATTCTTGTCCAAACAGGCAGAATGGCAGGTAAGTCATACCTTATTTGGGGAAAATCAGTCATGAATGCAATTTATTGCATTCAGACCCGATTTCCTCCTATAAATAGGGGATTTTTGCCTCATTTTAGGGGGAGAAAATGAGAAAAGAAATTAGATCATATATTTTATGAATTTCCATCAATATTTCAAGTAATAGCAAGGGTATAGTTGAGGCATAAAATAGGGAGAAACCCATTCCTTGAGGTTTTGTCCACATTTTATTCATTCCTAACTTTGTTTATCAAGATTTGGGGGAGGTTCTGTCCATACAAATACTTACCTAAACAGTTTTAAAACCACCATTTCATCATCTACTTTGTCTAGGCTCTCTCTCAGCATAGGGATCACTTCAAAGTGGGTTCACGACGTAAATGTACGATCCTGAGTTTCAAAAAGACTCACATCTTGTTAATTTTATCCTTTATCTCTACTTTTCTGCAAATCTTCTTTGTTCTAAATTGAAATAAGGTTCTATTTGAACCCAAATAGGACCCGTATGTGTCCCCCACACCCGTACGGGGTCCCACCAATAGCCGTACGGGTGCCCCTAACCCATACGGGTCCTGGCTCCTAGGCAGAATCCTTATTTCTCTTTTAAACCTATAAAATCAATCAACATCACCATTTTCCATGTGATCATTTTCACTAATAATCTAGTAAATCAACCGATAAAAAGTTAAAATGTATTTTCATAACAAAGCGTGGAAGACCCGTTATTTCTTCCCGATCCTAGAAGCCGCCCGGGCACTACCGATCGCAAAACTGCCAGGCTAACATAATCACATTTTTTCCTAACAAAATGCTGACTTTTGATATGCCATAAAATGTGCTAATCTTTGTGGGTGCAGGAAAATTTATTTATTTATTCTTATAACTTAGAAAAAATGTTCAGGTTCCATTGCAACTCCCCCATTTTCCCTCGGTTGTAATTTTTATCCCCCATTTATTACTTGTGCTTTATTAAGAACTGTTGAATGCATGAATCAAGTGTGAAAGAGTGTAGAAAAATAGGATGTCTATAATAATTCCCCAAATGATGAAAAGAAAATGATTTTAAGCGGTGAATGTAATTTTGAATTAACTAAATGAGAAATAAGTGACTCATCTGATACCTGAATCTCTGATCCAAAAGGTATGAGTCTCCTGCCCAATGGGAACCATAAGAAAACTCTTTCCCAAGTAGACAACTTAGGTGGTGACTCTATCATTTATATCAAGATTTGGGTCGTGATTCTTTCATTCAATAAAATTGGTTAAAATGTGCAAACTTGAACTAAATGGTTCTATCACGCCTAAATCAACCAACCCCCCAGTTGACCCCTTTGCAAGGTGCCAAGGGAGATCAACACATCTTCGACCACCAAGAGTTCACAGTGACGACTTTGCTGGGGAATATAATCTTTTAACTTGCAAAATTTTGGGTTTGTTTTAAAATCTTAAAAGATTAAGATGAACACCGAAAATCATTTACTTAATTCAACCCATTTTCTTTTTCATCATTTGGGAAAATTATTACACTCTATCTTCTCACCTCCTTCTCTCTAGAATTAAATGCGCTCTTCTTCTATCGCTAGGTTAGGGTGACCTATTTTTCTACAAAACTCACGAAAGTGTCACCCATGCAAGCCGGGAATTGGGGACACTCTAGTGGGTCGAGCACTCATTGTCATCTCCCTATAAAAGAGGCTTAGTACGATGAGAAGCTACTACATTAACTTCTGTTAAGTCCCTACACCATTCTAATCGAAAGCCATAGAATTTCACCCTACAGGTACCTTTTTCCAGTGAGATTAGACTAGGTCACCCTTTATTATCCTCATGGTAATCAAAGGAAAATACCTTCAAAATTGACGGGAGGCATAAGGTTGGAGGAAACGATTCGTATGTGTTGTGTTGTATTCCCTTGTAATTAACCTCACCATACATTATTGTAAATGCTTCATGCATAACCCATCCCATGCATGTACTCATCTTTTTATAGCTACCTCAGCGATATTCAAAGCTTGGCAATGATCTCAAGTCCATTTGGTTCGAATTCTAGTTCTACCTTCACCACCTCCGGTTCAGATAAGGGTTGAGGATCCACCTCCGCCTCCATCCCTGAGTGGTTCATCCAGCAGTCAGTTTGGTCCATTTGATTCTGATACCACCCATCAGCTTGAGGAGATGTCTCGTATTATGACTTATGATGGCCAGGTAGATGTCGAGGTTAAGGATCTCAGTCTCAATGAGGAGGTAAATGTGTCAAGGGCTGATATTAGGCTGGAGATTGCAAATGCCGCTTTGTAGTATTTGGGGAGTGACTAATTCCTCAACCATGTAAATGACAAGACGATGGCTTCCATCAGAGCAATTTTGGTCGAGGAGAGGATGGCTAACGTCTCTTAAGGTATACTTATCAAAGCTCCAGCAGTCCATGCAGTGGTTAGTGAACAACCTCCCCTTTCAAAGGTTGCTCACAATACATTCTTTCAGACTCAGTTATCGCCTCTTCAAGTTCATGGGGAATCTTCCAGTCAGTTTGGTCAGTTGGGTTTAGTTGGTCCATTTGGTTGAATCAGTCAGGCATTTCAGTCATTGGGTACAATAATCCCACCAGCCTTTAGTCAGTTTGGTCAGCCTAGCCAGGGTTCGTACAACCAACATTTCAGTTTGGAGTATCAGGTCCTGCCTCTAATTTTGTGGTCACTCCTAAGGGGATAACCTTTCCTCAGTCAACAGGTCTACCCTTAGGTGCGATAGCTTAGTTAGAGGGATCATCTTTGTCTGTAGAGTTGCATGAGCTTTTACAGAAGTTACTCGCTGCTAATCCCAGTATTCAGCCACCAACGTAGTCCATTTAAGTCACTAAGGAGGAGGATTGGGTCCCCGAAAGCTTTAGTATGCCTAGCATAGCAAAGTATAAGGGAACTGGTCCACCTTTGTCTCACATCACTACCTATCAAAGGGTGATGAGGATATGAAGCTGAGCAATAAAGTCCTTGTCAAGATGTTTCCTTGCACTTTAGAAGGTCCTGCTATCAAGTGGTACAATACCTTGTCAGATGAAGTAACCGGAAATTGGGAGGCCTTGTCCAAGGCTTTCATTAAGTAGTATGGTTTTAATGCCACTATTAAAACCACCATGCAGAACTTGGAGGCTATCAAGCAAGCTCCCAATGAAAAGTTCAAGCCCTACTTCAAGAGGTGGATGGCTACCCAGATCTTGCTGAAGGATCATCTTAGTCTCCCGAAAATGATTATGAAGTTGATGGATGGTGCTTTACCCGCATATCGCAAGGTTCTTGGTATGAATAGCTTCTCTAGCTATGTTGAGGTCTTCAAGGAAGCCAAGAAATGGGAAAGGATCGAGGAGCTGGAGAAGATGAGTGTGTTGGCCAAAACTTGGTTCAAAAAGAATGACTCATCAGCCCAACCCCAGGCCTCCAAGCCAAAGTCTGATTTAGATCCCAAAACTCCAACAGTATAAGAAGAGATTGCTATAGTCCGTACCATTGAGGATGGTATCTCTCCTTAGAAGGCTTCTTTGCCTGCCATCTTTACCAAGTTGAGGGCGCTTGGCCTTCTCCAAAGTGTCAAGCCCTATGTTCCGCCTAAGTTTAAGGATAAAAATCAGTTCTGTGCCTATAATGTTTGCAAGGATCATTGTACCGGAGCTTGTAGAGATTTACTAGAGGCTATTCGTTGCCTGATTAGGGATAAGAAGATTTAGGAATTCGAGCTCAAACCAAGCACCATGAATAACCCTTTACTAAATTTTAAGAAGCAAGTTGCAGCTATTGAGTCGGGGCTACCTTCCAACCATGTCTTCAATCTAATCATGCAAGCTAGTACTATTGTTCATTTAGTGGTGGCCCTACCCGATGAGCCTACCCCTATCGATATTGATGCATATGAATTAGAGGAAGCTAAGGATGAGGAAGCCACATTGGTTTAACCTGAGCCCATTGATATCAATTCTTATATGTTGGAGGAACATGATGTCGAAGGGTTGGCTTTGTTGGTAGAGACCTCTAAAGGGAGGAGTTATGTGAAGAATGAGTATCACATATTAGTCATAGCGGGTGAGTGGCTCCATCCCGTCTCCCAAAGAGAAGGAGGGGCATATATATTGACATCCAGCTCATCCCTAGTACCAATTAGTGTCCGACGTTTACACCTGCTGTTGATACTCATACTCCACCAAGTAGTGAGAAGGTAGATTCGAATATCATCCCCCTTAGCCAATAATTGCAAGTTACCCCGACCAAGTACATCATTTGGCAACTTCTCATTAACTCCAAAAATCATCATAGGGGTTTGATAGAAAAGTTGATAAGTATAGAGGCTACACCATCCACTTCATTGGTTGAGGTGCTTTCAATTATTGGAGGATATTCTCCCAGTCTGGATGAATCCACTGTGTTCTGTCCTTCTGATCTCCCAACTGAAGGGAACAAACATAACAAGGCACTTTTCATCAAGTTGTAAATCTTTGATCGTTCCCTTCCATGAGTTATGGTGGATGATGGTTCCACCCTCAATCTCTGCCCTTCCAAGATCCTTCCTCACTTGGGGCTAGATGAATTCATGTAGGAGAAATCCAATACTATTATAAGGGAATATGATGACACAAAGAAAAGTGTGATTGGAGTTTTTGAGGCTGAGGTTACAATTGGGGAAGTAAAGTCCAAGGTTTTGTTTACTGTCCTTGATATTCCCATCACTTACTCCTTATTTCTCAGCCATCCTTGGCTTCACATATTAGGGGCCATCCCTTCCACGGTCCATAAGAAAGTCAAGCTCATCCACAATGGAAAGCTTGTGACTATTGAGGTAGTTGAACCAACAGTTATAGCGGCTATGAAGGCCTAAGAGAAAGAGTTAAGGGTGGCTGTATCTCACCAAGATACAAAATGGACTCTAAGAGGGTATGTATCCCTTAAAATGCAAAAGATTGTAATGAAGTAGGGTTACATGAAGTCGGAAGGGCTTGGGAAGAATCTCCAGGGGAATGAGGAACCCATCATACCTATGCCCTGGCCATTCAGACTTGGTCTGGGAAATCACCTAGGTGCTAGGAAATCCATGCACCATTCATATCTGATGATAAGGGCTGAGGTTGGGAAAAAGGTATTCACAGGGGAGGAGGAACCTATAGAGATAGGGGGAAGGAAAGTCCCTAGTTTTGAGATCTTTAATGATGTATACGACTTCAAGAACAGTTGCATGATCGAGACATCAATTTCTATGGAAGTATGTGGGAATGCTGAAGCATATGAGATGAGTGAAGCAGTTGAATCTATCACCAAAGGCCTAGCTATACTTATGAGGGATAACTGGAAGGGAGATGAGAAGGGCAATCCTATAAGCAAGGCCATCAAGAACTTAGCAAGGGCAGTAGCCAAAGAAGCTAGTAAGAACCTGCAAGCTAAGACTACCAGTTGAGCTGCCAGTGTTACCAAGACTGACCAACAAGACCCTCCGCCTTTTGATGATGATTCAAATGATGTAATCTTTAATGTTGCAAACATTTTTGATGCAAACAATGCCACTTATGAGGCATATCATGGATAAATTGATGCATTTTTCATTCACATTTTTGTTCAAAATTTCATTTTAAAGGCATAACGCACTCATGACAACAACATTCTTAGAAATATCACCATGCTTATTAATGAAGTTGGCTTTAAGTATATCGCAATGGAATAAAAATTCAATGGTTAAAACTTATCACCTAAGAAAGAAAGATAAAATGTGGTTAGCAAACATGATAACCTTAGGCCTTGGCCCATCTTTCTTCATGAGGGAGGAAAAGAGGATACACATCATCAAGAAGAAGACCAAGAACACAGAAAAGAGATAAAGAAAGCAAACATCAAAGACACCATTGAAATAGAAGATTGAGACCCATACCAATCTAAAATTAATGCAAGCTTAACAATCCAATCCAATGCTCTTCCGAAACAAAGAACCAATGCTCTTCCAAAACCTTTAAGAAGGAGAACCCAATACTCTTCCAAAACCTATAATGAAAGGGCATTTGTTATCAATATAGGTTCCTCCAATCCCCTTTGGGCCTACATTTCCAGTAGAATATCCCTCCAAAAATGCTTTCTCTATTTATTAAAAAGGAAGAAGACCCCCTGCCTTGCACAATATTCCCGAACCTTCCCCATAATAACATGATCTCCTTCTTTTGCGAGGGGGAGAACCTCAATACCCCACCTTTCACACAAGGAACAAAGTCTCTATCAGTATCAAATGAGAAGTGACTTAAGGCACTTGAAAAACTACAGATGTACCAGTAGTGCATGGCCTGAGCCTACAATAATAAAGTCAGATACCCGAAGTAGCCTCTCAAGACGGGTGATCTAGTTCTCAAACAACTACGCCAAGTCAACACTGATTCTAGGGGAAAGTTCAGGCCTAATTAGGAAGGACCGCTCATGGTTAAGAAAGTCCTCAACAAGGGAGGATTCAAACTTATGGATATGGAATAAATCATAGAAAAGTAGCACAAAGAATAAAATAAATAAGGAATAAATCACCCAGCGAGTGGTCCTTTACTGTTGGGGAAAAAATTAGGGTGCAACTAGCTGATCGGTAGTCCACAAATCGGCCATGCAAAAGTTAGGGTACTCCAACGCAAATAAAGCCCGCTAAGTTGAAAACCCAAAAAGGGCGGCTTAGGCAAAAGTTAGGGTATCGAGAGAAAAATGTCATTTGCTTTTTGGAAAATCTGTAAAAGGACCAGTAGGCAGTGGGGGTCAACCATTGGAAATTGTTACCATTGCCTATGTGCTCAAATTAATCTCATCAATGAACATGTTATGATTTGCTAAGAATCTTTGTCTTATGAATGCATGCATGTCTTTAGGTGAAATAATCGCAAGTATAGGAACATCAGTTTTTCCCTACATTTTGTGCTCTTTGTTGTTATCGTTACTGCGCGTATATTATCAAACAAAAGACAAAAATATCGATAAGCCACAAAAGAAATAAGGTTCATGCAAAAGTCAAAAATGTCAGCTGGATTGAAAACCCAAAGGGGCGGTCCAGGCAAAAATTAAGACGAAATAAAAAGAAAGAAAAAGTCTGCTAGATTCAAAACCTGAAAGGGCAGTCTAGACCAAAGTTAAAGCAAAGAAAAAAAGAAAAGTCTAATGAGTTGAGCCGCCAAGGATAATTCAGGCAAAAATTAGGAAAAAAGAAATGAAAATAAATGTTCGATAGGTCATCTCACACGGAATGGCCTATGCAAAAATTAGAACTCAATTCAAAAACGCCAGTATAGTATTGTGATTTTTCTACCAAACATCATTTGTAATTGTAATGTCTCACAACTGGGATCTGTTGAACTCAGTTCGCTCACTGTGAGATCACACGATAGCACATATCCCCAGAAGTGCTGATATCGTCCAGCCTTGGTAATACTTGTCAGTCTAGATTAGGTCAGCTCATCGTGATTAGGAACTTCAAGTGTTTGATGGTTAACTCACTTGCTCTTGGTACACCCTATATGGGCTTCATTGTTAGTTATATCAAGGGGCAGTACGGGTTTACAATATTCAACGGATTTAGTTCAGAAAGAAAGAAAGGTTCAACGTGTATAAAGTTAAACTACAAAAGTATCAATGTAAATGACATCTAAGTTTACATCAAAACTAGCCACACAAGGCTCAAAAACGTCAAGCATCAAAATAAAATGAAAGAGATGCTAATCTAAGCTGTAAGGGGATCCTGTCCCTGTGGTACCTCCTGGTCTCATCAGCCAGCAGGTCCGCCATGTTGATCATTACGTGGTCCCCCATACCATCTTCAGCCATAGTACCTATTAGCACAGGTCCGTTCCGGCCCGATGAGAAATTATGCCTATTTTATTTAGTGATCAGACAAAAGAGCCAAAAAGAATCGAATTGTCATCCAAAATCTTAAATTCAAAAATCCACATTCCAGGGAAGCTTCGATTTACCATTTCCTACTAAAAAGTAAAAAATTCAAAGTTTGTTCAAACATAGGTGTGAGCCGACGACCCCCAAACCCCCTGCCCGTATGGTAAGCTTTAATGCCCTTCAGCGTGGGGCGGAGAAACAACAAGCACTGTGAAGCGAGCTAAGGGATGATCCTTATTTTAGCGTGATGAAAATGAATAATGAAAGCGTTGAAGTTGAAGTTTAGTCCGATTTGCGTGTTAAGGGATACGAGATTTAGAATCTCGTATTTTGAGATAGAGTCACCACCCGGTTAAGCTCCATCGGGAATTTGGGTACGATATTCCCACCAGGTGGTTGGACCGTACCTTAAGACAGAGATTCTAAGTCCGGATGATGTTGCTTACTTTTCAATTTTTAAATCAAGCTGATTATATTTTAATAAACATGACCTTAGTTCTTATGCGATTTAATCCGATTATTGTTTGGTGTTTTCGATTTATATGGCATACATCACACGAAAAGCGATAAATAAACAAAGCAAGAAAATGAAATTATTACAAGGCTTTACAAATACCTATACATTTCTCTAATGCGAGAAAATAAATAAAGCAATAAATAAATAAATGGACGAAGCCGGATTCTAACCGAACTTACCAACTCGGGCCTGGCTCCAAACGAGGCAAGATTAATATGGGAATAGTCACAAAAAAAACATGGATATATAAATATGGAAAATAAATACAAAGCATGAGGAAAACGATATTTTTGGATTTTTCGGGACAAAAACATAATTTTTGGGCGCTAATTAATTATTTAACAACCTAAAAATGGTGAAATAAATTAACTAAACATTCTAAAATAATATTTAATACTTTCAGAATATTTTTGGGATTTTTAGTTGATGGGAAACAATTTATTTCGATTTATTTAGCAAAAACACTATTTTAAGCCATTAAAATGCATATTAAATCAAATAAAAATAAAAATAAAGTTTAAAAACAGAATACAATAATAAAAATTAGTTTCAGATTATTTATGAATTTTTGGAAATTTTTCGGGTTAAAAACGGGACTGAAAATGCGTTAAAATCACAAAAATCGGGTCAATAAAGACCGAAATGGGCCGTAAACAATAGAATAAAATAAACATGGACCATTTGGACATTTTTACCAATAGGCCGACTCAGTGAGGCAGTAGTGGCCTAGATAACGCTCAGTAGGCCTCGTCCCACTGAAGTAGCCTGTCGGAAAAAGTGTCTAAATAAGCCGAAATCGACCTTTTTGTGCCTGAAAACCTGAGATTACTAAAATTTCAAGTTGTTTTCTACCCGCTACGGTAGATTTGGACTTAAAATATTTAAATAACTTTGATTTTTCAGTTTGGGGGAAAAGAATCCAAAAAAGTCCGACAAAACGATGATTGGCCGCTTGAGCGACCCGTGGGCCGACTGGACAAAGCGGTAGGCCAGCTTAACGAAGCAGCCTAGGTGACGTTCAGTCGGCCTGACGTTCGACAGAACAGTCAGCTAGATTTTTGACAGAGAATCACAAAAAGGACAAATAAAAGGGACCAAACACCCGAAAAAATAACCAAAAACACAACGGCAGTAATAAAAATAAATAATAAAAGAAATAGATTGGAACTCAGAAAGTTAGCCAAAGGCCGTGAATCCACTCTCGAGACTCGAACCGGACGTTTGGCAAGCTTTGTGACAGTTTTGAGATGAAAACCCAATGAAACAACCGATTTAGCAAAGGATTTAGTGATTTGTGAGGCAAAAGTCCCTAAATCCTATTTAAACCAATTTTTATCTAAGATTTCTAACAGATTTTAGTGTTTAAGCTACAAGATTAAGCCTGAGAACAACTAAGAATCTAGATTAGAGAGGATTAAACCCGGATTCTAGCTTTTCTTGAGCTTTCTCTCTCTAGTTCTTCCCTTTCTCTCTCTTGTTCTTGTTTCTTTCTCTCTAAAATTCCAGCCAAAGGAAGAGGTCCCAAAAGTCCCCAAAATCTGATTTTTGAGGGGTATTTATAGCCTTTTCAAGTGTAAAATATCCAAATTAATCCTCCAAATGTCAATATTTGACAGAAAAGACCGAAAACCCGACTTTTTGGGCCAAGAAAAACTCAAAAAAATCTAAATAAAAGAACCCCACGCAAAAATTGCGCCATCGACGCATTTGGGCCAAGGCCGCGTCACCTGATGCGTCCTAGCCCCTGGCCGCGTCAGCCATGCGGCCTACTGCATGGCTGATGTGGTCGGGCACGTGGACCACATGGCCTGGCCTTCCGTCGGTGGCATCGGCCGCCGCTGACGGATTGGGGCACCCTAGGGACAAAATGCAAATGGGGCCCGGTGAGTTGGGCCCAAAATGCAAACAAATTACATAACGGGCATTCGAATGGGGCAATTCTTGACATTCTGAAAAGCTCAGGGAACCAAGAATCCAATGATGCAAATGAGACTCGCTGAAAATGTCCGGATTTTTAAGGGAAAAAAATTGCGAAAGGGGAAAGAAAGTGATTAACATCTTAAAAGCGGTCTAATTTTCATTATAATTGGGGTTAAAAGATCTCAAAATTGTCAACAAAGAACTTGCCAAACGCGATTCAATTATAAAATAATGGAATAACTAGACCGTAAAATTAGAGCAAAAAGTCATCAAAGCCCGTGCTCACAGGCTGCCCCTCATAAGATTATCATTTGAATTGTCAAATGTGATCTCACGAAAGAGCTAGGGATAGGAGGTTATACATGACTTACGGATTCTTGAACCGGATGTCTTCTGGGATTGCCATAGACAGACCTATCAAGAACAAAATTGACTTAGAGATTGATTAGGTATTACCTTCATTGCCCCAAATAGTTTTGGGATAGATTGCTGGTTGCTTCGGGAAAAAGAGGAATAGGAATTTATTGAGACGATTGTCTACTGATGGTCTTGGGACGCATTATCAATTGACCTATCGTAGGTAGAGGTTGAATGAATTGGTTGTCTACTAGTGGTCTGGGAACGCACCATCAATGGACCTATCGAGGATTAGAGGTTGAATTGGTTGTCTACTGGTGGTTTGGGAACACACCATCAAAGCACCTATCGAGGATTGGTTGTCTACTGGTGCTTTGGGAACACACCATCAACGGACCTATCAAGGATTAGAGATTGAATTGGTTGTCTACTGGTGGTTTGGGAACTCAGCATCAACGGACCTATCAAGGATTAGAGATTGAATTGGTTGTCTACTGGCGATTTGGGAACTCACCATCAACGGACCTATTGAGGATTAGAGATTGAATTGGTTGTCTATTGGCGGTTTGGGAACGCACCATCAACGGACCTATCAAGGATTAGAGATTGAATTGGTTATCTACTGGCGGTTTGGAACGCACCATCAACGGACCTATCGAGGATTAGAGGTTGAATTAGTTATCTACTGGCGGTTTGGGAATACACCATTAACGGACCTATCGAGGATTAGAGATTGAGTTGGTTGTTTACTGGCGGTTTGGGAACGCACCATCAATGGACCTATCGGAGGTGAGGCTGAATCGGCCATATCGGAGACAACAAGAATGTCGAGAATGCCGAGGACTTCACTGAGGAATGCTGAGAACTAAACTAGAAGGTGCCAAGCACTTCTAATAAGGTCGGGCTGGGATATGCTTGGTTTGAATCACATGTCGAGAATATCAAATGAGATCCCAGGACTGAAACGCACACCAAGAACTAAACTGGAAGGTGCCGAGCACTTCTAATGAGGTCAAATTGAGATTTGCTGAAAAGCGCCTAAGGAGGCTTGTTGGACTGAACACATTGCGCTTGCCATAGAAATTTTAAGATATTACAGAGAGACATGAGCTGCGCTTTTGTTGCTTAATTGATTTTGCCGAGACAAAAATCTTTGCCCCTTCAATTAAGCAACACAAACGGAAGAGTGAAACTAAAATAAAGCTAAGATTTTCGGGAGTCCGGAGAGATTTTCGAGGCCGAGCGCCGAGTCTGGCTGATATGCCCCTGGGTATTTGCATTAAGGTGCCCCTAGGTATTTGCATTGAGGTGCCCCTAGATATTTGCATTAAGGTGCCCCTAGTTATTTGCATTGAGGTGCCCCTGGGTATTTGCATTGAGGTGCCCCTAGGAGAAGCTTCTAAGTTCTGATTTTAGGATCCATTGGGTTAGTCGTCCTTCTGAATTGCCCCATGGTGTGCCGGTCAAGAAGGCTTTAAAGCATTAGTAAGCCATATAAATCGTGTTTTTAATGCTTAATTGATTTTGTGGAACAAAAATTTTTGCCCCTTCAATTAAGCAACACAAATCGAAGATAAAGAAGTAAGAGTTGAGATTTCTGGGAGGCCGGAGAAACTGCCAATGTTGAGTATCGAGACTAGCTGATGTGCCCCTGGGATAAATTCTGTCTTCGATTGTAGGACGGAAGATAATTTTAAGATGCTCCTTGATACAGGCTCTTGTTTTGTTTCATGTGGAATTCAGCATAGAATAATAGACATGAACATTATGCATGAATGTATGAATGCATGAGAAACTCGGACTGGTCATCTTCAAGCTGACTGATTAACTTGCTTGATCGACTTTGCTTAATTCGAGGAAAGGTTGACTTGCTTGAAAAAGGAGGATACATGGAATTGCTTTGTGGTACGAACAAGATAAGAATGTCCCTGGAGGAGGATGTTGCGCAGATTAGGTGAGAATGCCCCTGGTGGAGAACTAGGGAAGCCGCGGCGATTTGACTGTAAATTGATTGCTGGATCAGGCATGATCGAGACAGAGGGGGTGCATGAAGCAGAGCTCAATATTTTCGATAACGAACGACTGGGCGCTATCACTACCAATGAATTCTACCAAGGATGGCTTCAGAAGATTAGGATATTGTGGAATCAAGATGCTTGGCTGCAGTCAAGAATTGAGCGGACATGAGCGAAGGACGAATCTGAGTCCTTTGAATCTATTAGATCGGTGAACATATTCACGCTTTTCGATGTTGATGGCGATGATGTAGATATCTCGATGTGATCAATGGCAGTCATTCATCTTTGGTTTGGTTGTCTTAATTTTTGTATAGACCTAGACATTATGTCAGACCCATCAGACTTGTTCATATTTTGCTTTTGAGTTCTAATTTTTACCTGGGCTGCCCTTTTTGGGTTTTCGATCCAGCGAACTATCCTAGGTTTTGCATAGACCTCGATTCTTTTCAGTCCATTAGGATTGTTGCCTTTTATCTTTATCTTTATATTGTTTTGAGGAATTAGGTTGACTGCACAGAACCCTACGTTTGACTCATCTGTTGCATTTCGCCTTTTGGACCCAACAAATTCATTCAAGCATAAACATAAAGAATTCAGTAAAAGTGACATTTCCATTAAGTGAAGTATGTTTGAGTACATGATGATGATAACCATTTCTATTGACCCAAATCTGATGTTAACTAGCCTATGAAGGTTTTCTAGTCAACTTACTCTCATGGCTCACTTTACCCTGACTTTTGCCTAGGCCGCCCTTTTCGGGTTTTCGGCCTAGCGGGTCATTTTTTATACCCTAACTTTTGCCTGAATTCTTTGCAGAATATTGATCAACGGGATACACCCTAATTTTTGCCCGAGTAGTAGAGGACCACTCGTCGGGTGATTGATTAATATACGCTTTTTGTGTGCTGCTTTTCTGGATTTGATTCTTTTAGTTAGACATGATAGCGCTTCAACCTGATTTGATTGATAGGGTTTATGAACTCATTACCATTGATAATCATGCCCCTTGGATCAGACGTATTTTTGAATACACAAAGTCCTATCCAATCTGGTTGGAATTTCCCCCTTGGGTTAATATTGGCAGGCTTTGCTTGATTCGGAATCAGATCATTGGCCGTTGGCGGTGCCTCTGACGCTTAACTCGGATGTTGGGCACCTTTGCCATACTTTTGATACATCTTTTGATACATCTGAAGACTGTTCAAGTTGTTTGAATCGCACTTTAGTCCATGGGGGTCTCTTTGATGCTGGGTTCAATATGACTCTCGGATTTAGTTATTTTTTGTTTGGTAGCACGATTTCCATTTCTCAAGCATAGGAACAAGGTATTCAAAGAATTCATACACTTGCACAATACCACACAAAGAGCAAATGGTGGTTTATCGGCTCAAACTTTGACCCTTGTGGTGCTTTTGGACATAAGCCTCTTGAGAAGTTAGTTTGTGGCTTTAGTTGTCCGATCGGCTTGTGGTTGGATGGGCGAACGTCTGCGGCAGTCGGACCCATTTTTCTTGATCGATTAGGGGTTGCCTCTTGGGATGGAAATCCACTGTCCGAAGTGATGTGATAAGGTAGGTTGTACTAGGAGAAGATGTGTTTCTCAATGAACTTGGCCGTCCTCTCAGCGATAATGTCGATGAAAAGGGTCGACTTCTTCCTACATTGATGAGGGTCGAATCTTGTCGATCATATGTAGGCTTATCTTTTCTTTGGTAGATTCAAAATTGGTTCATACATAGTCACGAGGTCGGCGATGGACCGACTGACATATTTGATTTATCCAAGGAATGATTGAGCTTCTTTTGCTATTTTAGTTATGGAGATGAGATGCTCGGGAATCCGATGACAAACCCTATGTGTTTAGGCATGACTAGGTGAAAGCATTATCATGACCTTTAAGCACTTGTTATCTCTCTTTTTCTTCCAAAGGTTAGGTCATTAGAGAGTGGTTGCTATTTTAGATTATCACCTGTACTCAAACTTATTTTAGGTAAAGAAACGTCATGACTATTGAACATATTATGGTTATGACAAAAATGAATGCATGGACCCATCGGGTGAAACATCGAATAGATAAGCAAAAGTGAGAGTTTTAAATTAAAGTGCCTTAGAGGCGTAATTGTTCACACTGAAACACTAGAAACATAAAGAAAGAAAATTACATCATAGAAAATTCATCCTCTATAGGGGGAGGGTCTTGATTGGTAGAGCCGGTAGACTAATCATCCTTAGTAGTTTCCATTGGGGTATCGCTCACAATGAAGTCCAAAACCTTTGCCTGCTTGGCTGATAACTTTTCTCCTTTATCATCTAGAGACCTTGCGGGATTCTTGTCAGAGTCGACGGCAGAAATGGCTTCCATAACGGGGTTGAATGAATAAGAAAAGACCATTGCCAACACAAAATCCTTAGGGAGACTAGAATTGATGACGCTCACTTCATCATCAGAGCCCAGCTATGGCTTTTCCTCAGTGTCGGTCTTCCTCGCAGGCTCATCCATTTTTCTTTCTCTTAGCAAGCTCCAAATAGCCATACCTAAAGGCCTACATTGATCTGTTGTGTGTCCCTTTTGAATATGATAGCGATAAAAGTTCCCTTTCTCTTTGGGCGTAGGAGGGCGGTACTCACAAAGAGGGCTAAGCAAGCCTTTCTCTGGCAATTTAGCAAATATGATATGAAGAGGGAGCTTCCATGGAGACATGAATGCCCTCTAACTAAGAGTCCGAGTGGGCATGGTTTGCACTGCGGAAACACTCTCTTGATCGACAAAATTGGACTGTGGGTGCCTTCTCTCCAGTTGGGGCTGGAGTAACTTCAAAGGATTGAGAGTTGTTGCCCTTGAACTAGGGTTTGCCACTTGGCTTACTAACCCTTTCCTTTTCCTCCCCGGCGCTCAATCTTTTTAGCTTTTTCAAAAACCATTCGATAGGACTCGAAAGAGTCGGTCTCCATCTCTTTTTGAAGGAACGGGAGAGCCCCATCAAGCAGTTTTGGGATCATTTCTTTAAGGCTGAGCTTTTGTTTCAAGAGGACCTGAGTGGCCATCCATCGATTGAAATAAGGTTTGAAAGCTTCGCCGGGCTTTTGCTTGACTGCCTCAAGATGTTGAATGGTAGTCTCCATTATAAAATTAAATCCATAGTGGGCAACTAAAGCTTCAAATATGAGTTTCCAATCCAAGATTGTGGACTTCGGAAGAGTATTATACCACTCAAGAGTAGGGCCTGAAAGGGTACATGGGAACAACTTGGCCGACACCTTATCCCCAATCTTTTGAACCCGCATGATTTGCTCATACATAGTTATATGGTACTTAGGGGGGCCTTTGCCTAAATAAGGATCCATTCGGGGCATTGAGAAATTTTTAGGCACCCAATCATCGCTTCTTACTTCCTCCCTATCCTCGCTCCTATTCAAAAACTGCCTGAAGAAAGCCGCCATTTCAAGCGTCATGCCCGGAGGTTGCGTGACCTGGTTGCATGAAGATGACCCAAACTCAAAGGATAGAGGAGTCAAGGTTTTGATATGGGGGCGAGAGAAAGGATTCTGAGGGTAAGTGGTCACGTGGGGAGTGACCATAAAGCTAGGGGGCGAGGTTGTGAAAGCATTTAGCTGTGCCGGAGGAACAACAAAGCCACTCGATGGGACTGTCATCTGAGAAGTAAATCTCCCTGAGAAAGTGGGGAGAATAGGGGATTGGGGAATAGGCCTCTAGTGCATAGGGGTATAAAAACTAAAGGTTGGTGGAGTAGATGATAAGGGCAGCTAAGAAGAGCTATGTCTAAACTGAAATTGGCTTTGTTAGATAGGATGAACCGGAGGGAGCGGTGGTACCAAAAACTGATTCTGAACTGGTGATGACCGATCTGTCTCCCCCAGAGCTTGAAAAATAGGCCCCGCTGACCTTTGAGACTCTCTTTCCTCTCTGAGAGTGGATCTAACCTGCTCTTTAATAGTGGCCCAAAATGTATCTGATTGCAGGATCATAGCCATAGCATCAGCCAATTTGGATCCCAACTGAGATAGGCATTGTCCTTGACCCTGATGAGGGGGAGAAGGAGAAGGGGAAGGAGTGCTCTCATGAGGTGCATCACTTAAACGTGGATCAGACATGATTGGAAGAGCAGATTCTGACACTGAACTTGAAACTGAACTTGGGCCCATAGAATAACAAATCTGATGGGAGCGGTGCCTTGGTCTAACTAAATCAATACGAAGATGATCAGCCCCAAATCGAACCACGAATGAGATGGATGATAATATAAATATTCGAGTGATGAATGCCATATATATGGGCGGTTTAGAGAAGTAGAGAGTAGAAGAGGTTATGATGCGAAGCTGATCCTCAAAATACATGAGACATCAAATTCCTCGCTATTCCTAGCGAACTAGATATAGGTCGTTGGGACTCAAACGATCTCAGGCATTTTGTTAAATTCTCCCTTTCAAATGGGGGGGGGGGGGAGTGGAGGTAAGCGAAAACCAAAAATAAAGGTCGGCCACAAGCGGCCTATGCATGAGTTTTGTATGAATGAGCACAACACAAGTAGCACATGAAAGTAAATAAACTTCTCCCAACCTTATGACTCCCGCGTAATTCCAATTTGTAGTCTGGGGTTAACTCTAGTGCCAGGAAATGGCAAGAGAGTATGCGACCTAAATCTATATCATTTTGGTGAGCCTAAAGGGAAGTTCCTATAGCTAATTTTATCGCGGTTCATAGTCTTAAACTGCTGGTGTCATGGACGACATTGTAGAAGGGTCTCATTTTCCATGATTCCGTGTAACTCAACCACTCCTCAAATGAGTGCGGCTGTAGGAATTACATGTTGGTTGAAACGAGTGTTCCACCCACAAATATCCCCAATTCCTGGCGGGCATGAGGTATACAAGTGAGCTTCACAGGGGTGATAAAATGGCACCTTTTAACTTAGAATCTAACTAAAGCGGTGGATCAAAAGTCATAAGAAATAAAGTGTTGATTTAAGAACAATTTAGGCGCATCATCAAAATCCTTTAACCAAGGTTTAAAAACAAAAGCAGTTTTTAGATTTTAAGTTAAATGAAAAATTCCCCAGCAGAGTCGCCACTGTGAGTCGACGACCCCTGATCCCCTCGCCCGCACGATAAGCTTTAATGCTCTTCGGCGTGGGGTGGAGAAACAACGAGCACTGTGAAGCGAGCTAAGGGATGATCCTTATTTTAGCGTGATGAAAATGAATAATGAAAGCGATGTTGAAGTTGAAGTTTAGTCCGATTTGCATGTTAAGGGATACGAGATTTAGAATCCCGTATTTTGAGATAGAGTCGCCACCCGGTTAAGCTCCACCAGGAATTTGGGTACGATATACCCACCGGGTGGTTGGACCGTACCTTAAGACAGAGATTCTAAGTCCAGATAATGTTGCTTAGTTTTCAATTTTTAAATCAAGCCGATTATATTTTAATAAACATGTCCTTAGTTCTTATGTGATTTAATCCGATTATTATTTGGTGTTTTCGATTTATATGCCATACATCACACGAAAAGCGATAAATAAACAAAGTAAGAAAATAAAATTATTACAAGGCTTTACAAATACCTATACATTTCTCTAATGCAAGAAAATAAATAAAGCAATAAATAAATAAATGGACGAAGCCGGATTCTAACCGAACTTACTAACTCAGGCCTGGCTCCAAACGAGGCAAGATTAATATGGGAATAGTCACAAATAAAGCATGGATAAATAAATGTGGAAAATAAATACAAAGCATGAGGAAAACGATATTTTTGGATTTTTCGGGACAAAACATAATTTTCGGGCGTTAATTAATTATTTAACAACCTAAAAATGGTGGAATAAATTAACTAAACATCCTAAAATAAGATTTAATATGTTTAGAATATTTTTGGGATTTTTAGTTGATGAGAAACAATTTATTTCGATTTATTTAGCAAAAACACTATTTTGAGCCATTAAAACGCATATTAAATCAAATAAAAATAAAAATAAAGTTTAAAAACAGAATACAATAATAAAAAATAGTTTCAGATTATTTATGAATTTTTGAAAATTTTTTGGGTTGAAAACGAGACTGAAAACGCGTTAAAATGACAAAAACCGGGTAAAAAACAAACGAAATGGGCCGTAAACAATAGAATAAAACAAACAGGGACCATTTGGATATTTTTACCAGTAGACCGACTCAGTGAGGCGATAGGCCGACTCAGTGACATGGTAGGCCGCCTCAGCGAAGTGGCCTAGATGATGCTCAGTCGGCCTTTGTCCCACTGAAGTGGCATGTCAGAAAAAGTGTCTAAATAAGCCGGAATCGACCTTTTTGTGCTTGAAAACCCAAGATTACTAAAATTTCAAGTCATTTTCTACCCGTTATAGTAGATTCGGACTTAAAATGTTTAAATAACTTTGATTTTTCAGTTTGGGGGAAAAGAATCCAAAAAAGTCCGACAAAACGACGATTGGCCGCTTGAGCGACCCGTAGGCCGACTGGAAGAAGCAGTAGGCCGACTCAATGAAGCGGCCTAGGTGATGTTCAGTCGGCCTGACGTTCACTAGAACAGTCAGCCCGATTTTCGATAGAGAATCACAAAAAGGACGAATATAGGGGATCAAACACCAGAAAAAATAACCAAAAACACAGCGGCAGTAATAAAAATAAATAATAAAAGAAATAAATTAAAACTCAGAAAGTTACCCAAAGACCGTGAATCCACTCTTGAGACTTGAACCGAATGTTTGGCAAGCTTTGTGACAGGTTTGAGATGAAAACCCGATGAAACAACCAATTTAGCGAAGGATTTAGTGATTTATGAGGAAAAAGTCCCTAAATCCTATTTAAACCAATTTTTACGTAAGATTTCTAATAGATTTTAGTGTTTAAGCTACGAGAGCAAGCCTAAGAACAACTAAGAATCAAGATTAGAGAGGATTAAAACCGGATTCTAGCTTTTCTTGAGCTCTCTCTCTTGTTCTTATTTTTTTTTCACTCAAAAATTCCAGCCAAAGGAAGAGGTCCCAAAAGTCCCCAAAATCTGATTTTTGAGGGGTATTTATAGCCCTTTCAAGTATAAAATATCCAAATTAATCATTCAAATGTCAATATTTGACGGAAAAGACCCAAAACCCGACTTTTTGGGCCAACAAAAACCCGGAAAAATCTAAATAAAGGAACCTTGTGCAAAAATCGCACCATCAACGAGTTCGGGCCAAGCCGCATCAGGTGACGCGGTAGGCCGCATCACCTAATGCAGCCTAGCCCCTGGCCGCATCACATGATGCGGCCAAATCTAGTCCGCATCATGTGATGCGGCTTAGCAGGCCACGTCAGCCATGCGGCCTACTCCGTGGCTGATGCAGCCTGTCGCATAGTCCACGCGGCCCAGCCCGTGGACCACATGGCCTGGCCTTCCGTTGGCGGAACCGGCCGCCTCCAACGGATTGGGGCACCCTTGGGATAAAAATCAAATGGGACCCGACGAGCTAGGCCCGAAATGCAAAGAAATTATATAACGGGCATTCGAACGGGGCGATTCTTGACATTCCGAAAAGCTCGGGGAACCAAGAATCCAACGATGCAAGCGAGACTCGCTAAAAATGTCTGGATTTTTAAGGAAAAAAAAATCGTGGAACAATTTACTATACGCGAGGGGAAAGGAAGTGATTAACATCTTAAAAGCGGTTTAATTATCATTATAATCGGGGTCAAAAGATCTCGAAATTGTCAACAAAGAACTTGCCAAACGCGATTCGATTCTAAGATAATGGAACAACTAGACCGTAAAAGGTTAGAGCAAAAAGTCATCATCATTCCAAGGTTCACCGAAAAGCGCGTGCTCACAATAGGTAATTAGCCCGCCGGCTAATTACCCATCTACAGTAAAAAAAACCAAATCTTACTGAGATCTTGCAAGGATTGACGAGATTTAAAGTAAAATCTTGTCAAATAGGTAATTAGCCCGCCGGCTAGTTACCTACTATAAATAAGGGCTCACCCCCCTCATTTCAATAGATGGAAAAATTCTCAAAATGCATCGTCCCAAAGTTACTCCGAGAGTCCCGAAAGCCCCAAAACTCTATTAAAACACTTCTAAATCCGAGCTTTATCACCGACATTTGGTATTAGATCATTTTCCTATCTTTTTAGATCAAGATCTCACAGTGATCTTCGGTCTAAAAACAACTCAATTTCTCAAAAATCCTACATTTTATATAGGAATAATCTAAGATTATAGCCATAACTTGGGCTAAACCTATTTTCCAAGCAAACCACACCCTTTGACAACTTCGGTCCCGCACCAGCTCTCAAGTCATCCTAAATAGACGAAAAGGTAAACTGAGGGTAATTGGCTCCAAGCCCATCCTAAAAATCCATTTTTGTTACTTTTATTATTGTACATTGCATTCCATTTCTCTGGTTAAGTGAGCCACTCGAGCCACTTAAACTATAATATGTGTAAATCAGCTAGCAGGTATGAATGAAACATCCAGAATATGAGTAAACTCTATCCGAGTTTCTGCCAGAACTCAAACGCTGCCGTTACTCTGTCTAAATTTTGGTAGTAAATATCTATTTATTTATACTGTAATAATGCCTGTTTTATTTCTTGAAATTAATTCTTAAATAAAGCCATTGCAATGTAGAAAACACCACATATTCCAAAATGCCAAAATTATTCAAACGATTTGAACAATATGAGTACCTATTATGTCCGAACTCAGAATCTCACTTTCTTTTCGGTATAAAAATCCCATTTTGGATTAGTATACCTTAATTCCCAGTGGAGCTGAACTAGGTGCCGACTCTATTTTATTTTTAAATAAAGTAAAAATTCTTTATTTTAGAAATATCTGTTCTTAATAAAATGTGTAAATATATTTCTCAATATAATCACATGTTTTAGCTTATACAAAGTCATTGCATTTAAGCAAATCAGATTTTTCTCAAACAAAACCAAACGCGCCCTATGCACCACACCCCACGTGCTAACCCGCCAAAACCTTGCCCGTGCATAGCGGCGACTCCACTAGGGATTAAATTCTCTTTTGACATGATAATTAAAATATTGTTCAAAATAAATTTTGAAATTATGGAATATGTGGTAATCTCAGCATTACAAGAATTTTTAGGATTGCATAGCATCTACATTCTTTACCCCTATACCAATTTAGGTGTCTTTCGGTGAAGTATCTCCAAGTTCGCGTAGGGCTTGAGGGGTATGGATCCAATCACACCCCTTGCATAATGTACGAGGGCCTTGCTCGCTTAAGGGCAAGACTACCCGAGTATATTATATGTGGAAAAGATTCCTTTGGTTCGCTTAAGGCCACTGCGACTTGGTACACAAAGACATAGGGTACCCAATGACACCCAGTCTTGAGACTAAAATCCGCATATAGATGAACCATAGAAACTTCCCCATAGGTTTACCCAAAAACCTTGAGTGCATGTGAGCAGACGTTGCTAAGCCCCCCGTTGGCTCTAAAGCGAAGTAACCCATTGGAGTTAAAAGAGCGATATGCACAAACTAACCGTTTGCTACATGTATAGGTTTATTAAATATAAATAAACTAAAAATGAAGATCATAAGCCTCACGATTGTGTGAAAACTAACCACATCTTTATGCAGCCATGACATTGGTGTGCGGTATACCATTTTATTTCCTTAGCCATAGGAACCCAAAATAAACCAAGACCAATGAGTCCACCCAGGCTCAACCCATGAGCCGAAATAAACCAAGACCAATGAATCTACCTAGGCTCAACCCATGAGCTAAAATATATAAACCCCTTTGAGTGACTAGCGAGTCAGCTCACCTTTTACCACCAAGTCAACCTTCGAGTGACCAGCGAGTCAACTCACCCTCGACCATAGAGGTAACTCACTCTCAACCATAGAGTCAACCTGTGAGTGACTAGCGAGTCAGCTTAACTTGGACCATAGAGTCAAAATTCGAGTGACCAGCGAGTCAGCTCAGCTTGGACCATAGAGTCAACCTTCGAGCGACCAGTGAGTTAGCTCACCTTAGACCATAGAGTCAACCTTTAAGTGACCAGCGAGTCAGCTCACCTTAGACCATAGAGTCAACCTTTGAGTGTCCAGCGAGTCAGCTCACCTTGGACCATAGAGTCAACCTTTGAGTGACCAACGAGTCAGCTTACCTTGGACAATAGAGTCAACCTTCAAGTGACCAACGAGTCAGCTCACCTTGGACCATAGAGTCAAATGCTTGAATGACTAGTGAGTCAGCTCAACCTTGACCATCGAGTTAAATCAAATTTATATTCAACCCCTTGGTCTTCGAAATTGCATGTTTATGATGTTCCCCGAATATTACTGACTACCCTTGCCGATTGCTCCTCGAACAATTAGCATACACCCTACCCCTTATTATTTGAACATATCCATCCATTCATTCATTTGCTCATTCATTTATTCATCAACTCATGCACTACAGTGGGCCAAAGTAACCAGGGCTTAGAGCTACAGCCGATACACTTACTGACACTTGATCTCTTACATTTTTAGGTTGGAAGTGAGAGAAAAGGAGGTTAAGATGTATTATGAGAAGCCCAAAAGTAACAACCCCACCACCAGTCGAATCTCTAGCTAGATTTTTCTCTGATCTAGAATTGAAACCATAATGGCAGATGACGATGTAGTTGGACAATCCCTCAGAAGGATTTTGGATGCCCCAAGGTTTCATGATGTTTGGGAAAGGCTAAGCTCTTCTAATGCTCAGAGAGCCTAAGAACAAGAGGTCGGGATAGCTGCATTAAAGGTGAAGATGGTAGATATGGAGAGGTTGTCTCCCATGAGATATAAATCTGTTTCTCCCTCCATCGAGTAGTATGTGGACATTGATCGATTCTTGCTAAAGGAATCAGAAGCCCTTCCGGCTAACTATGTGATGCCTTATATAGCCCTTATGCTGGAACTGGGCCACGTCATGCATATGTGGAAAGTTATCTTCAAATTATGACTAGCATAAATATCCCTAAGGTTCATATAGTCAATCTATTTCAAGCTACTCTAAGTGGGCCGACTTCTGAAAGGTACATGAGGATGCAATTAGACATAAAATCTGATTGGAAGAAGCTATGCTCTGCATTTCTGGAAAATTATGCCTTCAATCTGAAGGTTAAAACTACTCTAAAAGATCCTGAGAGGGTTAAACAATGCCTAAATTAATCCATTGAAGAATACTACTTGAGATGGATGGCTATCCGCATGCTTGTGACTGGGGCACCCGACTAGGAAGCTTGGATAGTGAAGCTTGTCGAAGGATCCAGCCAGAAGTACCGTGATGACATGAAGATGTAAAGGTTTAATACCTTTAATGACGTGGTAGACTATGCCAAAATATTAGAGAAGTATGAGGAGGAAGACCAAACAAAGAAGCAAGAGCAGCAGGCTTACACTAAGCACTAGATATTGGGAGAAAGGTGGGTCTTCTAAACAAGGCCGCTCCAAGTCCTCAAAAGCTCCATCTAATGTTGTGGCAGCCACTCAGGTGTAGACTCATCAATCTATCTCCCCATGGGTAGAATCACTATCAAAAATATTTACCAAGCTGAGGAAGCTCGACCAGCTTCAGAGCATCAAACCATTCACTCCACCTGCTATGGCAGACATAAATAAATTTTGTGCCTATTATGTCACCAAGGGGCATTGCACTAACGAATGCTCCCGGCTACTAAAATATATATAATAGATAATAGCTAATAGGAGGATGAAAGAGCTTGAGAAGAAACCAAGCATGTAGACTAATCCCCTGCTAAACTTTGAGGGCATAGTAAATGCCATCAATGTTTAGGTGGAGTCCGACGAGTATGGTATTGACGTGAAGAATAACTTCCAACATGACCCAGGATGGGGGGATAATATAATTTTTGACAACATGGACATCATCTACATGGTTGATCAATATGTCTTAAGGATGAGGAGAGAAGGGATAGACCAATATTGAGTGCCATTGCACCTCATGTTCTGAGGGGATTCTGACCCAAATGAGCATGTAAAAAATTCATCCGATTCATGCATGAACGGGAAATTACCATGATGGGATTTGCACCTCAGTTCCCTCAATTCTTAGAAGGTCCAGCCATGGATTGGTACAACATAATGCCACTCAAAGGACGATGGAACTGGTACTTTATGGAGAGATATTTCCTCCACTATTTTGTGGCTTCCCAACCATACTCGGACATGCTTTATTGGTGGTTAACACCTCAAGTAGATCAATGCAATGCTGGTTGGCAAGATATTCCTCCTCTACAGCCCCTCATGTATACTCCCCCTGATTACATGAGTCTGAATTACGTCAGAACAAGTTGTTCGAGTTTGAGAGCTCTTCCAGAGAGCAAACCCAGAAAATCAAGAGTTGTATGATCCTGAACAAGCTTGGAATGATCACAGGGACCAGTAAAGGTACCTAGGTATTAACCTGAATGAGGTGACACCAGACCCACTTACTGAACTTCGTGCAATTGTAGGATAAAAAATGAATCGCAGAAACCAAATGAGCATCGAATTATGAGATGCATTTGAAGGGATTTGTGATGACATCACGACATATAGTGCTCGTGTGGAGGAAACCTTCACTAGCATATGAGGCATGGTCTCTGACTTTCGTATAGATATCGCAGTAGTTGAGGCTAGAATAATTGCAGTAGAAGAAGAAGATCCCGAGGAAGATCCCGAGGAAGATCCCAAGAAAGATCCCGAAGAATATCCCGAAGAAGATCCCAGGAGGATCCTGAGGAAGATCTAGAAGAAGCTTCTGATAGCAAAATCCCAGTTCTATATGCACCAAATTGGGTCTTTGAACCATGGGGTGGGTAACAGCCTTTCGAGGATTCAGGTGAGGAAGTAGAGGAATTTGAAGACTCCGACAAATCAGATCAAAAAGATGAAAGTGAGGTAGATAACTTGGGGTATGAATCAAAGGTCTTTTCAAGCAATGAGGTAAATCACTTGTTGGGAGATTTAGAGTACGAGGCTCCCTTCCCCAATGGTATGATGGTCGATTATGATGATGGTGAGAGCTATGCCTTATCTTTAGAACATGACTCGCCAGGCGCCTTATGGTCTACGATAAGTGATGATTCAGGGTACTTTACGGACTTCGACTCAGGCAGTAAACACATAATTAATATGATTCGAGATGAGGAACAAGAGCCTTCTTAGGAGTACATCATGGAGAGGATCCGTGCATAAAATGAATTAGCTCGAGCTAGTTATCAGATGCAAAGTCCAGACTTGAGGAAAGTTTATCCCATATTCTATAATAGAAATATAAGGCCACACCTCCATATCCACGAATTTGTCCAAATAATGAACGATGGGTACATTCACTACACCCATTGGCCAGAAAGGTTCCGTCTGACTCTTTGGGAAAAAGCAATTGTCTGGTATGAGGGGCTAACATTCTACCAGAAGTCATTTTGGAACACTTTAGCTAGATAATTCATCGATTACTTCACATGGGTAGACCTACCAAAGGGCATAACTCCACTTGGAATGGAATGTGACTAATGCTATATGCTGAATATCAATAGAATATGCCAGGGAATATCCATGGTATATGAACAAGTATGATGATAAACCAGAAGAGGCTGTCATATGTGATAATGAACAAGATGCAAGTGGGAAGGCCTCCTCCTCCATCCACATGATCAGGCAAGACTCAAATCTTGTCTTGTGTCAAATCTTATAAGAGAACCCCGTCATCCTTGAAAAATAGCCTAAAAAGTTTCCCTTTATGTAATGGCCCTTCACCACCAAAGCACCATCTTCCATAAATAAGCCGATTAACTTAAAGGAGATACCACTTAATAAAGACTTAGACGAATTCAAAGTCTTCGAAACAACAAACTCATAACCCCAAGTTGTCAGTCCTACCACCAGAGGATGGAAAATCACTAGGTCAGTAGCCCCAGTTGCACTAAGAGCTGAGCCTCCAACACCTCCTACTTTTATTAAATCCTCAGAACAGATAGATAGTCCGATTGGGGATCAGTTGAAGGCCACCACTACCAAGATGAGCATCTAAGACCTCCTCCTTGGTTCTCAAGATCACAGGCTTGCTATTGTTAAAAAGCTAATGGAGATTGAAACATCTCCCCTAGCATCACCGGAATAAGTCTGCACACTGATTAACTCTGAGACTAGTACTGTTATCTCCGACATTATTTTCTCAAGCTTAGATCTGCCAGATGAGGGCATTCTCCATAATAAGGCTCTTTATTTAAAGGCAAGTGTTTTTGGGCGCATCATGCCGTGCATAATGGTAGGCGATGGTCCATCATTGAATGTCTATCCTAAAGACATTCTGCCAATCCTAGGACTAACCGAGAGGAACTTGAAGAGATCTACAATAGTCATCAAAGCCTATGACAATTCCAAGAGAACCATCATCGATACTTTTAAAGCCGAGGTTACCATTAGTGAAATCTCATCTATAGTACTTTTCATAGTCATAGACATCCCAGTAGACTTCTCTATGCTGCTTAGACAACTATGGTTCCATGCTCTTGAAGAGTTCCATCCACTCTTCACCAGAAAATCAAAATTCTATTCCATGGAAAGATCGTTGCTCTAGAGGCTAACAAAGAGTCAGTGGTGGCATCGCTAAAAATGGAAGAAATCTATATGAAAGGATTTACCACAGCTATGATCGGCCAAGAATCAAACAAGCGACCAGAAGTGCACTAGGGCCTTTGGATTCAGGGTTACATGTAGAAGCACCACACTCCTAGAAAAGGAATAGGTGCCCATGAAATTGGAATGCTGACCTTCAATATAGGGGTAGGAGAATGGAAGCCCATAGGACTCGGTCACACAAGAACCAAAAGAATCACCAACAATACAATCTCTTAGAAGAGTTGACAACAACCCTACAATGGAACCCTAAACCCGTCACTCACCAGGGAAAGACAATTCTAGGATTCAAGATCTTCTCGGATATAGTCGACTATGGCAAGTGTGCTAAGAGCTCTATAACTTGTGTAATGAGGAAAGCAAGTCACTAGCCAGATGTTGGGGCAATTCTGGATTAGATTAAGCTCGATGAATAAATACATATAAAGAAGACCAAAAAGCTCAGTAAGGGAGTAGAAATCGTTCACACTCTAATCAACCAACTTCAAGCACATCTCAAGATAGTAGAAGAGGCAAGAAGCAAGAGGGGTAGCTTGAGGCAGGCCATCATGGACATGGTAAATATCATGAAGGGCAAGGCAAAGGTAGAAGAGGAAGACGACGAGAACATCCTGTTGAAGCTAGCTACCATAGAAGGATCATCCGTTGCAAGGCCAGACCCTACCGATAAGGATGAGCCTTTTGTTTCCATTTCCAACTTGTTTGAAATGAATAATGTACTCTATAATGATAAAATGATGAAGAACTTTGCTTATTTGGATTGTGTTTCTGATTATGATTCCATGCATCCATTCCAGCATTCATCTAGCATCTTTAACATCAATAATGATATTATAAAAGAAAATAACTTAAATACAAAAGATGATCTGAAAATGGTATACATTTCCAATCAATTGCCATCAAACAAGAGAGAGAATTAACAAAAGTATTAAAAAATCACATTTTAGCCTTTGATTGGTCTCATGAAGACATGCTAGGACTTGATCAGCATATCACCAAACACACGATCCCCATGAACCCAAAAATTCGGTCGATAAAGTAAAATATGAGGAGAATGCACCCAGAATGGGCCAAAAAGGTCAAAGCAGAAGTGGCCAAGCAAATGAAGGCTAATTTTATTGAGGTCATCGAGTATCCCACCTGGCTATCTAATGTGGTTCCTATACGTAAGAAGAATGGCGATGTTCGGGTTTGTGTTGACTTCAGAGACTTGAACAAGGCTACCCCTAAGGATGATTTCTCGGTACCACACATTGATGTTCTGGTATATAGTGCAGCAAGAGCAGCCATGTATTCCATTATGGAAGAATTCTTAGGATATCACCGGATCCTCATGAACGTAATAGACAAGTTCAAAACTACATTCATCGTAGAGTGGGGAACCTATTATTTTAGAGTGACGCCTTTTAGAATGAAAAATGCAGGGGCAACCTACCAGCGAGCCGTCACAAAATTGCTACATAACTTGATCCACAACAAAGTTGAGGTCTACATAGATGACATGCTTATAA
This sequence comes from Euphorbia pulcherrima, assembly GCA_947683365.1. Lineage (NCBI taxonomy): Eukaryota > Viridiplantae > Streptophyta > Magnoliopsida > Malpighiales > Euphorbiaceae > Euphorbia > Euphorbia pulcherrima. The sequence continues at coordinate 35,515,065 of CANTUS010000004.1, forward strand.
AATCCGTTATGCCATAAGAGCACCCGGCCATGTTAGAACGATTCCTCATGAGAATAGAGAAATACAATATCCATCGCAACCCGAAGATGTGTATATTCGGTGTCACTTCGGGAAAGCTACTGAGATACGTGGTTAGCAAAAGAGGAATAGAGATGGATCTCGATAAGGCCAATGCTATTAGGGAAATGCCTAGGCCAAAAACTGAGAAAGAAGTGATAAGTAAGTATCTTAGGGTCTACAAAGTATGTCCGCCGCTTTATAGCAAGGTTAGCTACTATGTACGAGTCTATCTTCAAGCTCTTGAGGAAACAACAACCAATAGAGTGGAACAACCAATGCCAGTAAGCCTTTGACAGAATCAAGACCTACCTCATGAACTCGCCTATGCTAAAGCCATCAATCCTTAGAAAGCCACTCATTCTCTATTTGGTGAGAGAAGAGGCATCTGTGGGTGCTATGTTGGTTCAGGAGAATGGAGACAAGAAGGAACACATAGTCTATTATCTCACTAGGAAATTACTAAAGTACGAGACTCAATTTACCATTATGGAGAAACTTGTACTGCCATGGTCTAGCTCACCAAGAAACTCATGTATTAGTTCCAATCTTATCGAATCCAAGCAGTCGCTAAGGTGGATCCAATGAAGTATTTATGTCAGGCTCCCTCGCAAAAAACTAGTAAGGTGGCTTTTCCTACTATCAGAATTTGATATCTAGTATGTCACTAAGAAAACCATCAAGGCAAGAGCGGTGGCCGAATTTCTAGTGAATTAGCCACTAGACGAAGGAGAATAGGAAAACCTAGAATTCCCTGACAAATGCTTTGCAACGGCTAAACAAAATTCTGGAAAATGGACCATGTTCTTCGATGGCGCCAATAACAAGCGAGGGGCTGGCTTGGGAGTCATCATCGTTACGCTAGATGGAACATTCATACCTCTATCAAAATGATTGGAATTTCTCACCAAAAATAACGGGGTAGAATGTGAAGCCTGTTTATTCGGGATGTCTACCCTAGTCACTCTTAGAACAAACAAGGTAAAAATTATTGGTGATTCGGCTTTGGTCATCAAGCACATTACAAGAGACTGGGAACTAAAGGAGGAATCCCTCAGACCTTACCTAGAGGCTATATAGAGGAAAGCCGCAATGTTCAGGGAATGCCAATTTTGCCATATGCCCCGAGAAGAGAACTAAATGGCAGATGCATTGGCCACTTTAGCCTCCATGTAGGCAGGCCCCAATAATAGCCAATCAAACTCCTTGTTAGGGAAATGTCTCAATTTCCATACTACATCTGTATAATAAGAGACACCCTGGATAAGGAAGAAACTTGGTACTCTGACATCATCAAGTTCCTTAAAGTTGGTGAATTCCCGGCTGAGGCTACGAATTTCGACAGGAATATGCTAAGAAAGCTCGATGTACAGTTTTGCCTGATGAAAGGAGAATTGTTCAAGAGGTCCTCCGATGGCCTACTATTGAAGTGCCTAACCCAACAAGAAGCTGAGAGGGTGATGAAAGAGGTATATTTGGGAGACTACTGTCCACACATGAACGGCATGATAATGGCAAAGAAAATCCAAAGAATGGGATACTTTTGGCTAACCATGCTAGCTGACTATATTCAAGAGGCGAAGGCTTGCCATACTTGTCAAATATACAGAGATGTAAGTCACTTGCCCCCGACAACACTACAAAGCTTGACGACGCCTTGGCCATTCTCAACATAGGGCATCGATATCATCGGTGAGATAAGGCCATCTTTGACCAACGACCATCGCTTTTTTATAGTAGGAGTCGATTACTTTTCCAAATGGATTGAAGCAGAATCGTACACAAGCATCATGACCAAGAAAATGGCTTGGCTTATTCAACGACATTCTTTGCTAGATACGGAATTCCTCATCATATAGTAAGTGATAATGGTGTGCAGTTCTAAGGGGAAATTACTGATCATATTGAGAAGCACGGAATTGAGCATCATCACTCTTCACCCTATCGCCCTTAAGCCAATGGAGCTGTAGTAGCGGCTAATAAAGTAATTAAGAAAATCCTCTCCAAGATGATCTCTAGCTACCAAGATTGGGCTGATCATTTACCCTATGCCTTGTGGGGATACATAACCAGTGTCAAGACTCCTATAGGTCAAACTCTTTTTCCTCTCATTTACGGGATAGAGGCAGTATTACCTATTGAAATAGGGATCAAATATTTGTGTCTAGCTCTTGAAGAAAGAGTTCCTGAGGATGAATGGGCAAAGGCGAGGCACAAAGACTTGACTTTGATTGACGAGAAATCATTAACCACATTGGAAAACTTATAGTTGTACCAACAACACATGGTAAGGGCCTACAAGCGTAAAGTCAAAGGGTAAGATCAACCCCCTAAAATGGGCGATCTAGTATTAAAGCAATTTTGTAAAATGCACACAGATGCTCGAAGGAAGTTCCAGCCAAACTAGGAAGGGCCATATGTAGTAAGAAAGACTCTCAGTAAAGAGGTAGTCAAAATCTCAGACCTCGACGGCAATGAATTTATGAATCCAGTAAATCGCAACAAGCTGAAGTGTTATCTCATGTAAAAAAAGGGGGAAGAGAAAAATATCTATCAAGGGCTAGTGAGGGCTCTTGATCAAAAATAAAGAAAGAGTGAGGCCTTGGGTAAAATCCTCTCGGAACCTTAGGCAATGATGGGCATTTCTTGGAAAAAAGTACCATTTGTCCTTCCAATTTAAGTAATGTCTTTTATAGTAACATATTCATGTTAAAAATACTACATGAGTGCATTAAACTGCAAATCGTTTGAACAAAACACGTATCTAAATAGCATCTTTTCACCTTTATTACACATAAAATGCATTTACAAATAGGAAATGAAAATGATAGAGCAAAAAACGAGGCCTAAGGCCTTTATTTTCCAACTAAGACGAAAGACACATGATGACAAACTCAATGATCTCCAAGGAAGCTATGAAGCCTCCTAGTCTCAATGAGTCTCTCCTCAAGAGTGGCAAACCCATGAGTACTCATGATACAGACATGATAAGCCTTGAAGTGGTGGACGTCAAAAGGCACAGAATAGTTCATTTCCACATAAGAGCGACTGATCCACCTCATGTCATGATAATAGACCCGAGTATAAGAAAGCCCAGAGCCGATCAAGGTATACATAGATCTCGAGAAGCCCTGAAGGTGACCATACTGCCTCCACAAGCAACTAGGAGAGTAGGTGATAATCTTAGAAAGGCCAATGCGGACCACGCCATCTCTGGCAATGTCAGTAGTCGCATGCATGATTCCCCACCAAGGGCAAACCCAACGAACATCCTTGGCGGCTTGGCTCTCCATAAACTCAACCCACTCATCAATGGTAAAATCACTATGAGGGCGGTTGCCGATGCAAACTACTAAACCCCATGCCCAATAGGCCTTCGGATAATAATCCATGCTCGTAAGGACGGATAATACAGAAAGCTTGTCCCAAAGCCAAAGATGCAAAAGCAACATAAAAGCATAAAAATGATGATAAAAAGAAAAAAAAGGAAAAATGAAGAGGAAGAAAAAGAAAAAAAGATAGCCTGCTGGATTGAAAACCTAAAAAGGCATTCTAGAAAAAAATTAAGGCAAGCCTGATGAGTCAAAAACCTGAAAAGGCGGTTCATGCAAAAAGAAAGGCTCAAATAGAATTTACCTGAAGGAGAAGTCTGCTACCCCTAGTAGTAGCTTCAGTCCCATTCTGGGAAGAGTGCTTAAAGATCAGTGTCTCAGCTAAGCTCACTGTAACATGAGATTTCCCCTCTAACATATGATCAATGTTGGTTAAAAAGGAAAAGCTGCAGACCAAAGTCGGGGTCTCACAAAGAAAGACCCCTAATAAGAGTAAGCAAATAAGCGGGAGCCAACTCCCATCATCCAGGGAAAGGTTCCCAACTATGTTGAATGCCACATCTAACCTCAAGCCCTCATTATAAATCATTCGACACCTATCAAATCATTGTAGCTGGAAGTGATTCATTAATGGATTAGAAAACTTTAGGCGATGCATCAGAATAGCTAGAGGCATATCAGCTGAAGATCTCGGGAGCCTACAAAATTCTTCAAACAAAGGGCATAACTCGTGCTCTCCAAAATGGAACACATTATCAATAGGATCCCAGAATCTGATAATAGCCTGGATTACATTATACTTGATAAAGATACGACAATATTCCTTCATATGTGATAGAACACAAACCCTGAGGCAGTCCCAACCATCAGAGTTCTCCAGATAAACATTCAAATCTGCATAGAAATGGATGTAGTTCTCTATGGCAAGATCTCAAAGGGTAGCAGTTTGCTGGAAGATTACCCCGTTAAACTCGATTATCCACAAAAGAAAGCACAAGGAGCGAGAATAATCCAAAAATCTTTCATAAATGAAAAAATTTGTTCACAAAAGAAAAAGGTTTTACAAATGGACTAAAAAGAAAAAAAAGAGAAAAAGTAGATAAAGAAAGCCTATCTACTACCTGCTAGAGCTCGGATGACTAGGGTCAAAAGGAGGAGGAGGATAACAGCTCCAAGGAAAGAATCTAGAAGGATTGCGCTGTCCCTACTACTGCGAGTCATCCACCTGAAGCATCCCCAATTGAGCTTGAGGCTGACGGATCTCTAGCTGCAATATTTTAACATAGATCATTCATATGCATTTTATAACATGGCATGCATCATCATTAAAATAATAAAATATTGAATGCACCATTATATCAAAGTTTTGGTTCATCATGAACCGCTATTGTCCTTGGATATATCCCTAATTGGAGATGCTATCAGTAATAGGCACCTATAAGAATGAGAGATCAGAACAGGGTCAAAACCATCACAATTTGGGATCTGAAAGAAAAAAGAGAAGAAAAAAAGTAGAGAAGGCTCACAGGAGTGGTATCGGCCGGATAGAAGGCCACTAAATGCTCAGGATCTAGATAAGATAGAATCACAGGCGTATAAGTACTCAAGTCCAGACGATACATCAGGAACATGGGCCATTGATACTGAAACCCCCAATGTCCCTCCACCATTGCCAAACTCTGAGGAGGGATAGATGACATCGAAGAACTACCCACATGAGAGGAAGTAGACGCATGCCTTTTCCTACCCTAGTGATCCTGCAAAGACATCAAAGCAAGGGTGAATCAGTCTAACTAAGTGCGGTAATGAAAAGACAAGGAAGAAACTCGAGTCAATAAAAAAGAAGATACCATCATCTAGATAGTCTCAGGTGAACCCAATCTAGCTTGATTGCTAGGGGTAGAAGCAGGAGGAGCGTCACCCTTAGAGGGGTTGTGAATGTCTGTCTCAGGCTCAACAAGGTTGAGATCTGTCTCTAGCCATCCAATCACCTATGAGGGGCAAAACTCCTCATACCCCTTGATCCACTCCAAGAAGACGCTGGGTAAGCCATCAGAAGCCAATCGCTCAAAGTTGGGTGAGCTGCGAGGCTAGAAGATCCATCTGGGCACCTCAAGAGGAATACAGTATGACTTGGGAGGAAAATGCCAATTTTGGATGTGCTCCCTAAGGTACCACTAGAGGGAGAAGGGAGTCTCTATAATTAGCCGGGTGCTCACAAATTCCCCAGCTAATCTTATAACCTCTGGCTAGTGAAGAGCGTACCCCCAAGGCTACGTCTTGATCTGAAAAGGAAAAATCGGGACCAAGCATTAATACAACAATTGTAGTAGATATAGTAATTAAAGCAAATAAAGGAAGCTATAAAGTATACCTACTCTGAAGATAGAGAGCAGAGGTGAGCAGAAAGAGCAGAATAGGACTCCATCTCCCAATCATGCCAGTAGTATGGCAGATAATGATAGAATAGATAGCTATCATCTCGCACGAGCTTGGTCCTCGGGAGTATCCCCATCTCAAAAATGTAGATCTGCGAGTAGTCAAACAAAATCAGAATGCCAAAAGACAGACATAAATGCTCACAAAAAAGAAAAGGAGTTAAACTCTTACATAGACAATTTGAAGACAAGAATTGAACTTGCCAATCCTGTTCCTCACACACTGATGAAGGGCCCAGTATAGATGACCCGGTATGGGTAGACCCCAGGCATACTCATCAAAGCGGGTCGGATCAATCAAACCAGGTAGAAAATGGAGATTCACGATGGAACCCCTAGTAGGAAAGCATAGCCATAACAAAGTGGCAGCCATGAAAGATCTAGCCTGGTAGGCAGAAGTTAAGTGCCTTATATCCCCCGTGGTCCAAAAGGTCATGAGTTTATCGCAAGAAACTCGCCCGGGCTTATCCCCAAAGTGCCCAATCAAAGCCTCAATGGTATCCACATTGAAGTTGTCATAAGTTAAGCAAGTATTGAAGTGGATCACATTACCGTGGAAGGGAAGACCTGTGATTGTGCAGTAATCCATCAAAGTAATAGTGTATTTCCCACACTGGAAGTGGAAAGTGTGGGTAGTATTTGACCACCTGCTCAAGAAGTGGGTAGAAGTACCGGCTGAGATGTACAGATACTTGGGAGACCTCACGTACTTGTAGTTCCTCACCATCCTCCCCAAGGACATCCCATCAACAATGGTTTTGGCACCAGGGCATAGCACCTTGTACCACTTGTGAAAATGGGAAATGCTACCACCCTCATGACCGGTGACCTGTAAAAGTAATGCATGTACACTAATCACACACCAGTCTTTGATAAATCACATGATTATCAAAGGTCATTGCATTCATGACATAATTAAAGAGCAAGAAAATAAAAAATATATATAATAACAAATAAATAATAAACATCACAAATAATAATAATAATGATAACATGGTAACAAAATGCGGCATAAGTAGTAAGACTTACCAAAACCCGAGAAAGGTGATCAGAAGGCTTCAAAGTAGGAGGAATAAAATCCCCAGGATGGATCCCGTGGTACATCCAATTCGACAAAAGCCCATATAAAGCCTCGGCAGGAACCTCAAATAATTCCACTTTTTGATCGTCGATGAGCACGTTCTGAGTAGTCACTTGGACGACTGAAAAATCCAGGCAGATATTGTAAAGCTTGAACCACATAGAGACCCCGCAAGATCTAAATTGGAGGGGCAAAAAAGGAAAAAAGATGAAAGAAATCATTGTCGGAAATAGCTAGGAGGCTAAAATCTTCGAAGAAAAGGACCCAAACCCACAAGAGAGAAGAAGAGAAATTTTTTAGCGTGGAGAAAATGGGAGTGAAGCTACTGTTTTTATAGCCCGCAGGTAATTAGCCCGTCGGCTAATTACATATGTAATTAGCTTGCCGACTACCTATCCAGCTATCATGCATTTACATGTAACAACTATAAAAGTTACCGTTACATAGGTAATTAGGCTGTTGGCTAATTACATATGTTTTGAAATTTTTTCCAATTTTGCATATTTCGTCCATTTTCTGTACTGTTTACAAAATGAGCGGACCTAAAAGCTATTTTTATATAGTCATTCATGCATTTGGTTAAGCCTTAATAGCTCAATACTTCGGGATCCTATAACATCACACATGTTGGACCTTCATCGGGCTAAGTAAAGAATTAATAGATTCATTCTATTACATAAATATAACACATTAATAATTGGATTATTATTTAATTGGTTAAAAATGATTAGATCATTTTGGATAGATCAAAGAATTTATTTTTGGTCGGCAATTAATTTATTAGGGTCATAAAATAAATATCTATCTGAATTGGAGAAAAAGCTAGAACTGCAAAATTCGACGATTGGACCCTTCGCTAATAGGACCCGTAAGCCCAAAGGCTTGAGGTCCAATGCGAGCCTGCAAGAATTGAAAAGCACTCATGGGCTGCAAGTAGCGCAAGCTAGGCTTACACTGGCCTGTAGCAAGGCCACCCGCGAGTTAGGCTGGCGGGAAGTCCCACGAGGCCCAGCCCGCAGGACAAGGCAGGCTCACAAGAGCCTGCCTTGTGCAGCCCTTGTCACAGCCTAAGTTTGGGTCTATAAGCAGGGATAATTGCCCTATGAAGACTCGCTTTTGCTACGGCTCAGGTGGGTTCCCTTAACCAAGCCAGGCTTGTAAGATCCTGCCTTGAGTGGCAAGGACCCTACTTGCGAAGGAAGTTGGGTTGGCATGGGCAGCACGCAGATCCTATAGGATCCGCATGTTACCAAGGGTGGGATGGGGATTTTTCCCCATCCCATATTAAATGCAGGGAGCCCTACCTCTGCCTATATATTGTGTCCCCTTTCTCGATTGTTTAGTGCACCAAATTCAAGTGGATCTTGAATCTTTAAAATATATATTTTCGAGTGGGAATTTTAGAGCGATCTAGCAATGGCTCAAGGTTCTTCAGTTCTTCCTCATTGGGAGGTTTCGGTTGGTGGGGTTTGTGTGGATACTCATAGAGGCTATCCTACCTTGGAGGCTTATGTAACGAAGTTCTGCTAAAGCACGCTTCAATTGGTAAGTCTTCTAATTTCTCTTTTAATTATTAAGTCTTTTTCTTTAAGTGTTTTCAGACTTAAAAGTTATGCTTAGGTTATAATGCATGCTTAATTTATTTATATTTAAATTATAACTTAGAGTTGTAATATATTTAAAATAAATATTATTACTAGGATATAATTTAGAATTATGGTACGCCTAGCCCTTGCATGCTAACCTTGGTGGAGAATTATTTAGTTAAGACTTTATTTAATTTATATGAAACTATTAGGAGTTCCTGGGGACAGGGACAAAATTTTGAATTTTCTGCCATGCCTGTTATGCATGTTCAATCTGACTGTCAGCTCCCAACACTGTATATTGGTACGGGTCCACTCACAGACCCATACAGGTGACTACACTTCGTACGCCTGGGAGGTACCCATATGGGTCCCATGGTATTAGTACGGGTGGGGCCCCACCCGTACGGGTAGAGTTGTTTCCTATTCAGGCTTTTTTGGAAGGAGTCTCTTACCATTTTTGGGAAAAGGCAGCCTTAAACGTGATTTATTGCATTCTAACCTCCTCTCCCCTATAAAAGGGGGTCTTCCATTCACATTTTACACAATACACATTTCATATGAAAATTATACCAGAACTCTAGCAATTTCTATAGGTATAGAAAAGGTATAGTGGGTGTATTGGAGGTATAAAATAGGGAGAAAACCCTTCCATCGAGGTTTTGTCCACATTTTATTCATTCCTAGCTTCTTTTATTAAGGTTTAAGGGAGATTCTATCCATACAAATACTCATCTAAATAGTCCTATTCCATCTACTTTGGCTGAGCTCTCTCAATAGTAGAGGGATCACCTCAAAGTGGATTCACATTGAAAAGGTAACGCTCCTGAGTTTCAAAGATATTCACATCTCAGTTATTTCATTATTATTATTGCTTATTGTTTCTATTATATCTGTTGCTTTCATTTCTTTTTTCGGGTCTTGTCCTTACCCATAGGAGCCTTATTGGCACCATATATCCTCAAGGATATCAATTTAGTGCACCATACTCATACGGAAGGAAATCCCTTTTTATTTTGCTTTTCTGCAACCAATCTTCTAATCTGTTATTTTTAACTTATCTAAAATAAGTTTCTGCCCGCGACCAGATAGGACCCATACGGGTACCCTATACCCGTACCGATCCTCCCTAGAACTCATACGGGTACCCCACACCCGTACGAGTAACAGCCCCGAAGCAAAACCCCGAACTCATTTTCGCAATCGGTTAAAATCAATCTAACTCACCATTTGCCATGCAAGCATTTTCACTAATAATCCGGTAAATCAACCTACAAAAGCTAAATCATGTTTTTACAACAAAATACATTAAAGTGTTGATTTATGGTGTGCTATAAACTGTGCTAACATCTATAGATGCAGGGGATTTTATTTTATTTTTATTTTATAACTTAGAATAAATGTATAGGTTCTCTTTGTAATTTCCCCCATTTTTCCCCGGTTGTAATTTTTATTCCGCCATTTATTTTTGTGTTTTATTGTAATATGTAAATGCAAGTAATAAGTGTGAAAGAGTGTCGAAATAGGATATCTGTGATAATTCCCTAAATGATGAAACCTAAAATGGTTTTATGCGGTGAATGTAATTTTGAGTCAACTGAATGAGAAATAAGTGACTCATTTGATACCCAAATCTTTGATCCAATAGGTACGAGTCTCCCACCTAGAGGGAACCGTACCAAAACTCTTTCCCAAGTAAACAACTTGGGCGGTGACTCCATCAATTGTATCGGGATTTGGGTCTCAATTCTTTTATTCATTAAAATTGGCTTATTGTGCAAACTTTAATTAAAAATGTTTTGTAATGCCTAAATCCAACCAAACCCCCAGTGGGCCCTGCCTCTCACATAGGCACCAAGGGAGACCCACACATCATCGACACCTCACAGTGGCGACTCTGCTGGGGACATAATCTTTTAAATTGTAAAATGTTGGTCTATTTTAAAAGATTAAGATGAGCACCGAAAATCATTTACTTGATTCAACCCATTTTTGTTTTCATCATTTGGGAAAATTATCACACTCTATCTTCTCTCCTCCTTCTCTCTAGCTAGATGTGCTCTTCTTCTAGAGCTAGGATTGGGTACCCTATTATTTCCGTGACACTCAAAGTGGTGATACCTATGACTGCCAGGGATATTGGGTACACCTTAGTGGGTGGAGCACTCATTGCCATCTCCCTTCAAAAGAGGCTTGATGGGATGGGAACCTTCTACACCAAAATTCTGATATATCCCTATGCATTCTTATCAAAAGCCTTATAATTTTACCTTCTAGGTACTCATTTCTATGTGAGATTAGACTAAGGAAGAATACCCTAGAACCGATGGGAGAAATAAGGGCGGAATCGATTGATTCGCATGTGTTGTGTTATGTATCCTTGTAATTAACCCAACCATGCATCACTATAATTTATGGATGCATAAATTGAACCCATTCATGTATTGATCATTTTGTTCTCACCTGAGAAAGAACCAAAGTTTGGCAATAATCTCAAGTTCATTTGGTTCTCATTCAAGTTTCGGTTCAACCACATTCAATTCAGGTAAGGGATGAATCACCACCTCTATCTCTCATCCAGTTAGTTTGGATAGTGGGGTTTAGTTGGTCTATATGATTCAGGGGATACAAAAGTTTTGCTAGCCATCAGCCGGTCTATTTAGCCTAGTAAAGGATTTGTGATGTTAATGTTTCGGTTTAGGGGATCTAGCCAGGGTCCCAAAAGTATGGCCATGCCTAAGAGGACAACCTTCCATCATCCAAAAGGTCTACCCTTTGGTGTGACTATAAGTGCTCAACAATCTTCTCCTTCAGTCGAAACCACAAAGAAGATTAGTGCCAAGACAATTAGAAGCTTAGAATTGGGAGACTACCAATTCACCGATGGATCCTACTAAGATCAAAAATAAAGACCCTCCACATCTGGGGGATGACTTCAAGGATGAGGTAACCTTTTAATGTTGTTGGTATTTTGATGCAAACAATGACACTTATAAAGTATATCACGGATAAATTAAGCATTTCAATCTTAAAGATATCGTGCACTCATAAAATCAATATTCTTAAAAATTTCATCATGTTTATTAAAGAAATTGAATTTGAGTACATCGCAATGGCATAAGATTCCAATGGTTAAAACTTATAAAAAAAAGAGGTGAAAGTGCTTAGAAAACCTGATAGCCTTGGGTCTTAGCTCATCTTTTTCCATAAGGGGGAGGAAGATACACATCACGAAGAAAGAAAGCCAAGAGTCCAAAAGACAAAGAAAGGAGGAAGACATACTTCACATAAAAAACACCATTGCAAGAAAAGATCTTACAACACAAATCCAAAATCAAGGCAAGCTTAAATTCAATGCTCTTCCAAAACCTTTAAAAGGGTAAACCGTCACATCCAACAAATAGGCATTTCTTATCAATGTAGGTACCTCCCTTGGACCTATATTCCCATCAAAACATCTCTAACAAAAAAATGCTTTCTCCATTTGTTCAAAAGAAAGAAGATCCCTCACCCTACATAATGATCCCAAACCTTCCCCACAGTAACATGACCTCTTTCTTTCACAAAATAGAGGAACCTATTCATTCCAGCACTAAATGGCCCAAGCTTACCAAAAATAGAGTCAGATACCCGAAACAACCTCTCAAAGTGGGTGATCTAATTCTTAAATAGCTACACCAAGTTAATACTGATGTTAGGGGATAGTTCAAGCCTAATTGGGAAGAGCCGTTCGTGGTTGAGAAAATCCTGAGTGAGGAAGGAATTAAACTCAAGGATATAGATGGTGAACATCAGTTGACTCTACATTTTGTACTCTTTGTTATTATTTGTACTAAGCGTATCATTCAACAAAAGACAAAATACCAATAGGTCATAAAAAAAAGGAATATGCAAAGTCAGAAAAAGTCTCCTGAACTGAGCCGCCAAGGACAGTTCAGGCAAAAATTAAGACAAAAGAAAAGAAAGAGAAAGTCCGCTGAGTTAAGCCGCCAAGGACAATTCAGGCAAAAATTAGGACAAGAAAAATACAAAATCAGTTCGATAGATCGTATCACATCAAGTGGTCTATGCAAAAGTTAGAACTCAATTAAAAAATGCCAGTATTTTGCACTTACTTTTGTTCTTCAAGCATCATTTATAATAGCAATGTTTCGTAGGTTGAGCGAGAGCTAGCGGATATCATGAGTTGGGCTTCTCAGCAGGAGAGATAGTCCGAGACTGACAGGCATGAGAGATTGATCGACTCAATTCTTACATCTGGAGGTTAGAGCTACAACGAGTTCAACTAGTGGTTCGGGTAGCCGAGTTCGAGGGAGCTGATGATGATATAGATGGAGGTCATAATGATGATGAGGATGTTGAGGAACAGGGGAATATATATATTGAGGTGAGGGTGCTCGGTCCTATACGCCCCACGACTGGTGCAAAGACACTATTGAGGCTCCGAGTGAGGGGTCCTACTTCCACAGCACCACCATTCGGGAAAACCTCCATACTTGTAGCAGTAGAGGAGATCTCATATGTTGAGGAGGGTGACGAGTCCTGATGATTTAGCTTCATTCAGTTTCATCTTATATCTGAACTTGTTTTTCTTATGCTTTTTGATGTTCACCTGATACATTGGTGATTTGATTATGGATTATTTAGATGATTTTTGGATGATTGTTAGTTGTAGGTTTGGTGTTCAGTTTGGATATTTTTAGCATTTTGGTTTGGATGCTAGCTTTTTAGGACAAAAGGATGGTTTTTCTTTAAATAAATTTAACTTCACGGTTATTATCTGAGTTTGTTGGTTGTTGCTGGGTCATCTAGATTGGTCTTTGGAGTTTGTACATGTTTTCTGCAGGTTTTTAAGGTGGAACAGGGCTAAAAATGGCACAAAAGTGGTCTGTCCCATGGGCAGTGGTGGCACCGCAGGAGTTTTCTAACAATGCTATAAGTATAGAGTGATTCCACTAGAACAAACTCCAGTAGTGCTGTAATATAGTAGCAGTGTCACTATAGTCAGCAGGGATCAGCTAAAATTTAGAAAATTTTTAATGGAGACACATAACAAGAGGTTGAGTTAGCTCTTGGAGACTCTAGAGAACCCAGAATGGAAGAAACTAGAAAAATTTGGGTTATGGAGAATTCTATACATCGCCCAATGGCCGATAAACACGGTCTTTCTTACATTCACAAGTACTAATGAATTTTTACCCAATCAAATATAAGCATTTACGTATTTTTACTATCCTCCGTGATGAGACCATCCAATAATATTTTTAGTCTCAACTTAATATCGTGATTAGTAATTATTTTGTTCAAACTCAGAATCTCTATTTTATAGGTATAAGGATCCTTAATCGGACCATTTTTTTCTTCAATTTTAATAAAATTCTTTCCCTAGACAAAATAATGAACTCACGCTAAATTTTAGAGCAACTTATTAATGCGATCATCAAACTCTATTAGGGTTGCACAAGCATATGCATTTATCCCGCCTTTTACACACTTTGGTTGTCTTTTAGTGGTGTAACTCTTTAACTCATATTAGGGTTAGAGGATATGCGAATCTGATTGGACCCCTTACGATGCTTACTCTAAATTGTGAACTCACTTAGGGTCAAGGAAACTGAGTATAGATATGGGAAAGGTCTCTTTAGTTCGCTTGAGGCCATCGGACCTCGGTACATTGAGTTGTAAGTCCAACCCACACCCTGTCTTAGAAATTGAAGCCCACATATAGATGAACCATAGTAACAAACAGAAGTACCTTTCCAGAACGATATGTGAGAGTAACCTATTTATGAAATATCCTACCCAGAGAAATAAGGTTGGAAGGAATGTACAAATCATGCATAAATTGTTTTATCGACACCCTCTCACGTGAAATCTAACCACATCTTTATGTGTGACATTACAGTATCCAAAAATTCAACCTTAGGGGCATTAGATCATTGAGTCACACACCAAAAATTTATACCTTAGAGTCACCCAACCATTGAGTCACTTTAAATTGGACCAATGAGTCACCCGACCACTGAGTCACTACAAATTTTGACCCTAGAGTCATTCAACCACTGAGTCACTTTAAATTGGACCAATGAGTCACCCGACCATTGAGTCACCCGACCACTAAGTCACTTCAAAATTGAACCAATGAGTCACCCGACCAATGAGTCACTATAAATTTTGACCCTAGATTCACCCTACCACTGATTCATTTCAAAATTGGACCAATGAGTCACCTAACCACTAAGTCATTACAAAGTTCTACCCTAGAGTCACCCGACCACTAAGTCACTTCAAAATTTGACCATCGAGTCACCACAAATTCGCTAGAGCCACCCGACCACTAATTCACTTCAAAATTAGGACCAATGAGTCACCCAACTATCTCAAGGGTGACACACACATCGCTCGAGATGCTTGCTTCGAGCATTCCTTAAACAACTCGAACATCAATCTTATTAGACATTCCCGTAATGTCTAATGAAAAATTCTTAAATTATAAATATAAGCTTCCGATGCATAAGTGCATTCATTTGAAACATACATTTAGAATAACGATAAACTAAAAAAAACATGATAAATAAAAAGGGCTCGATTTTAGAATCAACACTAACCTATTGATGACTTTGTCTAAGGGTGGAAACAAAGCAAGAAAAGATTAAGATGTGAGCCCATATCGTCGGAAATAATTCAGTCAAAGGAACTTGCAAAATCAGAAGCAAGTGGCACAATGGCAAACCACGATTCAATAGCAGAGATCATTTGCAACTTTCTCCAATCCCCAGAATTTACGCATATAAGACAGGAAGACCTTGAAAGTTTCCTATCGCATGTCCCAAAAGTTAAAGTAGATTCTATACTAAGGATAACATAGTTGAAAGGAAAGGTGGCCGACTTGGATTCTATCATCCCAAAGATTGAGAAGTTAATAGGGTCTTCCTCAGCCCGATGCCAGACATAAAGTATTTCTCTCTTAAAGAATCGTAGGCATTACCTTCAAACTGTTTGTGTGCCCTAGTTTGTAGGTAATGAACTTACTGCATTTATATCTTGTGCTATAATATGAGTAGGGTATCCATTGATTATAAATCATAAAATGTCCCAAGTCTGTTTTAATTATAGGAATGAATAAAACAAAAGACTTGCATGTTGGTTACCCTGTTTGAGAAAGGAGATATGAACATAGGCTCATGTTGAGAATGTGGGCTGGACCGATCCACGCTATAGTAGGTCTTGATTATCCTCAGACTTAATTCTAACATACTATTAATTTAGAATTAGGTAAATCTATAGTACGCCCTTAATGGGTCCTTAAATATTAGTTTACAAGATGGGTACACTCAGTTTATTTCATGAACATGTTATTAGTAGTGTTGTAGTTTAAGGATTGCCATTTCAGTTTCAGAAACTAAAAGACATTGGGCCTACGCTGATGGACTGTAATAGAGGGTGATAGTTATCATGCCTTGTTCATCAGTTAGATGTCGAAAAGCAAAGGATTTTATGAGATAACTACTGGGTTCAGTATCTAGATTTAACAATTATATTCTATCCCAATTAGGGGTTGCAATGGTTTGCTAGAATCCGCTTACAGTCCGTAGGGTAGCGCCTACTGCCAATATATGGACAGACCCAAAGGATTGTGCACTTTAAATCACTGATTCGGGATTTCTTGTACATGCAATGTTACAAGTTGTGATGAAAAAGTGATTATTAATTAATTGACATCTTAGGTCAATTTAATTGAATAATCTTTATAATTCAAGAGAATTTAATTTAATTTTAATAGCATAATATAAAGTTATTTATATTATTTATTAAATTGAATTAAAGTATAAAGTTTAATTAGTGTATGCATCTTATTTGAAATAATTATAATTTCGTGAATTGAATTGTTTGAGGAATTAAATCTATGGATTTAATTATTAAACATATTTGATTTGAAATTAATTTATAATTAAATAAAATCTTAATTATAAATTTGGTAAATTGAATTGTTTTATAAGGAATTAAATATATGTGATTAATTATTGAACATATTTGATTTGAAATCAATTTATAATTAATCCTAATTATAACATTAGTAATTAGTTTGTGTTTAAGGTATTAAGTTTAATCGATTTAATAATTAAATACATAAAATTAAAATTACAATTCATAAGAAGATTAGGAAATTATAAATTTTGTAAATTAAACTGTTTTAGAAGTTAAATCTATGTAATTAATTATAATTAGGGTTTTTTTTTATAAATATATACTAAAAATAAAGTTTTCTTTTATCCCAATATTTGGGTCATAACTTTTCCTAATCAAACAAGTTTCAAAACTAAAGTTGTACGTTTCACTCATACTCTTTACTATTCATGGTACTGTTCACGTGGATTATTCACGCACTATTCACATTTTTAAAAATTTCTCATCTTATTTTGCCATTATCTATCAAACCATTTATTTTTTTGACATGCCGCTCCAGATTTTTTGTTCGTCTCATTTTTATCTTCGAAACGTCATCCATTGTGATATACTCTTTTGAAATTTTTTTAACTATTCGATAATTAGTAGGTAAGTGGGAGATATCTGGTACGAATCTGGTAAAATTCTTACATTCCATTGAAAATTTGTTCAATTCATCAAGTTTATGTTTGTAACATATTTTTACCATATTTACTAGCATTGTACCAGATACCTACATATTCATTCAATAACTTTTTTTTACAAATGTTCAATATCTGGTAAGTAATTGGTAGATATCTGGTAGGAACCTGGTATGAACCTTATATTTCATTAGAAGTTTGTTCAATCCACAAAGTTTATGTTTGTAACAACTTTCTAGATTATTTCATGAATTCACTAGCATCCTACCAGATACCTACCAAATACATTCAAAAACTTTTTTCAACTATTGAGTTAAAAACATATACTTATCAAATACCTATCAGATTCTATTGAATTAAAATCAGAAATTAAAAATATATGAAAATACAATTTTTACGAGTTACCTACCAGTTTCTTACCAGATACCTACCAGATTGTATTAAATTAAAAACAGAAATAAAAAACATATGAAAATATGATTCTTATCAGTTACCTACCAGTTACTTAACAGATTCCTACCAGATTCTGTTAAATTAAAAAAAGAAATTAAAAACATATGAAAATATGATTTTTATTAGTTACGTATCAAATACCTACCAGATTCTATTGAATTAAAAACATACATTAAAACATATGAAAATACGATTCTTACTAGTTACTTACCAGATTCTATTGAATTAAAAATAGAAATTCAAAAATATGAAAATATGATTCTTGCCAGATATCTACCAGTCACTTACCATATATCGAATAACTGAAAAAATAATCTAAAAAAGTATATCATAATGGATGGCATTTCGAAGATAAAAATGACACGAACAAAAAACTCTAAAGCGACGTGCCAAAAAAATCAACGGTTTGAAAGGTAATGTCAAACTAAGATGAAAAAATAAAAAAAATGAATAGTGCATGAACAATAGCATGAACAGTAGTGGAACATATAGAAGATAAATGAAAAATTAAAATTGGTTAGAGAGTGCAAAGCAAACATAAAAGGTTAATTTAGTAAATATGAAACTTAAACCATATATTTTTCACAATTTCTCTTATGATTAATCCTAATTATAAAGTTGGTAATTAGATTCTGTTTAAGGTATTAAGTCTAATTGATTTAATAATTAAATACATTTAATTAAAATGCCAATTTATAAGGAGAGTATGATATTATAAATTTGATAAATTGGATTATTTAAGGAATTAAATCTATGGATTTTATTATTAAACACATTTGATTTAGAATTAATTTATAATTGAATTAAATCATAATCTGAATCTAATTCTAAGGAGGATTATATAAGACTAATTAATCATAAGAAACACAAGCATTCAAGATATAAATAAGTTTCGTAATATGAAAAAGAGTTCTTGAGTTCGTGAGTCTTTTTAGTTCTTCATCTCTTCGGCTAGCACCAGTCCCGATTCAAGAGGGGTTCGTGCATGTGATCTTGGAGGGCTTACGCTTGTGAGCCTCGACTATGACAAATCCTTTCAGAGTCATTCCATGTGAGTTTTTAATGCTTTAATCCACATATTTAAAATCATTGTATGGTATTCGAATAAACGTTCCTCAGCGGGTTTGAGAAATTCAATTGTTTTCCGCCTTTTTAATTAAATTTGGATGATCAAATCCCTTCATAAACTTCAACATCCCCCATGTTACTCCTTACAAAGAAAAAGGATCCCCTCAAGCCCATGCCGAAGTTTACCTACGCGTGGTGACTATCATGTCCATCTGGAAGATTCACATTCTCAACCTCTTTCAAACAACCTTGCATGGACCAGCCTCAGAATGGTACATGAGCATGAGGTCTGAAGTTAAGTCTGACTGGAAGCTCTTAATTAAAGCTTTCTTGGAAATTATGCACTCAACTAGAAAATCGAGATGACACTCCAAGGCTTAGAGCAGATCCTCTAAAAGCCTAGTGAGTCATTTTGTGACTATTATTTATGATGGATGGTCGTTCGCACACTTGTGGTTGGAGCACCAAAACTAAACGCCCTTATTGTCAAATTGGTGGAGGGATCCAGTAATAAGTATCAAGATAAGATGAAGATGACGAAATTTGATACCTTCAATGAGGTAGTCGAATATGCTATAAAGATGGATAAATACGCTGAGGAGGACCGACTTAAAAAGGAAGAGATTGAAACCTACAACAAATCTAAGTCATATGAAAAGGGCAATTATTCCTAAACAAAGAACACAAATTGGTATTCCAAGCTAGCACAAAATGGCAACAAGATAGTAGTATCTGCTCTAGTCCATCAGTCAATTTCACCATGGACTGAATATCTTTCCTAAACTTTTACTAAGCTAAGAGAGGAGAATATTACCCAGAGTCTAAAGCCCTTTATACCTCCTTCATCGGTGGATCGTGAGAACTTTTATGCTTACCATGTGATGAAGGGGCACATAATGAGCGAATGCTCCCAGTTACTCAAAGACATACAATAGCTTATCAGAGATGGAAAAATTGAGGAACCCGATAAGAAGCCAAGTACTCAATTCAATACTCTACCAACCTTATAACCCACTGTCAACTTCATAAAATCACATGAATGAGAAAGGGATTCACACCTTGGGATTCCCGTCATAGTTCCCAAGTGTTAGATACAATGTATGTCCTTAAGGCAATTAGAGTGATATATCTTAATTATGTATCGGTATGAATAATTTGTTTAGTTAATAAAGGCAAAGTTTATATCGATGTGTTCATATATATTAAGACTAGTTAAAATATATTCACTGATGTTTGTGAAAAAATGTCCTTGACATAGCATAGAATAAAGAGAGATCATAGTTGGACTATGTGTAGTGAGATCTACTTCATGTGCAACTATTATTATGTCTAAACTATCCCTAGTCATAGTTTAATCAAGAAAGCATATTGATGAAGCAGTAGGACTAGCATGTGGTCAACTTTCCTGGAATGGGTCCAAGCAGTTAATCTCCTAAGACTGAAGGTGGTGCCTTAAGTTTGACACATGGATATATCTGGTAGATATATTGGAGACCGCAATAAGATAGACACTTGGTAAATATATCATAGTGTTATTGTTTATCTTTATGCATTAGCTTTGCGAATATCCTCATACTTAAGATACTAGTTACCTTGAGTGGTATTGTCGCTATACTTTGGGTCATACCTATTCACTCATATTATAGGGTGGCATGGGTGATTAAGTGATGATAGTACATTGGTAAGCTGTGTAGTCAAAAAGAATCCATTACTCTGGATATATTAAGGAGTTGTACCTAGCCACTTGTTGAAGTGATGATTGCTATAACCCTCTGATCAAAGTATGTGTTTGATACAAATAGTTTCTAGTCAAACACGTTATGGTAAAAAAGCAATATACTTGGTAACAAGTAAATAACTGGGATAGCTTTGAGCAACCTCGCTATTAGTGGGTTAACACATTAACTAAACTCAATAAACAAGATGGTATGAATATTAAAGAATGGCAGGAGTTCATCACATTGGGAAACTATTGAACTAACCAGGATTAATTCATAAGCACAAATAACATTTTGAGTAATGGGGGATGGTGGAACCTTGCTAGAGGGGTACTAAAGTCATTTAAGGTCACCGAGTTCTAATTATGATCTTGAATCTTGAGCCAATTATTCTTATTGAATAAGGATTGGTTAAACCTTAATAGCTCAATAGTCCGGGATCCTATAAGGTCACACACATATGACTTTCATCGGATTCTATAAAGAATTAATAGACTTAGTCTATTACGAGAATATTAAATGTAGAATGTTTAGAAGTCTATTACGAGAATATTAAATGTAGAATGGTTAGGCCATTACCTTGTTAGACCAGAGATTTTATTTATTGACTGGTAACTAATTCATTAGGGTCATGAAATAAAATATTTATTTGAAAAGGATTAAAGGGGAATTTTGCCCTAGCGAGTTAAATTGGACTGAGAGTACAAAATATATTTTGTACAGGCTCGGGGTGTGTAGAAGCACAACGAAAGGTGCGTAAGCACTACTAGGTAGTTCTCGCGGTAGCCTATTGAAATTGGCTGCACATGCATAGCCCAATGGCGCACTACTGTGGCCCAGGTCTCGAGCAAGGCAATCCCGCAAGGGCTTGCCTTGCATGGCACACACAACGTGCTTAGACCGCTTTGTTGTGGGTCAACCCATATGTGTTGACCCATATAGGATTAGGGGAAAACCCCTAATCGGAGCAATATTTTCTCCCCAAGCCTATAAATAGGCTTCACCACCTCCCCTTTTCAAATATACCACAACTCCTTCTATGTCTTGACTTGAGATTCCAACGAGTTTTATCGAGTTGACTTTAAGAGCTAATTTTTTAGGAGCCATGAAATTATTCGAGCATCTCTTAGGTAATATTTTTGGGTGGGTTTTGGAGTGGTCTAGCAACTACTCATAACTCTACAGTTCTTCTTCGTGGGAGGTTTCGGTTGGTGGAGTTCGTGTGGGTACTCATATATGCTATCCTACACTTGAAGGCTTGTGTAAAAAGGTTCTTCCGAAGCACGCTTCAACTGGTAAGTTTCTCTTTTAATTATTAGGTCTTTTTCTTTAAGCGTTTTCAGACTTAATAATCATGCTTAGGTTATTATTTGCATGCTTAGTCTATTTTATGCCTAGGTTATAGCTTAGAGTTATAACATGCTTAGTATAGAATAATAATGCTAGGATATAACTTAGAGCTATGGTATTCCTAGCCTATGCATGATAACCTAGGTAGAGAATTAATTTAGTTGAGGCTTTAATTAATTATATGCAACCAATAGGAGTTCCTAGGGATGAGGGATAAAATTTCGAATTTCTTTCATGCCTATTATGCATGTTCAAGTGTGATTGTCAGTTCCCATAGTAGTATCAGAGCCTGCCTATTTGATGCATAATAATCAAACTAAACTTTATTTTCTATATGAAATGATATAAG
The DNA here is from genome assembly GCA_947683365.1 of Euphorbia pulcherrima. NCBI lineage: Eukaryota > Viridiplantae > Streptophyta > Magnoliopsida > Malpighiales > Euphorbiaceae > Euphorbia > Euphorbia pulcherrima. The sequence continues at coordinate 35,537,085 of CANTUS010000004.1, forward strand.
TTTTATTAATTGTTTGGAATAATAGATAAACTTAGGCTTTCAGTTTAAAGTTAGAAAATGGATATTGATAATTGGAATAAGCCTTGCTCAACTTACTTAAAAATTATCAAAAACCTCAATAAATAATATAAGTTAGAAGGGTTATAGATGCTTTCAATTTACATGAATTGAAAGAACAAAATTTATTAGTTCAAAGGGTTCCATGGTCTTCGAGTGTGTGCCCGAGTTTGTTTTGGCAAGGATTGGACTTGGTGTCTACTTCTCGTAGGGCACCTCTCCTACTTGGGAACCTATATCGGTGTAGCTCGAACTGACCAAGAGGGGATTAAATATGGACTAATTTATTTCTAGTATAGAAGATGATTCTTATATATGTTTCTACAACAAAGCAAATATTAATTATTGAATAAAAAGCTTAATGGAAATGCAAAATATAACAAATAAAAATGTTACAAATTTTGCCTGTAATGTAAGTGGATGGAATAATTATAATAAAGAGTTTGAACCCATTAAAGGTTATACTTTTAATTAATTCCAAAATTCCCTAAATTAATATAAATTATTATAAATATGTCCATCTCATGAATCCTAGATTATGTGAGACATTTAACACCAATACAAAATCCCAAAGTAAATATATTAAGGCAAGTTATAGTCTTCCTTACTTCAATCTGTAATACGGTCTTTTTCGGCCATAAAGTGCTACGCAAAGCGCTCCTTTCATCTACATCGACCGGTTATAGATATTGAGATGGGGTTTGCCTCAACAGGACTAGGTTATTCCACAATAAAACTGGGGGTTAGCTGCAGGACTAAGACATACTCAATGAGATGCTAAAATAAGAGCACACATCCCTTAGTTTAGGGAACTTGAATAATTAGCAATTACATGCGATGCAAATGGAATGAGATTCCAACTATAGCTTACTAATATGGCTTAGCTTATAAAATTGGGGGTCATACTAGAATAGTTATAGATGCTACCTACTTGGAAATTTAGCTATGCTAGATCTCCCGAATTCCAGAGAATGGGCTATTGTAAATTTTGAAAAATGGTAGGATAAATGTATTTAATTAAAAGTTCTTATTAAATACATGTACTGTATACTAAAGTCTCATAAATAATTATTTTCTTGTATCTTGGTTGAAATATTTATTTAATACAAACGTTCACGTTGATGACTAATTTTGATTGGCTATAGCTTTGAAGCATCATATAGCAAAGTGAAGAGAAAAGTAAAAGGGATACTGAAAATTTTGTCTTGGAGACAAAAAAACAATTGTTTTCAATATGATATATTGGATACAAGATCAAAATGGCTAAAGTCTCATAGCATGACAAGAGGAGGCTTGGAGCTTCCACTTTAAGATGTTTGATATTAAAAATTTCTATATATCAAGGAATTTCTAAATGTTGGCCTAGATTAAGGGTTTTAGCAAGTAAAACAGGAGCAACAGAAATTCAAAAATTTAATCTAGATCCCTAGATCTCCTAAGCATGACATGATTGATAATAGTGCTAGTCTTAAATTATTCTAGGTCATAAATTTTAGGAACTGACAGTCACTTTGAACATGCATGACATGCATAGCAAAAATTCAAAATTTTGTTCCTTGTCCCGAGGAACTCTCATTAGTTGCATATTTAATAAAGCCTTAATTAAGTAATTCTCTACCTAGGTTAGCATGCATAGGCTAGGCACACCGTAATTCTAAATTATATCTTAGCATAAATATTTTATACTAAGCATGTTATAACTCTAAGCTATAACCTAAGCATGCTATAACTCTAAACTATAACCTAAGCATGTTATAACTCTAAGTTATAACCTAAGCATAAAATAAACTAAGCATGCAAGATAACCTAAACATAATTATTAAGTCTGAAAACGCTTAAGTAAAAAGACCTAATAATTAAAAGAGAAAGATAGAAAACTTACCAGTTGAATCGTGCTTTAGCAGAACATCCTTGCACAGGCCTCCAAGTTTAGGATTGCCTCTATGAGTATCCACACGAACCCCACCAACCAAAACCTCCCCGAGAGGAAGAACGAAGGAGCCTTGAGTAGCTGATAGACCACTCCAAAAGCCCCACCCAAAAATATAACTAGAGGTGCTCGATTAAAATCACGCTCCTCAAATTAACTTGTTCAAGTTAACCCTTATCGTAGGAATTACTCTTGAACTTGGGGCACTTGAATTGGGAGAAGGAGGTTCCTATATATTGGCTTGGGGGAGCAAAATTGCTCCACCTTTTCCGATGTTTGCACATCGCACTCGCGGGTTTGACCCGCGGGGCTTGGAACCCCACGGGTTTGCCCGCATGCACAGCATGCTCCGCACACTGTGCTCCTTGTAAGCCGGGCTTGAGAGATTTCTTGCGCTGGGCTTAGCCCAACACTGCCAAAGGCAGCGCCGGCAAGTCCACGGTGCAAGATTTCACGTATCGAACGTGTCGTGAATACCGTATCCCATTTTGCAGTTTAAAAATTGCCTAACAAATTTTCATCTGGTCCTACTCATTTGGTAAAATTCTCTTTTAAATCTTTAAAAATAAATATTTATTTTACGACCCTAATAAATTAGTTACCGGTCAAAAAAAATATCTTGGCTTATCTAAAATGATCTAATCATTTCAACCAATTAAATAATAATCCAATTATTATTATGTTATATTTTCGTAATAGAATAAATCTATTAATTCTTTACTTAGTCCGGTGAAGGTTCAATGTGTGTGACCATATAGGATCCCAAAGTATTGAGCTGTTAAGGCTTAACCAACCCTTGTTCTATTGGAACCATTGGCTCGAGGTTCTAGATCGTGAATAGAACTCGATTACCTTAAGTGACTATAGTACGCCTCTAGTAAGGGTCTACCATCCCTTATTACTCTAAATGTCATTTGTGCTTATGACTTAATCCCGATTAATGCAATAGTTGTCCAGTGCAATGGACTTCTTCCATTCTTTAATATTAGTACCATCTAGTTTGTAGGGTTTGGTTAAAGTGTTAACCCACTAATAGCAAGGTTGCTCAAAGCTATCCTAGTTATTTAGCTTGTTACCAAAGTATATTGCCTTTTACCATAGTGTGTTTGACTAGAAACTATTTCTATCAAACAAATTCTCTGATCAGAGGTTCATAGTAATCATCACTTCAACAAGCGGCCAGGTACAACTGCTTTATATATCTGGAGCGATGGATTCTTTCTGACTACATAGCTTATCAACGTGTCGTCATCACTATACCCGTAACCACCCATGACACCCTAATTAATGAGTGTATAGGAATGGCCCAAAGTATAGTGATGGTACAACACAAGATAACTAGCATCTCAAGTATGAGGATATTCACAAAGCTTATTGCATGAAGATAAACACTTACACATTGATATATACACCAAGTGTTTACCTTACTGCAGTCTCCAATATATCTCCCAGATATATTCTTACATCAAACTTAAGGCACCACCTTCAGTCCTTAGGAGATTGACTACTTAGACCCTTTCCAAGAAAGTTGACCATATGCTAGTCTATCCACTTCATCAATTCCCTTTCTTGATAAAACTATGACTGTGGATAGTTTAAACATAATCATAATTGCACATGGAGTAGGTCTCACTAAATATAGTCCAACTATAGTTTCTCTAACTTTATGCTATGATACATCAAGGACTTTTGTATACATACATCAACGAATATATTTTAACAAACCATAATATATTTACAAGCACATCGATATAAATAAAAGATTAAATGCCTTTATTAATTAAACAAATTATTCGCACCATTACATAATTAAGAGATATCACCCCAATTACCTTAAGGGCATACATCGTATCTAACAAACTCCCACTTGCACTAAGGCCAATTAGCCATATGTCTTAATCCATATGCTATAACATGCTGGTCATGTTTGACTTGAGTCAATGGCTTCGTCAAACCATCCATGAGGTTCTGATCAGTGGGAACATATTATAATCTTATTATCTTTGCATCAACAATCTCCCTAATTATATGATACTTTCTAGATACATATCTGTTTTTCTAGTGAGACCGTGGTTCCTTTGCTTGACCTATGGCACCATTGTTATCACAGTACAAAGTAATTAGATCAACAGTCTCAGGCACCACACCGAGATCACCAATAAATCCATTTAAGTAGATAGCTTCTTTTGCTGCTTCGCATGCATCAATATATTCAGATTTTGTGGTTGAATCAGTAGTAGTTTATTGCTTGGAACTTTCTAGCCTACCGCCCCTCCATTTAACACATACACAAAATCGGACTAAGACTTAAAGTCATCCTTGTCAGATTGAAAACTCATGTCAGTGTAACCTCTAATTGTGAGGTCACCATCTCCATATATCAAGAACTCATCTTTAGTCCTTCTTAAGTACTTAAGAATTGCCTTGGCAGCCATCCAATGTCTTTCACCTGGATCTGACTGATATCTGCTTGCAAAGCTCAAAGCCTGAGAGACATCCGACCTTGTACATATCATAGCATACATGAAAGATCCTATTGCGGATGCATAGGGAATTTCCTTCATGCGCATTCTTTCTTGAGTTGTCTTCGGACACTCAGCTTTAGATAGGTTAATCCCCTTTATCATCGAGAGATAACCTTTCTTCGAATGTGCAAGGTTGAACCTATTCAATACCTTGTCTATATATGTACTTTGAGAAAGACCTAGCATCCTCTTAGATCTATCCCTATAGATCTTTATACCTAGTATAAATGCTGCTTCCCCAAGGTCTTTCATGGAGAATTTTCTTCACAACCATACTTTAGCATTTCGAAGAAGAGAAATATTGTTTCCTATTAGTAAAATGTCATCGACATATAATACCAAGAAAATAACTGCACTCCCACTAACCTTCTTGTAAAAACAAGGCTCATTAATGTTTGGATAAAAATCTAATTCAAGGATTTTTTAATCAAACCTTATATTCCAATACCTGGATGCCTGCTTAAGTCCATAAATCGATATTTGTAGTTTGCATACCTTTGACCCATTATGAGATGTAACTATGTCATATACACATCCCAGTCTAAATCCCCATTCAGGAATGCTATTTTAACATCCTTCTGCCAGATCTCACAATCGTAATGGGCAATGATGGCAAGGAGTATCCCTATGGATTTAATCGTGGCCACCGGTGAGAAAGTTTCATCATAGTAATTGCCTTCACGTTGACTATAACCTTTCACAACTCACCTTGCCTTTTAGGTAATCACATTACCATCCATGTCAGTCTTCTTCTTGAAGGCCCACTTGCACCGATTGGTCTGACCTCTTGTGGTGCATCAACCAAATTCCAAACTTGGTTCTCATACATGCAATCCATTTCTAACTTTATGGCATTAAGCCATTTATCAGAATCTAAGCTTTTCATTGCTTCAACATAGGTTCTTGGTTCATCATCCTCCATCAAATATAGTTCCTTATCATTAGTGATGATAAAATCATATCTATCGAGACCTTTATGAACATGACCTGATCTTCGCAGTGCTTGTGTTTCGATAGATTGTTCTTGGATCACACTTTCTTATGTATCTAGATTGGGTTAATCAGCTGATTATCTATTTCTTCCTCTTGAACCTCTAGTTCAATATTGCTCCTACTGACTTTTGTAAATAAGTGCTCCTTTTCCAAAAAGTGAGCACTCCGAGACACAAATGCCTTATGTGCTTCAGGTTGGTAAAATAAATATCCAATAGTTTCCTTTGGATATCCAATGAATAGACACTTGTCAGATTTGGTGCTTAGCTTATCTGATGCTATCCTCTTTACCATGGTTGGATAACCTATACTCTAAGGTGATTTTGAGATGGCCTTTTATTACACCATCTTTCGTAAGGTGTAAAATCAACTGATTTAAAGGGCACTCTATTTAATACATAAACTGCGCTCTCTAGCGCATATCCCCAAAAGGTTTTACTGAGATCTGCTTGCCTCATCATAGATCGAACCATATCTAATAAAGTCTGACTGCTCCTTTCAGACACTCAATTATGTTGGGGCGTATAAGGAGGGGTTCACTAGGGAATTATCCTGGTTTCCTTTAGATAATCCTGAAACTCTTGACTTAAGTACTCTCCACCTTGATCAGATTGAAGTGCTTTAATACTTTTCTCAAGCTATTTCTCTACTTTAGCTCTGAATATTTTGAACTTTTCAAAACTTTTAGATTTGTGCTTCATTAAGTATAGATAACTGTATCGTGAATAATCATCAATAAAGGTCATGAAGTAGGAGTATCCTCCTAGTTCCTGAACACTCATTGGACCACATATGTCAGTAGGTATAAGTTCCAATATACTTGTAGCTTGTTCTCCCTTTCCTTTAAAGGGCAACTTTGTCATTTTTCCTGTTAAACAAGGTTCCCAATCACCATAAGACTCCAAGTCTATTGGCCTAAGTCACCTCGCTTATGCAGCTTGGTTAAGCAATCCTTGTTTATATGGCCTAAACGACAATGCCATTAGTAGAAGGAATTCTTATTATCTAATCTAACTTTCTATACATTGTTTATATTAAAAACTTATGTTTTAGTATCAAGAATATAAATGTCACCATTCAACATCCAATAACCATAAAGAACATTATTCAAGCAAATCTGACAATTATTATTCGAAAATAAAATTTCAAATCCTTCTGCTGCTAAACAGGCAACAGATACAATATTCTTAGTAACACTTGGAATGTAGTAACAATTATTTCAAACTAAAACAAGTCCACTTGGCAAAATAAGATTAAAGCTTCCTACGGCTAATGCAGCAACTCGGGATCCATTTCCCACATGCAGGTCCATCTCCCCTTTTGCAAGTCTTCTACTATTCTTTAGTCCTTATACAGAAGTACATATATGAGAACCACAATAGTATCTAATACCTAAGTGGATTCATGTGGAAAAGTAGCATAGTTTTCAATTACAAACATACCTGAAGTAGATGCCTCTACAGGCTTCTTCTTCAAATTCTTATAAGTAGGAGCTTTGTAATCCTTCTTCCAATGTCCCAGTTTCCCGTACTAGAAGCAGACATACTTAGATGTCTTCTTTTATTTCTTCTTACTGATTCTTTTCTTGGCACCCAATGCCTGCTTCTTTTTCTTAGAAGCCTTGCCTTTCTTGACCAACAGTAGTGGTTTCTGCTCTTTCTTGATTTGAGGTTCTACTATCTTTAGCATATTGATTAATTCTTGGATAGTAGAATTAATCTTGTTCATGTAATAGTTAGTCACGAAGCCTAAGTAACAACCTGTTAAGGACATCAACACAAGGTCAATGCTTACGTCATGATTCATCTTGAATCCCAATCAATTCAACTTCTCAAGGTATCCCAAGAGTTTTGGTACTTGCTGAGAGGCAGAGGTGCTAGCCTGTATCTTGGTTCTAAAAAGGAGTTTAGAGGTCTTATACCTCTCTATCCTTTCCTACTCAGCAAAGAGCTCCTCAAGATGGAGAACCATGTCCTCTAAGGTCATGTTCTCATGTTGTTTCTGAAACTCAAGATTCATGGACCCTAACATTATGCATATTGCAGTCTCATGATCTTTCCTATGCTTCAACCAGGCATCATGTTCCTCATGATCGTCAACATCAGATTCAACAGGGAAAATTTCATCCAGAACATAGGAGATTCTCTCGAATCTGAGAATTATTTTCATAGCTCAGAACTAATCAGAAAAGTTCGAGACATTCAGTTTTGTGTCAAGTAACTGACAGATATTAACGTTGGAAGTCATTTTCAACCTAAGGTATAAGAAAAGAAAATTGTTTAGATATTAGTTTTAGTACATGCATTTAATAAAAGTTCTTTAAATTAAATACATTTGTCCTACTATTTTCTTCAAAATTTACAACAGCTCATTCTATTGAATTTGGAAATTTTAGCCCCGCTAAACTTCCTAGTAGGTAGCATCTATAACTAGTCTATTATGACTCCCAATTTTATGAATCAAGTCATATTAGTAAGTTATAGCTGGTATCCCATTCCATTTGCATCGTATGCAATTGCTAATACATTCAAGTTCCCTAATCCCAAGGGACGTGTGCTCTTATTTTAGCATCTCCTTGAATATGTATCAGTCCTGTGGCTAGCCCCCAATTTTATGGTGGACTACAGAGTCCTATTAGGGCAGACCCTATCTCAATTTTTATAACCGATCAATATGGACTAAAACGAATGCTTTGCGCAACACTTTGATAGCCCAAAGAGACCGTATTATAAATTTGAGTAAGGAAGACTATAACTTGCCTTAATATATTTGCTTTGGAATTTTATTGGTGTGAAACGTCTCACCCAATTTAGGATTTTAACAGATGAACATATTTATAATAATTTATACTAATTCAGGGAATTTTAGAATTAATTTAAAAGGTCCAATCTTAGTTGGGTTCAAGCTCTTTATTATAATTATTCCATCAACCTAGATTATATGCAAAATAATTAACATTTTTATTTGTTATATTTATATTGCATTTCCTTTAAGCTTTTATTCAATAATTTAATTTTTACTTTGTTATAGAAACATATATAAGCACCATCTTATATACTAGAAATAAATTAGTCAATTTTAATCTCCCAAGTCAATTCAAGTTACACCGATATAGGTTCCTAGGTAGGAGAGGTGCCCTTGAAGTGAGTAGACACCAAGTCCAATCCTTAGCCTGAACAAATATGGGCACAAACTCGAAGACCAATGGATCATTTTGAACTAATTAATTTCGTTCTTTCAATTCATGTAAATTGAAAGAATCTATAACCCTTGTAACTTATATAATTTGTTTAGTCTTATATAATTTGAGTAAGGTGAGTAAGCTTATTCAAAATTATTCATAACCATTTTCTAACCTTGAAATGAATACCCAAGTTCATATATATTCTTCCAAACAATTAAATAAACAACAAATCATTTTATATAGAAAATAAAATTCAGTTTGCTTCTAACTTAATTACGAACTAAATAGTCAGGCTCCGATACCACTATTAGGAACTGACAATCACTTTGAACATGCATAACAGGCATAGCGGAAATTCAAAATTTTGTCCCTTGTCCCTAGGAACTTCTATTAGTTGCATATTAAATAAAGCCTTAACTAAATAATTCTCTACCTAGGTTAGCATGCATAGGCTAGGCATACCATAATTCTAAATTATATCCTAGCATAAATAATTCATACTAAACATGTTATAACTCTAAGCTATAACCTAAGCATGTTATAACTCTAAGCTATAACCTACGCATAAAATAAACTAAGCATGTAAAACAACCTAAGCATAATTATTAAGTCTAAAAATGCTTAAAGAAAAAGACCTAATAATTAAAAGATAAAGAAAACTTACCGGTTGAAGCGTGCTTTAGCAGAACCTCCTTGCACAAGCCTCCAAGTGTAGGATAGCCTCTATGAGTATCCACATAAACCCCACCAACCCAAACCACCCCGAGAGGAAGAACTAAGGAGCCTTGAGTAGCTGCTAGACCACTTGAAAAGCCCTACCCGAAAATATAAACTAGAGGTGCTCAAATAAAATCAAGCTCCTCAAAATAACTTGTTCAAGTTAACCTATATCGTTGGAATTACTCTTGAACTTGGTGCACTTGAAATGGGAGGAGGAGGTGCCTATTTATAGGCTTAGGGATTTGCTCCCCCTTTTTCTGATGTGGCCCACTCATGGGTTTGACCCGCAGGGCTTAGAGCCCCGCGGGTTTGCCCACCAGCAGCACACTGTGCTCCTCGTAAGCCAGGCCTACAAGATTTTTTTGCAAGCCCAGGTTGTGAGATTTCTTGCGCTAGGCTTAGCCCAGTGCTGCGAAAGGCAGCACCTATAAGCCTAGCCCTGTAGGCTTTCGAAAGTGCCGCATTACGGCACTTGCAAGCCAATGGTGCGGGATTTTGCACACCGAACGAGTCGCGAATCCCACAGCCCATTTTGCAGTTCAAAAATTTTCTAACAATTTTTCACTGGGTCCTACCCATTTAGAAAAATTATCTTTTAAACATTTTCAAATAAATATTTATTTTACGACCCTAATAAATTAGTTACCGGTCAAAATAATTATCTTGGCTCTTCTAAAATGATCTAATCATTTTCAACTAATTAAATAATAATCCGATTACTATTATGTTATATATTTGTAATAGAATAAGTCTATTAATTCTTTACTTAGTCTGATGAAGGTTCAATGTGTGTGACCTTATAGGATCCCGAAGTAATGACCTATTAAGATTTAACCAACCCTTGTTCTATTAGAACCATTGGCTCGAGGTTCTAGACTGTGAATAGAACTCGATTACCTTAAGCGACTGTAGTACGCCTCTAGCAAGGGTCTACCATCCCCCATTACTCGGAACATCATTTGTGCTTATGGCTTAATCTCGGTTAATGCAATGTTGTCCAATGCGATAAACTCCTTCCATTCTTTAATATTAGTACCATCTGGCTTATAGGGTTTGGTTGAAGTGTTTACCCACTAATAGGAAGGTTGTTCAAAGCTATCCCAGTTATTTAACTTATTACCGAAGTATATTGCCTTTTACCATAATGTGTTTGACTAGAAACTATTTCTATTAAACACATACTTTTATCAGAGGTTTATAGCAATCATCACTTCAACAAGCGGCTAGGTACAACTCCGTAATATATCCGGGGCGATGGATTCTTTCAGATTATATAGCTTACCAACATGCTATCATCACTATACCCGTAACCACCCGTGACACCCTAAATTAATGAGTGTATGGGAATGAACCAAAGTATAGTGATGGTACCACACAAGATAACTAGCATCTCAAGTATGAGGATATTCGCAAAGCTTATTGCATAAAGATAAACACTAAAACATTGATATATACACCAAGTGTTTACCTTACTGCGGTCTCCAATATATCTCCCAAATATATCCATGTGTCAAACTTAAGGTACCACCTTCAGTCCTTAGGAGATTGACTACTTGAACCCTTTCCAAGAAAGTTTACCACATGCTAGTCTATACGCTTCATCAATATCCTTTCTTGATGAAACTATGACGAGGGATAGTTTAGACGTAATCATAATTGCAAATGAAGTAGGTTTCTCTAAATATAGTCCAACTATAATTTCTCTGACTTCATGCTATGATACATCAAGGACTTTTGTGTACATACATTAATTAATACATTTTAACCAGCCATAATATATTTATAAGAACATCGATATAAATAAAAGATTAAATGCCTTTATTAATTAAACAAATTATTCGTACCATTACATAATTAAGATATATCGCCCTAATTGCCTTAAGGGAATACATCATATCTAACAATAAACACTTGTTAAAAGTACCTAATAATAATTTAACCACTTACCAGTTGAAGCATCCCGTAGTTGGTTAAAAGACCCCTCTGCTAAGTGCACAAACTCCAAAGTAGAAGCCCTCTATAAATAGTTCATATGAGCACCACCAACCAAAACCTTTTAGAAAGGGAGAACCGATAAATAAGTGGAAGATAGCTAGATCTTCCCTACTAATTTATTCTAGAAGAAATTCCCTTAATTTTTTATTCTAAGTAACTATGTCTTTCGCCGGATTACTTTTAGGAATCAGAACAACTAAGAGAATAACAGAGCATGAGAGGGATTATAAAATTCAGGATAAAAAATAATGAAAGAGGAGGCTTCTATTTATAGTGGTTAGGCAATATTCAAAGGACAATAAAATCCCTATCCTCAAATATTCATAATTAAAATAGAAAAGGCTATTAAGTATATTTAATTAAAACCAAAAGTAGAGTGTGACACAAACACTGGGGAGCTTGCTTGGGGAGCAAGCTCCCCAATTAAATTCCAACACTGATGGCCGGTTTGCTAGCAGTGTGGTTGGGCTTGGGCTAAAGTGCAAGCCACACATGCTTGCATAGCCCACTAGTGGGCCACGCTCTGCGTGATGCGTAGGCCTAAGGCCTGCGCGCCCAGTACAGGGCCTTTAGCAGCCCGCTCGTGCAAGCCATGCGGGCCTTTGTACACTTGTGCACTAGCCCATACACAGATCTTGTGCATGTAGTTTCGAACAGTACATGTGCAAATCCACTTGCACAGGTTCCCCAAACCCGCGCTGTTTGTGTTTCTACTTCCCCCTTTTACTATTTTAACCTCCTTATTATTTAACATGTTCATTGGTCCAACCAATGAATATTGGTATAACTAATATTATGGTCTAACCATATATCCTTGCTCTTCTAGATTAGACCTAGTGTAATGGTTCTTTACATAGCTCGGTCATAACTCAAAGTGTGTGACCTCATAGTATCTCTTAATATCGAGCTATCAAAAGTTTAACCTGGCTTAACCCCTTTTAGGAATTAACTAGCTCGAAGCTCCAGACTATTATGGACTCCAATTACTTTGTTGGTCATAGTGGCACTCTAACAAAGGCATATGACCCCTCAATATTCAGAACGTCATGTACATTATGACATAATCCCGGTTCTACAATAGTATCAATACAATTCACTCCTTCTATCAACTGTTAAGTACCATCTGGTTTCTAGGACTCAGTTTAAGAGTTAGTCCACTAGTAGCTATAATAGCTACCCTAGTAGTTTAGTCTTGCTGCCAAAGTACACCACTCAACCATTTAATGTGTTGATTAGGATCCCATCCTATTAACTCATACTTTGATCAGAGGTTTACGATTGTGTCATTTCTAACAAGTGGCCAAGGTACATCTCCCTTATATTGGTATAATAGAATGATAGATTCCATCTCGACTACTTAGCTTATCAACGGATATACATCAACTAAACCCGTAATCATCCATGTCATCCAGTCTATAGAATGTATAGGTATGATCCAATGCATAGCAACATTTGAACAAGGTGACTAGTGTCTCAGGTCTAAGGATATTTGTATTGCTATCGCAATGAGATGATTAAACACCAATACATAATATAGATTATCGAGTGTTGTCTCATGGCGGTCTCCAATGTATCTCCCTGAATACGTTCATGTGTTAAACCAAGGTACCACCCTCTAGCACCGGAGATATGCTACTCTGAATCATATTCAAGAGGTATGACAATACATGCTAGTCTATCAGTATTCATCAATGTGCAGTCTTGATGATAATTCGACTACGGATATTTAGACAAATCATAATTACACACAAACCAGTTCTCACCAATATAGTCTCACTATGCCCTTGCAATGCGTGATATGATTATGTCATGGAATTTTGCAAACACATCATTGAATATATTCTAAACTAGTCATAATATAGTTTCACAATCATTGATATAACAAAAGAATGCCTTTACTAATATAACTTTGTTCGTACAAATAAAACTAACTAAGATATATTGCCCTAATTGCCTCTAGGGCATACATCATATCTAATAATCTCCCACTTGCTCTAGAGCCAATTAGCTACGTGCTGTAAGCCATAACTATTAACATGTTGGTCATGCTTAATCTGTGTCAAAGACTTAGTCAAACCATCCACCAGATTCTGATCTGTGGGTAAATATTTCATCTGTATATCCTTTTCTTTTATCATATCTTGAACTATATGATATTTTATGTGTATATGCCCATTTCTCTGACGAGACCGTGGTTCTTTTTCCTATGTAATAGCCCTAGTGTTATCACAATATAATACTATTGGATCCTCACTATTAGACACCATGCTAAGATCACCAAGAAATCTCTTTATCCAGATAGCTTGTTTTGCTACTTTTGAATTAGCAATGTACTTAGATTCAGTGGTTGAACTAGTAGTTGTATTTTGTTTGGAACTTTTCCAAACAACCGCCCATCCATTTAACATAAACAGGTAACCTGATTGTGACTTGTAGGCATCTCTATCAGATTGAAAACTTGCATTAGTGAATCCCTTTACTGTGAGATCACTTCCTCTATATACCAAGAACATTTCCTTAGTCCTTCTCAAGTACTTAAGGATATTCTTAACTGCCTTCTAATGCTTCTCGCTCGGATCAGATTAAAATCGGCTTGTGATGCTTAACGCCTGTGAGACATCTGGCCGTGTACATACCATAGCATACATGATAGATCCTATTACGGATGCATAGGGTATTCCATTCGTGCGCAATCTCTCCTCTTGTGTTCGCAGACACTCAGATTTAGAAAGGTTAATTCCATGAGACATTGGAAGACAACACTTTCTTGATTGCTCAAGGTTGAACCTAGTCAATACCTTGTCTATGTAAGTATCTTGAGAAAGACCTAGCAGCCTCTTAGATCTATCTCTATAGATCTTTATACCTAGTATAAATGCTGCTTCTCCAAGGTCTTTCATGGAGAACTTTCTTGACAACCACGACTTAACCATTTGAAGAAGAGAAATGTCATTTCCTATTAGCAGTATGTTATCAATATATATCACAAGAAAAATGACTGCACTCCTACTAACTTTCTTGTATACTCAAGGCTCATAAGCGTTTGATAAAATCTAACTCTTTGATTGTATCATCAAACCTTATATTCGAATTCCTGGATGCTTGATTAAGTCCATAAATGGATTTTTGTAGCTTGCTTACCTTCGAGCCATTCTGAGATGTAAAACCCTCAGGTTGTATCATATACACATCCCGATCTAAGTTTCCATTTAGGAAAGTAGTTTTCACATCCATCTGCCAGATCTCATAATCATAATGAGCAGCAATGGCGAAGAGTATCCTTATGGATTTATGCATGGCTAACAGTGAAAAGGTTTTATCATAGTCAATTCCTTTTTTTACTATAGCCCTTTGCTGCCAGCCTTGCCATATAGGTAATCACATTACCATCCATGTCAGTTTTCTTCTTAAAAATCCATTTGCAACCTATAGGTCTAACCTCATCACGTGCATCTACCAATTCCCAAACTTTATTTTCATATATGGAATCCATTTCTGATTTCATGGCTTTTAACCATTTATCAGAGTCTGAGCAGTCTATTGCTTCCTTGTAGGTCTTATGTTCATCATCCTTCATTCGAAAGATTTATTTATCATCTATGATGAAAAACCCATATCTTTCAGGAGTATTGGGAACCCTACCAGATCTACATTATGGTTGTTGTGTAACAGGGTGTTCCTCGATCTCACTTTACTGTGTATTAGGCGTAGGAATTATCAGTTGATCATCTTGTTCACCTACCTAAACTTGAACCTCAAGTTCAAGGTCGCTCCCACTAGCTTTTTCAAGCATGTGTTCCTTCTCAAGGAACTGAGTGGTCCTAGAAACAAATAATTTTTATTCCTTAGGATTATTAAAGTTATATCCTGTTGTCTCTTCAGGATAACCTATGAACAAGCATTTGTTAGCCCTTGATCCCAACTTGTCAAACATTGTCCTTTCAAAATAGGCAGGACATCCCCAAACTCTCAGGTGAGAAAGAGAGGGTTTCTTACCAAACCACCTTTCGTATGGTGTTGTATGAACTAATTTTGAGGGCTCATGGCGTAGTATATAAACTGCGCTCTTAAGTGTGTATCCCCAAAAGGATTTACTAAGACTTGCTTGGTTCATCATGGACTGACCGTATCTAAGAAAGTTCTATTCCTCCTCTCAGACACACCATTGTGATGAGGAGTAATATATTCCATCATCCCTTTCACAATCTTGAAATTCTTGGCTTAAATATTCTCCACCTCGGTCTAACCGTAGTGCCTCAACTTCATTCTTATAGTCTTTGAATCTTTCAAAACTATCTGATTTATGCCTCATAAGGTACAAATACCCATATCATGAGTAATCATTGATAAAAGATGTGAAGTAAACAAATCCTCCATGTGCTTGTACATTTATTGGACCACATACATCTGTGTGTATTATTTCCAATGTACTTGTGGCACGTGCCCTTTACCCTTATAGGGTTTCTTTGTCATCTTGCCTAATAAACAAGGTTCGCATGCCCCATAAGACTCACAGTCTATGGGGCCCAAGTCACCACCTTTGTGTAACTTAGTTAAGCGGGTTTCGTTTATATGGCCTAAATGACAATGCCATAAGTAGGATGATTTATCTTTATCTAATTTCAATCTCTTAGCATCATTCATATTAAAATTTTTAGTTTTAGTATTTAAAACATATATGCCATCAATCAAAACTCCATTTCCATAAAGAACACTATTTTTTACGAATTTGACAATCTTTATTATTAAATAAAACTTCAAATCCTTCTACTGCTAAACACGTAACAGAAATAATATTCTTAGTAACAACCAAAATATAATAGCATTTATTTAATTCTAAAACTAGGTCACTTGGCAATTTGAGAGTATATGATCCTACAACTAATGCAGCAACCCGTGCTCCAATTCTGACTCGTAGGTCTAACTCTCCTTTAGCCAGTCTTCTATGGTTCCACAGCCCCTGTAGAGAAGTACAGAAATGAGTACCACATCCAGTATCTAATGCCCATGTAGACTCATAAGGAACTGTAGTGAAATTCTCAATCATAAACATACCTGAAGTGGTCCCCTCCTCAGAGCTTTTCTTCATATGCTCAGAGACACGTGCCTTGCAATCCTTTTTCTAGTGTCCTTATTTTCCACACTGGAAACATGCATTTCCTTTCTTATTTTCTTCTTCTTATTGATTTGTTTCTTAACCTTTAGCCCCTTCTTTTTCTGGGTCTTACCCTTCGAAGGTTTGGTTTTCTTAACCATCAGTAGATTTTTCTGATCTTGTTTGATCTTAGGTTCTACTATTTTTAGCATGTTTATCATTACTAGGATTGTCATATAAATCTTGTTCATGTAATAGTTAGTCATAAACTGTGAATAAATATCAGTGACCGAAGTCAAAATGAGATCTATGCTCAACTCCTGATCCATGACAAAACCCAATGGACCAAGCTTCTCAACATAGCCAAGAAGTTTTAAAACATGTTGAGCAGCTGAAGCACTAGCCTACATCTTAGAACCAAACAAAAGTCTTGAGGTCTCAAACCTCTCAGTCCTTGTTTGCTCAAAATAGAGTTCCTGAAGATGGAGAATCATGGTATCGAGATCCATATTCTCATGATGTTTCTGAAACTCAGGATTCATGGTTCCCAACATTAAACATTTTGCAGATTCACGATCTTTCCTATGCTTCTTCCACATCTCATATTCCTTATGACTGCTAGCATTAGGTTCATCAGGAAGGGGCTCATCCGAAACATAAGCCAGGCCTTTGCCTCTAAGGACTATCCTCATCATCCTGAACTAAATAGTAAAATTTGTACCGTCCAATTTGTTCTCTAGAATAGTGCAAAAGTTTATGTTTGTAGTTATATTCAACCTAGATATAAGAAAAGAATTATTGCTTTAGACTTAGTTCTTGTACATGTATTTAATTTAAGGTCTTTTAACTAAATACATATTCCTATTATTTTATCAAGGTTCAATTTGAAAACATAATAACCCCTTCTATTATCTTTTAGGAAACATGGTCTAACCATTCTCTTCAGTAGGTAGCATCTATAACTCATTTAAGCTAACCCCTACTATCACAAGTCAAGCTAACTTAAATAGCTATATGAGGATCTAGTCCATTTGCATCTAATGCAATTGCTAATCCCTTTGAGTTCCAACCAATGGATGTGCATAGCCAATTATATGACTCCTCAAATGATGCCTTCAGCCCTGCATTAGCTCCGATATTACGGATAATCAACCCAGTCTGGTTAAGACTTAACCCTAATTCGAATCATATGAACATACAATGTCAAAGAAGAAGGCACGTTGTGCATGAGCAATTCATTCAATGAAAAAGCCTAGAATCACACTTCAATTTTTAGGAAGGCTAATTTTGTCTTAATATTTTAATAGGGATTTATTAGTGCAACTAGTCTCGCCTAATCCAGGAATTATACATGGTCATGATTATGAAACTATAACTAATTTTGGGCTAAAAGGAATTAGTAGGTCCAACCTAGGGTCATGCTCAATTGGTAATTCATAATCATTCCATCATGCTAAGACTCCACATAACATGCAAAAGAAACAAGGGGGTTTATTATTCAAGTTCTTGCACCTATGTCTATATGTTTTAATTTAACAATTTACACTTTCATTTATAAAACCACATAATGAATCCAATTCATTATACTAGAAATCAACTAATTCAAAAAGTTCCTTTGGTAATTAGAATCTAGAACCGATGAGAATTCCCTTGTCGGAGAGGCCCCCTTGAGGTGAATGAGCAGCTAAGTCCAATCCTTGCCAAAATAAACATTGGCCCGTCTGACTCAGTTAACCAGAGACTAATTAAATTAAAGATTTTGTTCTTTTCTAATTTAAGAATTATTGTGTATAATTCAAATATTAAAGCATTTACAATTTCAAGTAAAACATTGTTAATTCTTAGATAAGTACCCTGACTAAGTTTAAGCAATACTTAATCTAGTTATCACAGCATTTTCTATTGTAAGAAATAAATTCATAGGCATGGCATAACATAATTGAAAATATTTCATAGAAAATCAGACCTAGCATATTTCCAGTCAATCATACAATCGCATCAGGCAGACTATGATACCACTATTGGTCTAGATTAAGGGTTTTAGCAAGTAAAACAGGTGCAACAGAAATTCAAAAATTTAATCTAGATCCCTAGATCTCCTAAGCTTGGCATGATTGATAAGTGCTAGTCTTAAGTTATTCTAGGTCATAAAAACTTATTAAAAGGACCTAATAATAGTTTAATCACTTACCAGTTGAAGCGTAAATCTCGTAGTCAGTTGAAAGACCCCTCAACTACATGCACAAAATCTAAAGTAGAAGCCCTCTATAAATAGTCCACACAAGCACCACTGATCAAAACCTTCTAGAAAGGGAGAACCTATAAATAAGTGGAAGATATCTAGATTTTTTATTCTAGAAGAAATTCCCTTAGTTTTCTATTCTAAGTAAATACGTCTTTCGACAGATTATTTTTAGGAATCAGAACAACTAAGAGAATAAGAGAACAGGAGAGGGATTATAAAATTTAGGACGAAAAATAATGAAGGAGGAGGCTTCTATTTATAGTGGTTAGGAATTATTCAAAGGACAATAAAGTCCCCATCCTCAACCAACCAGAATTAAAATAGAAAGGGCAATTAAATATATTTAATTAAAACAAGAAGTAGAGTTTGACACAAACACTAGGGAGCTTACTTTGGGAGCAAGCTCCCCAATTAAACCCTAACACTACTGGCCGGCAGCTAGCAGTGTTGTTGGGCTTGCACTGAAGCACAGGCCACGCGGGCTTGCGCACCCCGCTAGTGGGTTGCGTACAGTGCAGCCCGTGCAAGCCCTCAAGGGCTGCGGGCCTTTGCATACTTATGCACTGGCCCGCATGCAGATCTTGCGCATATGCTATCAAATAGTACATGTACAAATCCACTCATGCAGGTTCCCCAAACCCCACTCTATTTGTGTTTCTACTTCCACCTTTTACTATTTTAACCTCCTTATTATTTAACAGGTTCATTCGTCCAACCAATGAATATTGGTATAACCAATTTTATGGTCTAACCATATATCCTTGCTCTTCTAGATTAGACCTAGTCTAATGATTCTTTACATAGCTCGGTCGTAACTCAAAGTGTGTGACCTTATAGGATCCTGTAATATTGAGCCGTCAAAAGTTTAACCTGGCTCAACCCCTTTGAGGAATTGATCGACTTAGAGCTCCAAACCGTTATGGACTCCAATTACTTTGATTGGTCATAGTGGCACTCTAGCAAAGGCATATAACCCCTCAATATTTGGAACGCCACGTGTATTGTGACATAATCCCAGTTCTGCAATAGTATCAATATAATTCACTCCTTCTATCAACTGTTAAGTACCATCTGGTTTCTAGGACTCGGTTTAAGTGTTAGCCCACTAGTAGCTATAATAGCTACCCTAGTAGTTTAGCCTTACTGCCAAAGTACACCACTTAACCATTTAATTTATTGATCAGGATCCCATCCTATCAACTCATACTCTGATCAGAGGTTTACGAGTGTGTCACTTCTAACAAGTGGCTAAGGTACATCTCCCTTAAATTGCTATAATGGAGTGGTAGATGCCATCTTGACTACTCAGCTTACCAACTGACAGACATCAACTATACCCATAATCATCTATGTCGTCCAATCTATATAATGTATGAGTATAATCCAAAGCATAGCAACATCTAAATAAGGTAACTAGTATCTCAGGTCTAAGGATATTCATACTGCTATTGTAATGAGATGATTAAACACCAACACATAATATAGATTACAGAGTGTTGTCTAGTAGCAGTCTCCAATGTATCTCCCTGAATACATTCATGTGTTAACCTAAGGTACCACTCTCTAGCATCGGAGATATTCTACTCTAAATCAAATTGAAGAGGTATGACGACTAGGGATATTTGGACAAATCATAATTGCACACGAACCAGTTCTCACCAACATAGTCTTACTATGACCTTGCAATAAGTGATGTGATTATGTCATGAACTTTTGCAAACACATCAAAGAATATATTCTAAACCAGTCATAATATATTTTCACAGTCATTGATACAACAAAAGAATGCCTTTACTAATATAACTTTGTTCGTACAAATAAAACTAACTAAGATATATTGCCCTAATTGCCTCTAGGGCATACAGCATATCTAACACTAAATTGGTATAAAATACCTAATTAGAATTGCATATCCATATGAAGGTATAGGTATTGATGAGAAATGGTGATTTGGCAAAAAGGAGAGTTATACCTACAGAAAATCATAAGAGTTTGTTGGTTGTTATTGATGTAGGAACTTAAAATCTCCATTTGGCTAAATTTGTAATAAGATGAAATGGTATTCAATTGTCATTATAAAATATTGTTTCTTGCTTCACAGCAGATGGAATTTTATTCCAATTTGATAAAAGGTATTATCAAAGTTATGAATGATATTTTATTATAATATGAAAAATGATATTTCGTAATTACAAATTCATATTCTCAATATAAACGATGCTAAGAGAAAAATTAGATTATGAGAAATCCTTCTACTTACGGCATTATTGTTTAGGCCATATAAATGAAGTTCACTTAACTAAGTTACACAAGCGTGGTGACTTGGGTCTAATAGACATGGAGTCTTATGGTGATTGTGAACCTTGTTTAAAAGGTAAAATGATAAAGTTGCCCTTTATAGGTAAGGGTGAATGGGCCATGAGTACATTGGAACTTATACATAGAGATGGATGTGGTCCAATAAGTGTTAAGGCACAAGAAGGATACTCCTACTTCATAACCTATATCAATGATTACCTATGATATGGGTATCTGTACTTAATGAAGCACAAGTCTGAAAGTTTTGAGAAATTCAAAATATTCGAAAATGAAGTAGAGAGACAACTTGAGAAGAGTTTTAAAGCACTATGATCTGATCGGGGTAGTGAATACCTGAGTCAAGAGTTTCAGGATTATCTAAAATGGGATAGCACCCCAGTGGACCCCTCCATATACCCCCCAACATAATAGAGTGTCTGAAAGGAGGAATCAGACTTTATTAGATATGGTTCGGTCCATGATGAGCCAAGCAGATCTCAATAAATCCTTTTAGTGATATGCACTAGTGAGCACAATATATATACCAAACAGAGTGCCCTCTAAATCGGTTTATTTTATACCTTACAAAAGAAGGTGTAATAAAAAGGCATCACTTAGTCACCTAAGGGTATGGGGCTATCCTGCTATGGTAAATAGGATAGCATCAGATAAGATTTACACTAAGTCTGACAAATGTCTGTTCATTGCATATTCGAAGGAAACTATCGAATATTTATTTTACCAACCCAAGGCACAAAAGGTATTTGTATCTCGGAGTGCTCCCTTTCTCAAAAGGGAACACTTGTAAAGTTCAGTGGGAGCAATCTTGAACTGTAGATTCAAGAGGAAGAAATAGACAATCAGCTAGTTGAACCCATTCTAGATACACAAGAAATTGTAGTCTAAGAATAACTTGTTGAAACACAATCATTGCGAAGATCAGGTTGTTTTTATAAATGTCCCAAGAGATTTTTTTTATCATTAGTGATGTCAAGGAACTATATCTCATGGAGGATGATTAACCAAGTACCTATGATAAAGTAATGAAAAGCTCAGATTCTGATAAATGGCTTAAAGCAATGAAATAAAAAGTGGATTCTGTGTACAAAAACTAAGTTTGGAATTTGGTCGATGCACCAGAAGAGGTTAGACCTATCGGGTGCAAATGGGTCTTCAAGAAGAAGACTAACATTGATGGTAATGTGATTACCCATAAGGCAAGGTTGGTTACGAAAGGTTATAATCAATGCAAAGGTATCGACTATGAGAAAACTTTCTCACCGATAGCCATGCTTAAATCAATAAGAATACTCCTCACCATTGCTACTCATTATAATTATAAGATCTGGCAGATGGATGTTAAAACATCATTCCTAAATAGGGATTTGGACTGGGATGTTTATATGGTACAACCCGGGGGTTTCTCATCTTAGAATGGCTCGAAGGTAAGCAAATTGAAAGAGTCTATTTATGGACTTAATCAAGCATCTAGGAGTTGGAATATTAGGTTTGATCAAACAATCCGTGAACTAGATTTCCCTCCAAACATTAATGAGTCTTGTGTATACAAGAAGGTTAGTGGGAGTGCAGTTGTCTTCCTAGTATTCTATGTCGATGCCATATTACTAACAGCAAATGACATTTTTCTTCTTCAAAATATTAAAGTATAGTTGTTAAGAAAATTCTCCATGAAAGACCTTGGAGAAACAACATTTATACTAGGTATAAAGATCTATAGAGATAGATCCAAGAAGTTGTTAGGTCTTTATCAAAGTACATATATAGACAAGGTTCTAAATATGTTCATCCTTGAGCATTCGAAGAAGGGTTATCTCTTGATGACAAAGGGGACTACCCTGTCTAAGACTAAGTCCCCGAAGATAGCTCAGGAAAGAATACACATGAAGGATATACCCTATGAATCCGTAATAGGACTCATCATGTATGCTATGATATGTACTAGGCTAGATGTCTCTGAAGCTTTGAGCTTTACGAGTAGATATCATGCAGATCCAAGTGAAAAGCACTGGATGGCCATCAAGGCAATTCTTAAGTACTTGAGAAGGACTAAAGATGAGTTCTTAATATATGGAGAAGGTGACCTTACAATTAGAGGTTACACAGATGTGAGTTTCCAATATAATAAGGATGACTTCAAGTCTTAGTCAGGTCTTGTGTATATATTTAATGGAGGGGCAGCATGCTGGAAATGTTCCAAGCAAGAAACTACTGTAGATTTAACCCGGTAGTCTGAGTACATTGATGCTTGTGAAGAGGCAAAAGAAGTTGTTTGGTTAAAGAAATCTGTTGGTGATCTCGGTATGGTGCCTGGGATTGTTAATCCAATTAC
Source organism: Euphorbia pulcherrima (assembly GCA_947683365.1). Taxonomy (NCBI): domain Eukaryota; kingdom Viridiplantae; phylum Streptophyta; class Magnoliopsida; order Malpighiales; family Euphorbiaceae; genus Euphorbia; species Euphorbia pulcherrima. Next base: position 35,560,477 of record CANTUS010000004.1, read on the forward strand.
TTTGTATTGTGATAATAATGGAGTTATTGCTCAGGAAAAAGAACCAAGGTCTCATAACAAAAATAGACATGTACTTATAAAGTATCATATAATCAAGGAGATTATTGATGCCTAATTGATAAGACTAGAATATGTTCCCACTGATTAGAACATCGTGAATGGTTTGACGAAGCCATTGACCCAAGTCAAACATGACCATCATGTTAAATCATATGGAATAAGACATATGGCTAATTGGCCTTAGTGAAAGTGGGAGATTGATAGATATGATGTATGCCCTTAAGGAAATTAAGACAATATATCTTAATTATGTATTGGTACAAACAATTTGTTTCATTAATAAAGGCATTTATCTTTTGTTTATATCGATGTGTTCATATATATTATGACTGATTAAAATATATTCATTGATATTTTTGTACAAAAGTCCTTGACATATCATAGCATGAAGAGAGACCATAGTTGGACTATGTTTTGTGAGATATGCTTCTTGTGCAATTATGATTATGTCTAAACTATCCCTAGTCATAGTTTCATCAAGAAAGGATATTGATGAAGCAGTAAGACTAGCAAGTGGTCAACTTTCTTAGAATGGGTCTAAGCAATTAATCTCCTTAGATTGAAGGTGGTGCCTTAAGTTTGACAAATGGATATATATGGTAAATATATTGGAGACTGCAATAAGATAGACACTGGGTAAATATATCATAATGTTAGTGTTTATCTTTATGCAGTAGCTTTGCGAATATCCTCATACTTAAGATACTAGTTGCCTTGTGTAGTACTGTCGCTACACTTTGGGTCATACCTATTCACTCATTAATTTAGGGTGCCACAGGTGATTACGGGTATAGTGATGACAATACATTGGTAAGCTATTTAGTCGAAAAGAATCTATCACTCCAGATATATTAAGGAGTTGTACCTGGCCACTTGTTAAAGTGATGATTGGTATAAACCTTTGATCAGAGTATGTGTTTAATAGAAATAATTTATAGTCAAACACATTATGATAAAAAGCAATATACTTCAGTAACAAGTACATAACTAGGATAGCTTGGAGCAACCTCGCTATTAGTAGGTTAACACTTTAATTGAATCCAATAAACAAGATGGTACGAATATTAAAGAATGAAAGGAGTTCATCGCATTGGGCAATTATTGCATTAACCAGGATTAAGTCATAAGCACAAATGACGTTCTGAGTAATGGAGGATAATGGACCCTTATTAGAGGTATACTACAGTCATTTAAGGTCATCGAGTTTCATTTATCATATAGAACCTCGAGCCAATTTCTCTTATTGAATAAGGATTGGTTAAGCCTTAACAGCTCAACACTTTAGGATCTTATAAGGTCAGACACATAGGACTTTCATCAGACTCTATAAAGAATTAATAGACTTAGCCTATTACGAGAATATTAAATGTAGAATGGTTGGATCATTATGTGATTAGAACAGAGATTTTATTTATTAACCGGTAACTAATTTATTAGGGTCAAGGAATAAATTATTTATTTGAAAAGGATTTAAAGGGGAATATTACCATTACAATTTAAATTGAACTAAGAGTACAAAATATATTTTGTACAGGCTCGGTTGAGCAGAAGTGCACCAAAAGGTATTCGAGCACTGCTAGGCAGTGCCCACGATAGCCCATGAAAATGGGCTACACATGCGTAAACCAATGTCATTCCAGGACCTGGGCTCGCGGCATGGGCCGTGAGGCCCAGCTCTTAAGGGCTTGCCTTAAGCAGCGCCTACAGAGTGCTTAGCACACTATGTGGTAGGTCAACCCGCGTAACTATAGGGGTCCACGTGTAGACTCGTGTAGGATTAGGGGTTTCCCCTAATCCTACATAGTTTATTGGGGAGCAATATTTGCTCCCCAAGTCTATAAATGGGCTTCACCGCCTCCCCTTTTCAAAAGCACCATAGCTCCTTCTATGTCTTGACTGGAGATTCCATCGAGTTTTCTTAGGTTGACTTAGAGAGCTAATTTTTTAGAAGCCCTGAATTTATTCGACCATCTCTTAGTTAATTTTTTCGGGTGGGTGTTAGGGTGGCCTAGCAGCTACTCAAAACTCTGTGGTTCTTCCTCGTGGGAGGTTTCGATTGGTGGGGTTCATATGGATGCTCATACAGGCTATCCTACGTTTGGAGGCTTGTGCAAGAAGGTTCTGCCAAAGCACGCTTCAACTAGTAAGTTTCTCTTTTAATTATTAGGTCTTTTTCTTTAAGCATTTTTAGACTTAATAATTACTCTCATGTTATTATTTGTATGCTTAGTTTATCTTATTCTTAGGTTATAGCTTAGAGTTATAACATGCTTGGCATAGAATAATTGTGCTAGGATATAACTTTGAGTTATGGTATGCCTAGCCTATGCATGATATCCTAGGCTAAGAATTAATTTAGTTAAGGGTTTAATTAATTGTATGCAACTAATAGGAGTTCCTAGGGACGGGGGATAAAATTTTGAATCTCTGCAATACCTGTTATGTCGGATATGATGTATGCCCTCAAGGAAATTATGGCGATATATCTTAATTATGTAATAGTACGAATATTTTGTTTAATTAATAAAGGCATTTAATCTTTTGTTTATATCAATGTGTTTATAAATATATTATGACTGATTAAATATATTCATTGATGTATGTTTACAAAAGTCCTAGACATATCATAGCATAAAGTCAGAGAAATTATAGTTGGACTATATTTGGTGGAACCTATTTCATATGTAATTATGATTATGTCTAAACTATCCCTAGTCATACTTTCATCAACAAAGGATATTGATAAACCGGAAAGACTAGCATGTGGTCAACTGTCTTGGAAAGGGTCCAAGATGTGGTCAACTGTCTTGGAAAGGGTCCAAGTAGTTAATCTCATAAGGACTGAAGGTGGTGCCTTAAGTTTGACACATGGATATATCTGGGAGATATACTTAAGACCACAGTAAGATAAACACTTGGTATATATATCATTGTGTTAGTGTTTATCTTCATGCAATAAGCTTTGCGAATATCCTCATACTTGAGATACTAGTTACCTTTTATGGTACTATTGCTATACTTTGGGCCATTCTTATACACTCATTAATTTAGGGTGATTACGGGTATAGTGATGATAACACGTTGGTAAGCTGAGTAGTCGAAAAGAATCCATCACTCCAGATATATTAAGGAGTTGTACCTGGCCGCTTGTTGAAGTGATAATTGCTATAAACCTCTGATCAGAGTATGTGTTTCATAGAAATGGTTTCTATTTAAGCACACTATGGTAAAAGGCTATATACTTCGGTAACAAGTTAATAACTAGGATAGCTTGGAGCAACCTTGCTATTAGTGGGTTAACACTTTAACCGAACCCTATAAACCAGATGGTATTAATATTAAAGAATGGAAAGAGTTCATCGCATTGGACAACTATTGCATTAACCGGGATTAAGTCATAAGCATGAATGACGTTCCGAGTAATGGGGGATGGTAAACCCTTGCGACAGGCATACTACAATCATTTAAGGTAATTGAGTTCTATTCATGGTCTAGAACCTCGAGCCAATGGTTCCATTAGAACAAAGGTTTGTGAAGCCTTAACAGCTCAATACTTTGGGATCCTATAAGGACACACACATTGGACCTTCATCGGACTGAGTAAAGAACTAATAGACTTATTCTATTATGAAAATATAATATGATAATAATTAGATTATTATTTGGTTAGACAAAGGATTTATTTTTGATAGGTGACTAATTGATTAAGGTCATAAATAAATTGGCCAAAATGATTTTATAAGCCAAGGATTTTATCTTTGACCGGTAACTAATGTATTAGGTTCAAAAAATAAATATTTAATTGAAAAGGATTAAAAGGGGAATCTTGTTAGGGCGAGTTAAATTTGACCGAGAGCACCAAAGTATTTTTGTACAGGCTCGAGTGCATAGGAGTACACCAAAAGGAGTGCAAGCAATGTTAGGCATTGCTCGCGGCAGCCCATGAAAATAGGCTACACATGTGCAGACCATAAGGGTGCACTGCGATCTGGGTTCGCGGTATAGGCTGTGAGGCCCAGCTCGCGTGCAAAGCAAGCCCGCAAGGGCTTGCCTTGTGAAACACATAGCGTGCTATGCATGCTATATGGGCGGGCAGTACCCGCGGATCATGGTGACCCGCGAGCAAAACCCGCGTGCATCGAAAGTAGGGGAGCAATTTTGCTCCCCCAAGCCTATAAATAGGCTCCTATGCTCCCCCTTTCAAATACACTTAGTTCAAAAGTAATTCCTATGATAAAGGTTATTTGAACAAGTTATATTTTTAGGAGCTTGATTTTATTGGAGTACCTCTAGTTTATATTTTCTGGTGAGGCTTCTGTAGTGGTCTACCAACTACTCAAAGCTTCTTAGTTCTTCCTCTTGGAGAGGTTCTGGTTGGTAGGGTTCGTGTGGATACTCATAGGGGCTATCCCACGCTAGGAGGCTTGTGCAAGAACGTTCTGCTAAAGCATGCTTCAACTGGTAAGTTGTCTTTCTTTCCCTTATAATTATTAGGTCTTTTTCTTTAAGCGTTTTTAGACTTAATAATTATGCTTAGATTGTTTTGCATGCTTAGTTTATTTTATACTTAGGTCATAGCTTAGAGTTATAACATGCTTAGGTTATAGCTTAGAGTTGTAACATGCTTAGTATAAAATATATGTGCTATGATATAATTTAGAATTATGGTATGCCTAGCCTATGCATGCTAACTTAGGTAGATAATTATTTAGTTAAGGCTTTATTTAATTTATATGCATCTATTAGGAGTTCCTAGGGACAGGGAAAAAATTTCGAATTTCCGCCATGCCTGTCATGCATGTTCAATTTGACTGTCAGTTCCTAATAGTGGTATCAGAGCCTGCCTATTTAGTGCATAATTAAGTTTGAAGCAAACTGAATATTATTTTCTATATGAAATGAATTGTTTATTTGATTTTTTAGAATAATATATATGAACTTGTGCCTTTCATTTCAAGGTTAGAAAATGGTTATGAATAATTTTGAATAAGCCTGCTTAACTTACTAAAATTATACAAGTTTCAATAATTTATTTAAATTTACATGGGTTATAGATGTTTCCAATTTATATGAATTGAAGAACGAAATTTATTAGTTCAAGAGAATCCATTGGTCTTCAAGTTTGTGCCCGTATTTGTTTTGGCTAAGGATTGGACTTGGTGTCTACTCCTTATAGGGCACCTCTCCTACCTAGGAACCTATATCGGTGCAGCTTGAATTGACCAACGAGGGGATTATATATGGACTAATTTATTTCTAGTATATAAGATGATGCTTATATATATTTCTATAACGAAGTAAAAAAAAATTAAGTTATTGAATAAAAGCTTAAAGGAAATGCAATATAAATATAACAAATAAAGGCGTTAATTTTTTTGCATATAATCTAGGTTGACGGAATAATTATAATAAAGAGTTGAACCCACCTATGGTTGGACCTTATAAATTAATTCTAAAATTTCCTGAGTTAATATAAATTATTTTAATTTTGTCCATCTGATAAAATTCTAGATTGGGTGAGATGTACCAATAAAATCCCAAAGTAAATATATTAAGGCAAGTTACAGTCTTCCGTACTCAAATTTATAATACGATCTCTTTGGGCTATCAAAGTGTTGTGCAAAGCATTCCTTCTAGTCCACATTGATTGGTTGTAAAGTTTGAGATTGGGTCTGCCTTAACAGAACTGGGGTAGTCCACCATAAAATTGGGGGCTAGGCTCAGGCCTGAGACATGTTCAAGGAGTTGCTAATATAAGAGCACACATCCCTTGGGATTTGGGAACTTGAATGAATTAGTAATTGCATACGATGCAAATGGAATGGGATTCCAACTTTGATTTACTATTATGACTTGACTTATAAAATTGAGGGTCGTAATAGACTAGTTATAGATGCTATCTACTAGGAAATTTGGCTAGGCTAAAATTCTTGAATTTAATAGAATGGGCTATTGTAAATTTCGAAGATAATAGTAGGACAAATGTATTTATTTAAAAGTCCTTATATTAAATGCATGTACTTAAACTAATATCTAAACTCTTTTTCTTTTCTTATATCTTAGGTTGAAAATGGCTTCCAATGTTAATCTTCGTATGTTATTTGACACAAAATTGAATGGCTTGAACTTTTCTGATTGGTTCCGAGCTATGACAATAGTTCTCAGATCTGAGGGAATTGCCTATGTTCTATGTAAAATTTTCCCCTTTGAACCTGATGTTGAGGATCATGTGGAACATGATGCCTGGTTGAAGCACAGGAAAGATTGTAAGACTGCCATGTGTATCATGTTGGGGTCCATGAATCCCGTGCTTTAGAAACAACATGAGAACATGCCCTTGGAGGACATGGTTCTCCATCTTGAAGAGCTCTTTTTAGAGTGGGAAAGGACAGAGAGGTATGAGACCTCTAAGCTCCTTTTTGGACTCTGCCTCTCAACATGTACTAAAACTCTTGGAATACCTTGAGAAGCTGAATCGATTATGATTCCAAATGAATCATGACTTGAGAATTGACCTTGTGTTGATGTCCTTGGCATATAGTTACTCCCGCATCGTGACTAACTATTACATGAACAAGATTAATTCTACTATCCTTGAATTAATCAACATGCTGAAAAAAGTAGAACCTCGGATCAAGAAAGATCAGAAACCTCTACTATTGGTTGAGAAAGGCAAGGCTTCTAAGATGAAGAAGCAGGCACTGGGTGCCAAGAAAAGAATCAGTAAGAAGAAGAAAGAAAAGAAGACATCTAAGTATGTCTATTTCCAGTGTGGAAAACCGGGATATTGGAAGAGGGATTGCAAAGCTCCTAATTTTGAACATTTGAAGAAAAATCCTACAGGGGCATCTACTTCAGGTATATTTATAATTGAAAACTTTGCTACTTTTCCTCTTGAACCCACTTGGGTATTAGATACTGGTTGTGGTTCTCATATCTGTACTTCTGTGCAGGGACTAAGGAACAATAGAAAACTTGTAAAAGGGGAGATAGACTTACGCGTGGGAAATGGATCCAGAGTTGCTGCATTAGCCATAGGAAGCTTTAATCTTATTTTGCCAAGTGCACTTGTTTTAGTTTTGAATAATTGTTACTACATTCTGAGTGTTACTAAGAATATTGTATCCGTTGTGTGTTTAGTAGCAGAAGGATTTGAGATTTTATTTTCGAATAATAATTGTCAGATTCATTCGAATAATGTTCTTTATAGTTATGAGATGTTGAAAGGTGGCTTTTGTGTTCTTGATACTAAAACAGAATTTTTTAATATAAACAATGTGAAAATAGTTAAATTAGATAATGAGAATTCCTTTTACTTATGGCATTGTCATTTAGGCCAAATAAATAAGGATCGCTTAACCAAGTTGCATAAGCGTGGAGAGTTGGGCCCAATAGACTTGGAGTCTTATGGTTATTGTGTACCTTGTTTAAGAGCTAAAATGACAAAGTTACCCTTTCAAGGAAAGGGTGAAAGTGCCACGAGTACATTGGAACTTATACATACTGATGTGTGTGGTCCAATGAGTGTTAAGGCACCGATAGGATACTCTTACTTTATAACCTTTATTGATGATTACTTATGATACGATAATTTATACTTGATGAAGCACAAGTCTGAAAGTTTTGAAAAGTTTAAAATATTCAGAGCTGAAGTAGAGAAACAGCTTGAGAAAAGTATTAAATCACTTCGATCAGATTGAGGTGGAGAATACTTAAGTCTGGAGTTTTAGGATTATCTAAAGGAAAATAAAATAGTTCCCCAGTGGACCCCTCCTTATACACCCCAATACAATGGCGGGTCAGAAAGGAGGAATCAAACTTTATTAGATATGGTCTGGTCCATGATGAGCCATGCAGATCTCAGTAAATCCTTTTGAGGATATGCACTGGAGAGCGCAGATTTTGTATTAAACTAAGTGCCCTCTAAATCAGTTGATTTTACACCTTACAAAAGATTATGTAATAAGAAGCCATCTCTAAGTCACTTAAGAGTATGGGGTTGTCCTGCTATGGTAAAGATGATAGTGTCAGATAAGCTAAATGCCAAATCTGACAAGTGTCTGTTCATTAGATATCCAAAGGAAACTATTGGATATCTGTTTTACTAACCCGAAGCACAAAAGATATTTGTGTCTCGGAATGCTCACTTTTTGAAAAAGGAATACTTACTTGCAAAAGTCAATAGGAGCAATATTGAACTGGAGGTTCAAGAGGAAGAAATAGACAATCAACTGATTGACCCCGTTGTAGATACACAAGAAAGTGTGATCGAAGAACAACCTATCGAAACACAATCATTGTGAAGATTAGGAACTATATGGGTTTATCATCACTGATGGTAAGGAACTATATCTCATGGAGGATGATGAACCAAGGACATATAATGAGGCAATGAAAAGCTCAGATTCTGATAAGTGGTTAAAAGCCATGAAATCAGAAATGGAGTCCATGTATGAGAACCAGGTTTGGAATTCGATTGATGCACGCAAGAGGTTAGACCGACTGGTTGCAAATGGGTCTTCAAGAAGAAGACTGACATGGACGGTAATGTAATTACCTATAGAGCAAGGTTGGTTGCAAAAGTTATAGTCAACATAAAGGTATTGACTATGATGAAACTTTCTCGCCAGTAGCCATGCTTAAATCCATTAGGATACTCCTCACCATTGGTACTCATTACGATTATGAGATCTGGCAGACAATATTCCTAAATGAGGATTCAGTCCAGGATGTATATATGACACAACCTGAGGGTTTTACATCTCAGAATGGCTCAAAGGTATGCAAGCTTCAAAGATCCATTTATGGTCTTAAGCAAGCATCCAGGAGTTGGAATATCAGGTTTGACCAGACAATCCATGAACTAGATTTCTATCCAAACATTAATGAGCCTTGTGTTTACAACAAGGTTAGTGGGAGTGTAGTTGTTTTTGTAGTATTGTATGTCAATGACATTCTACTAATAGGAAACGATATTTCTCTTCTTCAAATTGTTAAAGTATGGCTGTCAAGAAAATTCTCCATGAAAGACCTTGATGAAGCAGCATTTATACTAGGTATAAAGATCTATAGAGATAGATCCAAGAGGCTGCTAGGCCTTTCTCAAAGTACATATATAGACAAGGTATTGAACAGGTTCTACCTTGAGGATTCTAGAAAGGTTATCTTTCGATGACAAAGGGGATTAACCTATCTAAGTCTGAGTGTTCGAAGACACCTCAGGAGAGAATGTGCATGAAGGATATACCTTATGCATCCGCAATAGGATCCATCATGTATACTATGATATATACTAGGCCAGATGTCTCTCAAGCTTTGATCTTTACAAAAAGATATCAGTCAGATCCAGGTGAAAAGCACTGGATAGCCGTCAAGGCAATTCTTAAGTACTTAAGAAGGACTAAGGATGAGTTCTTGATTTATGGAGAAGGTGACCTCACAATCAGAGGTTACACTAATGCGAGTTTTCAATCTGACAAGGATGACTTTAATTCTCAGTCGGGTTTTGTGTATGTGTTAAATGAACAAGCAATATGCTAGAAGGGTTCCAAGAAAGAAACTACTGCTGATTTAACTATGGAATCTGAATACATTATTGCATGCAAAGCGGCAAAAGAAGCTTTCTGGTTAAAGGGATTTATTAGTGATCTCGGTGTAGTGCCTGAGCTGTTGATTCAATTACTTTGTATTGTCATAACAATGGTGCTATAGCACAAGCAAAGGAACCATGGTCTCATCAGAAAAACAGACATGTATCCAGAAAGTATCATATAATCAGGGAGATTATTGACGCTAAGATAGTAAGACTAAAATATCTACTCACTGATTAGAACCTCGCGGATGGTCTAACAAAACCGTTGACTCAAGTCAAACATGACCAGCATGTTAAAGCATATGGATTAAGGCATATGGCTAATTGTCCTTAGTACAAGTGGGAGTTTGTTGAATATGATGTATGCCCTTAAGGCAAATAGGGCGATGTATCTTAATTATGTAATAGCATGAATATTTTGTTTAATTAATAAAGGCATTTAATCTTTTGTTTATAAATATATTATGACTGGCTAAATATATTCATTGATGTATGTTTACAAAAGTCCTTGACGTATCATAGCATGAAGTCAGAGAAATTATAGTTGAACTATATTTGGTGGAACCTACTTTATATGCAATTATGATTATGTCTAAACTATCCCTAGTCATAGTTTCATCAAGAAAGGATATTGATGAAGCAGAAAGACTAGCATGTGGTCAACTTTCTTGGAAAGGGTCTAAGCATTTAATCTCCTAAGGACTGAATGTGGTGCCTTAAGTTTGACACATGGATATATCTGGAAGATATATTGGAGACCGCTGTAAGATAAACACTTGGTATATATATCAATGTGTTGGTGTTTATCTTCATGCAATAAGCTTTGCGAATATCCTCATACTTGAGATACTAGTTACCTTGTGTGGTACTATTGCTATACTTTGGGTCATTCCTATACAGTCATTAATTTAGGGTGTTACAGGTGATTATGGGTATAGTGATGATAGAACATTGGTAAGCTGAGTAGTCAGAAAGAATCCATCGCTTCAGATATATTAAGGTGTTGTACCTAGCCGCTTGTTGAAGTGATGATTGCTATAAACCTCTTAACAGAGTATGTATTTGATATGGTAAAAGGCAATATACTTCGGTAACAAGTTAATAACTGGGATAGCTTGGAGAAACCTTGCTATTAGTGGGTTAACACTTTAACCGAACCCTATAAACTAGATGGTACTAATATTAAAGAATGGAAGGAGTTCATCGCATTGGACAACTATTGCATTAATCGGGATTAAGTCATAAGCGTATATGACGTTCCGAGTTATGGGGGTGGTAGACCCTTGCTAGAGGCGTACTACAGTAGTTTAAGGTAATCGAGTTCTATTCATGGTCTAGAACCTCGAGCCTATGGTTCCAATAGAACAAGGGTTGGTTAAGCCTTAACAGCTCAATACTTCGGGATCCTATAAGGTCACACACATTGGACCTGCATTGGACTGAGTAAAGAACTAATAGATTTATTCTATTATGAAAATATAACATGATAATAATTAGATTATTATTTGGTTGGACCAAGGATTTATTTTTGACAGGTGACTAATTAATTAGGGTCATAAATAAATTGGCTAAATTGATTTTATAAGCCAAGGAATTTATCTTTGACCGGTAACTAATTTATTAAGGTCAAAAAATAAATATTTATTTGAAAAGGATTAAAAGAGCAATTTTGCTAGGACGAGTTAAATTGGATCGAGAATATAAAAGTATTTTTGTACAGGCTCGAGTGCGCGGGAGTGCACCGAATGGTGCTTGAGCAATGCTGGGCATTGCTCGCGATGGCCCATGAAAATGGGCTGCACATGCGCGGCCCATCCATGTTGGGCTCGCGGCAATGGCCGCGAGGCCCAACTCGCATTCAAGGCAAGCCTGGAAGGGCTTGCCTTGTGGAACACACATCGTGCTATACAAGCTGTGTGGGCGGGCTATGCCTGCGGGTCATGGTGACGCACGGACATAACCCGCGTGTGCACATCCCACATTGAAAGTTCCCCCCAAGAATATAAATAGGCTCCTATGCTCCCCCTTTCAAATACACCAAGTTCGAAAGTACTTCCTACGATAAAGGTTATTTAAACAAGTTATATTCTGAGGAGGTTGATTTTATTCGAGCACCTGTAGTTTATATTTTCGGGTTAGGCTTCTGGAGTGGTCTAGCAAATACTAGAGGCTTCTTAGTTCTTCCTCACAAGGAGGTTTTGGTTGGTGGGGTTCGCGTGGATGCTTATAGAGGCTATCATACGCTTGGAGGCTTGTGCAAGAAGGTTCTACTAAAGCACGCTTCAATAGGTAAGTTTTCTTTCTTCCTCTTTTAATTATTAGGTCTATTTCTTTAAGCATTTTTAGACTTAATAATTACGCTTAGGTTGTTTTACATGCTTAGTTTATTTTATGCTTAGATTATAGCTTAGAGTTATAACATGCTTTGTGTAAAATATATGTGCTAAGATATAATTTAGAATTATGGTATGCCTAGCCTATGCATGCTAGCCTAGGTAGAGAATTATTTAGTTAAGGCTTTATTTAATTTATATGCATCTATTAGGAGTTCTTGGGGATAGGGACAAAGTTTTGAATTTCCACCATGTCTGTTGTGCATGTTCAATTTGACTGTTAGTTCCCAACATGTTATTCATGTTCAAAGTGAATGTCAGTTCCCCACACCAAGATACCTAGATGACGCAGCTTTGGAATGGTATCATACCTTGCCATGCCAACATAATTGGGACTGGTACTTCAAACAATAGTTCTTCTTGCACTACTTTTTCACTGCTAAATCTGTCTCAGAATGAGTTTAATATTTGGAATCGCGCCCTGCTAACATTAGATGGAGACAGCCTCAACTCTTTACTTTAAGTCTGATTTAGAATGTATTATATCCCAAAAAGGATAAAGTTAAGGCCCCATTGATTGAGGTACCGCAATTTTAGAAGGATGCTCCTAACATTTTTGCTCCCGACTGGCAAAGACAACATGACATTTACAATCCAAACACTTGTTGGATCGATGGTGACTATAGGAACCAATTCATTGTCAACTACTCTGACAAACCTCAGATAAATTTTATTAGCACTGAAAGGTCAATCGCTAGCCGCAACCCTCATCAATGGGGAGGAGATACCAGATTTTATCAAATGGTGTACAATAATCTTGCAATCAATGTAAATGCCCTTCAATTCACAAACTCACTATCTCTTCAAGAAAAAGAAGAAAACCCCAAAGAAGATCTTGTGGAAGACTTGGTTTGGCAGAATGTACCACCACAAGGATGGCATATCCAAGTAAATGGTGCCTCCAATCCCGAAGAAGATGAGGTACCCATACAACAGGAACCAATATGGAATCATGAGGGCCATTAGGAACTATTCTTGAATGAGAACGCTGAAGGAGAGATTCTAGCCCTTGAACTCCAAGAAGATGAAGAATCAAGTGAGCCCGAGGAGTTTGAAGGAACAAACTATAAGATAAACAACATGGGATATGAATCCGAAGTCTATTCTGGCAATGAGAAAAATGGGTGGCCAGGAGAATCAGAATATAGACCCTATATGTCCCGATTGGAATGATAGTTGACTAAGATGGAGCCAAAAGTTATACAACTTCCCTTAAGCCCGATTCATCATATGCTTAGGGAATAGAAGAAAGCTAGAATTTGGGGATTTTATAAATTTCAACTTCAACTCTGAACAGATCATCGATATGATTAGAGACAAAAGAGAAGAACCTCCTAAAGCCTATATCTTGGAAAGAACTCAAGCAGAGAATGAATTGGCATAGCTTAGCAAAATGTACCACACCCCAAATGAAAATGGGAAGCTTACAATGCTCTACGATGGGAACATCGGTCCTTAAGCTCATGTGTACCATTTCACTAGAGAAATGAATAGAGACATCCATTTCTCTTAATGGCCCCACATTTTTCAGTGCACACTCTTGGGTAAGGCTCTATCTTGGTTTGAAGGGTTAAAGCTATTAGAGAAGTCCTTTTGAACAAGCTCTTCCTAGCTTTCATTGGAAATTTCATATGGGTAGACCCTCCTAAAGACTTACCTCCTGGGGTAGATGAATGGGGAAATCCTCTCCAATATCAGTATTGGGAAACAACTTTGGCAATTTTTCTTGTGTATCACGACAAATCCTTACTATGTTTCAAGACTCAACATATGCAAAAAAATATGTATTCCTACTCGCAATCCATGATAATGAAGGCTTAGAAATGCTGGTAAGATGGGAATTCATGGTCGGACGCTCATCGTCATTCTTCATGATTAGAGAAGGAAGCAAGAAAAGAGATAAAGGCAAAAACCAATTTGGTGAAGATAACTCTCCAAGGTAAATTAGGCGCAATCATAATATAGAAAGAAACCAAGATCCTAAGGCCACTATACTATGGAAGCAAGTTGAAGAAAGATGACAGTCTTCTCTAATCTAGGAAAAATGACACACATTTGACTCAATCTTGGAGCTCCTGCCTTCTCTTATCTATTATAGGGAAGGAGATCCTAAAGTGTATCTCAATCGGTTCACTAGAATCATGACTACTGTAAGCATTGGATTTTAACGATCCTATCATGAAACAATGATGAGAGCTATATAATGCATTCTTCTATAGGTGTTATCTACTTGGAGTGGTATCAATGCAGTTTGTTCAAGCTTTGTCAAACCTAAACCTCAGAAAATAAGTGCCTAAACCCTAAAAGGTCTAAAATGGTCAAAATAGGTCAAAACCAGTCAAAACCTATTGATTTTGGGAAGTTTTGGGAGTTTTAGGCAAAACTAGTCAGACCAGTCTGTACCAGTCCATACGAATAAGCATGGGTCGACTCAGATCCGTACCGATCCATACAAGTTAACCCAGTTGGACCCGTTTGGGTCCAACCAATCTGTACCCATCGGAAAACTTCTAGAATTGCCCAATTTGGTCCTAACGGAACCTGTACCAGTCCAAGCCACCCGTACCGGTCCCCCAGATGCCCAAACAGTCAGTTTTAATGCCCCAAATTAGCCATAAATGAATAAAATCTACCATAAATGAATAAAATCTACCATAAATGAATAAACCAGCCATAAACGCATAAAATCAGCCATAAACGCATAAAAGCAACCATTTAATGCGTTCAGATATAATTTTCCCCTATAATTAGAGGCCTTTTACCTCATTTCAAGTGGAGAACAAATTGAGAAAACATAAGAGAAATCAAATACTACTATAGGGAACTAATTCTAGAAAGTTCTTGAGGTTATAGTAAAGGTTTAGAAGAGGTATAGAAGTTAGAAAATAGGGGGGAAACCATTCCTCATTGGTTTTGCCCACATTTTATTTCTCTCTAGCTTCATATTTAGGTTTGGAGGAGGTTCTGTCCATAGAAACACTCACCAAAACAATCCTAAATCCATCATTTCATCATCTACTTTGACAAAGTTTCCATTCGGCATCAGAATTGCTCTAAAGTGGATTCACCAAGTAAAGGACCGCTCCTGAGTTTCAAAGAGAGTCACATCTCAGTTATTTTATTGTCATTCTCAATCAATTCAATTATATATGTTCTTTTATTCCTGTTTTTGATTTGGTCCTAACTTATATGAGCCTTGTTGGCACCTTATGTCCTTAGGGATATTAAACAGGTGCGCCATACTCGTATGGAAGGAAATCTCATTTTTATTTCGTTTCTCCTCTATAAATCTGCTTGTTAACTAAACTAAGTTTCTGCCCGAGACCAGACAGGACCCGTACGGGTCACTTATCTCATATCAGTCCTCCCTAGTAGCCATACGGGTCCCAATCTACCTTTATGGGTACTAGCCCCTAGGCAGAACCTACAGTTCCCTTTTTAACTGGTAAAAATCAATCAACTCACCATTTTCCATGCGATCATTTTCACTAATAATCCGTTAAACAACTCACAAAAGTTAAAATGTGTTTTTTTCTCTTCAATCCTAGAAGCCGTCCGGGCACTATCGATTTTAAAACTGCCATGCTAACATAATCATATTTTTCCTAATAAAATACTGACTTATGATGTGCTATAAACTGTTCTAATCTTTGTGGATGCAGGGGACTTTATTTTTATTTTGTTTTATAACTTAGAACAAATGTATAGGTTCACTCACAATCCCCCATTTCCCCCAGTTGTAATTTTATTCCCCTTTTTACTGCTTGTGCTTTATTATAAACTGTTGAATGCATGAAAGAGTTTAGAAAAATAGACTTTCTATAATAATTCCCCAAATGAAGAAAACAAAAAGGTTTTACACGATGAATGTAATTTTGAATTAACTAAATGAGAAATAAGTGACTCATCTGATACCTGAATCTCTAATCCAAAAGGTATGATACTCCCGCCCAATGAGAACCATACCAAAACTCTTTCCCAAGTAGAGAACTTGGATGGCGACTCTATCATTTGTATCGAGATTTAGATCTCGATTCTTTTATTCATAAAATTGGCTAAAATGTGGCTAAATTAATCAACCATCCTAATGGGCCCTGCCTCTCACCCAGGCGCCAAGGGAGACCCACACATCATCAACACCTTACAATGGTGAACCCACTAGGGATGTTATCTTTTAACTTGCAAATTTTTTATTTGTTTTTGAAAAGTTTAAAAGATTAAGATGAACACCGAAAATTGTTTACTTAATTCAACCTGCTTTCTTTTTCATCATTTAGGAAAATTATTACACTCTATCTTAGATGCGTTCTATCTTTGTACATTAACCTCACCATGCATCATTGTACATGCCTCATGCATGTATTGATAGTTTGGTTCTCACCTGAGCAAGAATTAAAGCTTAGCAACCATCTCAAGTTCATTTGGTCCGCAGTCCAATTTCTACACATCCAAACTTAGTTCAGTTAAGGGTTAAATCTCCGCCTCCATCTTCTAGCAATCCGTCATCAGTCAGTTTGAATAGTTGGGGTTCACTTGGTCTGTATGGTCAGTTTAGTAATCCTTTTCAGTCAAGAGGTATGATAGTTCCTCCAGCCGTCAGTTTGCCTATTCAGCCTAGCCAAGGATTTGTGCCGCTAGTGTTTCAATTTGGGGGATCTAGCCAAGGTCCCAACTGCGTAGCCACACCTAAGGGGACAACCTTCAATCATCCAATAGGTCTACCCTTTGGTATGACTACAAATGCTCAACAACCTTCACCTCTGGTCTAAGCCATAAGAGGGGAAGATTGGATCCTCGAAAAGGCTAAAAAGTGGGAAATATTTGAGGAATTGGAGTACATTAATGAAGTAGAAAGAGGACTAGTACCAACACAAGTAGAAGCTCAGGATTTGGAGACTACCAATTCACTGATAGATACTACCGAGATTAAAGGTGAAGACCCTCCACATTAAGAGGATGATTTCGAGGATGACATAACCTTTTAACATTGCTAGTGTTTTAATGCAATACAATGCCACTTATAAAGCATATCATGAATAAATTAATGCATTCACATTATATTTCATGAATAAATTAACGCATTCACATTATATTTCAGCATTTCATTCTTAAAGATATTGTGCATTCATAAAATCAACATTCTTAAAAATTTCATCATGTTTATTAAAGAAATTGAATTTGAGTACATCGAAATGGCACAAGGTTCTAATGGTTAAAACTTACCAAAAAGAAAAAAGTGAGATGAAAAGTGCTTAGCAAACATGATAGCCATGGGTCTTTGCTCATATTTTTCCATGATAGGGGGAGGAAGATGCGCATCGCTAAGAAAGAAAACCAAGAGCCTAAAAGAAAGAGGAAGACATACTCCACATCAAAAGCACCGTTGAAGAAAAATACCTTACAACACAGATCCAAAATCAATGAAAACTTAAATCCAATGCTCTTTCAAAACCTTCAAAAGGATAAACCATCACATCCAAAAAAATGGACATTTCTTATCAATGTAGGTACCTTCCTTGGTTCTATATTCTCATTCAAATATCCCCCCAAAAATGCTTTCTACATTTCTTTAAGAGAAAGAAGACCCCTTACCCTACATAATGATCCCAAGCCTTCATAATAACATGATCTCCTTCTTTCACAAGAAGGAGAACCTTCCCCACAATAACGTGGCCTCTTTCTTTCCTAAAAGAGAGGAATATGTTCATTCCATCACTAAATGGCCCAAGCTTACCCAAAGCAACCCCTCAAGGGGGTGATCTGGTTCTCAAATAGCTACACCAAGTTAACATTGATCCTAGGGACAAGTTCAAGCCTAATTTGGAAGGGCCATTCGTGGTTAAGAAAGTCCTTGGCAAGGGAGGAATTAAGCTCAGGGATATGGATGGAAATGAGTTTGTGAATCCAGTAAATCAAGACAGGCTTAAGTGCTGTCATGTCTAGGTTAAAAGAAATAAATCACAAAAAAGCAACACACCAAAAAAACGGGGGAAATAAAAAAAAAATTAAATAAATCACTCAGCGAGTGGTCCTCTACCACTCGGGCAAAAATTAGGGTGCAACCTACTGATCGGTATTCCACAAATGGATCAGGCCAAAGTTAGGGTACTCCAATGAAAATAAAGCCCACTAAGTTGAAAACCCAAAAAAGGGCGACTTAGGCAAAAGTTAGGGCATCGAGAAAAAAATGTCATTTGCTTTCTGGAAAATCTATAAGAAGACCAACAAGCAGGTAAGGGTTAACCATTGGAAACTATTACCATTACCTATGCACTCAAACTTAATTTTGTCGATGAACATGTTATGATTTGCTAAGAATCCTGGTATTATGAATGCATGCATGTCTTTAGGTGAAATAATTGCAAGTATGTGAACGTCAGTTTCTTCTCTACATTTTTTGCTCTTTGTTATTATCTATACTGCGCGTATCATTCAAAAAAAGACAAAGTACCGATATGCCACAAAAGAAATAAGGCTTACGCAAAAGTCGGAAAAATTCTGCTAAACTATGCCACCAAGGACAATTTAGGCAAAATTTAAGATAAAAGAAAGAAAAATATAAAATCAATTTGATAGATCGCACCACATCAAGCGGTCTTTGCAAAAGTTAGAACTCAATTAAAAAATGCTAGTATTTTGCACTTGCTTTTGTTCTTCAAGCATCATTTGTAATAGCAATGTTTCACAATTGGGATCCCTCAAGTTTAGTTTTCCCACTATGAAGCTACTCAATAGCACACATCATTCGAAGTGCCAATTGCTTCCATTAGCATCATCCCACTTGCATCATGCTACAATGTGGACACAACTAAGACGCAAAAAGAAAGGAAGTCTACTAAACTGAGCCGCCAAGGATAATTCGGGAAAAAATTAAGATAAGAAAGAGAAGTCTGCTGAGTTGAGCCGCTAAGGACAATTCAGGTAAAAGTTAAGACAAGAAAGAAAGTCTGCTGAATTGAGCCGCCAAGGATAATTCAAGTAAAAGTTCAGACAAAAGAAAAGAAAAATACAAAATCAGATCAAGCAATCTATGCTAAAGTTAGAACTCAAAGTAAAAGCGCCAAAAGGTCCAAGTGCTTCCACTAGCATCATCAGACTTGCACCATGTTATAGCTTGGACACCTCAAAGACACACTCCCCTAGTGTGCATAGTGTGCATTTGAGCTAACAAATCTCTGTAGTACTTATCGGTTTAAGTCATGCTAGTCTTTTGGTAATCTAGAGCTTTAAAAGTATAGTTATTAGTCAATTCACCAGCAATTTAAGCCTTTATCAAAGAAGGACAAGACAACAATACCCTTGAGGTAAAGGATCAGTCAAGGACCCAGACAAGTAAGAAAAGCATAGCCAAATCTAAGCTAGTAGGGGGTCCTATCCCTGGTGCTCATCTTGAGTCTGTTCATGAGCATCTGCCAATAGGTCATCCCTATTTTTCATCATATGATCCTCTGCCCCATCATCATCATCCGCATTAGGTAGATCAACAACCCTAGTCTCCGAAGTTCCTACCATACTCTCAGCGACAATACTGATCTCCTCTAGTCACTACTCTACCTCCTACTCAGCTCCCGCCACCTGAGTGGCCACCGACAGTACCCGACAAGCCAAACTATCCTCCTTTGAAGAAGAATCGGATGGCTCAGGTATCTTCTTACCCTCGGCCATCCAGGCCAGCTGGCCCCGCAATACCTCGACCTCAGCCCTCGCCCAAGCAGTCTCTGTTCTAACCCTCTCTAACTCTTCAGCTAGTGGTCTAACCCAGTCAGTGTTAGTAGTGGCCACTCTCAACTACTCCTCTAAGAACCTAACTCGCTCTTCATAGGCATACAAATCTTGGGCGTACCTGGCACGCTCCATAGCCAACAAGGTCTACAATGAAAATCATTAGATTAGAACACATATATAAATGTCATGGCATGTATAGTTTGTTAAATTTTGTAGGTAAAAGAAACTTACCAAGGCTAGTGTGTCCTGAGCTAGCAGTAGGTCCCGGATGGAGAAGAACCCCCTAGTGATCCTCTCTACCTTTGCTACGGTCACCTGAGAGGGAAAACCATATTAGAATAGGATAATCCAAGCAGTTATTATAAGGGCAAAATCAAGGCAGAGAATTCCTTAGATTAGTGGAGCTAGAGGGAGTAAAGCGTATGGTGTGGACTGACTCCTTGAGCTCCCTGACAACTTGCTTCCCCAAATGATCGAGGAGTCGGTTGAAAGTATCCAACTCTACCCAGAGGACCCCCCCTCTCACACCCCTCAAAGCGTGAGACCGTTTCTTCAATGGGTCTTGGTTAGCAGGGGGCAGCAGCAACACTTGTCCTCCAGTCTAGGACCCTCTCACCAAAGTACCACTCTAAGGAGAGAGGAGACTTCAGTATAAAGAGGCAATCATCCACACTAGCCCGCATATGCTCAATATTCTCATAGATGACCATCCATCCCCATGGGTCTTGAACGACTTGCATAAAGTAAATGCACTATAAATATCATAATTTCGTAAATACAATTTCTACAAATAGTTTTTTGAAATGTAAAATACAAATTTAGTGCAAAAGAAGTTTACCCCGATCAGAATGCAGCTTGCAAAGGAACTCCCTACACTCTGCTACAGTCCCGACCTTTTGCTGCCAGGGTCCCATACACCTCGAGATGATGTAAGGTATCTCAGGCTGCCCGGGTAAACCTGGTCTAGGGATAAACCAATGCTAAAAGGCCCAAATCTACAAAATAAGGCAAATTCAGTTGTGTGGGTCTCTATGCATAAATTCATTGAGTCAGAGGGGGGGTGAATGACTCACTCAAAAACTTGTCTAACTTTTTCGCGATAATTATGGCTCTGTTGAGTGAGGTCAGCTGGCTGAGTGAAAAGACTGGAAATGCAATTGAGTAAAGGACACAAAGATTTTATGTTGGTTTCGACAACTTGTGCTTACATCCGATCCTGAGAGAGTGTGTCGGCTTTAATTCACTAATCTAAACTCCTTTACCCTAGGTGGAGAAGCCTTTCACATATTCCCCAATTATAGTAAGTACCCTCCAAACTGCAATCGCTCACCCGCTAACTAGAATACCCTCTTCTATCAGTAACTAAATAAGAGTTTAAACAAGAGCTGGATTCAACTTATAAAAACGTTGATCCAGTTACAAATGATCCAATATTATAATTGTTTGATCTAATCTATTCTCTCTTATTCCAAGCAGATTCTTGTTGAGTTGTGCTTTTCTTGCTAGAATTCCTTTAAAGCTTGTAAGTTGACAGAGTATTTGCTTGTAGGAAATTCATGTGTAATCACCAAGTTCTAAAGCTTGCCTTCTTGCTCCTTTTATAGTTGGATTTTAGAAAGTAGCCATTGAACTTGTCATGGCATCTTCTGAAATTAAGAGCTCAGTAATTCACCTATTGGTTCTTGAAATCGATATGTTAAGAGATAGAATTGCACCATTGTGAAATACATTTCAATCCGTTAGCTTGAAATTCAACCTCCAATTTGAATTCTTTATCATTTGATGCTAGTCTTCTGTTATAGAGAACTCACGCTGACTTGCCACATGTATTTATCCCGTTCCCTCTGGTTTTCAGACATGTTGCAGAGTGCGCAATACAAGGTTGGTAGATCTGTAGAATCGCCCGAAGTAGCAATTGGCTTGTTACAGCTTTGCACTAGAAGACTTTGTCATTTTCTTCATAATTCTGTGTCTTTTCGAGGCATTAATTCTTTTTGTCTTTGTCTCATTATTGTTCCTGCAATAAGCAACACTAAAAGCAAAGATACCTTTTCACCTTAAAAGGTAAGGTCAGCAACGTTGACAGACTTAAACTAACTCAGCTGAAATATATCATCATAAATCACATGGCTGAAGCAAAATCTAAATATCAAGTGTCGAGTGAATATTACCAAGTCAGCGACTAAGTAGATACTCGGCCTAGAAACCACTCAGAGTTAAACTAAATAGCAAGGTCAGTGGAGCCTTGAAATTCTACCCTTGAATTTACTAACTCTCTTAAAACCATAGACTATTTATTTTAACATCATTATTGATTTAATTATCTCAAATTGAACTTAATTGTTATGATCAAAACTTAAGCACTACTGATTCATCTACTGAGTCAGTCCAAACTCGTGCTTGGTTCAACAATCTCCCCCATTTTGATCAATGGCAATTAACTTGAGCAAGAATTAAATCAATAAGATATCTAGATCAGGGTTACCTTATACTCATGCTTGATATGTCTTTTGTTCAGCATCTTGAATTTGCTCAGAGTGAATGCTAACTCCCCCATAATTCTTGAATCTTCTGAGTTCAGCATCCCACAATACTTATCATACATTTCTGCAAATAATCAGAGCATATATATATATATATATATATATATATATATATATATATATATAACAGAAGATATATGAAGTTAAGAAGATCTTAACTTAGAATATAAAATGTAATCTCTCATCAATTAATAACTTAAGTACAGATAACCAAGAGATAATCTATACTAAGTTTTACAATAAGCACTATCGATTACATAAATTCTATTCTAATCTTTTGGCATAGGTGGGTCTCCCAAGTTCGCTCTTCTCTCCTCATAAACTTGCTGATCCCATCTAGTTCTCTTTTCCTTTGCTGGAGCAATCTCCTTGCCTTTCCTTTTTCTAGTCTCAGTAAATTCTCTCTAAATGTGCTCCAGATCCTTAGATAGGTTATAAGAAAATTCAGCAATCCTATGCTTCTCGCAACCCTTCTCCCCCATTGCCATTGCATCCAAAATGGCTTAAGTTTGACGATCAAATGAGCTCAGAGACTCTTCAAAGGTTTCTAGCTAACCATAGACAGTTGATGAAAAACTCTGCACAAGCAGCTCATAGATTTCCTGCGATATTACTTCTTGTTCTCTGAGAAAGGCGTATAATCCTACCAAAGCACAGGATTAAGAAAGATTGACCTGATATTGAGCATTTAAACCTTCTTTGGATATCTGAGTGAGACATGCTATTACTTTAGCTTGATTCTTATCTCTGAGTATTCGCTCTAGCATTGGAGTGCTCCTGATGTGCATAGTAACTTCATTGTGAATCTTATCCAGGGCTTCTCCATCATTGATGATATAAGATTGAACTTGCTTGATTTAGTCTCTGATATGACCAAGTTTCTGATGAAGATTAGGCTCTAGTTCTACATCTGTCACAACAATGTCAGTGCTCAGAGCATCTGAAATGTTAAGCCTTTTGAAGACATTTAGCACAGCTCCCTATGAGTCCTTAAATCCTTGTGGCATCTCCTCCTTCACTTTCCTTAACTTAGTGTGTAAACCATGATCCTTGATTACCACTGTGATTAGAGCATTTAGTCCATCTACAACTGCATTCAAGCGAGTTATGTTCTCATCATTCTCCTTGCTCAATATGTTGTACCCATCAAGCACTTTTAGCATAGCCTCAAGTAAGGGATTGAACTTATCTATCATTGAGTTGTAAAAATCCCTCTCATCGTAAAAATCCCACTCATCATTGATTACTTTGTAGTTACTCTCATAGATCTTAGCCATCTACTTCTTGAGTTCTACAACTTCCATCTTCAAACCAGTTGCCTACCTAACTGCAATAGATAATATAGGATACTATTGCCTTAACCAAGGAAAATTAGGTAGGTACTGATTTGATATGGGCCTTCATCTCCTCAATAGACTCTACAAAATATTGCATTGGCTCAAGAGCCTTGGTGATCCTCCTCAAGACATCTTTAGACAATCGAGATTTTGCTATTTTAATAACTATTTCAACATCCATCCCTAGTTCTAGAAATCTTTCTCTTCCCATCCTCCTTATGTCTCCTAATAATTCAGAATTTGGATTGAAATGGGGTTGAGGTTAAGGTTGTTGGGGTGGTTGTTTTTGTTGTGGTTGTTCAGGAATCTCCTCAATGATTGGAGGTTCTCTGACTGGTAGAGGTCTTTCCAAATATAAAATTTCTCGCACTGGAGATCCTAAGGATGACAAACATGGGATGATAGCTATTTGATTAGAGTCTGGGTTATTTTGCTCAGAGGGTAGGTTGATTTGACTTGAATTGGATGTGGATTGTGTTTGGATTACTGGTAGGGGTAAGGCAGAGATTGGTGTAGGTGAGAGTGGTGTTTGGAAAAGAAAAGAATTCTTCAGGTTCTGTCTTCTTCTCCTCTATAGGACCTTCAACAATGGACTCCCTGACCTGACTTAGAGAATCCTCAGTCAGCTGAGCTTTGTGCTCAACTATCACTTCTTCCTCCTTGTCCTCCATGTCTCCCTCATCCTCATAATTACAATCTTCATTCTCTTTAACAAGCTTCTCTTCCTCTCCTTCCTAGCCTCCTTGACTTCCTCAATAGTCAGAGTGACCTACTAGTCAGAATTTACTACATTGAATTCAATAGCTTCCACTTCTACCACATCATCTTCCTCCTCCTACTCCTCTTGATTATCAATTCCATTGAGAGCTCCTATAATCTCATCAACAACTTCTGGTACTTCTTTCTTGGCTAAGCTAGCTAAAGCCTTTTCTAAAATTTGCTCAGTGCTAGCCTTAGCCTTAGCCTTAGCCTTAGCTTTAGCTGATGCTACTACTTCTTCAACCTTTCTCCTTATAATGGCTTCAATCTCCTCCTACTTCTTTCTGATTCTCTCTTCTTCAGTAGCTCTAACTTTCTCAACTTCTTCTATATCTTGGACAAATCTTATCCCTCTCTTTACCATCAGCTTCTTCTTGGGTTGACCTACTTGGAGAACAGGAACTGATGTAGCTTCCTTTACTTTAGCAGTCACCACATCTAGTTGAGCTATATCTGCCTTCCTTTTCTTGTCTCTCTTTAAGGGCATTTCTTCTCTCAACTCTTCCTTAGCCCTCTTCTCATCCTTGATCTCTTAAGGAGTTAGCTCTCTCCTCTTATCTTCTATAACTTCCTTAGAAGATCTTGTCTTTTATGGGACAATAGCTGGTACTGAGCTCGCTAAGCTCACTTTCCTTTCCTTATTGGAGTCCTTCCTGACCTCCTTCTTCACTAGTTACTTCTTAGACATGTCTTCTCCTCTCTCAGCACTGAGCTTGGTAATCCTCTCAAGCTCTTTAGCCATAAGGGCATCCAAGGTTAGGTCCTCCTCATGAGTCTGAATAGGCTTCATTTCCATGATAGCTTTAAGGGTCCTTTACTCAGACTGGTCCTCTTTTTAGCTTTATCTACTTTGTGTTAACAGAACTCTCATTAGCTTTGAGTCCATGAAAGTGAGCATTACTCAGGATTCTAGACTCAATTACCTTCATATGAATGTTGCTCTTGATAGCCCATCCTTCTATATCAATTTCATAGGCCCTACATATCTCCATAACCAGCTGTCCATACATTTTTTGCTTGCTGACTTTCAAGAATCTGTGAAGAATGGTCAAGGTCCAGTTGATGCTCATGCCATGGGTCAACGCATAAACAAATACTCTTTCAAACTTAAAATAGCTCCATATAGAGCTTGTCTTGGGCAGCAGCACCTTGGTCACTAACTCATGTGCTTGTTTCCCTTCTTTTATGAACATGGCAGCTATAAGCCCTCCTACCTTGTAATCTCCTAGAACTTCATAGTCTATGGGAATATCAACATGATCTTCATCATTGACAACTCGTAGCCTTAGTCCTTTTTCCTTCATTCCCAGTAGACCTGCAATAAGCATGGGAGTGACATATACTTTTCACCCCATCATAGTAGTTACAAACAGGTCCTTCTGACCTTCTACTAAATGGATTCTGTTGTAGAATCTATCCATAATCCCCTCATAATAGTCATTTAGGAGTTCAAAGAATCCTCTCAAGTGGTGCTGACGCACCCAGTTCCTAAACTTCTCATCACTACAGAAACTCAGCATGTCTCCTATAGTTGGTCTATCTACCTCTGTTTTCTCCATGAAACACCAAGGTGTTGGAGTATACTTTGTTCCTACTAGAATTCTGATTTCCTCGATCTTGACCATACTGATTGCTAACAGTGCCATACGATCTCTAGTAGTAACCCAGTGAGTATCCTTCTTATTTTTCACAAACAGATCAGAATTTCTCCCTGATGTGCTCGCCATAGAGACTTTGCTTTGAGAAAAATAAAGATTTTAGGGATTTAGGAAGAAAATTGCAGAGAAAGGAATTTTGGTAAAGTAACCTTTCCTCTTTCTGAATTTCTCCTTAAATAGCCAAAAACTCTTTGCATAAACCTGCAAAGCTACGTGCACGACTCATAATCCATGGTCTTAAGATTCAACTATTAGATTTTATAACATATACCATAGGATTAATGAAGGCAAAAAACATGGGATAACTGCTACTGAATGTGGATCATTTTATAACTTGCTATAGTTTCCATCAAGTTTAAATTAGAAAGATAATCGGTGACTATTAATGATGTGTCCAAAATTCAAGCGGCAAAAGAAATACTTAACCTAATTCGCAGAAGCTTAAAGTATGCCCTAGTTTGGTCAGCTCCAGAATAGGTCAGAGTGAGATGAATTTCTTCAAATTAGATTGGGCAGTCCAATCAGTTATCTAAGTGTGTTGAATTGATCCTTTCCAATAGGCTTTGTGAATATGTCAGGTCACTGTTCTTCAGTTGGAATAAATGTGAGCTTGACTTCTCCTTTTAGGACATGATCCCTTATGAAGTGATGTCTTATATTGACATGCTTCATCCTACCATGTTGAACTGGATTCTTGATTACCATGTTACTAGACAATCATTAAGGAAATGACATCCTCCTGTGGTGCTTTTTCTTTCAAGTTTGTTTCTTCCATAGTTAGCATTTGTGTATCCCCTTAGAGTGAATTTTGCATTACTTGGATACCATAAACCTGCATCAATATAGCCTAGAAAATACCTAAGAATTCTCTTAGAAGTAGCTAAGTGAGATTCTCTGGGCTTGATATTTGCACAATAGCATACAACATATTGAATGTCAGGCCTACTAGCAGTTAAGTAAACTAGAGAACCAGTAATACCTCTATAGAGCTTACTCTCTACAGGTTTACCTTCCTCATCTTTACTTAGAATTGTATCAGTGGCCATGGGTGTTGACATTGGCTTGGCTTTATCCATGTCAAACTTCTTGGGTACTTCCTTGGCATACTTAGCTTGGCTGATGAAGATCCCATCATCACCTAACTTGATTTGCCAACCAAGAAACAAAATTAAGCTCTCCCATCATTAACATTTCAAATTCTTTCTTCATCTGCTGGCTGAACTCTTTGCATAGCTTTTCATCAGTTGCTCTAAAAATGATGTCATCCATATATATTTAGACTAGTAACATATCTTGATGCCTCTTCTTGATAAATAAAGATGTATCTTCTTTCCCTCTGACATAACCTTTGCTGATAAAAAAGTTAGTCAGTCTCTCATACCAAGCTCTTAGAGCCTATTTTAGTCCATATAGAGTTTTCTTCAGCTTGAAGACATGATTTGGATATATAGGGTCTTCAAAGCCTGGGGGCTGTCTGACATAGACTTCTTCTCTAATATAACCATTAAGAAATGAACTCTTGACATCCATTTGAAATAGCTTGAAGTTCATATGAGATGCAAAAGCATAAAGAATTCTTATGGCTTCAAGTCTTGCTACTGGTGCAAATGTTTGTCCATAATCAATGCCTTCTTGTTGATTGTAGCCTTGAGCAACTAATCTAGCTCTTCTTGCATTGCAATTATCCAGTTCTCATTAAACTCAACATCTTCAAACTTCTTTGGTTCAATCAATGATATAAATGTTAAATTGCTCATCATTCTGTTAAGCTGACTTCTAGCCAGCACTGGATTTTGCACACTATCAAGAATTTTGTCAACTGGGTGATCTCTTCTTGCTCTGACTTCTTTCAGTAGATCAGGATCAGCTCGCTGAGCTACAGTCATTGGTTGAGCATCCACATCATCACCAAAATTGATTAATTGGTCCAAGTCAACTTCATTTTCTCCTTTCTCTTGTACTGGATCAGGAATATTTATGGGCTGACTGACTGAATTGCTGACTTATTCCTTTTCTCTTTCATCATCACTGGCTTGTCTACCTGCATTGTTAGTTTCATCAAAATCTACATGCATGGACTCATCTAAGATGCCCGTCCTCTTGACATATACTCTGTATGCCCTAATATGTGTTGAGTAACCCAGAAAGATCCATTCATCAACCTTGGGGTCAAATTTAGCCAATTGGTCTTTAGTGTTTAATATGAAGCATATATAACCAAAGGCCTTGATATGACTAACCTTGGGCTTGCGCCCTTCCAAAGTTCATAAGGAGTTTTATTCAAAATTGGGAGAATTAAAACCATGTTTAGAATGTAATAGGCTGTGTTAATAGCCTCTCCCCAGAAATACTTTGGTAGATTATTATCACTCAGCATAGAACGACCCATCTCCGAAATAGTGTGATTCTTTCTCTCAACAACCCATTCTTCTAAAGTGTATGAGGGGCAGAAAAATTATGGTCAATACCATGCTTGGAATAGAATTCCTCAAACTACCTGTTTTTGAATTCTCTTCCATGGTCACTGCGGATTCTATTGATTTTAAGGTCTTTTTCATTCATGATCCGGGTAGCCAACCTAGAGAATGATTCAAATATTTCGTCTTTGCTTGCTAGCAAGACAATCCAAGTGAACCTGGTCAGATCATCTACGACCACTAGGGTCTATTTCATTCCACCTAGACGTTTTGGTACAACAGGCCCAAACAAATCCATGTGTTGAAGATCAAGGGGATGAGAAGAAGATATATCAGCTATAGATTTAAAGGTCTTCCTAAATTATTTCCCAAGTTGGCATGCTTAGCAGAGTTTATCTTTATCAAAGGCTAGATTGGGTAAACCCTTAACAAGTTCATTTTTGGCTAATTTGGACAGATTGGTCATATTGATATGTCCTAACCTTCTATGCCATAGCCATGAATTTTCGTCCTTAGAAACTAAGCATATATCATTGGAGCTAGGGGATAAGTCAATCATATAAACTTTATTAATTCTAGGAGCATAAAGAATAGTTTGGTTAGAGTTACCATCAATGACTGAGCAGCCCGCTGAGTCAAATATTACTTTCCTGCCTTTGTCACACAGTTGAGCAACGCTTAGCAAGTTGAACTTTAGGCCTTTTTCTAGAGACACAATATCAATTGAAGGCTTGACTCCCACTGTGCCATTGCCAACAATCTTTCCTTTCTTGTTGTCTCCAAAACTGACACTTCCATTTCTTCTTCGCTCCAATGTGATGAATTGCTTTTCATGACCTGTCATATGCCTCTAGCATCCACTATCCAAATAACACATTCTACTGTCATCAGTGGATCTCAAGCTCACCTTCAAAACAATCAAGTTTTCTTAGGTACCCATGCCTTCTTCGATCTGAGTCCTCCCTTGTTAGTGGTGGTCCTCCTTGACTAGTCATACTTATCATAGTAACCATTTTTGTACCTACACATGACTGTAGCATTTCTTAGCTTACCATAAAAACTACAGGCAGCCTTAGGATTAGGCCTGCTCACTTTACTCTTGTGAGAAACCTTCTCATAGTTGTGAGTGCGGTTACTTTGAGTATTTCTGCTAGGTTGAGGAGGGACCCTCACCTTTTTCAAAGATGTTACTTCAGCAGCTAGCTCATTCAATTTCTTAGAGAGTTTGCTATTATATCCATTTTGGTATTCATCATTTTCCATCAGGTATAGGATGTCAAGTGATGCAAAAGAGTTGACATCTTTTATATCATCACACCACCTCTAAAGTACTCTGATGTATTTGGTAGACCTCTTAGTCACATTAATAACATCATTAAGTACTGCGGCAAGCTCATCAAAAGATAAAGGGGGTTCAGAATTTACCTCAGAGTTATTTCCTTTGTCTTTGCTTTGGTCAACTGATTGTCTGGCAATGGAAGCTGTTGGTTAGTCAGCTGACTATGAGTGAACTAGATCATCCTTAGCTATGAGACACACATTGGCAGAATTATGTGCCTCTTGATCTGAGAATGATGACTCTTGTTTAGAGTCACTCCAGGTCGCAGCATGGGCTTTCTTACTCTTTATCTTTTTGAACTTGTCCTTCTTAGCCTTAGGATAACTAGAATGAATATGCCCCTTCTCACCACATTCAAAACATTTGATGTCTTTGTTATGCTCTTTGTTGAATTCCTTTCATGGTCTATCAACTGATCCCTTCTTATACTTGCCTGTCATTTTAAACTTTTGAAAGTTCTTATCTTTACCCAGATATCTCCTGAAATTCTTGGTCATTAGAGCTATTTCTTCTTTTCTATCCTCTAGATATCCTTCCTCAGCGGAATCTTCATCATCATCATCATCATCATCATCATCAGCTTTTAGAACAATAGCTCTACTTGAGCTCTCTTTCTCTTAGGACCTATGCTTCCTGGACTCATCTTCATATTGCTTCAAGGACATCTCATGAGTCACCAGAGTTCCAATCAGCTCATCCAGCTTGTAGGTCTTCAAATCATGAGCCTCTTCAGTAGAATTTTTTGGCTTCCCAATCTTGAGTCAAGCTTTTGAGAATCTTCTTGACAGTCTCTTCTTCTTTGAAGGTCTTGCCAAGTCTTTTTAGCTTATTAACTATATTCATGAACCTGTTGTTCATGTTAGAAATATCCTCCTTGGGCTTAATGTGAAACCATTCATAATCCCTCATGAGGATATTGATCTTGGACTCTTTCACCTTGTCAGTACCTTCATATGTTACTTCCAACTTCTTCCATATCTCTTTGGCTGTCTCGCATCTAGAAACATGATTAAACTCAATAGCATCAAGAGCATGATGAAGATAGTTGATAGCAGCTGCATTTTCTTTGAGCTTAGACAAATCATTATTATCCCATTCTGTGAATTACTTATTAATAGTAACTCCATTCTTCACATGTGATGGAACATATGGCCCTTCTACAATGGCCATTCAAGCATGCATACTCGAGGACTGAATGAAATTAATCCTTCTATTCTTCCAGTAAGTATAATGCTCTCCATTGAACATAGGAGGCTTTGTAACTGACATGCCTTCAGGCAGAATATAAGCTTGAGCCCTTCCACTGGATTCTCCTTTGTAAGGCCATGGTCTGTATCTCAAAGATTGTGAAATCTTTGAAATGAGAACTGCTCTAATACCACTTGTTGGTCTCTATGCATACACTTAATTAGTCAAAGGGGGGTGAAGGACTCACTCAAAAACTTGTCTAAATTTTTTGCAATAATTATACCTCCGCTGAGTGAGGTCAGCTGGCTGAGTGAAAAGACTAGAAAATGAGATTAAGTAAAGGACACAGAGATTTTATACTGGTTTGGTAACTTGTGCTTACATCCAATCCCTAGGGAGTGTCTCGGCTTTAATTCACTAATCTCAACTCCTTTACGCTAGGCGGAGAAGCCTTTCACAAATTCCCCAATAATAATAAGTACCCTCCAAACTACAATCGCTTACCTGTTGACTAGAATACCCTCTTCTATCAGAAACTCAATAAGAGTTTAAACAAGAGCTGGATTCAACTTATAAAAATGTTGATCCGGTTACAAATAATCTAATATTACAATATTTTGATCTAATCTATTCTCTCTTATTCTAAGCAAATTCTCACTGAGTTGTGCTTTTCTTATTAGAATTCCTTTAAAGCTTGTAAGTTGACAGAGTATTTGCTTCTAGGAAATTCAGGTGAAATCACCAAGTTCTAACACTTGCCTTCTTGCTCCTTTTGTAGTTGGATTTGAGAAAGTAGTCATTGTACTTGTCTTGGCATCTTCTAAAATTGACAGCTCTGTAATATACCCGTTGGTTCTTCAAATCGATCTGTTAAGAGATATAATTGCACCATTGTGAAATACATTTCAATCTATTAGCTTGAAATTCGAGCTCCAATTTGAATTCTTTGTCATTTGATGCCAATCTTCCATTAGAGAGAACTCGCGCTGACTTGCCACATGTCTTCATCCCATTCCCTCTGGTTTTCTGACATGTTATAGAGTGCGCGATACAAGGTTGGCATATCTGTAGAATTGCCCAAAGTTGCAATTGACTTGTTGCAGCTTTGGATTGAAAGAATTTGTCATTTTCTTCATAATTCTGTGTTTTGTCAAGGCATTAATTCTTTTTGTCTTTGTCTCATTAATGTTCCTACAAAAAGCAACACTAAAAGTAAAGATACCTTTTAACCTTAAAAGGTAAGGTCAGCAATGTTGATAGACTTAAAGTAACTCAGCTAAAATATATCATTGTAAATCAGACAGCTGAAGAAAAATCTAAATATCAAGTGCTGAGTGAATATTACCAAATCAGCGACTAAGTAGATACTCAGCCCAGAAACCACTCAGAGTTAAACTAAATAGCTAGGTCAGCGGAGACTTGAAATTCTACCCTTGAATTTACTAACTCCCTTAAAACCATGGATTTTTTATTTTAACATCATTATTGATTTAATTATCTCAAAATGAACTTAATTGTTATGATCAAAACTCAAGCACTACTGAGTCATCTACTAAGTCAGTCCAAACTCATACTTGGTTCAACAAGTTGCAAAGCAGTTCAAGTAAAAGGCTAAAGCACAAAAGATTGAGTTCAGGAATTACCAGGAGGATCAAATGGCATTTCATGAGCTTGGACTGTTGGCCTTAAACTCCAATGTCCATCTCGTAGTACAACTATGCCAGGATGACCCGACACCAGTTCTTGCCTAGCACAATGGCAAGATCCTCAATAGCAGGCGATAGACCATAGTTAAGGTTGCTCGAGTACACCGGGAAGAAGACGGTAGAGAGGAAGGCCAGTAGGAAAGATTGGGTGTACTGATCCCTCCTCCCTACAGTTACAGGGCTAGGTTGCCCAATCTAGTAGTCATGAATATCCCCATACTTAAGCTTGTCCTTCCTTACATGACGAAGCCCAAGAAGTCTCTCCACATGAGCCCTCACCTCGGCTCGAGAATGCCAGCAATCCGTATAAACATCAAAGTAAGTGACATCCCCGCTCCAATCCAATCCTGTAAGTGCACATATATCCAAGGGAGTGACAGCGATCTCCCCGATAGGCATGTTAAAAGTGTGCATTGTCCTGGACCATCTCTCTATCATGGTCGATATAGCACCAGGAGCCAATTTCTTCAGGGCCTGGGGAATGGCCCTAATGATATTAATGAACCCAAATGAGTCAATACGGGCCAGCAACTCAGTATCCCTAATAGCTCAAATCTTCTCATGCCACTTTTTGCAGAAGCTCAAGGCTCCTACAGTCTTATACGAGAACTGAAAAGGCGAAAGAACTGTTTAATAAGGTTCATTCAAAGGGAGGATCCCTAAGCGGTCAAAACATCAAGGGGAAACAATCCCCATAAGATAAGAGATTCTTATAGGAACCAAGGAAATTCCATCCTAGAAGAAAGCCCCAGTAGAAAAATCATCTAGGAAGACACCTTCCAGTAAAGAAGTCAATCGAGGGGCATCCCTCCATTCCCCAGCAGTGGAACCAATCGAGAGGTATCCCCCCATCACCAAACACCCTAGGGGAACCCACCCTAGGGGTACTCCCCAAAGGGCACTATTGAGAGGCATCCCCCTATCATCCAACACCCTAAGGGCACTCCCCAGTAGTGCCATCCAATAGAAAGGGCATACTAGGGACACCCCGATTTGAGTTGGGACCAAACCAATATAACTAAACTCAGTCTTTTCTTTTAATCGAGGCAAGTCCCTACCAACATATTTCAAAGTTTTACTGGCTAATTTCTTTATCATCTGCAGGGACCCAAGGAGAGATATCCAAAGGAAAAGAAGGAATTCCCCCAGCCACACTGCCACCTAAGTGGCATAATTCAAAGGACGTACCCAATAAAGGTGCCATCCGTGGAGCACTAGCCGAGGGGCATCTTCCCAAGAAGGATTCCCAGCAACTAGACCATTAGAGGGATCATTTCCCCAGCAAGTGAACTATTCAAGGGGCATCCCCTCAATCGGTCAAGCCACCCGAGACAATTTCCAAGGGCACCCCCCGGCAGCTATGTTTCTCTTTCCAAGGATCACCCCCTAGCAATCCAAGTCATCTAGGAGACTTGCTCCCATGCAGTCAGACAAGACAAAACCTAAATGCTAACCAAAGGGTCACTTTTCTCCAACAAGAGCAACCACAGCAGAATAGTTCATTGCCCATTAGACGAAACATTCAAGGGGCATCCCCCTTTATCCCTACAAGAAGCTAATCTCTATCCCCGATGACTGGATGGTGAAAGGAAACATTCCCCTAGTTAGAGTAGTGTCCAAGGGGCACCCCCCAACTAGTCAAGCTTTCTCGAGATCATTTCTAAGGATACTACCCAGCAGCTATGATGTCCTAGGAACACCTTCCTCTAAACAAGTGAAATTACCCCCAACTAGTTTCTCCCCAATGATCCAAATGGACCAGCCATTCAATGGCTATATCCTCCACAGTCAACTCCCCCAAGGGCACCCCCCGAGGAGCATTCCAACTTAAAATAGTTGGGCCAAACACAACATATCTAAACTCAGTTTGCATTTCATCAGAGGCCAATCTCGATCTACATATCTTCATTCTTTATTGAAGGGGTAAAAAATTTTGTTTACCATAAAGTCAATCAAGAATTAAGGTGTATCATTTTAGACAGCAACTAATGCAACCTTTTTGTTGTCTTTTTGGCAGGTAGCTCAACACCATTAGTAAGAGAGTCATTCACCTTATGAAAGGGATACATCATCAATCGAGGAGAATCATCCGCCTTAGGAAAGGGATGCAACATCAACCAGGAAAGGTGATTTGCCTTAAGAAAGGGATACGAGGAGAAGTCATCCGCCTTAGGAAAGGGATACACCAGCAGCAGGAGAGTCACCTGCCTTAAGAAAGGGATACATCATCAGTTGAGGAGAATCATCCACCTTAGGAAAGGGATGCAATATCAACTAGGAAAGTCTATCCACCTTAAGAAAGGGATACGAGGAGAAGTCATCCGCCTTTGAAAAGGGATACAATAGCAACAGGAGAGTCATCTGCCTTAAGAAAAGGGATACACCATAAGCAGGAGAATTATCCACCAGAGGAAAGGGATGTAATATTAACCAGGAAAGTCAATCCACCATGAGAAAGGGATACAAGGAGAAGTCATCCACCTTATGAAAGGGATACACCAGCATCAGTTAAAGGAAAGTCATCCGCCTTAAGAAAGGGATACGCACAGTAATGGAGAGATGCTCGCCTTAAGAAAAGAATACCAAGGAAAAGAGTTCACCTCAAGAAAGGAACACACCAATATCACAACATTATAAAGACCTTTACAGGGGTAAACTAGTTAGACTCAGGCTCAATTTAAGCCCATCCCCAACAAGTGTGTGGGCACCAACTTCCATTTTCAAGCTAGATTTCTTACCAAGAGGGAGTGCCAGCCAGTAGGAGGGGCATGCTAGGGGCACACAATGTCAAGTTGGGACCAACCCAACATCTCTTCACTCAATCATTATAGTTAATTAAGGGGCAAACCCCCACCAGCACACCTTAATCCTTGATTGAAGGGGCAAAAAATTTTGTTCACCATAAATCAATCAAGAATTAAAGTATGCCATTTTAAGATAGTTAACTAATACAATTACTTAACATGTGCAGGCTTATCAAGAAAGAGAGCATACGTGATAACAATACCATTCTAGGGGCATCACTTAGAGAAGTATCCCTAGAAGCCTAATTGAACAAAGGAACATTTCTCCAGCAGTCAAATCATCCAAGGGGCATCCCCTACCATTCAAGCATCTCAAGAGCAATTTCAAGGGGCATCCCCCCACCAGTTGAGCCACTTAAAAGAAGTCAACTGAGGGTGATCCCCCTATTCCCCAGCAGTGGAATCAGTCAAGGGGCATTCCATCCCTAAAGCAATCGGGCCAAACCCGAAACTCAGTTTACAGCTTATTCAAGGGTCAACCCCCCATCCACACATCTTTATTCTTAATTGAAGGGGCAAAAAATTTTGTTCACCACAAAGTCAAACAAGAATAAAGATGTGTCTGCTTAGACAATGACTAACTCGGCGTTTAATTGTTGCCTTTTTATAGGTCATTCAAAATCCCCAACAAGAGAGTCATCCATCTTAGGAAAGGGATACATCAGTCAAGAGAGTCATCCGCCTCAAGATAGGGATACGAGGAGAAGTTGATTCACCTTAAGAAAAGGATGCACACAATAAAAGTCACACCTTCCCCAATAGAGTCACTAGGGATGCACTTTAGCAAAGAAAAGTCATCCGCCTTAAGAAAAGGATATGCACTGGCAAAGGAAAGTCATCTGCCTTAAGAAAGGGATACGCACCGGCAAAGGAAAGTCATCTGCCTTAAGAAAGGGATATGCATTAGCAAAGGAAAGTCATCCGCCTCAAGAAAGGGATATGCATCAGCAAAGGAAAGTCATCCGCCTCAAGAAAGGGACACCCAAGAAAGGAACTTGCCCATGTCACCACCTCATGTATAATTTCTAAACCCTTGGTCACATCATGAGATCATACAAATCTGTATCTACAATCATCCCATAAGGGGCAGTTTGTGAGAATTGGATTTTAATGATCCTTCCCACGAAACAATGATGAGAGTTATAAAATGCATTCTTCTATAGGTGTTATCTACTTAGACTGGTTTCAATGCATTTTGGTCAAGCTTTGTCAAACCTAAGCCTCAAAAAACTAGTGCCTAAGCCCTAAAAGGTCTAAACAGGTCAAAACCGGTCAATTTCGGGCAGTTTTGGGAAGTTGCAGGCAAAACTAGTTAGATCGAACTATACCGGTTCATATGGATCCATACGGGGTCGACCCGACGGGACCCGTATCTGTACTGGTCCAAAAACTTCTAGAATTACCCAATTTGGTCCTAATGGGACCCTGTTCCGATCCAGGTCACCCGTACCGGTCCGCCAGATGCCTAAACAGTCAATTTAAATGCCCCAAATTTGCTATAATTGAATAAAATCTGCCATAAATGAATAAAATCTGCCATAAATGAATAAAATCTACCATAAATGAATAAAATCAGCCATAAACGCATAAAAGCAGCCATAAAAGCATAAAATCAACTATTTAATGCGTTCAGACCTAATTTCCCCCTATAAATAGAGGCCTTTTACCTTATTTCAAGTGGAGAACAAATTGAGAAAACATAAGACAAATCAAATACTACTATAGGGAAATAATTCTAGCAAGTTCTTGAGGGTATAGTAAAGGTATATAAGAGGTATAGAAGTTATAAAATATAAGGGAAAACCATTCCATAATGGTTTTGCCCACATTTTATTTCTCTCTAGCTTTGTATTCAGGATTGGGGGAGGTTCTTTCCACACAAACACTCATCTAAACAATTCTAAATCCATCATTTCATCATCTAGTTTGACAAAGTTTCCATTCGGCATTGGAATCACTCTAAAGTAGATTCACCACGTAAAGGTACGCTCCTGAGTTTTAAAGAGACTCACATCTTAGTTATTTTATTGTCATTCTCCATTTATTGAATTATATATGTTCTTTTATTCCTATTTTAGGTCTAGTCCTAACACATATGATCCTTGTTGGCACCTTATGTCCTTAGGGATATTAAACTGGTGCGCCATACTCATATGGAAGGAAATCTTATTTTTATTTCATTTCTCCTCCATAAATCTGCTTGTTAGCTAAACTGAGTTTCTGCCCGGGACCAGACAGGACCATTACGGGTCCTCTATACCCATACTGGTACTCCTCAGTAGCTGTACAAGTCCCAACCCACCTATATGGGTACTAGCCCCCAGGCAGAACCTACAGTTCACTTTTTAACTAGAAAAAATCAATCAACTCACCATTTTCCATGTGATCATTTTCACTAATAAACTGGTAAGCCAAATCACAAAAGTTAAAATGTGTTTTTTCTCTCCGATCCTAGAAGCTGTCCGGGCACTATCGATCATGATGTGCTATAAACTGTGCTAATCTTTGTGGATGCAGGGGAATTTATTTTTATTTTGTTTTATAACTTAGAAATAATGTATAGGTTCACTCACAATCCCCCATTTTCCCCCAGTTGTAATTTTATTCCCCTTTTTACTGATTGTGTTTTATTATAAACTGTTGAATGCATGAAAGAGTGTTGAAAAATAGACTTTCTATAATAATTCCCCAAATGATGAAAACAAAATGGTTTTATGTGGTGAATGTAATTTTGAATTAACTAAATGAGAAATAAGTAACTCATCCAATACCTGAATCTCTAATCTAAAAGGTATGAGTCTCCCACCCAATGGGAACCATACCAAAACTCTTTCCTAAGTAGACAACTTGGATGGTGACTCTATCATTTGTATCGAGATTTGTGTCTCGATTCTTTTATTCAGAAAATTGGCTAAAATGTGCAAACTTAAACTAAATGGTTTCATCACGCTTAAATTAATTAACCATCCCAGTGTGCCCCGCCTCTAACCCAGGCGCTAAAGGAGACCCATAAGCCATCGACACCTTACAACTACCTTGGAGATACATCGATATCACTGGACAAAAATCTTTGCCACTACTCTTAAAGAAAAGGCATTAGACTGCAGCAAAAATCTGCCTGTTCCTAAGTATATGATTTGGGAGAACTTGGAAGAAGAATTTAAGAGTATTTTCCCCTAGGATACATTACCATACCTCATAAAGATGCTCTGGGCAGAAGAACCATAAGAGGTGATATCCGAAGCACATTTTTAGGATCACATCAAGCAAGAAACTCACTTCAAAGAAGGTTCATTCCCAGGTGTAAATGTCAACCAAAATTCAGGCAACATCTCTGCTATTAATGTAATCAAAGGTTTTGAATCGTGGCAAGAACAAGTTCTCCGCAGCACTCTAAAACTCAAAGTCTCGCTAGGGCTTAGGAAAAAGAGTTCCCTTGCAGACAAGATTCAGAAATTCCTCTAAGTCTCATGTATGATGGGGAAAAGTATCCTCAGCTCCATCTAGCTTATTTCACAAAGTACATGAATAACATAAAGGTACATTTCCCACTGGACCTTTCACTTCAAGAATACCTTAGAAGGAAGAGCTTGGAATTGGTACATGCTCCAACCAAATCATTATAGAATGATATAGGATTTTCTCTCCAAGCCTTAAAAGAGAGTGTTCCCTTCATGAAATGGCCCTTTGATGATGAAGAATCCTAACACATATCTACAGTAGAGAAACCAATAAATTTGAAAGACATCCCCTAGATGAAGACTTTGATGAATTTGAAGTCTTTGAGATGAATTAGCTAGTATGCCTGATCACAAGAGGTGGAAAGATCACTAGAGTACCAGCCATGCCACAAGATATTGCACTAACTCCGAAGGCAGAGGTTGATGGTTAGATAATAGATCAGCTTAACGCTACTCCCACCAATATGTCTATCTGGGACCTTCTACTTACCTCAAAAGATCATAGGGCTACTATAGTAAAAAGGCTAATGGATGTGGAAATGCCTTCATCAATACCAGCTGACCAGGTTTACGACTTAATTGGCAACAATTCCAGGCCAATAATATCAAAAATAACCTTCACTAGCATGGACTTACCAAGGGAGGGTATGCATCTCAACAAAGCTCTCTACCTAAAGGCAAAAGTATTTGGAAGAATATTGCCTTGTGTAATGGTCGATGATGGCTCCGCTTTGAATGCATGTCAAAAGAAGGTACTACCTGTCCTTAGATTAATTGAAAAAGCACTAAAGGACTCCTTTGTGATCATCAAAGCATATGATGACTCAAAGAGAGAGGTTATAGGAACATTCAAAATGGAAATCACCATTGGGGAAATCTCCTCCATAGTAATATTCACCATTATTGATACTTCGATGACATTTCACTACTGATTGAGAGACCATGGTTTCACAAGCTAGGAGGAGTACCCTCCACACTCCATCGAAAGGTTAAAATCCCAGGTAAAGGATGGATTGTAACCCTAGAAGCAAATGAGGAATCAACGAACGTTGCTATAAGGACTGAAGACAATGGCTTGAGAGGATTATATATGGCTATGGTTAAAAAGAAGCAAAAAGAGCAACTGAAAGAGTATTGGAGTCCATCGGTCTAGAGCTACATGAAGAAACACCTCGCTCCAAGCACGAGATTAGGAATCTAGGGATAAGGGATAAGGACTTTCAACATTCATTTAGGGAAAGTAAAGGCAAATAGAATTGGGTATGATGACACGAAGACTCAGTCATGTAACGGTAACTCACCTATCATCTTCCTCAAAGCACGAGAACCAACTATGATAGGACACCAGAGATGATAGAACACAAAGAAAGGAAGGTGCCTGGGTTCCAGATCTTCTCTAACATCGTCAACTTTGGTGAATTTGGACCTACTTATCATATGCTGAAAGAAGCATACACTGTGGAGGGGATAATGACAGAAGCTCACCTTGAAGATGTCTTCAACAAGATGGAAAAGCTACTTAAATAGCTTCTTAACATGCTAAAAATCTCAGAAACTGACACCCAAGAGGTGCAATTGAGTAAAGCTATCTCAGAAGTCTCAAAGATAATCAAAGGAAAGACAAAGTTGAATGAGGAAGAAGCCCAAATGGTGGAAGAGAGCGAGACTACTCAAGCCATGGATGAAGGAACCTCTTCACCAAAATATGAGTTCGTTTTGTCAATCCCTAATGTATTCGAAATGGATGATGTACTTCATAATGGTTATAATAAAATGAATAAGTATGCTTACCTATGTGTCATTTCTGATAGTCACTTCATGCAATTATTCCAGCATACATCTAACATTTTTAATATTGACAAGGATATGGCTAAAGAAATAAACTTAAATACGAAAGAAAATCCAAAAATGGTATCAATTTTTGGAGACTTGCCTGCCAAACAAGAAGAAGAATTAGTTGGGATATTGAGAAGACATGTTTCAGCCTTTGCTTATTCATTCGAACACATGCCTGGGGTTGATTGTCACATCACCGAACATAGAATCCCAAACATTCCTAAAATACATTGTGTTAAGCAAAAGTCAAGACGAATGAGGCTAGAATGGGATGATAAGTTGAAAGAAGAAGTAACCAAAGCAATCA
This sequence comes from Euphorbia pulcherrima, assembly GCA_947683365.1. NCBI lineage: Eukaryota > Viridiplantae > Streptophyta > Magnoliopsida > Malpighiales > Euphorbiaceae > Euphorbia > Euphorbia pulcherrima. The sequence goes on from CANTUS010000004.1 coordinate 35,601,602, forward strand.
GAGCTAATATCTTAGAAGTGGTAGAATACCCCACATGGTTGGCGAACATTGCTTTGGCCGCCAAGAAGGACGGCCGAGTTAGAGTTTGTGTTGACTTTCAAGATATGAATAAAGCAACTCCAAAGGATGACTTTCTGCTTCCCCATATTGATATACTAGTAAATAGCACCACAAGAGCTGCTATGTACTAATTCATGGACACATTTTTAGAATATAATCAGATTCTGAAGAATAAAGATGACAAGAAAAAACTGCCTTTATCACAGAATGGGGGGACCTACTTTTGCAAGGTAATGCCCTTTGGACTTAAGAAAGCTGGGGAAAACTATCAGAGAGCCATCACTACCTTACTTCATGACATTATCCATAAAGAGGTAGAAAGTCCACATGGATGATGTAGTCGTGAAATCCCCAACTCCTGAGGAACACCTTGCTATACTTGATCGATTTCTCACCAGAATCAAAAGTATAACTTCCACCTTAATCCTAAGAAATGTGTGTTCGAAGTAACCCTAGGAAAGTTATTGGGACACATAGTTAGTCAAAGAGGTAGCGAGATGGATCTCGATAGAGTAGAAGCCCAAAGGAATATGCCTATACCTAATACAGAAAAAGAAGTAAGGAGCTTCTTAGGATCTTTATGTCAGCAGATTCATAGCATGGCTAACCACCATCTACGAACCTATCTTTAAACTTCTGAAGAAGCAATAGCCAACATCGTGGAATGATCAATGTCTTTGATAAAATTAAGGATTACTTTATTACATATGATGTATGCCCTTAAGGCAATTAGGGTAATGTTTCTTAATTATGTATAAGTACGAATAATTTGTTTAATTAATAAAGGCATTTAACCTTTTGTTTATATCAATATGTTCATATATATATATATATATTCATTGATATATGTGTATAAAAGTCCTTGACATAGCATAGCACGAAGTGAGAGAAATTATAGTTGGACTATGCTTAGTTAGAACTGCTTCATGTGCAATTATGATTATGTCTAAACTATCCCTAGTTATAGCTTCACCAAGAAAGGATACTAATAAGATAGTAAGACTAGCATGTGGTCAACTTTCTTGGAATGGGTATAAGAAGTTAACCTAGTAAGACTAAAGGTGGTGCCTTAAGTTTGACACATGGATATATTTGGAAGATATATTAGAGACCGGAATGAGATAAACACTTGGTAAATATATCATAGTGTTAGTGTTTATCTTTATGCAGCAGCTTTGTGAATATCCTCATACTTGAGATACTAGTTACCTTGTGTGGTACTATCGCTATACTTTGGGTCATTCCTATACACTCATTAATTTAGGGTGTCACGGGTGATTACGGTATAGTGTTGACAGCACATTGGTAAGCTATGTAGTCGGAAAGAATCCATTGCTTTAGATATGTTAAGGAGTTGTACTCGGCCACTTGTTGAAGTGATGATTGCTATAAACCTCTGATCAAAGTTTGTGATTGATTGAATTAGTTTCTGGCCAAATACAGTATGGTAAAAAGCAATATATTTCGGTAACAAGTAAATAACTAGGATAGCTTAGAGAACTCTCACTATCAGTGGGTTAACACTTTAACCAAACCCAACAAACTAGATGGTAATAATATTAAAGACTGGAAGGAGTTCATCGCATTTGGCAACTATTGCATTAACTAGGATTAAGTAATTAACATAAATGATGTTCCGAGTAATGGTTAATGGTGGACCCTTGCTAGAGGCGTACTACAGTCGTTTATGGTAATCAAGTTCTATTCACAGTCTAGAACCTCAAGCCAATATTTCCTATAGAATAAGAATTGGTTAAGCCTTAACAGCTCAATACTTCGGGATCCTATAAGGTCACACACATTGGACCTTCATCGGACTGAGTAAAGAATTAATAGATTTATTCTATTATGAAAATATAACATAATAATAATTGGATTATTATTTGGTTAGACCAAGAATTTATTTTGATCGGTAACTAATTTTACTAGGGTCATAAATAAATTAAAAGTATGGATTAAAATGATTAGATCATTTTTTGGTTAAGCCTGATTTTATTTTGACCGGTAACTAATTTATTGGGCTCATAAATAAAAATATTTTGAAAAAGGATCAAAAGGTATTTTTCCAAGTACAAGTAAAAGGGTTAGATCCTAAACGAAAAGCCCACGAGCCCAAAGGGCTTCCAGGACACGTGCAAGCCCATGCGTCTGCCAAAGGCACTCAAGGGCTGCAGGCAGCGCAAGCTAGCCTTGCATGGCCTTTAACAAAGCCAACCGCGAGCTAGGCTCGTGGGAAGTCCCATTAGGCCCAGCCCGTCAGATAATGCAGGCTCTTAAGAGCCTGCCTTGCCCAAGCTTTCGTGCAACAAGCAAGGCACGTTGTGCACCAGTCAACCCGCAAACCCATAAGGGTCCGCGTGTTGACCCGTGTGGGATTAGGATTGGAAAAATAGGAGCCATTTTGCTCCCCAAGACTATAAATAGGCTTCTCCATGCTCCTTTTCAATTTAAACCACAAGCTCATTTGAGTCTTGGCTTGAGATTCCAACGTGCTATCTCTCGAGTTGACTTAAGAGCAAGTTATTTTGAGGAGCCTCGAATATTTTGAGGCACCTCTAGGTAACAGTTTTTGTTGGGCTTTTGGAGTGGTGTAGTAGCTACTCAAGGCTCTACAGTTCTTCATCATTAGGAGGTTTCGGTTGGTGGGGTTTATGTTGATACTCATAGAGGCTATCCCACACTTGGAGGCTTGTGCAAGGAGGTTCAGCTAAAGCACGCTTCAGCTAGTAAGTTTCCTTTCTCTCTCTTTTAATTATTAGGTCTTTTTCCTTAAGCATTTTTGAACTTAATAATTATTATGTTTATGTTGTTTTGCATGCTTATTTTATTTTATGCTTAGGTTCTAGCTTAGAGTTATAACATGCTTAGTATAAAATGTTTATGCTAGGATATAATGTAGAATTATGGTATCCCGAGCGTATGAATGCTTACCTAGGTAGAGAATTAATTTAGTTAAGGCTTTAATTAATTTAAATGCAACTGATAGGTGTTCCTAGGGACAAGGGACAAAATTTTGAATTTCCACCATGCATGTTAGGCATGTTCAAAGTGACTGTCAGTTCCCAACAGTGGTATCAGAGCCTACCTATTTAGTGCAATTAAGTTTAAAGCAAACTGAATTTTATTTTCAATATGAAATGATTTAAAGTTTATTAAATTGTTTGGAACAATAAATGACTTTAGGCTTTCATTTCAAGGTTAGAAAATAGATATGGATAATTTTGAATAAGCCTGCTCAACTTACTCAAAATTTATCAAAGACTCAGTAAATTATATAAGTTACAATGGTTATAGATACTTTCAATTTACATGAATTGAAAGAATGAAATTTATTAGTTCAAGAGGATCCATGGTCTTCGAGTTTGTGCCCGTGTTTGTTCTGGCAAGGATTGGACTTGGTGTCTACTTCTTATAGGGCACCTCTCTTACCTGGGAACCTATATCGGTGCAGCTTGAATTGACCAAGAGGGGATTAAATATAAACTGATTTATTTCTAGTATATAACATAGTGATTATGCATGTTTCTATAACAAAGTAAAAAAAATTAAATTATTGAATAAAAGCTTAAAGGAAATGCAATATATATAACAAATAAAGAATGTTAATATTTTGGACATAATCTAGGTGGATGAAATAATTATAAAAAAGTGCTCGAACTCACCTTAGGTTAGACCTTACAAATTAATTCTAAAAGTCCCTGAATTAATATAAACTATTATAAATATTTCCATCTAATAAATCCTAGATAGGGTGAGACATCTAACACCAATAAAATCCTAAAGTAAATAAATTAAGGCAAGTTATAGTCTTCCTTACTCAAATTTATAATACGGCCTTTTTTGGCCATAAAGTGTTGCCAAAGCATTCCTTTCGTCTGCATTGATCGGTTATAAAAATTGAGATAGGGTTTTCCTTAACAGGACTGGGTAGTCCACCAAAAAATTGGGGGCTAGCCGTAGGACTAAGACATGTTCAAGGAGATGCTAATATAAGAGCACACGACCCTTGGAATTAGGGAACTTGAACAAATCAGCAGTTGCAAATCGAATGAGATTCCAACTACAACTTACTAATATGACTTGACTCATAAAATTAGGGGTCATACTAGATTACTTGTAGATGCTGTCTACTTAGAAATTTAGCTAGGCTAGACTTCCTGAATTTAGTAGAATGGGCTATTGTAAATTTTGAAAAATGGTAGGATAAATGTATTTAATTAAAAGTCCTTATATTAAATATGTACTATATACTAAAGTCTAAACAATTTTTTTCTTTTCTTACATCTTAGGTTGAGAAGGACTTCCAACATTAATCTCTATCTGTTACTTGACACCAAACTGAATGGCTCGAACTTTTCTGATTAGTTCTGAGCTGTGAGAATAGTTCTCATATCTGAGTTAATTGTCTCTACTCTAGATGAGATTTTCCCTATAGAACCTAATGTTGGGGATCAATTGGAACATGATGCCTAGTTGAAGCACAAGAAAGATCATGAGACTACAACATGCATAATGTTGGGGTCTATGAATTCTGAGCTTTAGAAACAACATGCAAACATGGACTTAGAAACAATGGTTCTCTATCTTGAGGAGCTCTTTATTGAGCAAGAAAGAACATAGAGGTATGAGACCTCAAGACTCCTTTTTGGAACCAAGATACAGGCTAGCACCTCTGCCTCTCAGCTTCTACTAAAACTTTTAGGATACCTTCAGAAGCTGAATTGATTATGATTCAAAATGAATCATGAATTAAATATCAACCTTGTGATGATGTCCTTAACAGATAGTTATTCAAATTTTATGACTAACTATTACATGAACAAGATTGATTCTGTGATTCCAGAATTAATCAACATGCTAAAGACAGTCAAACCTTAGATCAAGAAAGATCAGAAGACACTATTGTTGCTCGAGAAGGGCAAAACTTCCAAAAGGAAGTAGGCATTGGGGGCCAAGAAAATAATTAGTAAGAAGAAGAAAGAAAAGAAGACATATAAATATGTCTGCTTCCAATGAGGGAAATTGGGAAACTTGAAGAGGGAATGCAAAGCTCCCACTTCTGAACATTTGAAGAAGAAGTCCACAGAGGCATCTACTTCAGGTATGTTTGTAATTGAAAACTATGCCACTTTTTCTTATGAATCAACTTGGGTATTGGATACTGGTTATGGTTATCACATCTGTACTTATGTGCAGGAACTAAGGAATATTAGGAGGCCTGCAAAAGGGGAGATGGACCTGCGTATAGGAAATTGACCACGAGTTGCTGCATTATCCATAGAGAGCTTTAATCTTATTTTACCGAGTGGCCTAGTTTCATTTTTGAATAATTGTTACTATATTCTGAATGTTACTAAGAATATTGTCTCTATTGTGTGTTTAGCAGCAGAGGGATTTGAAGTCTTATTTTTGATTAATAATTGTCAGATTCATTTAAATAACGTTCTATATGGCTATGGGATGTTGAATGGTGATACTAAAACAGAAGTTTTTAATATGAACAACATGAAGAAAGTTAAATTAGATAATGAGAAAACTTTCTACTTATGGCATTATCGTTTAGGCCATATAAACAATGATCGCTTAACCAAGTTGCATAAGCTTGGAGACTTGGGCCCAATAGACTTAGAGTCTTATGGTGATTGTGAACCTTGTTTAAAAGGAAAAATGACAAAGTTACCCTTTAAAGGAAACGGTGAATGAGCCACGAGTACATTGGAACTTATACATACAGATGTACGTTGTCCAATGAGTGTTTAGGCACTAGGAGGATACTCCTACTTCATAACCTTTATTTATGATTATTCACAATATGGTTATATGTACTTAATGAAGCACAAGTCTGAAAGTTTTGAAAAGTTCAAAACATTCAAAATTGAAGTAGAGACACAACTCGAAAAAAGTATTAAAGCACTACGACCTGATCGAGGTGGAGAATACTTAAGTCAATAGTTTTAGGATTATCTAAATGGTTCCCCAGTGGGCCCCTACTTATATACTCCAACACAATGGAGTGTTAGAAAGGAGGAATCAGACTTTATTAGATATGGTTCCGTCCAAGAGGAGCCAAGCATATCTCAGTAAATCCTTTTGGGGATATGCCCTAGAGAGTGTAGTTTATGTATTAAACAAAATGCCCTCTAAATCAGTTGATTTTACGCCTTATGAAATATGGTGTAATAAAAGGCCATCTCTAAGTCACCTAAGATTATAGGGCTATCCTGCTATGGTAAAGAGGATAGTATCAGATAAGTTGGACTCTAAATCTGATAAGTGTCTATTCATTGGATATCCAAAGGAAACTATTGGATATTTATTTTACCAACCCAAAGCATAGGAGGTATTTGTGCCTCGGAGTGCTCATTTTCTTAAAAAGGAATACTTACTTGCAAAAGTCAGTGGGAGCAATCTCGAACTAGAAGTTCAACAGGAAGAAATAAACAATCAAGTGATTAACCCTATTTTACATACACAAGAAGGTGTGATCTAAGAACAACCTATCGAAACACAATCATTGCAAAGATCAAGTCGTGTTCATAAAGGTCCTGAAGATATAGTTTTATCATCACTGATGATAGGGAACTATATCTCGTGGAGGATGATGAACCAAGAACCTATAATGAAGTAATAAGGAGCTTAGATTCTGATAAATGGCTTAAAGCCATGGAATCAGAAATGGATTCCATGTATGAAAACTAAGTTTGGAATTTGGTCGATGCACCGAAAGAGGTTAGACCTATAGGGTGAAAATGGGTCTTCAAGAAGAAGACTGACATGGATGGTAACGTAATTACCTATAAGGCAAGGTTGGTTGTGAAAGGTTATAGTCAATGTAAAGGTATTGATTTTGATGAAACTTTCCCATCGGTAGCCATGCTTAAATCCATAAGAATACTCCTTGCCATTACTAGTCATTATGATTATGAGATCTAGCAAATGGATGTTAAAAAAGCATTCCTGAATGGGGATTTGGACCGGGATGTGTATATGACACAACCTAAGGGTTTTACATCTCAGAATGGCTCGAAGGTATGCAAACTACAAAGGTCTATTTATATACTTAAGCAAGCATCCAGGAGTTGGAATATTAGGTTTGATTAGACAATTCGTGAACTGGATTTCTATCCAAACATTAAGAAGCCTTGTGTTTACAAAGCATTAGTAGGAGTGTAGTTGTTTTCTTAGTATTATATGTCGATGACATTCTACTAATAGGAAACGACATTTCTCTTCTTCAAAGTATTAAAATATGGTTGTCAAGAAAGTTCTCCATGAAAGACCTTGAAGTAGCATTTATACTAGGTTTAAATATCTATAGAGATAGATCCAAGAAGTTGTTAGGTCTTTCTTGAAGTAAATATATAGACAAGGTTCTAAATAGGTTCGACCTTGAGCATTCAAAGAAAGGATATCTCCTTATGACAAAGGGGATTAACCTATCTAAGGCTGAGTGTCTGAAGACACCTCAGGAAAGAATGCGTATGAAGGATATACCCTATGCATCCACAATATGATCCATCATGCATGCTATGATATGTACTAGGCCAGATGTCTCTCAAGCTTTGAGCTTAACGAGTAGATATCAATCAGATCCAGGTGAAAAGCACTGGATGGCCATCAAGGCAATTATTAAGTACTTGAGATGGACTAAAGATGAGTTCTTGATATATAGAGATGGTGACCTCACCATCAAAGGTTACACACATGTGAGTTTCCAGTCTAGCAAGGATGACTTTAAGTCTCAGTCAGGTTTTTGTATGTATTAAATATAGGGGCAGTATGCTGGAAGAGTTCTAAGAAAGAAACTACTACTGATTCAACCACAGAATCTAAGTACATTGTTGCTTGTTAAGCAATAAAAGAAGCTATCTGGTTAAAGGGATTTATTGGTGATCTCAATATGGTGACTGAGATTATGGATTCCATTACTTTGCATTGTGGTAACAATGGTGCTATAGCTCAGGCAAAAGAACCGATGTCTCACCAGAAATATAGACATGTATCCAGAAAGTATTATATAATTAGGGAGATTGTTGATAATAAGATGATAAGATTAGAATATGTCCCCACTGATCAAAACCTCGGGGATGGTCTAATGAAGCCATTGACGCAAGTCAAACATGACCAGCATGTGAAAGCATATGGATTAATACATATGGCTAATTAGCCTTAGTGCAAGTGGGAGTTTGTTAGATATGATGTATGCCCTTAAGGCAATTAGGGCAATATATCTTAATTATGTATTAGTACGACTAATTTATTTAATTAATAAAGGCATTTAATCTTTTATTTATATCAGTTTGTTCATATATATATATATATATATATATATTATGACTGGTTAAAATATATTCATTGATATCTGTGTACAAAAGTCCTTCACATATCATAACATGAAGTGAGAGAAATTATAGTTGGACTATGCTTAGTAAGACCTGCTTCATGTGCAATTATGATTATGTCTAAACTATCCTTAGTCATAGTATCATCAAGAAAGGATATTGATGAGATAGTAAGACTAGCATGTGGTCAACTTTCTTGGAATGGGTCCAAGAAGTTAACCTCCTAAGACTTAAGGTGGTGCCTTAAGTTTCACATATGGATATATCTGGAAGATATATTGGAGACCGCAATGAGATAAACACTTGGTAAATATATCATAGTTTTAGTGTTTATCTTTATGTAGTAGCTTCGCGAATATCCTCATACTTGAGATACTAGCTACCTTATGTGGTACTATTATTATACTTTTGGTCATTCTTATACACTCATTAATTTAGGGTGTCATGGGTGATTACCGGTATAGTGATGACAACACGTTGGTAAGCTATCTGGTCGGAAAGAATGCATCACTCCGGATATATTAAGGAGTTGTACCTAGCCACTTGCTGAAGTTATAATTGCTATAAACCTCTGATCAGAGTATATGATTGGTAGAAATAGTTTCTAGTCAAACACATCATGGTAAAAGCAATATACTTCGGTAACAATTAAATAATTGGGATAACTTGGAGCAACCTCGCTATTAGTGGGTTAACACTTCAACCAAACCCAACAAACCAGATGAATATTAAAGAATGTAAGGAGTTCATCGCATTGGGCAACTATTGTATTAAGCAGGATTAAGTTATAAGCTCAAACGATGTTCCGCGTAATGGGGGATGGTGGACCCTTTCTATAGGCGTACTATAGTCGTTTAAGGTAATCGAGTTCTATTCACGGTTCTAGAACCTCGAGCTAATAGTTCCTATAGGACAAGGATTGATTAAGCCTTAACAGCTCAATACTTCAGGATCTTATAAGGTCACACCCATTGGACCTTCATCAGACTGAGTAAAGAATTAATAGATTTATTCTATTATGAAAATATAACATAATAATAATTGGATTATTATTTAGTTAGACAAAGAATTTATTTTGACCGATAACTAATTTTATTAGGGTCATAAATAAATTAAAGTATGGATTAAAATGATTAGATCATTTTCTGGTTAAGCCAGATTTTATTTTGACCGGTAACTTTTTTATTAGGGTCATAGATAAAAATATTTTGAAAAAGGATCGAAATGTATTTTTCCAAGGAAAAAGAAATGGGTTGGACACCGAACGAAAAGCCCCGCGAGACCAAAGGGCTTGCGGGACACGTGCAAGCATACACGAGTGCCAAAGGCTCTAGCAGGCTGTAGGTAGCACAAGTTAGGCTTGCATGGCTTATAGCCAAGCCTCCCGCGAGCTGGGCTCACTGGAAGTCCCATAATGCACATCTTGTGGGACATTGCAGGCTCAAAGAGGCTGCCGTGTTCGGGCTTTCGCATAGCATACAAAGTACACTGCGTGCGGACCAACCCGCGGACCCTTGGGTGTCTGTGTGTTGACCCGTGTGAGATTAGGATTGGAAAATTTGTGAGCAATTTTGCTCCCTAATCCTATAAAAACGCTTCTCCATGCTCCTTTTCAATTTGCACCACAAGCTCATTTGATTCTTGACTTCAGATTCCAACGTGCTATCTCTTGAGTTGACCTAAGAGCAAGTTATTTTAAGGAGCCTCGAATATTTTGAGGCAGCTCTAGTTAATATTTTTGGGTGGGCTTTATGAGTGGTCTAGCAGCTACTCAAGGCTCTACAGTTCTTCCGCATCGAGAGGTTTCATTTAGTGGGGTTCGTGTGGATACTCATAGAGGCTATCCTACACTTGGAGGCTTGTGCAAGGAGGTTCTGCTAAAGCACGCTTCAACTAGTAAGTTTCCTTTCTTTCTCTTTTAATTATTAGGTCTTTTTCTTTAAGCATTTTTAGACTTAATAATTATTATGCTTAGGTTGTTTTACATGCTTAGTTTATTTTATGCTTAGGTTATAGCTTTAAGTTATAACATGCTTAGTAAAAAATATTTATGCTAGGATATAATTTAGAATTATGGTACGCCTAGCCTATGCATGCTAACCTAGGTAGAGAACTAATTTAGGTAAGGCTTTAATTAATTTATGTGCAATTGATAGGAGTTCCTAGGAACAAGGGACAAAATTTTGAATTTCTGCCATGCCTATTATGCATGTTTAAAGTGACTGTCAGTTACTAACATACTTGGCCAATCTACCAGTGCTAAAACCACCAGTACCAAGCAAATCACTCATCCTTTACCTAGAAATTGAGGAAATCTCTACCGGGGCAATGCTCTTGCAAGAACATGAGGATAGTAAGGGGCACGCTATCTATTACCTTAGTAAGAAGTTTCTAGATTATAAAACTTGCGTCACGATAGTGGAGAAGACTTGTGCGGCCATGGTTTGGTTTACCAAGAAGCTCATACACTATTTCTAAGCCTGTTGAGTACAGGAAATTGCTAAGGTGGATCCAATGAAGTATCTTTGTCAAACTCCCTCACTCATCAGAAAATTATCAAGGTGGCTCATGCTCTTATTCGAGTTTGACATCGAGTATGTTACAAAGAAGACTCTCAAAGGATGAGTTGTGGCTGTATTTCTAGCAAATCAACCACTCGGTCATAACTACATCAGAAACTTGGAATTTCTAGATGAACAATTAGAATTTTTATAAGTCAAATAAGATCGATGGATGATGTTCTTCAATGGAGTAGTAAATAAGAAAGGAGCAGGATTAGGAGTTATCATAATCACTCCAAAAAATGAGGTTATACTGCTATTCAAATGGCTGAATTCGAAATTACCAACAATCTTGCTTAGTTTGAAGCATGCCTACATGGGATATCCCCCCTAATTACATTGAAAGGTAGCAAAGCCAAGATCATTGGTGATTCAGCTTTAGTAATCAAGCACATTACTGGAGAATGAGAGTTAAAGGAAGAATCCTTGAGGCCGTATCTTGAAACCATATGGAGAAATGCCGCACTTTTTTATCATTGAAAATTTTGCTACATACCTCATGATGAAAATCAAATGGCGAACGCCTTAGCCTCTTTGGCATCCATGTAGGAAGGAACTTGGATGCAACCCATAAATCCCCTTATTCTTGAAACAACTAAGACTCCATGTTGCTATTATATGCCAGCAGTTTCCAAAGAAGAGGAACCATGGTACATGGACATTCTCCATTACTTGGAAAGCAGTACATACCCTTTAAGATCCACTAACTTGGAAAGAGGTACTCTCAAGAGACTAGCTACCCGGTTCATTTTTCTCAATGGAAAGTTGCTTAAAACATCAGCAGTAGTACTACTTTTACATTATATCTCACACGCAGAAGCATAAGAAGTAATGAACCAAGTGCAATATGGGGAATGTGGACCTCACATGAATGGGATATTTTTGGCTAAGAAAATCCAACAAATGGGTATTTTTAGACGACCATGCAAGCTGATTATGTCCAAGAAGTCAAAACCTGCCATGAATGCTAGATCCATGGTAATATCAGTCATCTTCCACCTATGGTGCTACAAATGCTAGCCATGCCTTGGCCTTTCTTGTAAGGAAACATTGATTTGGAAGAACCAATTCAAGAACATATCTGGATCAAGTTTGAAGAAAACAAAAACACAAGTATTCAAAATCAGAGTAAATCAAAATCACAAGAGTCCAAGATAAGTCATCCCGACACATATTAAAGACTCCAAACACCTAAGTTCATAACAAAGGCATCCGGTTAGAGTTTGGAAAGGAAAAAAATTTCTAACCTCTCAAAAACTGTATCTGAAGAAAGACTGGTTGAAGAAGCATCCGGATTAGTTGAGTCTAAAGACATTCGAAAGACTCAATTATCAAGGCAAAGGGAAATTAATTAGAAATCATATTTCCCTCCATTTTTGGTCTAAAGTCAAACTTCTTTTTTACCTTAAAGATTGAAAAAGAGACAACTAGCATGCATTTCAGGAAAAGACAAAAGGACTGACATAGGAAAGAGAGAAAGGAAACAACCTTTTTAACATAGACCAATAAGAATGGCGCGTGAAGCTCACACAAAAGCGCAACGGCATAAAAGTTTGTGATTCACTAAAACCCAAACAAAACGATCACTTATAATTTTTTTTAGCCTCAATCCTAAAAATTCGAATGGGACATTTATTCAGTCTAACAAATTAATTAAAGGCTCTGAAAGTGCCACATCATACCTAATCAATAGTGGAGATTCAAGATCAACCTCAACAATATACAAAGGCTACATTTATGATGAAAGCCTATAAAAGGGAAGCTTCACATGTTGAGAAGGTGTTGGTTGATTTTCAAAAGAAGCTATTACCAAGTAAACTTAAGCTATTTCAATCAGTGAACAAAATCCCTTCAAGAACTAGATAAACTCCAAATCTGTTTTGTAAGAATTCTCAAGTGTTTTATAAACTAGAAGAATTCAAAAACTAAACCCTTGATAAAATCAGTGGTAAGGCTTGATTCCTGCCAGTTGGAAAGCAATTACACTAGTGGACAAAGATTAGAGGAAGGAAACTCTAGGGACTGGAATAGGTGGGGCCAAACCAGGATAAAATCATCATGTTTGATTTTCTTTAATTCTTCACTTTATTGCACTTTATTTCATATTTGCATCATCTGGATCCATTACATCCGGAACATATCAAACACGTTACACAAGAATTTTTTAAAGTCTATAAATAGGCTCGTTCCTAGCTTGTTGGGGGCCTATAGGCCAGATAACAAGACTGGGGCCCTTTTTGCAAGGATGCATAGTCTTAACATTTTATGGTACTAGACAAATAAATAATGGAAGGTACTAAAAAGACCTTCAATTTTGAAGGTTATAAAAAAATATAAATATTTTGAAGAATTCTTAAATTCAACTTTTAACATTTAATCAAATTTTGTAGGAGAAATATCATTTGATCTGGATTCAATTATTGTTTACATTTCAAACTACAAATTAAGAAACTAATAAATTTTATTTTGGGCCTCTTTCAACTCGGGGCCCTAGGCGGTCGCCCCTATTGCCCTTGCCCAGGAACGGCCCTATCTTTAAATTTCGCAAAAAGGGTCATTCACTCCCCCCCCCCTCTGACCTTATATACATATGTACAGGGACCAACAAGTGGTATCAGAGCTAGTACTCACAACTAGAGATCTAACAATCTCGAGCTAAAGGTCCATATTTTGATTCATAAATCAAAATGAGTTTTAATAACTCATAGCTTCTTCCAGAGGGTATGTCCATTACATGTCCTCCACTCTTCACCAGTGAACAATACACATTCTAGAAAAACTGGATGAAAAATTCCATTCAAGCTCAAAGCCTATTTGCATGGATGGCTATTAAGGATGGCCCATATGTGCCTACTAATGAAGTAGAGGGTATAACTACCCGGAAGTCCTTAAATTAGTGGGATGAAAATGATTATAAAAAGTTATATGAAAACGCTAATGCTATTAACATGATACATTGTGCTCTTAGTGCATTAGAATTTAACAAAATATTCAGATGTGTGACTGCACAAGAAATTTGGCTAAAACTCAAAGTGGCCTATAAAGGAACAAACAAGGTCAAAGACGCTAGAATCGATCTCCTGTAACAAAAGCTAGAATCTTTCATGATGGAGCCCAAAGAATCCATCAACATATTGAATACTAGATACACCAATCTAGTCAATTAGATGAAGAGGCTGGAAGAGGAGATCACTGAGGAAGAAATGGTGAAGAAGATTCTCCGAAGTCTAACCAAGGAATGGGACAATGAAAAGACTGCCATTAAGGAAGCTCATGACTTAAAATTCTATAGTTACGATGAACTCATTGGTAATCTCTTAACTCAAGAACTATCCTTAGAGAGATATAACCAACAAGAGAAGAAGCCTGAAGAAAAGAAGAAAGCAATCGCACTCAAGGAAGACACCTCTGGATCAGCCTCCTCCGGGACCAAAAAGCATCTAAAGGAATCTCACTACAATAAATAAGAAATGGCTATGCTACCCAAACAATTCACTAGATTTATGAGAAAGAAAGAAAGGAAGAGTGCCAGAAAATATGATTCTAGAAGGATCAAGGAAGGCTCATCCAGAAGGGACAAGCTAAGAAAAGCTCCAGAAGACAAGAAAGATCTAAAAAAAGAATCAGCCTGCTTAGAATATGGATACAAAGGACATTTTAGATCCAAATGTCTGAAGGTTAAAAAGGAAAAGAGGTATAAGAAGAAGGCAATGGTGGTTACATAGAGCAATAGTGAAGAAAGCAGTAGCTCATCTTCAACAAAAGAAGAAGAAATTGCAAATTGTGCATTTATAGCACTAACTAATCTAGAAATAGAGCAATCCAGAAGAAATCCATCAAAGCAAGTCATTGAGAAAATTAAAGAGTCGGAATCTGAGATAGCAAGTACTCAGGCAAATTCTTAATCAAATTCTGTATCTAACCTTGATCTTGCTAGAGCTTTAGGGATTATAATCAATAATGTGAGAAGGAACACAAAGGCTATTAAATCCCTCCAAAGACAAGTGATGGAACTTACTTAGGATTCTAAAGAAATGGCACAAGATATAAACTCAATCATGGACATAAATCAAATTGATGTTGTTGAAGAAAACCTCCTACGAATCAAGTGCAAATATAACCTAGCTAGATAGGGAACTAACTCTTATGAAGGAGGCATCCGAAAGGAAACAAGAATGCACAAAGTAATGAAGAAATTCAAATCCATCCTCCGGAAGGAATTCAAAACCCCCAAGACAAAAGAAGTCTCAGAGGTAGCCTCAACCTCAAAAACACAGTGCTCCATTGGGATGAAGAACTCACACACAGGGATACACAGCTGCTCAAAAGGGAGAGGCTAAAGTGGTCTATGATGATCAACCCATCAACCAAAAGAAAAACTATAGAGTAGAAGTTTCCCCTCTAGTTAACTACCGGACTCAAATTAAACAAGCTAGTCTGGATCTAGCCAAAGTAAGGTATTCCGGAGACTATGGGAAGAAGGATCTCTAAAAGATTGAGGAGAAGTTTAGGCAGAACAAACTAGTCGCTGGGTGCAGGTTTTATGGAGCAAATAACCATATGAATAAAATGTGTAGATTTAAAAATGGTTATATGATATTTATCCTTGGCCTGAAATGGTTGATAACCCGAGAGGACCCAAATTTGATTGGGTACCCAAACCCAGTTGATCTATTTTGCAGGTATGCCTTGGATCCACAGAAGATCAACAAACATGGTACATTTATAATGGATGCTCAAGGCACATGACCGGTGATGAGAAAGCCTCCATCATATTAATCTAGAAGAAATGTGGAAAAATGAGTTTTGGAGATAATCAAAGGGGATAGATCATTGCACATGGAACCATTGGATCTGAATTAAAGATAGAAGATGTCTCACTAGTTGATGGACTAAAGTTTAATATATCGAGTGTTGCACAACTATGTGTAAAGGAAGAAAAGTCACCTTTGAGTCCAAAGTTTGGTCAATCATTAATAGTAAGTCAAATCAACTTATTCTTTATGTACCTAGAGTAAACAATGTCTATTTTGTTAACATTAAAAAATAGAAAAAGAATATATGCTTGGTGTCTAAATAAGAAGAATCATGGCTTTGGCATGGGAGGTTGGGACATGTAATCCAAAAAGGAATTGGTTATGGGATTGCCTAAGGTTGCTTTTGATATGGATAACATATGCACTGCAAGTCAATTAGGTAAACAACATAGAAAAAGTTTCCCTTCCATCTCCTATATACCCTCCAAGAGAGTTCTTGAACTCTTATATATTGATCTCTTTGGTCCAATCAAACTAATGAGTTTAGGTTGAAGAGAATACACTATAATCATAGTGGATGATTAGTATCGCTATACACAGGTTACTTTGTTATCTAGCAAAGATGAAGCCTTTGACCACTTCTAAAAAATATTCATCTGGAGGGCATAATCATTGCACGCATCCAGAGAGATAGTGGAGGAAAATTCAAAAATAAGCATTTTACTGAATTCTGCAAATCCAAGGGCATTGAGCACAACTTTTCTGTTCCTCATACACCTCAACAAAATGGGGTTGTTGAAAGGAAAAATAGAACAATAGTTGAAATGGCTCGAACAAATCTAAATGAGAATAGATTGCCTAAATACTTTTAGGGTGAGGTTGTAAACACTGCATGTTACATTTTAATTAGAGCTCTCATTAGAAAGACCATAGACAAGACCCCATATGAAATTTGGAAGGGAAGGAAACCCAAGATTGGGTACTTCAAAGTCTTTAGATGTAAATGCTACATCCTAAATGATAGAGAGCAACTAGGAAATTTTGATCCAAAATCTGATGAAGCAATTTTCCTTGGTTACTCAATATATAACAAAGCTTACAGAGTCTACAACAAATGAACCCAAACTATGGTTAAGTTAATACATGTAGATTTCGATAAGACTAACCATGCAGGAAAGAAAAGCCAAGATCCGAATGAGACAACTCTGGATGAAACAGAACCATTAAAAGCTCAAGATCCCTTTCTGATCAAGAAGTATAAGGAAGAGGATGAGCTAATCAATTTCAACCAAGATCATCTTCCATACAACCCCTTGAATGCTAAAATTGATTTTAATGATGGACAAGGAATAGATGAGGAACCAGATGCATTAGTAGAACAAGTTCCAGAATTGCATGAAGATCTTCAAAAGGAAACGAGGACACAAAGGAATCATCCAATAGAAGCTATTTTTGATAATGTCCAAAATCCAGTTAGAACCAGAGGATGACTTAACTGGATGATGAGTCATGCTGCTTTTTTCTCACTCATAAACCAAATAAGTTTCAAGATGCAGAGGGAGATGAAAGTTGGATGTTTTCTATGCAAGAAGAGCTGGATCAGTTCACTAGAAATGATGTTTGGGATCTAGTACCACCACCTGAAGGAAAGTCAATCACTAGCACCAAATGGGTATTCTGGAACAAGCTTGATGAATTTGGAGCTGTGGTAAGAAATAAAGCAAGATTGGTTGGTCAAGCCTACAATCAACAAGAAGGCATTGACTTTGAAAATACTATCGCTCCAGTAGCAAGACTAGAGGCAATCTACATATTATGTGATTTTGCATCATTTTTGGGATTCACCTTATTCCAAATGGATGTCAAAAGTGCATTTATCAATGGAGTCATTCAAGAGGAAGTTTATGTCAAGCAAACACTTGGATTTGAAGATTGAAAGCATCCAGAGCATCCGTACAAGCTAAAGAAGGCTCTACATGGATTAAAGTAAGCACCAAGAGCTTGGTATGAGAGACTCACTTCTTTTCTCATATCCAAGGGCTATATCAGGGGTAAAGCAGATATAACACTCTTCATCAAGAAGAATAAAGATGATGTCATTCTTGTCCAAATCTATGTAGATGACATTATTTTTAGAGCAACTGATGAAATGGTGTGTGAGGAATTTAGCTGTCAAATGCAGAAGGAATTTAAGATGTCAATGATGGGAGAACTCAATTTCTTCCTTGGTCTTTAAATCAAATAGAGTCTGGATGGGATTTTCATAAACCAATCCAAATATACCAAGGAGATTCTAAAGAAGTTTGAGATGGAAAAAAGCAAGCCAATGTCCACTCCTATGGGTTTAGATGCAGTGCTCTCAAAGGATTGTGAGGGAGAAGAAGTTAATCAAAAACTCTACAGAGGAATGATTGGATCACTTATATACTTGACAGCTAGCAAACTAGACATACACTATACCGTTTGCTACTATGCAAGGTATCTAGCCAATCCAAAAGATTCTCATCTTAGGGCTGTAAAAAGGGTGCTCAGATACTTGTTGGGAACAACTGAAGTTGGATTATGGTATCCCAGCAATGGCAATTTCACTTTGCAAGGGTACACTGATGCAGACTATGGAACAGACATGCTTGAGAGAAAAAGCACATTCCGAGTATGAGGTGTCAATGATGTGTGGGTCTCCCTTGGCGCCTGTATGAGAGGTGGGACCCACTGGGAGGTTGGTTGGATTTAAGTGTGACAAAACCTTTTTAGTTCAAGTTTGCACAAATAGGCAATTTTAATGAATAAAAGAATCGAGACCCAAATCTCGATATAAATGATAGAGTCGCCACCCAAGTTGTCTATTTGGGAAAGAGTTTTGGTACGGTTCCCATTGGATGGTAGACTCATACCTATTGGATTAGAGATTCTGGGTATCGGATGAGTCACTTATTTCTCATTTAGTTGATTCAAAATTACATTCACCGCGCCATTTTTTTCATCATTTGGGGAATTTTCACAGAAATCCTATTTTCTACATTCTTTCACACTCTTTACATGCATTTACATATTACAATAAAGCACAAGCAATAAATGGAGGAATAAAAATTACAACCGAGGGAAATGGGGGAATTACAAGAGAACCTATACATTTGTTCTAAGTTATAACATAAAATAAAAATAAATTCCCCTGCATCCACAAAGACTAGCACAGTTTATAGCACGTCATAAGTTAGCATTTCATTAGGAAAAATGTGATTAAGTTAGCATGGTGATTTTATGATTAGTAGTGCTCGGGCAACTTCTAGGATCGCAGAGAAATAACTAGTCTTCAACGTAATTTATTATGAAAACACATTTTAACTTTTATGGGTTGATTCACCGGATTATTAGTGAAAATGATTGCATGGCAAATGGTGAGTTGGTTTGATTTTTAGATGAATTAAAATAAATTCTAGGTTCTGCTTGGGGCTGGTACCCGTACGGGTGCTACAAAGGACCGATACGGGTATGGAGGACCTATATGGGTCCTATCTAGTCCCTGGTAGAAACACAGTTCGAAATAGATAGATTAATGGAGGAGAAATGAAATAAAAATGGGATTTCCTTCCGTATGAGTATGGCGCACCGATTTAATATCCCTAAGGACATATGGTGCCAACAAGGCTCATATGGGTTAGGACTAGATCCAAAGTAAGAATAAAAGAATAGATATATAATAGAGAAGGCAAAGAACAACAATAAAATATCTGAGATGTGAGTCTCTTTGAAACTCAGGGGCGTTACCTTTATAGCTTAAAGCCACTTTGAGGCGATCCCTTTTGCTATTGAGAGAGTCTAGACAAAGAAGATGAAATAGGACTATTTAGGTGAGTACTTATGTGGATAGAACCTCCCCTAAATCCTAATAAAGGAAGCTAGGAATGAATAAAATGTGGACAAAACCTCAAGGAAATGGTTTTCTCCCTATTTTATACCTCCCACACCTCCATTATACCCTTTATATACCTGTAGAATCTTCTTGAATTTGTGTATAGTATACTTACTCTATTGTATTGTGTTGTGTGAGTTTAAATGTGAAGAAAAAGGACCTATTTATAGGGGAAAGGAGGTCTGAATGCAATAAATTGCGCTCATGGGCTGCCTTTTCCCGAAATAGGAAAGGATTCCCTTCTAAAAGAGCTTGATCAAGAAACAAGAGGACCCGTATGGGTGGGGCCCCATCCATACAGGTTCCCCTAGGCGTATGAAAGGAATGACCCATATGAGCCTGCTAGTCGATCTGTACCACCAGGCAACACCCGTACAGGTCTCTAAGGGCAAACTAGGTCTCCAAACTAGGTGGACCTGTTTGGCCAAAGTTTGGAGACCTAGTTTGCCCTTAGAGACCTGTACGGGTGTTGCCTGGTGGTACAGATCCACTAGCAGGCTCATATGGGTCATTCCTTTCATACGCCTAGGGGAACCCGTATGGATGGGGCCCCACCCATACGGGTCCTCTTGTTTCTTAATCACCCTAAAAGTATTTCATATGGGGTCTTGTCTGCAGTAGTAGGAACACCTCTGATGGATAACACCTGCAAGAGAATGCATTATATATCTCTCCTCATCATTTCGTGAGAAGGATCGTTAAAATCCAGTGCTCACAGACTGCCCCTGGTGGGATCACTGCAAATACAGATCTGTATGATCTCATGATGTGAGCGAGGGTTTGGAAATCATACCTGAGGTGATAATATGGGTGAGTTCCTTTCTTGTGGACAACTTATTTCTTGGGTGTCCCTTTCCTGAGGTGGATGATTTTCCTTTGCCAATGCGTATCCCTTCCCTGAGGCAGATGAATTTCCTTGCCAATACATATCCCTTTCCTGAGGCAGATGACTTTCCTTGCCAATATGTATCCCTTTCCTGAGGCAGATGACTTTCCTTGCCAATGTGTATCCCTTTCTTGAGGCAGAATACTTTCCTTTACAACTGTGCATCCCTAGTGACTCAACTAGGGAAGGTGTGTGTATCTCTCTCTTAAGGTAGATTGACCTTCATGACTAATCTATCCTTTTCCTAAGGCGGACTGACTTTCCTGACTAATGTATCCCTTTCCTAATTCTGATCGACTTTCCTGACTAATGATGTATCCCTTTCCTAAGGCAGATGACTCTCCTGGCTGTCAGCGTATTCCTTTCCTAAGGTAGATGACTCTCCTGACCGATGATGTATCCCTTTCCTTAGGCGGATGACTCTTATGGCTGATGTATCCCTTTCTTGAGGCAGATCAACTTTCCTGACTGATGGTGTATCCTTTTCTTGAGACAGATGACTATCCTTACTAATGTATCCCTTTCTTGAGGTAGATCGACTTTCCTGACTGATGGTGTATCCCTTTCCTAAGGCGGATGACTCTCCTGGCTAATGTATCCCTTTCTTGAGGTGGATCAACTTTCCTGACTAGTGATGTATCCCTTTCCTAAGGCGGATGGACTTTCTTAACTAATGGTGTATCCCTTTCCTAAGGCAGATGACTCTCTTGCTAGGGAATTTGAATAACCTGAAAAGAGACAACAATAAAAAACTGAGTTAGTCATTGTTGAAGAAGACACAGCTTTATTCTTAATTAACTTTTGAGGAAACAAAAATATTTTTGCCCCTTCAGTTAAGAATAAAGATGTATGGATGGGGGTTAGCCCTTGAAATAAATTGAAAACTAAGTGTGAGAAATGTCGGGTTTGGCCCAATTGCTTTAGGGGTGGAACTCCCCTTGATTGGTTTTGCTGCTGGGGAATGCCCCTAGGGTGGGTGCCCTTAGGGTTTTTTATGATGGGGGTGTGCCCCTTGATTGATTCCACTACTAGGGAATGGGGGATACCCCTAGATTGGCTGATTTCACTGCTGGGAGATGGGGGAGGCCCCTAGATTGGTGGGGAGATGCCCCTTAGTTGACTTCGCTGTTGGGAGATGGGGGGATGCCCCTTGGGTTAGTGGGGAGATGCCCCTTGGTTGACTCTGCTGCTAGGGAGTAAAGCAATATCCTTTAGGTAAAACCTTTTCCACTAGGGAAGTCTTTCCTGGTAAGATTTGTTTGCTGGGGAAGAATTCTTGTGCTAGGATGGACCTGTACACAAAAAATCATCCTCATTAGAGATCAACCCAAGAATGGCTTACCTTGATTCTTGATTGACTTTTGTGAAAACAAAAATATTTTTGCCCCTTTAATCAAGGACCAAGGTGAGCTAAGGGGCTTGCTCTGAATATAACTGAAATATAGGGTTGAGGAGAAGTAGGGTTGGCCCCGGACTTGGACTGGATGAATTTTTGGTGCTTTCTAAAATATTGGTTTAAATCTACCCCTAGATGGCAAGAGAAGGCCTGTAGGGGTGGGCCAGGACCTATACGGGTAGGGACTTAAGATTTAGGACCCATACGGGTGGGGTGGGACCCGTACAGGTACCCGTCGGGGGTTTCAAAATGCTGATCAGACTCCTCATATCCCGCCTTGTACAAAATCTTTCCATTTTGCTCTCCCTGGCAATTTTCTTTCCAAAATTGATCGATATGTATAAAAAGATCCCAAAGACTGGCGCTTCTCCATTAGATGAGAGGATTTACCCCGGTAGGCAATTTAGGGCTTCAAGATTCCTAGTCTCGATCGGATATGCTTTTCACGAAGAGGACTCATTTCTGGGTCTCACTCCTATCTCTGAAGTGCCACTAATCCCCTCTCCTGATACTTATGCTTCCAAAGTTCAGTAATTTTGTTTGGTTCTCCATTTTCCATTTTCAAACTCTTTGAGAATTTCTCGAATTTTGGCATGAATTAGGGTTTTTAAACCTTGGAATAGAGCCTGATGCATGTAACTTTAGTCTAGGATGCTTTTAGGATAGTTTTGGATGAGCTTTGGTTGCATTTAGACGATTTTGGATTTTTTTGGTAAGTTTTTCATGTAGGGACTATTTATAGGGGACCCATATGGGTGAGCGGGGACCCATGCGGGTCCCTTTTTTGTATGGGAGCCTCTAGAGTACCCGTACGGGTGGGGCGAACCCATACGAGTCCTTTCTTCAGGGACAGAATGTTGATTTCTTTGATTCCTACAATTCTTTTCTAATTTCTAATTTTTCTGCTATATTTTAACCCTATTGAGCTATAACTCTATTTTTATGGTTTCAATATAAGACTGTGGGAGCCCTGAGCTTCTATAGGAAGTGGTACAAGGAGATCCGTACCAAGGGGGACACTGAGTTACTAGCCCGCATTGATTCTTTTAGTTTCAGCAACATTATCGGGGCCATCCCTCAGGCTCTAAAGATGCTAGCTCCAGCGCTATTTCAGCCTTGGCAGAGAGGTGGTCGAAGATGACCCATACTTTCCATCTACTGATTTGGGAGGTCATTATCACTCCCTTAGATGTGTGTACTATGACGGGATTAGACTGGAGCGGGGATATCATCCATTTCGACATTTATACTAATAGGTGGCATTCTCGGCCTAAGGTGAAGGCCCATATTGAGAGGTTACTTGGGCTTTGTCTGGGTAGGGCAAACAACCCTAAGTACGGGGACCTGTATACTTACTAGATAAGGAAGCTAAGTCACATTACTGTGAATAGGAGGGTTCAGTCCGTTTGATCTTCCTTGCTGACATTCCTTACTACCATCTTTTTCCCGGTCTATTCGAGCAACCTCAATTATGGTTTGCTCTCTACTATAGAGGATCTTGCTGTTGTACCAAGGAAGAACTGGTGTCAGGCCATCCTAGCATAGTTATATTATGGATTGGACATCGAGGTTCAAGGTGGGCGGTCTGAGCTCAAGATCTTCCACTGATACTATTGGTAAACCTCGGATTAATCTCTTGTGCTTTAACCTTTTTATTCAAATTGTGTTGTAACTAATCCTTATTTTGTCTTATAGATTTGGGCCTTAAGCACCGATTTTATCCCTAGGTCGGGTTTGCCCATGCAGCCTGAGACATCACACATTGTATCTAGGTGGATGGGACTTTGGCAGGGTCAGCCCTTGACCACAGCACAATATAGAGAGTTCCTTCGCCAATTGCACTCAGATTGGGTAAACTTTTTCCCTATTAAACCTATATTTTACGTTTCACCAAACCATTAGTAGAAACTGTATTTATGAGGTTGTGATACTCACAGTGCATTTATGTTATAGGTCATCCGAGACCCATAGGAGAGGTTGGAATACATGGAGCAATTGAGCGGATGCGGGTTCCGTGTGGATGACCGCCGCTTTGTCCTAGTGTCACCACTCTCTTACGAGTGGCATTTTAGTGAGCGGGTTCAAGGGTGGAGGACCAGTGCCATCGTAGAGAGATTGATCCCTTCCTCGATCCCAGCGGGCATCTTCTGGCCGCACCTCATGCTGGGGATTGACCAGCGGCGGTACTTATTGGCCGATGGGGCTTGCCGGCTATCTATAGAGGGCTCCTATACCAAGTTCATTGATTCCTCACTTCTTCCTACTTACGAGAGGATTCACCATGAGGATGTCCCTCTTGAGTTCCACTGAAGTGATAGTGGGGATGATGATGATGATGACTATGATGAGGGTGGACCAAGGGACGACCGTGGGGGTCCATCCATAATCCGGAGGACTGAGGGTTTGGCTAGGTCTTTTACCCCTTATTCTCAGGTATTTTCTTAACTTAACCCTTGTGAATACCTTGTTGTTTCTTGAAATTGATCATGATCCTGAGTATGATCCTTTATTGCTACAGCCTTCTGCTTCCATGTGGAAGAGGCCTGTCGCTGCTGCTACTGCCCCTAAGCCACCGATGAAGCAATCTTGCACTTTGGGGACCTCAGGGCAGGGAGTCCTCTGAGTGGAGTTAGATACCTTCTTTTGACTTCTCATCATTCGGGGAAGTGAGCTGTCAAGGAGCTCGAGGAGTTGGTCTAGCCCATCAGTTTCACTCCTTCCAGCTCTACCCATGAAAGGAATTGTCTGATTTAATTTTATACTTTGTAGTGACTGCTTAGAATGTCTTGTCTTGATGTGACTTTCTCTTTTAGGTGACCCATTTAGAGGCTGAGAGGATTGCCAGGGGTTACTTCTCTGTATGAGATCTGAAACTGGCCCTGGATGCGCTAGCCTCGGTAAGTTTTACCTATAAAATTTAACAAACTATGCATGATACATGCCATGCAATTCATGTATGTGTACTGATCTTATGATTCTATACTAGCCATGGAGCGCAGCAAGTTTGGTTGGGTTTTGGATGCTTCTGAGGAGAGAGCTAGATTCTTGGAGGAGTAGCTGCAGGCAGCCATTGCTGAGGCTGACCAGGATAGGGCTAAGACTGCTAGGACGAGGGCCGAGACTGAGATACTGAGGGGTCAGTTGGCGCGGATGATCGAGGATAGATAGACACCGGATACATCTGATGTTGAGTCTGAGGATGATCTTTCTGCATACCATGTGACTCTGAGGGGTGGAGATTAGCATGCTAAGAAAGTTAATGCTGCTATGGCTATTGCAGGGACATCAAAGACCAGGGTGTATGCCCATCCAACTGCTGGTACTGGTGGAGCCGAGGATCACATGATGATAGATATGGATTATCTGCTGGTAGATACACAGGATCGTACTCTAGAGGATCGCCAGGGATGGGATCCTCTAGTGGCTTAGATCATGTTGTGCTTTCATTACACTCTAAACTATTAATACTTTTGGGCCCTGCGTGGCTTATTTTGAATGTAAACTTGGATTGGTACTTTTGACATTTAACTTTTATGCATGCTGATTTGTCTTTTTCTGAACTAATATCATTGAGTATTGCTGCTTCGCGAACCCGTATTACTTCCATCCAGTGATTTTATAGCGAGGGGACCAAGCGATGTTCTAACTTTTGCGTAGGCCATTAGATGTGAGATGACCTATCGAACATTTATTTTTCTTTCTTTTTGTCCTAATTTTTGCCTGAACTGTCCTTGACAGTTAAGTCCAGCGGACTTTTCATTTTAGCTTTAACTTTTGCCTAGACCGCCCTTTTCAGTTTTCAATCTAGCAAGGTTTTTCTTTGTTTTTTGCCTTAATTTTTTCCTGGACCGCCCTTTCAGGTTTTCAATCCAGCAGGCTTTTCTTTTTTTTGCCTTAATTTTTGCCAGGACTGTCCTTTCAGATTTTCAACCCCGCAGGCCTTTTCTTCTCCTTTATTTTGTCTTAACTTTTATCTGGACCACCCTTTTAGGTTTTTAATCCAGCAGACTGTCTTAATTTTTGCCTGAATTGTCCTTGATGGCTCAATCGAGTAGACTTTTTCTAAATTTTGCATATGCCTGATTTCTTTTGAGACTTTTATCTCTTATTGGATTACATGTACAGTGAAAGGAGTAACTATGATGCATAACATGTAGAGAAAAAATGATGTTCACACACTTGCGATTATTTCACCTAAAGACATGCATGCATTCAAAAGACCAAAATTCTTAGCAAAATCATAACATGTTCATTGATGAGATTAATTTGAGTACATAGGCAATGGTAACAATTTCCAATGGTTAACCCCTATTGCCTACTGGTCTATTATAGATTTTCCAGAAAGCAACTGACATTTTTCTCTCAATGCCCTAACTTTTGCCTAAGCCACCCTTTTCGGGTTTTCAACTTAGCGGGCTTTATTTGCGTCAAAGTGCCCTAATTTTTGCCTGACCAGTTTGCGGAATAACGACTAGTGGGCTATACCCTAATATTTGCCTAAGCAGTAGAGGACCACTCGTCGGGTGATTTATTCTTTATTTCTTTTATTCTTTGTACTGCTTTTTTATGATTTAATTCTTTTGACCTAGACATGATAATGCTTAAGCCTATCTTGATTTACTGGATTCACGAACTCATTTCCATCCATATCCATAAGCTTGATTCCTCCTTTGCTAAGGACTCTCTTAACCACGAACGGTCCCTCCCAATTAGGCCTGAACTTGCCCCTAGTTTTAGTATTGACCTGGTGTAGCTGCTTGAGAACTAGATCACCTGCTTTGAGAGGTTGTTTCAGGTATCTGACTCTATTGTTGTAAGCTCAAGCCATATGCTGCTAGTACATTTGCAGATGGTCAAGTGCTTTGAGCGGTTTTTCATCTATTGCTTTTAATTTCTCATATCTAGCCCTTGCCCAATCTGACTCTTTTAATTGGGCTTTGAGTGCCACTCTTAGAGATCTTACTTCTGTTTCAATTGGTAACACAGCTTCCAGTCCATATACCAAGGAGAAAGGTGTCTATTTAATGGGAGTTGTTACACTGGTTTTATACCCCCAAATCACAAAAGGAAGTTTATCATCCCACCCCTGTAAGTAGCTACCATTTTTTACAAGATCTTTTTGATTGACTTATTTGCATTAATGATCAGCTTCCCTTTAGAGTTCTGAAGGATTTTGGGCATCTTTTTGTGACCCAAGATGTTCTTTCCATTTTTCATAACCAGAGCTAGCCTGTTGTCGATGAGTCTTTTTTATCTTCTTTCTTGACGATGTGTACCCTTGTACCCTTCTCCCCCTTCATGAAGAAAGATGGACTAAGATTCAATGTTATCACATTTGCTATGCACTTATATTATCTCTCTTTTGATGATAGGTTTTAACCATTGGATATTTATACCATTGTGAGATACTCAAAGTCAACTTCATTAATGAATATGATGATATTTTAAGAATGTTGTTGTTATAAGTGCATGGTGTCATTAGAATGGAATACTCGAGTGAAATGTGAATGAGAGATGCATCAATTTATTCATGACATGCTTAAAAAAGTACTGTTGTTACAACTTATCCATGATAGGCCTTATAAGCGCCATTGTTTGCATCAAATACATTTGCAACATTAAAAATTACATCATTGAAATCATCCTCCACAGGTGGAGGGCCTTGTTGATCAACTTTGGCAATACTGACAGTTGAACTGGTAGCTCTGGTGTGTAGGTTTGCATGCGCTTCTTTGGCCACTGCTCTTGCTAAGTTTTTGACAGCCTTACTAATGGGATTTCCCTTCTTACTTCCCTTCCAATTCTTCCTCATAAGTACTGCTAGTACCTTAGTGATGGACTCGATTGCTTCATTCATTTCATCTTCTTCAACATTCGCACATATTTTCATAAAAACTGAGGTTTTAATCATGCAGCCTTTCTTGAAATCATGAACATCATTGAAGATCTCAAAACCAGGGACCTTCTTGCCCCTTACTTCAACAGGCTCTTCCTCACCTGTGAATATCTTTTGCTTGACCTCAGCCCCTATCATGAGCAGGACTGAGGTTTAGACTTCTTAGCACCTGGGCGATTCCCCAAACCAAGTATAAATGGTTATGGAAGAGGCAAAATGGGCTCCAGCATTCCCTGCAGATTCTTTCCGAGCCCCTTACCTTTAACATAACCTTGCTTCATAATGATCTTTTCAATTTTAAGTGATATATACCCCTTAACCAAAAACTTTGTACCCTGGTGAGCTTCGGCCTCCATAGCTACTATGACAGATGGTTCATCAGTTTCAATGGTCACTAGCTTGCCATTGTGGATGAGCTTAACTTTTTGATGGACTGTGGAAGGGACGGCCCCTAATGCATGGAGCCAAGGTCGACCCAACAATAATGAGTAGGTGACAGGAATACTAAGGATAGTGAATAAGACTTTAGACTTCACTCCCCCAACTGTAACCTCAGCTTCAAAGACTCCAATAACACTCCTCTTTGTATCATCATATGCCCTTATAATAGTATTGGACTTCTCCAACATGGATTCATCTAGTCCTAAGTGAGGAAGGATCTTGGCAGGGCAGAGATTAAAAGTGGAACCATCATCCACCATAACACATGGGATAGAGTGATCAAAGATTTGCACTTTATTGAAAAATTCCTTGTTATGCTTGTTCCCTTCGGCCGGGAGGTCTGATGGATAAAACTTAATTGGTTCAACTTGACTGGGGGAAGATCCCCCAATAATTGAAAATAATTCTACCAAAGTAGTGGAAGGTGTAGCCTCCATGCTTAATAACTTTTCTATCAGACCCCTATAATGATCTTCAGAGTCGATGAGAAGCTACCAAATGTTGTACTTAGTAGGGGTAACATGTAATTGTTGGATGAGCGGTGTGACTTTTAAATCTTTCTTTTCATTACCAACTGGGGTTTGAGTTTAATAGCAGGCATAAAGGTTGGACCCTTATTGATATTTAGAATGACCTAGATGTCTACATCTCTTCCCTTCTTCTTTTTGGGAGAGGATCAGGAGGAACCCTTCCACTTCGGGTAACATACAACACCCCATTTTTTACATAACTTCTCCCCTTAGAAGTTTCCACTCATAAGGTTGGCCCTTCGAGTTCATCATTCTCCAACACATAAGCATCAATATCAATTGGTTCTGGTTGAACCAATATAGCCTCCTCATCATGAGTTCCTTCTAACTCAAATGCATCGATGTCCATGGGGATTGGTTTGTTAGGTAAAGCCACCACTGAGTGACCCATGGGATTAGATTGCGAGATCATATTAAAGACATGGTAGGAGGGCAACCATGATTCGACAACTTCAACATGTTTCTAAAAATTTGGTAGGGGGTTATTCATGGTACTTGGCTTAAGCTTAGGTTCTTGAATCTTCTTTTCCCTAATCAAACCATGAATAGCCTCAAGCAGATCTCTACAGGCACCAGTGTGATGACCCTTACTAACGTGATAGGCATAAAACTGATCCCTGTCTTCAGGTTTGGGTGGCACATAGGGCTTGATACTCTAAAGAAGACTAAATGCCCTTTACTTATTGAAGATGGCAGGCAGAGATGATTTCCAAGGGGAAATGCCATCTTCGATGGTGCATACTGTAGCCACTTCTTCTTGCACTACCCCTACTTTAGGATCGAAGCTAGACTTTGGCTTAGAAGCATGGGCTGGGGCTGAAGGGTCATTCTTTTTGAACCAAGGTTTGGCCGGCACACTTGCCTTCTCCAATTCCTTGATTCTTTCCCATTTCTCAGCTTTTTCAAAGACCTCAACATAGCTAAGGAATTTATCCATACCAAGAACCTTACAATAAGTAGGCAGGGCACCATCCATCAACTTTACGATCATCTTATAGAGACTTAGTCTATCTTTCAATAAAACTTGAGTGGACATCCACCTTTCAAAATAGGGCTTGAATTTCTCACTGGGGCCTTGCTTGATTGCCTCCAAATTTAATATGGTAGTTTTAATGGTGGCATTGAAACCATACTGCTCAATTAAAGATTCAGATAAAGCTTTCCAATTTTTGGTCACCTCATCTGATAGAGTATTGTACCACTCGATAGCAGGACTTTCCAGGGTGCAAGGGAACATTTTAGCTAGGACTTTATCTCTTAACTTTCTAATTCTCATAACCCTTAAATAGGTGGTGATATGGGATTGAGGTGGACTAGTTCCCTTATACTTCACTATGCTAGGCATACTAAAGTTTTCAAGGACCCAATCCTCCTCTCTAGTGGTTTGGACTAATAGTGACGATGGCTGAGAGATGGGATTGGTAGCAAGCAATTTCTAAAGTAGATCACATAATTCCATGAACAAGGATGATCCCTCTGATTGAGTAATCACAACCAAGGGTAAACCTGTTGACTGAGGAAAGGTTGTCCCCTTAGGTGTGACCACAAAATTGGGGGTTGGGCCAGATGTCCCAAACTGAAATGGAGGCGATACAAACCCCTGACTATGCTGAGCGAACTGACTAACGGCTGGTGGAACCACTATACCCACTAACTAGAATGACTAGCTAGCTAAACCAAATGGGCCAATAGAACCCAACTAACCAAACTGACTAGAAGATCCCTGCGATTTCAAATAGGTGGTAACTGAAATGTAGTGAATGGATTGTGAGTAACTCTTGATACTTGCTCATTAATCACTATATTCACTGCTATGCACTAACAGGTGCACTATGAGGAGCATTAACCATTCTCTCTTCTGCAAAGATTGCCCTGATGGAAGATAACATCTTATCATTCATTCGGTCTAAGAATCGATGACTTCCCAAGTACTATGACACGGCATTTGTAATCTCCGACCTAACCTCGGCCCTTGATGCATTTGCATCCTCACCTGTAGCACCATTAGCAACCTCAACATCAATCTGGCCCTCTGGAGTCAGGATACGAGACATTTCCTCAGGACAATAGACAGAATAAAGGTCAACCGGACCAAACTGACTACTGGACGAAATACCCCTAGACGCAAGTGGAGTAACCCTTAAATGAGCTGGAATAGGAGGAGGAGGAGCTGGAACTCGAGTCAAACAGACCTGAGAATTTCACCAATTTTTAACCCTTTGAGCTTTGGCTGAGGTGATAACCAAAAGAGCAGTACATGCATGGGATGCGTTATGCATGCACAAATTACAACGATGCATTACTGGGTCAATTACAGGGGAATGTAACACAACACATATGAAGCAATCAATTCCTTCCTTTATTCTCCTGATAGTTCTGAGGGTATTCTTCATTAGTCTAATCTCACACAGAAAGGGGTACTTAGAAGGTAAAATTCTAATGCTTTCGATAAGAACGGCATAGGGACATATCAAAAGTTTGATGTAGAAGGTTCCCACCGCATCAACCCTCTTTTGGAAGGAGACAGTAATGAGTGCTCCACCCACTAAAGTGTCCCCGATTCTTGCCGAGCATGGGTGACACTTTCATAAGTTTCGCGAAAATAGTAGGGCACCTTAACCTAGCGCTAGAATAAGAGCTCATCTAACTAAAGAGAGAAGGAGATGAGAAGATAGAGTGGGATAATTTTCCCAAATGATGAAAAATAAAATGGGTTGAATTAAGTAAATGATTTTCGGTGCTTATCTTAATCTTTTAAGCTTAAAACAAACAAAATTTTTGCAAGTTAAAAGATTATATCCTAGTGGAGTCGCCACTATAAGGTGTTGATGACGTGTGGGTCTCCCTTGGCGCTTATGTGAGAGGCGGGGCCCATTGGGGGGTTGGTTGGATTTAGGCGCGATAAAACCTTTTCAGTTCAAGTTTGCACAAGTAGCCAATTTTAATGAATAAAAGAATTGAGACCCAAATCTCGATACAAATGATAGAGTCACCACCTAAGTTTTCTACTTGGGAAAGAGTTTTGGTATGGTTCCCATTGGGTGGGAGACTCATACCTATTGGATCAAAGATTTGGGTATCGGATGAATAACTTATTTCTCATTTAGTTGATTCAAAATTACATTCACCGTGTAAAACCATTTTTCTTTTCATCATTTGGGGAATTATCACAGAAATCCTATTTTTCTACACTCTTTCACACTCGTTACATGAGTTTACATATTACAATAAAGCATAAGCAATAAATGGGGGAATAAAAATTACAACCGGGGGAAAATGGGGGAATTGGAAGAGAACCTATACATTTGTTCCAAGTTATAAAACAAAATAAAAATAAATTCCGCTGCATCCATAAAGATTATCACAATTTATAGCATATCATAAGTCAGCATTTCATTAGGGAAAATGTGATTATGTTAGCGTGAAGGTTTTTCGATCGATAGTGCCCGGGCAGCTTCTAGGATCGGTGAGAAATAACTAGTCTTCAACATATTTTGTTATGAAAACACATTTTAACTTTTATGGGTTGATTTACCGGATTATTGGTGAAAATAATGGCATGGCAAATGGTGAGTTGGATTGATTTTTAACCGAATTAAAATGAATTCTGGGTTTAACCTAGGGGCTGGTACCCGTACGTGTGGGTGGGACCTATATGGGTAGCAGGGAGGACTGGTATGGGTATGGGGGACCCGTACGGGTCTTGTCTGGTCCCAGATAGAAACTCAGTTTGAAACAGATAGATTAAAGGAAGAGAAATGAAATAAAAATGGGATTTCCTTTCGTATGAGTATGGCGTACAGATTTAATATCCCTAAGGACATATGGTGCCAACAAGGCTCAGATGGGTTAGGACCAGACCCAAAGCAAGAATAAATGAACAGATATATAATAGAAGAGGCAGAGACAATAATAAAATAATTGAGATGTGAGTCTCTTTGAAACTCAAGAGCATTACCTTTACGGCGTGAATCCACTTTGAGGCAATCCCTTTTGATGTTGAGAGAGTCTAGCCAAAGCAGATGAAATAGGACTATTTAGGTGAGTGCTGGTGTGGACAAAACCTCCCCTAAATCCTAATAAACGAAGGTAGGACTGAATAAAATGTGGACAAAACCTCAAGGAATGGGTTTTCTACCTATTTTATACCTCCTATACCTCCACTACACCCTTTCTATACTTATAGAAACTGCTAGAATTTGTGTATAGTATACTTACTTTGTTGTATTGTGTTGTGTGTGTTAAAATGTGAAGAAAAGGGACCTATTTATAGGGAAAGGAGGTTTGAATGCAATAAATCGTGTTCATGACCTGCCTTTTCCCGAAATTAGAAAGGATTCCCTTCCAAAAGAGCCTGATCAGTCAACAAGAGGACCCTTATGGGGCCCCCCAAGCGTACGAAAGGAATGACCAGTACGGGTCTTCTAGTGGATCCGTACCAATTGGCAGCACCCGTATAGGTCCCTAAGGCAGACTAGGTCTCCAAACTTTGGCCAAACTCAACTCTGCAATAGTAGGAACACCTCTGATGGATAACACCTATAAGAGAATGCATCATATAGCTCTCATCATTGTTTCGTAAGAAGGATTGTTAAAATCTAGTGCTCACACAGAGGTTGTCATTTCCTTGGAGATTTCTTAGTAACATGGTATAGCAAGAAGCAAACTTCAGTAGCATTATCAACAACTGAAGTAGAATACATGGCTGCAAAAAGCTGTGTTGCTCGACTCCTATGGATCAAACAGCAACTATAAGATTATGGAGTTCAATCTAGATGCATGGATATTTTGTATGACAATAAAAGTGCAATTGATGTGTCAAAAAATCTAGTGCTATATAGCAAAATGAAGCATGCCAATATCAGGCATCATTTCATCAGAGATCATGTTATGAAGAAGGAAGTAACCTTGGTTTACATTATAACAAATGATCAAAGGGCAAATATCTTTACGAAACCACTAAGTAAAGATCAATTCAACAAGATAAGGGAGGTAATTGGAATGTCAACTCTAATTTGAAGAAAGATCCGGAAGAAAAACATCAGTTAATCTTGATCATCTCAAATCAAAAGGTCAAGAAAATGAAGAAGAAATTATTTGACTCTGGATCTGGAAGGCATATTGCCAGCTCAGCAGATAAGAGGCAGTAACAGTACAAAAAGGTAATTATACACATTTAGAATTTCAAATGTTTATTGGGCAGTTCACGGGCGGCAAAAATAATAGCTGCTTTATAAATGAAACCATTCCAATTCTCCGGTTTAAATACCATTTACCTCTCTATTCATTTTTAACTGCCATATCATTGATCCAGTCAAATATAACTGCTTCTGGATTACCATTCTACCCTCACCTTGAAAACTCTATAAAAAAGCCCCCAAAATCCTTCTTTATCTTTAAGCGAGCAACTAATCTGCTGTTACTCTGCTATTTTATTTCAAGAAACCCTAAATTCCCAAATTCTTTTCAAACTCTCAAATGGCAAAAACCTAAACCCAAACCATTCCTCCTCCCAAAAACATCTTCAAAGAGACTAATCTTCAGAATGGGGATTTTATTCCTCTTAAACTCAAAAGCCATAATACTGTAGTTCCCTCAAACTATTTGGGCAACAATTACCTATTCAGCACTGAACCCTAATCCTAACTTCTAAAAGACCAGCATCTTGAGGTCTTCCTCATGATGAACCACCCTACCTATCCGGATCTTGTAATGGAATTCTATGATAACCTTGCTATCCACTACTACTATGATGCACTCTGGATAAAAGTGCAAGGGAAATTCATTACACTCACTCCGGAGTTCTTTGTAACTCACTTTTAGATGAAGAATGAAGGGGTTCTTCTAAGAAATGACGGTGATGAACTCAAGGTCAAGTATGATGCCAAGATATGGCTTTCAGAATGGTATTTTAGAGATAAATTCTCCACTTATTAGCCAGAGACCCCCAGATTGCTGCAGTTTGGCCATACAAAATTCATCTTGATCTGGAAAGGCTCTCTGACCACTGCATCTTCATTTCTACATTATGTTCTTCAACATTTGGTGAAGAGAAGAGTCCTAAATATGCCTGTATTAATTATGCACTTTATGAAGAAGCATAAGAACACTTATGGCACACTCATCACCAATATACTCCATGAGAATGGGGTAAATCTGTCCAGAGTCCAGTCTGTACAAGGGAAGGAAATTTTGGAGAAAGACTTCAAAAAGTTGACTTTTTGGGAAACCTAGAATGAAGAGAAAGCCATGAAATAGAAGAAAGAAAAATAAGAGAAGAGTAGGGTCCAGAAGGCTGGAGTGGAAATTTCTCCAGAAGCAATAAGGTCTAGAACCACCAAGCCCAGAGCTCAAAGAAAGGTCAATCTCAAGCAAGTGGTGGAAGAGAGTGAGGAAGAAAATGAAGATGCCATGACCCTCACTCAAATCATACGGCAAACACTTGTAAAAAGGCCTAGAAGGATGCTTATCAAAGCTGCTGCAAAGAAGGGTAAAAATGTAGAAACTCTAGAGATAATGCTTGAGGATCAAACTCTAGAGGTTGCAGCTACCATACTGGCTAGAAGATAAAGAGCTAAGAAGTCCCTAGAAGAAATTCTTGAGGAAGATATCAGTGAATTAAGTAGTGCAACTAAGGATGAAGAGCCTGTTCAAAAGAAAAGGCAGCTACAAAAGAAGGGACCAACCTTCAATGAAGCCATGAAAGCCAAAAGGGCTAACCTTCCAATGCAACAAGCAGCTTTTAGTATCTCAATTATTGAGCCATCTCCTAAGGAAAATATAGTAGATGAGATAGATGTGGGTGAGAAATCAAAAGGGAAGGAAATAGTGGTCGTTGTAAAGCCAGTTATCCCGACAAACATTAATCTGGATGACCCCCAGTACGACGAAATGATGGAGGCCGTGAAAGATAATCTAAAATCCAATCAACTCATAAAAGAGGGTCCCGGAGGATCTTCCAGCACTATCACTCCTCCTATAGTCATCTCTCCCAAAGATCTAGGACTTCTCAGAGAAGGTCAATATAGTGAAGAAGAACTGTATGTGTTCAAAGCAAGAACAAAACCTCTTCCAGAGAATCTATTGAATGTTAATACTGAAGGAGTGGAAATTAAAAGTCCTGCAAAGGCACATGAAGCGGGTGTTGAGGATAATTCCAACATTCCTAAGGAAGAGAGAGTTACAAGTCCTGAAAAGGCATTGGGAGGGTAGATTGAGGACAATTCCAATCTTCCGAGAGATGAGCTTGAGGAAGATGGAGAAGCAAATAAGACAGCAGAGCCCACTGAACATCCATGCACTGAGGTAAACCCTAAACTTAATTCCAATATTTTTGCTATTGATGTTGTATCTGATGAAAACCAAGGCAACTTGGGTGTTACAGAACCTCAAAGTGCATCTAAGGAAGATGAGCCTATCCCGGAGCGTGATGTTCCAAAAGAGGGAGATTGTCTGGGATCCACCAAGCGCACTTCTAAAGTGGACTCAAAGGGCAAGGCCACTCCCAAAAAGAAGAACAGAAGAAACAAGAGGAGAGCAGTGAGGAAGAAGAGTCTTCTAGATCAGAAGAAACTGGAAGTAGCTTTGAATCTGAAGAATAATACTCCTCAGATAGTATATTGAAGAAGCCAACCATAAATCCATAGCCCACTAGAGTTGAGAAAGTAAGAGTGGCCCTCAAATTATTAGAGCAAGCTATTGTCGAATAGACAGAGAAGATGAGATCAAGCAAACTCTTCGAGGCATATGTACACAATTTAGATATGTGGAGAACTTAATGAAGGAAAAATCCATGACTCTAGATCTCAACGAAGAGTTGGGCAAAATAAAGGCTACGATAAAAAGCATTGAGTAGAAGATTGATCTATTGCCCGCAGTTGAGCAAGCCACTGACACTTCTCTCTAAAATTTCTTCAATACTGACCTAACTCTCCTCCGTAATCACAACTACAAATAGGACAACAACCCAAGCTGCAACAGGAGTAGACAATAATTGTGCTACAATCTTAGGCCAAATTACTTCCTCGTCCACTTAACTGAAAGCTGAGCTAAAAGATTACATTGACAGCAAGTTTAAAAACTTGGAAAAATTCATACCCACTTCCATCAAAGAATCCTCCAAGGATGTCTCCTTTGGACTAACATTGCTAAATGAAGAACATCAGGCATCTCAGGAGATTCTGTGTAATTTTCTTGATGAGGAACTATAAAATCTCCTAGAGAAGCATATAAATGATGTGAGCGATGACTTCTAGTGCCATCTTTCCAAAATAGAAAAGCTTAATAACACTTGGAAGGACAATTTTAATAAGGAACTCCGGCTTCTAAATACCAATCTTCATAATTGTCCTCGAGACATAATCTAGGAGGTTGAACAATTTAAATCTAGCATGTCTCAGCTCTTGCTCCCTGCTCCTTCTTCATCTGTAACTTCACCTATCATTCCAGAAAGCCTTCTCCTCCCAATCATTCAAAACCTTATATAGCACATTGGGGATATAGGATTCTTTGGGTACAAGTGCAATCTTACTCTTCTCAAGGCACTATTTCCATTCTTTCAAGAAGAAGATAGACAACACGCCCTTAAGATGCATCCAGATCTTGTCAAGTCCTACTCGCAGCTCCGGAAGCTCATCAAACCATTATATCTCCTTCTTGCAATTGTAGACATAATCATTAAGAAGCGCATTGAAGGTAATGTTGATTATTCTATGTACTCTAGAGCTTGGCAGAAGAGTTAGGATCAAAGGACATACATGGTAATTGACCCCCAAGCTGATTATGAAAACAAAAAAGGGGAGAAGAGCACAAGCAAGGAAGGTGAAGCATATAGGAAGAGGAAGTAGATTACTATATATAGAATAGCTATTCTTCAATGTAAAATTTTGTAATAGCTAGTTCTGAAAAATTTTCACTTATATACTCTATAATTTGTAATCCGAAACTCCATTGATGTTAACTATTGTTAACAACAGAAGTATATATAGTGAAACATTCTACTTAAAAATTGCTTCTAAGTACAACTATCAATTGTACTTCAAAAACTTAGAAGCTAGAATGCAAAAATATTGGGGGATTTAGGATGCTAGAATTATGGGGGAGTAATCTGTAAATGTCTAAGTATCAAGAATCATACTTAGCACATAAAATCCCTATGCTTATGCTTAAATGTACTTAGGTTTTTGTTTCAATCAAATGGGGGAGATTGTTGGGAAATAATGATCCAGAAGAACCAATTCAAGATAATATTCGGATCAAGTTTGAAGAAAACAAAAACACAAGTATTCAAAATCGGAGTAAATCAAAATCATAAGAGTCCAAGATAAGTCATCCGGACACATATTGAAGACTTCAAACACCTAAGTCCATAAGGAAGGCATCCGGTTAGAGTTTGGAAAGGAAACAAACTTCTAATCTCTCAAAAACAACATCCGGAGAAAGATTGATTGAAGAAGCATCCGGATTAGTTGAGTCTGAAGACATCCAGAAGACTCAATTATCAAGGCAAAGGGAAATTCATTAAAAATCATATTTCCCTCCACTTTTGGTCTAAAGTCAAAGTTCCTTTTTACCTTGAAGATTGAAAAGAGATAACTAGCATGCATTTCAGAAAAGGACAAAAGGACTGACACATGAAACAGAAAAAGGTAACAACCTTTTTAACATAGACCATTGGTAATGGCGTGTGGTGTTCACATAAAAGCACAATGGTAGAAAAGTTGGTGATTCACTAAAATACAAACAAAACAATCACTGACAACTTTTTTAGCCTCAATCCCAAAAATTCAAATGGGACATTTATTTAGTTTAACGGATTGATCAAAGGCTCCGGAAGTGCCACATCATACTTAATCAAAGGTGAAGATTCAAGATCAACCTCAATAATACACAATGACTACATTTATGATCAAAGCCTATAAAAGGGAAGCTTCATATGTTGAGAAGGTGCTGGTTGATTTTCACAAGAAGCTATTACCAAGAAAACTTAAGCTATTTCAATTAGTGAACAAAATCCCTCCAAGAACTAGATGAACTCCAAATCTATTTTTTGAAGAATTTTCAGAAAGATAATTGTATTTCTCTTAATTTACAAACATATTATAATGTGGGTATTTATACATGAATTTAGTGCAATAAAATTTGGACCATTAAAACTCAATGAATGGTTGAGATTGACTTAAATGTATAACTTTAGAGAGTTTGAACTTTAGAGAATCCAAATCCGAAGATTACAATTAATTGCATTTATTTATATTTATTCTATTACCTTTCATATAGGATTCATTTGAACTTTAGAGAATCCAAATCCGGGCAGGATTTGGATTCTCTAAAGTTCAAACAAATCCTATATGAAAGGTAACAAAATAAATACAAATAAATGCAATTAATTGTAATCTTCCTAATTGGGCTAATTAGCATGACTTGGGGAAGAATCTAGTCAACACTCCCCCTCAAGTTGGTGCAAAGATGTTATGCATGCCCAACTTGCAAAGTAGTGTATGAAATGTCTATTTATTGCGGCCTTTTGTGAGGACATCTGCTAACTGTTCTTTAGAAGAAACATTAATTATATCAAGGTTATTGTCCTCTATCTTTTCTTTGATGAAATGCCGATCAATTTCAACATGTTTTGTTTGGTCATGCTGAACTGGGTTATGAGCAATGTTGATAGCAGCTTTATTGTCATATGACAAGGATAGTTTTCCTTTCCCTGCTAATTTTAGATCTTTAAGCAGTGTCTTCAACCAGAGAACCTCACAGATGCCCTGGGTCGTGGCTCTGTATTCTGCTTCTGCACTAGATCTAGCAACAACACTTTGTTTCTTGCTCCTCCAAGTGATAAGATTTCATCCTACTAAGGTACATTAACCGGAAGTTGATCTTCTATCATCAAGAGATCCTGCCCAATCAGCGTCTGTAAAGGCTACAACTCAAAGATGACCATGGTTTGAGAAAATAAGGCCTTTTCTAGGTGCATATTTTAAGTACCTCGGGGTACGAAAGATAGCTTGTATATGTGGATCTCATGGGTCATGCATAAATTGACTCACCAAGCTAACTGTATAGGCTATATCTGGTCTCATGTGTCAAAGATATATAAGCTTACCCACGAGCTTCTAATATCTCTCCTTGTCCACTAACTTTTTGATCCTAGACTGAAGCTTGTGATTGCTTTCAATAGATGAATCCATGGGTTTATAACCCAACATCCCAGTTTCTGTCAACCAGTCTAGGATGTATTTTCTATGAGAAATGTAGATCCCTTTACTTGATCTGGCAACCTCAATTCCTAAGAAATATTGGAGCCTACCTAGAGCTTTGATCTCAAATTCATTAGCCAACAACTTTTCCAGTTGATCCATCTCCTCGTTGTCATCTCATGTCATCACTATA
This sequence comes from Euphorbia pulcherrima, assembly GCA_947683365.1. NCBI lineage: Eukaryota > Viridiplantae > Streptophyta > Magnoliopsida > Malpighiales > Euphorbiaceae > Euphorbia > Euphorbia pulcherrima. Next base: position 35,641,778 of record CANTUS010000004.1, read on the forward strand.
TCATCAACATACACTATGAGTAATGTGACCTTACCTCGTTGATATTTTATGAAGAGAGTATGATATGCTTGGCTCTGTTTGTAACCGAAAGAAATCATAGCTTTGCTGAATCTATCAAACCATGCTCTTGGAGACTACTTTAGGCCATACAAGGCTTTCTTCAATTTATAAACTTTCCCTTCACTCTGTTGGTTCTCAAATCCAGAAGGAATGTTCATGTAAACTTCTTCTTCCAAGTCTTCGTGAAGAAATGCATTTTTGACATCAAATTGTGTAAGTCCCAATCAAGAATAGCAGCACATGATAATATGACTCTGACGGTGTTCATCTTTGCAACTAGAGGGAATGTTTCTTAGTAGTCTACTCCATAAGTTTGAGTAAAACCTTTTGCAACCAACTGAGCCTTGTATCTTTCAATCGAGCTATCTACTTTATGTTTGATAGTGGAAACTCATTTGCAACCTACCAACTTCTTTTCTATTGGAGGAACAACAAGTTCCCAAGTCTCATTCTTGGATAATGCTTTCATTTCTTCAAGTATAGCATGCTTCCACTTCAAATCTACAATGGCTTCTCTCCAATCCTATGGAATAGACACAGACAAGACGGACAAAGCAAAAGCTGTATAGGAGGGAGATAATGAATGATGAGAGATAAAGTCAGGCAAAGAATGTACAGGATGATTAGTACAAGACCTGACCCTTTTCTCTAGGCAATAGGTAAATCAACATCATTTTGAGAGGTAGGTAACTCATCTAAAGATGAAGGAGAAGAAGGTGACTCACATGAGGATGAAGGAGAAGAATGGTCAGTAGCAGGTTGCATAATGGCTTCTTCTGTTCTATTTTTTCTCAAATATCTTAACAAGTTGGGTCTATCCAACCTCCCAACTTCATCTCTGGCAGGAGTCTCCCCCTCAATATTAACATCAACCATCACATCTTCATTTGTAGTCTCCAACCTCCTAACTTGTTCTCTGGTAGGAGTCTCCCCCTCAATATGAACATTAATCATCACATCTTCATTTGTAGTCTCCCTATGAATATGTGATGGGGATTCTTTGAAGTATGATTCAATCTCTCAAAATGTAACATCCATTGTGACAAAATATCCTTTTTGTGATAAAATATCCTTTCTGACAAAATTTGATTTTACAATTTAAGGCTTTTGTGATGGAACTAACAGATAAAAGGTTTATGGGAAAGTTTGGTACATGAAGAACAGAATATAGTTCAATATTTGGTGTACAGACAATAGAACCTATTCTGAAAATAGGAGACAAAGAACCATCTGCTATTCTAACATTGTTTCCTTTAGGACAAATGGTATAGGTTCGAAAGCTTTGTCAAGATCCTGTCATGTGTCTATTCACACAAGAATCAATAGTCCAAGAATTCAGATTATTATTAAGCACTATACCTGATTGCCCATAAGTAGTAGTTTCGGAAGTATATAAGTTTATTTTTGGATCTCCTATTAATACAAACAATTAATGAATAGTACTTCCAGCGAACAAAGATCGGATGAACAGTACCTCCGGTGAAGAATGTTTCTAGCGATGAACAGTATCGCTGGATGAACAGTAAATAGCTCTTGAATGGCTAAAAAAATTTTAAACTCCAAACTGAGTAAAATGAATCAAAGAAGAGGTTGCTGAGGGAATTTCACGATCTCAAAAGGCAGCTCTTGCTCATGATACCATGAACAATTTTGAGAAAGATAATTGTATTTCTCTTAATTTACAAACATATTACAATTTTGGTATTCATACTTGAATGAATCCTATATGAAAGGTAACAAAATAAATATAAATAAATGCAATTAATTGTAATCTTCCTAATTGGGCTAATTAGCATGACTTGGGGAAGAATCTAGTCAACAGTTTTGTAAGAATTCTCAAGTGTGTTATAAACTTAAAGAATTCAAAAACCAAACCCTTGATGAAATCAGTTATAAAATCTCATACTTGGGTAAGTATTGAGATCGGGACTCAACTTAGAGTAGGTGCTTTAAATGGTATATCCCTATAGGACTCAGCTTAGGTTTGGGTAGAATCTAAGTGGTATATCCTACTAAAGAGAAAGGACTCAGCTAGGAGTTAGTGCTTCTAGTGGTATATCCTACATCCGAAAGAGAGGTCACCATCCGGAGACAAGCTCAAGAGTACTCAGCTAGGAGTTGGTGCTTCTAGTGGTATATCCTACATCCAGAGGAGAATAAATCTCCAGAGACAATTGTAAGGCTTGATTCCTACCAGTTGGAAAGGAATTACAGTAGTGGAAAAAGCTTAGAGGAAGGAAACTCTTGGGACTGGAGTAAGCGGGGCTGAACCAGGATAAAATCATCGTGTTTGATTTTCTTTAATTCTTTACTTTATTGCACTTTATTTTATATTTGCATCATTCGGATCCATTACATCTGGAACATATCAATCACGCTACATAAGACTTTTTTAAAAGTCTATAAATTTGACAAAAAGGGTCATTCACCCCCCCCCCCTGACCTTATATACATACGTACAGGGACCAACATTTCTCGACCCGTGGCATCGATGTAATCAGAGAAATAAGACCTTCCTTAACCAACGGTCATCGATTCATAATTGTTGCCATAGATTACTTCTCTAAATGGATAGAAGTTGAATCCTACACCAATATCACGGCTAAGAAGATGGCTTGATTCATCAGCAAGCACATCTTCTCTAGATCCGACATTCCCCACCATATAGTGACTTGACTGCTAATGGAGTTATATTCCAAAAAGAGACAGCTAACTTGCTTAAGAGACATGGCATCGAGCATCATCATTCATCCCATATAGGCCACAGCCAAATGGAGCTATCGAAGCCACTAATAAGTCTATTAAGAAAACCCTATCCAAGATGGTGACCACTTACAGGATTAGGTGAATCGTCTCCCCTATGCCCTATGTGGATATCAAACTAATGTTAGGACACCGATAGAACTAAGCCCGTTCTCATTGGTATATGAAATGGAAGCAGTTCTTCCAGCAAAAATTACATTCAAGTCATTATGAGTCACACTAGAACCCCGACTGTCAAAAGGAGAATGGGCACAATTTAAATACAAAGAGTTAAACTAGATTGATGAAAAACTACTACAAGCGCTCAGTATTTTACAAGCTTATCAACAAAGAATGGCAGGGCTTATAACAAGGAGGTGAAAGGACAACACCAACCCTTGAAGGCGGGAGATATCATACTAAAGAATCTCAAAAGACTCATACAGATGCTAGGGGCAAATTCCAACCAAATTAGGAAGGTCTATACATAGTAAAGAAGACTATGGGAAAAGGTGGCGTCAAGATAGTAGACATGGACGGAAATGAATTCTCAAGTCCAATTAATCAAGACATGGCGAAGCTCTACTTCATGGGATTAGCCTACTAAGAGCATAAGGGAGTCTTAGCATTGATCTATAATTGTACTATAAATTTATTGTATTTAATAGAATTTCTTTCAAAATAAGTGTTATAATATTATAAATGTTATATGTGTGCATTAAATGGACATAAATCATTATACGAAATGCATGTTTAAAGCATACTTTATTCATTCATTATAAATTCATAAGTACATAAATTCAAAGTAAGACATAAGGAAGGGCGAAATGACCCTCTAACCACTAGAGCCAATAATACGAAGAAAAAGGTTCTTGGAAGGAGCTCTCCTCTCTTCAGCAGTCAACAGATCTCTGATGGTCTCCAGCCATTTCATGTAAGCTACATCAGGATAGATGTCAAAAGGAACCCTTTAGTTCATTGGGACATACACCCTAGAATTCCACCTCCCTAAGTATGTTGTGTACCATAGGTGGGGCACAACAAGGACGAAAAGATGACTTAAAGACTCTAAAAAGGATTGGGGATGACCATATTTTCTACACAAATGCCTAGGGGAATAGAATGTCCTCTCTTCTAGCCCAAGGAGTACGACTCTATCAGCGCCGATAGAATTGGTGATCGAAAAAATTTCCCACCAGGGGCATATGTCCAACAAATGCTTTCAGTAGAATAATTTTGCATTCGCTCTAACCACTCAGACTCAGAAGAGTCAATATATAGTCTCGACCGGATGCGACATCCCTAACCAGCGATGGCCTTCCCCCAAAATCCACTCGAACCAAAGCCAATCACAAGAGCCTTCAAAATAGCAAGCTTATCAAAAAGCCACAACTAAAGCAAGAGTCTTCTACCTCTAAAGCACTCACATCGCCCTCATGGACTAAACGCATGTAAATTAACATTTGGGCCAACACTAAATTTATTGGAGATGCGCCACTAAGCATTTGTTCGACCACTGGAACTAGCGCAAAGCTGCAAATGCTTGTAGGTCTCTCGCACAGGTACACTCCCAATAAGAGCATACACTTCAAGGGCAACTAGCTAACATCGACTGGATGGATCCTGGAGGAAAGGTCAATAGAATTAGAAAGGTTTAAGCCTCCACCTTCATCCAAGTTGCATCGATAATGGCTACTGTGAGCGGGCGGACTTTTATGCAATGAGCACGGGCTCCCGGGTTTATATGCGGGGAGCCGCTGTGATTCGAGAATGAGGCTTGTTTACAATTTCGATGCGCTTGGCAATAGGGATGATTGGACCCCTTTGATGACTGGTCAATAGAGAATTGTTTTGATGAAAACTTGTAGGTTAAAGCAAGGTCAAAAGCCCTATTTTATAAAATATAAGAGTCACCACCCAATTCAGCTCTACCGAGAAATTATGGTATAGCCAATCTGGGTAGGATTCCTATACCTATAAAATTGAGATTCTGAGTTCACATAAAATAGTTACTTATATATTTGATTCAAGATATTTATGTTTAATTAGCTTATTAAAAATAGCTTTCCTATGTCGTTTTATTTATAAAACATAGGAATAAATAACAATTAAAACAAATAGAAATGAACGGATAAACATTTATACCTTGGCAATGGATTGCTCTACTTCGGGTGCTCCAAACAATTTAATAAATATAAATGCTTATTTATATTAACGAAATAAAAACGGATGGAATAAAAGTGGGATAGAATTCAAATACTCTCAATTACCTTTTGAGTATCCTGAAGGCTTGTATGTGCTAGAACTGAATCATTGAAAGACTGGGGTTGAGAACCTTAGGATCTGCATAAATGGTTTATAACTAAAGCCCGTCAAGGATAATAGACTATACCTGGGTATAGTATGTGTTTGGATGTCAATATGATGATGGTTTATAGCTAAAACATGTCAACAATATTGAACTCTAGTATCAGTATAAAGTTTATGAAATAAGGCTAGGCCAGTTGATAACTAAAACTTTACCGAAGGAGGGGTTCTATACCTGAGTATAGTTTTGGGATGAAGGAAGGGAATTTTGGTATAGGCTTGATATTGTAGGAGATTTTATGGGAGGGAATTCGTATGTGTTTGAATTCAGAGGATTTGTTGTCCGAAAATTGTTGGAAATGCCAGGAATCAATTTCCTTTATAGAAATTTTGGCACCATCGATCGATGCATGCTTTGAGCATCAATCAAAGCTCCTAAGATGGTTATAGCTTCACTGAGTCATTGCTAGACTTGATACATGTCCAATAATCATCGATCAGTGCATGTGATGACCGTTGATTGACACATATGTAGGTTTGTGGAGTCGTTGCTAGACTTAACGGCTGTCAGCAGTAACGAGTGTCAATCAATACTTATAAGAACCGTTGACTGATGCTTATCTAACCATTGCATCATCTTGAAATTTAGCTAGATGGTTCCTAATATCTAGGGATATCTTTTGACCGTTGGAAATTTTATTTGGAGTTCCGGAAAAATTTTGTCTAAGGTAGAAGTTTGGATAGGTTATCGCTCATTTGAAGTTCTTTACTTTAGGATATATTTGAGGATTATTCAAGGGATTATGGACAAGGAAAGAGACATTTGATTCATAGCACTCTCAAAATTTGGACATTTATATGAAAAGGTATTAATCATCATCAGGTCGGGCCGACCATGCTCACAGTTTGCCCCTCGCGTTTTAAAACTTTTGGCCGTATGGGAAATTTTGCATATGCGAAGTGAGCGCGGTGAACAAAACAGATGCTTTTGTGTGTGGTAAGTCACAAGGATACAAGGGTTTTAAAAGAGTTGACATTACTTGATCGAGAATTTTGAAAACAAAAATGTTTTACCCTTCGATCAAGAATGTTGACAAAAATCTTTTTTAAGTTAAAATTCAGCTGAGGAATAAAACAAAAAGAAGGTAATGAAAGAAAAAATTTGCTAGGGAAAATGAAAACTAAGAGCATTTCAAAAGATTTTGCACCCCTAGTGACTTGTGTGTTTTTCACAAAAGTTGGGTCCGCCCATTTTAAAAGGGTTTTAAGATGATGCAAAGAGTGAGTAAAGGCATGCTTTCAGCGTTGGTCATCATGAGGACATTACATACATTAATCCTCTTTTTTATCTTTGAAGAGGAATTATCAGCTACCATCGACCAACTTTCCCAGCGGGGAGTGTGGTATTGTCACCCATCATTGACCAGTTTTCTCATCAGGGATGTGGCACTATTAACCACTAACGATCAGTTTTCTCATTAGGGAGTATGGCACTGTCAACCACTGTTGACCAGTTTTCTCATCAAGGATTGTGGCACTATCAACCATCGTTGACCAGTTTTCTCATTAAGGAGTGTGGCACTATTAACCACTGTCGATCAGTTTTCTCATTTGGGAGTGTGGTACTATCAGTCACCATTAAGCAGTTTGTCTCACCAAGGAGTTTGGCACTGTCTACCAATATTAAGCAGTTTGTCTCACCGTCGAGTTGGGCACTGTCTGCCACCATTGAGCAGTTTGTCTCACTACCGAGTTGGGCACCGTCTGCCACTATTGAGCAGTTTGTCTCACCATCGAGTTGGGCATTGTCTGCCACCATTGAGCAGTTTGTCTCACCATCGAGTTGGGCACTTTCTACCACCATTGAGCAATTTGTCTCACCATTGAGTTGGGCACTACCTCCACTATTGAGCGTCTATTGTAATTTTGTGCAAAACTTGACTTGACATGGCACTACATGTCACAGAAATAACATGATACTGCAAAACATAATGTGACCCTACATGTCACTACATGTTATTAGAATAACTTAACATTGCATGCATCAATAAAACTAGACATGATACTACATTTCATCAGCATAATTGAGCATGGCATTGTATGTCATGGCTGGGTTGTGGTGAAGATCTTGCTGGATCTAAGGTTTGGGTTAAAATTTTGCCAGATGGTTCCTAACATCTAGTGATATCTTTTGACTGTTGAAAATTTTATTTGGAGTTTCAAAGAAAATTCTATCTAATGCAGAAGTTTGGATAGGCTATCACTCGTTTGAGGTTCTTTTCTTTAGGATATATTTGAGGATTATTCAAGGGATTTTGGACAAGGAAAGAGAAATTCAATTCATAGCACTTTCAACATTCATGCATTTCTATGAAAAGGAATTAATCATCATTAGGCTAGGCAGAACATGCTCACAGCTAGGGAGCTTGAAGTAATTGAGAAGTGTGCTAGTGTATGATACCCACCACGAAGGAATGACAATTGGATGACGACAAGGAACTTTCAAAATAGCATAAAACTCCTCATACATTAGGCACAACTCTTGATCACCAAAATAAAAGACTTTATTGATTGAATCCTAATGACTAAGAGTGGCATGCAAAAAGGAATGGTGAAGGAATACTCAGTCGTAGATCCTCATATTCCAAATACCACATTCTAATCAATCTTATCAATGGAATTGAAGTATCTTCTCAAGCGACGATGGAAATCAATGTTATTATCCATGACAAGGGATGTAATTTTCACAAACGCGATAGTTTGCTATATGTAGTTTATGGGGAAATTTATCGAAATATGGCATATTACACCAATAAAACTCGATATTATGTAATGGAAAAAGATGATATGAATGAGATCCAAATCATTCATAAATAAATTATTCAAACATAATAATAAAATTATTGAAAATGTACTTAAAGGATGACCCACAAATGGCAAATAAAATATCCTCCTACGACTAAGGAAAGAAAAGAAAAGAGGCATGTCCTATCACTATTGGCCACCGCCTAGATCGTCTGGAGGAAACTGTGGGCGGAACTATGATGAAAAGCAAAAGGGAACACCACCGAGAGGGGCAACACTGCTAGTATGACCCAAATCTTGACCCATGAAGTACCAAAGCTCTTCATGCAAGCTCTCATTTATGCGCACAATCCTCGAATCTCGCCCTAAAATAAAAAAAAAATTCAAAATTAAATAATTGAATGACACTACATTTCATTTATAGCATAACATCATATAATAGGTAAGGGCATACCATCAGATCCATGTTGTTCTCTCTCAAAGTAGTCTCCAGAAGATGGATGACCCTGCCATCCCTCTCGCTATCCTCAAGAGGAACCTGCACACAAAAAAAGAGGAAAGAGGAGAATATCAGCTTGTGAATATCCTAGGTATGTGAGAATGATGATAAAGGTGTTCTCATATGTGTAGACTCTAAGGGAGAATGGAGTATAGGCATATTAAAGATCGATGTCACATATAGATGAAAGATCACCCCTTGAGCATTGTACAAAGGAAGGCACATCTCATCAAACTGGAAGACCTGGTGACCAATCATATGCTCATGACCCCGAGTGCCGGAGCAAGTTGTCCTAGAACTAGCTATACTTGCCTTTGTTCTCTTTCTACCTTGATGATCAACCTGAAAACAGAAAAGAACAAGCAATTAAGAACCAGGAAAAATTGAAAAAAAAAAATTAAGACCGAAATCCTCACTCGAGGGAGATCAGACTCATCGCTTGGAGGAACATCACTAGCATCATCATCATCATCATCGTTGCCCCTGTTGGGAACTGACAGTTAGATTAAACATGCATAACAGGCATGGCGGAAATTCAAAATTTTGTCCCTGTCCCCAGGAACTCCTAATAGATGCATATAAATTAAATGAAGCCTTAACTAAATAATTCTCTACCTAGGTCAGCATGCAGAAGGGCTAGGCATACCAAAATTCTAAATTTTATATCCTAGCACATATATTTTATACTAAGCATGTTATAACTCTAAGCTATAACCTAAGCATAAAATAAACTAAGCATGCAAAACAAACTAAGCATGATTATTAAGTCTAAAATGCTTAAAAGAAAAGACCAAATAATTAAAAGAGAAAATTAGAGCATACTAGTTAAAGCGTGCTTTAGCAGAACCTCCTTGCACAAGCCTCCAAGTGTAGGATAGTCTCTATGAGTATCCACACGAACCCCACCAACCAAAACCTCCTAAAGAGGAAGAACCAAGGAGCCTTAAGTAGTTGTTGGACCACTCCAAAATTCCCACCCGAAAATATAAACTAAAATATTCAAGTTCCACGTGAATTGGTCCAATTTGGAATGAAGAATGAAGCCCCTTTTATAGGTGGAGCAAAGGCTTCACCTAATTAATGTGGGATAGGTAAATACCCATCCCGCCCTTGGCAAAACATGCGGATCCTATAGGAACCGCGAGCTGCCCAAGTTATCGGGCTTCCTCAAGGCAGGCTCTTACGAGCCTGGCCCTTTGGGCTGTGCAAGAGCTACTTGTGCAGTGCTTGCTCAGCCCAGGCTGTGTGCCCATGCAAGTTGGGTTTACGTGGCATGCGGCCCATGAGTGCACCATGCACTCGTGTGGCCCTTTTTGTCATAGACCTCACAAGTCCTATCGGGCTTACGGGGCCCATGTGCGCAGGGTCCAACCCTCACTTTGGTAATCTGATTTTGGATCTCCTTAATAAATTAATATTTTTATTTAATGACCCTAATAAATTAGTTACCGGTCAATAAATGAAAACTCTCATTCCAATCAAATAATAATCCAATTATAAATATGTTTTATTTTCATAATAAAATAAATCTGTTAATTCTTTACTCAGTCCGATGAAGATCCAATGTGTATAACCTTATAGGATCCTGAAGTATTAAGCTATTAAGGCTTGACTAACCCTTGTTCTAATGGAACCATTGGCTCGAGGTTCTAGACCGTTAATAGAACCTGATTGCCTTAAACAACTGTAGTACACCTCTAACAAGAATCTACCATCCCCCATTACTCGGAATGTCATTTGTGATCATGACTTAATCTCGATTAATGCAATAGTTTTCCAATGTGATGAACTTCTTCCATTCTTTAATATTAGTACCATCTGGTTTATAAGGTTCGGTTAAAGTGTTAACCCACTAATGGCATGGTTGCTCCAAGCTATCCCAGTTATTAACTTGTTACCGAAGTATATTGTCTTTTACCATAGTGTGCTTGACTAGAAACCATTTCTATCAAACACATACTCTGATCAAAGGTTTATAGCAATCATCACTTCAACTAGCATCCAAGTACAACTCCTTAATATATCCGAAGAGATGGATTCTTTTCTGACTACTCAGCTTACCAATGTGTTGTCATCACCGTACCCCATACTCACCCATAACACCCTAAATTCATGAGTGTGTAGGAATGACCCAAAGTATAGCAATAGGACCACATAAGGTAACTAGTATCTCAAGTATGAGGATATTTGCAAAGCTTATTGCAAGAAGATAAACACTAACACATTGATATATATATATGTACCAAGTGTTTATCTTACTGCGGTCTCCAACATATCACCCAGACATATCCATGTGTCAAACTTAAGGCACCACCTTCAGTCCTTAGGAGATTGACTACTTCAAAGAAACTTGACCACATGCTAGTCTTTCTGCTTCATCAATATCCTTTCTTGACGAAACTGTGACTAGGGATAGTTTTGACATAATCAAAATTGCACATAAGCAGGTTCCAGCAAATATAGTCCAACTATAATTTTTGACTTCATGTCATGATATATCAAGGACTTTTGTATACGTATATCAATGAATATATTTTAACTAGCTATAATATATTTATAAGCACATCGATATAAACAAAAGATTAAATGCATTTATTGATTAAACAAAATATTCGTACTATTACATAATTAAGATATATAGCCTAAATTGCCTTAAGGGCATACATCATATCCAACAGTCCCCCACCATCATCTTCCTCTACAACTGCTGGAACTACATCAGGAATAACATCAGGCCAATTGAATAAATCTGCGACAGTACTAGCATAACGGTGGGGCCAGACCCTCACCTCTCCCTCCTCTACCATGCAGTATGGCAAGGTTTGGAGCAATCCTCGGGAAAAATATCAAAGATGGAAGCCTAGCAGGAACAGGATGATGATGCACTGAGAGATGATAATCCATGATCCTCTCTCCTAAATACCACTCCACTGAAAAAGGAGTCTCCAAAAAGAAGCAACGTTTAATAAAGGGGATAGCACTCACCTTATAATCGGTCCATCCCTCAACCTCACCCCAGGGGTTTGCGTTGAACTGTAAAAGAAAAAGGGACATGGTCTAGAAACAAACAAAGGGATGCTAAAAGTAATTTATGAAAAGTCTCTCACATTTGTCGTATTAAGCTGGCGGAGGTGAGCCAAAAATCGATCTCAAAAAGGACTACCCCACTTTTTGAAGTAATGGGGAAAACGTGGAAAGCGAGTGTAATTATGAACCTTCAACTGAGGGACTCACAAAATTCCTATCTCATAAAACCAAATTTGTGCAAGCAAAATCAAAAGAAGTCATGCAAAAGTACAAAGAAATTAATAGGAAAATAATCGAGACCCTTGCCTCAAGGAAGACCAAAGAAGCCTTGAAATGCAAAATCATTTTTCTCACGCACTGGTTAAGAGCCCTATGCATATGGCCTAAAGCTGCTCTTCCTAAGGCAAAACTGCTAAAGTGCTCTAAATCAATCAAGCTTGTCAAGATGTTTAGGTTAAACATGGACTTCCCCATCGGAAAGAATTACCAGGAGAGCCTAGTAGCAATAAAAGCTCTTACTTCTTGAGTAGCTATACCCATCAGCTTGACACTCGCCATCAAGTACTTTCTCAGTTTCTTTAAAATAATCTTCCTCTTGCTAATAGCAGCGTGATACTCGATCAACTTCTCGATAAGATCAGGATTATAAGTGCCAACATATAAGGAATAGTTGAAATGGATCATTGTCTTGTCAAAAGGAAGACCAGTTATAGCACAAAAATTTACTGGAGTAATCGTATGCACCCCATACTTAAAGTGGAAAGTATGGGTAGTATCTGACCACAAGCTCAACAAAGGAGAAAATGCCTACTTTGGAAAGCAAGGATAACCATGGCGTTTGTTGTAGATGACATTCTCTATCAGACGAACAAAGCTGGTCCTCATAATTATGGCCTTTGCTCCGTCAGAAAGTGCCAAAAACCATAAAGAAATGAACTTAACAGTGCTCTCCTGATGACTTAGGATCTAAAATGAAAGTAAAGTCAGGATAAACAATTGTGTCAAAGCTAAAGAGTCCAAAATTTGCGAAATAAGCTATCTATGTAAAGTAACCACATGAATAGTTTACATTGTCAAACTACCCAAGTGGATGGTTTGCAGAAATACATATTTCTTCACAAAATTGGCTAAAAATCTTGTAGTAAAGATCAACAAAAATTTTCCCCAACAAATTGCAGTGCAATCATAGAACTCATCAACAAAAATAGAATGAATCAATAGAAGATTCAAAGTCAAAAATTTGCTATCAAAAGGAAAAAGATCATATCGCAAGTTATCCCTAAAAAAGAAAAAGGAGACCAACTTCGGTTCAACGATTAAACCAAGGGGATTACAGCATGCCAATAAGTCCAATCCAAGCACCATAAAGACACAATGTGTTTGATTTTAACCTAAAAGATTAATCAAGCTTCAAATTCAATTCTAGCCTAAACGGATCAATTAAGGTGAAAATCCGATCAACTAAGGTTCAGAGCTCAGAACCTTCATTAAAATCCTATCATGGTAATCAAAATGGAAAGACAAAAGAAGGTTAAAGGCACTTACAAGATTCCAAGAGAGATGGTTCAGAGTATCGAGAGCGTGAGGAGGATGAGTATTTGGTTGACACCTGTAGTACGCTTTAGTAAGAGGCAATTGATAGCAATCTACAGCAGAGACTTCCAGAACATCCATTGGGGTTCCATCTATATTCACCCAGGTTAGAAGCTCCTCGAATAGAAGATCGAGATGGTAATTGAATAGCTTGTAATACATTGAGGTTCTGAAAAATTGAAACAAAGGGGAAAAAATGAAAGTAAGGCAAAGGAAAACATGATCGAAGGTCAAAAAGGGAGCTCAAAGTCACAAAAAAATGCAAAGGAGAAGGGAAGAAGGTTGCCATGTGCATTCTGTCCCAAAATTGCAAATATATAGAAGGTGTAAACTACCCATACGGATAGTTTACAGCATAAAGTATCTGCGCGGATACTTTGCTCCATTATGATTGGCTGGTGAAACTTCCGCATAACAGATAACTCTTATCGCAATTAAATTTGAAATGAAATGCATAAACTACCCTCGTAGATAGTTTACTCTATAATGTGCATGCACGGATACTTTGCACCATACATGTAAATTTTATTTAACTCCTATATTCATATCCGTTTACTGCATTTTGTCATTTTTCTAACATGAGTGGACTAAGAAATTTTAAGCGTGCACTCACGCGTGACGATGCATTAAGATTATTGATACTATGAATCCCCGAATTCACTTTCACATAAAAGAAATTTCAAAAATTTCTTGTTAACATTTTTACCAAAGGGGCAAAATATTATGTTTCAAAATTTGATCAATTAAAATGTTAACTCATTCATACACGTAACATGTTTTAAGTTTGTTTCGCGAACGAATAAATTTAATCCATAAAATTTTTGTATGTGAGGGGAAAATGTTAGTACCGTCCACTCCCAACCGATGATGATATAAACCTTATTCGTCATAGAGAAAAGACAAAGAGATGCGTTAGAGCCGAATTACTATACATTCCAATGCCCAGACCTCAAGTCTCCAAAATCCACATTCTGCAACATTATATTGAACCAAAAGGCAAGGTCAAAAGTAAAAAACAGGTCAAACCTATAAAGTACACTGGGGCATAGTTTACACCTGTAAACTATAGGCGCGGATACTTCTCCCCTAAGCCTAGGGTTATAGGCTAGTGATCAAATCTGTTAGGCCTATAAATTACATGCACGGATAGTTTACCATGTAAATTACCCATGCGGATATCTCTTACTAACAGAAGAAAATTATCACGCGTAGATTTGAACAGAAAGATTCGCAAACTACACAAGCAAATAGTTTACACCTGAAAACTACCTGCGCGGATAGTTTGCAATGACTATAAAAAGGAGGCATTATCTCCCCATTTTCACAACATATAGCAATTCACCATAGTAATTTTCAATAAATGAGAAAAAGAGAGCTCTTGCTCCACTCTATTAGCCTTTGAGAGCCTAGTTCCCCGATGAACTTTGAGCATTCTGAAAATTCTCGGCCTTTAAGCCAAAACTCCTCTTTTATACCTTGTTTATACTTGGTGTAAATTTAGTCAAGTTACCCTAAAACCCTACCTAAGCAAAACCTTGATAATTTAGATTCTACAATCTAAATCCAGTCGAAACTTTGCCAAAATTCAATTCAATCAAATCTCTTCAAACTGTAATCATGATTCCCGACCGGCTCTCACATCATCGTGGACATGCGAAAAGGTAACTGAGAGTAATATCGCTTCAAAGCCAACTTTATAAACTCATTCATTCATTTACATTTAAATTATTTTGTTTCCAATAAAATACGCTAACCAAAGTTTAATCTTGGAGGTACTGACGAATTTCTACTCAATCAAATATAAGCATTTATGTATTTTTACTATGCTTCATTATGTAACCATCTAATAATATTTTCGTTCTCAAATCAATAGCGTGATTTGTAACTATTTTTTTGAATTTAGAATCTTTATTTTATAGGTATAAGGATCCTCAATCAAACCAGTGTACCACAATTCCCGACAGAGCTGAAATGGGTGGTGACTCTTATTTCTTTATAAAATAGGGTTCCTGACTCTATTTTATTCTATGAACAAGATTTTCATAAAACCCCAAGGGATCCTGTCCGATAAAATCCTCTACCAAAAAAAATTTATGCCCGCTCACAAGTCCATAAATGGATCTTTGTGGCTTGCAAACCTTCAAGCCATTCTAGGATGTAAAACCTTTAGGTTGTACCATAAATACATCCCGATCTAAGTTTCCATTAAGGAAAGTGGTCTTAACATCCATCTACCAGATCTCATATTCATAATGAGCAGCAATGGCTAGAAATATATTGCTAGGTTTAAGCATGGCTACTAGTGAAAAGGTTTCATCATAGTTTATACCTTCTCGCTGACTATAACCTTTTGCAACCAACCTTGCCTTAAAGGTAATTACATTTCCATCCATGTTGATTTTCTTCTTGGAAACCCACTTGCAGCCTATGGGTCTAACTCTATTAAGTGCATCGACCAATTCCCAGACTTCGTTTTCATACATAGAATCCATCTCTGATTTCATGGCTTTTAACCATTTATCAAAATATGAGCACTACATTGCCTCCTTGTAGGTCTTAGGTTCATCATACTCCATTAGAAAGATCTATTTATCATCCATGATGAAAAACCTGTATCTTTCAGGAGAGTTGGGAACCCTACCAGATCTATACAATGGCTGTTGTATAACAGGTTATTCCTCGATCACATTCTCTTGTGTACAAGGCTTGTAGGAATACTTAGTTGATTGTCTTGTTTGCCTACTTGAACTCCAAGTTCAAGGTTGCTCTCATTAGCTTTTGCAAGAAAGTGTTCCTTCTCACGGAACTGAGTGGTCCTAGAAACAAGTACATTTTGTTCCTTAGGATCATAAAAGGTATATCCTATTATCTCTTTAGGATAACCAATGAACAAGCACTTGTCAGATCTAGCTCCAAGCTTATCTAACATTATCCTTTTAACATAAGCAAGACATCCCCAAACTCTTAGGTGAGAAAGAGTGGGTTTCTTACCATACCACCTTTCATATGGTGAAGTATCAACTAATTTTGAGGGCACATAGTTTCGTATATAAATTGCACTATCAGGTACGTATCCCTAAAAGGATTTGCTGAGACTTTCTTGGCACATCATGGACCAAATCATTTCTAAAAAGTTTCTATTCCTCCTCTTAGACACACCATTGTGTTGAGGAGTATAAGGAGGGGTCCATTGGGGTAATATTCCATTATCCATTAGATAATCTTCAAACTCTTGGCTTAAATATTCTCCACCTCGATCTCATCAAAGTGTCTTGATATTCTTTCCAAGTTGTTTCTCAACTTCATCCTTATAGTCTTTGAACTTTTCAAAACTATCCAAGTTGTGCCTCATAAGGTACAAATACCCATATCGTGAGTAATCATCAATAAAAGTTATGAAGTAGACACGCTTTCCATGTGCTTGCACATTTATTGGACCACACACATCGATGTGTATCAGTTCCAATGTACTTTTGGCACATTCCCCTTTTCCCTTAAAGGGTTTTTTTGTCATTTTGCCAATCAAAAAAGGTTCGTATGCCTCCATAAGATTCCCAGTCTATTGGGCCCAAGTCACTATCTTTGTGTAACTTAGTTAAGCGAGCTTTGTTTATATGCACTAAACAACAATGTCATAAGTAGGATGATTTATCCTTATCTGATTTCAATCTCTTAACATCATTCACATTTAAAATTTCAGCTTTAGTACTTAAAACATATATGTCATTGATCAAAACGCCATTGCCATAAAGAACATTATTTTATGAATTTGACAGTCTTAATTATTAAATAAAATCTCAAATCCCTCTACTGTAAACATGCAACAGAAATAATATTCTTAGTCACAACTAGGCAATATGAGACTATAAGTTCCTACAGCTGATGCAGCAACCCATGCTCCATTTCTAACTTATAGGTCTAACTCTCCTTTAGCTAGCCTTGTACGGTTCCGCAACCCCTAACAGAAGTACAAATATGAGTACCACATCCAGTATCCAATACCTATGTAGACTCATAAGGAACTGTAGTGAAATTTTCAATCATGAACATAACTGAAGTATAAGCATCTTTTAGCTTTGTCTTCTCATGCTTAGAAAATGCAGCCATTAGCCATTCTACTCTCATTATAGAGAAAGAATTAGGCATAACATGATTTCTCTTACATTATGCTTACTCCATAAGTCTTCTTTTGACCTTTAAACCTCTCATTCTCATGATTTTGAGGTCTTTAGTGATGATTTGATCCTCCAAATCATTTTGATATTAAATATAAACTTGTTCGAGCATACCAATCGTTTGGGATAATCCACATTCATGACTCTGAAAGGCTAATTCTGATTTGAACGCATCATACCTCTCAGGAAGACCTTTCCGAACTACTCCTTTTAATTCATCTAGACTATAATTAATTCCAAATCTCCTTAGCTCCTCTAAATTGTCATACACACGTATAACAAACTCTATTGCTAAAGAGTCTTTTCCCATCCCATCATAATGCATGAAACTTTCTAGTTCACAAAGTACTAGGAGATTTAGAAGTAATGACTCTAAGTCTACTCCTAAGTGCAAACCCTGATATTTAGGCAGCAGAGCATCAACCATCAAGTTATTTACCAACTAACAACCATTTTGATGCTTCCTACAATCATTAATTTTTCAAGCGAAGGCATTTGTACCGGTTTGTTCCGGATGTGGTTTATCTAGAACATAACTCAAAGCATTGTTCTCAAGAACCACTTTCACAACCTTGAACCACTCTATGAAGTTCTAGCCAGTAAATTTGACTTTGGCAAGCTGATGATAATGTCTAGAGGATACATATTCAACCTAGATATAAGAAAATAATTATTGCTTGGACTTAGTTCTTGTACATGCATTTAATTTTAAGGTCTTCAAATTAAATACACTTTTCGACTATTTTATTAAGGTTTTATTCAAAAACATAATAGCCCCTTCTATTGTCTTTCGGGAAATATGTTCTAACCATTTTCCTTAGTAGGTAGCATCCATATCTTATTTAACCTAACCCTCGCTATCACGAGTCAAGCGGACTTAAATAGTTATGGTTGTATCTTGTCCATTTGCATCTAATGCAATTGTTAATCCATTTAAACTCCAACCAATGGACGTGCATAATCATTTATATGACTCCTCAAATGATGCCTTCAATTGGGCATTAGCTCTGATACTATAGAAAACTAACCTAGTCCGGTTAAGACTTAAACCTAACTCGAATCATATGAAAAGCCAATGTTAAAGAAGAATGCATGCAGTGTGTGAGCAATTCATCAATGAAAAGGCCCAGAAGGACATATTCAAAATTTAGGAAGACTAGTTCTGTCTTAATATTTTAATGGCAATTTATTGGTGCAACGGGAATCACCTAATCTATACATGGACATGATTATGAAACTATAACTAATTTCGATCTAAAAGGAGTTAGTAGGTCCAACCTAGGGGTCATGCTCAACTAGTAATTCATAACCACTCCATCATGCTAAGACTCCACATAGCATGCAAAACAAATAAGGGGGTTCATTGTTATAAGTTCTTGCACCTATGTCTAGAAATCAACTAATTCATAATAGTCCCTCTAGGTACTTAGAATCTAGAATCGATGTAGATTCCCAGGTAGGATAGGCCCCCTTGAAGTAAATGAGCAGCTAAATCCAATCCTTGTCAGAACAACCACGGACCCTTCTGACTCCATTAACCATAGACTAGAATATAATGAAAGATTTTGTTCTTTTCTAATTTAAGAATTATTCCACTTAATTCAAAATCAAAGCATTTACAATCTCAAGTAAAACATTGTTAATTCTTATATAACTAGCCTGACTAAGTTTGAGCAACACTTAATCTAGTTATCACAACATTTTCTATTGTGAGAAATAAATTCCTAAGCATGGCATAGCATAATCAAAAATATTTCATAGAAAACTAGACCTAGCATATTTATAGTCAATCATAAAATTGCATTAGGTAGGCTCTGATACCATCGTTGGTCTAGATAGGTAGGTTTGAACATACAAAGCAGGTATGGCAAAATTTCAAAATTTATCTAAGTCCAAGGATCTCCTAAGCATGGCATGATTGACAATATAAATTAGTCTATAATTATTTTAGGTCTTAAACACTTATAAAAGGACCTAACAATAATTTAACCACTTACCAATTAAAGCGTGAATCCCAATGTCAGCATAGAGACCCCTAGCTAGCGTGCAGATACTCCAAAGTAGAAGCCCTTTATAATTGATCCACACGAGCACCACTGACCATACCCTTCTAGAGAGGGAGAACCAAAAATTTATTGGAAGAGAGCTAGATCTTCCCAATTAATTTATTCTAGAATAAATTCCATTGATTTTCTGATTCAAAGTAAATATGTCTTTTGCTGGGCTACTTATGAGAATCTTAAACAATCAATAGAAGAAAGAGAGAAAGGATGAACAATAATAAAGGGAAGAGCTCTATTTATAGTGGTATGAATAAATTCAAAATAGGATTTAATCCAATCTCTAACTAATAGTATTTAATTAAATAAGGGCAAAATAGTTAATTCAAAAACTAATTAGAGCTAGGAACCAACTACGATTGGGGGCTTGCTTGAGGAGCAAGCTCCCCAATTGGAATCCAATACTATTAGTCGGTGCCCAGCAGTACAAGCTGGGCATGCATAGGCGCGCAGGCCCATAGCCCACGCCAGCACGGCCCTTAAGAGCTATGCTTCATTGTGCTATGCACTGGCCTATTGGGCCGCGCACTTGCGCATCCTAGCGGGCTACGTGCCTGTTGGGCCATGCACCAGCGCAGTCCAGTAGGCTACGCATTATGTGGCCTTTGTTAGGCCATACATTAGCGTAGCCAAGCAGGCTATGTACAGAGTGCGGTGGGCTGCCTTCGTAGCCCACCAAAACCCAAGGCCCTATGTAGGCCTTGTGTAGTATTGTTAACACACAACACTACTTTGGCCCGCGCACAGATTCAAGTCTCAAAAAATATGTCCAACAATTTTTCTTACTAATCCACTCGCACCAATTCATGCAATACCTAGTATTCATGAACTACGTTAATTAGTTCTTTTTTCCCTTTTATTTATTTATCTCACCCTATTATTTTTCAATACACTAGTCTAACTAGTAAAATTGGTCTAACCAATAAAATGGTCCAACCATTTATAAACTCTTCTACATTAGACCCAGTCTAACAGTTCTTTACATGGCTTAGTCGTAACTAAAAGTGAGTGACCTTATAGGATCTTGTAATATCGAGCTGCCAAAGTTTTAACTAGCTCAACTTCCTCTGAAGGAATTGACTAGCTCAGAGTACCAAATCGAAGTCAACTACGATGATTTTGATCACTCATAGTGGCTCTCTACAATAGGGCATACGACCCCCCCCCCCGGATATTTAGAACATCACGTGCTTATGACTTAATTCTGGTTTTGCAACATTATCAATACAAGTCACTCCTTCTATCAATGGTTAAGTACCATCTGGTTTCTTGGACTCGGTTTAAGTGTTAGTCCACTAGTAGTCATTGAGGCTACCCCAGTCATTTAGTCTTGCTGCCAAAGTACACTACTCCAGTAATTTTTATGTGTTGACTAGGATCCCATCCTATCAACTCATACTCCGATAAGAGGTTTACGAGTGTATTACTTCTAATAAGTGACCAAGGTATAACTCCTTTATATTGGTATAATAAAGTGATAGGTTCCATCTTGACTACTCAGCTTATCAACAGATAGATATTAACTATACATATAAGCACCCATATAACTCGGTCTATATAGTGCTCAAGTATGATCTAAAATATAAAAACACCTAAATAAGGTAACTAGTATCTCTAGTCTAAGGATATTCATATTGCTATTGCAATAAGACAAAACACCAACACATAATATAGATTACCGAGTGTTGTCTCATAGCTGTCTCCAATGTATTTCCCTGAATACATTCATGTGTTAACCTAAGGCACCACCCTTCAGCATTAGAGATAAGCTCCTTGAATCTTATTTGAGGAGTAAGACAACACATGCTAGTCTATCCACATTCACCAATGTCTAGTTTTGATGATACTATAATTAGGGATTTTTAGAAAAATCATAATTTCAAACGAACCAGTTCTCAACCTACATAGTCCCACTATGCCGTTGCAAATTGTGCTATGATTTTGTCAAGGACTTTTGCAAACACATCAATGAATTTATTTTAAACCAGTCATAGTATATTTTCATAGTCATTGATATAACAAAAGATTGCCTTTATTAATATAACTTATTTGTACAAAATAAACTAAGATATATCGACATAATTTCCTCTAGGACATACAGAAGGCCCAATATCTCTCATTTTCGTATTTTTGGGAGTGTTGCACATGTTCATGTTGCTGATGAAGAAAGGAGAAAGTTGGACAAGAAAAGTAAAAAAATACTTGTTCGTGGGATACTCAGAATTTTCAAAAGGTTACAAGATGTTCGATCCTGAAACGAGAAAGACAATCATCTGTAGGTACGTGACTATTGACAAGGAAGTAGTTTGGGAGTGGAACGATGATAAGAAGAACTATAGTTTATATCCTTTTCCCATGGATGAAAGCAATGATAGTGATACAGAGGAAACAGCCACAACGTCAACAATCAATCATATTTCAATTGCATCTCTCGAACAAGAAGATGATGAAAGTGAAAGTCCTAGAAAAATGTCGAGAAAGTTTAGGGGAATTGACAATCTTTATGACGCCACTAGATAGCTCGGTGAAGAATTAACTCTCTATTTTCATCTCACTAGTAGTGAGTGTATTGACACTAAAGAGGCTATGAAAGATGAAAATTGGAGAAAAGCTATGGAAGAGGAGATCAATTCAATTGAGAATAATGATACATTAGAGCTTACCAAACTTCCAGCTGATAAAAAGTTGGCTAAGGTAAAGAAGATTGAAGAAAATCCACCTGTTGGAATTTTTCAAACTAAACCAACTGATGTTGTTTAAGATGAGCATCTTGATGATGAACTAGATATTGATTCTACTGCTTATAGTCCATATAGGAAGACGAAGTCGCTTACCGAAATTTATGAAGGATGCAACATGGCTGTTATTGAACCATCAAACTTTAATGAAGCCGTATCTGAGACAGTAGCTATGCAGGAGGAGTTTGATCCATATCTGCTGAGTATTGGCTTCCAGAAGAGTGAAACTGAAGCGACACTCGTGAAAGTAGCTATGCAGGAGGAGTTTGATCCGTATCTGCTTAGTATTGGCTTCAAGAGGAGTGAAACTGAAGCGACACTCTATGTGAAAGGCTCCAATGGCGGTTTTCAACTTGTCGTATCAAATATGTCGATGATTTATTGGTGACAGGAGGAGATTTCGAGCTATTGTACTTCAAGCAACTTATGAAGGCAGAGTTTGATATGTATGATCTTGGAGAGTTAAAATATTTTCTTGGCATGGAGGTTGATCAACTTAATAAGGGTTAAACTTGACTTGTTCAATGCAAAATTCAAGGAGGAGTGTTGAATGTTGAGTTTTGCTTGTTCCCCACTCTAAGCATATTCTTGCTCCCTACTCCAAGATTAATTCCAATTAATTAATTCTTACTACCAACTCCAAGAATAAGATTAATTGGCATATGTTTGATGTCCATTCAAAGAAATATTTATTATGATATTTATTGTATTTCCTTTACTTTCATTCAGAGAGAATCCTATAAATAGATCTTCATTTTGTCATTTGTAATCAACTCAATAAAACTCAATTCTTTCATCATCAAATAAAAAATGAGTTACATATTAAGAAATATAAGTCAGTGAGTGTGGGTGCATAGAGTGGGTGAGAGCAATCATACGTTGTGAACTAAAAGTGTTGGTTGTTCTATCAATATTTCATAATTCCTCTACACTACTACAACACATTTAGCTAGAGGAATAGTCCAATCCGGTTGGTCGATTCCTATATTGCAATGTTCAAATACATTCATATACCTACACAAACCAATTTCTATTTGAAAATAAAAAATTTTATGCTGCAAATTTAGATGCCTCTTATAATTCAGTAAGCCCCATCTAAAGACATAGTATCTTATTAAACTTTGTAAAAAGAAATTAAATATAAACTAAAATAGAAATCAACCTGGATGGAAATTATGACTTGTTATTTAATAAAGAACCAAAATAGAGGAATTGCAGCACACCCTAAAATTATTTTATGGATAATTTTTTCATACATCAATACAAGAATATGTCATTTGTAATAAGTATATCAATGATAAGTTTATTTTGTAATATATATATATATATATATATATATATATATATATATAAGAGAAAATGGCAGGAGTTATCTTTTTCTTTTTTTTTCAAGGAACAATGAGCAGTTTAAAGAGAGAGGGAGATAGATAAGGGGAAGAATAAGAAATTCTTCTTAAGTTATAGGCATTTCTGATGCTTATATTTAGAGTAAATAATCGCTAGGATGATATATTTGCATAAGAAACTGAATTAAATTTGAAATTTTTTTTCCTAAATAGAATTATGATCAACAAAATAGAATTAAATAAAATCAGAAACAACATTTTAAATTTTAAGAAAATAGATTTAAGAGATATATTAGTTGATAGATATACTTAAATAATAATTATGAAATTTGAATTCACTTGATCAAATAAAATAATTTCATTATATTCTTTAAGAATGAGTTACTATTATAAAATCATCTACAAGAAGAAGTATGTACTATTATAAAATTTAAATATTTTCTTAAATAGGATTATAATTTATGCTTTTTTGTCAATATTTGATGAGGAAAAAAGAGTAACACTGATTCTTGAATAAGAAGGAGTAAGTACTATTTTGATTCAAATTTTTTTTAAATAGGATTATAACCAACGAAATTAAATAAAATCAAGAACAAAAAATTAAATTTTAAATAAATAGATTTAGGAGATATATTAGTTGGCCAAATAATTTAAAGTATTACATTATACGATTAAGTACTATCATAATTTTTTTTATTAAATAGGATTATAATTTAAAATTCTCTACAGTTATCTTATGATTCTATGTCAAATATTTGATGAGAAAAAAGAGTCACATTAATTCCTAAATCTATTTTTATAAATTTAATTTGCTGCGATTTTATTAAATATTTGTTGTGATAATAATGGAATATTTTTAAATATATCACTTGATTAAATAATTAAAAATATTCTATTATTATCCATAAGAAGGAGTAAGTACTATTATAAAATTCAATTTTTATTCTGAAATTGAATTTTAAATTTATACTTTTATACAATTATCTTGTGATTCCCTGTCAAATATTTGATGAGGAAAAAGAGTCACATTAATTCCTGAATAGGATTATAATCAATAGAATAAAACTAAATAAAATTAAGAATAACAAATTAAATTTTTAAAACATATTTAGGAAATATATTAGTTGATCAAATAATTAAAAATATTTCATTATTATCCATAAGAAGGAGTAAGTACTATTATAAAATTCAAATTTTTCTTAAATAGGATTATAATTTAAAATTTTCTGCAGTTATCGTGTGATTCCATGTCAAATATTTGATAAGAAAAAAGAGTTGCATTAATTCCTCAATCTATTTCTTAAAATTTACTTTGTTGCAATTTTATTAAATATTTAGTGTGATAATAATAAAATATTTCTATTATTTGACTTGATCAAATAATTATAAATATTCTATTATTATCCATAGGGAGTAAATATAATTATATAATTCAAATTTTCTCTTAGATAGGCTTATAATCAAGCAATCAGCAATATTTTTTCCACTTTGGAGAAAATAATATAAGAATTGCAAAATTTACCAAAAAAATTGGAAAGGTAGAAATAGGAAGAAATAACACTTGTTTAAAATGAAATAATCCAACAATACAAAATAAATAATACATAACACCAAATAGTAGTTCTGTCAAGGTTGACAATATCTCAACAAATACTAATCTTTCTTTAAAAAGATATACATCATTTATTCTTCTTCTTCTTAATCCTCATCCGTTTTGCTCTATTGCTCGAAAGTTGTGCATTATCTCCATCTGTCAATATCAACGGTGTTAGAGTTTCATTTCTTATCTCTAAAGGTGTGACAGGAGAATTGACCTCATTTTCTGATACTGAATCCTGTCAAACAAAAATAAATAAATAAATAAATAACAGATCGAATTCAAATCATAGCAGATAATGAATCATTTGTACTTATAATATGAATGTTAGAAGTACCTTGAAATTTTCATTTGCATCTAGAAAATCAATCAACATCGAAATCTGGATCCTATCGTAAAAAAAATGTAAAGTTAAAATATACATGAACTAAAATGCAATAATACAACGTACTAATTTGAAGTCTCCTAAAAAATAAAATTAAACTTACAATCAATGAATTTTGAGAGAGAAAAAGATTATATTGTTTCAGAAGTTGTTCATCTTGCGTAAGTTTAACCCCAGAATACACTTCATCGTGTGCAATAATATTGTTGCTCTGAACTGAAAGTTTGAACATAATTTCTCTTCCTATAATGTTCTCCAAATCCATTGGTATAGGTGTTTCACCAAGTGCATCGGTCATCTAATATAATTTCAAAAGACAAGATGTTTAAAACATTATTAATGGAGAAAAAACTAAAATTAATTGGAATTCAAAGAAGATATATTATTGATATGCCAAAAGTATGTATCTCAACCCTCAATTCATTTGCAGTTTTTTCAATCAATTGTTGCGCTTCACGGTCCCAAATTAGTAAAGAAATAAACCCAGTGCCATCCATTACACGAACTTGAAGCTTATATCTGTGAAACGGATTTGAATATTTAATTCATTACAATCTTAATATCGAAATACTAACTATATTAATTGAACAATTGAAAGCCAAATTTTAGATGCAGAATCTTTACCTGTGGAAAGCCAAGTAATCAAAACAATTACACTTTTGGCAAAAAACTTGTTACCATTTACTTCTACCTTTTTGAAACATTTTCTATTTCTGCACCCCGGATATGACCAACCATTTTGGCACTCTAAATCAATAATTTTTACCACAATCCAAAAAACTCCTTCCTGAATAATTGTAAAAATCATCATAAAAATAATTGTGATGCATTATTTATTTATGCATGATTTAAGGGAAAAAAAAAAAGAAAAATTATTTACCACATTTTAATTGAGAATATTTGATTAATTTAAACAAATTTTCTTTCCAAAAATAGTGTATTTACTTGTTTACATTCCACCAATTCTGCTATTGTCTTCACTTATACTGATCCACTTGCTATCGCTTCAGACATAGAGCATGAATTTTAAGATGATTTTTGAGCTATCCTTTCTGAGCCAGATTAACTAATAGAGAGCAATCTAAACTCAAACCATAAGAAATTGATATTCTGGTTGATAATGAAGTTCCTCATATTGTACACCTTGAGTTCTTGAAGATTATCAACAAACTTGGAAATATTTGTTTTTGTTACCGTCGCTTGAATGCGATCTCCCTATTGCAATATTACAAAACATCAAAAAGAGTAGAATTTTTTGTTAATTATGCAATTTTATTAAACATTTAGTGTGATAAATTTTTTAATACTCAATTACAAATAATTTATTAACATACCTTTTCGTCTTGCAAAACCATTTCAATAGTAAATATTGCATTTGGTTTATTTCGTTCTAGAATGATCCAAAGGCGGAGAACATGTACTTTGAGGGTCCATTGGATCTTAGTTTAATTTATATCGCATATAAAATTTGTCTTCAGTTGAACCCTAAGTGCGTTGATATCATCCATCGAATTATATTTCTACTTCAACATAATGAACAATATACTTTTCTACAATTATCTTGTGCTTTCCTATCAAAATTTGATGAGGAAAAATGAGTCTTACGAATTCTTAAATAAGTAGGAGTAAGTACTGCTATAAAATTCAAATTTATTATTAAATAGGATTATAACCATCAGAATTAAATAAAATCGAGAACAACAAAATAAATTTTAAATAAATAAATTTAGGAGTTATATATTATTTTTATTTGTTTCTATAATTCACCCTAATTAATTATTTCCTTATAAAAAGTAGTTATTGCTATTAATTATTATCATTTTTCTAAATCAAACATATTTGAGAAATATATTAAAATCATATTCATAAAATTCCGATTTAAATTCATGAAAAATATCAAATTTAATAATTATTGTAGACGGTAATAAAATCTGCTCATATATAGTGTAAAATCAATTAAAGTAAAGAAAGCTCTTATATGTCAACAAATAATTGGAAAAGTTAGCAATAACATATCAAATATTCACATTGGTAAAAAAATAAGAATCAACTTGTAAAAAAAATTTCATAACAATTGAACAATATGAACAACACGTTTAAAATTTAAAAAATATGACTCTATTGATTATAGGGAAAAGTATATAACTGTACCAAAGCCCAATAATAATATCCATTAAAAGTTTGGTCAACAACACAAGTGTCCAATTCCACAAGCTTCAACAACATAAATACGTTCCATAAGCCTCAAACAACATAAATATGTTCATCTCCAGCAGCCCATGCACAAGACATGTTTTTATTAATTTTCTTTTCTTATTTTGCATTTATCTGTCAAACTGTTTATTTTTTTGACATGTCGCTGTAGACTTTTTTATTTGTCTCATTTTTATCTTCGAAACGCCATCCATTGTGATATATTTTTTCCAAACTTTTCGTCACCTGGTAAAATGCTGGTAAAATGTTGGTATTTTGTTGGTAAAATGCTGATATATTGCTAATAAAATGCTGGTATTTTGCTGGTAAAATGCTGGTATAAAGTGGTATTTGTTTGATTTCTTTCATAAAATAGATGATTATATTTGGGTTCTTCACACCTTATATAATGCTTTTATAATGTTTGTATAATGATGATATAAAATGGCTTTTATTTGGTTTCTTTCATAAAATAGATGCTTATGTTTAGTTTAATTTTTCACACATGGTAAAATGCTGGTAAAAATGCTGGTATAAAGTGTTTTTTGTTTGATTTCTTTTATAAAATAGATGCTTATGTTTAAGGTTCTTCACACCTTGTATAATTCTTTTATAATGCTTGTATAATGATGATATAAAATGTCTTTTGTTTGGTTTCTTTCATAAAATAGATGCTTATGTTTAGTTTAATTTTTCACACCTGGTAAATGATGGTATAAAGTGGTTTTTGTTTTATTTCTTTCATAAAATAGATGCTTATGTTTGGGTTTTTCACATCTTGTATAATGCTTGTATAATGATGACATAAAGTGGTTTTTATTTGGTTTCTTTCATAAAATAGATGCTTATGTTTAGTTTAATTTTTCACACATGGTAAAATGCTGGTATAATGCTGATATAATGCTGATTTTTCACACCTTGTATGGTGTTGGTAAAATGCTGGTATAATGTTATTTTTCACACCTTGTAAAATGCTGGTATTTTACTGGTAAAATGCTGGTAAAAAGTGGTTTCTGTTTGATTTCTTTCATAAAATAGATGCTTATGTTTTGGGTTCTTCACACCTTGTATAATGCTTGTATAATGATGGTATAAAGTGGTTTTTGTTTGGTTTCTTTCATAAATTAGATGCTTATATTTAGTTTAAATTTTCACACATGGTAAAATGCTGGTATAAAGTGATTTTTGTTTGATTTCTTTCATAAAATAGATGCTTATGTAGTGGGTTCTTCACACCTTCTATAATGCTTGTATAATGATGATATAAAGTGGCTTTTGTTTGATTTCTTTCATAAAATAGATGCTTAAGTTTAGTTTATTTTTTCACACCCGGTAAAATGCTGGCATAAAGTGATTTTTGTTTGATTTCTTTCATAAAATAGATGTTTATGTTTGGGTTCCTCACATCTTGTATAATCCTTGTATAAATGCTTGTATAATGATGATATAAAGTGGTTTTTATTTGGTTTCTTTCATAAAATATATGCTTATGTTTAGTTTAATTTTTTACATCTAGTAAAATGCTGGTATAATGCTGATATAAACTAATAAACATGCATTTTATGAAGAAAAAAAATCAAACAAAAACCATATCATACCAACATTTTACCAGCAAAATACCATCATTTTACTAGCAAAATACCAGCATTTTACCAACATTTTACAAGGTCACGAAAAGTTTGGAAAAAATATATCACAATGGATGACGTTTCGAAGATAAACACGAGACGAACAAAAAACTCTAAAGCAGCATATCGAAAAAATCAACGGTTTGTGAGATAAATGAAAACAAAGTAAAAAAAAGTAAAAAAGGGGAAGAAATCTCATGGGCAAGAAGGAAATGGAGGAAAGTATGAGATGAAAAGATAAAGTTTAAAAGCTGACCAAACAATTATTTATAAAAGTAGAAGGTAAAGAGGTAAATATTTTAGCCAACCCCCACATTTCTTATAATTTCCCTTGATTATAATCCTATTTAAGAATTAATATGACTATTTTTTCTCATCAAATATTTTATTATTGTTGTTGTTGTTGTTGCTGTTATTTTAATTTTATTTCAATTTTATATTTTGATATTGTTATGATTATTATTATGAATATAACTGAAATATAATTTTATTGTTTTAATTTATAGATTTATTATTTTGATTTTATTCATTAAAAAATATCATTAATATAGTAATATTAATGTGGCTCTATAAGATGTGTCTACGTTAACCGCGCCACTGAAAGGTAATCTAAGTCAAATATGTTCAAAATACCGTTATTATAGTAATATTTTCAAATAATATTAACCATTATTATGAGACCATTATTATAGTAATATTAATGTGACTCTATAAGAATTAATGTGACTCCTTAGTGTGACTCTATAAAAATTAATTGACTACTTTTTACTTATCAAATATTTTTTATTATTATTACTATTTTAATTTTGTAATCAACATGCGTTATATTTTTAGTATTGTTATGATTAGTATGAATATTAACCAATTTTAAATACTAATAAAATATTTTATTATTATTGTTGTTGTTGTTATTACTATTTTAATTATATTTTAATTTTATTTTAATTTTATATTTTGGTATTGTTATGATTAGTATTAATATTAACCAATTTTAATTACCATTATTATAGAGATATTAACAAATTTTTATAATAATAGTATTATATATATATATATATATATATAAAGTAATATAAATTGAAATAATATGGTGATAAAATAAAATAAATTTAATAATAAAATGTTACTATTTTTTTAAATACAGAAGTAAAAAGATAATTTAGGACTCCCCTTCTTTTATATATATAGATTTTTCTCTTGAGTGCTTAAAGGCACTTAACTTTTTTTATATTTATCCCAAAGAAATACTAGGGGAAATCACTTCCCTTCAAGATTCGAACATATGAATATTTATTTTAGTTAATTTTTAGAATTAAAAATATAATAAGAAAAACATAATAAATAAAATAATTTTTTGAAGAAGTAGGAACATTTAATATTTGAAAAATTAGGGTTCAAATTCAGGACCTTCAACTTCTTTCTCCACTTTAAAAGAAAACTGTGCCTACTAAATCAAGTCTAAAGGTTAAATAAAACACTTTGGGACTAAAATCCAAATAATAAAAGTGTTAGAACATAATGTAATTTGGTTGGCTCCGAACCAAATTCGGTTTTGTTAAGAACGAATTTTCATTTTTTTCATTATTTGAAATATAATATGGCTACAAATCAATTTAATAAGTTACCTCTACTTTGAAAAAAAAAATAGTTGTTAAATGTCAAAAGAAAAATGAAATAAAATTGAAAATCCAATATATAATGAGTAATGCTATATTTACACACATGATGTTTACACATGTTTACATATATGCGTAAATTTGGAAAATTGAAATTGTGGATTGAATTGGTTTTTATAGGTTTTCATTTTCTATTCATGTATTAACTTGTACAATGATTTATTTGAGGTCAAATAACTATTGAGATCCTAACGCCAAAGTAGGAACAAGAAAAAATAGCAATTTCCAGTTTTTATTAATGGATCTTTAAAATGATGAGAAAGAAACATTTTGAAGAAAATGGGAAATAAAAATGAGTTTTTAGTTGGTTGATTAGAATAAGAACAAATTAAATCAATGGTAATTATGTGTATGTGTAAATATAGCATTGCCACAAAATATAATTTATACAACTATTATGTTTCTCAATTTATTCAGGTTTTTTACTCAAAATCGATAACCGAACCGTAAACCAAAAATAGAAAATATAAGAACCTGAGACTAAGCCAAATAACTCCAATTTACGGTTCTTGTTTTTTTCGCTCTCCCCTACCTGAAATGGACGCCTCGGCCATTTCCAGACACAATGAGTTGTAATTTGGAACAACATTCTAGTAATATAACCTAATCATGAACCAAAACATGTGTGAACTGGAAAACAATGGGTTACAAGTGTCCATAAACAAATCTTTGATAATTTATATATAAGTTTTGCTTGTTCCTAGTAGAAGGTAATGACATAAAGTCAAAGGATAAACTTCAAAATCATGCAATGTAGTTTGACTATCTAACAAGAATATCCTTGTGAAATTATTTTTTCAAAAGATTACATACGATTTTAAAAGTTAGCAAAAAAGGAAAACACACATGGTTTGTTTTCAAATATTAACTTTTTTGTTAACGCTACACCAGTTATTTTAATAAATTCAACATTCTTATATTCTAATTATATTATTTAAGAAATATATATCAAAATTTAAGTAAGTTTTAAAAATTTTATATTTTATTATAATTTTTTAAAGTTATCAGCTTTTAATTAAAAAAATATTTGTACTTAAAAAAAATTCTAAAATTTATCATAAAGCTTTATTATATTTTTATTAACAAAGCTGTAAAATTTTACTTTAAAATGAACAAGATTACCATTCAAAATATGATTTCAAATTTTTGAAAAAACCAGTCACCCTTGTGGAAAAAAAATTCCGCAACATCCTTTCTACAATAGAGTAAAAAGATAAGGCGTGTTTTTAAAGTTCACCCAAACTGATACATGGTAATTCGAGTATAAATAAACTTGGGCATCAGATTCAAAGCAGAGTTGCAAAAACAAATAAGAAGAAACTCCAAATATATTTTTCTCGCCAATCTTAGGCACATTTTTTAGAAATGTGCCAGAAATTGGGGCATAAGATAAGATCACCCATATAAAAACTCCAATATAGTTAGTTTTCTGAACCCTTCCAGGTTGTATGCATATAAATGGGTAGTCGGAAAGTGTAGTCCGTATTTCAGACACAACAAAGCTCTCTTATTTCTCTATCAAAATTACATTGACATCGCAAAATGGAGAAAAGATCCCGAAATGTTTCAGGTCTTGACAACGGCTTTCTTAGAGGTCCTCAGGTCCATTTATATCCTGAACACAAAGATAATGTAATGTTACATTGTCGTTTATTAACAGTTTTTTGAAAAAACAACACAGATTTCAACTTGTGTAAATTTCATCATTACAAGAGAGCAAAAACTTTTAAGAATTTAATTACTCATGTCGAAATACAATTTTAGGTAATTTTATACCCGTTTCGTATTACTATACCTTGTCAGCAATCACGGCTCCATCAGGTATTTCCAATTTCACTCCAGATTTTGCTGTAATTGTCACCCTCCCCTACAATATTTGCATAAAATCTTGAAATTAATATTTTATGTAAAAGTGAAGCAAGGTATTAATGCATTTATAACACAATGAAAAGCAAGTATACGGAGGCAATGACAAAATAAGTGATACAAGCATCTGTAACAAACAAATAAGCTGGCGACAACTTAACTGAAAATAAATTTATAAGATATGGTGCATCAATGGCTTTTCATTTTTTTTTTTTTATTTACTTCTAAGGAAGTAAGTCAGATTACTATTATCATACAACAAGTAATCCTATCAACAGAATACCAATGCATTTATGTAACAGAGAAGTCCTATTATCTAGGCAGTGATTTCTCTGTTATTTTGGTAATTTATGTTTTTATCATGTTATGTCTTTTTATTTTACAGAATAACATATGATTGTCTTATTATTTAGGGATTAGTAAATTACAGTTACATTATCCAATTAGGGATTACTTAGTTTCTTGAATAAGACTCCTAGTTTTCCGAAAAGCCTCCTATAAAAGGCAGCAACTATTGAATAGTACAATATGTCTTAATTTCAGTCAAAAACAGAATTAAGGGAGTTAAATAATCTCTAATAAATCACATAGTTTTCCTGAACAGAAGTCTTGTAGTTTTCCTAAATGACTCTTGAATTGTGACATTTTGCCTCCAATAATACGCAGCAAATATTTAAAATAAGGTTTTCGTTGACCAGGAATAACAAGGGAGACCTATGATGAGATCCTATTAGCAGGCCCATAACATTTCATGAATGTATATATAACAAACATTGGAATGAAATGATTGTTTTTCTACATAGATACCCGTGTCTAGATACGTTCAGTAGCTGAATATAATGAAACAAGAAAGTAAAGGAAAAATTTATGTGATAGTACCTTTAGAGTTACACCAGCACCGAACCATACATCTCCAGAGACCTTAAGGCTGTCGAGCTCAATGATGCTAGGGATAGACTTAAATCGACCTAAAAAGTTGGCAACCTGTGAAGAATAAAACAGATTTAGGCTCTGTTCTTTTCAACTCAATAAATAGTTGTACTGATTAATAATATAAATAATAATACTCCAAAATATTAATATATTAATAACAATAATCAATAATACTATATTATAATAAAATTAATTATTAATTACAATAATAATTAAAACTACCATTTTAAATTATCCTTATGATTATTATATTTTTATTTTATTATATATATCATTTTTTAGATTTTTAATTCTATTAATTATATATATATAATTAAGAGATAATAATAATAATAGTAATAATTATTGGTAACATTATTATTTTAAAAATATTAATTTATATATTTATTCGTTATAAAACGATATTTTTCATTATAATAATAATAAATAATTTTTTAAAATATTATTATCATTAATTACTTCCTATGAAGCACAGGAACTCCGGTTACATGCCGTTTCGGCGTTTCCGTTTCCCCACAGTTTCCAAGCCTATATTTTTTAGAAATGGCGTTTCCCGGTTTCCGTATCCGTTTCCGTTTCCGTGCTACATAGATTACCTCTTATTATTTATTTTTCAAGATTTTTAATATTAATTATTCAAACTAAATACTGAAAGTGAACTGAATGAAACTGAATTAAATGCCGAACAGAGCTTTATTTATTAAAAATGAATAAAACTGGGTAAGATAACCCGATTTATTGACAAGTCGTTACCTTCTTAAATTCTGGTCCCAGCTCGATGGAAGGATTCGCGGGATTTCGTCTAGCTTTATTTCGGACAACATAGCCATGCTCCAAAGTGTAAAGATCAGACTGCCAAAATAATAGACAGCGAAATAAGTCAGACAGTCTCAAATCTAGTTCATATCTTGAATGCAGTACTGGAAGAAAAGATATAACCTGGACAAGAAGCAAGTCAGAAGTTGCCTTCACAGGAAGGAATCTTGATCGAGGAACATTTATCCCAATTGCATGGTCAAAAAACTGTGGCAAGAAAAAAGTAAATCATTTTTTCCTTTTTGTGAAAAAACGAAATCCAATATTCTCAAAGTATAGCAGGTACCCTAATAGCTGCACCAGCTGCAGTTTCAAGCTGAAGAACTTTAAATCCTTCTACTTCCTGGAAAATTATCGTTTGTCAACTATGGTATGAGTAATTGAAATAGAGCATTGGACAAATATAAGGAATAGAAAGATGAATAAAAGATACTACCTTTGGATTAGGAATAATCTCCATCTTTAGTGCATCAACTTCAACGAGTCTTTTGATTGCCGACAAGTTCACCCACCTAATAAAACCTTTACTGTTTAGCACTCGCAAATACAATCAGGTTGTTTGTAATATAGCAATATTGATTTGATTGCAAACATGACTTACAGATTGTTGGTGTTGAAAATTTTGAACTTCTCTATTGACTTGAATTCATTGACCTGTTTGGAACCAAATCAATGGTCTATTAATTCAAAGAATAGTATAATAAATACATCGTGCTGCTACTGCCAGTCATCAACATCCAGAGTTCAGCACCTTAAGGTCTCTAAATCTTAATCAAAGAGTGTAACAATTTTCAAATCAACAAACAAAA
Source organism: Euphorbia pulcherrima (assembly GCA_947683365.1). Taxonomy (NCBI): domain Eukaryota; kingdom Viridiplantae; phylum Streptophyta; class Magnoliopsida; order Malpighiales; family Euphorbiaceae; genus Euphorbia; species Euphorbia pulcherrima. Next base: position 35,677,033 of record CANTUS010000004.1, read on the forward strand.
TATGATCTAGAAGAGGCTATCAATCTTACATGTTCATCAGGGACTTGTGCAATTTCCAACAGCTGCAACATAATGAAGGAAATAAAATTTGTCAATAGGAATGGCATTTTTCTTCCTGAAGTAGTCAGACATACATCAAAGAAGGAATATGATAATGATGCATCAAATTCATGCATGAAAAAGCAATATTTCTAAAATCTTAAAACTAAATTAATGAATGATGCTGGGAATGCCTATAATGTACTGGTGACCTATGTGCATTAACATTGTTATGACGAGACTGTATGCTTCCTGTATAAATCACATAACAAAGAATGAACAAATTGAATCGGTCTAAGACTAAGAGATAAAAAAAAATTGATGGTGTTTGGCTGTTGGCATTTCAAAGGTATAGAAATTTATTGGGTTAAAAGGTATATAAACAGTGGAGGTTACACATAAATTATAAAAATGAAAATTAGTAACATGAAACATCAATACAAATTAACTTTCTTCAGGACTTCTAAATGAGCAGGATAATGGACGCAAACACGTCAACAATTTCGATTACATGTGTAACTACTGATTCAAAGCTATGAAATATAAATGGGCTAAGGAGTTTCAATAGTTTAAGAATCTAATTTACACTTGCATTTACAATTATAACCCCCAATAGAATTTCTAATATTAGTTCCCTATAGCACAGCCCCATGCATGCATAGACTATGAAAAGTAGGTGTTAATCTAATACCACCGCTATGTTGTCATCTCAAGAAGTTAGAAGTCATATATAATAAATTAACCCCTATCCAACATTGAAAAAAAAAATAACGGAGGAGGCTAAACTCAATCTGTGCTCCATATTGCACATGCACCAACAATCCCCTTTAACCAACTATCATAAAGATGTAGAACCTACCTACGAGTTTTCATGCCAAAGACGTTACAATTCAACAAGAATTCAAAATATGCAAGGAAAATTAAATGAATATTACCAAATAAAAAATTACAATATGTTTCCGACTACACTTCTGTATGGAAAATAGCATATGTAAATCACCCCACCATTAAAATAGCTTTCCGCACATCTATAACAAGCCCTAACATCACAGAACAGCATACCTGAACTTTTCCTTCATAAGAGATTAGAGTACCACCCTTCACATCAGCCAGGGTTTTGGGTGTCACCTGCAAAAGTATATGAAAATATAAGAAAACAGGCACCAAACCATGGAAGTGAAAACATGGCAGCATTGATCTTTTTGTACCTCCATGCAGTATTCGTTCTTGTTTCTGATCAAATGATTTAAAATTTCTGTGACATTGAGTTAAGGAATGATCTCTGAAGACTTGAGTTCAAATATTTTAATCATCAATCCGGGTAGATTGAAGATTAGATATTGAAAGCATGATAAAGTATAAAAGAAGGATACTTAAATCGACAATAGCACCAAGGTTATCTGAGTTGGCAACAAACACATACTCTTTGCCCTGTATGGGGAAGAAAAACCAAATACACGATAATAAGTATCCACAAGGAAGATTTACGGGATACCATTAAGGCATTACCAAGTATATAAGGAAAAGAAAACTGAATGGAAGAATCAACCTTGGATAAAAGAGCATCAAGCTGGCCACTGTTCTTCAAGGAGGGGAATACATCACCATGTCCAGGTGGGTACCTTCACACAATCACATTCACAAAAGAGTCTTGAACACAAACACATGGAACAAAAAGAACTTACAAAACAACAGTCACTCATAATGATATGATACAAATCTCTTCAATTGATCCTTCATCCCACTCACAGCTAATTTTTTCTTCTCATGCCCTTTTAACCTCGATTACTTTCCATGAACGCATATTTAAAAATATCCACCCAGATATGATACAAATCTCTTCAATTGATCCTTCATCCCACTCAAAGCTAATTTTTTCTTCTCATGCCCTTTTAACCTAGGTTACTTTCATCCATGAACGCATATTTAAAAATATCCACCAGCTCACATTTTAGCATAGTTTCATCCTGTTTAAGACTACTTAATCAAAATTATGTGATATTAACTCATGAAAAACCGTAATGCATAATCTAAGCAAGCATCATAAACATGAGGAAGTAACACAAAATGCTTCATTTCATTATGCACAATATATATCCGATAAATACATTAAAATTTCACTTTGTAATACCTCATAAAAAGAGACTAGTATGATGTGAGCTACTCAAACAGGATCAATACATTGTGCTCCAAACTAACAGAATAGGATTATTTACGAATTACGAGTCAAAAAGTACAGTTCATTCGATTTTGGAAAGGTTTTTAGAAACTCAACTTTATTAATGTTATGAGTTTGATGAATAGAAAATTCTTATAGTCCCCAATTAAGTGAATTCTGAACCTGCTGACTCCTTACTTCGAAGAACTTCATAGGAGAGATTTCAATAGAACTTTCTAAATAAAATTAGAGGTAACCAACCAACCAACAAAGCCTTAAATCTCATGCTAGGTGGGGTCGGCTATATGGATCTTCCGACGCGATGAAGCTCTATCAAAAGCCAAACTTTCATCCATACCTAGCAAACGAACATCCTTCGAAATAGTTTCTCTTCAAGTAATCTTAAGTCTACCTCTCCCTCTATCCTTACTCTTTGTCCTTAAGTTCTCACATTTTCTAACTGGAGCATCTATTTGTCTATGTAGCACATGTCCATACCACCTTAGTCGTCTTTCTCTTAGTTTATCCTCAATATGTGCCACACCGGTCTTTTGGCGGATGCACTCGATTCTAATTCGATCCATCCTTGTATGCCCACTCATCCACCTAAGCACCCTCATCTCCGCCACATTCATCTTTTGAATATGTTGCATCTTAATAGCCCAACATTCACTCTCATATGTCATGGCTGGCCTAACCACAGTTCTGTAGCATTTACCTTTCACTTTCAAAGGTATCGTTTTGTTACACAAGATTCCGGTAGCACTTCTCCATTTCATCCATTCTACATTGATTCTATGGGTTACATCATCATCAATCATCCCCTTCTCGTGAAAGATAGAACCCAAATAAAATTAGAGGTAGCACGAGGAAAATCCTACTAGCTCTTTTTTGAAATAATGTACATATATAAGTAGAGATAGTGAAAGATACAATAAACAAAACATGCTAAACTAGTTTACAATAGTGCACATAAGAACAGACATCAATGCCCAGACGGCAATTTCAGAAAATTATTATTGCATGTGGCAGAAGCTGTAAACTATGCATGTGAACCAAAGTGATTCACGCACTTTGAAATTATTGATACTGCTTCTAATTCAAATTAGAATAACAAATATACTGTACCATCCCTCCTTGCCACTCTGTCCTTTGCAAGGCAGTGGTTGAAAATCATCAACAACTATACGAGGATACTGGCTCTGCATAGATTACGGACAGGTCATACTTATAAATCAAAAAAATTTATGTATCTTCTAAAAGAAAAATACACAGTAACTATTTGTACCTGGTTAAAGGTATGAATCTCAACATTTGCTTTTGAATACTTCTCAATGATCTGAAAAGTTAAAACTTATTTAGTTTATCACTACATTGATTGGGAAAAAAGTAGACCAAAAACTCACATAAATCATCAATGACAGGCACCTTTTGTGTGTCATCGTGTGTATTGAATGAGTTCATCAGGAGCAAGGGAACGTTGCACCCATATTTGGAATTAAGATTCTACAGCAAGCATAAAGTCAGTAGCAGGCATAGATAGCATGTCCTCCAAAATAGTATAAAACAACCACTAGAAAAAAAGAAAGAAGTGATGACCTCAATCTGGATGACGATAAGGTCAAGGAATGTCAATCCATTACGAACTTCAATAACAGACCTGCATAAGCAAGAAAAAAACATCAAATTAGACCCATACGAACTTCCATTGATACAATCAAGCTGATAGGTTTGTATATTAAACAGAATCATGAAAAAACAAGTATTTGAATGCAATACTTTGGTCCGGTGCAACCCATAGTTGTTCCCAGACCTCCATTAAGCTTCAGAACAACAAGTTTATCAAGAAGATTCTTAGTTTCTGCTGGATCTGCAACAAACCAGATGGAAAATATAGCATACTTTGGAAAAAAAAAAAGAAAGCATAGAATTTAGATACACTAATAGCATACTACCTACTGACAAAGACATTTACCTTCAGGAACAGGCGCCAAAGTATCGTAAGGAACAACTACTTCATCAGTAGGTGTTTGAATCTTACTCCACTCAACCTGTTGAGCTTCCCCACTGTGAAAAGGCAAAATAAATCAATAATATATCAAGTCCATAAGGCCGAATCAGATCTCACACAAATCACCTAATCTCTAATCATGAATTCTTAAGAATATCGAAAGTTAATAAAAATTGAGAAATCACCTGAGATAGCGAGAGACCAGATTGATGAATCCATTTTTCTCGTTCTCGCTGCAGACAAAACAATAATAACAGAATTCGATCAAACACCGAATGCAATCAAAATCCTAATACAAAATTCGAAAGAGAAGAGGGAAAGAATTGGAAACCTGATTTGATTGAGGCCAGCGACAGAAGCCTTGAGAGGAGTGAGCTTATCCGTAGCAGCAGCCATTAGTGAATAGAATTAAAGCTTGGATCTAAACACAAAGAGAGATATATAACGAAATGTAAGAAAACAACAATGGCGGAAAGTAAATAGGCGATATGAGATATGTGGTTACCTTGAAAATTTCAAAATGGAAATGGACAAAAGAAAGAGATGGAATATGCACGAGTGGATGGATGAGATCTATAAAATAAGGGAAATCGGATCAAGGAGTACAAGTAGATAGCATGTGTCAGTCAGTGAAGGGGGAAGACATCAATAAATTACAGAATATAACGCCTAACTCAACCAATTGATTTAGCCAACGCGTGCCGCTTATCTTAAGCTTATCTTGCCTAGCTTTCCGACCACCGTGTCTTCTTATTTTTTTTGTAGAATTGGGTGAGCTGAATCGGGTCGAACTTGATCGGGTTAAAAAAAATTACTATACCCAGGCTTAGCTCTGCCTGCATTAATAGTATTCTGAGCATAGAATTTTGCAGTCTCTTTCGTGAGACGATGATGACGTGTACCTGATTTTAATGCCTCAAATTAAAAGTTCTCTTTAGAATTTTTATTACCAAAATAATATTCCGCGCGAATTTTATATTTGGTAGAATACAGTTCGACGTGGCCGATAATGCGTCCGGTGGGAGCTTGAACCAATGATTGGCACTCAAATAATAAAAAAAACCCATTAAAATATTATTAAAAGTCAAAAAGATGCCTTTCCACCCACTATTAAATTACTTTTTCCGACTTTTTTGGCTTTTGGGCCCGTTAGCTGTCGGTATGCTGGAGGCTGATGCCACCAGCGGCATTATCCATGCCGCCGACAGCATCACCATGTCGCCGGCGGCATGACCCGAAAAGGGTCCCTCCACAGACAGCCTTTCGGCCACTTGCGACAGAATTGGTCAAAAAGGCCTCGAAAAGCACCCCATTTCACCTATAAAAGCACAACTTAAGCTGCATTTTAAGGAGAGGAACAAGGAGGGAATTGAATGTTAAGATTCTAATATGGGAATAGATTCTAGTGAGATAAGAATTAGATAAAACAGAAAAAAAAAAGATTTCGGTCCATTTTTCCTGGTTTTTCTTCTTTGAATTCTCTGATTGTGAGTTTGAAATCAGTAAGTCTTTAAGTTAAAATCAACTTAATTGGATTTAGAAACCAAAAAGCACTTAAATTTATTGTTAAATCGTCGTAACAAGCTCCCCGGAGGTGTTTCTTTCGGTTCACGAAGAGGTGGATTCACGACCTCTAGGTAAAAATCCTGAGTCTCATAGCTCTTTGGCATTAATATTACTGATTTGTGTTAATTTTTGTCAATTTACATTCATTTTTGGGTTTTCGGTCATTTTTACTGCCACCACTGCTGCCTACAAGTTGATACCGTCGGTGACATAATTGATGTCGCTGGCGGCATCATCCATGTCGCCAGCGACATCAATCATGTCGCTGGCGGCATCAGTTGTGTCGCTGGCGGCATCAGTTGTATCGTCGGCGATATGACTTTCTGGACAGCAGTTTTATTTTCATTTATAATCCGGTTAAAATAATGATTGAGCCTAAAAATTGCTTAAAAATGGAATTTCCTCAAAAACGTCGTTCAAATCCCATTTTAGCCATTCGACCGGGCTTTATAATGCTGTAAATAAAATATGCTATATCCGTGCTAATAATTTTCTGTAGGCGGACATATATCGGATATCCAAGTATTTTATTTATTGCATAGAAAAATGTATAGGACTTGAAAACCTTGTAATAATTTTACTTTCCACACTTATTTTTTTATGGCTGTAAATATTTTATTCATTGCTTCAATTGCTTGATAAACGCGAAAATAACAAGATAACTGAAAATACAAATAAATAGGATGGATTAAACCGATTAAAAAAGAATGAAGTATCTTAACTTGGCCTAATGAAAAATAGATAACATCATCCGAACTCGGAATCTTTACTTAAGGTATGGTCCAACCATCCGATGGGAAAATCATACTGAAGAATTTCCCGGTTGAGCTGAATCGGGTGGCGACTCTATTTTAAGTACGGGATTTCGATCTCGTATCTTTTGAGCATTAAAATATGCAAAATCGTTTTCCAAACACATCACACTCATCTCTCATCATTCAAATGGGCCGGCCCGACCGGGCCCGGCCCCGCTGCCGCTGCGCGAAACGTCGTCCGCTCACAGTGGCGACTCCGCTGGGGAAATACTCTTTAAACTTGAACTTTCTTTCATAAAGTTTAAAAGATTTTGATGATGTATTGAAATCATTGGCCAAATTAAAACTTCATTCTTTTTTTATATAACGTTTTATCCTCACGCGTGTAGATAGTTCGGTAATTTTAGGTGCCCTATTTCACTCGAGAAGCTCACGAAGTATCACTCATGCCCTGTTGGAATTGAGGATGCCTAGTGGGTGGATCACTCGTTTTAACCAACACGTAAACTCCTACGATCGCACCTATTTAGGTAGTTGTTGAGTAACGTGGAATCAAGGTAAACGAGAACTTTCTACATCAATAACCCTATACCAAAGCCGCGCTAGAAAAAGCCTTAGCACATCATTCCCCTTAGGACTACCCAAAACAAATAAAATAATTGGGACGCGCTTCTTTCGCCATTACCGGTGAAGAGGCCAAACTCCATCCTTCCAAAGAGGCGTTACGCGGGAGTCATAAGGTGGGAAGAGGATCGATTCGCGTGCTATGTGCTCTGTGATCATGCACCCCCATACATCGGCTTTAAGAGCCGAAAATGAATCAACTTACCCTTACCACTTCCACCCCTAGAAGAAGTTTAGCAACACACGTAGGACTTCTCTTGTACCTCCGTTGCGCCACCACATATCGCTATGTATGACGTGAGGTACAAACGTCCCACGTATGTTGGAGGGATAAGCCATCACGTCATCTTCAACCACATCTATGTGCAGCCATACGCATCACGCATCATTCCTAAGGAACAAAAGGTATGCATATCATGCATACCATTCACCAATCCATTCATGGTTTGACCTGCTACCTACCATTTCAGCTAGGAGGAGGCGCACTGATCGTCACACCCCGACATGGAAAAGGATAGAACATCGCCTGATACGTCATCCTCTGACCCCGATTGTAACCACAGAAGTCAAAGGGGTTCCCCACACCAATCCCAGCGGGGAGTCAGATTCAGAACAAGTTTAGTTAAGCCAAAATCCCTCTCGACCGGCCATGTCTTTCCCAAGAAATGAAGGGACCCCTCCTCCAGAAGAGCCCTTTGGCCCCACTTCCAGCTCGGGAATAGGATCCCAACCACCACCTAGTTTCGACTTTACTAGTGCTATGATGCAATTCCTGAACTCGATCACTTTCCAAGCTTCCATCCAGACTATGGTTCAGGCAGTCGTTAAGCGAGCTCTTGAAGACAGGAATTCCGATCGAGTATCGGCATCTAATATTCAGGCACCGAACGGTTCGGCATAGATATTGACCAGTCTGGTAGAGGTGAGACCCGTCGCACCTGTGTTTCAATCAATCCAACCCTTGGCGAGTCCATTCCAGTTTGGGCAGGCTTCGGCTTTCTTATCAACTTCGACCATCCCATCAGTTGTGCCTTTCAATCCAATACCCTTCGCCCAAAGCTCCACTCCTCCGGTATTCACTCACCAAAGCCCAGTTTCTCGGCCACTATCCTCCTTCACACCTCCACAGTTCATTGTGATTCCTAAAGGCACCACCTACCCCCAAAATCCTTTTAACAGCCAGCTGGCCATTCATCCTCCGCTACCTCCGACACTCAATGACCAGGTCACGCAACCTCCAGGCGTGACACCTGAGGTAGCCGCCTTTGTTTGGCAAATGATAGCTTCTCAAACCATCAACGACCAGGTCGCACATTCTCCGGGCGCGACACCTGAAGCCTCGACTATCTCTCACAAACCTGCCAGCGACCAGGTCACACAGCCTCCGAGCATGACGCCCGAGATCCAAGCTTACATCAACCGCCTCATCACTGATAAGAAACCTAAGAGGGACGAAGATTGGATCCCCGATGATTTTACTATACCGAACATGGCTCATTATGATGGCTCAGGAGCACCTGCCTCTCACATTATAATGTATGAAAGAGTGATGCGCATAAAGAAGCTAAGTGATAAGGTGCTTGCTGAAATGTTTCCCTGCTCCCTTCGGGGTCGTACCCTCGAATGGTATCATACTTTGCCACAACATATTATAGCCGACTAGACTCTCTTATCTGAGGCATTGAAAGTGCATTATGGTTTCAATACTATGATGGAGATGACCCTCCAACATCTTGAGAGGGTCCGTCAAATGCCCAATGAAACCTTTAAGCAATACTTCAATAGGTGGATGTCGACTTAGGTCTTGATGAAGTCCAAGCTCAGCCTTAAGGAGATGATTTTCAAACTCCTCGAAGGGTCTCTCCCCCTATTCCGCAAGGAAATGGCTACAGATTCCTTTATTTCTTACAAGGCTGTGTTTGAAAAAGCTGAGAAAATTGAGTATGAGGCAGAGCTTGAGAAGGCCGAGAGAGCATAGAAACCGTGGTTCAGGAAGAATGAAGCTTAACCCTCAGCCCTAGCACCGGCTAAGCCAAAAACACTGGCTGCAATTCAAGCCATTTCTCACACCCCCGCTATGACACTCACAGCCAATCCGACTCCATCAATGATTGCCATAATCCAACCTCCTCGTCCCCCTTTTGTTTTAACCAACCCTTATAAATTGCCCCTGCGGGTCATCTTCCAGCGTCTGAGGGAAGCAGGTTTTATATAGTCCCTTCAGGAATACAAGCCACCTAGACCTGAAGATAAGAATAACTTCTGTAATTACCACGTTCAGGTTAGACACCAAACCAACAACTGCAAAGCCCTGCTCTCAGCAATTCAATAGTTGGTTAGCGAAGCAAAAATTGCTGAACCGGACAAGGCCCCCAGCACTATGAATAATCCTTTAACGAACTTTGGAAGTAAGGTCAGCATGGTCCAATCTGGTCTATCCAAAGCCACAGTCTTCGATCTCCTTGCTCAAAGGCCAGATAGTGGTAACTCTATCCTGGCCATCAGTTCGGGTCTACCATCTTGCTCAGTTTTTGACCTTATCAATCAAGCGAACCCGGGAGTCAACTCCATTTAGGGGATGGAAATTGATCCAAACCAACTAAAGGAAGAGAGCCGCAGGCCTAAACCATTTATGGCAAAAAGAAAGAAAGCTGAGGGGAAACCAATGTTCATCGTACATTCCTTTGTTTCAAAGGAGAACTATTTTGATGAGGATGGGGAAATGGCGCGAGAGACCAAGGCCATAAGCAATAACTTGTTCAATGTTGATCACCATGACCTTTTTAGCGTAGATAAGTATGAGCTATAAGACCCGAATTTGGACTCCGAAGAGCAATAGTACCTATTTGAAATGCGAGCCACCAAGAGCGTCTTGCTCGATAATGTCCTCAATATTACCCGAAGCGGTCGCATATATCAGCCAGAAGACCGATATCTTCGCCTAAATAAAGACCCGATTCCTGGCAGAGTTGGAACTATTGCAAGACCTCCTTCTCCACCTCTACTTATCCCTACCAATCTTGAGGTTGACCCCCTTATTAACTAGATGAAAAACACCCAACCCCGATACAGCATCTGGCAACTGGTAATTGACTCTAAAAGGCATCGTAAGGGTTTGATCAAACGGCTCCTTGATCTGGAAGCTAATCCGACCACCTCGGTCGTTGAGAAGTACGCCATAATAGGAGAAGGCATTCCACCGAGAAAAGGGCCTCAGATTATATTTGATAGTTTTGATCTTACGCTTGAGGGAAGGGATCACAATAGGGCCTTATTCATCCGGATTCAAATTCTCGATAAGGTCATCCCATTCGTCATGGTGGATGATGGCTCTACTCTAAACCTATGCCCTCTAAAAATCTTTCCTTATCTGGGGCTGTCAGAGGACATGCTTGAAAGGTCCAACATGGTTATTAGAGCTTACGATGATTCAAAGCACAATGTAATTGGGACTTTTGAGGCAGAAGTCACTATCGAAGGTGTGGCAAGCAATGTACGTTTCACTGTATTTGATATTTCTGTTACCTATTCTCTATTACTTGGCCGACCATGGCTCCATGCTTTAGGCGTAGTTCCCTCCACACTACACCAAAAGATCAAGCTAATTCATGATGACAGAATGGTGACTATAGAGGCCGATCCTTCATCCATTATGGCCTTCATAGAAGCCGAAGCTAACCTAGAAAAGGGCCTTCAGATTGCCATGATTAGTAAAGCTCAGAAGCCTCCTCCCCTTTGGCACAGCTACCTTTACGCAGGTATGGGCAAACTAATGAAGAAGTCTGGTTACAGGCCTGGCAGAGGTGGAGGAATACACGAACATGGAATTATTGAGGCTTTGGAGCCGAGGATCCTTATTCATGGAGCTGGACTGGGATATAAGCCTAGAAAAGCCTATCGCCATGTCCCTTTTTACTACTACTGCATGGCCACTATTTATGAGATCTAAGGCAAGAGGCCTTATAAGGGGGAGCCTGAGCCAATCGAGTATGGCGGGAAAATGTGGCTCGGCTTTGAGATCTTTAAAGATGTCTATGACTTCGAGACTGGTCGTATGATAGTTTCAGCTGAACCCAAGCATACTGAGCCTGATGCGCCTGTCAATGTTGTTTCTGATAAGGCTAAAGGGAAAAGTAAGATGTATCCTGAGGATGAGCCTAAGAAAAGTAATGAACAGTCTATCGATCCGAAAATTGAGAATGTTGTGGCAACCGTGACAAAAGCTATGGCACTACCGATGAGGAAAGGATGGAAGGGTAACGGGGAAGAAGACGCTATGATAGCCATAGTAGAAAAGCTCGCCAGGGCTATCACCGAGAAGGCTGACCTGTTTAAAGGGCCATTACTCACCAATGCCCAAAAGACCGCTCTAGAGCATGACCTAAACGCCATTCTGATAGATGATATGGGGGACACTTCTCCAGTCGACATTGCTACTGAAGCCCCTCCGCTTGTGGAGGAGGATATGGACAATGTAATTTTTAATATTTTTGATGTTTTTGATGCAAACAATGCCGCTTATGAGGCTTTTAATGGAATGAATAACTCTCATTCTGCTTACTTGTTTGATGTCTTTCTCGAAGGATCCATGCATTCACATAACAAAACGCATATTATTTTTGGTATTAGTGATACACTATTAAGTGAAATAAACCTAAGTACAAATGACAATCCCAAAATGGTAACCATTTCCAAAGATTTAACTCTCGAGGAAAGAAGTGAGATCATAAAAGTGCTTAAAAATTATGTTGACGCTTTTGCCTGGTTGTGCGAAGACATGCCTGGGGTTGACTGACAAATCGCCGAACACAGAATCCTAATTGATCCTAAATTTTGACCTATCAAGCAGAAGCTTCGCTGGTTGAGACCTAAATGGGCAGAACAGGTTAAGACAGAGGTTTTAAGGTTGATCAAAGCTCGATTCATAGAAGTGGTAGAATACCTGACTTGGTTATCCAACATCGTCCTAGTACCGAAGAAGGATGGTAGGGTCCGAGTCTATGTGGATTTCTGAGACCTTAATAAAGCCTTACCAAAAGACAGCTTTCCTCTCCCACACATCGATGTCCTGATTGATAGCGCCGCTAGGGCGGCTATGTATTCATTCATGGATGGGTTCTCAGGGTATAATCAGATTCTGGTGAATATTGTCGACAAAGTCAAAATAGCGTTCATCACCGAATGGGGGGTGTATTGCTATAAGGTAATGCCGTTCGGGTTGAAAAATGTCGGGGCCACTTATCAGCGGGCTGTAACCGCCCTCCTACACGATATGATCCATAAAGAAGTGGAAGTGTATATGGATGACATGATTGTGAAGTCCGCCACTCGAGAGGAGCACCCTGCTATTCTCGACAAGTTCATGACTCGCATTGAAAAGTATAATCTTCGCCTAAATCCAAAGAAATGCGTATTTGGAGTTACCTCCGGCAAGCTATTGGGACACGTGGTTAGCCAGAAGGGGATTGAAATGGATCCGATAAAGCCAAGGCCATTAGGGACATGCCTCCCCCTAAGACAGAGAAGGAGGTCCGATCATTTTTAGGGTCCTTGCAGTATGTTAGTCGGTTCATTGCTCGCCTCACTACTATTTGCAAACCCATCTTTAAACTGCTAAAGAAACAGCAACCTGTGGTATGGAACAATCACTGCCAAGTAGCATTTGATAGAATCAAGGCATATCTTGTCGATCCACCCGTCTTGACACCCCCCATCCCAGGGAAACCACTCATCCTGTATCTGGCCATTGAGGAAACTTCCGTCGGGGCCATGCTTATCCAGGAACATGATGATAAGCATGAACATGCCATCTACTACCTGAGCAAGAAGCTGTTAGATTATGAAACCCGGTATTCGATTGTATAAAAGACCTATACTACCATGGTTTGGCTCACTAAGAAGTTGCGATATTATTTCTAATCTTATCGCGTCTAAGCCGTAGCCAAGATTGATCCAATGAAGTTTCTTTATCAATCCCCTACTCTGACCGGTAAATTATCCCGGTGGTTGCTTCTCCTGTCTGAGTTTGACATTGAATATGTAACCCGGAAGGTCATTAAGGGGCGGGCCGTAGCCAAATTCCTAGCTAATCAACCCCTCAGCTCTGACTATAAGGAAAATTTGGAGTTTTCTGATGAACAGCTCGCCTCTGTTACGACCCTTGACGACGATTGGACAATATACTTTGACGGCGCTATGAATCGCCGGGGAGCAGGTCTCGGGGTCATATCGTCACACCAGATAATGAGATAATCCCATTATCCAAACGTTTAGAATTCGCTATCACCAACAACGGCGCTGAATATGAAGCTTGCCTATTCGGCCTCGAGGTTCTTCTATAGGTTCAGGCACGCCATGTATCCATCATCGGAGATTCAGCTCTAGTTGTTCGTCAGGTTATTACAGATTGGAAAGTTAAGGAAGAATCTCTCCGTCCTTATGTTGAGGCTGTCCGCAAATTGTCTGAGAAATTTACCTCATGCTTGTACCGCCATGTCCCTCGAGATAAGAATCAAATGATAGATGCTCTTGCCACTCTCGCATCTATGTGGGAAGGACCCCAAAAGCAACCTATCCGCCCATTGGTTTTGCTATCCACCAAGATCCCATATCATGTTCAATCGACTCCTCCAGTTCTCGCCATTTCATCCGAACCTTGTTGGTATGCTAACATCGTCCTATTTCTCCAGACCGGCCAATACCCCACAGATTCTCCTGACTCGGACTATACCACCCTATAGTGGCTCACTATCCAGTTTCATATTATGGATAATGATCTATTCAAGCACACTAGTGACGACCTACTTCTCCATTGCCTCACTGATTTCGAGGCTCAGAACGTAATGACCCAGGTCCATGCCGGTGACTGTGGCCCTCATATGAATGGTCTTGCTCTCACGAAGAAAATCCAGTAACTGGGGTATTTTTGGCTCACTTTCACAGCCGATTGTATTGCCCAGGTCAAACGATGCCACCAATGCCAAGTTTACGGAGATATACAGCATCTGCCACCCATCGAGCTCCATCACTTATCCACCCCTTGGCCATTCTTGGCATGGGGTATAGATATAATTGGTGAAGTCCATCCTTCCTCAACAAATGGCCATAAATTCATTGTGGTAGCAGTAGATTACTTTTCGAAATGGGTGGAAGCCGAATCCTTCACCAATGTCACCGCCAAGCAGATGGCCAAGTTCATAGAAAACCTCATCTTTGCTCGATATGGGCTCCTATACCATATAGTCTCGGACAATGGGGTACAATTTCAAGGAGCAACTACTTCTCTAATTGAGAAGTATAGGATCGAGCACCATAGGTCTTCTCCATACAGACCACAAGCCAATGGGGCTGTTGAGGCAGCCAATAAATCGGTAAAGATGATTCTTTCTAAGATGATAGCCGGTTACAGGGATTGGGCGGATAAGCTACATTTCGCTATCTGGGGATATCGCACCAGCATACACACCCCAATGGGCCAAACTCCATTCTCCTTGGTCTACGGGATGGAATCATTCTTGCCAGTTGAAACTCAGGTGACCTCATTAAGAGTTGCTCTAGAGGCTAAATTAGAAGAATCCAAATGGACTCGGGTGAGATTTGAACAGTTGAACATGATGGATGAGCAGAGGCTGAAAGCCCTTGACAGCCTCCAAATGTACCAACAACGTATGGCTCGGGCATATAACAGTCGGGTAAGACATCATAAGTTCCTCCTGAAGGCCGGTGATCTGGTCCTCAAGCAGTTGAAACACTCTACCACTGATGCAAGGGGTAAATTCAGACCGAACTGGGAAGGACCATATGTAATAAAGAAGCTGCTTAGCAAAGAGGCAGCTAAACTTATGGATATAGATGGGAACGAGTTCGTAAATCCCGTAAACCAAGACAGGCTTAAGCGCTATTATATTTAATTCAAAAAAAACAAATCAGAAAAGCAGCACACCAAAAAAAAAATATACGTGATAATTACCCGTCTTTTAGTCGTTTACTGATCGGGCAAAAATAAGGGTGACGCCCGACAGTTGGTATCCTGTAAACCAACCATGCAAAAATTAGGAGATGAGACAAACCCGCTAGATCGAAAACCCGTAAAGGGCAATCTAGGCAAAAGTTAGGGTATGTAAGCAAAGAGCGAGTGCCTTCTAGAAAACCAATCTCAGCTAGTTGGCATCGGGAGTTAAATCAATGGGAATGTCAACCAAACATCATGTACTTTATTTTATCTCAATTAATAAAAGTTCTCTTTTGTTAAAATCTAAATGCTTATACTCATGTGGATCCTGTATTCATAAGATTAAGACAACTTCAGCAAGCCTTGGATATAGTTCATTTTATTTCATTTTAGATTATAAAAAAAAAGAAGACCTGATGGTTCCGACAAATACAAGACTCAAATCGAACTTCCCGCATCATCGTCACACTACTTAGAGGTCCGCCTCGGTGTGCTAGTAGAAGAGGAGTCTTCTCCCCGCTCTGCACATTCCCTCATAAAACGAGCCTATGACCACTTCCGATGGGTCGACAAGTCTCTTATCTCAGCAAGCCATCCCCTGTAGTATGTGTTAGTTTCAATGGTTTCCATGTGATCATAATCCAGAATCTCAAATACAGCCCCCCTGGACCACTTCTCTCGAATATGGTTGACCCACCTAGCTTTGTAAACGTCGATCTGGTTGTGGGGCAGTTTGATTGGGACTCTTTGCCTCTTACCATACTGACAACACAGGCGGTAAGGGGTATAAAATGAAGATTTCTCCAGACCTATCAGTTGAAAACACGCTCCCCAAGATTCTACAACCACATCCTGAATTCTCCATCACCGACTAGCCCATTGAACCTGCGCGTCAGTATACCCCCTCAAAATAGGCACCCAATCATCATATGTCAACTCGTCAAAATCGGCTCGTATAAGCCCTCTCTCCTTCAGATGGACGGGAAGATACTTTTTCGGGTTCCCTCATGGCGCCTCCCTCAACTTCAGCTTTTCCATCAGCCACACCTATAATTCAAAACTCAAGTAAGGATGGGGGAAGGAAATATGTGGGATCCAAAAGAAAAAAGGGTACCTGTAATAGTATGAGTTGATCTCCGATAAGTGACGAGTCAACAGAAGCAATCCCACAGCCAAGGGAGAAGCCCCTGTCGATATAGGGCTGATGAGCAAAATCAGCCTGAGTGGGGCAATCGGGCTCACTCCGCACATAAACTCCACCATGAGTAGCAATGCCACCATGAATGGCTAAGCAAGATGGGATCGGGGCACTCCACGGCACCACTTTAGAACTGCTACGAGCTTAAACCCAGGTTTATCGGGCAACTGAGACAGAAATGGGTCCACAGAATCCAGATTCTATAACCCTCGTGGAATTCCATCTATGCCAAAATGAAAGTCCGGCAATGCCAATGAAATGCATTTAGGACACGATGTCCCTAAAATAGCGTGGAATTCTTTGAGTAAGGGGCAAAGCTCGAACGATGAAAATCAGAAAACGTGGTCCATTGGATCCTAAAAAGATAGTGCCGATCGAAGGAATTCGCGGCTTATAGGCCACACCGCGACATATCGAAACCCCCAAAGCCTGAATTTTTCAAGCCTCTTCCAGTCTGCATTCCCCAGACTCTGCAGAAAACCCCGTAGCTTTTAATTGTGGGTTGCCATGACAGGAATGGATAGAATAGTCGAAATCAGATTGCTGGAAAATTGATGCCGCCGGTGATATGGGTGATGCTGCCGGCGATGTAAATGATGCCGCCGGTGATATGGATCAATTTGGATGATATTAGATGATGCCGCCGGCGATATGGACTTCAGACAGCCCTGTATATATTATTTAGCTGGATGATTTTGGGCGATATGGGTCATGCCGCCGGCGACATGGAGTGAATTTTTCGGCGGTATCAGAAGCATTTCTTCCATTTCAGACCTGTACAAAACCTGTAAACAATCCTATACTACGTTTCCAATGCCTTTCCAAACAGCGACCCATTCTTATTCAAAATAAAAAGCCCGAAGGCACAAACCATCCAAAAAAAAATTCCAAATGTCTAAACCACGAAAGAAATAGAACCCAACAGAAAGAAAAAACCAAATTATCCCAACCCCAATGCATCAAGGGTACAAACAAGCAAATAAAATAAAAAAGAGAGCAAAATAAACTAAGCATGCCCGCCATTGCCGGCTGGGCGGGATGAAATGTCATCGGGGCTTACAAGCCAATCTCCAACATTGTCCTCATCTTCCTCCCTTCCCTCTGTCATGGGCACACTGCTAGACTCCTCAGCCATGGCAGGCGGGAGTCGGCCGGCAGACATCTTGATCCCCCTACGACTGGTGCTGCCAGGGTGCGCACGGTCCAAGTTTTGCTTACTTCTCCGTTCCTGAACGGTGGCTGCCAGCTGACCCTCAAGGTCACTCATGCGATGCTGTAGGTCTGTAGTCTCCTCCTCGTACTGCCGCCGGGCTGCATTAGCATCTAACAAGGAAAGGGCCAAGAAATCCTGTAAACTAGAGAAAATATCAACAATGCATATCATTCATAATATCCATACATGCATCCCATCTTAACATATGCATAAAATACCTGAGCAAGGAGCGACTGCCCGATAAGTGTCTCCCGAAGAAAAAAATTGTTCTCTGCGAGCTGCTCTACATGGCTCTGCGCCACCTAAAAAATCCAAAAGGAAAATCATTAGACACCCGCATCCAAGGCTAAGCAAGAAAATAATTATTAGGCCTTACGTAAGTAGTATTTTCAGGCATGAAAATTGGAGCTCGCCGGCTCGAGCCAATATTCCTAGGGAGAAATTCACCTCGGGAATTCATCAGCAGGAATCTGGTTTCCAACGGATTGACCAGATGCCCCTCCACAAGGTTTATGCCCTCCGACACACCATAGTGCCGTGTCCCACTCTGGTTATCCCGGCCTCTCTTGCTCACGGGTTCTTAAGAAATATGAAAGCCATACGTCAACAACGTTCCTAAACAATTTCAAAATCATACACATAAGCACAATCATACCTCAAAAGAACGTTCCTCCCCTTGGGACATTGGCCTGCTCCCGGCGGCTACGTCCACGCCCGCCTCATCCTCCCCCTCGGGCTCGATCTCAACGTCCCCTTCAAGCGCCTCATCTTCATCATCATCTTCCTCCTCAACGTCCATAATGCCTTTGAGGCGCCTTTTCTCATCCTCCAACCGTTGTTTGTTATGATACTTAATCGTATCATTTCTGTGGATGCGGGGACACACAGGGAGTAGACGCTGCTGAAGCTGCTCGTAGAGGCCAGTGACGCTAGGGATCACTCGGCCATTCCCCTCGATGTAATCAGCCTTGTCAGCCTCAGAGGTGATCACCAAATGGGGCCACCATAAGCCCCTAAGAGGATCAACAGGCACTGGTCTATCAGCCACCGGGACAGACCTCCAGCCCCGGACGCGCTCACCCAGGTACCACTGCTGGGACAGAGGGCACTCAATCACGAACCAGCGATCATCTACCTCCCTCCTGACCCTTGCGACCTCTGCTAGATTCTCCACCCCATCAAATGGATCCATGACAAGCTACACCAAAACAACCAATATAAGTCCATAAGTGATTTTTGCCTTGTCTAAATGTAAAAACAAAGACTAAATCAAAAATTGCATACCAAACTCAACCGCACGCTCCTCAGAACCTCCCTATATTTCATAGGGTACTTGGCCTTCCCACCGACTCCTCCGCACCAGCGAGTGAGGAAAGGAGAGCCCGGCGGCACAATCTTCTTAACCTCCACCGGCGGGAGGATCTAATGCTCGAAGGCCCAAGCCTGCACAAATAACGACTAATCAATTCAAAAGGCGTCATACAATAAAAGAGAATGTACACTATCAAGTAAAATACTTCCAAAGAGATATACCTGGAGTAGCAGGTGGCAAAGACAAATGGCTTTCTCCTTCTTCCGGGCTCCCACGTCCAACCCATGGTACAGCTGAGCTAAGATGGCCCTCGGCTAATTCTTCCTCCTAATGCCCGCCATGTCCTGCACAACAGTTATGAGCACATAATTGATCTTACTCCCCGAGATCGGGAAGAACAGCATGGTAAGCAGAGAAATCATCAAGGACCGGACACAAGCCTTCCTCTCATCCTCGGGCACTACATCCACCCAGGTTCAGTGATGGTACAACTCATCGTAAGACAGCCGCCCAAAAATGGGCTTCAGACCAAACAGCTCCTTCACCCGCCTCACTACGGGCCTCTCAACATGGTACTTGTCCATGTAAGCATCAAAGTGTATGATCTCGTCCGTCTAAGGGAGACCGATCATGGCTACGATGTCAGAGGGTGTAATCGTAGCCTCCCCGAAAGAGAAGTGGAAAGTATGGGTGGTCTCAGACCACCTCTCAGTTAAGGCTGTCACTGCTGAATGAGAAAGCTTAGGCATCAGCATTGGCATTATCCGGGCCAAGTCCCCAAACCCTATCTCATTGATGGCAAGCGCGAGCTCGGGGTCATTCTCCGAGATATGGTGCCACCATTCACCGATGGTGCTCATTCCCCCTGTATAGGTTAGTTCATATGGGTACTGATTAGTCCTACTTATTTTTCATCAGAAGAGTTGCTGATGTCGCTTCTACTAAAAGCGATGTCGCCGGCGGCATCACTCCATACCGCCAATGGCATGGATGATACCACCGGTAACATCACTTTAAACAGAAGCGCATTAGACTCCTATAGGCCCTTTTATAAGGATTGATGCCGCCAGCGACATCACTTATATCGCCGGCGACATCACTATGTGCAGGCAGAACCTGTTTTTTCCCCAAAATCGCACCCATCGTGCTAAAACTATAAAAATCGCAATCAATCAAACAATAAGCCCGAAAATGGTAAAAATCGATCCTAAAGCATGCAATATGGTCAATCTATTTCACACTTAAACTCCTATCATGGCACGATTTCAAATCTCAAGCTAAATCAAACCGAACCCAAAAAGAAGAGATTCGGGTTTTATGGGATTACCTGAACGTAGCAAAGGTGCTTCTCCTTCTCTGGGGTCAGATTGGTGATGGGAGAATTGATCCCATAGCCATACATCTTGGTCGTCTCCTTCAGGCCATAAGCAATAGGAACGGAGAGGATTTTCAATCCCTCAACAGAAGAATCGGGCAGGTTCTCCCTAACCTTGGTAGATTTGCCCCTAAAAGCCTTGGTGATTCTCTTCATGATTTGAAAGACAAAGAAAAAAAATCAAAAAACTTTGGAGAAGAGAAGAAGAGGAGGTACGGTTCTGAATAGTGAGGAAGAAGGGAGTTTCAATTCCTTTTAAACTGGCATGCGGAATTCGAGGAGTTTTAATTTATCTGAAACTGTCTGTTGATGCCGCCGGCGATATCAATCCATGCCGCTAGCGACATCACTCATGTCACCGACGACATCGCCTCTTTCAGTTCAAATTTTAAAATTATCTGACCAATCAAAGCTGCCACGTGGCACTCATGTCGCCGGCAATATAAAGTCATACCGCCCTTCATGCCACCGGCGATATCACTTCTCCAATTCAGATTTTGCATAAAACCCGACCAAGGGACAATTTCTCCGTGAAACAAAAGTCCGACCAAAGGGCAATCAATCTACAAAACACAAAAACTCGACCAAGGGACAATTTCTCCACGAAGCATAAAACACAAAACCCGACCAAGGGACAATTTCTCCGAGAAGCAAAAGCCCAACCAAAGGGCAACTAATGTACAAAACATAAAGACCCGACCAAGGGACAATTTCTCCACGAAGCATAAAACACAAAACCCAACCAAGGGGCAATTTCCCCACCAAGAATAAGTCTGACCAAAGGGCAACCAGTCTACAAAACACAAAACCCGACCAAGGGACAATTTCTCCGCAAAGCATAAGTCCGACCAAAGGGCAACCAATCTACAAAACACAAAACTTGACCAAGGGATAATTTCTCCGCAAAGCATAAGTCCAACCAAAGGGCGTCCTTTACACAAAGCTCAAGCCCGACCAAGGGGCAACCACTCTACAATGCACAAGGTCCGACCAAGGGTCAAACCGATCACCCATCAGGTATCATTCCTATCCCTTACTTTTTCATGTGATCATACTGACCTGTGGCAGCAGTGATCCCCCGAGGGGCAGCCTGTGAGCACGGGATTTTGCAGTCCCTCTCACGAGACGATGATGACGTGTACCCAATTTTAATGCCTCAAATTAAAAGTTCTCTTCAGAATTTTTATTACCAAAATAATATTCCGCGCAAATTTTATATTTGGTAGAATACAATTCGGCATGGCCGATAAAGCGTCCGGTGGGAGCTTGAACCGATGATTGGCACCTAAATAATAAAAAAAACCCATTAAAATTTTATTAAAAGTCAAAAAGATGCCTTTCCACCCACTATTAAACCACTTTTCCCGACTTTTTTGGCTTTTGGGCCCATTAGTTGTCGGTATACTGGAGGCTGATGCCACCAGTGGCATTATCCATGCCACCGCCGGCATCACCATACCACCGGCGACATCGGCCATACCGCCGGTGGCATCACCATGTCGCCGGCGACATGACCCGAAAAGGGTCCCTCCACAGACAGCCTTTCGGCCACTTTCGGCGGAATTGGTCAAAAAGGCCTTAAAAAGCACCCCATTTCACTTATAAAAGCACACCTTGAGCTGCATTTTAAGGAGAGGAACAAGGAGGGAATTGAATGTTAAGATTTTAATGTGGGAATAGATTCTAGTGAGATAAGAATTAGATAAAACAGAAAAAAAGGATTCCGATCCATTTTTCCTGGTTTTTCTTCTTTGAATTCTTGGATTGTGAGTTTGAAATCAGTAAGTCTTTAAGTTAAAATCAACTTAATTGGATTTAGAAACCAAAAAACACTTAAATTTATTGTTAAATCTTCGTAACAAGCTCCCCAGAGGTGTTTCTTTCGGTTCACAAAGAGGTGGATTCACGACCTCGAGGTAAAAATCTTGAGTCTCATAGCTCTTTGGCATTAATATTACTGATTTGTGTTAATTTTTGTCAATTTATATTCATTTTTGGGTTTTCGGTCATTTTTACTACCACCACTGCTGCCTACAAGTAGATATCGCCAGTGACATAATTGATGTCGCTGGCAGCATCATCCATGTCGCCAGCGACATCAATCATGTCGCCGGCAGCATCAGTTGTATCGTCGGCGATATGACTTTCTAGACAACTGTTTTATTTTCATTTATAATCCGGTTAAAATAATGATTAAGCCTTAAAATTGCTTTAAAATGGAATTTCCTCGAAAACGCCGTTCAAATCCCATTTTAGCCATTCGACCAGGCTTTATAATGCTGTAAATAAAATATGCTATACCAAAGCTAATAATCTTCTGCAGGCGGACGTATATCGGATATCCAGGTATTTTATTTATTGCATAGAAAAATGTATAGGACTTGAAAATCTTGTAATAATTTTACTTTCCACACTTATTTTTTTATAGCTGTAAATATTTTATTCATTGCTTCAATTGCTTGATAAACGCGAAAATAACAAGATAACTGAAAATACAAATAAATAGGGTGGATTAAACCGATTAAAAAAGAATGAAATATCTTAACTTGGCCTAATGAAAAATAGATAACATCATCCAAACTCGGAATCTCTACTTAAGGTATGGTCCAACCACCCGGTGGGAAAATTGTACCGAAGAAATTTCCGGTTGATCTGAACCGGGTGGCGACTCTATTTTAAGTACGAGATTTCGATCTCGTATCTTTTGAGCATTAAAATATGCAAAATCATTTTCCAAACACATCACACTCATCCCCCGTCATTCAAATGGGCTGACCCGACCAGGCCCGACCCTGCTGCCTGCGTGCGAAAAGTCGTCCGCTCATAAGTATATTTGGGCTAGACCGGGTGTGAGTTTCGAACTTAATTTCCAAATTCAATCCAACCCTCCTTCAATTAATAAATTATATATAAATATTATTAAAATGATTTAATAATTATATATATGAAAATATAAATAAGTAGAAGGAATTGAATCAGTAAAGAGACCCGGTAGCATCTCCTTTAAGAATATAATTCAAACCCAGCCGCCCATCAATTATATATCTATGTAGTTTTTTTTTGTTGGAAGCTACATCATTTTTGTTGGAAATATATGTATATAATTTGATAGTTAATAAAGATAAATATAGATTATTTATTTTATATTTGTATATATATATATGAGTCGAGTCGGGTTTGAGTTTTTATATAAAATTCAAGCCCGATCTAATGTATGTCCGGGCTTCTGTGGACTTGGTCGGGCTGAATTTTTATTATTTTATATTTGTCCAAGCTCGACCCATAGAGGACAGGTCTGGACAGACTTGATAAGTCCCAGGTCAGTTGAATAAGTCTACTTTGAATATAGGGCTTTTTACATAAATAGTCAGAAAAAACAAATATATTTGGTAAAAAAACAAATAACACAAATAGATAACACATGGGAAAATATTCTCAATTATTCGCTATTGTTGAAACAAATTGGGAAAACCCCTTCCTCAACCTCTCCCTCTCCAACTCGCGTGATTTCAGAGCAGAAAATGGATTCAAAAAACCATTCACAGATTCAACTCTCCCTCTCCCTCTTCGATTCGCATGGCTGCTCCTTCTAAGCTCCAGTTTTTTTTCTTCTTCTGCTTGATTTCTTCTTTATCTCGCTTTCATTCGCCAAAGTCGCGATGGGAAACTGCTGTAAGGCTCTTCATCTCACCGATTCTTTAATTTCACAAGTGTTTACTTTGCCATGATTGATTCTAGCCATTCAGTGAGTTGCAATGATTTAGATTGATTGAAAATCTCCTGTGGGGCTTAGATAATAGCTGTGATATCTCTATTTGATGAATTTTTTGCTTTACATAGAGCTGTTGTTGAGAGGAGTAATTGTCTTCCCTCAATTTTGTTCTAAATTATCTCTTGCAATTGTGCACATGAAGTGTTTGTAGAAATGCATGAATGAAGTTTGATTAATAAATATTTGATTTATATTGGATGTCTGTGGGATTTTATATTGGATGTCTATTGGATTTCTATTGGTTGTACATATTAATTCCTTGTTAGATTCTATAGTTGAGGGAAGTGTGAATTGTATTGTTCTTTTTGGTGAATAGGCTCCAACAAGCAGTTCAGCAGCTACAGGTGAAATTACTTGTTTTCTCCTTTAATTAACCAATTTTCTACTGCTTTTTAGGATTTCTAATTTAGGGTTCATCCCTCTCTCTCCTTGCCGCAAGGAAATCCAATCTAATGCAATAGAATTTGTGTTTTATTTAATAATCTTAAATTTAGAAATGAGATTTTGAGCTTGTACCTTATGTATGTATTGCATCTTTACTCCAATGGCTTTCCTTTGTATATGGATACATTTATATTTTATGCGTGCAGTGTGTTCTTTGTTGTTAGTCATAGATGTGAATCCTTATATTTATTTGCATATGAAGGTTATTTTAACTTTGTGATTAAATACTTCCCCTTCTCTCTGTTTCTCATTAACTTGTTTCACTATAACTTTTCTGTTTCTCTCTTTCTCGTCTATAACTTATCTCTTTCTGGTTATCTAGCCTTTCATTAGTTTGATGTAATTATTCATAATTGACTTTTGTATCGAAACATGGTGTATGTAAGCATATAACTGGAATCCTTGACAAATTACCCTTACGTGTACTTTGTAGTTTTACCTTTATTACGAAAGGGTCATCTGAGGCACACAAAGGTGCGCACCTGATGAACCGAACATTGCATTTCCACTGCTGAATAGGTTTCTTTACAAGTTTGCAAGGAATTTCATCTCTCTGTCATGGAAATTGGATGTATATAGAATGTCTATTGGGTCTCTATTGGTTCTTACTTATTTTTAATCCATTTTTAGGATCTGTAGTTGAGCAAGAACCAATCCTAGATCAGTTTGATGGCCAAATCCACAGAACACGGTTTGCTAGCTTTGAGCTTATATAGGCATGGAAGGGAATATCTTAAAAACAAACTTGAGATCCACAAGCAATATATCGACACAATAGACAGTCAATAGAGATTCTTTTGATGATCAATTATGTTTGAATTCTAGAAATCTTGTGTAATTAGGGATCTGAGTTGTTGGAACTGATGTCCCTTTAAACATATTTGAAGTTTACAAGATATGAAATTGTCTTCTTCTACCATAATATAATATCTATTTTGCAATTCAATTAAAAAAGTATGAAACTTACAGTAGATATCAGACATGTTCAACATATGAAACAAAAAGTTAGAAAAACTTTCAAGAATGACAGCAATACACTGATATCAGTAGGGATCATATACAATGCCTATAGAAATCCTATAAAAAGCATTATACATCCTACAGAAATCCTGTAGACATCAAACATTTATCAGTAGACAGCAAAAGCATACCACTTAATTCAAACAAAGTAAAAAAACAACAGCGACTAAAAATGATCATTATTCAATAAAATGGAAACAAAGATACATCAATGTTCAATTCCTTATTCAAAATTATAGTATACAGAGATCAAAGATCAAATAACTATTTCAAACACATAACAAAGATAAAAAAAATTATTTCTTGCCCCGACAAGATCGTTTATTATGACCAATTCTTCCACAAGCACTGCATTTCATAGAAGACTTGGATTTCTCCCATGCGGGACAGCACCTTTCTTTTTTTGGTATGCTGACTTTAGGCTTAACATCGGGAGGAGGAATTACATGTCGAAACATCATCAGGTAAAAACCAATTATGTCTCAACGGCAACTGGTGGATGGTTCCTTGATATGTTGCTACCATTTTTTCCTTCATATAATACTCTGAACAGGTAATCATAAGTAGACAAGTGCAACTTCTTGATGTGAGCAAGAGCATGCACGCATGGAAGCTCGTACATCTGAAAGACGTTGCGGGTACAAGTTCTCTTATCCAAATCAATAGAAAACTCATCCCCGTTACTAGTTACAGATACCAAATGGCCAGTCGATGGATTTGCCTGGCACCATTAGAAATAATAAAAATAAAAAGGCAATCTATATGATATCTACAAGACACCAATAGATAGAAACAATGGAAAAGAGCAACATAAGTAGAGAAATACATGAGTGTAAATACAATGAGAGGGATAGGCCTCAGGATCCCTTGATACAACGTGCATTGACAAAGATAAGAAAAGCAACCGCATAATCTTTTTCCCTATCTACATCACTCAACCACACCACCTTCCTGGAATATAAAACCAAAACTAGGCTGAAGTTCAATAATATGAAAAAACATGATATTTAGCAACATGATAGATATCCAATAGACACTAAACAAAAATAGGGTAGATAACTAGTATACGTCTAATGGACACCTGCTAACAACCGCAAAAAAGCCAACTGCCATCTAGTAGATACATAGCAAATAACTGATAGATATCTAATAGAAATACCATATAAAAATCAATGATTTGTACCGTCTAATAGAAATACCACATATGTCTATTATCAATTTCAAAAATAGAATTTCTAAAATATACTAGTAGATGTCTGATAGATGTCCAATAGATATCCAATAGATGTTCAATAGATGTCCAACAGACACTCTAAAAATTCCTTTTGAGCTAAACTGATGTTGATAACCCTGCCTGAAAAGCCCATCTTAGAACACCATCAATCGATGTTACTGCTAGTGACACAAACATTGCTGCAAACAAAATTGAACCAAACCATATATCAGCAAAACTGAATGAATTACAGATCACGTTGTTGGTTTCTAAGATTCAAGCCTAATTGAAAAAAGAAGCAACTTATTCACTAAAGGAATAAACACAAAGATAGATAACCAATCTTTGCAATCAATCACCAAAACTATTTTGTGATCTAATTGAATGCCATATCCTGTTGAGACTCAAAAAGAATTGTAGCATTCTTCCATGTAAGTCAAAAGGATAGCACTAATTAAGGGATTCTTCGCTTAAAACCAAAATTGGACTAAAGTCTAATAATATCCAATAGATGTGCAATATATTCCCAATAGATGTCCAATAGATATTCAATGGATGTCCAATAACAAAACAACCAGCTTAGCATTTTGTCTAATAACACAAACATGCAGATTCATAAAAATATGAACTAAAGCATCAATTTACAATTTGTGAAGAGTGTCAATTGATGGTTCCATTTCTCTGTCATACATAACTCAACCTTAAATTTTTTTCTAATATCAGAAAAAATTAGAGTAATTCCTTGATACTCAAATTAGCATATTTTTTAGTACCTGACGTCCAAAGTCCAGTCCATTTGATTGTAACATTCTTCCATTAACATGCACTGATTAAGGGATTCTAAAGTCCAATCATATCCAATATATGTCCAATATATGCCCAATAGATGTCCAATAGATGTTAAATAGATGTCGAATAGCAAAACAAACCAGCTTAGCATTTTTACCTGAGACTAAATTTTCTTTTAAATTCAATTTTGTCAATTCATTATATTTTGAGCGGGTAAGAGCTCTTTTGTGGTGATTGGAAAGCAGACACTCAGATAAGCTTTCTAAAAGCCTCTCGTTTTATTTTACCAAACTTGAAACTGTCTATGTATTCTATTTCTGTGATCTGCGTTTTTTGATCACGGTACCGTGATCTCTATGACAGTACCGTGATCTCCCTCTAGACAGAATACCCAAAATTTTATATTTTGTCCTAATGCATTTATTTGATAATTCGAACAGGTATTCTGTTCCCAGAACTGTTTGTGATATATTCTGTAAATATTTTTATGCCATGTATAGTATGTTTTGTTTATATTTTTGTGATGCCATGATCACATTGAGGCGGTATGTTTTGCATTAACTAAACTCTCTTTCTCATTCCCTTTCTTTAAAATCAATCATAGGTAATAATCATTATTATATAAATTAAAGTCGGTAGTGGAACATGTGTTTAATCGGCTAAGTAATGAATAGATGGTTCGTCCGGACCCGAATCTCTATATTATGGTTTAGTGTTGTTTTCTTGGAGACAATGCTATTCTAAATTCCTGGAAAGAGCTTATTCAGGTGCCGACTCTGAGTTATAATCCAAGGATTCAGGTTCTTGGATATTTTTACAATTGTTTGTATAAAATCATAAAAACCCCAGTGGATCGTAATGCCTCAATTTATGACCATAATTAGCTTTGACCCGAACTCAACCCGATCGACCTGATTCTAAAAGCCTCGCCCGCTTATAGTGGCGACTCTGCTTGGGATGATTTCTTTTTTTTCAAAAACTTGTTTTTAAAAGGTTTTAAAAAAGATTCGACGAACATCGAAAGTACTTAGCCATTGTCCAACATTAATTTATTTAATACGATTATTCATGTGTAGTAGTTAGATTATTTTGCATTTTAGGAAAGGATGCTTTATTATCAGCAGGTTACTTCACGAAAGTGTCTTCTAACATTTTCGATGGGACCTAGGGGCACCTAGTGGGTACCACTCACAGCCATATTGTATTTTCGTAATCCTCTATGGGACCGGGATGCACCTACTGCTGTGAGAACCTTCTACATCGGCAACTCGACTATGAGCTAGCATATAGTAAACCCTAGCAACTTCCCCTTAGGACTTACCCAACTCACATTTAATAGATTAGATCACACCTTGTTGTCTACTATGGATTTTAAGGTTTAGAGCCAACTTAGATTTAGAAGCTTCTTAGCGTGGAGTAATAAGGAGATAGGAGGTATAAGGTTGGAAGAATTTGTTTGCCACCTATATGTTAACTAACCTATTATTTTGCCATGCTACGTGTTGCCATGCTATACGCTACTTGTCATATTATGCTAGTCTTGTTTTGATATCGTTTCCCTTAAGATTTCCAAGTGACTTCTCCTAGTCACCTTTAGGAATCATTACCCTTTTTGAGACAATATCCCCGATGTCGTCTTTATGCTATTATGTCATCAACCTTTAGAGATGTCACTTTGATGTCTTGATAATCATCCCCTTTTAAGACAATATCCTCGATGTCGTCTCTATGCCGTTATGCCATTAACCTTCAGAGATGTCACTTTGATGACTCGATTATCATTCCCCTTTTAAGACAATATCCCCGATGTCATCTCTACGCCGTTATACTGTAAACCTTTAGAGATGTCACTTTGATGTCTCAATTATCGCTACCTCTTTTGAGATAATATCACCGATGTCGTCTCTATGCCATTAGGCCATCCCGCTTAGAGATGTCCCACTTGTATCTTGACTACCCTTCACCTCAAGCTACCACCCAAAATCTAAGAGATATCATATCAATTTCTTGACCAACCTCTCACCTACCCAAGCCATGTTTAACCATGTCTTGTGTCTACCTAGTCAGCTGTTTGCTTTGATTGAGTCATGTTCGAGCCATAGGTTAGATTAAACCTAAACACCCTATGTTGTGATATCCCATCAATGTCGCACATATCTTATCCAACCAATGTCTCATTCCCATATTACCAAGGCATAAGGGACACCCCGTCACCTCAACCATGTCAAACCCCACCTTAGTCATGTTAAACCTATCCATCTAGGTGTCTAACTTTTGTCGAACCTATAGTCTAAGTCATACCTTACATCTGGCCTACCCTCATTTCTCATGGGGATCTCAGGGGATACTCTTACTTTGATATATCAAACTAATGGTTTCCTTTGAAAGCATACCACACACACAAGTCCCTATCAAATCATCCATACTAACCACATCATTTGCAGCCATATTCGCATGCGTACTCCTGAATGTAAATCCTATTGCTCACATCATCCCGCATCCATGCTTAAGCCCATGCATGGACTAATTCGACCGTGGTTCTATCTCAGATTGGGAGAGGGGTGATGATCGTCTACTTCGCACTATTGAGTTATCTTATCAAGGGGGTGAAATCATTGCAAATTCCGTTCCAATTTTGGGGTCTGAGTTAAGTTATGAGCAGTCCGAGCAACTCAGTTCCATGCTTACTCTGAGCTTCCCCAAGATCACCGATATGGCTTCCTCTATCGATACTAAGGCCCTTGTGAGAGAGATGAATGCTGTGTTTACTAACTTTCTTTAGTTTGATTAGTTCAAGAATGCCATTAATGATCAGGTCCAACTGTCCATGAAAGATGCCTTGAAAGAGGCGACCGATAAGGGTTTGGGAAAAAAATCCCGAGAAAGAGCTAGAAGTTGAGAAAGATGATCAAAATTGTGGTCCTAAGTCTAATGGAGATACTATCGAAATTCGTGTTGTGCTCAAGCAGTTGCTTTCTATAGGGGACGAAGAAAGCATGGCCTTAATTGTAGATGGAGTTGAGCTATTACCACCCAGTTTTAGCATGTGGCCCATCATTAGTCCACATTGAGAACTATGAGAATGTGATGAGAGTGAACGGGTTGTCCAATAGTCAGCTGGCCAAGATGTTCTCATGCACCTTAACTGGGACAGCCGCCGAAGCATTAGATATGATGGGCGATATATCTTAATTATGTATTAGTACAAATAATTTGTTTAATTAATAAAGGCATTTAATCTTTTGTTTATATCAATGTGTTCATATATATTATGACCGGTTAAAATATATTCATTGATATTTATGAACAAAAGTCCTTGACATATCATAGCATAAAGTAAGAGAAATTATAGTTGGACTATGTTTAGTGAGACCTTCTTCAAGTGTAATTATGATTATGTATAAACTATCCCTAGTCATAGTTTCATCAAGAAAGGATATTGATGAGACAAAAAGACTAGCATGTGGTCAACTTTCTTGGAAAGGGTCCAAGCAGTTAACCTCCTAAAGACTGAAGGTGGTGCCTTAAGTTTGACACATGGATATATCTGGAAGATATATTGGAGACTGCAATAAGATAAACACTTGGTAAATATATCATAGTTTTAGTGTTTATCTTTATGCAATAGCTTTGCGAATATCCTCATACTTGAGATACTAGTTACCTTGTATGTTACTATCGCTATACTGTGGGTCATTCCTATGAACTCGTTAATTTAAGGTGTTACGGGTGATTACATGTATAATGATGATAGCATATTGGTAACCCATGTAGTCGGAAAGAATCCATCAGTCCAGATATATTAAGGAGTAGTACCTGGCCACTTGTTGAAGTGATGATTGCTATAAACCTCTGATTAGAGTATATGTTTGATAGAAATAGTTTCTAGTCAAACACATTATGGTAAAAAGCAATATACTTTGGTAATAAGTAAATAACTGGGGTAGCTTGGAGCAACCTCGCTATTAATCGAGCCCAACAAACCAGATGGTACTAATATTAAAGAATGGAAGGAGTTAATCACATTAGGCAATTACTGCATTAACCAGGATTAAGTCATAAGCAGAAATGATGTTCCGAGTAATGGGGGATGGTGGACCCTTGCTAGAGGCGTACTATAGTTGTTTAAGGTAATCGAGCTCTATTCACGGTCTAAAACCTCGAGCCAATAGTTCCTATAGAACAAGGATTGGTTAAGCCTTAATAGCTCAATACTTCGAGATCCTATAAGGTCACACACATTGGACCTTCATCGGACTGAGTAAAGAATTAATAGATATATTCTATTACAAAAATATAACATAATGATAATTGGATTATTATTTGGTTAGGCCAAGAATTTATTTTGACTGATGACTAATTTTATTAGGGTCATAAATAAATTAAAGTATGGATTAAAATGATTAGATCATTTTCTGGTTAAGCCATATTTTCTTTTGATCGGTAACTAATTTACTAGGGTTATAAAAAAAATATTTTGAGAAGTGAGGACAAAGTAAAGGGTTAGACCCTGAACAAAAAAGCCCCTTAAGCCAAAAGGGCTTGCAGGACATGTGCAAGCCCACGCGAGTGCCAAAGGCACTCGCGGGTTGCAGGCAGTGCAAGCTGGGCTTACGTGGCCTGCGGCTAAGCCCCCCCGAGCTAGGCTTATGGGAAGTCCCGTGAGGCCCAGCTCATGGGACAAGGCAGGCTCGGAAGAGCCTACCTTGCACGGGCTTTTGCACAGCGTGCAAAGCATGTTATGCCCGGGTCAACCTGCTGACCCATGGGGGTCCGCATGTTGACCCCTGTGGGATTAGGAGAAATCCTAATTCCACATTGGAAAAATGGGGAGCATTTTCGCTCCCCAAGCCTATAAATAGGCTTTACCTCTCCCTTTCTGAAATCATACCAAGCTCCTTCTAAGTCTTGCCTTAGGATTCCAACGTGCTATCTCTCGAGTTGACTTGAGAGCAAGTTATTTTTAAGGAGCCTCGAATATTTTGAGGCACCTCTAGTTAATATTTTTGAGTGGGCTTTTGAATTTGTCTAGCAATTACTCAAAGCTCTGCATTCCTTTACATTAGGAGGTTTCGGTTGGTGGGAATATAATTTAGAATTATGGTATGCCTTGCCTATGCATGATAACCTTTATTTAGTTAAGGCTTTAATTAATTTATATGAAACTAATAGGAGTTCCTAGGGTCAAGGGACAAAATTTTGAATTTCCGCCATGCCTTTTATGCATGGTCAAAGTGACTGTCAATTCCCAACATGAATGGTTTGCCACTCAACTCGATGATGTCTGACGAGATTGGGATAAGCTTTCCAAGTCCTTCAAAGAGCACTATTAGTTCAATTCCAAGCTAAAGACCACTATTCAGAACTTAGAACAAGTCAAGCAGAAAGAAGGAGATGCCTTTCGATCTTATTTTGAACGTTGGATGTCCACTCAAGCCTTGTTATATAGAAAACCCAGCCTGCCCAAGATGATTGTGAAGATGATACATGGTACACTACCATGGTAATAAGATTAGATGGCCTTAGATGATTATGGAAACTATACCGATGTTTGCATAAAGGCTGAGAAGATAGAAAGACAAGTTGCTATGAAAAAGCAAAGGGGCCTACCTATAACTAATCATCCCTTTTCATCTAGTTATTAGAAGCCCGCCGAAGCATCTATACCTGCTCCCATCGCCTCCAAGGCTAAAGTAACCCAAGTGGCTGCTCCTATCTAAGCCAATGTAGCTGCTGTACAACCCCCTCTAGAGGATAAACATGGCATGTCCCCATGGAAGGACAATTTGTCTTTTCTCTTTAGCATATTGAGGAAGCTTAATTTATTGAACAGCTTGGTGCCCTTTGTCCCCCCAAAGTCTGAAGATGCTCGCAACTTCTGCACTTATCATGTAGCTGTTGTTCACCGTACTAACAACTGCAAGGCTCTCCTAGATGAAATCAAGAACCTCATCAAGAACAAGAAGATCAAAGACTTGGCGCCAAAACCTAATACCATGAGTAATCCATTGCCCCAGTTTGCTCAGTCTATGAATATGGTACAATCTAGTATAGTCGAAGCTTAAGTTGTATAGCATTTGAGAAACAAAGTGGTGATTGAAGAATTGATCTGGGTAATTGAATCTAGCCTTACACCTGACTTTGTGCTTAATCAATTTCTCCAAGCAAACCCATCAATAGGAGCTATACAAACTGATGATGATTTGAAGATGGCAATTGAAGAATCAACCATACGATTCAAATGGTCCAGTATTTCTTGCCATCGGTAGAGGCTTCACCACCAGCTCGATCTATAGTGTCTTGGAGTTTAGTTTATCGGCTTGTCTAGCCTATGCAAAGGAAGCAGGTACAAGATTGAAAAGAATGCATTGGATGGATGCCCGGGCATTGAGAAGGAAGGATGATGCCATACACAAAAAGGAAGAGACTCATGGGCTTTTTTTGTAAAGTCTCTATTGCTTGGTAATCAAAACCCAAAGATCTATGAACTAGTCCATGTTTGATTAATCCCCTTTGTCATCGAACACTTAGCCTTAGATAGATTAATCCCCTTTGTCATCGGGAGATAACCCTTCTTAGAATGCTCAAGGTTGAACCTATTCAATAACTTGTCTATATATGTACATTGAGAAAGACCTAACAGCTTCTTGGATCTATCTCTATAGATCTTTATACCTAGTATAAATGCTACTTCACCAAGGTCTTTAATGGAGAACTTTCTTGACAACCATACTTTAACATTTTGAAGAAGAGAAATATCATTTCCTATTAGTAGAATGTCATCGACATACAATACTAAGAAAATAATTGCACTCCCACTAACCTTCTTATAAACACAAGGCTCATTAGCGTTTGGAAAAAATTCCAGTTCACAAATTGTCTGATCAAACCTTATATTCCAACTCTTAGATGCCTGCTTAAGTCCATAAATGGATCTTTACAGCTTGCATACCTTTGAGCCATTCTAAGATGTAAAACCCTCAAGTTGTATCATATACACATCCCGGTCTAAATCCCCATTCAGGAATGCTATTTTCACATCCATCTGCCATATCTCATTATTGTAATGAGCAGCAATGGCGAGGAGTATCCTTATGGATTTAAGCATGGCTACCGGTGAGAAAGTTTCATCATAGTCGATACCTTTATGTTGACTATAACCTTTTGCAACCAACCTTGCTTTATAGGTAATTACATTACTATCCATGTTAGTCTTCTTCTTGAAGACCCACTTGCACCCAATCGGTCTAACCTCTTGCGGTGCATCAACCAAATTCCAAACTTGTTTCTCATACATGGAATCCATTTCTGATTTTATGGCGTTTAGCCATTTATCAGAATCTAAGCTTTTCATTGCCTCATCATATGTCCTCGGTTCATCATCATCCATGAGATATAGTTCCTTATCATCAATGATGATAAACCCATATCTATCAGGACCCTTATAAACATAACCTGATCTTTGCAATGATTGTGTTTCGATAGGTTGTTCTTGGATCACACTTTCTTGTGTATCTAGAACGGGGTCAATCAGTTGATTGTCTGTTTCTTCCTCTTGAACCTCCAGTTCAATATTGCTCCCATTGACTTTTGTTAGTAAGTGTTCCTTTTCCAAAAAGTGAGCATTCCGAGACATAAATACCTTTTATGCTTCGGGTTGGTAAAACAGATATCCAATTGTTTCCTTTGGATATCCAATGAACACACATTTGTCAGACTTGGCGTTCATCTTATCTGACGCTATCCTCTTAACAATAGTAGGACAACTTCATACTCTTAAGTGACTTAGAGATGACTTTTTATCACACCATCTTTCATAAGGTGTAAAATCAACTGATTTAGAGGGCACTCTATTTAAAACATAAACTGCGCTTTTTAGTGCATATCCCCAAAAGGATTTACTGAGATCTGCATGGCTCATCATGGACCGAACCACATCTAATAAAGTTTGATTCCTCCTTTTTGACACTCCATTGTGTTGGGGTGTATAAGGAGGGGTCCACTTGGGAACTATCCAATTTTCCTTTAGATAATCCTGAAACTCCTGACTCAAGTATTCTCCACCTCGATTTGATCGAAGTGTTTTAATACTTTTCTCAAGCTGTTTCTATACTTCAGCTCTGAATAGTTTGAACTTTTCAAAACTTTCAGACTTCTACTTTATTAAGTATAAATAACCGTATCATGAGTAATCATCAATAAAGATTATGAAGTAGGAGTATCCTCTTAGTGCCTGAACACTCGTTGGACCATACACATCAGTATGTATAAGTTCCAATGTACTCGTGGCCCGTTCACCCTTTCCTTGAAAGGGTAAGTTTGTCATTTTTCCTCTTAAATAAGGTTTGCAATCACCATAAGACTCTAAGTCTATTGGGCCCAAGTCTCCACGCTTATGCAACTTGGTTAAGCAATCTATATTTATGTGGCCTAAACGACAATGCCATAAGTAGTTTCTTTATTTATGGTTAAGCGATCTAATTTAACTTTCTTCACATTGTTTATATTGAAAACTTCTATTTTAGTATCAAGAACATAAATGCCACCTTTCAACATTCTATAACCATAAAGAACATTATTCAAACGAATCTGACAATTATTATTCTAAACTAAAATCTCAAATCCTTCTGCTGTTAAACACCCAATAGATACAATATTCTTAGTAACACTTGGAATGTAGTAATAATTATTCAAAACCAAAATAAGTCCACTTGGCAAAATAAGACTAAAGCTTCCTACAGCTAATGCAGCAACTCTGGCTCTATTTCCCATACGTAGGTCTATCTCCCCTTTTGCAAGTCTTCTACTATTCCTTAGTCCCTGCACAGAAGTACAGATTTGAGAACCAACTAGTATCTAATACCCAAGTGGATTCAAGCGAAAAAGTAGCAAAATTTTCAATTATAAACATACCTGAAGTAGATGCCTCTGCAAGCTTCTTCTTCAAATGCTCAGAAGTAGGAGCTTTGCAATCCCTCTTCCAATGTCTCGGTTTCCTACATTAGAAGCAGACATACTTATATGCCTTCTTTTCTTTCTTATTTTTACTGATTCTTTTCTTGGCACCAGTGCCTGGTTCTTCTTCTTAGAAGCCTTGCCTTTCTCAACCAACAGTAGAGGTTTCTTATCTTTCTTGATCTGAGGTTCTACCATTTTTAGCATGTTGAATAATTTAGGGATAGTAGAATTAATCTTGTTCATGTAATAGTTAGTCATGAAGCCTGAGTGACTATCTATCAAGGACATCAATACAAGGTCAATGCTCAAGTCATGATTCATCTCGAATTCTAATTGATTCAGCTTCTCAAGGTATCCCAAGAGTTTTAGTACATGCTGAGAGACAGAGGTGCCAACCTGCATCTTGGTCCCAAAAAAGGAGCTTGGAGGTCTCATACCTCTCTGTCCTTTCCCGCTCTGAAAAGAGCTCTTCAAGATGGAGAACCATGTCCTCCAAGGGCATATTCTAATGTTGTTTCTGAAGCTCAGGATTCATGAACCCCAACATGATACACATGGCAGTCTCATGATCTTTCCTATACTTCAACCAGGCATCATATTCCACATGATCCTCAACATCAGGTTCAACAGGGAAAATTTCAATTAGAACATAGGCAATTCCCTCGGATTTGAGAACTATTCTCACAGCTCGGAACCAATCAGAAAAGTTTAAGCCATTCAATTTGGTGACAAGTAACATACAGAGATTAACATTGGAAGTCATTTTCAACCTAAGATATAAGAAAAGAAAAAGTTCAGATATTAGTTTAAGTATATGCATTTAATATAAGGTCTTTTAATTAAATACATTTGTCCTACTATTTTCTTTAAAATTTACAACAGCCCATTCTATTGAATTCAGGAATTTTAGCCCTGCTAAATTTCCTAGTAGGTAGCATCTATAACTAGTCTATTACAACCCCCAACTTTACGAGTCAAGTTGTATTAGTAAGTTATAGTTGGAATCCCATTCCGTTTGCATCGCATGCAATTGCTAAAACATTCAAGTTCTCTAATCCCAAGGGATGTGTGCTCTCATATTAGCATCTCCTTGAATATGTCTCAGATCTGGGCCTAGCCCCCAATTTTATGGTGGACTACCCCAGTTCTGTTAAGTCAAACCCTATCCCAAACTTTACAACCAATCAATGTGGACTAGAAGGAATGCTTTGCGTAGCACTTTGATAGCCCAAATAGATCGTATTATAAATTTGAGTTAGGAAGACTATAACTTGCCTTAATATATTTACTTTAGGATTTTATTGGTGTTAAACGTCTCACCCAATCTGGGATTTTATCGGATGGAGATATTTATAATAACTTATATTAATTCAGGATATTTTAGAATTAATTTATAAAGTCCAACCTTGGGGGTTCAAGCTCTTTATTATAATTATTCCATCAACCTAGATTATATGCAAAATAGTTAACACTTTTATTTGTTAAATTTATATTGCATTTCATTTAAGCTTTTATTCAATAAATTTAATTTTTTTACTTTGTTATAGAAACATATACTAGAAATAAATTAGTCCATATTAATCCCCCGATTGGTCACTTCAAGTTGCACCGATATAGGTTCCCAAGTAGGAGAGGTGCCATATGAGGAGTAGACACCAAGTCCAATCCTTAGCAGAACAAATATGGGCACAAACTTGAAGACCAATGGATTCTTTTGAACTAATAAATTTCATTCTTCCAATTCATGTAAATTGGAAGCATCTATAACCCATGTAATTTAAATGAATTATTTACACTTGTATAATTTGAGTAAGTTGAGCAGGCTTATTCAAAATTATTCATAACCATTTTTTAACCTTAAAATGAAAGGCACAAGTTCATATATATTGTTCCAAACAATTAAATAAACAAATCATTTCATATAGAAAATAATATTCAGTTTGCTTCTAGCTTAATTATGCACTAAATAGGCAAGCTTTGATACCACTGTTGGGAACTGACAGTCAAATTGACATGCATAACAGGCATGGTGGAAATTCAAAATTTTGTCCCTGTCCCCAGGAACTCCTATTAGTTGCATATAAATTTAAATAAAGCCTTAACTAAATAATTCTATACCTAGGTTAGCATGTAAAAGGGCTAGGCATACCATAATTCTAAATTATATCCTACCATATATATTTTATGGTAAACATGTTATAACTCTAAGCTATAACCTAAGCATGTTATAACTCTAAGCTATAACCTAAGCATGTTATAACTCTAAGAACTTAAGCATATTATAAACTAAGCATGCAAAACAACCTAAGCATATTATTAAGTCTAAAAATGTTTAAAGAAAAAGACCTAATAATAAAAGAGAAAGAAAGAAAACTTACCAGTTGAAGCGTGGTTTAGCAGAACCTTCTTGCACAAGCCTACAAGTGCAGGATAGCCTTTATGAGTGTCCATACGAACCCCACCAACCAAAACCTCCCCGAGAGAAAGAACTGAGAAACCTCGAGCAGTTACTAGACCACTTAAGAAGCCTCACCCGAAAATATAAACTGGAGGTGCCCTAATAAATTTGGGCTCCTCAAAATATAACTTGTTCAAAAACCTTTATCGTAGGAATTACTTTAAACTCGGTGCCCTTGAAAGAGGAGAAGGGAAAGCCTATACATAGGCTTGGGGAAGCAAAAAGCTTCCCCTGTTTTCCAATGTGAGATGTGCAAAATGCACATCCCACACACGGGTCCAATAGGACCAGTGGGCTGCCCCGCTACACACAGCGTGCAGCGCACATTATGTGTGCCATAAGCTGGGCTTGGGGCCACCCGCAAGCCTAGCTTGCAGGGTGGGCCGTGCTAGGCTCACCCAGCGCTATCCAGCAGCGCTGGTGTGACCTAGCACGTGGGATCGCAATGGCGAGCCCACAGCCCCTTATCCAGCCTATATGAGGCCCCAAAAATTGGGCCCCATTTTTGTAGGGTCCAACCTCTTTTTGCCTCGGTTGGAAAATTTCCTTTTAAATCCGTTTCAAAAATTATTTATTTTTTGACCCTAATAAATTAATTACCGGTTAAAGATAAATTCCTTGGCTTATAAAATTGATATAATCAATTTAGCCAATTTATTATGACCCCGATTAATTAGTTACCTGTGAAAAAAAATCTTTGGTCCAACCAAATAATAATCTAATTATTATCATGTTATATTTTCGTAATAGAATAAATCTATTAGTTCTTTACTTAGTCCGATGAAGGTCCAATGTGTGTGACCTTATAGGTTCCCGAAGTATTGAGCTATTAAGGCTTGACCAACCCCTGTTCTAATGGAACCATTGGCTTGAAATTCTAGACCGTGAATAGAATTTGATTACCTTAATCGACTGTAGCACGCCTCTAGCAAAGGTCTACCATCCCCCATTACTCGGAACGTCATTTATGCTTATGTCTTAATCCCGGTTAATGCAATAGTTGTCCAATGCGATGAACTCCTTCCGTTCTTTAATATTAGTACCATCTAGTTTATAGGGTTCGGTTAAAGTGTTAACCCACTAATAGCAAGGTTGCTCCAAGCTATCCTAGTAATTTACTTGTTGCCGAAGTATATTGCCTTTTACCATAGTGTGTTTGACTAGAAACCATTTGTATCAAACACATAATCTGATAAGAGGTTTATGGCAATTATCACTTCAACAAGTGGCTAGGTACAACTCCTTAATATATCCAGAGCGATGGATCCTTTCCGACTACTCAGCTACCAACTTGCTGTCATCACTATACCCGTAATCACTGTAGCACCTTAAATTAATGAGTGTGTAGTAATGATCCAAAGTATAGTAATAGTACCACATAAGGTAACTAGTATCTCAAGTATGAGGATATTTGCATAGCTTATTGTGTGAAGATAAACACTAACACATTGATATATATACCAAGTGTTTATCTTGCTGCGGTCTCCAATATATCTCCTAGATATATCCATGTGTCAAACTTAAGGCACCACCTTCAGTCCTTAGGAGATTAACTGCTTGGACCCTTTCCAAGAAAGTTGACCACATGCTAGTCTTTCCGCTTCATCAATATCCTTTCTTGATGAAACTATGACTAGGGATAGTTTAGACATTATCATAATTGCACATGAAGCAGGTTCCGCTAAATATGGTCCAACTGTAATTCCTCTGACTTCATGCTATGATACGTCAAGGACTTTTGCATACATACATCAATGAATATATTTAACTAGCCATAAAATATTTACAAACACATTGATATAAACAAAAGATTAAATGCCTTTATTGATTAAACAAATCATTCGTACTATTACATAATGAAGATATATCACCCTAATTGCGTTAAGGGCATACATCATATCCAACAGTTTATGTTGATGATATGCTTGTAAAATTAACAACCTGAAAGGAGCACCTTACTATCTTGGATAAATTCCTTACCAGAATTGAGAAGTACAACTTGAGATTGAATCCAAAGAAGTGCATATTTGGAGTCATACAAGGCAAGTTGTTAGGCCACATCATCAATCAAAGTAGCATTGAAGTGGATCCCGATAAGATAAAAGCCATCCGTGACATGCCGATACTGAAGACGGAGAAGGAATTTCGATCATTCGTAGGGTCATTACAGTATATTAGTAGGTTCATTTCATGACTTACTACTATCTGTGAACCCATTTTCAAACTCCTCAAGAAGAAGCAGGCTTTAGAGTGGAATGAATAGTGTCAAATCGCTTTTAATAGAATCAAGGCATACCTAACCAGTCCACTAGTATTGCAACCGCTAATTCTCGGTAAGCGCTTGATGGTTTATCTAGCGATAGAAGAGACTTTAGTAGGGAAATATTAGTTCAAGAGGATGAAGACAAGAAAGAGCGTGTGATTTACTACCTCAGCAAGAAGTTGTTGGAGTATGAAAGCCGGTATATGATAGTAGAGAAAACCTGCACTGCCATAGTGTGGCTCACAAAGAAGTTAAGACACTATTTCACATCATATAGGATCCAAGTAGTTTTAAAGATCAATCCTATAAAGTACCTGTGTGAGTTGCCTACTCTAGCACGAAAGTTATTAGGGTGGTTGCTCTTGCTCTCCGAGTTTGACATAGAGTATATTAACCATAAGGTGATTAAGGGAAGAGCGGTAGCCGAATTCCTTGCAGGCCATCCCTTAGAATCAGATTATGTGGAAGACTTAGCATTCCCCAATGAGCAATTAGCCGTGGTAGAAGAAGCAAAGCCCTCATGGTTCATGTATTTCGATGGTGCAGTCAATCAATAAGGCACCGATCTTGGTGTTATCATAGTCACTCCTCATAATGAGATCATACCAATGTCCAAACTCCTAAAGTTCTCAATCACAGACAATGGGGCAGAATATGAAGCTTATTTATTTGGACTCGAAGCTCTTCTCATAATAGGGGAAATTAATGTATCAGTAGTAGGGATTCAGCTCCAGTTATCCACCAAGTAGTGGGAGATTAGGCGATTACAGAAGAATCTCTTCATCCTTATCTCAAGGTAGTTTGGATTCAGTCAATAAAGTTTAAATGATGCCTTTTTCAGCAT
Source organism: Euphorbia pulcherrima (assembly GCA_947683365.1). Lineage (NCBI taxonomy): Eukaryota > Viridiplantae > Streptophyta > Magnoliopsida > Malpighiales > Euphorbiaceae > Euphorbia > Euphorbia pulcherrima. The sequence goes on from CANTUS010000004.1 coordinate 35,718,996, forward strand.
GTGCCTAGGGAAGAGACCCATGAAATCGTTATTCATGTAATCCTCGTGTGCTCCCTTCTTCAATAAAGAGGTAATGGTAGTGGGAAAGATCTCAGAAGACCCATGGTACATGGACATTGCTCAATTCTTGAAAAGTAGTCAGTTTCCACAAGGGGCATCTCAGTCGAATTGCGCGACATTGAGGAGATTGGCCGCTCTGTTCAGATTAGTAGAGGATGACTTGTTCAAGAGAGCTAGCAATGGTCTACTTCTTAAGTGCCTAACTAAGGAAGAAGCTACCCAAGTTATAAGAAAACGTCATTCAAGAGAGTGTGGACTACACATGAATGGAGTAGCCTTACCCAAGAAGATTCAATGACAAGGATATTTTTGTACTACGATGATAGCCGACTGGATCAAGGAAGTGAAGAAGTGTCATGAATGCCAGATGTATGGTAAAGTCTTGTATTTACCACTAATCGAGCTTCAAAGCTTGTCAACTCCTTGGCCATTCTCGATGTGGGGGATAGACATAATTGGCGAGATCCGACCATCATCAACAAATAGGCATAGATACATCATCATAGCAGTAGATTACTTCTCTAAGTGGATTGAGTGCTAAATTTTTGCTCGATATGAGATTCCTCTTCACATTGTATATGATAATGGAGTTCAGTTCCAAGTAGAAATGACATATTTAATGGAAACATACGACATTAAGCTTCATAGATCATCTCCATATCAATCAAAGGACAACGATGCAGTTGAAGCAGCCAACAAAGAAGTCAAGAAGATCCTCTCCAAGATGGTTGTCACAGAGATTGGGCCGACAAGCTTCCTTCACAAAGTGGGGTTACCGAACTAGTGTCCATACTCCAAATGATCAGACTCCATTCTCATTAGTATATAGGATGGAGGCAGTTCTTTTGGTTGAGATCGAAATCAAGTTGCTAAGAGTCGCCTTAGAACCACAATCAAGAGAGATAGATTGGGTTCGAGCAAGATTCAAGCAGTTGAACACGATAGACGAAGCACGATTGAGAGCATTGGATCACCTACAGATGTACCAATAATGTATAGCTAGAGCTTTCAGGCAGCCAAAAGAATAACTCAAAGTAGGAGATTTAGTCCTTAAGCAGCTAAGACAAGTCAACACCGACACTAGGGGCAAATTCCGACCGAATTGGGAAGGTCCCTATGTAATCAAGAAGATCCTACGCAAAGGAGCAGTCAAGATCATGGTTATGGATGGCAATGAGTTTATGAACCTTGTCAACCAGGATAAGGTCAAGTGCTACCATGTATAAAAAAATAAAGCCTACCAATTTAAAAATACGAAAAGGTGGATTGGGCAAAAATTAGGGCAGTCTGTCGATTAAAAAACCCAAAAAGGGCCGATTGAGCAAAAGTCAAGGCATGAATAAAGTCAGTCGAACCTATGTGAGGGGTTAGAGCAAAAATTAGGACTTGAAATATATGAGAGTTGTTAACTATAAAACCTTTATAGGGTAGCTAACAATAGGAGATATTCTGATTGCAATATATACCAACAATTAAATCAATTTAATATCAATAAAAAAACATCATTTTGCTAAATCTTATGATTTATGTCTTATAAATGTATGTTGCACTGAATGTGTGATAGACATACAAGTAGGTAAGATGCATTTATTTCCTTTTCTCATGTGCAATCAATTCAACAAAATTCAAGATAAACTTTGAGCAAGAAAAAGGCAAAATATTTCGAGTGCCTGAAAATATATATGTCTATGCAAAAGCCTAAAATAAAAAAAGAGAGATTCTGCTGGATTGATAACCCGAAAACGGTGGTCCAAGCAAAAATTAAGACATGAAAGTTCAATAGGTCGAGAAAATATCCAAATGTAACTCCCCATGCAAAAAATTTGACATATATCATCACATCATCAGGCCAAACATCTCCTCTTCCCCCCAACAGGAACAAATCCAACTCATCTAGAGTAATAACTCCAGTTAATACTAGTAGTCTATTGCTCCTTGCAAGTGGGCAAAACTTGTATAGAAGCAATCCATCCCCTGTAGAACTCATCAGTCATGACGATCCTCGGGTGATAATACCTCAGAATCCTAAAATGGGTAGTCATGGCCAACTTCTCAGTAATAATGGAAGGCCAATCAGATGGGTACACAGCCGGCTCAGTAATACAAAGGAAGTAGGAATGTACTAAGTATCCCCATACTGCCTGCATAATCTGGAAGGCGAATAAGAAGTCACCATCCACAGCCCAAACAACTACACTCCACCAGACCATAGCTCAGTCATCACATCGGAAATCTTCCACCAGTGGCAAAACCAGCAGATCTAACTCTCAAAATACACCTGCTGAATCCTAGACCACTTAACTAAACTGAGATCTCGATGACCAGAAGTAGTAGTGGCACGAGTAGCGAAGTGAGAAGGGTTGTACTTGCTGATATTGGTAGGAGGATCAATCAATGCCCACTTCTCCCAAATCCACACCTGAAATAACATGTCAGTACGGAACAAAGAAATGGTGGTCTAGTCTATTACCCCGAAGAAGTGTGAAAAAGTCCCCAACCAAATCCATGTCTTGAGAAGTAGCGTCTAAGTGAAGAAGTGTCTCAGCTAGTGCAACAACAGCTGGTGATAATCCCTTGGCTAACTTATCAATAAGTGAAAGTAGATGAAAAGGCACAACACCCTGCTCTACCCCACAGATAAACTGGCTCATCAGTAATACAGCTACCATCGAAGGCCAAGCCAAGTGAATCCTAGGGGCACTCATACACCACTCCAATACCCTGTCTAGATGAAATTCAAATGCCTAAGGGGCATGTGTCAGAAATCCATCAACCAAACCCAAGCCAAAAAGGCCTATCAAATCTGTAGTAAACCCAAAGATGAAAGTAGGAATAGATATCTCCATACGCCTTATGGATGGAACTCCCAGGATGTCGCTAAACTCCTCAAATAATTGGCACAACTCCATATTTCCAAATCAGAACACTCGGTTGATAGGATCCCATAAAGTACAAGTAGCTCAAACTAATGAGATATTTACCAAAAGACCAATGTAGAATCTCAGATTCTATAATCCGAAAGGTTTCAGCATATTCCACTTCTGCTTCAGATGAATCCAAAAATCCCGTAGCTTATCACCAAACAGAGCCATAATTAATAAAAAATAAAGGAAAACACAGCAAGAAGCTACAAACTACAGTAGGCCATGGTACCGTGATTTGGATAGCGGTACCATGATTAATTCTTGATTCATGTTCTCTATACCCTTTAATTCATGGCCAACTAATTGGGGTACCCTGATTAGTTCAAAGATCAGTTGATTTTAAGCAGAAAATCAGTAAATTCATCAATAATAAAGCAGCAAATCAAAGGCACAATTTGTCATGTATAGCAAAAGTGTATATTTACTAGCCAAAATCTATCCAAATGTTCATAAAAAAGGGAAAGGAAAGTAAAATCCTAATCTGAATCGAGGCGGACATCGTTACCCTCCACCTCATCATCAGTCCCTGAACTACTCAAAGATGACCCTATCACCTTTGGTAGTCCCTACTCATTTCTCCACTTGGAGTGCGACTCCCTCAGCCTTATCACCTCGGCCTTAGCCCTCTTAGCTCGATGGGTGGCATCCTGCGCCTCTGCCTTCGCTGATACAGCTCTTATAGTAGCCACCGTAGCTCGATCCTCGATAGCTACCCATTGCTCATCGAGCTTGCACAAAGCAGGTTGTATACTATACATAGTGCATTAGTCCTAAAATTTTTAACTAGAGGCGTTCACATCACATGCATTATATATGTATAATCACATAAGACATGTACATACCTCCTTGAGAATCGTCTGAGTCCTTAGAAGATCGCCAAGAGACTGATATCCCCTAGCTATCGCCTCCATATCAGCCTGTGGGATCTACAAATGCAAAGCTTCATTTAGAAAACAACAATCTTAAGTATTTAAGAAAAAAATATACAAAGGGGATTAAGAAGGAGAAAACTCACATGAGTAGCGTCAGCTAGGACAAAATCTAACTGATGGATAGAAGGGGTCAAGTGCTGAGTCACCCGCCTACCAACTCCCATCATAATGACAAAAGTGGTATCAAAGGCAGTCTACAAATGACCCTCCATAGAGCCTCTGGCTAAGCTAATCCTTGTACTAGAGCCATTGGAGCTGTAGCAGCCACTAGAACCTCCTCCATGCCACCTATGCTGCTGCTCGAGGCCTGGCATCTCCTCTTATGAGAGAGATCCTAAATTCAAAGACACAAAGTTCAGAATCAAGAATGAAAAATTATTGCAAAATATAAAATTAAACACCAAAGCCAAAATATACCTGAAAAGGCCTAGTTGGACCTACTGGAGGAACATGATAGGGAATCAAATGACTCATGAACTCTAAATAGGAGCCCTCAATAAAAGTAGCCATATATCTGGTCCTATAAACAACAATAGGACACTCTGTATCCAGCAAAAGATATGGATAAAAGAGATCCGCTAGAGGAGCAGGGGGAACCACCCTCAAAGCTAGTGTGGCCATGGTCCAAAGGCCTCACACCCTCTCTCCCAAATACCACTCAATACAAATGGGGTACTCTAGGAGGAAATGCCTATCATCATAAGTCGTCCGGGCAGTCTGGACCACAGCCTAGTGAGCGTGCTCTCCCAGAGGTCCCGACGAAGCTGAAATAGAATCATAATTAAGGTAAACCACTTAACTCATGTAAATACAGTTTCTATTAATGTTTGTGTTCAAAGTGTAGGAACATACCTGCTTAAAGGTAAGGTTTCTCAAGATTTGCCTCAAGTCAGAAGACCCCCTGGTCACCATAGACCAACTCTGTGTCAACTTGCTAAGCACGGGAGCATTCTCTACAGCATCCCCCATCTTCGTAGGCATGGGGAGAAGGCCATGCTGAAAGGCCTATATCTGTAAAAGAATAACAATAAAAGCCATGAGTCGATGTGGACTCAAATAAAATAAAGCGAACAAAGAAAGAAAGAGCAAGAGATTTAAGCACAAAAACAAGAAAGCAATGAATATACCCGAATGAAGAGGTGACTAGCCTTTACCTCCCTCTCATCTCCTCGGGCACAGGCATACAACCCAAAATATAGCTAAATAAGAGTAGCTCTGGACCAATTTACCTTCGAGACCTCAACCAGGTCCTTGAGAGTTGAAAGTAGGCCATAGTGCATGCCACTAAACCCCCATGAGAGGAGGATCGTAGTTAGAAGTGTGAGGATGAAAGCCTGAACATACTGATTGTATTGATCGTCAGTCAAATTCCTCTAGGCCAGCCAAAACTTCTTCAACTTTTTGTACTTGAGGCAGGTAGCATCTGGCCTCACCCCTAGCAATCGCTCCACGTAAGCTCAATTATGGATGTCAGAATAGAATCTATTCGCATACACGTCAAAGTGTATGGTAGTCATAGTAAAAGGTAGCCCTGTCGTAGCCACCATATCTGACTGACTGATAATCATCTCACCCACAGGAGGTGGAAAATATGTGTTACATCGAACCATCGCACAACGAGCATGGTGAGAGCCCCAATGGAAGTCTTAGGGCCCTTGGCCCTCAAGCCTAGCACCAGATCCTTAAATCTGGTATCCTGGATCTGCTGACGGATGCTAGCATCAGTATTGGCATCCCACTAGGCCCGACTAATGGAAACAGATCCTAAAGTCATCCTAAAAAACTCTTAAAAAAAGAAAATCAACAAAAAACCACATTAAGTGTCTTAATTTCTAGTATTCATTGATATATAGGAGTTAAATTAATCAAAATACAATTTAGAATCATGTTACAGTACCTAGATATCATGAAAAATGATCAATAGCCTAAAAATGCATGAAATGGCATTTCTGCCATCTGCATGGATCACGGTACCCCAATCAGGATCATGATATCGCAATCATGATCATAGTATCGTGATCGATTGCGGTACAACGTTAAAAAATTCAATTTGAATTCTGATTCTCCTAAAAATCTAAAGTACAACCTAAAATCTAGGATCCCGAGCCTAATACATGTTATCTAGGTAGTTTCCACCAATCAGGAACCTTCCAAAACCCTAAAATCTAACCAATCATGCATGTTCAATTTTAATTCAAAATTCTAATGCATAAACAATTCAAAATTGAAATCAATATCGAAAATAAAGTGATATGAGAGCACTAACCAACCTACGAGAAGCATGATGCAGGTGGCGACGACTAAGACTCGGCTCCTAGCCACTCTCGAGCTCCAAGTGCCTCTCATCTGAATCAAGGCAATATGTCTTTCCGACTTTTAATTGAAAGTGATGAGACTATGAAATCAAGTCAACTTGGCCTGAATAATGGCCCATGAGTTCTCACATCTAGCTTTGTGGAACATGGTGAAATCTAGGTAGAAAATTGAGAGAAATTGGAAAAAGGGGAAAAAAGCTCTGATTTGCGATTTTGAAGAGTGTGCATTTCAATCAGAAAAGAAGGCCTTATATAGTTTTTTAGATGTCATCGATCATGGTACTGTGATCATTAAAACCAGTACTATTATCTTAATCATGATACCGTCATTCATTTTACTAAGGCAATTATTTTTGCCCTTTATTCGAGGGGGCAACACAGTGAAGCTCACTTATCCTGACCAGGAGATCCCTCAACAAGATATTTCAACAAAAATGTTGCAACATTTGTTTTATCCCGATAGGTAATTCAATCCTTTTCATCAAAAGAAACCAATCAAACAAAAATTGTGATTAAACCCCTACAAATGATCAAATTCTACCAATGATCCGATCTCTCCAGCAAATACCTTATCCCCAATAGGTGTTCTAAAATTCTAATGGCTTAGAAGTTCCCCAGCAGACAAGTCAACTTTCCCAAACAATCACTTTATCCCCAGTGGAAAACCTAAAACCGTTCAAGATGCAATAATCTTGAGCCCCGAAACTAATTCGGGATGAAATAATCCCGATCTTTTCATTCCTTCGTAGTGGAGCAGACATCACTCTTAGGAAGCAAACCAAAATTGATTCAAGATGAAATAATCCCGAGCTTTTAATTCCTTCATAGTGGAGCAGACATCACTCTTAAGAAGCAAACCAAAACTAATTTGAGATGAAATAATCCCGATCACCTCTTTCCTTTGCAGCGAAGCAGACATCACTCTTAGGAGGCAAATCAAAGACAATTCAGAATGTAATAATCTTGTGAATCAGACCAGCTTGAGATGAAATAATCTTGAGCATCAAGATGAGTTTAAGATTAAATAATCTTGAGCACTATATTTCTTTACGGTGAAGCAGATATCACTCCTAGAAGTCAAAATTAGCTTTAGTGGCCTTGCTATCTCCAATAGAGTCATTGAGCAGACTTATTTATCACGATGAAGTGACCTAGATCACCCTGAGATGAATGAAATTTCAACCTATCCCCATAAGTCAAAGAAGTTCGAGCAACTAGCATCTCTTCCTCAAATAATCATTCTTAATTGAAGGGGAAATGTTTTTTTTCCGATAAAAGTCAATTAAGAAATTATAATTTTTCAATTCAATAGGTAAGTATTATTTATCTCTATTCCAAGCATTCTGGTCACATGAACATTTAAGACCCTTGTCTTTATGTCCTATGAGGGGCAGTCTCTTAGCACTGAATTTTTATGACCCGCTAATCGATGATGAAAGGTTTATATTTTGCCTTGGATATTCTTACATTTTAGGTTCATGAGTTAATCTACAGAAATGGGCCTCGGAGAAAAAAAATCCTATCCCTTTTAAAGAGCCAAAAAGTTAGTTTTTCACTTTACCCCAATTGATTGGGGTACCATGATCGATAGATCATGGTACCATGATCCATGATTTAGGTATTGTGATCGATTCTTTCCCAATTTAGTTCACCACCCATGAATCACATCATTGTGATCCCTAAAATGGTACCGTGATCAATTCTTTAGGAATTTTTTTTCTAAATTAAATCCCTTTTCCTCTTTAGTTGAGATTTGATTTTTTACCCATTTTTAGTGGCCAAAACTACATAAATAGAGCCCCAAACACCAGAAAAAGATACAACTTAATATTCTAAATACCCTTAAAATTCCTGAGTGAAATAGCAAAGTTCTGTCGAGTTTTCTACTTTTATTTATTCTAGTTTATAACAACGAGAGGAATCGACTTGTTCGAGTTATATTTTTGTTATTTATAGGCGTTTAAGAGTACTCCCTTCATTCATTCTGGTTCTTCGAGGTTCTCTTCTTCAAGATTGCTCCTAATTCAGAAAATAAGAAATTTACTCAACAAGGTAATAACCTGAGACTAAATCTTCTTTTAAATTCAATTTTGTTAATTCATTATATTTTGATCGGGTAAGAGCTCTTTTGTGGTGATTGGAAAGCAGGCACGCAGGTACGCTATCTAAAAGCCTCTCATTTTATTTTACCGAACATGAAATGGTATGTGTATTCTATTTCTGTGATCTGCATTTTTCGATCTTGGTACTGTGATCCCTATGACAGTGCCGTGATCTCCTTCTAACTAGAATACCTGAAGTTTCATATTTTATCATAATGCATTTATTTGCAGGTTCAAATGGGTATTCTATTCCCAGATCTGTTTTGATATATTCTGTAAATATATTTATGCCATGTATAGTATGTTTTATTTATATTTGTGTTATTCCATGATCGCATTGAGGTGGTATGTTTTGCATTAAATAAACTCTCTTTCTCATCCCATTTCTTTAAAATCAATCATAGGTAATAATCATTATTAAATAAATTAAAGTTGGTAGTAGAACATCTGTTTAATCGACTAAGTAATGAATAGATGGTTCGTCCAGACCCGAATCTCTGTATTATAGTTTAGTGTTGTTTTCTTGGAGATGATGCTATTCCAAATTCCTGGAAAGCGCTGATCCAGGTGGCGACTTTGAGTTATAATCCAAGGATTTAGGTCTTGGATCTTTTTAAAATTGTTTTTATAAAATCATAAAACCCCAGTGGATCGTAATGCCTCAATTTATGACCCATAAGTAGCTTTGACCCGAACTCAACCTAATCGACTTGACTTGAGAAGCCTCACCCGCTCACAATTGTGAGGCAGCGGCGAAGGAGAGGATGTGGTGGAGGGATGGAGATGAGAGCAATTAAGAAGAGAAAGAGGAGAGAATGATAGAAAAGAGAAGGCAAATTAGATGTAGATGGCTATAGAGAAAGAGAGAGAGGTGGCAGGAGAGGTGGTGTCGGTGAAGGGAGATGAGGCGGCAGGAGAGGAGGCGGCGATGTAGGGGGGTGGCGGTGGTAGTGAGATGAGAGAAATGAAGGAGAGATCGATGAACGATGAGAGGGTAGTGAAATTAAGGTTTAATGAGTACTTAATGAATTTAGTTATTAGAAAATGATATTTAATTAATAAATTTCTAGTCGGTGCATTGAATGAATAGAAATTTTAGCGGGGACATTGATACAATTTTCTTTTATTTTATATATAATGCTTAAAAGAGATACATTTGGGTGCCTAGAATGAAATAGTGATATGTATCTTTGGCTAAATCCAAATGGAGCCAATTCAATGATCAAACTATCAAACTCATGTTGTGTAGCAGTAAATCCACAAATGAAGACGACGATCATGCAGTGAATGTCCAATAAAATTTCAAATTAATTTATTAAACATAAGAAACTAAAACACGAGTACTATAAAAGAGTAAAATGCAAAAAAATAATGAAGGAAAGGATGAAGAAGAAGAATGATTCAAAGAGCTTTCTTCTCCTCCACCAAACATAACTTTAATTAGAGTATGTAAAGGAGAAAATAGAAAGAGAGACGGCTAGGGTTTACCAAATATGAGTTAAAGTTAGTATTTTTTTATTTTAACATAAGGATTGGATCTTTTTAAAAATTTAATTTTTATTTTAAGAAATGAGGGTTAAAGTAAAATTTAAAATATTTAGGAAAAAATTGTGAAAGTTACTTTGATAATATAATGACTTTTTAAAAAAATCTCACAAATTCACTTATATTATTAAATATAAAAAATACTTTGTTGGACTGCAGTATTGTCCCTTGCCTATTTTGTAGTGAGCCCATTTACTCTTATTGAAGCCCGTAAGTCAAACCCCTTCTGTTACTTTGTGAAACACTGCGTTTTTGGGGTCATTAGTATATAAGGCCTTATGTGGTGAAGTTAGGGTATTCTGAAAACCCCTCTTTCGCGATTTCTCTCTCGCTGCCTCTTGATGTTCTTCATGCTCTACCCTCTGATTCAGTGCATTTCAACGATGTGATGGAGATCCTGGTGAAAGGCGGTTACCTGCGACCTGGAAAGCTATAAAGGGTACTATGTAACTAGTTTTTCATGATGCGCATGTAGTGATTTCATTAAGTACTTTGTATAATTTTTTGGGTTCTTGGTTGTGGTGTTTTCTGGATTTTTTCAGGGTTTTCTACTTGCTATTTTATCTCCTTTATTGAGATTCTTTTGTTGCATGTTGATAACTCTGCTTTGTAATTCTTTGCCATGGTCTTTAATGCCCTATGCTTAATAAAGTTGCTCATCTTCACCGGCTGACATACCCTAAAAATCGGTCTGTATTGTAAATTTGATTGGGGGAACAACCTCAAAAATCTTTATGTTCTTTAGTTTTTCTGCACTTATTTTACTATTCTTGAATATTGCATGTTAAGATTTCAGTAAAATATGTATAAAATGTGGTATCAAAGCATTTGATTTATGATCTAAGGTTACATGTAAGAGATTCTATGTTTCTATGTTCATAGAAATCTTTCTTTCTTTTGAGTTTTTTGCATGCGATAATTTCTATTAGGGTTTACTCTTATTTGTTCTTTGAAACATTTTTCCTCTATAATTTGTTTTTAGAGAAACTGATTATGTTGGTCCCGATGTAAGTATTAACTAGGGTTAGAGGGGTTGATGACTCTTTTTGCGGAATTTCAGACTTTCAAAAGTCTAAGTGTAGCGTGCTTGATATGAACTGAAATATTTGGATCCGGATGATGCATAAATTAAATAAAATACACTAAAATAAAAGACTTGAGTAAAGGAAATCAAACACAGTCATTTTATACTAGTTCGACCCCGCCTACATCCAGTCCCCGAAGTTTCCTCCTCCAAGCTTAAATCCACCAGTGATGGTGATTTATTTCACGTGCAGAAATCAAGCCTTTACAAGTTATACCCGGAGGTTCCTTCTCTTCCGGATATAGGATATGCCACCATAGCTAACAGTGAGCAAGGTCCATCCCAGGCCTGATGATATCCAAGACTTTTTCAGGAGATGGCTAACCGATACTACAAAGAACACATCTTTCCCTAAAAACCTTAAAAAACCCTTTAAAGACTCAAAATTATGGCACCCTAAAAAGATGTGTCGATCGACGCTTGTTGGCCTCCAACTTGCGTCGATCGACAGTTTTAGTTACGATAATCGACGGTGACACATGTCAATTTCTCTGCTGACTTATCAAGCTTATAAACATGACTCAATAAAGCTACCACTACCTAAGTTGCGTTGATCGACACTTTCTATATGTGTCTATCGACGCTTATAGAGAATCTAGGCCAATGACGTTGCAACCCTACTCTGACAGGAGTTGCATCGATCGACACATCCATATGTGTCGATCGACTCTCCTAAAATTCCTATAAAAGGAAATGTTCCCCAGCTATTTGAAAACAACATTGACTAAAATTCAAAAGCATAGCTATTTCGGGTAACTCTCTCCCTTAAAAGTCTCTTTTAACATCGAGCCCATACCAAAAATATCCCAAAAATATACCAAGGTATAGATACCCCTCTTCGAACTAGCTTTTAGCTAAAAAGCTACCCATATACTCCCAAACATTCAAATAAGCCTACTATAAAATTCCCCAAGGTTATCTGTGCAGAAATCTTGAGAAACTTTCGGCAAAACGTGGTTCTAGTCAACATTAGGCCTTCTAGTCTTCCCAAAGCAAACAAAAGGTAACTGAGAGTCAAATATTGTTTTACAACCATGAATCCTCATCCTCAGTCAATATGAAGTAACCACACTATACTGGGCCTGTGTCCCATGGACTTGGCCCACAATGGTCGTATCTCTTAATTCATTCCTTTTCCTTATTAAAGTGATAAAGGATTTTAAAAATGTGATTTTTCCAAATTCAAATGGCAAGTAACTATTTGATCCAGAACCAGAATCTCTCTTTTATCGGTATAGAAATTCTACCCGGATCAGCTATACCACCAATTTCCTAGAAGAGGTGATATGGGTAGTGACTCTAATATTGTATAAAATAGGGGCCCGCTCCTATAATAAAAAGGATAATCCCCAAAGGAGTCCTCGACCCTTTTGTTCAGTTAGAAATGCCAAGTATGTTCACACATACAATGAGCCCCGCGCTCTAGCGGCAACTCCTTGCGTTAAAACCTGGTAGTCCCACGTAGGCCGTGCTAATCCAATCAATGATCCAAAAGAGTCATTAAAAAGCTCGCCCGCTCACAGTGGCAACTCTGTTAGGGATTATCTTCTTTTTTTTGATTCTCTTGAAATCAATTAAAGATGAAATAATGAAAGTCATTTGAATTTGGAATTATAAGGGTCTACTACATAGCATTTGCATATATCCCCACCCAGAACCCCGGTGTTCTGAATGACATGTCTCTAGAACTTGACTCGAGTTCGTATAGGGGCACAAAGTTGGGAGCCATCAGCCATGCGTAATACAATATAATCTAGCTGGCTTGACTAAGGCCACTAGGTTTGAGTATATTAAATGTGGAAAATGGGCTCCTGAACTCGACTAGGGTTCTTGAGCATAAGTACATAATGCACGGTTACCATCAATCGAAACCATATCAGACTTAGCCCAACATATAGCAAGATAACCCTAGAAGCTTCCCCTAGGGAGACCCAATGATTTTCTTAAAATCATAAAAAAGAGTACGTCCTCACCAACCCCAGGTCGGTAATAGAGGAAAGAACCCTCCATCTAGGAAAGATACTCACCATGATGGAGTAATAAGGTCGGAAGGGAGAGTTAAAAAATTACATGTTTGCCTGCTCAAACATTGCATCACCCAGGCATCGCTAACCATAATTTACGTGCAACCATAAAATAAAATAGCCATATCATACAAATGGACCATCGCACATACCCTTGGTATTAAGCAATACAGCCTTAGAAAAGCTACTCCTAGAGCCCACCATCGCACATACCCCTGGTATTAAGCGATACAACCTTAGAAAAGTCGCTCTTGGAGTGCACAATTGCGCACACCCCTGGTATTAAGAGATACAACACTAGAAAAGCTGCTCCTAGAGTGCACCATTGCACATACCCCTGGTATTAAGCGATACAATAATAGAAAAGCCGCTCCTAGAGTACACCATCGCACATACCACTGGTATTAAGCAATACAACCTTTGAAAAGATGCCCCTAGAGTGCACATGTGAGCATTGGATTTTAATGGTCCTTCTCAAGAAATGATGATGAGAGCTATATGTTGCAACCTTTTATAGGTGTTATCCATCATAGGTGTTCCTACTATAGTAGAGATGTGTTTAGCCAGAGTTTGGAGACTTAGACTTCCTTTAGGGACCTGTACGGGTCGCACCTAGGGGTACGTGTCCACAGGTTGACCCGTACGGCCAATTTACTCCACGTGCCTGGAAGGGACATATACGGGTCCCACTAGGATCCGTACAGGTCCTACCCCACTTATATAGGTCCCTCTTATGTGCAATCAAATAGATTTGACTGCAATCATACCATTTTCGGAGAAAATCAGTCACAAATATGGTTTATTACATTCAGACTCAATTTTATCCTATAAATAGAGGCATTTTGCCTCACTTTCAAAGGGGAGCCAAGATAAGAATCATACTAGACAATTTATATAGCATTTTCCAGCAGTTTTTCATAGGTATAGAAAGGGTTTAGAAGAGGTATAGAAGTTATAAAATAAGGGGAAAACCATTCTACATTGGTTTTGCTCACATTTTATTCCTTTCTAGCTTCATATTTAGGATCAAGGGGAGGTTCTGTCCATACAAACACTCACCAAAATAGTCCTAAAATCACCATTTCCACATCTACTTTGGCTAGACTCTCTCACGGCATTGAGATTGCTTCAAACTAGATTCACGATGTAAAGGTACGCTCATGAGTTTCAAAGAGACTCACTTTTCTTTTATTTTATCACCATTTTCATTTATTTGTCTTGATCTATCCTTTGATCTGCTTTGGGTCTGGTCCTGACCTATATGGGCCTTGTTGGCTATTGGGAACTGACAGTCAATTTGAACATGCATAATAGGCACGATAGAAATTCAAAATTTTGCCCCTATCTCCGGGAACTCCTATTAGTTGCATATAAATTAAATAAAGCTTTAACTAAATAATTCTCTACCTAGGTTAGCATGCATAGGCTAGGCGTACCATAATTCTAAATTTTATTCTAGCATAAATATTTTATATTAAACATGTTATAACTCTAAGTTATAATTTAAATATAAAATAAATTAGGCATGCGTTATAACCTAAGCATAATAATTATTAAGTCTAAAAAGCTTAAAGAAAAAGACCTAATAATTAAAATAAAACATACCAATTGAAGCGTGCTTTGGCAGAACATCCTTGCACAAGCCTCCAAGTATAGGATAGCCTCTATGAGTATCCAAATGAACCCCACCAACCGAAACCTCCCCGAGAGGAAGAACTAAAGAGCATTGAGTAATTGCTAGACCACTTCAAAATCCCACCCAAAAATATAAACTAGAGATGTTTAAATTATTCTTGAACTTGGTGCAATTTAGAAAGGAGAAATGAAGCTCTATTTATAGGGGAAGCAAAGGCTCCCAGCATTAAATGCGGAATTAATGTTGATTTAATGCAAGATTAAATGAGTGATTAAATGCCAATTTAAACACAAGATTTAATTGCTGAATTAAATCCAATTTAAATATATATATTAAATCCAATTTAAATACATAATTTAATTACTTCATTATATCCAATTTAAATATATATATTAAATCCAATTTAAATACATAATTTAACTACTGCATTACATCCAATTTAAATATATGTATTAAATACAATTTAAATACATAATTTAATTGATGCATTATATCCAATTTAAATATATGTATTCAATCTAATTTAAATACATAATTTAATTAATTCTCCTTTCTTTTATATTATGACCCTAATAAAATTAGTTATCGGTCAAAATAAATTCCTGGCTAAACCGAAAAATGATCTAATCATTTGAATCAACACTTTAATTTATTTGTGACCCTAATAAAATTAGTTACCGGTCAAAATAAATATCTGGCTTATCCAAAATGATCTAGTCATTTTAACCAATACCTTAATTTATTTATGACCCTAATAAAATTAGTTACCGATCAAAATAAATTGTTGTTCTAACCAAATAATAATCCAATTATTATTATGTTATATTTTCATAATAGAACAAATCTATTAATTCTTTTCTCAGTCCGATAAAGGCCCAATGTGTGTGACCTTATAGGATCCCGAAGTATTGAGCTGTTAAGGCTTAACCAACCTTTGTTCTATTGGAACCAATGGCTCGAGGTTCTACACCGTCAATAGAATTCAATTACCTTGAACGACTGTAGTATGCCTCTAGCAAGGGTCTACCATCCCCTATTACTCGGAACGTCATTTGTGCTTACGACTTAATCCCGGTTAATGCAATAGTTATCCAGTGCGATAAACTCCTTCCATTCTTTAATATTAGTACCATCTGTTTTATAGGGTTCAGTTAAAGTGTTAACCCACTAATAACAAGGTTGCTCCAAGCTATCTTAGTCATTAACTTGTTACCAAAGTATATTGCCTTTTACCATAGTGTGTTTCACTAGAAACTATTTTAATCAAACACATACTCTAATCAGAGGTTTATAGCAATCATCACTTCAACAAACGGCCAGGTACAACTCCTTAATATATCCGGACCGATGGATTCTTTTCGACTACATAGCTTACCAACGAGCAACCATCACTATACCTATAATCACCCGTGACACCTTAAATTAATGAGTATATATGAATGACCCAAAGTACAGCAATGGACCCACACAAGGTAACTAGTATCTCAAGTATGAGGATATTCGCAAAGCTTATTGCATGAAGATAAACACTAACACATTGATATATACACTAAGTGTTTACCTTACTGCGGTCTCCAATATATCTCCTAGATATATCCATGTGTCAAAGTTTAAGGCACCACCTTCAGTCCTTAGGAGATTGACTGCTTGGACCCTTTCCAAGAAAGTTGACCACATGCTAGTCTTTCCGCTTCATCAATATCCTTTCTTGATGAAACTATAACTAGGGACAGTTTAGACATATTCATAATTACACATGAAGCAGGTCTCACTAAACATAGTCCAACTATAATTTCTCTGACTTCATGCTATGATACATCTAGGACTTTTGTATACATATATCAATGAATATTTTAACAAGCCATAATATATTTACAAGCACATCGATATAAATGAAAGATTAAATGCCTTTATTAATTAAACAAATTATTCGTACCATTACATAATTAAGATATATCGCCCTAATTGCCTTAAGGGCATACATTATATCTAACAAACTCCCACTTGCACTAAGGCCAATTAGTCATATGTCTTAATCCATATGCTTTAACATGCTTGTTATGTTTGACTTGAGTCAATGGCTTCGTCAGACCATCCGCGAGGTTTTGATCAGTGGGTACATAAATAGTCTTATTATGTTAGCACCAACAATCTCCTTAATCATATGATACTTTTTGGATACATGTATATTTTTTTGGAGAGACCGTGGTTCCTTTGCCTGAGCTATTGCACCATTGTTATCACAATACAAAGTAATTACATAAACAGTCTCAGGCACCACACCAAGATCACAAATAAATCCCTTTAACCAGGCATCTTCTTTTGCTACTTCGGATGTAGCAATGTATTCAGTTACCGTGGTTGAATCAGTGGTAGTTTCTTACTTAGAACTCTTTCAGCATACCGCCCCTCCATTTAATACATACACAAAACTCGACTGAGACTTAAAGTCATCCTTGTCAGATTGAAAACTCGTGTCAGTGTAACCTCTAAATGTAAGGTCACCATCTCCATATATCAAGAACTCATCCTTAGTCCTTCTCAAGTTCTTAAGAATTGCCTTGACGGCCATCCAGTGCTTTTCACCTGGATCTGACTGATATCTGCTCGTAAAGCTCAAAGCCTGAGAGACATTTGGCCTAGTACATATCATAGCATACATGATGGATCATATCGTGAATGTATAGGGAATATCCTTCATGTGCATTCTTTCTTAAGCTATCTTCGGACACTCAGTCTTAGATAGGTTAATCCCCTTTGTTATCAGGAGATAACCTTTCTTTGAATGCTCAAGGTTGAACCTATTCAACACCTTGTATATATATATACTTTGAGAAAGACCTAATAGCCTCTTGAATCTATCCCTATAGATCTTTATATCTAGTATAAATGCTGCTTCACCAAGGTCTTTCATGGAGAATTTTCTTGACAACCATACTTTAACATTTTAAAGAAGAGAAATATCGTTTCCTATTAGTAGAATGTCATCGACATATAATACTAAGAAAATGACTGCACTCCCACTAACCTTCTTGTAAACACAAGGCTCATTAATGTTTAGACAGAAATCCAGTTCATAAATTGTCTAGTCAAACCTTATATTCCAACTCCTGGATGCCTGCTTAAGTCCATAAATGGATCTTTGTAGCTTGCATACCTTCGAGCCATTCTAAGATGTAAAACCCTCAGGTTGTGTTATATACACATCCTGGTCTAAATCCCCATTTAGAAATGCTATTTTAACATCCATGTGCCAGATCTTATAATTGTAATGAGTAGTAATAGCGAGGAGTAGCCGTATGGATTTAAGCATGGCTATCGGTGAGAAAGTCTCATCATAGTCGATACCCTCTCGTTGACTATAACCTTTCACAACCAACCTTGCTTTATAGGTAATTACATTAAACTTGGTTCTCATACATGGAATCCATTTCTGATTTCATGGTTTTAGCCATTTATCAGAATATGGGCTTTTCATTGCTTCATCATAGGTCCTTGGTTCATCATCCTCCATGAGATATTGTTCCTTATCATTAGTGATGATAAAACCATATCTATCGGGACCTTTATGAACACGACCTGATCTTTGCAATGATTGTGTTTCGATATGTTGTTCTTGGATCACACTTTCTTGTTTATCTAGAACGGGGTTAATCAGCTAATTGTCTATTTCTTCCTCTTGAACTTCCAGTTCAATATTGCTCCCACTTACTTTTGCAAGTAAGTGTTCCTTTTTTGAAAAGTGAGCACTCCTAGACATAAAAACCTTCTGTGCTTTGGGTTGGTAAAATAAATATCCAATAGTTTCCTTTGGATATCCAATGAATAGACACTTGTCAGATTTGGCGCTTAGCTTATCTGACGCTATCCTCTTTACCATAACAGGAGAGCCCCATACTCTCAAGTGACTTAGAGATCGCCTTTTATTCCACCACCTTTCGTATGGTGTAAAATCAACTGATTTAGAGCGCACTCTGTTTAATACATAAATTGCGCTCTCTAGTGCATATCTCCAAAAGGATTTACTGAGATCCACATGGCTCATCATGGACCAAACCATATCTAATAAAGTCCGATTCCTCCTTTCTGACATTCTATTCTATTGGGGCGTATAAGGAGGGGTCCACTGGGGAACCATCCTATTTTCCTTTAGATAACCCTAAAACTCCTAACTTAAGTATTCTTCCCCTCGATCTGATCGAAGTGCTTTAATACTTTTCTCAAGCTGTTTCTCTACTTCAGTTCTGAATAGTTTGAACTTTTCAAAACTTTCAGACTTGTGCTTCATTAAGTACAAATAACCATATCATAAATAATCATCAATAAAGGTTATAAAGTTGGAGTATCCTCCTAGTGCGTGAACACTCATTAGACCATACACATCAGTATGTATAAGTTCCAATGTACTCATGGCTCATTCACCCTTTCCTTTAAAGGGTAACTTTGTCATTTTTCTTTTTAAACAAGGTTCACAATCACCATAAGACTCTAAGTCTATTGGGCCCAAGTCTCCACGCTTATGCAACTTGGATAAATGATCTTTGCTTATATGGCCTAAACGACAATGCAATAAGTAAAAAGAGTTCTCATTATCTAATTTTCTCTTAGCAATGTTTATATTTGAGAATATGATTTTATAATTACGAAATATCATTTGTCATATTACAATAAAATATCATTCATAACTTTGATAATACCTTTTATCAAATTGGAATAGAATTCCATCTACTAGTGAAGCAGGAAACAATATTTTATAATGACAATTGAATTTCATCCTTTTACAAATTTTACCAAAATGGAAATTTCAAGTTCCTACTTCAATAGCAGCCATCAAGCTCTAATGATTTTTCGTAGGTACAACTCTCCTTTTTGCCAAACCTCTACTTCTCAACAATATCTATACCTTCGTATGGATATATGATTCTCATTAGGTATTCCATACCAATTTAGAATTCCCTTGAGATGTAGAATTTCTCAATATCAAACATCTTGAAGTGGAAGCTTCAGGCCTCCTCTTCTCATGCTATGAGACTTTAGCCATTTTGATCTTATTTCCAACATCCCATATTGAAATGTAGATCTTGTTTCCAATATTTCATGTTCAAAACAATCATTTTATCTTCTAGACAAAATTCTTAGTATTCTTTTACTTTTCTCTTTACTCTGCTATATCCTGCTTTAATACTAGACACAATGTGTCCCTTTACTTCTTTGAGATATGAACCATTTAATTTCTGACAAACTGGTCCACCAATCTTCCATAAAAAATATTTTGGTTCAAATTTTCCACCAAAGGAAATCCTTTCTCTAAGATGTAAAGACATAGACTTTCAAGTGCTTGATTTTATGATGCCCTTGTAGCTAAGGTAACATAGATCCTAACATCTGACTTGATGTTTATCCTTGTCTCCTGCCAGCTTCTTACATAAGGTACCAGGGATGTTAACAACCTCCAAGGTGTTGTATCCTAGTTTCCTTTATGTATTTGATGCATATCTATTTCAAGCATGATTGCTTGCATAATGTTGTTTAGATTCGGGCTTATACAAAGTACACGCCAAGCCCAAGGCTTAAAGGACTATCCTCACATTTCTAAACAAACCCTTTGAAGCTAGAGCCGATCAAAATTAGTTATCAATGCGAACGTTTGTATTTAAATAAAGATTTCAACCTAAAGATATAGGAAAAGAAAATTGTTCAGATATTAGTTTTAGTACATGCATTCAATAAAATGTCTTTAAATTAAATACATTTGTCCTACTAGTTTCTTCGAAATTTACAATAGCCCATTCTATTGAATTCGAGAATTTTAGCCCAGCTAAATTTCCTAGTAGGTAGCATCTATAACCAGTCTATTATGACTCCCAATTTTATGAGTCAAGTCACACTAGTAAGTTATAGTTGGAATCCCATTCTATTTGCATCGTATCCAATTGCTAATTCATTCAAGTTACCTTATCCCAAGGGATATGTGCTCTTATTTTAGCATCTCCTTGAATATGTCTCAGATATGAGGCTAGCCCCCAATTTTATGGTGGACTACCCCATTTCCGTTAAGGCAGACCCTATTCGAATTTTTTATAATCGATCAATGTGGACTAAAAGGAATGCTTTGCGCAGCACTTTGATAGCCCAAAGAGACCATATTATAAATTTCAGTAAGGAAGACTATAACTTGCCTTAATATATATACTTTGGGATTTTATTGGTGTTAAACGTCTCACCCAATCTAGGATTTTATCAGATGGACATATTTATAATAATCTATATTAATCAGGGAATTTTAGAATTAATTTATAAGGTCCAACCTTAGGGGGGTTTAAACTCTTTATTATAAATATTCCATCAACCCAGATTATATGCAAAATAATTAACACTTTTATTTGTTATATTTATATTGTATTTCCTTTAAGCTTTTATTCAATAAATTTAATTTTTACTTTGTTACAGAAACATATATAAGAACCATCTTATATACTAGAAATAAATTAGTCCATATTTAATCCCCTCATTGGTCAATTCAAGCTGCACCGATATAGGTTCCCAGGTAGGAGAGGTGCCCTATGAGGAGTAGACACCAATTCTAATCCTTAGCTAGAAAAAGTACGGGCACAAACTCGAAGACCAATGGACCCCCTTGAACTAATAAATTTTGTTCTTTCAATTCATGTAAATTAGAAGCATCTATAACCTATGTAACTTATATAAATTATTGAAACTTTGATAATTTTGAGTAAGTTGAACAGACTTATTCAAAAAGAATCTACAACCATTTTCTAACCTTGAAATGATAACACAAGTTCATCTTATTGTTCCAAACAATTATTAAAACTTAAAACATTTCACATAGAAAATGAAATTCAGTTCGCTTCTAACTTAACTACACACTAAATAGGTAGGTTCATGATACCACTGTTGCGAACTGACAGTCAATTTGAACATGCATAACATGCATGTCAGAAATTGAAAATTTTGTCCCTGTCCCTAGGAACTCCTATTAGATACATATAAATTAAATAAAGCCTTAATTAAATAATTCTCTACCTAGGTTAGCATGCATAGGCTAGGCATACCATAATTCTAAATTATATCCTAGCATAAATATTTTATATTAAACACGCTAAGTTATAATTTAAATGTAAAATAAATTAAGCATGCGTTATAACCTAAGCATAATAATTATTAAGTCTAAAATGCTTAAAGAAAAAGACCTAATAATTAAAATAAAACATACCAGTTGAAGCGTGCTTTGGCAGAACCTCCTTGCACAAGCTCCAAATATAGGATAGCCTCTATGAGTATCCACACAAACTCCACCAACGGAAACCTCTCCGAGAGGAAGAACTAAGGAGCCTTGAATAGTTGCTAGACCACTCCAAAACCCCACCCGAAAATATAAACTAGAGATGTTCAAGTTATTCTTGAACTTGGTGCAATTTAGAAAGGAGAAATGGAACTCTATTTATAGGGGAAGCAAAGGCTCCATGGATTTAATGCGGAATTAATGCTGATTTAATGCGAGATTTAATGCGTGATTAAATGCCAATTTAAACACAAGATTTAACTGCTGAATTAAATCCAATTTAAATATATATATTAAATCCAATTTAAATACATAATTTAACTGCTGCATTATATCCAATTTAAATATATGTATTAAATCCAATTTAAACACATAATTTAACTGTTGCATTATATCCAATTTAAATATATGTATTAAATCCAATTTAAATACATAATTTAATTACTTCTCCTCTCTTTTATTTTCTGACACCGGTCAAAAAAATTCCTGGCTTAACTGAAAAATTAGTTACCGGTCAAAATAAATTCTTGGCTTAACTGAAAAATGATATAATCATTTTGATCAACACTTTAATTTGTTTGTAACCATAATAAAATTAGTTACCGGTCAAAATAAATATCTGGCTTATACAAAATGATCTAATCATTTTAACCAATACCTTAATTTATTTATATCCCTAATAAAATTAGTTACCAATCAAAAGATCCCGAAGTATTGAGCTGTTAAGGCTTAACCAACCCTTATTCTATTGGAGCCATTGGCTCGAGGTTCTACACTGTAAATAGAACTTGATTACATTAAACGACTGTAGTATGCCTCTAGCAAGGGTCTACCATCCCCCATTACTAAGAACGTCATTTGTACTTATGACTTAATCCCGCTTAGTGCAATAGTTATCCAATGCGATGAAATCCTTCCATTCTTTAATATTAGTACCATCTAGTTTATAGGGTTCGGTTAAAGTGTTAACCCACTAATAGCAAGGTTGCTCTAAGCTATCCCAATTATTAACTTGTTAATGAAGTATATTGGCTTTTACCATAGTGTGTTTGACTAGAAACTATTTCTATCAAACACATACTCTGATCAGAGGTTCATAGCAATCATCACTTCAACAAGGGGCCAGGTACAACTCCTTAATATATCCGGACCGATGGATTCTTTTCGACTACATAGCTTACCAACTAGCAGTCATCACTATACCCGTAATCACCCGTGACACCTTAAATTAATGAGTGTGTATGAATGACCCAAAGTACATCAATGGACCCACACAAGGTAACTAGCATCTCAAGTATGAGGATATTTGCAAAGCTTATTGCATGAAGATAAACACTAACACATTGATATATACACCAAGTGTTTACCTTACTGCAGTCTCCAATATATCTCCCAGATATATCTATGTGTCAAACTTTAAGGCACCACCTTCAGTCCTTAGGAGATTGACTGCTTGGACCCATTCCAAGAAAGATGACCACATGCTAGTCTTTTTGCTTCATCAATATCCTTTCTTGATGAAACTATGACTAGGAATAGTTTAGATACAATCAAAATTGCACATGAAGCAGGTCTCACTAAACATGGTCCAATTATAATTTCTCTGACTTTATGCTATGATATGTCAAGGACTTTTGTATACATATATCAATGAATATTTTAACCAACCATAATATATTTACAAGCACATCGATATAAATGAAAGATTAAATGCCTTTATTAATTCAACAAATTATTCGTACCATTACATAATTTAGATATATTGCCCTAATTGCCTTAAGGGCATACATCATATCTAACATTGGCACTTTTATATCCCTAGGGATGTTGAATTGATGCGCCATACCCATATGGATGGAAATCCCATTTTTATTCAGTTCTTCTTCCACAAATCTTCTTTATTTTAATTTGAGCTAAGGCTCTTTTTAGGGCCCAAATAGGACTCATATGGGTCCTCCCTGGTACCCATACGGGTGCCACCCATCCATACGGGTACTAGTCCCCAAGGCAGAATGTTAGCTTCTCTTTTAATTCGTGAAATGAACCCAACATCACCAATTGTCATGTAATCAGTCACTAATAATCCGGTAAATCAACCCACAAAAAGTTAAAATGTGTTTTCATAACAAAATATGTTGAAGACACTGTTATTTCTTTTTGATCCTAGAAGCTACCCAGGCACTATCGATCGCAAAACCACCACGCTACCATAATCACTTTTTTCCTGATAAAATGTTGACTTATAATGTGCAGTAAACTGTGCTAATCTTTGTGAATGTAGATGAATTTATTTATTTTTTTATAGCTTAAAACAAATGTATAGGTTCCCTTGCAATTCCCCTATTTTCCACCGGTTGTAATTTTTATTCCCCCATTTATTATTTGTGCTTTTTTGTAAATTGTAAATGCATTAATCGAGTATGAATGAGTGTAGAAAAATTGGATTTCCTTAATATTTCCCCAAATGATCAAAAGAAAATGGTTTTACGCTGCGAATGTAATTTTGAATTAACTAAATGAGAAATAAGTGACTCATTCGATACCTGAATCTCTGATCCAAAAGGTATGAGTCTCTCACTCAATGGGAATCGTACTGAAACTCTTTCCTAACTAGACAACTTGGGTGGCAACTCTATCATTTGTATTGAGATTTGGGTCTCGATTCTTTTATTCATAAAATTGGGTAAAATGTGCAAACTTGAACTAAATGGTTCCATTACGCTTAAACTAAACCAACCCGCAGTGGACCCCGCTGCAAGGCGCCAAGGGAAATCCATATATTTTTGACCATGACCATTCACAGTGGTGACTCCCCTGGGGAAAATAATCTTTTAACTTGCAAAATTTTTGGTTTGTTTTTGAAAAGCTTAAAAGATTAAGATGAGAACTGAAAATAATTTACTTAATTCAACTCATTTTCTTTTTCATCATTTGGGAAAATTATTACACTCTATCTTCTCACCTCATTCTCTCTAGAATTAAATGCCCTCTTCTTCTAGCGCTAGGTTAGGGTGCCCTATTTTTTTCATAAAACTTACGAAAGTGTCACTCATCGTCACCTCCCTCCAAAGAGGCTTGGTGCGATAGGAACCTACTACATCAACTTTCGTTACATCGCTACACCCTTCTTATTGAAAGCCTTAGAATTTTATCGTCTAGGTACCTTTTTCTAGTGAGATTAGACTAGGTCGCCATTTGTTATCCTTGTGGAAATCAAAGGAAAATACCTTTAGAATTGGCGGGATGGATAAGGTTGGAAGAAACGCTTTGCATGTGTTGTGTTGTATTCCCTTGTAACTAACCTCACCATTCATTATTGTAAATTCTGCATGCAAAACTAAACCCATGCATGAACTGATCTTTTAGTTACTACCTCAGTTCAAGGTAAGAGTCGACAACTTCACCCAGTCCTCATCCCAGTTAACCCCATGGCTCAGTTTGGTCAATCTCTTTAGCCAGCAAACCCAACACTCCTCATAGCTAGTAGTGGGTCCCACTTACTTTGTCAAGAGGATGTTTCTTAAGTTCACCATAGTAAGGTTTCAAGCCAGTTTCCCGACTTTGTGGTTATGTTAAAGGGGGCAATCCTCCCTTATTTCACGGGTTTACCCTATGGTATGACCCACGACCAAAGGATTCATCCTATGACCCTCGATGACATCTCACCCTTGGAGACTCCTCTTATAAAGATCTTTAAGAAGTTGAAGAAGTATGGGTTGATTGATAATCTCCAGCCATTCATTCTGCCAAAGCCTGAAGAGTGGGGTAATTTCTCTATGTACCATGTCAGCCCCGGTCACCCGACGAAAGCATATGAAGATCTCCTCAAAGCTATCACTATGTTAATCAATGAAAGGAAAATTTGTGAACTCAGGATGAGAGGAGAGAAAATAGCCATGATCAACTCAGGACTAGTAGAAGATGAGGTATGGAAGCGCATTTTAAAAATCAAGAAGGTAAAGAGGAGCTGATAATAAGGGATTTGATGGACATCAAGCAATGGAATGGAGAGCCCGTCCATGATTATTTACAAAGGTGGTTGACTATCTTGGTGACTCTTAAAAGAAGGCCTTAGGAGAAAGAACTAGCTGACCAGTTCATCTTCAGGTTATGTCCACACCTTCGCAAGATAGGATTCGTGAAAATATACAAGACCATTCCTGAGTGTTATGAAGCAGCCATAGAGGCAGAAAAATGTTCCAAGAAGATGGAAGCTAGTGACCTATCAAAGATCAAAGTTGACAAAGCGATCAATAACCTCACTAATTCAATGTACACCATCCTATGCTTTGGGTATGAGAAGAAGATACTCGTCAATGGTGCCTTGAGAAACTTGGCCCAAGTCACAAGAGATACCATGGATGATGTATTGACCGAAGAATAGCTATAAGATCTGGATCATGACCTGACTCACCTCATGATGAGTGACTACGAAGACCCTCTATGAGTCGACGACCCCCGATCCCCTCGCCCACAAGGTAAGCTTTAATGCTCTTCATGTGGGGTGGAGAAATAACGAGTGCTGTGAAGTGGGCTGAGGGATATTCCTTATTTTAGCGTGATGAAAATGGATAATAAAAGCGATGTTGGAATTGAAATTTAGTCCGATTAATGTGTTAAGGGATACGAGACTTAGAATCCCGTATTCTAAGATAGAGTCACCACCCGATTAAGCTCCACCGGGAATTTGGGTACGATATTCTCGTCGGGTGGTTGGACCATACCTTAAAACAGAGATTCTAGGTTCGGATGATATTGCTTACTTTTCAATTTTCAAATTAAGCCGATTATGTTTTAATAAGCGTGACCTTAGTTCTTATGCAATTTGATCTGATTATTGTTTGGTGT
The DNA here is from genome assembly GCA_947683365.1 of Euphorbia pulcherrima. NCBI lineage: Eukaryota > Viridiplantae > Streptophyta > Magnoliopsida > Malpighiales > Euphorbiaceae > Euphorbia > Euphorbia pulcherrima. Next base: position 35,745,769 of record CANTUS010000004.1, read on the forward strand.
TTTCAGTTTAATATGCCATACATCACACGAAAAGCGATAAATAAACAAGCAAGAAAATAAAATTATTACAAGGCTTTACAAATACCTATACATTTCTCTAATGCGAGGAAATAAATAAAACAATAAATAAATAAATGGGCGAAACCGGGTTTAAACCGAGCTTACCGACTCAGACCTAGCTCCAAATGAGACAAGATTAATATGGGAATAGTCACAAATAAAGCATGAACAAATAAGTGTGGAAAATAAACACATAGCAAGATGACAACGATATTTTTGGATTTTCTGGGACAAAAACGCGATTTTTGGGCATTACTTAATTATTTAATAACCTAAAAAAGGTGAAATAAATTGACTAATCATCCTAAAGTGAGATTTAATATGTTCAGAATATTTTTTGGGGTTTTTAGTTGGTAAAAAAATAATTTATTTAGATTTATTTAGCAAAAATACTATTTTAAATCATTAAAATGCATATTAAATCAAATAAAAATAAAGATAATAAAAAAAGAATAAAATAAATAAAAACAAATTTCAGATCGGCCATAACTTTTTTGGGAATTTTTTGGGTTGTAAACGGGACTGAAAAAGCATTAAAATGACAAAAAAAGCGAGTCAAAAACGATAAAAGCGGGCAAAAAACAACAGAATAAAACAAACAGGGGCCATTTGGATGTTTTTACTAGTGGGCCGACTCAGTGAGGTGGTAAGCCGACTCAGCGACATGGTAGGCCGACTCAACGGGGTGGCCTAGATGACGCTCAGTCAGCCTCCGTCCCACTGAAGTGGCCTGCCGGAAAAAAAGTCTAAACAAGCCGGAATCGACCTTTTTGTGTCTGAAAGCCCAAGATCGCTAAAATTTCAAGTTGTTTCCTACCTGTTATAGTAGATTACGACTTAAAATGCTTAAATAACTTTGGTTTTTTAGTTTGGAAAAAAAGAACCCAGAAAAACCGATAAAACGACGATTGGCCGTTTGTATGACCTGTAGGCCGACTGAACGAAGCAGTAGGCCAACTTAGTGAGGCGTCCTAGGTGACATTCAATTGGCCTGACGTTCTCCGAAATAGTCAGCTGGATTTTTGATAGAGAATCACAAAAAGGACGTATAAAGGGGTCAAGCACCCGGAAAAATAACCAAAAACTCAGCAGTAGAAATAAATAACAGAAAGAAATTGATTGGAACTCAGAAAGTTACCTAAAGGTCGTGAATCCACTCTCGAGACTCGAACCGGATGCTTGGCAAGCTTTATGATGGACTTGAGATGAAAACCCGACAAAACAACCAATTTAGCAATGGATTTAGTGATTTTTGAGGAATAAGTCCCTAAATCCTATTTAAACCAATTTTTACCTAAGATTTCTAATATATTTTAATGATTTAACCTAAGAGATTAAGTCTGATAATATTTAGAAATCAAGAACCAAGTATATTGGCTTAGATTTTCCCAATATTACTAAACTTTTTCTCCCTAAAGCCTTAGAATTCTAAGAATTTTTTTTTCTCTTGAAAAATCAGCCAAAGAAAAGTTCCCCCCCTCTAAAATCTAATTTTGAGGGGTATTTATAGCCTTTTCAAGTGTAAAATACCCAAATTAATCCTCTAAATGTCAATATTTGACGGAAAAAACCCAAAACCCGACTTTTTGGCCAAGAAAACCCAAAAAAATCTAAATAAAGAAAACCCTGCACGGAAGTCGTGTCACTGAAGCATCCGGGCCGAGGGGGCGTCAGGTGAAGTGGTAGGCTGCATCAGGTGATGCGGTAGGCCGCGTCACATGATGCGGCCTAGCCCCAGGCTGCATCATATGATGTGACCAAATCTAAGCCGCGTGAGCCATGTGGCCTACCGCGTGGCTTACGCAGCCTGCCACGTGGTCTATGCAGCCTGGCGCATGGACCACGCAGCCTGGCCTCTCGCTACGGTGCCAGCCGCCGTCGCCAGATCGGGGGCTCCCTGGGAAAAAATGGTAAAGGGTCCCTGCTTGCCGGGCCTGAAATGCGAATAAAGTACACTGTGGGCTCCCAAACGGGGCGATACTTGACATTTCGCATTCCGAAAAGCTCGAGGAACTAAGAATCCAACGATGCAAACGAGACTTGCTGAAAATGTTCGGATTTTTAAGGAAAAAATTGCGAAATAATTTACTACGAGCGAGGGGAAAGGAAGCGGTTAACAAATTAAAAGCGATCCAATTATTTAATTAATCGGGGTCAATGATCTTAAAATCGTCAACAAAGAACTTGCCAAACTCAATTCGATTCTAAAAATAATGGAACAACTAGACCATAAAAGGTTAGAGCAAATAGTCATCATCGTTTTGAGTGTCACTAAAAAGCCCGTGCTCACGCCCTCTGCCTATGGAGGATGATAATGCAACTACATGTAATGAAAATGATGTAGCCTTCGGGCATCCTAACGATAATAATGGTAATGATTTTTCTTACTTGTTTGATGTTTTGCCTGACGACACCATGCATTCATCGGACCATATACATAACATTTTTAGCATTCATGATATTACATTACACGACATTAATTTGGGTGCTATAGAAAATCCAAAAATGGTAATAATATCTAATGATTTAACCCCTATCAAAAAAGGAGAGATGATAAAAGTGCTTAGAAAACATGTTAATGCTTTTGCTTGGTCTTACAAAGACATGCCTGGTGTAGATCGATAAATTGCCAAGCATCATATACCTACTGATCCCAAGTTGAAGCCAGTCAAGAAGAAGTTGAGGAGGTTACGTCCAAAATGGGCCGATAAGATCAAAGCCGAAGTTGCCAAGTTGCTCAAGGCCAAGTTTATTGAAGTAATTGAATATCCAATATGGTTAGCAAATGTGGTACATGTTTCAAAAAATGATGGAAAGGTTAGGATGTGTGCGGACTTCTAAGATTTGAATAAGGCATCCATAAATGAGATCCTAATGTGCTGATAGATAGTGTTGTCAGTGCCACGATGTATTCATTCATAGATGATTTCTCCGTGTACAATCAGATCCTAATGGATATCATTGATATTGTGATGATAACTATCACTACAGAATGGGGAGTGTATTGTAATAAGGTAATGCCTTTTGGGCTAAAGAATGCAGGGGTAACCTATCAGAGGGCTGCAACTGCCCTTTTGCACGACATGATCCATAAAGAGGTTAAGGTTTATGTGGATGACATGTTGGTAAAGTCCAATACGAGGGAAGAGCACCCTGAGATCCTCGACATATTTTTAACAAGGATTGAGAAGTATAACCTCCATCTGAATCTAAAGAAATGTGTGTTTGGCATAACATCAGGAAAACTTTTGGGCCACATCATCTATCAGAGAGGAATTGAGGCTGACCATGACAAAGTCAGAGCTATTCAAGAAATGCCTACTCCTAAAACTGAAGGGGAAGTTAGGTCATTTCTTGGATTGTTTCAATATGCGAGTTGATTCATTGCCAAGCTAACCATAGTTTGCAAGCTGATCTTTAAGTTGTTAAGAAAGAAGCAGCTGATAGAGTGGAATGAATAGTGCCAAATAGCATTTGATAAAGTAAAGGCTTATCTCATGAGCCCCCTAGTCTTGAAACCTCTGATGCCTAGTAGACCGTTCATTCTTTATTTGCCATAGAAGAATCTTCTGTGGGAGCAATGCTAGTCCAAAAATAAGATGATAAGAGCAAGCACACTATCTAATACTTGAGTAAGAAGTTGTTGAAGTATGAGACGCGATACACAGTCATGGAGAAGACATGAACCACAATGGTATGGTTAACTAAGAAGTTGAGACATTACTTCCATTCATACAAAGTTCAAGAAGTTCCTAAGGTAGACCTGATAAAGTATCTTTGTTAGTCCCCCACAGGCAGGAAAGCTCTCTCGGTAGCTCCTCTTATTGTCTGAGTTTGATATCGAATATGTCAGGAAGAAAGTAATTAAGGGGAGGTCAGTAGCTGAATTCCTGGTAGGCTAGCCTATAGAGTATGATTATGTGAAGAATTTGGATTTTCCTGATGAGCAGCTAGTAGTAGTGGAAACCGAGAAGGCTAAATGGATCATGTACTTCAATGGGACTATGAATCAAAGGGGAACTAGTCTTGGGGTGATCATCATTACCCCTTAAGGCAAGGTTATCCCATTGAGCAAATGCCTAGAGTTCCCAGCCACCAATAATGGAGCCGAGTGTGAACACTGGATTATAATGATCACGAAACAATGATGCGAGCTAGATAAAGTAATATTTTACAGGTCTTATCCATCTGAGGTGTTCCTACTGCTACAGAGTGGAGTTTAGCCAAGCTTGGAGACCTAATATGCCCCTAGGCACCCGTACGGGTCATGCCTGGTGGTATGAATCCACCGGTGGACTCGTACGAGTCAAATTATCCATACGCGTAGAGGGGGACCCATATGGCTCCCATCGGACCCATACAGGTCCCGTACTTGCCTAATCAGGTTTTATAGCAAGTAATCTCTGCTATTTTTAGGAGAAATCAGGTCATGAATGTGATTTATTGCGTTCAGACCTAATATCCCCTGTAAATAGAGGCCTTTTCACCTCATTTTGACACACACATGATATACAACATACAAGAAATTATAGAAAAATAATGTATGGAATTCCAGCAGATTTTATAGGTATATAAAGGGTATAGTTTAGGTATAGAAGGTACAAAATAGGGAGAAAACCCATTCCTTGAGGTTTTGTCCACATTTTATTCATTTCTAGCTTCATTTATTAGGATTTGGGGGAGTTTCCACACAAATACTTGCCTAAATAGTCCTAAAATCACCATTTCATCATCTACTTTGGCCAAACTCTCTCACAGTAAAGGGATCGCCTCAAAGTGGATTCATGTTGTAAAGGTAATGCTCCTGAGTTTCAAAGAGACTCACATCTCAATTATTTATTTGTCGCTCTCCATCTAGTCAATTATGTTTGTTCTTTTATCCCTGTTTTAGGTCTGTTCCTAACCCATATGACGCTTGTTGGCACCTTATGTCCTTATGGATATTAAACTGGTGTGCCATACTCATGGAAGGAAATCCCATTTTTATTCTATTTCTTCTCCATAAATCTGCTTGTTAAATGAACTGACTTTTTGCCTGGGACCAGGCAGGACCTGTATGGGTCCCTTATACCCATACAGGTCCTCCCCAGCAGCCATACATATCCCATCATACCCATATGGGAACTGGCCCCCAAGCAGAACCCACAATTCCCTTTTTAATCTGTAAAATCAATCAACATCACTGTTTGCCATGCGATCTGTTTCACTAATAATCTAGTAAATCAACCCAGAAAAGTTAAAATGTGTTTTCATAACAAAATACGTTGAAGACCCGTTCTTTCACTCTGATCCTAGAAGCCGCCCGGACAATAGATTGTAAAACCACCACGCTAACATAGTGACATTTTTCCTAATAAAATGCTGACTTATGATATGCCACAAATTGTGCTAATCTTTATAGATGCAGGGGAATTTATTTTTATTTTGTTTTATAACTTAGAACAAATGTATAGGTTCTCTTGCGATTCCCCCATTTTCCCTCTGTTGTAATTTTTATTCCCGCATTTGTTGCTTGTGGTTTTATTGTAAATTATAAACGCAAGTAACGAGTGTGAAAGAGTGTAGAAAAATAGGATTTCCATAATAATTCCCTAAATGATGAAAACAAAATGGTTTTATGCAGCAAATATAATTTTGAATTAACTAAATGAGAAATAAGTGACTCATCTGATACCCGAATCTCTGATCCAAAAGGTGTGAGTCTCTCGCCCAATGAGAACCATGCCAAAACTCTTTTCCAAGTAGACAACTTGGGAGGCGACTCTATCACTTGTATCGAGATTCGAGTCTCGATTCTTCTATTTATAAAATTGGTTAAAATCTGCAAACTTGGACTAAAAAGGTTTCATCACACCTAAATAATCAACCAATCACCCAAGTGGGCCCCGCCTCTCACCAAGGCGCTAAGGGAGACCCACAAGTCATCGACAGCTCATAGTGGTGACTCTGCTAGGGATTTTCTTTTAACTTGAAAATTTTTGGTTTGTTTTAAAAGCTTAAAAATTAAGATGAACACCAAAAATCATTTACTTAATTCAACCTATTTTCTTCTTCATCATTTGGGAAAATTATTACTCTATCTTCTCATCTCCTTCTCTCTTTAGTTAGACAAGCTCTTCTTCTAGCACTAGGTTAAGGTGCCCTATTTTTCCATGAAACTTACAAAAGTGTCATCCATGCCCGCCAAGAATTGGGGACACTCTAGTGGGTGGAGCACTCATTGCCATCTCGCTCCAAAAGAGGCTTAAAGCGATGGGAACCTTCGACATCAGCTTCCGATATGTCCCTACACCATTCTTATCAAAAGCCTTAGAATTTTACCTCCTAGGTATCGTTGTTTTTGTGTGAGATTAGACTAAGGAAGAATACCCTCAGAACTGGCAGGAGAAATATGGACGGAATCAATCGCTTTGCATGTCTTGTGTTGCATACCCTTGTGATTAACCCCACCATGCATTGTTGTGCATCATTCATGCATATCCCATCCCATACATGTACTGATCTCTTGGTTACTACCTCAGCCAAATTTTAAAGAGTTAAAGCTTGGAGACGATCTCAAGTCTATTTTATTCGAATCCTGGTTCTGCTGCCACCTCCTCCTCTGATTTAGTTAAGGGTTACTCTGCCTCTATCTCCAAGTGATTCATCCAGTAGTCAGTTTGGTCCATTTGAATCTGATACTACTCATTAGCTTGAGGAGATGTCTCGCATTTTGACTCAGGATGACCATATAGATGTTAAGGTTGAGGATTTTATTCTTAGAGAGGAGGCAAATACGTCAAGGGCTGATATTAGGCCGGAGATAGCAAATGCCATCTCATAGTATCTAGGAAGTGATCAGTTCCTCGATCGAGTGAATGATAAGATGTTAGCTTTTATTAGAGCAATCTTGGTTGAAGAAAGAATAATTAATGTTTCTTAGAGTGGAGTCGTCAGGGCTTTGATAGTTTATGCAGTGGTTAGTGAGCAGCCTCCCTTCTCAAAGGTTATTCATAATCTGTTCACTCATACTTAGTTACCACCTCTTCAGGTCCGTGGAGACTCTTCTAGTCAGTTGGGTTTAGTTGGCCCATTTGGCTCAGCTAGTCAGCCTTTATAGTCAGTGGGTACAATGGTTCCATCGGCCGTCAGTCAGTTTGCCTAGCCTAGCCAGGGGTTCGTACCACCAGCATTTTAGTTTAGGGCATCTGGCGCAACCTCTAGTTTTGTAGTCACACCTCAGGGGACAACCTTTCCTCAATCAACAAATTTACCCTTGGGTGTGATTGCTCAGTCAGATGGATCACCCTTGTCCTTAGAATTGCGTGATCTATTACAGAAGTTTCACGGTACCAATCCCAGCATTCAGCCATCGACACTGTCAACTCAAGCCACTAGGAAGGAGGATTGGGTCCCTAAAAACTTTGGTATGCCTAGCATAGCGAAGTCTAAAGGAACTAGTCGACCTCAATCTCACATCACCACCTATCAAAGGGTTGTGAGAATAAGGAGGCTAAGTGGTAAGGTCCTCATTGTGGTGTTCCCTTGCACCCTGGAAGGTCCAACTATTGAATGGTACAATACTTTGTTAGACCAGGTGACTGGAAATCGGAAGGCTTTATCTGAGGCTTTCATCGAGAAGTATGGTTTTAACACCACTATCAAGACTACAATCCAGAATTTGGAGGCTACCAAGTAACCCCCTAATGAGAAATTCAAGTCCTATTTTGAAAGGTGGATGGCCACCCAAGTTTTATTAAAAGATAGACCGAGTCTCCCTAAGATGATCATAAAGTTGATGGATGGTGCCCTGCACCCTTATCGTAAGGTTCTCGGTATGGATAAATTCTCTAGCTATGTAGAGGTCTTTGAAAAGGCTGAGAAATAGGAAAGGATTGAGGAATTGGAGAAGGCTAGTATGCCAGCCAAACCTTGGTTCAAGAAGAATGATCCTTTAGTCCCAGCCCAGGCTTCTAAGCCGAGGTCAAGTACCGATCCTAAAACAACAGCAGTGTAAGAAGAAGTGGTCGCAGTCTGCACCATTGATGATGGTATTTCTCCATGGAAGGCACCATTACCTACTATCTTTAGTAAGTTGAGAGTGCTTGGTCTTCTTCAGAGTATCAAACCCTATGTCCCACCTAAGCTTGAGGATAGGGATCAATTTTGTTCTTATCACGTTAGCAAGGGTTATCACACTAGCACCTATAGAGATTTACTTGAAGCTATTCATGGCCTAATAAGGGAAAAGAAGATCTGAGAACCCAAGCTCAAACCCATCAACATGAATAAACCCCTGCCAAATTTTAAGAAACAAGTTATGGCTGTTGAGTTAGGGTTGCCCTCCCACCATGTCTTCAATATGATCATGCAAGCTAATCCTGTGGTTCACTCGAAAGTGTCTTTACCCGAGAGTCATCCGCCTTATAAAAGAGATACACCATCAGTAGAAGAGTCATCCACCTTAGGAAAAGGATGCATCATCAGTAGGAGAGTCATCCGCCTTAAGAAAGGGATACACCATCAGTAGGTGAATCATCCACCTTAGGAAAGGGATGCACTATCAACCAGGAAAGTCGATCTGCCTTAAGAAAGGGATACAAGGGAAAGCCATCCATCGTAAGAAAGGGATATGCATGACAAAGGAGAATTTCCTGCCTTAGGAAAGGGACACCAAGGAAGGGAGTTTGCCTCAAGAAAGGAACCCACCCTTATCATCACCTCAGGTATGATTCATAAACCCTCGCTCATATCATGAGATCATATAGATCCATATCTCCAGTGATCCCATGAGGGGCATTCTGTGAGCACTAGATTTTAACGGTTCTTCTCACAAAATGATGTTGAGAGCTATATGATGCAACCATTTATAGGTGTTATCCGTCAGATTTGTAGCTACTTCTACAGAGATGAGTTTAACCAGAGTTTAGAGACCTAGACTACCTTTTGGGATCCGTACGGGTTGCACCTAGGGGCACAGGTTCCAGGTTGACCTATAGGGCCTATTTTCCCTACACACTTGGAAAGGACCCATACAAGTCATACCCTACCTGTATGGGTCCCTCTTGCATGCAATTAGATAGATTTGATTGCAATCGTACCATTGTCATAGAAAATCAGTCATAAGTGTGATTTATTGCGTTTAGACTCAATTTTCTCCTAGAAATAGAGGCATTTTGCCTCACTTCCAAAGGGGAGCCAAGATAAGAATCATACTAGACAACTTATACAACATTTTCTAGTAGTTTTTCATAGTTATAGAAAGGGTATAGAAGAGGTATAGAAGTTATAAAATAGGGGGAAAATCATTCTACATTGGTTTTGCACACATTTTATTCCTTTCTAGCTTCATATATAGGATTTTGGGGATGTTCTTTCCATATAAACTCTGACCAAAATAGTCCTAAAATCACCGTTTCCACATCTACGTTGGCTAGACTCTCTCACGACATTTAGATCGCTTTAAAGTGGATTCACGATGTAAAGGTACGCTCCTAAGTTTCAAAGGACTCACTTTTCTTTTATTTTATCATCATTTTAATTTATTTTTCTTGATCTGTCCTTTGATCTACTTTGGGTTCGGTCCTGACCCATATGGGCCTTGTTGGCACCTTTTTGTCCCTAGGGATGTTGAATTGATGCACCATACCCACATAGAGGGAAATCCCATTTTTATTTAGTTCTTTTTCTACAAATCTGCTTTATTTTAATTTGAGCTAAGGTTATGTTTGGGGTCCAAACAAGACCCGTACTAGTCCCCCCTAGTTCCCTAGGTAGAATGTTAGTTTCTCTCTGGATATGTAAAATGAACCCAACATCACCAATTTCCACGCAATCAGTTTCACTAATAATCCAATAAATCAACCCACGAAAAGTTAAAATATGTTTTCATAACAAAATACGTTGAAGAGCCGTTATTTCATTTCAATCCTGGAAGCCACCCTGGCACTATCAATTGCAAAACCGCCATGCTAACATAATCACTTTTTCCCTAGTAAAATGCTGACTTAAGATGTGCCTTAAACTGTGCTATTCTTTGTGGATGCAGGCGAATTTATTTATTTTGTTTTATAACTTAAAACAAATGTATAGGTTCCCTTGTAACTCCCCCATTTTTCCTTAGTTGTAATTTTTATTCCCCTATTTATTATTTGTGCTTTATTATAAATTGTAAATGCATGAATCAAGTGTGAAGGAGTGTAGAAAAGTAGGATTTCTATAGTAATTTCCCAAATGTTGAAAAGAAAACGGTTTTATGTGGGGAATGTAATTTTGAATTAACTAAATGAGAAATAAGTGACTCAACCGATACCCGAATCTCTAATACAAAAGGTATAAGTTGATAATCTCATCATTATTACTCCCATCTCAGGTAGAGAGACCGTGTCAAAGTTGAGTCGCTTAGCTCTCTCCCTCATTGAGATCACACCTTACTAGGTTTATTCTAAAGAGGCCGGCTTGTGGGACGTCCCAGTCGGTATCTATGACTAGGTCCATCTCGTTAAGGGCCGTACGTTGTCCTAAGAGGACAAGGTCCCAAGTCCGCACAAGATCGGCTAAGTAGCACTGCGTGTCACACACCGGTCACAGCAAGTAGCTTAGAAGCTCTAGAGAAAGCACTAACGGCTGCCGGCAACTTAGGAACTAAAGAGGCGGAGGAACATTCCTCCCGTCCACACAATCAGTTAGACCAAGCGTTTCTTACCCCTAAGAAACTGAATCAGATGTTGAGGTCAGCCTAAAATCACTTCATAGCAATAGGTCGACTCGAAGGAGAACTTCATGAAGACCTCGTCATTTGGCCTAAAATAGGCATGAATTGAAACCTTCTCCCCCAATTTAATTCTATCACTAGGATACCCATCTCAATTTCCAAAGTAATGAAGGGACTCCAAAACTTAAACATATCTCAGCCTATGTCAATCCAGCTGGTCACCCCCATAATGAGGACACTTGTCTCAACTTATCCAGGTGGATTCACGGATTTAGACCTTGCAACATTGCGAGGATTGTAATTAATGGCTTAAGAAGGAAAGGAAATCCTGGCAGGGGTGTCGATGCTCAAAAAGAAGCATGGAATGGCAACCGACTCAATAATTATGGCAATTGAAGCGGCTAATAAGAATGGTGCCGGGTCCTACCAGAGGTCGAAGGGAAAAAAGCATAAAGGTAAGAAACACAAATCCCCCACCCCTTCTCCTTCGGCGTCCTCTTCATCTGCCTTGCAATTTGGTTTGGAAAGTTTCAAAGAATTTGATACTAAATTCAAAAGATGATTGAAGAAATACACTATTTTCTTCCAGGAGCCAATCAGCAAAAAAACTCTCTCCCCATTCAAGAAAAACATCTTACGCCAAAAGCTCCCGGAATACGTATTCCTACCCGTCCTAGATAAATACATGTGGTAGGATGATCCCCAAATGCACTTAACAGATTATATAGACTGGATGGATTTGATCAATGCCCCTGAGGCATTTCGGTGTAGATACTTCCCCACGACACTATCAGGAGCCTCCAAATAGTGCTTCCTCCAGCTTGCCACTAACTCCCTCAAAGACTTTGAAACATTAAGGGGTAAATTTGTTAAGCACTTCTTGGGATCAGCTCAGCCGGACAGCTTCAGCCGGGACCTTCACAGCATTGTGCAGAAACCAGATGAATCTCTGCGAGACTTCCTCAAGAGATTTAATGAAGCATGTGTAGGCATCACCGACCTAGATTTTAGGACGGCCAAAGAAGCCTTAATTAAGGTACCGGAAATGACTGGCTTAAGTAAGAGATAATCACAAGGAAACCAACCCAGTTTCCTCAGATGATTGGGATGGCTCAAAATTTGGTTGAGGTTGATGAAGTAAGTTGTTCCAATAAGCGAAGCTCAGACGATGGGGACTAATCCAGATGGGGATGATAGAAGGAGTAAGCATGGCAGAAGTAGTATTGGTCGGGGCTACGACTGGTATGATCATGATGAGGATAAATCGAAATTGAATGCCACTCTAAGAAAAATTTTGGTTGCAATGAAAAATAGGCAAGAATGGAAGAATGTCAGATTTCCAAATGTCCCCAAAGGTAAGACTTTGGGAAGAGACTATGACAAATATTGCAATTTTCACAAAACTAGGGGACACCATATAGACGACTATAGGGTCCTAATAGAAGAAGTTCATGCCCTCATCAAGGCGAGAAAATTTGGCCAGTTTATTAAAGGTGTGACAAGGTAATCAGATCGAAGAGAAGACTCAGTCGATTCAAAGGAAAAGCTAAAAGATCAAAAGAAGAATGATTACGAAGAGGAAAGAAAGTCTTAGTTATTAATGGCGGCAAGGATAAAGAGCCGGCTCCAAAGAAAGCAAGTCATTCTTCCAGCCAGACGCTCACATTGAGTGACGACTTGGAAGCCAAGATGAATTATAGAAAAGTGAGCATGGTGACCAAGCCACATACGGATCCGCTAGTCATCGAAGCGGTAAACAAGAATTGTATAGTATACCGAGTGCTCATTGATACGGGAAGCTCAGTAAATTTAATCACCAGATCAGTGTTTGAATAGCTTGAAGTAAGTAACCGCCATGTTAATCCAGGATATGCAACCTTGTATTACCTAAGTGGACACTCCACTGTCTCCCTATGAGAGGTTAAGCTAAATGTAGAGATAGGTGACAAGGAACACATATACCGAGCTAAGGTGGATTTCACCATTGCTGAAATATCAGTGGGGTTCAACATCATTCTGGGACGTCCCTTTCTGTGTGAATCTTTTGCTTCAATCTCTCCTGCCTACTTTATATTACAAATACCAACTAAGAAGGGGATGACAGTAGCAATAGGAAACCCCTTGGGGGCTCATGAAACATATATAGCCACACTAAGAAGAGACAAAAGACCGGCTCAAAAAGATAAATCTGAGGAGGATAGCATAAGCTAGGAAGATTTTAGCTAGAATGAAAGTAGTTCAATCATCGAGCTGGTAGAAGAGCAGGAAATGCTCATGGTGGGATCGGGAAGAGCATTGAAGGTAGCCAAGGATCTGAAAATTGATACCAATGCAAGCACGAATTATGTCCTAATTGGTCAACAACATTCATTCTCCTCGAGTCAAGACAATCTGATGGGAGTCCGACCAGAAATCATACAATATAGCCTCAACCTCGACCCAGAAGTAGCCCCAGTCATAGGGAAAAAAAGAAAGCACACCGCGGAAAGACAAAAGGCAATTGAAGAAGAGATAGACAAACTATTCAAAGCCAAGCATATCTGGGAAGTACACTATCCTAGATGGCTAGCAAATGTCGTGTTGGTTAACAAAACAAACAAAAACTATCACATATGCGTAGACTTCATGGATTTAAACAAAGCAACCCCAAAAGATAGTTACCCATTACCAAGCATAGACCAATTAGTAGATTCCACTGCCGGATACGCCGCCTACTCCTTCCTAGATGCAAAAGCCGAATACCATCAAATTCCCATGGACCTGGCGGATGAAGAAATATGTCTTTTATCACTCACAAGGGAACATACTGCTACACGGTCATGCAGTTTAGACAAAAAATCCAGGGGCTACTTACCAGCGATTAGAAAATAGAATGTTCAAGGACATGATTAGTAAGACGATCGAGGTATATATAGATGATATGATAGTTAAAAGCAAGAGTGAAGAAGAGCATACAGACGACTTAGAGAAGGTGTTTGAAACTTTGCAAGCCTATCGACTGAAGTTCAACCCGTAAAAATGTGTCTTTGGAGTCAAGAGTGGGAAGTTTGTGGGATTCATGATCTCTAAAAGAGGAATTGAGGCCAATTCGAAGAAAATAGAAGCAATTATCCTGATAGAACGGCCTCAGACATTGAATGAAGTACAATGCCTTAACAAAAGAATCAATGCACTAGGGCAGTTTATCTCATTCTCAGCTAAGAGATGTATACCTTTTTACAAGGCAATCAAGAAGGATTGAGACTTCAAATGGGACAAGGATTGCCAGGAAGCCTTTGACAGAATGAAGGACTTTCTGGCCAAACCTCCCCTTATTAGCCTCCCCAAAGTTGGGGACACACTTTACCTTTACTTAGCAGCGACGGATGAGGCATTCAGAACTATGCTGGTCCAAGAAGATGGGCAAGAACGATATCCAGTGTACCATATCAGCAAGGTGTTGAGAAATGCCGAATTGAGATACCCCAAGATTGAAAAGCTAGCCTTAGCATTAATCCACTTGGCTAACCATCTGAGACCATACTTTCAAGCACACACAATCATGGTTAGGATAAATGTTCCTCTCAAGAAAGTGTTGCAAAGACCAGATACATCAGGCCACTTAACCGAGTGGGCCATAAGACTTAGGGAATATGACATAAGGTTTGAATCAAGGAAGGCCGTGAAGGCTAAAGGTATTGGCAGATTTTGTGGTAGAATTTGTAAGCATCGAACTGGAAATAGTTGTACCATTGAAACTTGGACAATCTTCGTAGAAAGTTCCTCTTAGATGGAGGGAGCTGGCATCTGAGTATACATTCGAGGACCCAAAAGAATCAGGTTGTCATACATTGCCAAGTTAGCCTTTCCCTCTACCAATAATGCGGTTGACTATAAAGCGGTGATTAAAGGGCTAGAGTTGGCCAACGAGATAGCACCAGATATCATCGTCCTTAAAAATGACTCAAAACTAGTGGCAAATCAGATCAATCGAACATAAGGAACTAAATGAGCCCAAATGGTGAAATATTTGGCCAAAGTTGGCATGTTATTAGAAAAATTGGAAGCCAAGGGAACTGAGTGGAAGATTGAATACATCTCCCAAGTGCAAAATCAAACGGCTGATGACCTAGCCAAGGCAGCTGTGGGAAAGGACTCATGGAAAGAGCTAAGTTGCCCTTATAAGGTCTTGACCCGGCTAAGTTACAAATAGCAAGGTGAAAACCTCTAGATATAGAAAAAATTACTCAAGTGGATGCAACCTCTATATGATTACCTGGCCTACGACAAGCTTCCCGAAGACAAGATCGAGGTAGAAAAGATCACAAGGAAATCAATGCGATTCTCCTTAGTAGGCGATGAATTATACCGAAAATCCTACTCAGACGTGTGGCTCAAATGCATCATGCCTGAGCTAAGAAAACTTATAATTGAGGAAATCCATGAAGGAATTTGCAGGTCCCATCAGGCAATAGAAACGTTACTCAGAAGAATCACTTTGGTCGGATACTACTGGGAGACCATTAAAGCAGACTCAGAAGAATATGTAAGAACTTGTCACCAATGCCAAGTAGATATGAGGAAATCACACATTCCCAAGCCTAGCCAAAAGCCCATAATGACCAAATAGCCATTTGCGTCTTGAGAAATCGATACCGCAGGACCAATGCTGAAAGAGTTCGGGCAAAGGAAGTGGATCTTGGTGGCCATTGACCACTTTTCTAAATGGGTCGAGGTGGAAGCACTTAGCTCAGTCATAGCCGAAAGAATAATCAACTTCATATGGAAACACATAATCACTCGATTTGGAATACCAAAAAGAATTATAACTGACAATGGATCGCAGTTTATCTTAGAAAAATTCAAAGATTTTTGCAAGTAATGGAAGATTGAGAATAACTACTCATCCGTGGCACACCCCCGGATAAATGGCCTGACAGAAGTGACTAACCGAACCCTAGGAGAAGGGTTGAAGAAAAGGGTGTTAGATCGCGAGGGGAGATGGACGGATGAACTAATCAAAGTCTTATGGTCCCATAGAACAACTCCTTGCAGAACAATTGGACAAACCCCTTACCGCCTAGTTAATAGAGTTGAGGCAGTTATCGTAGTTGAATTAGGGGCACCATCAGACCGGGTGGCATACTACACAAAAAAAGAAAATGACATCAATATGAAGTACCACCTAGACAACCTGGATGAAAGGAGTGAATGAACTTGGATCCTTATAGCGGCATATAAAGCAAAAATCTTAAGATATCATGATAGGAGAGTACGGGAAGTCAGGATCAATGAGGGAGACCTAGTTCTCAAAGACTCGGATGCCTCATAGGTTTGAGAAGGAAAAGGGAAGATGGGCGCCAGTTGGGAAGGACCATATAGAATAACCAAAGTCATTGGATCGACAACCTACAAGCTATGGACTATGAAAGGCAAAAAACTTCCTCCCACGTAGAACATTGCTAATCTTAGGCCCTACTACACAGTAAATACTTAGGGACTCTAGCAGCATCACTCTTTTTCCTTAAGGATTTTTTCCCACTATGTTTTCCCTTTAGGAAGTTTTTAACAAGGTGGCTCCCCTCAAGTAGTTATCTGGATGTATAGAATTCCCGAACTTGTATTTAATTCACTATGAATAAAAGATATTTTTTACATATGTTCGCCTATACTAAGTACTGATCATGCTTGAGGACACTTTTACCTGGCACTTCATAAGACCGGTTTAAATTATAACATCGCGCACATAATACTTAGTAAAAGCTTAAACAAACTGCTTTTAGGAGGTAATTACCCCTAAAAATTAAGCAACCGGCTGGAACAATGTAAGACCATCATAAAACTTGAATATTAAGCAAAATGTGAATGGTTGAAATTAAACCTATATCCACTTGGTCGGAGATTGAAATATAAGACCAGTTCAAAAGCATTCATGCAAAAGTATAGGTGTAGAAATAAGACCTCAAAAAATGCCTCAAAATTAGGCTTAAATTAAACTGAATTGTAGTTACAAAAGCAAAAATAAAGCTAAGTTATAAGAAAAAATCAAAGTAAGCTACAGGAGTTGAGTCATGAGCTGCATCTTCAACTCTTTCCCCCAAGTCAATTTGATCATCCTCAGCCAGCACTCCCGGATCCTTTTCAACCACCTTCTGCTCATCAGATCCTCGATACTTAAGTGATTGCAGGAGAGTCTCAAGAATATCCAGATGCATGAGTCGGCAGGAATCTAAAACCATCTGGTCGAACTGGTGGCCATCATTCACCATGCCCTTGATGGATCCGATAAATTCAGCTTCATCCTTCTCCTTTAAAGTCTGAATGGACTGGCACTCCAGCCGGCTAGAGTTAAGGTCCTCCTGGGCTTTCACAAGGTCGTTGGAGGTGTTTTCATGAGCCGATTGGAGTAGCTAATGCTCTCCCTTTAGCTTTAAAAGTTTGCCCTCCAGCTTCTTTTTGGCATCATTGGACTCCTTCAACCGACTCTTCAGACTCTTACACATCTCAATGGCCTTTTAGAGCTTCTTAGCATTAGTCTCCTCAACCTCTATTTGGCAGTAAAGCTCGGCACCTCGAGATAAATACTGATAAAACACGGTTCAAGATACCGCTTGACATAAATATAAATATTAGTAAAAAATGTAGAAATAAACCTGGCTGATAGACTGAAAAAGTAAGCCTAAGAGGGTAAGAAAATCTTCCTTCTTATAGCATTGAGCCTCCCGCTCTAAGGGAAAAGCCTCGTGAAGAGACTCTTGCACTATAGGAAGAGTGATAGCCGGCCTATCCCTCGCTACCTTCTGAAAAGCCTCCCTTATAAGCAGGATTGAGGAAGGAGAAACCGGATCCGCACCAACATCCACCTCCAGTGCAGCGACTGAGTTGAGAGTGGCCTGATAAAATAATCATTAATGACCAATGTTGAAAGCATAAGTATAAAGTACAAGAAAACACAGTATTACCCCGCTTGCACCTTTGGCCTTCTTCTACTTCTTGTTAGCCAGCTCCGGCTCTAAAGCGTTGTTGCGCTTTCCTTTGATAGGCTCCAAAATGGAGTTCTTGCCTAGCAAAACTGGATCAACTAGCAAAATTGGATCAACATCTTTGTTAGATTGAGCGCTAACTCAATTGGAGCAGGTCAAATATTCTCTTACTACAAGCTTTTGACCCGCTTGGCTATGGCACCATAAATTTTAGCTTTAACTCCAGTCATAGCTGAAAACATAATACAAAAAGAGAAGTTAAGGTAACTAACCAGGTAGTGTAGGGCTAGGGTGATATTCAAAACCATCATTCGACTCTAGGGCATAGTCTATCACCCTATGTCTATGAACTAAGGCATAAGAAATATTCCCTAAAGTCCAAACCCCTTTCATTAATCGGTCGAACAATCCCACTCAGATGTTCAGATCTTTTTTTGGGATTGAGAAGGTAGACGGTATTTTAAATGACCACTGAGTCGGAAAAGTGGGCATCCCCTCTTGCACCTTGATATATATATAAAATTGCTTAAAGTTCTTCACTGAGTCAGACTTCCCAGAGAAAGAGTAGAATCCCTTCTTGTGGGAGAAATGCAGGCGGTCCTTACCCTTATTCAACTTGTAGGAAGCCACCCGCTTAAAGAAATTGGCATCAAACCTAAGCCCTAGGTCTATACAAATTTTATAATGGCCGACAATGTCGCCCCAGGCGTTAGGGTGTGTTTGAGCCGGGCATATATTCTAATGGTTCAGTAGGTCGCATATCCCTGAGGGTAACAAGTAGAGGAACCCTGACCAAATATGCTCCAGATTGATACTAAACCACTGGAGGGTCGGCTTATGGATGCGTTAATCTTTGGTCAGAAGCATGATCCTACACTTTCTCATCCAAGGGAAGGTCGCCTTTTAAAACTCAATGTCCACCGGGTGAACGATGGAAATCATATCCTCAGGGTCATCTTTTTCAATTTAGGGCCTTCCTTCCCAGACGGTTTCCCAGCAACAACATTTGTCTTCCCTTTAGTTGCTGCCCTATTAGCTCTAAAGCCTTTTGGAATCGAAGTGGTAATGTCTTACTGAACCTGCTGCTCAATCTCTTGCTCTTCTTCATTTTAATCCCCAGCCCAAGTAGAGCCAGACGAATGTATTTGCAAACTCAAAGCCATGTACTCGGCACAAAATTCATCAAACGTCCTATCGGCTATACCGGTACTCATGGAAGAAGTATAAGACATCGTCGCCTAGAAAATGAGCCACCTAAAATAAGTTAGATTCAGGGAAAATCTACCCTAAAGGACCTAAACACCTTTTCAGTCGGGTGGGAGAGTATCAAAGTCTAAAAAAGTCCTATATTCATCAAAGTTCATGCGAAACCCAGATTCCTGCGAGCATCAAAAATAGAATTCTGGCATATTCGGTAAAAAATTAGAACCAAGGAAAGGCTACCCCTAAATTCATACTCCAAGCACATTTTTAACAACGGGATAAAACCAGAATTACAGTATAGCAAAAGGCATACAAACATTGGCAAACAAAAGATGAACAGGGGTAGTCCATGGAAGTATATCATTCGCAACACAATAATTCATACTCAAATACAAGAAGGATAGTGAGATGCTTACTTGTTAAGTAAAGGTGAAAGGAAAGATCACCGGAAATGAAAGCTTTGCTGAAGTTAGAAGTGACTCGCCGAGAATCATCGGAGAAAATTTTTCAGAAGAAGTAAAATAGTAGGATGAGTTCATTTCGCGTTAAATAGGGGGGAACAAAAAATGAAGAGTCACTTATCATTACTATTTGCCATATGGCAAGCATTCATAGACAAGTTCGAAATTCAAAAAATTTGGATTATTGCCAAGATATGTGAAATGATACACGCTTCCCAGAGAAGCTTCGAGAATACTTGGGGAGTGGCTTGCCACGTAGCCCTTATCCGCTCGAGCTGAGCCGGATCATAGCCAACTGAAGCCCTAAAAGAAATTCTCACATTTATGTGGGGGCTTATGACAATCTCATGATTATTACCCCCGTCTCAGGAAGAGAGATCAGGTTAAACTTGTGCCGCCTTGTTCTCTCCCTCATTGAGATCACAACTTACTAAGTCAGTTCTAATGAGGCTATCTTGCGGGACGTCCCAGTCGGTATCTAAGACCGAATCCATCTTGTTAAGGGCCTTATGTTGTCCTAAACGGATAAGGTCCCGAGTCGGCACAAGACAGGCTAAGTAGCACTGCATGTCGCACATGCAGGAGAGTCAAAGTAGGATTCTTGTTCCTATATTCTCTCAAGCTAACCTTATCCTAATCTACTTGGGATTCAAGGATCAGATAGATATGAAGAGTCATAAATTCACTCTACGTAGGACTTCTTATTCCATCAGAAATAGAACAGATCTTATGCCTATATATAGTCCCCTCAGGCCAGTTCAACATGTACATTCACATTCTCATACTCACTCTCATAAGATTCCTCATAACACTTTACTGACTTAAGCATCGGAGGGTCCCCCACAGGGTGACAACCGATCACCCCAAGTTTGAGTGTTATTTTACAGGTATTAGTTTGTAGATTCGAGATAGTTCATAGTACATCAATTCTGAAATATTGAATCAAGGTATGATATTTTCATAAGTCTCCCGCCCAATGGGAACCATACCAAAACTCTTTCCCAAGTAGATAACTTGGGTGGCGACTCTATCATTTGTATCGAGATTTGGGTCTTAATTCTTTTATTTCTAAAATTAGGCAAAATGTGTAAGCTTGAACTAAATGGTTCCATCACGCTTAAAATAAACCAACCCCCAATGGACCCCGCAAGGTGCCAAGGGAAATCCACATATTTTTGACCATGACCATTTATATCACCATCGCACATACCCCTGGTACTAAGTGATACAACCTTTTAAAAGCCGCTCCTACAGCATACCATCACATAGACCCCTGGTATTAAGCGATACAACCCTAGAAAAGATGCTTCTAGTCCGCACCATCGCCCATACCCCTAGTATTAAGCGATAATACCTTAGAAAAGCCGCTCCTAGATTGCACTATTTCACAACCAAAATGCACTCACGCATCATGAAAACACACATGCACGCATCCCACGATCATGATAAAAATGTTTGTAGGCTCATGCATCATGTGTAAGGGTATATACTAATCCATTTCCATTTCAACCCAAGTCCACAAGATTAGAGCTGCCTATAGTATCGTTTCCACTACCACCCAAAAAGAAGCAGCCTCAAAGAAGGGCACCTAAGGAGACAGATTCTGATGAACTAATACTCACAAACCAAGTTGACGAAATGGCCAATCATAAAAAGGCAACGCTCAAGGTAGTCCAAGACATGATCCTCTATAAGGATTTTGTCAAGAAGTTTGAAGCTATCATAAACAATATGAGGGCTGACAGAATTTCAGGCTCTAGCCCGGATGATAAAGTCACAGAAATCGAGAAGAAATTCTTAGATTTCAAAGAAATACTCTCGAAGCTGAAATGGATAACGGGGCCATCAAGCACCAAGTACACATATCCAAAGAAATTGGAACTCACCATACTAGAGTCATTGCCTGCCAACTTTATTATGCTCTATGTCCCATTGTTTGATGCCACGGGTTCCCCCAAAGCTCACATCGAGGGATATCTGCGCATTATGATAAGTTTGGGCATTCGTGAAATCCACCAGGTAAATCTATTTCAATTAACAATGCAAGGTCTTGCTACAGATTGGTACATGAGGATGTCCAACCAAGTAAAGTCAAGTTGGAAGTTGCTCAGTACCACCATTATTAAAAATTGTGCCTACGATGTCCAGGTGGAAACAACTTTGCAAGACCTGGGTATCAATGAACAATTAGAGGGTTACTACCAAAGGTAGGTTGCCATCCAATCACTAGTGGATAGTGCCCCAAAAATGGATGCCCTGTTTATCAAATTGGTAGAAGGGTGTAATCCAAAGTTTTGAGAAGAAATGAAAATGAAAAAATTCCACACCTCCGGTGACGTCGTGGAATATGCCAAAGGAATTGAGAAGTACGATGAAGAAGAACATAGCAGACAAGAAGAGGTAGCTTATTATGCTAAAAATAAGTAGTATAACAGGGTGGCTCCACCAAAATCCTACCGACTAAAACCTTCCTATGTTAAAAGGGAAGAAAAGAAGATGGAGGTCATCACCGCCTCAATTGCTCCAACACCCCCTTCAACCCATCTTGCCATTGACTGAATCACTATCTCAGGTGTTCACTAAACTAAGAAAAGCTGGGGTTATGCAGAGTTTAAAACCTTTTGTGCCTCCATCTCAAGCTGATGGGGATAACTTTTGTGCATATCATGTAGTGAAAGGACACAGGACCAATGAGTGTGTTCGATTGCTACGAGACCTCAAGAAGATGATCCAAGAAGGTAACCTGGAAGAACCAGAATGAAGGATGAGTACCCAAAATAACCCACTTCTAAACTTTGTATCTCCTGTTAATGCTATCTTCCTTCACAAGGATGATAATGGTGGAAGAGATAACTCCCTGTTTGACCCCAGTTTTAGGATGAATGAAATTGAATGGGAACTCATAGAATTAGACAGGGTAGCCACTTGAATAAGTGAATTATAAGAATCTGAGAAACTCTTGGCCTTAGCAATGGAAGATCCCAAATACAAAGGAGACACTAACACAGTTATGTTCTTGGATCACTTCTACAACCTCCTAATGAAGTAAGATATTCCACCTTATGGCGTGGCCATTACTTTTCCTATATTCCTCACAGAAGATGCGATGGACTAGTATCTTTCATTATAACCTAATCATTTATGGAACTAGGTGGAACTAGAGCACCAATTTCGGGAAACTTTCCGTAGCGACAGGATTAAGATATTTTAAGAATCCCACACTTTGGAAAGTCATGCAATATATCTCATTGAGCATGAAGGAGCCCTTACGCGCGAATGGTGTCAGTCAAGCGACACCATAGTATGCTAGGTCGACCTGAGAGCAGCATGACTCATAGATATTAAAGATAATGGGATCAAAGTCAGGCCTGTTCTCATGAGCCTGCTTAATTCATCTCGTCAACTCAGTTGCACCATGTCCTCAGTCTTGCTAGCCACCTTCCTTGATGATAAAACTATCAACTGGTACAATGGCATCCTAATAAAACAATATTGCAATCTGTCCGATGTGAGCACCAGCCTTGTGCGTACCTTTGCGAGTCACAACTAATTGGACTTGGTGCTAAGCTGAGAATCGGCCACTAAGAGCACGACCTCATCTCGCTGATAGGAAGAAGGCACCAAATCAGTACCCTATGAGGCATTATTCATTAATGCCATTTCATTCTATTAAGAAGAGGAAGGAGGATTAGAAAATCAGGAAGAAGATCCTAGGTTCGACAATAACCCCATCTTTGATGAAATACACATGATCGAAAGTTTAGTGGCTTACGAAGAAGAGCTTAGGGCTCATGGTCTCCTTAACATAGCCGATTGCGAGGGAAAAGAGACTAGGTTTTTAGGAGAATCTGACTCGATTAAATTCTTAAGATGATTACTTAAAACTTTGGAATAATACGATATAATTTTCCTATAAGTATCAGCCCTATTCCCTACATTCCTGGTCAGTCCGGCATAGGTTTGGTATTTTCAAATCCTCCCTTACCACCGGTGGGACTAGCCATTGATGTGCTAGAAATTCATCCAAGCATTTGCTCCTACTATACAATTCTTCAGGAATGATGATAGATCTTATTCCTGGGTCCTTCCACCTTCCCCCGAGTGAATACGCTTTGGACCCATTTATGAGAGACATGTAAGCATGTCGGTGCATATGATCTGCCGCACCATTATCACCACGCTTACATGATGTGAAGAAATTACAGGCCCATGCAGGTTTGAGGAATACCCACCCTACTCAAATCCTCATTTTGAGGTAGGGGAGAGTAACAGAAATCCTGATGAGTATAACGAGTTACACAATGAAGCTGGTCCTTCAAGTGAAAGAATTGAGCCCCCCGGGCTGATTCATGTAGTGGAATTGACCTATCCATAACCAGAGAATGGCCAAGGATACTTGAGTGACATTGAGTTCTCTTACATGTCAAATGGGTACATCCGACAAGCCCCATGTCCTCCAGCGGGGACAGAGTTTGCTCAGTTAAGACCAGATTATCCACGACAAGATAAAGATCCTAAACATCCAAGCGACAATGAATGCACATATATGTCGAGCAGGTATACCAGTAGAATCCCTACTGGTCCTCAATTATGGGCACTTGAGCCACTATACTTCTAGAATCCACCACTAGAAGGGATTGCAAATGACCAACCATCACTAGATCCTGAATCCCCACATTCTTGAATAATAAGGGAAGAGCTACAGTAGATCATAGATGGAACCCCCATAGAACTCAATGCAACTGGGACTGGGAACTTGACCAACAGTCTAGTTCTCAAAAAGGATCTAACAGGAAAATAGGAGGCACCCACAATAAAGAAGGCCTCAATACAATTCCCCTATCAACCTGATGGCATTCCCAAGCATACAAGATGATCAAGGATTCTATAGGCGGCTTAATGCAGCCTACAAATCCGCGGTCGCCTGGGAAGCCACCGATGGTGCTATACTCTTGCAAGAACTACCACCAGAACTCAGATATGATAGAAGTGGGCACCCTTAGATCTACCTCGCCATATTCACAGAGGTCATGAATTTGAGAAATGAGAATTATCATCATTGGCCTAAAATCTTTAGCACTACTGTTAAAGGGAGAGCGTTGGAATGGTATAATCAAACCTCAAACAATCCAATTATGCATCATTATTGCTTCTTTTGGGGCATCCTAAGTCAAGCATTCATTTATCACTTCACTATGGAAGAACCTGATGAAGGGCCAAGGGGAGATACACCTAGAATGGAGCCATACCCTAGAGATGAACACGTAGCTCGAGCCTACCAATTCTTTACTATAGTACCCCAACCAAAGATCATAGAAATATTAGACGAACTAGTCCTAGCTCGATCTAATATTGTTAACATGATCAGGGAGAATGGGACACAAGCATATATGATGGATGAGATCCCTTGGGCTAACCCCGATATAGCATTACTGATAGACCCATTGCAAGCCAAAGGGTACCAAACCCCGGTTTGCATGCAACCAAGCCTATACAACTAAAAGATATTCCCCTAGAAGAAGATTTTGATGAATTTGCAGTATTCAAGCCCAAGGACATTTCTAGCACCTAACCAGAACCAACGAACCATGTTACTAGAAGTGGAAGGGTGTATCAACCTCAGATCAAGGTTATTCCAAACTCAACAAATACCATGTCAATAGAAAATCTAGCAAAGGAGGTTGGGACCTCAATAGTTGAATAATTAATGATCACTCCTACTAGGATGAGTGTTTGGGACCTCTTGCGAGGATCTCGAGCACATAGGAGGGCTATTGTGCAGAAGTTGATGGAGATGGAAGCACCATCTTTGGCCTCACCGACCGAAGTGTGCATAACAATCGGGCATAAGATCTCCACTAAATCACCTAACATTGTGTTTTCCACTATGGACTTGCCAAACGATGGTCTACATCATAAAAAGACACTATATTTGAAAATTGAGGTCCTAGACCAAGTAATTCCTTGTATAATGGTAGATGATTGCTCTGCACTTAATGTCTACCTATAAAAGTTCTTGCCAATCTAGGTATTGAACAAAAATATGCTCAAGAAATCTGGGACAGTTATCAAGGTATATGATAACTCGAAGAGACCCATCCTGGGAACCTTGGAGGCAGTGGTAAAAGCAAGAGAAGTCGAGTCTCTCACAACTTTCACTGTCATCAACATTCCTGTTACATTCTCCCTGCTACTTGGCCGACTATGATTCTATACACTAGGAGGTGTTCTATCCACCTTACATCAGAAGGTGAAGATACCTTATGAAGGGAAAATAATAACCCTTGAGGCAGATGAAGAATCTACTGTGGCTGCTATACGTGCCTCCCCAGATCATGTGGGTGGATTCCTCATAGCCACCATAGAAAAGAATGAAAAACCAACCCAATGGTCTACGTGGGTGAAAAAGTACATGAATCAATGCTTAACTTCAGGAGCCAGTCTAGGGGCATAAGAACAAGGCCCTCCTAAGTTTAAATTCACGATGGGATCCTACAACTCCTCTGGACTTGGTTACCAAGGTAGGGGTCAACAAAGATCATAGTCCAGAAGACTCCAAATGTTAGAAATCTTCATTTTTTTGGGTAGGTCTTATACCAAGGTGAACTGGAGCCTTTTGAGACCAAAGAAGGGGAAATACCTAGCTTTGAGATATTCACCAATGTCATAGACTTCAAAGACCCCAACGCTAGCCCAAGTGACTCCAAAAGACAAGCTGAGAAGAGAAAGCCTCTTCCGAAGAAGAAACTCCTAAAAGGAAAAAGATAACAAGTCCACCACAACAGTCAAGCATTAAGGAACTAATGGCAATATTGGCCAAACTGATGGAGATCCATCTTGTGTTAGGAAATAATGATCCAGATAAAAATCTAAAAACAAATCGGGATCAAGTTTGAAAGAAACAAAAACAATGTATGTAGTTCTCTAAAATCCAAATGAAAAATCTGGACAAAGATCAAGATACAAATCATCCATTGAACAACTTAAGAACCTAAGCACTAGAGGAAATCATCTGGACAAAGTTTGGAAAGGAAACAAATTTTAGTCCTTCAAGACCAACATCTGGAATAACTGATTGAAGCAGTCTACGGAAGATAGATCCGGAGTATATAGGTCTAAAAGACATCCGGAAGACCTATATTTCAAATATAGGGAAAGTTTTCAAATATACTTTTCTCTTTACCCTTTTTGGTCTATGGAAGTCAAAGATCATTTCCCCAAGACAAAGACAAAATGACAGCTTGCACATTTCAAAGAAAAGTCAATAGGGTCTGACACCGGACAGAGAAAAAGCTAACTACCTTTTTCTCCATGACCAATAAACGCGCGCGTAGAGCACACATCATAGAGCAAATGGTATGAAAGTTGGTGCATCACAAAATGACAAGCAAAATGGTCACTAACAACTTTCCAGCCTCAATTCCAAGATTTCAAATGGATCAAAATGTAGTCTAATGGATTAATCAATGGATCCGAAAGCTCCACATCGACCTGATCAAGGGTGAAGATTAAATGAAAGCTCACCAACCACAAAAGGCTACATTTATGATCAAAGCCTATAAAAAGAGATCTTCACCAAATGAGCAGGTCAACTGGTTGATTTACAAAAGCAAGTAACAAAGAAACAATCATTCAATCAGTTGATACAATCCCTTCAAGAACCCTTGATTCAAAATCTATTTGTAAGGACTCCCAAGTGAAACAATAAACTTGAGGAACTCCAAAAACCAACCCTTTATTAAAAACTGAAGTGTAAAAATCTCCAACTGGGGTTTGGGAGATTGGGTTATAGCTTGAAGTAGGTGCTTTGAGTTAGATCTCCCTGTAAGACTCAGCTTAGATTCAAGGTAGAAGGCTAAGTGGTATATCCTATAAAAGACAAGAGGACTTAGCTAGAAGTTGGTGCTTTTAGTGGTATATCCTACTTTCGGAAGGGGTTACCATTCGGAGATAAATATGTAAGGCTTGATTCCTGCCAGTTGGAAAAGAATCCACTAGTGGATAAGCTCGGAGGAAGGAAACTCCGGGGATTGGATATAGGCGGGGTCGAACCAGTATGAAATACTTGTGTTTGATTTCCTTTCCATTTTTCTTTGATGCATATTATTATATTTACATCATCAAATCCTTCTTCCAGATCATAACAAAAAATGCTACACTAAGACTTTTCTAAGTCTGTAAATTCTACAAAAAAAGGCCAATCTCCCCCCTCTACCATTATAAATACTCTCACAGGGACCAATAAGTGGTATCAGAGCAAGTGCTCAAACTAGAGATCTAACAATCTCGACCTAAAGGTCCATATATTTTGATTCACATATCAAAATGAGTTTCCAAACTCACAACTCCTCCCCGAGGGTATGTCTGTTACCCAACTTCCACTCTTCACCGCTGAACATTACATGTTCTAGAAAAACTGGATAAGGAACTTCATCGAGTCATAAAGTATGCAAGCATGGTTAGTAATTAAAGATGGCCCGTATGAACCTACTTATGAAGTAGAGGGTATGACTACCGGGAAGCCATCAAGCATGTGGGATGATAATGACTTTAAAAAATTGTGTCAAAATGCAAATGCTATTAATATACTTCATTATGCTCTTAGTGCAGTTGAATTCAATAGGATATCTAGATGTGAGACTACAAAAGAGAGATGGGAGAAGTTGGAGGTAACCTATGAAGGAACTACCAAAGTAAGAGAGGCCAAGCTTGAACTACTCCAACAAAAGTTAGAATCCTTCACGTTGGAGCCTAAGGAATCAATCAGCAGTATGAACACTAGATACACAAATCTAGTGAATGAAATGAAAAGGCTGGGGAAGGAGATTCCAGAAGTAGAAATGGTTAAGAAAGTGATCCAGAGTCTCACCAAGGAATGGGACAATAAAAAGACTATCATTGAGGAAGCTTATGACTTAAATTCTTGGTAATCTTCTAACCCAAGAATTGTCCTTGGAGAGGTATAGCCAATAAGAAAAGAAACCGAATGAGAAAAAGAAGGCCATTGCTCTTAAAGCAGAATCTACTGGATCAACCTCATCCGGAGAGGAAGAGCAAATCGATGAATCAATGAGCACCAAAGATCAACTTGCTCTACAAACAGAAGGCTAAATTGATTCATACAAAAGAAAGACAGAAGGAAATCAAAGACGTATGAATCTCAGAGACCAAGAGAAGGCACCTTCGGAAGAGGTAAGCCCAGAAGGAATTCGGAAGAAAAGAAAGATCCGGAGAAAGATGTTGCCTGTTTCGAATGTGGTGAAAAAGGCCACTTCTGAACAAAGTACCCCAAGCTCAAAAGAACCAAAAAGTTCAAAAAGAAGGCAATGGTTGCTACCTGGAGCAATAGTGAAGAAAGCAGTAGCTCATCTTCAACGGAAGGAGAGGAGATATCTAACTGTGCATTCATGGCTCTGACTAAACCAGAAATAAAACAATCTGGAAGGATGCCTCCAAGCAAGAAATAGTACAAATCAAAGAATCAGAATCAAATATAGCAAACACCGAGGTAAATTCTAGTTCTAATTGCACTTCTAACTTTGATCTTGCAAAAGCTCTTTATATTGTTGTCAAGGGAGTGAAGAAGAATGCGAAAGCCATCAAGTCTCTGAAAAGAGCAATACTAGAATTATCTGAAGATGCTGAGGTAATGGCACAAGACATCAATATGGTAAGAGCAACCAAGCATATTGATATAGTAGAAGAAAAGGAATCAAGTCCAGATTTTGAATGCAAATGTAATGAGACTGGATAGAGAAGTCAATCTATTAAAGGAAGCATCTAGAAAGGAACCTGAAATAAAGGATCCAAGAAGGGATAATCCTCCTCCTCCTCAGAATAGGGTTTAAAGGAATCCAAATCAAAAGATAAATGGAGTTAATAGGCAGCCACAAGCTCAAAGATACACTACTGCCCAGAAAGGAAAGGCTAAGGTAGCTTACAACCAATAACCTATCAAACAAAGAAGAAATTATAGAGCTGAAATTGCACCTCCAACCAACTTTCGGATTTGTACTGGACCATCTACTAGTGTGCAAGAATTTGGGTATAAAGGCAACTATGGAAGGGAGGATCTGGAGAAGATCAGTAAGAAGCAAAAGCAAAATATACCTGTTTCAGGGTGCAAGTTTGTTGGGAAAAATAATCATATTACTAAATCCTAAAGATTAAAAAATGGTTATTATGATGTTTATCCTTGGCCTAAAATGGCTATTAACCCGAGAGGACCTAAATCTGATTGGGTACCCAAACCCACTTGATCTATTTTATAGGTATGCCTTAGATCCACAGTAGATCAACACACTTGGTATATTGATAGTGGATGCTCAAGGCATATGACAGGTGATGAGAAGGCCTTCATCAAATTAACCCAGAAGAGGGGAGGCAAAGTAAGCTTTACAGACAATCAAAAGGGACAGATCATTGGAAATGGAACCATTGGATCTGGATTTAAGATTGAAGATATCTCACTGGTTGATGGTCAAAAGTTCAACCTGCTAAGTGTGGCCCAATTATGTGACAAAGGAAGAAAAGTCACATTTTACTCTGGAGGTTGATCAATCTATGATAGTAAGACTAATCAACTTATTCTTTTCGCACCTAGAGTAAATAATGTCTATTTAGTAAACATTAAAAATGATAAAAAGAATATATGCTTGGTGTCTAAAGAAGAAGAATCATAGCTATGGCACCAAAGGCTGAGATATGTAAGCATAAACCTCCCGTCCAAATTAGCCAAAAAGGAATTAGTTGTGGGTTTGCCTAAGGTTGCTTTTGATAAGGATCATCTATGCACTACATGCCAACTAGGTAAATAGTAGAAGAAAAGTTTCCCTTCCATCTCATACTTTCCTTCCAAAAGAGTACTTGAGCTCTTGCATATTGATCTCTTTGATCCAATTAAGCCACTGAGTTTAGGTAGAAGAGAATACACCATGGTCATTGTAGATGACTATTCTCGATATACCTAGTTCTCCTGCTAACAAGCAAGGATGAAGATTTTGATCAATTCTCCAAAACATTCATCTGGATAGAAGTAGAATAGGTCATAAGCATTGCACGCATCCGAAGTGACAATGGTGGAGAATTAAAAAATAAGCATTTTGCTAATTTTTGTGACTCCAAGGGCATTGAACACAACTTCTCTGCCCCTCACACTCCTCAACAGAATGGAGTTGTTGAGAGAAAGAACAGGACTATAGTTGAGTTGGCCAAAATAATGCTTAGTGAAAATTGTTTGCCAAAATATTTTTGGAGTGAGGCCGTAAATATAGCATGCTACATATTGAATAGAGCTTTCATTAGAAAGACCATTGAAAAGACCCCATATAAAATCTAGAAGGGAAGAAAATCCAAAATTGGGTATTTTAAAGCATTCAGATGTAAATGCTACATCCTTAATGATAGAGAGAAACTAGGAAAATTTGATCCTAAATCTGATGAAGCAATTTTCCTTGGCTACTCAACACATTGTAAGGTTTACAGAGTCTTCAATAAATGAACCCAAACTATGGTAGAGTCAATACATGTAGATTTCGTTGAGACTAACACTGCAGGAAAGAAAAACTACACTCTAGAAGATCAAGTTCCGGAAGCTGAAAAATCTGGAGAAAAGAAGGAAGCAAGAATCCTTGATTCACTTCAAATCAAGAGGTACAAAGAGGAAGATGAAGGATTATCCTTTGATTAAGAGGTACAATAAGTTAATCTCAACCCACAGGAGATTAAATTTAATGAAGGCCAAGAAGGAGTAGTTAAAACCGAGGTGGAGCAAGTCCAAGTTCAACATGAAGGCTTGCAAAGGGAGATCCGGGCTCACAGAGTCCATTCCATCAAAAATATTTTGGATGATGTTCAAAATCCAGTAAGAACTAGAGGTTAGCTCAACCGGATGATGAGCCACGCTGCTTTTTTCTCTCTCATGGAACCAAAGAAATTTCAAGATGCTGAAGGGGATGAAAGCTAGATGATGGCGATTCAGGAAGAGCTAGATTAATTCACCAAGAATGATGTATGGAATCTTGTGCCCCCTCCTAAAGGAAAATCAATTATAGGCACTAAATGGGTGTTCCAAAATAAACTTGATGAATTTAAAGTAGTGGTGAGAAACAAGGCAAGATTGGTTGCCCAAGGCTACCATCCGCAAGAAGGAATTGATTTTGAAGAAACGTTCGCTCCTGTAGCAAGACTAGAAGCAATCTGGATCCTGTGTACTTTTGCATCATTCATAAGGTTCACATTATACCAAATGGATGTCAAAAGTGCATTTCTAAGTGGTGTCATCCAAGAAGAAGTATATGTCAAACAACCACCCAGATTTGAAGATCCAAAGCATCCAGATCACGTCTATAAGATGAAGAAAGCTCTCTATGGATTAAAGCAAGCACCAAGAGCCTGGTACAAAAGATTAACCTCATTATTTATATCCAAGGGATATACTAGAGGCGGGGCAGATACCACACTCTTCGTTAAGAAAAAGAAAAATGATATTATTCTAGTCTAGGTCTATATGGATGATATTATCTTTGGAGCCACTGATGAAAAGATGTACAAAGAATTTAGCTCTCAAATGCAGAAGGAATTTGAGATGTCAATGATGGGAGAGCTAAATTTCTTCCTTGGTCTACAAATCAAGCAAAGTCTAATTGGGATCTTCATAAATCAATCAAAATACACGAAGGAGATCCTAAAGAAGTTTGAAATGGACAACAGCAAACCAATGTCTACTCCAATGGGTTTAGACACAATCTTATCCAGGGACTGTGAAGGAGAAGATGTTAATCAGAAGCTCTATAGAGGAATGATTGGCTCCCTGCTATACTTGACAGCTAGCAGACCTGACATACACTATACAATATGCTACTATTCAAGGTATAAAGCTAACCCTAAGGATTCTCATCTGAAGGCAGTCAAAAGGATCCTCAGATATCTCTTAAGAGCCACTGAAGTTGGGCTATGGTATCCAAGTAATGGAAACTTCACACTCCAAAGGTTCACAGATGCAGACTATGGTAGAGATACTCTTGAGAGAAAAAGCACATCTGGAGGATGCCATTTCCTTGGAGATTGCTTAGTCTTATGGTATAGCAAGAATCAAACTTCAGTTGCCTTATCCACTACTGAAGCAGAGTATATGGCAGCTGGAAGTTGTGTTGCTTAACTTCTATGGATCAAACAACAACTTGAAGATTATGGAGTCAATCCGGATATGTGGATATAATGTGTGAAAACAAAGGTGCTATTGATGTGTCAAAGAATCCGGTGCTCCATATCAGGATGAAGCATGTCAACATAAGGCATCACTTCATCCGGGATCATGTGATGAAGAAGGATGTTGTATTGGTATATATCCCAACCAATGAGCAGAGAGCCGATATCTTTACTAAAATATTAAGTAAAGATCAATTTTAGGAAACTGAGAGAAACAATTAGGATGTCAAATCCTATTTAGAAAAACTCCGGAAGACAGCCTTTAAACCAAGCAAGATCCTCAAATAAAAATTCACTATGAAAGACAAGGAGAATTGAGAAGATCTATTCCAGAAGATTGCCACATCAGCCGATAACAATGATGTATGGCAGTAAAAGCTCATAAAGGTAACTGTTACTTTTTTAATTTCAAAAGTCCATTTGCTATTACACACGTGGTAAATACAACAGTTAATTCAAAAATAAACCATTCCCGTTATCCGATTAAACTAATCTCACCTTTCTCTAAATAATCCAATTGCTATGTCATCAATCCAGTCAAAACAACCGGAAACTAGATTACCAATATACCCTCACTTCAAAAATTCTATATAAACCCCTAAAAATCCACTCCTTCACGCGAGCAACTACTCTACTGTTACTCTATAAAAATTCAAATCCAGAACTCTACCTTTCAAAATCTCTCTAAAATGGCAGCCACAAACACCACCAACACCCTTGAAATCCTACCAAGTAGAAATCTTTTCAAATATCTGACTTGAAGGATACTGATTTTGAATCCCTAAATCTCAAAACCTCTAACTCCGTCATACCCACTGATCACTTAAGTGATGATTACCTATTCAGAACCCCTCCTTTCTTCACCCTAATTGAAGATCATAGTATGGGTGATCTCCTGAAGATAAATTGCCCTACCTACCCAAATCTTGTGAAAAAGTTCTTTTCAAATCTTAGTGCTCACAACCATGTTGATGCTTTACGCACTGAGGTACAGGGTAAGGTCATAATTCTCACTCCAGAATTCTTTGAGAAGAATCTGCACATGAAGAACTCCAGAATAATGTTGAGAAAAGATGGGGATGAGACTGGAGTTATATACGAGTCAAAACTATGGCTCCATAAGAACTAATTCGGCGATAAATTCTCAACCTACTTCCCCAGAATGTCCAGATTCCTGCAGCACATTCTAGTTAAGCTCATCTTGATAAGGAAGGGATCATTGACTATAGTTTCTTCACTCCAGCACTGCATCTTATAGCATTGGTTGGAAGTGTGGAAGTAAACTGGCCAGTCTTGATCATTCACTATCTCAAGACACATGCAAATTCACATGGCGCCTTGATCACAAGAATTTTGCAACCGGTAGAAGTAGATCTAACCGGATTTAAAGGCATCTACAGAAACCCTATCTTTGAGAAGAATTTCGTTAATCTCCACTTTGATGAGGAATGGGATGAAGAGAAGGCAAAACTGAAAAGGGATGAGCGAAAAATAAAATCCCGGAAGATAGTTGATCCGGAAGAGGAGGCTCCTATTCCTAAGAGGCCCAGAACCACCAAGGCCAAGGCAAAAAAGCAAGTAGAAATGGTTCTAAGGGAGATTGATGAGGACTCTCTGCCCCTCACTAAAATCCTAAGCTCAGAAAAGCCAAGACCCAGGGGCAGAATGATTAAGGCTGCAGCTAAGAAGGGTCAATTTGCACTTGCTGCGGGTCTACCTCACATTGCTACAAAAGCAATTAAGGCCAGAAGGAGGAAATTCAAAAGAACATTGGCTGAGATGGAAGAGGAGGCAGATGATGAGGAGACAGAGGATGAGGCTCCTCCTCAAAAGCAGCTCAGGAGAAAAGGACTCAATTTTGATGAAGCCCTTGCTGCCCAAGAAAAGAAAGCCAGTGAAGGCAAGAGGCTTCCTGGAATAATCCTGAATGAGGAAGCTAAGCAGTATAGGGAGAGAGCCTATTAAGAAAAAGCAAAGTCTAGCAAAGGGAAAAATGTTCCCAGTGCAACAAAAATTATGGGGCAAGATGATGAGCAATACAACGTCATTCAAGCAGCAATAAAAGCCAACATTCAAATAAATTGTGGGAGAACTGAAGGATCCGGAGAATCATCTCTAGTTCCCCCAATTCGCAAAGATCCAAAAGATATGGATGCTTTGTCAGTGATTCCAAAAGTTGATGAATTTATCTTTGCTAATAGAACATGACCACTTCTAAAAAATCTGCTTGGATCCAGAAATGCAGTCATTAATCTTGAAAGTCCTGAAAAGGCACTAGAGAAGGATGTTGAGGAAAATGCCAACATGCCTAAGAGAGAAAAAGAAATTCTTGAAAAGGTAGCTATAGGGGTGGTTGAGGACAGTTCCAACTATCCAAAGGCAAGGCTGGAAGAAAAGAAGAAGGATGATGTAAACCATCAGGATCAGACACTATAAACCATAGAGGTAACCCCTAATCTCTCTCATCTTAATTCTAATCATGAAGAACACAACTTAGCTACAATCTCTCATAATATAGCTAAGGACACAGTGCCAAACCCGGATGAAATAACTCTAGAGAAGGGAGAGAGCCTGAGTTCTAAAGGGCATACTTCTAAAGTGGATCCTACGGGCGAGCCTACTCTGAAGGAAAGGGAAACGGATAAGGGTGGATAAGAGAAAGAAGCAGTTGAAGGATCCAGTTCAGAAGATGATAGCCCCTCTAGAAGCAATTCAAGCTCCAGAGATAAATCTAGCTCATCCGATGATGACTCGTCCGGACATTCAGACAAAAAGTTTCCTCCTTGTACAAAATCAGTGACTCTTCCTGATGAAAACTCCAAAGACTCCAAAGTTAGTGCCACTCTTAAACTCCTTCAGGAGGCAACTCTTGAACATCCTAAAGAAGGATTTGTTAAGAAGAGTCTCCTGACAATCTGCATGCATCTAAAAGCTATTGAGAAGGAATTGTTTAGGCAAAAATCTGATAAAGCAGTCCAAAAAGATTTGGGTGAGATCAAAGAAAGTTTGAAGTATCTCCCTAAAATTGAGCAACAAGTCATGAACTTCCCAACTCCTAGAGCTCTGGCAGTAGCTTCCCTATCTGATGTCCAGCTTCTTCTAAATGAGCTAAAGGAAAGCGCCTCTATAGCTAATTAAAATGCCAGAAAAGCCAGTACTTTGGCCTCTGATAACTATGCAACTATCCTGGACAGAATGTCCTCATATCCACAGAAATCAAGGACTGTATTGACTCCAAGTTGGAAAACTTGACAAAATTCATGGAAGACAAAAGTCTAAAACCTACACTGCTGAGCCTAGAGATTGATCAGCTAGTAACTCAGGAAATGCTTGCTAACTTTATAGATAAAACCATCCCTAAGCTCAAAGAGAAAATCCTAGATGATATGGGTGATGATATGCAGGCTCAAAACTCTGGTATTGAAGAAATAATAACTGAATGGAAAAAGACTGTCTCCAAAGAGCTAAAAGATCAAACATAGTGTATCCACAACATCCGGAAGGGCCTTAGCGATGAAATCACCCTCCTTCAAGCTGGAATAAATAAACTATCTATCTCTAGATCTTCCTCATCTCTGGCCATTCTAGAAAGTTAGCTCATACTAGTCCTATGCAACCTTGTTCAAGCCATAGGGGACTCTGGTATGACTACTCTTACCAAGGCCATGTTTGCTTATTTTGATCCCAAGGACCAAGAGCACATTCTGCGAATTCTTCCTCAAGTCTCACAATCCTATGATCAACTCCGGAGGTCCTTTCATCCTTATTAGTTAACTCTGCCTATAGTGGATCATATTATTGATGAGCGGGCTAAAGGCAACAAAGACTACTCTAACTACTCCTCTGCATGGTAGCAATCTTGGGACAAACAAACCTATATGGTTATTGATCCCCTTGATGGAAGCAAAAAGGGGGAGGAAGATCAGAGTCATCAAGGAGAAGGAAGTGGCAAGGGAAAAACACTGCAAGCCTGGAAGAGTGGTCCATTCGGAGAGACAGTTAAGCTAGCTAGATAGTTTTGTAACACTCATGCAATAGCTAGATTCACTTTATATGTATTTTTGTAACCTGTAATTCTGAACTTTATGATGTTAACCATTGTTAACAGCAGAAGTATATATGAAGCGAAAAATCGTATCTATCAAAACAATCGCTTCTAAAGTACAATCTATAATTGTACTAAAACAAACTTAGAAGCAGGAATCATAAAATAATGGGGGAGTTAGGATGCTAAAATTATGGGGGAGCCATTGTAAAAGACTAAGTAACAAAAAATTATACTTAGTTCATACACCCATGCTTAGATGACTTAAGTTTTTGTTTCCATCAAATAGGGGAGATTGTTGGGAAACAATGATCCGAATAAAAATCGAAAAAAAAATCCGGAACAAGTTTGAAAGAAACAAAAATAATGTATATAGTTCTCCAAAATCCAAATGAAAAATCTGGACAAAGATTAAGATACAAATCATCCATTAAACAACTTAAGAACCTAAGCACTAGTGGAAATCATCCGGACAAAGTTTGGAAAGGAAACAAATTTTTGTCCTTCAAGACCAGCATCCGAAATAGCTGATTGAAGCCATCTCTAGAAGACAGATCTGAAGTATATAGGTCTAAAAGACATCCAGAAGACCTATAATTCAAATATAGGGAAAGTTTTCAAATATACTTTTCTCTTTACCCTTTTTGGTCTATGGAAGTCAAAGATCCTTTCCCCAAGACAAAGACAAAATGACAGCTTGCACATTTCAAAGAAAAGTCAATAGGGTCTAACACTGGATAGAGAAAAAGCTGACTACCTTTTTCTCCAAGACCAATAAAGGCGTGCGTGTAGCACACATCATAGAGCAAATGGTATGAAAGTTGGTGCATCACAAAATGACAAGCAAAATGATCACTGACAACTTTCCAGCCTCAATACCAAGATTTCAAACGGATCAAAATGTAGTATAACGGACTGATCAACGGATCCGGAAGCTACACATCAACCTGATTAAAGGTGAAGATTAACTGAAAGCTCACTAACCATAAGCGGTTACATTTATGATCAAAGCCTATAAGAGGAGCTCTTCCCCAAATGAGCAGGTCAACTGGTTGATTTACAGAAGCAAGCAACAAAGAAACACTCATTCAATCTATTTGTAAGGACTCCTAAGTGAAATAATAAACTTGAGCAACTCTAAAAACTCCTTTGTTAAAAACCAAAGTGTAAAAATCTCCAACTGGGGTAAGTTGGGAGATTGGGATATAGCTTGAAGTAGGTGCTTTGAGTGAGATCTCCCTGTAGGACTCAGCTTAGATTTGAGGTAGAAGGCAAAGTGGTATATCCTACAAAAGACATCATGACTCAGCTAGAAGTTAGTGCTTCCACTGGTATATCCTATTTCCGGAAGGGGTTACCATCTGAAGATAAATCTGTACGGCTTGATTCCTACTAGTTGGAAAGGAATCCACTAGTGGATAAGCTCGGAGGAAGGGAACTCTAGGGACTAGACGTAGGCGGTGCCGAACCAGTATAAAATACTTGTGTTTGATTTCCTTTCCATTTTTCTTTATTGCATATTATTATATTTACATCATTAGATCCTTCTTCCGGATCATAATAAAAAATGCTACACTAAGACTTTTCTAAGTTGTAAATTTCGCAAAAAAGGGCCAATCAGCCCCCTCTACCCTTATAAATACTCTCACAGGGACCAACATCTTGAAGACAAAAACACCGAATTGAAGCTATAGAAAGAAGCATCGGTAGAAGAAAGAATGGACAAGATAATCTTTGAACTAGCTCAGCTTATGATCAATGGGAAATCCAAGATTGGAGATACAACTGCTAGAAGCAGCATAGAAACTTTGAATGAAGAAACTCCTGTCCCAGAAGATAATAGTTATCTTTCAGTTTCTGATGTTTTCGAATTAAACAACTTATATGATGAAACTAATAATAGTAATAAAATGAATGACTTTGCTTATTGTGTGGTGCTTCTGATTACATGCATTCATCTCATCATACATCTAACATTTTTGGTATTCATGATACTCCTACAAAAGAAACAAATTCAGGAACCGAGAATGATCCTAAAATGATATCAATTTCCTATGACCTAAGTCCCGAGCTTGAGGTAGAATTAGTAGAATTACTCAAGTCATATGTGAGGGCATTCACTTGGTCCTATAATGACATGCTTGGGGTTGACAGGGCCATTGCGGAACACAAAATTCCCACTGACCTGTAGATTCGACCAGTTAAACAAAAGCTACAAAGACTAAGAATGGAATGGGCCGAGAAAGTCAAAGAAGAAATAACCGAATAGATCAAAGCCAAATTCCTAGAAGTTTTAGAATACTCGGAATGGCTAGCCAATGTAGTACCCATTGTAAAGAGGGATGGAAGGGTCAGGGTTTTCACCGATTTCCATGACCTAAGTAAGGCCTTGCTAAAGGATGAATGTTCCCTACTCCACATAGACATATTAATGGACAGCGCCGCTAGGGTAGCCATGTACTCTTTCATGGATGGCTTCTCAGGGTACAACCAAATATTAATGATTGTCATTGATAAATTCAAAATGGCCTTCATCACGGAATGGGGGATGTAGTGCTGTAAAGTCATGCCATTTGGACTCAAGAATACGGGGGCAACCAACCAAAGGGTAGTCATCACTTTGCTTCATGACCGAATCCATAAAGAGGTCGAGGTACACATAGATAATATGCTAGTAAAATCACCAACCCTTGAAGAGCACCCAACTGTGCTCAATCGCTTTCTCACTCGGGTAGAAAAATACAACCTACAACTCAACCCAAAGAAGTGCGTCTTTAGGGTAACCTCTAGAAAATTGTTAGGTCATATCATCAGTAAACGGGGCATAGATATCGATCTAAATAGGGTAAAGGAAATCCTCAATATGCTGATATCTAAAACTGAAAAAGAATTCAGAACCTTCCTAGGGTTGCTATAGTACCTTAGTAGCTTTATCGCTAAATTAATCGCTGTCTGCGAACCCATATTTAAGCTCCTCAGAAAGTAGCAGTCGATCACCTGGAATCCCCAATGCCAAAAAGCCTTTGATAAAATAAAGGCATGCTTATCCAATCCACCGGTACTAAAGCCTCCCACACTAGGAAAGCCCCTTACATTATACCTAGCCATTAAAGAAACCTTTGTAGGTGTGAGCACGGGATTTTGCAGTCCCTCTTGCAGACGATGATGACGTGTACCCGATTTTAATATCTCAAAATAAAAGTTCTCTTGAGAATTTTTATTACCAAAATAATATTCCTTGTGAATTTTATAATTGGCAGAATCCAGTTCGGTGTAGCCGATAACGCGTTCGGTAGGAGCTTGAACCGATGATTTACACCCAAATTAAATAATACCCATTAAAATATAATTGAAATTCAAAATGATACCTTTCCACCCACTATTAAACCACTTTTCCCGACTTTTTAGGCTTTTTGACCCGTTAGTTGTCGGTATGCTGGAGAATGCTGTCGCCACCGACATCATCCATACCGCCGGCGGCATCACCATACCGTCGGCGACTTCATCATGTCGCCGGTGGCATGGCCCAAAATGGGTCCCTCCACAGATAGCCTTTCGGCCACTTTTGGCAGAATAAGTCAAAAAGGTCTCGAAAAACACCCCAACTTGCCTATAAAAGGCACCTAATACTGCAAAAAGGAGGGGGGACTAAAACTATAGATGGAAGGAGCTAAAATTAGGCAATTAAGAGGCTGAAATCGAGAGAATATATTTTAGTGAGATAAGAACTAGAAAAGGCAGGAAAAAGGATTCTAATCCATTTTTCCCGATTTTTCTTCTTCGAGCTCTCTGATTGTGAGCTTAAATCAGTGGTTCTTTGGGTTAAACCAACTTGATAGAATTTAGAGACCTAAAACCCTTAAATTAACAATCAAATTATCGTTGCAAGCTCCCCGGAGGTGTTATTGTTCAGTTCATGAAGTGTTGGATTCACTACCCCGAGGTGAAAATCCTGAGTCTCATAGCCCTTTGGCATCATTATTATTGGTTTGCACTAATTTTCATTGATTTGTGTTCATTTTTGAGTTTTTGATCACTTTGGCTGCAAACCGCTGCTGCTGCAAGAAATTGAAGTCACTAGAGACATGCGGTGTTGGCGGCTGTATCACCCATGATGCGAGAGACATCATTGCTACCGCCGTTAGCATCGCATTCCCCAGAGACCTTGCTTTCTTACGGGACCCTTTCTTTACGGTACTGAGAAAGCCCTGTGCCTGTCTGCATGCTGATGTCACCCGTGACATAATCGATGTCGCCGGCGGCATCATCCATGTCTCCAGCGACATCAACTGTGTCATTGGCGGCATCAGATGCCCAATGGCGGTATGGCTTTCTGGACAGCAATATTGTTTTCGTTTGTTTCCAAACTAATTTATTTTCTGAAAGCTAGGACCTATAGTGTGACGATGGAGGTTCGAAACCGCCTAAAAACAGACCCGCCCCATGACGAGTGGTATATTCACCTGTAATCCAATTAAACCAACGATTGAATATGGAATTTGGATAAAAATGGAATTTGCCCACAAACACCATTCAAACCTCATTTTAGCCATCCAATCGGGCTTTATGATATTATAAATAAAATATGCCATATTCGTGTCAACCATCCTCTGCAGGTAGATGTATATCAGACATTCAGGTATTTCATTTGTTACGTAGAAAATGTACAGGACTTGAAAACCTTGTAATGATTTTACTTTGCGTACTTACTTTTCTTTTACAAT
The DNA here is from genome assembly GCA_947683365.1 of Euphorbia pulcherrima. Classification (NCBI taxonomy): domain Eukaryota; kingdom Viridiplantae; phylum Streptophyta; class Magnoliopsida; order Malpighiales; family Euphorbiaceae; genus Euphorbia; species Euphorbia pulcherrima. The sequence goes on from CANTUS010000004.1 coordinate 35,787,126, forward strand.
TGTAAATATTTTTTTATCGCTTTAATTGCTTGATAAATGCGAAAACAACAAAATAACTAAAAATACAAATAAATAGGGTGGCTTAAACCGATTAAGAAAGAATGAAGTATCCTGACTTGGCTTGATGAAAAGTAGATAACATCATCCGAACTCGGAATCTCTACTTAAGGTATGGTCCAACCACCCGGTGGGAAAATCGTACCGGGTGGTGACTCTATTCTAAGTACGGGATTTTGATCTCATATCTTTTAAGTATTAAAATATGCAAAATCATTTTCCAACCACATCACACACGTCAATTGATGACAGTAGGCTGCTATCAGATAGAGGGAAGGGTCCAATCAGAGGAAGACCAGATCTTTCAAAACACTGACTCACCTACACCCCCGCCTCAAATCATGGTGGACCAAGAGACCTATCAGAAATCGGCACCAGCTGCCATTATTCAGGCAAACAACGGTCTTAAGTATAGAACAAATCTGTGGAAACTGCCGCTTAATGTAATCTTTACCAGGTTAAAGGAAGTTGGCATTCTTAAACCACTTCACAAATTCAATCCCCCCATGAGAGAAGAAGGAAAAGGCTTTTGCAGATATCACATATTATCGGGTCACAACACCAATCAATGTAAAGCTTTGGTCCGTACCATTCAACGTCTGGTGGATGATAAGAAGATTACCATCCCTGAAAGGGTATCCTGCCCCTTGCCAGAGTCTGGCAACAGACACGAACGATTAGTCCCGGCTTTTCCAAACAACGAAATGCTCCTCAAGATCTCATCAAGGCCATCTACTCAAATGGTGGGGGAAAATCGCGATCTGACGGTGAGGATGAAGAATCTCGATTTGCAATCCTTAGAGTTCAGACTTTTTAGCTCCATGAGCAACTTCCATATTTCTTACTTATGTCATGTCTGTATCCTTTGATCAGCGTCTTCATATGAGCACACATGCGATGCTTTCAGTATTTAAGATATTTTTATTGAATGAAATTAAATTGAGTACATTATGTGGTAATCAAATCCAATAATTTAAACCCTGTCAAACACATGTGAGATAATAAAGTGCTTAAAGACCATGATAATGCTTTTCCTTAGCTCAATAATTGGATTATTGAAACGCCATGGGTGTCTTCTAGAATTAACTCAACAACCCTACAATGGTACACCTTTAAGCCATCAAAGAAGTATCAATCAATCCTGTGAAATAGAGAATCAAGGCTTACACCCAACGGAGCCCGACCGCCATCAAATAACCATCGTAGCCAAATCTCAAACCAATGTCACCACCAAGAACATGGCCAAATTTGAAGAGAAACACCTCTTCACTCGGTACAAATCAACCCCATTAGACCCTTCGGCTAACAAAGGTCAGGGGGCAACCACTTTCTAGAACACCAAGTCTAAAGGCAGGCACCTTCATCCCACAAGCCACAAAGACGATCGCGTAACTAATAAACCAACAAAGCAAACAACCACTTCAAAAGCACCAAAAAAGGTACTCAAGCCGAACATCACTTATTCACAACCCATCATGAACGATATAGAGTACAAATTCAGGCCTAAACAAGAAGGGCTATGCAGACCACGAATTGAAGGAGCAATCAAAATAGCGATCAGGACGACAATCAAACCAATCGATGAAGCTTTGGGGTAAGCGCCAAAAACTCCCGCAAACTAAACAGCTTGCAATAAGGTCAGCCAAAATTGAAATTAGATGAAGGAAACGAGCAAAATTTAAGTGGATACCAAGAATATCTGTAAGGGCACAACCAGGCACACAACGGTGAATCAGATACACAACGCCCTTACCGAGAGTCAGGCCTGACACTGAAGCATCCGAAGACCTCCGGTACCAGTGAAAAGTTTAGACCAGATTGAGAAGGTTGTCATATGGCTAAGGATGGTACCGAAGTCATAAGCATAGGCAAGGGCGAGTCCGTCGATCTAGTCGACTAAAATAGGCTTAAGCATTATCATGTCAAAATAAAAGAAATAAATCAGAAGAAGCGGCGCACTAAAAAAAATAATACAATAATCGCCCGCCTGTCAGTCTTCTACTGACTGGGCAAAAATTAGGGTTACACCCATCGGTCGGTATCATGCAAACCGACTATATAAAAATTAGGGGATAAGTCAATAACGCCTGCTGAACTGAAAAGGGCGGTTCAGACAAAAATTAGGGCACAAGAGAAAAACAATAAGATGTTAACTTGAAAACCTATAAAGGCTGGTTAACACCAAGGGTTCCATTAATGGAAATGATTGCCAACATCTTGTACTCAAATTAGATTCACTCGATAAAAGTGTCTTTCATATTGAAACATCTGTGTTTGTAATTTTATGAATGCCTGGCGATCGAAGGATGGAAACATCATAAGTAAGCTTAATCGAAGACACTACACGCTCAAAGGTCGGAATAAGTCTGTTAGGGCGAAAACCTGAAAGGACAGTCTATGCAAACTATAGGGTCAATTTGGAGCCCAAAATCTGTGTTCCCCAGGCTCTGCAGAAAACCCCACAGCTTTTGATTTTGGGTTGCCATGACAGAAATGGACGGAATGGTCGAAATCAGGTTGCTGGAAGATTGAAGCCGCCGGTGATGTAATTGATGCCGCCGGCGATATAGGATCAATTTGGGTGATATGGGTGATGCCGCCAGCGGCATGGAGTTAATTTTCTAGGCGGCATCAGAAGCATTTCTGCCATTCCAGACCTATACTAAACTTGTAAATAATCATATGCTATGTTTCCAATGCCTTATCAAATAGCAATTCATTTTTCATTCAAAATAAAAGCCCGGAGGCGCAAAATCACCCAAAATATCCCAAAATCAAAACCCAATGTATCGAGGGTACAAACCAAGAGCTCAAAAGCAAAATAAAACTAAGCATGCCCGCCACTACCGGTTGGGCGAGATGAAATGTCATCGGGACCTGCAAACCAGTTGTCAACATCATCCTTATCTTCCTCCCTTTCCTCTGTCATAGGGACACTACTGGACTCCTCAGCTGCAGTAAACACACGTCGGGCAGCGGACATCTTAATCCCCCTACGACTGGTGCCTCCGGGGTGCGTACGGTGCAAGTTTTGGTTACTCCTCCTTTCCTGGGCGGTGGCTGCCAGCTGACCCTTGAGATCACTCACACAATGCTGTAAGACCGCAGTCTCCTCCTCATACCGCCGACGGGCTACATCAGCATCAGACAAAGAAAGGGCCAAGAAATCCTACAAAGTAGGGAAAATATCAGCAGTGCACATCATGCATAACATTCATACATACATCCCATCTTAACATGTGCATAAAATACCTGAACGAGGAGCGACTGTCCAATAAGGGTATCCCAGAGAACAAAATTGTTCTCCGCAAGTTGCTCCATTTGACTCTGTGGCACCTGGTAAATCCAAAAGGCAAATCCTTAGACACCCACATCTAAGGCTTAATAAGAAAATAATTATTAGGTCTTACGTAGGTAGTATTTTCAGGCATGAAAATCAGAGCTTGCCGACTCGAGCCAACGCTCCTATGAGAGAATTCACCTCAGGAGTTCATCAATAGGAAGGTGGTTTCCAACGGATTGACCAATTACCCCTCCACGAAGTTTATGCCCTCTGGCACACCATAGTGCCGAGTCCCACTTTGGTTATCCCGACCCCTCTTTCTCGTAGGTTCCTGCAAAACATGAAAGTCACACGTCAACAACGTCCTTAAACAACTTTAAAATCATACACACAAATACAATCATGCCTCAAAAGAACATTGCTCCCCATGGGACATTGGCACGCTCCCGCCAGCTACGTCCGCACCCACCTCATCCTCCTCCTCAAGATCGATCGCAACGTCCCCTTCCAGCGCTTCATACTCATCATCATCCTCCTCATCAATGTCCGCAATGCTTTTGAGGCTCCTCTTCTCATCCTCCTCATCAATGTCCACAACGCCATATGGGTCCCTCCACAGACAGCCTTTCGGCCACTTTCAGCAGAATAAGTTAAAAAGGTCTCGAAAAACTCCCTAAGTTGCCTATAAAAGGCACCTAAAACTGCAGAAAGGGAAGGAGCTAAAATTGGGCAATTAAGAGGCTGAAATTGAGAGAATAGATTTTAGTGAGATAAGAACTAGAAAAGGCAGGAAAAAGGATTCTAATCCATTTTTCCCGATTTTTCTTCTTCGAACTCTCTGATTGTGAGCTTAAATCGGTGGGTCTTTAGGTTAAATCAACTTGATAGAATTTAGAGACCTAAAACCCTTAAATTAACAATCAAATTATCGTTGCAAGCTCCCCGGAGGTGTTATTGTTCAGTTCACGAAGAGTTGGATTCACTACCCCAAGGTGAAAGTCCTGAGTCTCATAGCCCTTTGGCATCATTATTATTGGTTTGCCCTAATTTTCATTGATTTGTGTTCATTTTTGAGTTTTCGGTCGCTTTGACTGCAAACCGCTGCTGCTACAAGAAATTGAAGTCGCCGGAGACATGCGGTGTTGCCGGCTGTATCACCCATGTCGCGGGAGACATCATTGATACCGCCGTTAGCATCACATTTCCCAGAGACCACACTTTCTTGCGGGACCCTTTCTTTACGGTACTCAGAAAGCCTTGTGCCTGTCTGCATGCTGATGTCGCCCATGACATAATCGATGTCATCGGCGGCATCATCCATGCCGCCAGCGACATCAACTGTGTCGTCGGCGGCATCCGATGCCCTATGGCGGCATGGCTTTCTGGACAGCAGTATTGTTTTCGTTTGTTTCCAAACTAATTTATTTTCTGAAAGCTAGGACTTATAGTGTGACGATGGAGGTTCGAAACCTCCTAAAAACAGACCCGCCCCACGACGAGTGGTATATTCACCTGTAATCCGATTAAAGCAACGATCGAATCTGAAATTTGGATAAAAATGGAATTTCCCCGCAAACGCTATTCAAACCTTATTTTAGCCATCCAATCGGGCTTTATGATATTATAAATAAAATATGCCATATTCGTGTCAACCATCCTCTGCAGGTAGATGTATATCGGACATTCGGGTATTTCATTTGTTACGTAGAAAATGTACAGGACATGAAAACCTTGCAATGATTTTACTTTCCGTACTTACTTTTCTTTTACAATTGTAAATATTTTATTTATCGCTTCAATTGCTTGATGAATGCGAAAACAACAAAATAACTAAAAATACAAATAAATAGGGTGGGTCAAACCGATTAAGAAAGAATGAATTATCCTAACTTGGCCTAATGAAAAGTAGATAACATCATCCAAACTCGGAATCTCTACTTAAGGTATAGTCCAACCACCCGGTGGGAAAATCGTATCGGAAATGTCCTGGTTGAGCTGAACCGGGTGGTGACTCTATTCTAAGTACGGGATTTCGATCTCGTATCTTTTAAGCATTAAAATATGCAAAATCATTTTCCAACCACATCACACTCATTCCCCGACACTCCAATGGGCCGGCCCGACCGAAACCGGCCCCGCGCCGCAGCCGCTCGAATAGTCATTCGCTCACAGTAGGGGCAGTGCTCATCTAAGAGAATGAGGATAAGAAGGAACAAACCATTTATTACATTAGCAAGAAGCTTCATGAATACAAAACTCGATACACAATAGATGAGAAAACTTGCACCGGTAGGGTATGGTTGACTAAAAAGCTTAGGCATTACTTTTAATCCTATAAGGTTCAAGCCATTGCCAAGGTAGACCCCATGAAATACCTCTGCCAAGCACCCTCTTTGGCCAGGAAACTATCCCAATGGCTGTTGCACTTATCAGAATTTGACATCAAATACATCACCAGAAAGTATTCAAAGGATGGGTTGTGGCGGAATTTCTGGCCAACCAACCTTTGGAATCCGATTATGTGGAAATCCTCGAGTTCCAGACCAATAGTTAGCTACAATATCAAATGAACCGCAGAGATAGACCATGTTCTTTAATGGGGCAATAAATTGCAAAAGGGCCGGTTTAGATGTCATAATTATCTCCCCCTGAAGGAGGATTAATCCGGCTATCCAAGAGATTAGACTTTCTAGTGACCAATAATGGCATCGAATATGAGGCATGTCTGTTCGACCTAAGTTCACTACTCACACTAGGGGCAAAAGAGGTAGAAGTCATAAGAGACTCCGCCCTCATCATCAAGCAAGTTGTAGGTGACTGGGAGGTGAGTGAAGAGTGACTTTGACCATCCTTTGAATTAGTTTGGACAAAAGCCTCTCTCTTCAGAAAATACTAATTTTAGCATGTGTTGAGAGAAGAAAATCAAATGGTAGACTCATTAGCCACCCCAGCCTCTATGTGGGAAAACCTGAACAATAACCTATGAAACTAATAATAGTGGAAGTCACGGGTACTCCATACTATCTCACCTCAGTCATACAAATCTCCACTGAGAAATTACCCTGGTAAAATGACATATCTAAATAACCCGAGAATAGTACCTTCCCTATGAAGGCTACTAGTGCTGATAGAACCACCTTATAGAAATTGGCAGTTCAGTTTAGGGTCATCAAGGGGAAATTGTTCTAGATATTCTCAGACGGGATTCTTCTTAAATGCTTAAGCCAAGAAGAGGCCAATAGGGTCATGAAGGAAATACATGCTAGATCATGCGGCCTCTACATGAATGAGGTAATGCTGGCCAAGAAAATACAGCGAATGGGTTACTTTTAGCTGACCATGATGCCCAATTGGATGAGCTTAGTCAAGAAGTGCAATGAGTACCAAATTCATCATAACGTTAGTCACCTACTGCCAGTCAAACTACAACACTTATCCAAACCCTGGCCTTTCTCGACCTGGGGTATCGACATTACTGGAGAAATCAGGCCATCCTCAACCAATGGCCATAAGTTCATCATAGTAGCCATAGACTACTTTTCAAAATGGGTTGAAGCTAAATCCTACATAGGGATTACTACCAAAAAAATGGAAAAATTCATTCAAAGAAACATCTTTACCTGATACGATGTAACTCATCACATGGTGTCTGACAATAGAGTGCAATTCCAAGGTAAAACCATAGACTTGTTAGAACAACTGAACATCGAGCACCATCGCTCATCACCTTACCACCCTCAACCAAATAGGGCAGTAGAAGTGGCCAATAAAGCCGTGAAGAAGATCCTATCTAAGATGGTAGTCACCCATCGAGAATGGGTCGATCATCTCCCATATGCCCTATAGGGTTACTAGACCAGTATCATGACACCAATAGGGCAAATCCCATTCTCCCTAGTGTATGGAATGGAAGTAGTTCTTCCCATAGAAATCAAAATCACATTGCTCCGTGTGGTACTCAAACCAAAGTTATGTGAGGATGAGTGGGCTAGATCTCGATACGAAGCACTTAACACTATCGACGAAAGGCGGCTATAAGCCCTTAATAGCCTGAGAATGTACTAATAGTGAATGGCTTGGCCTTACAACAACTGTGTAAGGAAAGATGACACATCTCTAAAAGCCGGTAACCTCGTGTTAAAATAAATTAAAGCCACTCATAACGACCCTAGGGGTAAATTTTGCCCAAATTAGGAGGGTCCATACATGGTTAAAAAGGGTTCTTAGCAAAAGGGTCGTAAAAATCATGGATATGAATTCACAAATCCCAGCAACCAGGACAAGCTTAAAATGTATTATGTTTAAAGACCAATTCAAGACAAAGGAAAATCACGTTGAAAAGTAATTGGAAATAGAGATATCGTCCCACAATTTGTATCTTCATAAAATCATGAACACCAAGAATGAAAGCTGTAAGGCAAAATGAAATGCATGAAAAATAGCGCACATACACTTAAATAAAGCATTCATGCCTGAAACAAATTCAGGGCCTTATTACAAAACTCACAACATAACCTAGTTGCTAGGTCCTATCGTGTGATGAATGTAGTGGTGAGTAATCGCTAGCCTCTATACTCCAGTATACGCTACCTTGATGGCAGAAAGCCACTCCGAATATATCTCATCGAGTGACTCATTAAACTACATCTTATAATTCATGATAAATAATGTGTGAATCTCCCACTTAGTGCAAATGTGGTCCGGTAACAGAGGCCCCCAGGGCTTTATACATGAAACATAAACATACTCGGGCATGAATTGAGGGCAACCATGCTATTGCCTTACACGTTCCAGGAAATAGTAAGATACTCGCTCCAGGACCAACAACTGAGTATGGTCTGAGTATTCACCTCACCGATTTTCCCCCAGGGGGAACCCATCTAATATCCCTTTCAACCAGTCTTTGTAAGAAATATAGACATTCAAGCAAGGATTGATTCCTATACCACCCAGATTGCATCCGTCAGCTCCAAAAAGCTTTTGGAGTGTAAGAACCATGTGGCCCGGCTGGACCTCGAACAACTCTCAAGTGCTCCATCAGCCATATTTGCCATAAAAAAGCCATTAGTGGGCTATTACCAATGAAAGTACACTATAATAACAAAAAAAGAAGGGCTAATGTACCTGAAGAAGGAGCCTGCTTCCTCTCACTATTGTATCTCCACTGAAGTGAATGGAATCCATGTAAACAAAAGTTTGGGCTAAGACTATAGCCATAGGATATGACCCCTCTAGGGTTTTTTGAATCATAGAAACTAACCGAGGACTATAGACCCCATTATTTAATTCACACAAAAAACTACCCATACGTAGCGCGGTCATGACAGGTATCCAACTCCGATGACTGGTAGGGATAGAAGAACATATCTCTAGTACCACCCCTAGAATCAATCTAGGATGTTCAAGATTGGTAGACACGATTTGATTCCTTCGATGATCAGAAAGCCTGAGGAAGCTTGCATCATTTTGCTCCATGGTGGCACTATAATCAGGCACTGCAATAACCTGATTGTAGGGATGTCCATGATGGCACAAAACTCTTCACAAAGTGGACATAATTTTGTTGCTCCCTTTTGAATGTATATTTAGGTCAGAGGGGGGTGAATGACTCTTTTTTCAAAATTTACAGACTTTAAAAAGTCTTAGTGTAGCGTGATATAAATGATTTGAATGCTAACTGATGTAAGCTCCGGATAATGCAAGTATTAATATAAAAGTGCTTGAATGTAAAGTTTAGAGTTAGAGAAATAAAACACAGATATAATTATCCTGGTCTGGCCTTGCCTACCTCTAGTCCCCGAAGTTTTCTCCTCCAAGCTTAAAATCCACTAGTGATTATATTTCTTTCACGGGTAGAAATCAAGCCTTTACAATATTTCTGCGGATGATTTATTATCCTCCGAATGTAGGATATACCACTAAAGACACCAATATTCATCTGAGTCCTCCTATGTTGTCTTCGGAAGATGTGTTGATGCTAAGATAATAAGACTAGAATATTTACCCACTAATCAGAACCTCTCGGATGGTCTGACAAAGCCATTGGCTCAAGTCAAACATGACTAGCATGCTAAAGCATATGGATTAAAACATATGGCTAATTGGCCGTAGTGCAAGTTGCAGTTTGTTGGATATGATGTATGCCCTTAAGGCAATTAGGGCGATATATCTTAATTATGTAATAGTATGAATATTTTGTTTATTTAATATAGGCATTTAATCTTTGTTTATATCGATGTGTTTATAAATATATTATAGCTGGTTAAAATACATTCATTGATGTATGTATGCAAAAGTCCTTGACGTATGATAGCATGAAGTCACAGACTTTATAGTTAGACTCCATTTAGTGAGACCTGCATCATGTGTAATTATGATTATGTCTAAACTATCCCTAGTCATAGTTTCATCAAGAAAGGATATTGATGAAGCAGAAAGACTAGCATGTGGTTAACTTTTTTTGAAAGGGTCCAAGCACTTAATCTCCTAAGGACTGAAGGTGGTGCCTTAAGTTTGACACATGGATATATCTAGGAGATATAGTGGAGATCGAAGTAAGATAAACACTTGGTGTATATATCAATGTGTTAGTGCTTATTTTCATGCAATAAGCTTTGCAAATATCCTTATACTTGAGACACTAGTTGCCTTGTGTCGTACTATTACTATACTTTGGGTCATTCCTATACACTCATTAATTTAGGGTGTCACGGGTGATTATGGGTACAATGATGACATCGCATTAGTAAGCTGAGTAGTCAGAAAGAATCCATCGCTCCAGATATATTAAGGAGTTATACCTAGCCGGTTGTTGAAGTGATGATTGCTATAAACCTCTGATCATAGTATGTGTTTGATAGAATAGTTTCTAGTCAAACACACTATGATAAAAGGCAATATATTTCGTTAACAAGTTAATAACTAGGATAGCTTAGAGCAACCTTGCTATTAATGGATTAACCCTTTAACCGAACCCTATAAACCAGATGGTACTAATATTAAAGAATGGAAGGAGTTCATCGCATCGGAAAACTATTGAATTAACCGGGATTAAGTCATGAGCACAAATGACGTTCTGAGTAATGGGTGATGGTAGACCCTTGCTAGAGGTGTACTACAGTCGTTTAAGGTAATCAAGTTCTATTTAAGGTCTAGCACCCCGAGCCAATGGTTCCATTAGAACAAGGGTCTGTTAAGCCTTAACAGCTCAATACTTCGGGAACCCATAAGGTCACACACATTGGACCTTCATCGAACTAAGTAAAGAACTAATAGATTTATTCTATTCCGAAAATATAATATAATAATAATTGGATTATTATTTAAATTGTTAAAAAATGATTAGATCATTTTGATAAACCAAGGAATTTATTTTGACTGGTAACTAATTTATTAGGGTCATAAAATAAATATTTATTTCAAAGGGATTACAAGGGAATTTTACCTTAGTGAGTTAAATTGGACCGAGAGTACAAAATATATTTTGTACGGGCTCGGGTGCACAAAAGAACACCGAAAGGTGCGCAAGCAATGCTAGGCTTGCTCGCGGCAGCCCATGGGGCACGCCGCGAGCTAGGCTCCCGGCTTGGGCTACGAAGCCTAGTTTGCATACAAGGCAGGCTCATAAGAGCCTACCTTGCAGCAGCATATACAGCATGCATTGCACACTGCATATGTGGCGTAGCCCGTGGATCCAATTGGATCCACAGGCATGACCCACTTGGGATATACTTTTTATCATATCCTACATAAAAAATAGGGGGCATTTTTGGTCCCCTAAGCCTATAAATAGGTTTTCCCCTTAACCCTTTTCAATTGCACGAAGCTCAAGTGTAAATCCTAAGTTGATATTCGCAAAGATTAATCTCTCGGGTGATCGAGCAAGTTCTTTTTGAGGAGCCTAAATTTATTCAGGCACCTATAGTTTGTATTTTCAGGTGGGGCTTCTAGATTGGTCTAGCGACTACTCGAGACTCCTTAGTTCTTCATCTCAGGGAGGTTTTGGTTGGTGGAGTTTGTGTGGATACTTATAGAGGCTATCCTTCCCTTGGAGGCTTGTGCAAGGAGGTTTTACTTAAGCATGCTTCAACTGGTAATTTTTCTTTCTTTCTCTTTTAATTATTAGGTCTTTTTCTTTAAGCATTTTTAGACTTAATAATTATGCTTGGGTTGTTTTACATGCTTAGTTTATTTTATGCTTAGGTTATAGCTTAGAGTTATTATATGTTTAGGTTATAGGTTAGAGTTATAACATGCTTAGTATAAAATATATATGCTAGGATATAATTTAGAATTATGGTATGCCTAGCCTATGCATGCTAACCTAGGCAGAGAATTATTTAGTTAAGGCTTTATTTAATTTATATACATCTAATAGGAGTTCCTAGGGACAGGGACAAATTTTGAATTTTTGCCATGCCTGTTACGCATGTTCAATTTGACTGTCAGTTCCCAACAGTGGTATCAGAGCCTGCCTATTTAGTGCATAATGAACTTATAAGCAAACTGAATATTATTTTCTATATGAAATGATTTATTGTTTATTTAATTGTTTGGAACAATATATATGAACTTGTGCTTTTCATTTCAAGGTTAAAACATAGTTGTGATAATTTCGAATAAGCCTGCTCAACTTACTCAAATTATATAAGTTTCAATAATTTATATAAATTACATGGGTTATAGATGATTCCAATTTACGTGAATTGAAAGAAAGAAATTTATTAGTTCAAGAGAATCCATTCATCTTCAAGTTTGTGCCCGTATTTGTTCTGGCTAAGGATTGGACTTGGTGTCTACTCACTTCAAGGGCACCTCTCCTACCTGGGAACCTATATAGGTGCAAATTAAATTGACCAACCGGGGGATTAATTATGCACTAATTTATTTCTTGTACATAAGATGGTGTTTATATATGTTTCTATAACAAAGTATAAATTTAATTTATTGAATAAAAGCTTAAAGGAAATGCAATATAAATATAACAAATAGAAGTGTTAATTATTTTGCATATAATCTAGGTTGATGGAATAATTATAATAAAGAGCTTAAACCCACCTAAGGTTGGACCTTATAAATTAATTCTAAAATTCCCTGAATTAAATAAGTTATTATAAATATGTCCATATGATAAAATCCTAGATTGGGTGAGATGATTAGCACCAATAAAATCCTAAAGTAAATATATTAAGGCAAGTTAAAGTCTTCCTTACTCAAATTTATAATATGGTGTCTTTGGGCTATCAAAGTGCTACGCAAAGCATTCCTTCTAGTCCACATTGATTGGTTGTAAAGTTTGGGATAGGGTCTGCCTTAACGGAACTAGGGTAGTCCACCATAAAATTAGGGGCTAGGCCTAGATCTGAGACATATTCAAGGAGATGCTAATATAAGAGCACACGTCCCTTGGGATTAGGGAACTTGAATATTTTAGCAATTGCATATGATGCAAATGGAATGGGATTCCAACTATAACTTACTATTGTGACTTGACTCATAAAATTGGGGGTTATAGTAGACTAGTTATAGGTGCTACCTACTAGGAAATTTAGCTGGGCTAAAATTCCCGAATTCAACAGAATGGGCTATTGTAAATTTCGAAGAAAATAGTAGGACAAATGTATTTGATTAAAAGTCCTTATATTAAATGTATGTACTTAAACTAATATCTGAACTCCTTTTCTTATCTTATATATTAGGTTGAATATGAACTCTGATTTAAAATTTTGTCTTAAACACATCCACGTTTTAACTGCGATTAACTACCATGAATGGATCAAGGATGTAAGGGACATCCTTAAGGATTATGAATTGGCATATATTCTTGAAAATCCATTCATAAAAATTCCAAGCACTGATGTGCCGGTAGTAATTTAGCAGGCATGGTTGAAGTATCTAAAGGATTCAATTTATGTATCACATTTGCTGTTAGATACTATGAATCTATGATGCGTTCACAGTATGATCACATGAGTCTGGAAACCATGTTGATCCGTCTGAAGGGTTTGTCTGAAAAGGCAAGGTATGAAAGGTTCAAGTTAACCAATGAACTTTCTAACTCTAAGATGAAGGAAGGGACAAGTGTTGTAGCACACATCAACAAGATTAGAGAATTTATGGTGAAATTGGAATCACTGGGATCTATAGTCAGTCAATCCTTAGGAATGGATATTCTGTTGGATTCTTTACTTATCAGCTATGCTAACTTTGTAAGGGATCATTCCTCCAAATTAAATGACTGTACATTCCCGGAATTGATTAATGCATTAAGAAAATCTGATGCCAAAAGCAAAGAATTTTTAAGTAAGTCTACAAATGAATGTTCTCCAGAAATTGGCCCGGAGAATGTTGTCACCAAAGGAGTAGTTAAAGGGTTGAAAAAGTAGAAAGAAAAGAAGGCATCTAAGTATGCCTGCTTCTAGTGTGGGAAATTGGGACATTGGAAGAAGAATTGCATAGCTCCTACTACTGAACATTAGAAGAAGAAGCCTACCAAGGCATCTACTTCAGGAATGTTTGTAATTTAAAACTATGCTACTTTTCCTCATGAATCCACTTGGGTATTAGATACTGGTTATGGTTCTCATATCTGTACTTCTGTATAGGGACTAAGGAATAGTAGAAGACTTGCAAAAGGGGAGATGGATCTGCCTGTAGGAAATGGAGCCAGAGTTACTGCATTAGCCGTAGGAAGCTTTAATCTTATTTTACCAAGTGGACTTGTTTTAATTTTGAATAATTGTTACTACATTTCGAGTGTTACCAAGAATATTGTATCTATTGCGTGTTTAGCAGCAGAAGGATTTGAAATTTTATTTTCGAATAATAATTGTCACATTCGTTTGAATAATATTCTTTATGATTATGGGATATTGAATGGTGGCATTTATATTCTTGATACTAACACAGAAGTTTTTAATATAAACAATGTAAAGAAAGTTAAATTAGATAATGAGAATTCCTTCTACTTATGGCATTATCGTTTAGGCCACAAAAACAAAGATCGCTTAACCAAGTTGCATAAGCGTAGAGACTTGGGCCCAATAGACTTGGAGTCTTATAGTGATTGCAAACCTTGTTTAAGAGGAAAAATGAAAAAGTTACCCTTTCAACGAAAGGGTGAATGAGCCATGAGTACATTGGAACTTATACATACTGATGTGTATGGTCCAATGAGTGTTCCGGCACTAGGAGGATACTCCTACTTCATAACCTTCATTGATGATTATTCACGATACGGTTATTTGTACTTAATAAAACACAATTCTGAAAGTTTTGAAAAGTTCAAACTATTCCGAGTTGAAGTAGAGAAACAACTTGAGAAAAGTATTAAAGCACTTTGATCGAATTGAGGTGGAGAATACTTAAGTCAGGAGTTTTAGGATTATCTAAAGGAAAATAGGATAGTTCCCCAATGGACCCCTCCTTATACGACCCAACACAATGGAGTGTCGGAAAGGAGGAATTGGACTTTATTAGATATGGTTCGATCCATGATGAGCCATACTGATCTTAGTAAATTCTTTTGGGGATATGCACTAGAGAGCACTTTTTATATATTAAACAAAGTGCACTCTAAATCAGTTGACTTTACACCTTACGAAAGATGGCGTAATAAAAAGCCATCTCTAAGTCACTTAAGAGTGTGGGGATGTCCTACTATGGTAAAGAGGATAGCGTCAGATAAGTTGAACGCCAAATCTAACAAATGTCTGTTCATTGGATATCCAAAGGAAACTGTAGGATATCTATTTTACCAACCTGACGCACAAACAGTATTTCTATCACAGAATGCTCACTTTTTGGAAAGGGAACACTTAGTTACAAAAGTCAGTGGGAACAACATTGAACTGGAGGTTTAAGGGGAAGAAAGAGATAATCAGCTGATTGACCCCATTCTAGATACACAAGAAAGTGAGATCCAAGGACAACCTGTTGAAACACAAACAATGCAAAGATCAGGTCTTATTTATAAAGGTCACGATATATATGGTTTTATCATTACTAATGATAAGGAAATGTATCTCTTGGAGGATGATGAACCAAGGACATATGATGAGGTAATGAAGAGCTCAGATTTTGATAAATGGCTGAAAGCCATGAAATAAGAAATGAATTCCATGTGATGCACCGCAAGAGGTTAGATCAATCAGCTGCAAAATGGGTCTTCAAGAAGAAGACTGACATGGACGGTAATATAATTACCTATAAAAGCAAGGTTAGTTGCGAAAGGTTATAGTCGACGTGAAGGTATCAACTATGATGAAACTTTCTCACCGGTAGCCATGCTTAAATCCATAAGGATACTCCTTGCCATTGTTGGTCATTATGATTATGAGATCTGGTAGTTGGATGTTAAAATAGCATTCCTGAATGGGGATTAAACCGGGATGTGTATATGACATAACCTGAGGATTTTACATCTCAGAATGGTTCGAAGGTATGCAAGCTACAAAGGTCAATTTATGGACTTAACCAGGCATCCAGGAGTTGGAATATAAGGTTTGATCAGACAATTCGTGAATTGGATTTCTGTCTAAATGTTAATGAGCCTTGCATTTACAAGAAGGTTAGTAGGAGTGCAGTCGTTTTCTTAGTATTGTATGTCGATGACATTATACTAATAGGAAATGATATTTCTCTTCTTCAAAATGTTAAATTATGGTTATCAAGAAAATTCTCCATGAAAGACCTTGGTGAAGCAGCGTTTATACTAGGTATAAAGATCTATAGGGATAGATCTAAGAGGCTATTAGGTCTTTCTAAAAGTACATATATAGATAAAGTACTGAATAGGTTCAACCTTGAGTATTCTAAGAAAGGTTATCTCCCAATGATAAAGGGAATTAACCTATCTAAGGCTGAGTGTCTGAAGATAGCTCAGGAGATAATGCGCATTGAGGATATCCATTATGCATCCGTGATAGGATCCATCATGTATGATATGATATATACTAGGCCAGATGTCTCTCAGGCTTTGAGCTTTACGAGTAGATATCAGTTAGATCCAGGTGAAGAGCACTGGATGGCCATTAAGGCAATTCTTAAGTACTTGAGAAGGACTGAGGATGAGTTCTTGATATATGGAGTAGGTGACCACACAATTAGAGGGTACACTAACATGAGTTTTCAATCCTACAAGGATGACTTTAAGTCTCAGTCGGGGTTTGTGTATGTGTTAAATGGAGGGGCGGTATGCTGGAAGAGTTCCAAGAAAGAAACTACTGCTGATTCAACCAAAGAATCTGAATACATTACTGCATGTGAAGCAGTAAAAGAAGTTGTCCAGTTAAAGGGATATATTGGTGATCTCGATGCGGTGCTAGAGACTGTTGATCCAATTACTTCGTATTATAATAACAATGGTGCTATAGCTCAGGCAAATGAACCACAGTCTCATCAGAAAAAAAAACATGTATCCAAAAAGTATCATATAATTAGGGAGATTGTTGATGCTAAGATAATAAGACTAGAACATGTACCCACTGAGCAGAACCTCACAGATGGTCTGATGAAGACATTGACTCAAGTCAAACATGACCAGCATGTTAAAGGATATGGATTAAGACATATGGCTAATTGGCCTTAGTGCAAGTGGGAGTTTGTTGGATATGATGTATGCCCTTAAGGCAATTAGGGCGATATATCTTAATTATGTAATAGTACGAATATTTTGTTTAATTAATAAAGCCATTTAATCTTTTTTTATATCGATATGTTTATAAATATATTATAGCTGGTTAAAATATATTCATTGATGTATGTATGTAAAAGTCCTTGACGTATCATAGCACGAAGTCAGAGAAATTATAGTTGGACTATATTTAGTGAGGTCTATTTCATGTGCAATTCTGATTATGTCTAAACTATCCTTAATCATAGTTTCATTAAGAAAGGATACTGATGAACCAGAAAGACTAGCATGTGGTCAACTTTCTTAGAAAGGGTCCAAGTAGTCAATCTCCTAAGGGCTGAAGGTGGTGCCTTAAGTTTGACACATGGATATATCTGGGAGATATACTAGAGACTGTAGTAAGATAAACACTTGGCGTATATATCAATGTGTTAGTGTTTATCTTCATGCAATAAGCTTTACGAATATCCTCATACTTGAGATACTAGTTGCCTTATATGGAACTATTGCTATACTTTGGGTCATTCCTATACACTCATGAATTTAGGGTGTCACGGGTGATTACGGGTATAGTGATGATAGCACGTTGGTAAGCTGAGTAGTCGGAAAGAATCCATCGCTTTGGATATATTAAGGAGTTGTACCTGGCCACTTGTTGAAGTTATGATTGCTATAAACCTCTGATCAGAGTATGTGTTTGATAGAAATAGTTTCTAGTCAAACACACTATGGTAAAAGGCAATATACTTTGGTAATAAGTTAATAACTGGGATAGCATGGAGCAACCTTGCTATTAGTGGGTAACCGAGTTATATTCATGGTCTAGAACCTCGAGCCAATGGTCCCATTAGAATAAGGGTTGGTTAAGCCTTAACAACTTAATACTTAAGGATCCTATAAGGTCACACACATTGGACCTTCATCGGACTAAGTGAAGAACTAATAGATTTATTCTATTACAAAAATATAATATAATAATAATTGGATTATTATTTAAATGGTTAAAAATGATTAGATCATTTAGATAAACCAAGGAATTTATTTTTGACAGGTAATTAATTTATTAGGGTCATAAAATAAATATTTATTTGAAGGAGATTAAAAGGGAATTTCGCCTTGGCGAGTTAAATTAGACCGAGAGTACAAATATATTTTATACATGCGAAAGGACACTGAAAGGTGCACGAGCAATGCTAGGCACTACTCGTGGAAGCCCATGGAAATGGGCTGCCCAAACATGTAGCCCATGGGGCACGCCATGAACTAGGCTCATGGCTTCGGCTGTGAGGCCAATCTCGTGCACAAGGCAGCCTCACAAGAGCCTGCATTCCACGCTGCATATGGGTGATAGCCCGTGGATCCAATTGGATCCACTAGCATGGCCCGCGTGGGTATGGTTTTTAGCATATCCCACATAAAAAATGGGGGATCATTTTTGCTCCCCCAAGCCTATAAATAGGCTTTCCCCTCACCCCTTTTCAATTGCACCAAGCTTAAGTATAAATCCCAAGTTGAGATTCGCAAAGATTAATCTCTCGAGTGATCGAGCAAGTTCTTTTTGAGGAGCTTGAATTTATTCGGGCACCTCTGGTTTTTATTTTCGGGTAGGGCTTCTGGAGTGGTCTAGCAACTACTTGAGGCTCCTTAGTTCTTCCTCTTTGAGAGGTTTTTTATTGGTGGGGTTGGTGTGGATACTCATAGAGGCTATCCTTCGCTTGGAGGCTTGTGCAAGGAGGTTCTGTTAAAGCATGCTTCAACTGGTAAGTTTTATTTCTTTCTTTTTTAATTATTAGGTTTTTTTCTTTAACCGTTTTTAGGCTTGATAATTATGCTTAGGTTGTTTTGCATGCTTAGTTTATTTTATGCTTAGGGTATAGCTTAGAGTTATAACATGCTTAGGTTATAGCTTAGAGTTATAACATGCTTAGTACAAAATATATATGCTGGATATAATTTAGAATTATGATATGCCTAGCCTATACATGCTAACCTAGTTAGAGAATTATTTAGTTAAGGCTTTATTTAATTTATATGCATCTAATAGGAGTTCTTAGGGACAGGGGCAAAATTTTGAATTTCCACTATGCCTGTTATACATGTTCAATTTGATTGTAAGTTCCCAACAAGATGACCTCTTTTATGGATGTAGGATATACCACCAAAAGCACCAACTTCCAGCTGAGTCTTTTTTCTTTAATAGGATATACCACTTAAACTACCCAAGTCTAAGTTGAGTCCTACAGGGATATACCACTCAAACTATTTAGTTCAAGCTGAGTCCTAAACTCACTATTCACCCTAGTAGGAGATCTTTACACTTTGTCTTATCAAAGGTTTTGGATTCTTCAATTTTATAATGTAGTTAGAATCCTCACAAACATATTTGAGTGATTGGTTCTTGGAGGGATTAAAGTTATTGATTGAATAGTTTGGATTCTCAATATAAAAGCTTGTGTGAAATCAACCAACATCTTCTCAACTTGTGAAGCTTCCCTTTTATAGGATTTGATCATAAATGTAGCCTTTGTGTGTCGTTGGAATAGTATTAAATCTTTACTATTTATTAGATATAAAGTGGCGCTTTCGAAGCCGTTGATTAGTCCATTAGACTCATTGATTGGCTCGTTTGAATTATTGGGATTAGCGAGACAAAGGTGTCAGTCGTCGTTTATCTGGCATTTTGTGTACTGCTAAATTTTAGGTAGCTTTGCCAGTTGTTTGAGCTCCATGCGCAATATCATTAGTCTAGGTTAAAAAGGTTGTTACCTTTCTCTTTATGTCAGTCCTTTTGTCCTTTTCTAATTTGCTTGCAAGCTGTCATTTTTTCTCTTCCCAAGGCAAAAAAAGGAGGTTGTTGACTTATTAACTATGTTGGAGGGAATTTGAATACTTGAAAATTCCCTTTATCTTGAGAATTGAGTCTTCCAGATGTGTTCAGACTCAATCTTTTTATGGATGCTATTCAATGGTGATCTATTCTGGATGCTATCTTTAAGAGGCTAAAAGTTTGTTTCCTTTCCAAACTTTAATCGGATGCTCTCTTCTTGGGCTTAGGGATTTTTAGTCTTCAATATCTTGTCCAGATTCTTTCTTGGACTTAGGGATTTTTTTTTCTTCAAAACATATTGTCCGGATGGTTGGTTTGAGTTGACGTCTTCCGGATCATTATTTCCCAACAATCTCCTCCATTTGATGGAAACAAAAACCTAAGTACAATGAGCATTAACTAGGAAATGTGAGCTATGGATGATTCTTGATACTTAGTCATTTATAGATTTACTCCCCCCATAATCTAGCATCGTATCTCCCCCAATATTTTTGCGTTATAGCTTCTAAGTTTTTCTAGTACAGTTGATGGTTGTACTTAGAAGTGATTTTTGAATGAGACATTTTTCACTATATAACTTCCGCTATTAATGATAGTTAACATAAATGAAGTGCAGGATTACAAATACAGAAATTATAAGTGAAAAATACAATAGCTATTACATGTGTTTTCTAGCTATTCATCTATTTCCATAGTCTCTTACTCTATGGCTTCCTTCTCCCCTCTTTTTGTTTGCATATTCTGGGGGTCAATTACCATATAAGTCCTTCTGCTCCATTTGTTCTCCCAGGCTTAGGAAAGAATGGTATAAACCTCATTCCCTGCCAATCATTGCTCAATAATTCTATCAACTGTAGCAAGAGCAAGGTGGATTAGTTTGATTAGTTTCTGGAGCTAATAATCGGATTTGGTTAAGTTTGGATGTATGGACAGAGCATATTCTTGATCCTCTTTCTCAAAGAATGAAATTAACTCCCAGAACAAAGTAAGGGAGCATTGATATCTTTTAAAGCATGTTTCCCCATTATTCTAGACAAGTTATTGAAAGAGGGGAAGAAGTTTACTTTCTAGAATGACCGAAGATGAAGTTGGAGTGGATGAAGAGGAACCAGTGAGACTGAGGTTATTCATACCGGTGTTTAGCAGCTTTATTTCATCTGTGATCCCTTATCATCATCCTCCTTTCCTTGCTCTTCCACTCAAACCACCAGAGTGGCCTCACCTTGTGAGTCCGCTATAGTAGCGTGCTCAATGGATCACATACTATCTCCCTCCTCCGAAGCATTATGCTATAGGTCTAGCTCATCGCCCTTAGATGTATTTTGAGAAGTTGCATCTAAGTTGCCTTTTTTTCTGCAACTACAGTGGCCACATCATCAGCATTATCGGTGTTGAGTTCAAGAGTTACCTTTGGGGTTGGTTGATCAGGATGCTCTATTTCCTCATTAACTTCCATTGTAGTTTGGTCCTCTAGAAGATTAGGAATGCCCTGAATCTCCCTTACTAATGCCTTTTTAGGACTTTTCTCCTCTTCCTTAGTCACCTTTTCAGGACTTTCAATATTTATTACCTCAACCTCAGCTACTTCTGGATTAAGAAGTGATTCTGGAAGAGTTTCTATTCATGGTTGGAATACTTATAGCTCTTCCTCACCGCACCCTTCTTTCAGAAGTAGGAGATCAGAAGGAGAGATAAGAATTTATGGAGAGGGGATTACCAGAGGAATGGCTTGGCTTGATGCTCTAGATGAGCCTTCAGGTCCATCTAAAGTAGGAGCAGGATTATTTATCTGTTGATTTTCCCGGATAGCCGCCATTATGAGCTTATACTCCGGATCGACTAGATGAAGGGTTTTGGCTGTTATCTCCATGTGCTTCCCTTCACTTAGCTTGGCCTTAGCCATTATTTCTACCTGAGTGGCTTTAGGATTAGGCTTCCTGATAGATATTCTGGATATAGGCTTCTTAGCTTCCAGCTTAGCTCTTTTTGGTCTTAGAGCCTAAGTGAAAGTTGGCCCCTTCTTTAACAACTGCTTTCTTTTTGGCACAAGTTCTTCCTCCTAAGTGCCACTACTCTTAATAGCAACATCCTCCTCAAGGATATCTTCTAAAATTTAAGCAGTACCCGTCTTTCTTCCAACAAGAATGGAAGCTGCTATTTCCGGAAGTTGGTCCTCTATCATCACCTATGGTGTTTCAATGTTCTTCCTGTTTCTAGCAGCAGCTTTCACAAGCCTTCTTCTTGTCTTAGGCAACTCTGAACTTTTTTTCAAGATCTGTATGAGAGTCATTTGATCCTTATCACCATCTTATATGTTTCCCTCCACCACAAGATTTTGATTTTCTTCTGAGCCTTGGGTCTGTTTGTTCTAGGCCTTTTTACCACTAAAGCCTTTTTAACTGTGCCTCTTGCCTTCTGGACCCTACTTTTCTCCAGCTTTTTTCTCCTTTGCCTTAGTGCCTTCTCCTCTTCATATATCTCATCATTGGTCAATTTTTGGAAGGTCTTTTCCAAAATTGCCTTGCCTTCTACTGATTCTTCTTCATTTAAATTTACTCTATTCTCTACTAAGATTTTGGTGATTAAGCCTTCATGGGAGTACTTATATTTCCGAATGTAGTGGATGAGAAGGACTGGCATATTTAGGAACTTGCTTTCCACCCAATGTTGAAGAAGACAGTGTTGAAATGCAAAAGTAGTGTTGAGTGAGCCTCTTCGGATCAAAACAAATATGGCTAATACAAATTGGGACAGTCTTGGAGTCTCTGGCCATAGAGTTGAACACTTATCTCCAAAGAATCTCTTTGAAAGCCAGAGATTGGGATCATACTTAACAGTTTGTTCATCATCATCAATCCCCATCATTATTCCCTCATTCTTCATATTAAGATGGGTTACAAAGAATTTCAGAGTTATAGTGATTACTTTCCCTTGTACCTTAGTCCTTAGTGCATCGTAGTAGGTATGGGTCTTGAGATTCTCATAAAACTGTTTCACTAGAACATGATATGTTGGTTTTTTCATCTTGAGAAAGACCTTTAAATGTTGGTCTTTAGAAGTTGGATATAGGGTTCATTGGAGAATAGAAAGTCATCACCTAGGTAATCAAAGGGGATGATTGTGTCTGAGCTTGCTCATTTGATATGAATAAAATCCGTGTCAAGGAGATCTTCCACCTTGAAGGTGTTCTTTGGAGGAGTGGTTGATTTAGCTTGAGTGTTAACCATTTGAAAGAATTGGAAGGATTGGAAATTTTAGGGTTGTAAGGAATCTCTTGCAGAGTAATAGTAGAGGATTACTTGCGTGAAGAAGAAGATGGATTTTAGAGGCTTTTTATAGATTTTTCAAGGTAAGGCTAATATGGTAATCCAAATGCGGTTATATTTAACTGGATCAGTGAGGTGGTAGTTAAAATCTGAGGAGAGAGGTTAATGGCATGTAAATCGAAGAATTGGAATGATTTATCCATTTGTAATTGCTATAGTTTTACCATGCGTGCATTACCTAATAAACATTTAAAATTCAAAACAGGTGCGGTTACCTTTTCGCGTTTTTACTGCCAATTATCATTTCTTGTCTACTAAGCTAGCAATGTTTCCTTCTGGTTTGAGGTCCACGCGCCATACCATTGGTCTAGGTTTTGTTACCTTTCTCTCTCTTTATATCAATCCTTTTATCCTTTTCTAATTTGCGTGCAAGCTATCACTTTTTCTCTTCCCAAGGCAAAAAAAGGAGGTTGTTGACTTACGACCAATATTGGAGGGAATTTGAATTTTTTAAAATTCCCTTTGTCTTGAGAATTGAGTCTTCTGAATGTCTTTAGACTCAATCTTATTCCGAATGCTATTCAATGGTGATCTATTCTGGATGCTGTCTTCAAGAGGTTAGAAGTTTATTTCCTTTCTGAACTTTAACCGGATGGTCTCTTCTTGGACTTAGGGATTTGTAGTCTTCAATATCTTGTCTGGATTCTTTCTTGGACTTAGGCATTTTTTTTCTTCAAAACATATTGTCCAGATGGTTGGTTTAAGTTGACTTCTTCCAGATCATTGTTTCTCAACAAACTCTTGATTATTGAAGCAAAATACATGATCGAGAGGGTCCCACAAGCTTAGTGCACTTTGCAAAAATGCATCATCCAAAGTGAAGTTGTAGTAGTGTTGTATGTTGAAGTGGCATCCAGCCTGAGCTAATTCCAGTTAGCCAAACTTAGAGTCCAAAGGTAGTCCACCAGTTGTCATTTAAATCTATCCATGCCAACTTGATCGTTGCTCAACAAAGGCAATGATGGTCCGCAAAATTAGTACTAACTGCACAAAAAGACCATCACTTTCAGATTAACCAGCAAGATGATAAAATAGGCATGTCAAAAGTGAGAAAAGAAATCATGCATAAAAAATAAATAGGGCCCCGAAGAACCCACGAATCCATATACTGAGAAAAGTAAAGGGGCAGAAGCACGTCTAATCCAACCAATCAATGTACTGGATAATATTGCCATATAGGGCACAAAAAAATAAAGGCTTAAAACTCATATCTTCCTAAATTGGGAGCCCCTTGATGAACTTGAGGTACCTCACTGCTGTCCTCCACTCTGGCTCCTTGCCCTGGCATAACCTATAGAGGCTATATGAGCGAGGGAGCTAATGCAAATGGCTGAGTCGGAGGAAACTATAGAGCCATCTCTGGATAACTGGTCTGACTAAAATATCTCAAAACAGAGCCCTATGATGTAAAATTGGGCTAGTACTGTGTATAACCAGCAGGAGGAGGCTACCCATAATGGCCCTGCTAAAAGCTTAGAGTCCTCGATGGCGGAATGACTCATGAGGAATAACCGGCTCTAAACTGGTCCACTCCAGCTGCAGCGCCCGGATTTTCTCCTGCACATGTATCATTCATACATAAGCACACATTTAAGCATTCTTAGTTTTACCAGAATTTTCAGGACTTACCGCCATTTGAAAGTTGTTCCCAAGCATGAACTTCTGGAAGTCAAAAAACAGACGCCCATCCACCTCACTGTCTTCCCTCAGCACCTGTCAAAAAAGGGGAAGCTTTAGTACGTATAAAGCAAAAACATGACTTATGCCTAAATAATGTTTATGGGTTGCCCCAGGCGGTGTAAAGGTCATAGGCACCCTGGTCGAATCATTCGACCCGAAAGAAGGGAAGTACAAGTAGAAGTCGGGCTGATTAATATGAAGCCCTAGCCAAACGTTGTAATCTCAGTGGTCTATCACAACACCGGTACTGTCACCTCGACAAATGTGGACCCAGTGTTATCTTACCCTGCAAAATAAAATGAAATCAGTACCCAGGGATCATAAAAGGCATGCATAAGTGAATGAAAGCATACCCCCTGAGGTGTGATATGGTCCACCTTCAGCTAGTCAAGCAGGCACTTGGCCACAAAGCTAGGATACATGCCCTAGTCACCGTACAGCTCCAGAGTCTCGTTGTCCCCTTTCAACGTAACGAGGTCCTAGGCAAGCTCCAGCCAGAATAGCAAACTCGAAAGCTTTGACGGTACCAACCTATCCTCTAAAGGATTGTCCAAGCTAGATCTTCCCAAAATACCACTTCATAGAGGAGGGACTCTTTAAAACTAGTCTCTTGGGCACCATCGCCTTTGCTGCCGCTATAACTCCACTCCACCCGAAAGTATCTCCCCAAAGGGAATGATTAACCTACAAAAACATAATGTCATCATAAATCAACATAAACAATACATGATTCACAGGTTAAGAAACTCACATCATTAAAAGTAAGGTTCTTAAGCCTCTTCTCGACATCAAAAGTATCAATGTTCCCCCAAGAAACAAACCAAGTAGGGAAACTAGGAAATATAGGAATGTCCTTGCGAACCTTGGCTTTCGATGGCAGTGGGAGAATACCCTTCTCGGAGCCCTAAACCTGCAAAGAGGTAAAACGAAAGTCAACACACGATTAAGGCACAAATAAAATAAACCATTTGGTATTACCATAAGGACGAGCATGGAAGATTTCATCTCCACGGTATGCTTCCTCGCGCAATAATATAGGGCCAAGTATAATTACCCCAATGCAGCTCTACCCTAGCCCATTTCCTTGAAGTTTTCCAACTTAACAAGAGAGCCCAAAAGGTTCAGATTGAGGGATGACCCATAGGCAACATAGTGTTGGTCAAAGCATACATCATGAAGGAAGATGCACACTGCCTTCGCCACTAGTCAGAGCCCTATTTTCCTCAGCTAACCAATAAAGATACAAATCCCTAGTAGGGATCTCCTTGCTCTCACTGATAAACCCCAACAGTTATAACCAGCACATAATCATGATTGCCAATGTTTAGGGCACAATTAAAATGAATGAGCTTCCTATTAAATTGCAAACCCGTGATGGCGGCAAAATCATCGGTGTGATAGTGTACTCCCCGCATGGTAAATGGAAAGTGTGAGTCAAATTAGACAAACTCCTCAGAATCGGTGACAAAGCCTCGCACGAAAACTGAATGAGCTTTGTTGGAACAAGTTTATCGAAGAAAGCACTAAAACCTGATCGCTCCAAAATACCTTCACCTCAGGAGAAAGAAATCCCCACTAAGCAGCAAGGTCCAAGAAATTTCCTACACCATGATGATCAACCCTCTACAAGATAAGAATAATACCTCACCAAAGTTATGCTTATAGCCATTAAGTCAAAAATGAAAGATCGCTTACAGTCATTAACCTAAACTCATCAAAAACTCGCATTCTACCTTATTCTTGCTTATAGTCATTCAGCAGATTTCCCCAATTATAGCCTTTACATCTAATTATAGCCTTTACATCTAAACTGAATTTGCTTATAGTCATTAAGCTACCCCATTTCACAAGCTTATAGCCACTAAGCAAAATCGTCCAAAACAAAATTCACAAACTTGCTTATAGTTATTAAGTGCAAAAATTATCAAAACTAAGTGACTACTTATAGTTATTAAGTAATACCCATCAAAATTCATATCCCATCATGCAAAACCCTGAGCTCATAATTATTAAGGTACCTGATTTGTAAAGATAGTCATTCAAACTACCATTGAAAATGCTTATGGTCACTAAGAACAAGGCCACTGAGTCAAGCAAGCTTATAGTTATTATGTTCCGACCAAAATACGGGGAATTACTAAGACATCACAAGGCTTACAGTCATTAAGTTATCCTTAAATTCCTGAAATTCATACAAGCAGCATCAACACACAGTATTATAGAAAATTTTTACAAGCTACAGAAAGTCCCAGAATAGCTAAAAGCTTGAAAAATGGGTTTTCAAATAGAAGCATCGATCGACACTTATGTGCGTTGATCGACGCATCCCAAGAATCTAGAAGCATCGATCGATGCTAAGTCTAAAATTCTAGAATTTTAGAATGTCATGCAAGTAGTTTACAATAATATCAAATCAACAAAAAATTCAACAGAGCATGTATCATCACGAAATCCCTAAAAACATGCTAATTCTAGAAGAAAACTCAAAAAGATGGGAGCTTACTAGAACGTAAGAAAGATGACGTGTAGGTTTCAGCACAAGGGGGATGGGCTCACCCTTGGCCACATCTTGAAATCTCTAGTTAGTGGGAAGTTCATAGTTATGCTCGGTGCCCACCAACATAATTCGAACAGTCTCTCCATGAATATCTACCACCATCACCGACGTAGGGGCATGACTCCGATCATTAGATGTCACAATCTTAATCCACATCTTGACAAACTCAAACTGAATGAAAATTAGGAGAAAAGAAAGAGCAAAAAGGCCCAACATGGCTGATGTTTCGAATAGAAAATCAGAAATGATGAAATTTTATTATGCAAAGTGTTCTTTTTACAGAAAAACTGTGAAATATATAGGACTCCAAGTTGCATTGATTGACGCATCTCTTGGCTCATCTTTTAGTGCTAGTAACTGCCTAAAATTTAAATTTGAAATTTGAAAGGTTGCATCGATCAATGCATTCCCCTTACATCGATCGACGCATGTCTAAAAATAGATGATTTCTTTTTGCCTTTCCAGATAAAATTGCAGTGTCAATTGAGTCCTAATTTTGAAAATTACATCTTCGCATCATGAAAATTGTTTTTCCAAAAACTGGTGGACCCACAAAGATTTTCAAGAAATGCACTGCGAGAATCCACATGATTTTTCCTAAATATTTTTCAAAACCCGTCAAACATTAGTCAATCGAAGGGGCAAAAATATTTCTTCAAAAATTTAGTCAAGCAAATAATGTTGACTAATTCCCGCAAAATCACGTGCACTCTTTTACTCACCGTGCTCACTTCGCGTATGCGAAAACTTTACCTCAATGGTGCAGGTTGTTATTCACGAGGGGGTGCCTATGAGCACAGTGGCTAACAGGTATGGACAAAGATCGCATTTTGCCCTAAAAACCCTCCAAAGACTTAAAATTACGGCACCCTAAAAAGATGTGTCGATTGACGGTTTTTGGCCTCCAACTTGCATTGATCGATGGTTCTAGTTGCGACGATCGATGGTGACACATATCAGTTTCTTTGCTGACTCATCAAGCCTATAAGCATGACTTAGCAAAGATACCACTGCCTAAGTTGCATCGATCGACACTACCAATATGCGTCTATCGATGCTTCTAGGAAATCTAGGCCAATGAAGCAGTAACCCTACTCTAATAGAGCTGCGTTGATCGATACATCCATATGTGTGGATCGATGCTCCTAAAATTCATCTAAAAGTAAACATTCCCCACCCATTTAAAAAAATTGACTGAAATTCAAAAGCATAGCTATTTCGAGTAACTCTCTCCCTTAAAAATCTCTTATAGTATCGAGCCCATACCAAAAATATCCCAAAACTATGCCAAGGTATAAATACCCCTCTCCAAACTATATTTTAGCCAAAAAGATATCCATATACTCCCAAACACTGTAATAAGCCCACTGTAAAATTCCCCGAGGTTTTCTCCACATAAATGTTGAGGAACTTTGGACAGACACAGTTCTAGTCAACACCAGGCCTTCCAGTCTTCCCAAAGCAAACAAAAGGTAACTAAGGGTCAAATATTATTTTTCAACAATGCATCCTCATCCTCTATCAATATAAAGTAACCACACTTTATTGTGCCCATGTCCCATGGGCTAGGCCTATAAAGGTCGTATCTCTCAACTCATTCCTTTTGCTTATGAAAAGGACAAAGGATTTTCAAAATGTGATTTATCCAAATTCAAATGGCAACTATTTCATCCAGAACCAGAATCTCTCTTTTATCGGTATAGAAATCCTACCCGATCAGCTATACCACCAATTTCTTGAAAGAGCTAATCCGAGTGGCATCTAATATTATATAAAATAGGGGCCCTGCTCGCACAATAAAAAGGCTAGTCCCCAAAGGAATCCTCGACCCCTTTGTCAAGTTGGGAATGCGAAGTATGTTCACACAAATAATAAGCTCAGTTCTCTAGTAGTGACTCATCACATTAAAACCCAAGAGTCTGCACTAGCCATGCCAATCCAATCAATGATCCAAAATAGTCAATAAAAAGCGTGCCCGCTCACACTAACACCTAGCTTGGGTAAGACCTTTACAGTGTAGGATATACCACCATAACTAACACCTAGCTTGGCTAAGTCCTTTTCTCTCAGGAATATACCACTTAAACTCTCCCTAGTTTAACCTAAGTCCCCAATCTCAATACTTACCCAAGTATGAGATTCTACAACGACTGTCTTAACAAAGGTTGGTTTTTGAATTCTTCAAGTTATCAACTTGACTTGAGAATTCTTACAATAGATTTTAATTATTTAGTTCTTGGAGGGATTCTGATTACTGATTGTACAGAAGATTTCGCAAGGTAATAGCTTTCTTAATCAACCAACATCTTCTCAACATGTGAAGCTTCCCTTTTATGGGCTTGGATCATAAATATCGCCGTTAAACATGTTTGAATCTCCACCATTGATCATATATGAGTTGGTGTAACCGGAGCCTTTGATCTCTCCATTAGACTTAATAAATTTCCCATTTAAATTTGTTTGGGATTAGTGCACCAAAGATGTCAGACCTTTTTCCGTGCTTTGCTAACTTTAGTGCAAAATTTGTTGCCTTACGAGCTCTACGTGGATTCCTATATGTCAAGGTTAAAAAGGCCATTGCCTTTTCTCTCTTTGTGTCAATTGCGTTTTGTCCTTTGCTGAAATCGTGCAAGCTATCACTTTTTCTTTTTCTAAGGCAAAAGGCATGTTTGACTTCTGACACTTTTGGAGGAGCAATATGACATTTCCTTTTGTCTTTTCTCTACCTTGTGAGTTGTGTCTTTTGGCTATCTTCAGGCTTCATCTTTGCCGAATGCTATTCCAAATGTAATCATTTCTGGATGCTATCTTCTTGAACTTACGAGTTTGTTTTCTTTTAAAACTTTCTCCAAATGCGGTCTTCTTAGACTTAGGAGTTTGTTTTCTTCAAAACCTTATCTGGATGAATTCTTCTTGGACTTGGGAGATTTTCTTCCAAGTCATTGTTTTCCAACAATCTCCCCCATTTTGATGGAACCAAAACCTAAGGACATAAGTATCTATATATGGAAAGATGAGCTACGAATGATTGTTTATACTTAGTCAATTACATATGTTCGCCCCCATAATTTTAGCATCCTAACTCCCCCAAGATTTTTCCATCTATGCTTATAAGATACAATAATATATTTAGCACAATTGGTGGTTGCACTTAGAAGCATTCATAAGTAATTTTGTTTTCACTATATATCTTATGCTGTTAGCATGTGTTAACATCAATAAAGTTCTGATTACAAATGAATACAAAAGTTAAAGTGAAAAAATACATAGCTATACTACTTTTATTACATATGGCAAAATAAAAAATTAGATAGCTATACTATTGTTCCTCGCCTTTCCCATCTTCTGC
Organism: Euphorbia pulcherrima; assembly: GCA_947683365.1. Taxonomy (NCBI): domain Eukaryota; kingdom Viridiplantae; phylum Streptophyta; class Magnoliopsida; order Malpighiales; family Euphorbiaceae; genus Euphorbia; species Euphorbia pulcherrima. Next base: position 35,817,838 of record CANTUS010000004.1, read on the forward strand.
TTCCTTCTCCTCTTTCTCCTTCTCCCCCTATTTTTTTCATCAATAGTGGAGTAAGGATCAATGACTATGTGCTTTCCTTTCCTCCACTGATTCTTCGAAGCTCTAGAGAGAATGGTGTAGTCCTCATTTCCACCCAAATGCTGCTCAATTATTTGATCGATCACTGGGGGCACCAAATGGTATGGCTTGAGCATCTTCTTGAGCTTGGAGTATGATTTAAAGAGATTTGGATGTTGAGCCAAGGCATATTCCTGGTCTTCTTGCTTAAAATAGGGAAATATACCCCAAAGGATGGTGAGTAGACATTTGTATACTTCAAATCCAGCATCTCCCATATATTGATTTAGCTGTTGGAGATAGGGGAGAATCATGCTTTCATAGATATATTAGGAAGTGGTTGAGGTAGAAGGAGCAGTTAAGCTTAATTTTGACATGGAAGAGCCAAGCTGCTAGATTTCTTTTGTGATTGTCCGAGTATTATTGTGCAGACTTTCATTTATATGTCAGAGCTCAATCTCAAACATTTTTTGCCAGTTGTCAATAGTCTTGTCTATAGCATTAATGGATGTTTTGAAGTCATCAACCATTTCCTCATTTTTCTTTGAGAAGAGATTTGGCATTTCATCCTTGAGGAAGGTTGTGAGCTGCTCCAAAATAGCTTACTGCTCTATAGTGAGAGTGGTGAGACTGGAGCTTATAGTATTAGAACTCTGAGCAACTGTAGAAAGAATGGACTTTAACATTTCTTCAAATTTTTGCTCAGTAAAGTCCTTCAATTTAGTCTTCAAGTCTATGAAAGTAGAGATAACATGTCCGAGGAGTGTAGCATTGCCAGAGTCAACTCTGGTTGCAGCCTGGATGGCAGAGATTTTAGCTTCGATTATTTCTTGATTTAACTGCTCCAATACTAAGGTGACTTGGGATAGAGGAGTTGTTGCAGCTTGATCTCCATTAGGGAAATCATTTACTTTCTTCTCAAGAACAGTCAATCTAGTCTGAATTTCCTAGAACTCTTTCTTCACATCCTGGGGAATGGAGAGATTTTTGGTCGAGGATTCTATAGCCTCCAATTTGGCACAAATTTCCCTGAGAATTGGCTCAAGTTTGGAGATATTGCTTGACTTATCTTCAGTAGTAGCCTCCTCTAGCAACTTCTATGCCATTTTTACCTTTTTAGCCTTAGTGGAGGGTTTGATTGGAGTGCTGGCTTTTTCTTTTAGTTTGCTTGAGCTTACCAGAGAGTATCTGGGACTTGAGGTACTATCATTATCATCCTTTACCTGATTGACCTTTGGAGAGGAGTTGGCATCATCATCAAGGGAAGTAGCTGGCTTTTTGTTTGCTTCCTTTTCTTCCTCCTTTTCCTCCAAACTGACCTCGCCCTTTGAGTCTACTATAGTAGAATGCTTATTGTATTTTAAATCCACTCCCTCTTTAGGTGCTTGTACTCCACCAAAACCAAGAACTTGTTTTGGTATTAGCACTTTGTTTAGCTCATCTACCTTAGACACAACTGGAGATCCAGTTGCATCTAAGTTGCCTTGATTTTCATCAATTACTACCTCCTTAGTAGGTGGCGCTACGGGATTGACAGTATTTAGATCAATTTCTCTTTCCTCTCCATTTACCTTTTCTGGACTTTTTTTTCCTCTTGCTTTGCCTTTTCAGGACTTCCAACTTCCTCTCCCTTATTTGCCTCACCGGCTTTCTCTAAAATTAGAAGTGACTCCTAAATAGCGGTTTTGAGTGGCTGAAGATTTAGCCTAAGAACTTCTTCCTCATTGTATTCTTCTCTTACATGGTCTATGTCTATTTAAGGCATGAAAATAGATGGGGGAAGTCCTACAGGAGGAGTAGTAGATTCATTAGCCTTTAAGGATCTTTCGGGTCCTTCTATGGTAGGAGCAGGCTTGTCCTTTTTGGTTTCAATGAGTTTAGCCATAACCTAGTCATATTTTGGATCATTCAAATTAAGTGCAATAGAAGTAATCTTAGCATTCTTTCCCTTATCCCTCTGGGCTTCAGCAATCATTTTCGCTCCTAAGGGCTTAGAGGCTAGATCCTTAATTATAATCCCAACCTCTGGTTGCTTTACAGTAGGAATTTTCATCTATGCTTCAATTATTGCTTTCTTAGCCTTCAAGGCCCGAGATAGAGTTGGTCCTTTCTTAACCAATCTTTTCTTAGGTTTAGGTGCAAGTTCTTCTTCTTCACCACTGCTTTTTGAAGTAGTAAGCCCTTCCACTATCTCCTCAATGGTTTTGGTGGCTCTCCTCTTTCTTCCTACCCTAAAGTAAGCAACAACTTCCAGTACCTCTCCCAGGTCCTTTACCACACCTCCCTCTCCTTTCTTTTCTATAGCTTTCACTAGCCTCATTTTAGGCTTCACCGGTCTTTGCTTGAGGATTTCTGTCTAAGTGAGAGAATTCTCATTTACTTATAATACTTCCTCCTCCACTAGCTTCAGCTCTATCTTTTTTTAGCCTTGGGTCTAGTAGTTCTAGCCCTCTTTACTACAAGAGCCTTTGCCACCTTTTCTCTAGCCGTCTTGGCCTCACTCATCTCCTTCTTAGCTTTCTTTAGCCCTAAAGCCTTTGCTTTATCCTAGGTCTCATTGAAAGTGAGCTTTTGGAAGTTCTTCTCATAAACGAGCTTTTCACTGAACCTGATCTGCTCCATTCAGATCAACTTGATTTTTAGAGAGGATTTTAGTGATTATCCCTCCATGAGAATACTTATTCTGCTTATGTAATGAATAAGTAGTACTATAGTGTTGAGTTCTTTTCTCTCAACCCAGTGCTGAAGAGCGCAGTGCTTGAATGTAAAGGTAGTATTAAGAGATCCCTTCCTCACTAGGGCTAGCTTGGCCAACACAACCTGCAGCACCTTTGGTACCTCTAGCTAGTGGGTAGAGCATTTATCACCAAAGAATCTTGCAGGAAGCCATATTTTTGGATCATACTTCCCTTATATCTCATCCCCATCATTTGTCATTACCACCCGGCTGTTCTTCATTTTGAAATGAGTGACAAAGAATTGAGGAGTTATGGTGATTATCTTTCCTTAGACCGTAGTCTAGAGAGCATTAGTACAGTTGTGAACACTCATGTTGTCATATAACTCTTTAACCAACAAGGGGTAGATTGGGTTCTTCATCCGAAGGAATACTTCCAGTTCTTGATCCTTTGTAAGCAACTAGACATAGGGCTCTATTTTAAAGATATACTCATCTACCAAATAATTAGAGGGCGAGGTGGTATCTACCCGGTTGAACTTGATTTCACGAAAATCATCATCTTTAAGTGTTGCTTTTGGTTGTTCATGTCTTAGAAGGAGTGTGGCTTGGTTCTTAGTTCTTGCCGTTTCAGAAAGTTTGAAGGAATTTAGGATTTTTGAAAGTATTTTTGCAGAGTAACAGTAATGAGTTTCTCGCGAGAAGAAGAAGATGGATTTTAGGGGCTATTTATAGAGGGAGGAAGGTGAGGGTATTTTAGTTATCCGAAAGCAATTAGTTTTAACTAGATTGATGAGTTGTCCATTAACTTTGGAGAGAGAAGTTAATTACATGAAAAGTGAAGATTTTGAGGGGTTTATTCCATTTGTAACTATTACAGTTTATTGCCCAATAACTGTGCCATAAAAGTTTGAAATTCAAAACTTGTACAGTTACTTTTTAGTGCCTTTATAGCCATTAGTCACCCTTGTCTACTAAGCTGGCTTTTTCTCTTCTAAACCCTAAATTAATCCAATTTTCTTTTCTTCCTAGTTTCTTCTATTGTGGGCAACTTGAAGTAATGCATTTTTCTCTTTCGGAACCCTTATTAAATTGGATTTGACATTCCAATTGCCTCCCACAGCTTATTGAATTGATCTTTACTCAGTTATTTAGTGAAGATATCTACCATTTGCTCATTTATTATATTGTAGACAAGGATCAAATCTTTCTTCATTACATGATCCCTAATAAAATGATGTCCGATGTCGACATGCTTCATCCTGTGATGTAGCAGTGGATTCTTTGATACATTAATTGCACTCTTGTTGTCACATATCACATCTACATATCCTTCTTGTACTCCATAATCTTCTAGCTACTGTTTGATCCAAAGGAGTTGAGCAACACAGCTTCTAGCAACCATATATTCTGCTTCTATAATTGATAATGCCACATATGTTTGGTTCTTGCTATACCATGACATTAAGCAATCTCTAAGAAAATGACGGCCTCCGGATGTGCTTTTTCTTTCAAGCTTATCTCTGCTATCGTCTGCATTAGTGTAGCCTTGCAATGTAAAGTTTCCATACTTGGATACTATAGACCAACTTCAGTTGTTCCAAGCAGATATCTACGATCATATTAACAACTTTCATATGTGATTCTTTAGGATTGGTTTGATATCTTGCATAGTAGTGGATTGCATAATGTATATCTAGTCTACTAGTAGTTAGATATAGAAGTGATCTAATCATCCCCTATATAGCTTCTGATCTACCTCTTCTCCATCACAATCCTTTGAAAGAATTATATCTAATCCCATGGGAGTGAACATTGGCTTGCTCTTGTCCATATCAAACTTTTTGAGAATTTCCTTGGTGTACTTGGACTGATTTATGAAAATCCCATCTGGATTTTACTTAATTTGAAGACCAAGGAAGAAGTTGAGTTCTCCCATCATTGACATCTCAAATTCTTTCTTCATTTGAGTGTTGAATTCTTCACACATCTTCTCATCAGTTACTCCAAAAATGATATCATCCACATAAATTTGAACAAGAATGACATCACCCTTTTTCTTCTTGATTAAGAGTGTTGTATCTACCTTCCCCCGGATACATCCCTTGGATGTGAGAAATGATGTGAGCCACCAAGCTCTTGGAGCTTGCTTCAATCCATAGAGAGCTTTCTTCAGCTTGTAGACATGCTCTGGATGTTTTGAGTCTTCAAATCCTAGTAGCTGCCTAACATAGACTTCTTCTTGAATTACTCCATTCAGAAAGCACTTTTGACATCCAATTGGAACAAGGTGAATCCCATATAAGAAGTAAAGCAGATAAGATCCTTATTGCTTCCAATCTTGCTGCTGGAGCAAAGGTTTCTTAAAAGTCTTTACCTTCTTGTTGTATCCTTGAGGAACTAACCTTGCTTTGTTCCTCACCACTACTTTAGATTCATCTAGTTTATTCAGGAAGACCCACTTTCTGCTAATAACTTACTTTCCTTCTAGAAGTGGTACTAGATCCCAAACATCATTTCTTGTAAATTGAGCTAGTTCTTCTTGCATGGCCATCATCCAGCTTTCATCTCCTTTTGTATGTTGAAACTTCTTTGGCTCAATGACTGAGACCAATGCTGTATGGCTAATCATTCTATTGAGTTGTCCTCTAGTTTTGACTATATTTTGAACATCTTCCAAAATAGCTTCTAATGGATGATTCATGTGAGTCTGAATTTCTCTTTGAAGATCTTCATGTTGTAGTGGAACTTAATCTCCATCAGATTCAACTCCTTCATTTGGTACTTGTTCATAGTTGAAATTAATCTCAACATTATAGAGATTTTTTGATGGCAAATCAGAGTTGAAATTGATTCCTTCATCTTCTTCTTCGTATTTCTTTACTTGAGAGAGTTCCAGAATCTGTACTGATTCGGCTTTCTCTAGCACTATGTCATCTGGATCTTGATTTCCTTTACTTGCATGGTTAGTCTCATCAAAATCTACATGTATTTACTCCACCACAATTTGAGTTCTTTGGTTAAATACTCTATAGGCTTTACTATGTATTGAGTAGCCAAGGAATATAGATTCATCAGACTTTGGATCAAATTTCCCTAGCTGCTCTCTATCATTTAGCATCTAAACGCTTTAAAATAGCCAATTTTAGGTTTCTTTTCCTTCCATATTTCATATGGGGGTTTCTTTATGTTCTTTCTAATGAGAGCTCTATTTAAAATATAACATGCACTATTTATAGCTTCTCCCCAAAAGTATATAGGCAGGCTATTGCCATTTATCATTGTTTGAGCCATTTCAACTATAATTCTATTCTTTCTTTCTACAACCCTATTTTGTTGAGATGTATGAGGAGCAGAGAAGTTGTGCCCAATGCCTTTAGAGTCACAGAATTCAGCAAATTGCTTGTTTTTGAATTCTCCTCCATTATCACTCCATATGCGTGCAATGCTTATGCATTGCTCTACTTCTATTATAATGAATACTCCAGAGAAATGTTCAAAGGTAGCATCCTTGCTAGCTAGCAAAGCTAGCCTGGTATAGAAGAATAATCATCCACAATAACCATGGTGTATTCTCTTCTACCTAAGCTCATTAGTTTAATAGAACCAAAGGTTGATGCAATGATTCAAGAACTCTTCCGGTAGGTATATATAGAATGTAAGGGAAACTTTTTGTAGTTTGTTTTCCTAGTTGACATGTTGTATATATTTTATCCTTATTAAAAGCTACCTTAGGCAAACCCTAAACTAGTTCCTTTTTGGCTAGTTTGGATAGGAGGTTCATGCAAACATATCCCAACCTCCAGTGCCATAGCCATTATTCCTCTTCTTTAGACACAAGCATATATTATCCTTTTTCTTATTTTTAATGTTAACAAGATAAACAACATGAGGAATGAGTTGATTGGACTTACTATCGATGATTGAGCAACCACCTGAGTCAAACATCACCTTCTCCCTTTCGCAAAGTTGAGCAACACTTGTTAGGAACTAACAGTCACTGTAAACATGCATAATAGGCATGGCGGAGATTCAAAATATTGTCCCTTGTCCTTAGGAACTTCTATCAGTTGCATATAAATTAATTAAAGCATTAACTAAATTAATTCTTTACCTAGGTCAGCATGCATAGGCTAGGCATACCAAAATTCTAAATTATATCATAGCATAAATATATTTTATACTAAGCATGTTATAATTCTAAGTTATAACCTAAGCATAAAATAAACTAAGCATGCAAAGCAACCTAACCATAATAATTATTAAGTCTAAACACGATTAAAGAAAAAGACCAGATAATTAAAATAGAAAAAGGAAACTTACTAGTTTAAGTGTGCTTTCTTGAATCCTCTTGCACAAGCCTCCAAATGCAGGATAGCCTTTATGAGTATCCATATGAACCCCACCAACTAAAACCTCCCAATGAGGAAGAACTGTAGAGCCTAGAGTAGCTGCTACCACTCCAAAAGCCCACCCGAAAATATTAACTAGAGATGCTTGTATAGATTCAAGCTCCTCAAAGAAATTCCTCTTAGTTGAGAAAACTATTTGAAGAATCTCAAAACAAAACTGGAGAGAGGAGAGAAAGTTGTTAGTGTGTTGAAATAAGGAGGAGAGCTCCTTTTATAGGGAGAGGGGGAGCTCCCCTCATTAAATTCTTAGATGGGGAAAAACCTTATCCTACCCTTTAGATTAGGCAACAAGCTTATGCTTGGCTTGCCACCCAAGCCACTTGTGAGGCAAGCTCCTTGTGGGCTTGCGGCAATCCCCTTTTAGGCTGGCCCTTTTGCATGTTTGAATCCTATAAATAAATTCATAGGTCCATGGCAAAATTCTCTTTTAATCCTCATTTCTTTTAATTTATTCATGACCCCAATAAAATTAGTTACCGGCCAAAATAAATTACTGGCTTAACTAGAAAATAATTTAATCATTTTAATTTATTTGTGACCCTAATAAAATTAGTTGCCGCCCAAAATAAATTCATGGCTTAACCAGAAATTGATTTAATCATTTTAATCAATACTTTAATTTATTTATGACCCTAATAAAATTATTTACCCGTCAAAATAAATTATCTGGTCTAACTAGGTTGTGGTCTAACCATTGTACATTTAATATTCTCGTAATAGACTAAGTCTATTAATTCTTTACTCAGTCTGATGAAAGTTCTATGAGTGTGACCTTATAGGATCCCAAAGTATTCAACTATTAAGGTTTGACCAATCCTTGTTCTATAAGAACTATTAGCTTGAGGTTCTAGATTGTGAATAGAACTCGATTACCTTAAACGAGTATAGTATGCCTCTAGCAAGGGTCCACCATCCCCCATTACTCAAAACATCATTTATGCTTATGACTTAATCATGGTTAAATGTAATAGTTTCCCAATGCGATGAACTCGCTCCATTCTTTAATATTAGTACCATCTGGTTTATGGGGTTCAATAAAAGTGTTAACCCACTAATAGTAAAGTTGTTCCAAGCTATCCCAAGTATTTACTTATTACTGAAGTATATTGGTTTTTACCATAATGTGTTTGACTAGAAACTATTTCTATCAAACACATACTCTAATCAGAGGTTTATAACAATCATCACTTCAATAAGTGGCTAGGTACAACTCTTTAATATATCTGGAGTGATGGATTCTTTTCGACTACATAGCTTTCGAACGTGCTATCATCACTATACCCATAATCATCCGTGACACCCTAATTTAATAAGTGTAAAGGTATGGTCCAAAACATAGTGATAGTACCACACAAGGCAACTAGTATCTCAAGTATGAGGATATTCACAAAGATACTACTTAAAGACAAACACCAAACTATGATATATTTACCAAGTTTTATCTTATTGTGGTCTCCAATATATCTTCCAGATATATACATTTGTCAAAACGAAGGCACCACCTTCAGTCTTAGGAGGTAGACTGCTTATACCCTTTCCCAGAAAGTTGACCACATGCTAGTCTTACTATTCCATCTGTGAGGTGTCGTTGAGGTGTGGGTCTCCTTTGGCACTTGGGTGAGAGGCGGGGCCCACTTGGGGTTGGTTGGATTTAGGCGTGATAAAACATTTTTAGTTCAAGTTTGAACAAATAGCCAATTTTATTGAATAAAAGAATTGAGACCCAAATCTCGATACAAATGATAGAGTCGCTTTGGTATGGTTCCCATTGGGTAGGAGACTCAAACTTTTTGGATTAGAGATTCGGGTATCAGATGAGTCCACTTATTACTCATTTAGTTGATTCAAAATTACATTCACCGTGTAAAACCATTTTTATTTTCATCATTTGGCGGATTATCATAGAAATCCTATTTTTCTACTCTCTTTCACACTCGTTACATGAGTTTACAGATTATAATAAAGCACAAGCAATAAATGGGGGGATAAAAATTACAACCGGGGGAAAATGGGTAATTGCAAGAGAACTTATACATTTATTCTAAGTTATAAAATAAAATAAAAATAAATCCCCTTGCATCCACAAAGATTAGCACAATTTATAGCATACCATAAGTCAGCATGTCATTAGGAAAAATGTGATTATGTTAGTGTGGTGGTTTTACGATCGTTAGTGTCTGTGTAGCTTCTAGGATCGGTGAGAAATAACCAGTCTTCAACTTATTTTGTTATGAAAACACATTTTAACTTTTGTGGGTTGATTTACCAGATTATTAGTGAAAGTGATCACATGGCAAATGGTGAGTTAGGTTGATTTTTAACCAAATAAAAATGAATTCTGGATTCTACCTTGGGTTGGTACCCGTACAGGTGGGTGGGACCCATACGACTACCAAGGAGGATTGGTACAGGTATGGTGTACCTATACGGGTCCTATTTGGTCTAGGAAGAAGCTTTATTTGGTTTAGTACGTAGATTAATGGATGAAAAACAAATTAAAAATGGGATTTCCTGCTGTATAAGTATGGCGCACCAATTTAATATCCCAAGGACACAAGGTGCCCACAAGGCTCATACGGGTTCGGACCGGACCCAAAAAAGAAAATAAAAAGAGCAGATGTAATAGACGAGGTAGAAAATAATAATAAAATAACTGAGATGTGAGTCTCTTTAAAACTTAGGAGCATTTCCTTTGTGGTGTGAATCCACTTTAAGGCGATCCCTTTGCTGTTGAGAGAGTCTAGCCAAAGTAGATGAAACATGACTATTTAGGCGAGTATTTGTGTGGATAGAACCTCCCCTAAATCCTAATAAATGAAGCTAGGAATGAATAAATCTTGATAAAACCTTAGAAGATGGGTTTTCTTCCTATTTTGTACCTCCTATACCTAAACTATAACCTTTCTACCCCTATAGAAACTATTAGAATTTATGTACTTACTATCTCGTATTATGAATTGTGTGTGCTAAATATGAAGAAAAGGGGCCTATTTATAGAGGAAAAAAGGTTTGAATGCAATAAATCGCTTTCACGACCTGCCTTTTCCTGAAAGAGGAAAGGATTCCCTTCCAAAAGAGCTTGTTCAGGGAACAAGAGGACCCATACGGGTAGGGCTCCACCCTTACGGGTCTTAGGGGACTCATATAGGTCCCCTCCAGGTGTAGGAAATGAATGACCTGTATAGGTCTGCCAGTGGATCCGTACCACCGAGCAGCACCCGTACGGGTCCCTAAGGGCAGACTAGGTCTTCAAACTTTAGCCAAACTCAACTCTACAGTAGTATGAACACCTTTGATGGATAACACCTGCAAAAGAATGCATCATATAGCTCTCATCATTGTTTCGTGAGAAGGATCATTAAAATCTAGTGCTCACAGATAGCCCCTGATGGGATCACTACAGATACGGATTTGTATGATCTCATGATGTGAACGAGGGTTTAGAAATCGTACCTAAGGTGATTCCATTAGTGAGTTCCTTTCTGGAGGCAAACTTGTTTTCTGGGTGTACCTTTCTTGAGGTGGATGACTTTCCTTGCCAATGCGTATCCCTTTCTTAAAGTGGATGACTTTCCTTGCTAATGCATATCCCTTTCTTGAGGTGGATGACTTTTCTTTGCCAATGCGTATACCTTTCTTGAGGTAGATGACTTTCCTTTGCTACTATGCATCCCTAGTGACTTAACTGGGGAAGGTGTGTATCCCTTTCTTAAGGTGGATTGACTTTCCTAACTGATGTATCCCTTTCATAAGGTAGATCAATTTTCCTGCTGCTGGTGATGTATCAATTTCTTAAGGCGGATGACTCTCCTATCTGATGGTGTATCCCTTTCCTAAGGCGGATCAACTTTCCTGACTGATGATGGATCCCTTTCCTAAGGTGGAAGACTCTCATGTCTGATGGTGTATCCCTTTCCTAAGGCAGATCGACTTCCCTGATTGATGATGGATCCCTTATCTAAGGCAGATGACTCTCATGTCTGGTGGTGTATCCCTTTCCTATGGCGGATGACTCTCCTACTGGGGAATTCGGATAACTTGAAAAGAGACAACAATCAAACACTGAGTTAGTCATTGTCTAAGTAGACAAATCTTTATTATTAATTAACTTTTGTGAAAACAAAAATATTTTTCCCCTTCAATTAAGAATAAAGATGTGTGGATGGGGGTTACCCCCGGAAATAAACTGAAACACTAAATGCGAGAAATATCGGGGTTTGGCCCGATTGCTATTGGTTCCGCTGCTGGGGAATGTCCCTAGGGTTTTTGATGATGGGGATATGCCTCTTGTTGATTCCACTACTGGGGAATAGGGAGATGCCCTAGATTAGCTTATTCTGTTGCTGGGAGATGGGGGGATACCCCTCGCTTGACTATGTTATCGGGAGATGGGGGTACGCCCATGGATTAGTGGGGAGCTGCCCTTTAATTAACTCCGCCACTAGGGAGTAAAGTAATATCCTTTGGTAAAACCTCTTTTGTTGGGTAAGTTTTTCCTAGTGAGATTTGTTTGCTGGGAAGAATTTGTGTGCTAGGATGGACCTGTACCCAAAAAATTTTCGTGTTAGTGATCAATTAAAAAATGGCTTACCTTGATTCTTGATTGACTTTTGTGAAAAGAAAAATATTTTTCCCCTTCAATCAAGGATCAAGGTGAGCTAGGGGGCTTGCCCCGAATATAACTAAAACATAGGGTCGAGGAAAAGTGGGGTTGGGACCCAAACTCGGACTAGATGAATTTCTGGTCCTTTTTGAAATGCTAGTTCAAAAATTTGTCCTTGGATGGCAAGAGAAGGCCTGTACGGGTGGGCCAAAACCCTTACAAGTGGGTTCTTTGAGATTTAAGACCCGTACGGGTGGGGTGGGACCTATACGGGTCCCCATCGGGGGTTTTAAAAGGCTGATTAGACCCTTTGCATTCCGCCTTATACAAAGTCTTCCCATTTTGCATTCTTTAGTGATTTTCTCCTTAGAACTGATCAAAATGTATAAAAAGATCCCAAAGACTGGTCATTCTCCATTAGACTCAAAGGTTTACCCCCAGTGGGCGATTTAGGGCTTCGAGAATGCCTGGTTTTGGTCGGGTATGCTTTTTTGCCAGGGGGACTCATTTTTGGGGCTCAATCCTATCTCTGAAGTGCCTCTAATCCCTTCTCCTGATACCCACGCTTCAAAACTTAAGGTAATTTTGGTTGATTCTCCATTTTCCATTTTTTAACTCTTGGAGAATTCCTCGAATTTTGGTATGAATTAGGGCATTTCAGACCTTGGAATAGAGCCTGATGCATGTAACGTTAGTCTAGGATATTTTTAGGGTAGGTTTGATTGAGCTTTGATTGAGCTTGGATGGTTTTAGATTGTTTGGGAATTTTTTTACGATGCGAACTATTTGCAGGGGACCCATACGGGTGAGGGGGGACCTGTAGGGGTCCCATTTGGTACAGGAGCCACTAAAGGACCCGTATAGGTGGGGTGGACCTGTACAGGTCCTGTCCTTAGGGACAAAATGCTAATTTCTTTAATTTCTTCAATTCTTTTCTGATTTCTAATTTTTCTACCGTATTCTAACCTGATTGAGCTATAATTTTGTCTTTGCAGTTTTAATATAAGATTGTGGGATCCCTGAGCTTCTACAAGAAGTGGTACAACGAGACCTGTACCATAGGGGACATCAAGTTGCTGGCCCACATTGATTCCTTTGGCTTCAATGACATTTTCGGGGCCATTCCTTAGGCTTTAAAGACGCTAGCCCCGGGGGCCATTTCATAGATGGTCAGAGATGGCCCATAGCTTCCATATGTTGATTGGGGAGGTTGCTATCACTCTCCCAGATGTCTGCACCATGACTGGATTAGAGTAGAGCGGGGATACTTTCCACTTTGATGTTTATGCTGATAGGTGGCATTCCCGGCCTGAGGTGAAGGCCTATATTCTGAGATTACTTGGGCTCTATCTAGGGGGGGTGAACAAGCTAAAGTATAGGGACCTTCATGCTTACTGGATCGAGCAGTCGAATCTTATTGCGGTGGATAGGAGAGATCAGTATGCCCAATCTTTCCTACTGATGTTTCTTACGACCATCTTTTTCCTGATCTATTGGAGCAGCCTCAATTATAGTTTGCTCTCTGTTGTAGAGGATCTTGCCACTGTACCAGGCAAGAACTAGTGCTGGGCCATCCTGGCCCAGCCATATTATGGATTGGACATTGGAGTTTGGGGTGAGCAGTCCGAGCTCAAGATCTGCCACCTGATACTACTGGTAAATCTCGAAATGATCTTTTGTGCTTTAACCTTTCATTCAAATCGCATTGCGACTAATCTTTACTTTTTCTAGCAGATGTGGGCCTTTGACCACCGATTTATCCCTAGGCCAGGCCTACCCATATAGCCTAAGATGCTGCATATTATATCCAGGTGGATGGGGCTTTGGCAGGATCAGCCCTTGACCATAGCATAATACAGAGAGTTCCCACGCCAACTACGCTCAGATCTGGTAAACCTCTTCCTTACTAAACTTGCATTTTACATTTCAACAAACCATTAGTAGAAACTATATTTAAGAGGTTGTAATACTCACAGTGCATTTGTTTCATGTAGGTCATCCGAGACTCATGGGAGATATTGGATATAAATGGGGCTATTCAGTGAATGCAGGCCAACATGGATGACCACCGCTTTGTCCTGGAGTCACCACTCTTATTTTGAGTGGTATTTTGGTAAGCGGGTACGATGGTGGAGGACCAGCTATGGTACAGAGACTGATTCCTCCCCTGATCCCAGTAGGCATCTTCTGGCCGTATCTCATGCTGGGGACCGACCTGGGGTTATACTTATTGGGTGAGGGGGCTTGTGTACTATCGGTAGAGGGCTCCTATATAGAGTTTATCGATTCCTCACTTCTTCGTCCTTGCGAGAGGACCCACCATGAGGATGTCCCTCTCAAATTCTACTAGAGTGATAGTAAGGATGATGATGATGATGACGATGATGAGGATGGATCGAGGGGTGGCCATAGGGGTCCATCCATAGTCTGGAGACTTGAGGGCTCAACGAGGTCCGTTACCCCTTCTTCTCAGGTATTTTCTTAACTTAACCTTCGTGAATACTTTGTAATTTCCTGAAATTGGTTATGATCCTGAGTCTGATCATTTATTACTACAGCCTAACAGACCTGCCTCTGCTGCCCCTGAGCCACCGGCATTACGGTCTCGTGCTTCTGGGTCTGTGAGAGAGGGAGCCCTTTCAGCTGAGCTAGACACTTTTTTTGGCTCCTCGATCATTTGGGGAAGCAAGCTATCAAGGAGTTTGAGGAGTCAGTTCAGCCCATCAGTTTCACTCCATCTAGCTCTACCCATGTAAGGAATTCCTTGCTTTTAATCTTGTCCATTACAATGATTGCTTAGAATGTCCTATTTAGATGTGACCTTTTCCTTTTAGGTGACCATCTTTGAGGCTGAGAGGATTGCCAGGGGCTACTTCTCCATGTGGGACCTACTATTGGCTTAGGATGCGCTAGCCTCGGTAAGTTTCTTTTACCTTCAAAATTTAACAAACTATGCATGATGCATGCTATGAGATTCATGTATGTGTACTATTCTTATGACTTTATTGTAGACTCTTCTGGACATGGAGCATACCAAGTCTGCTCAGGACTTAGATGCTTCTGAGGAGAGAGCCAGATTCTTGGAGGAGCACCTGCAGGAAGCCACTACTAAGGCTGACCAGGCTAGAGCCGAGACTACTCAGGCGAAGGCCAAATTGAGATGTTGATTGATCAGTTGGCGCAAATGACTAAGGATAGACAGACGTTGGATCCATCTGATGCGGAGTCTGAGGATGATCTTTCTACATACTGAGTGACTCAGAGGGGTGGAGATCAACATGCTAAGGGAGCTCATGCTGCTAGAGCTGCTGCAGGGACAAAAGAGACTAGGGCTCCTGCCCAGCCAGCTGTTGATACTAGTGAAGCCGAGGATCATATGACTATAGATGTGGATTATCTGCTAGTGGATACATAGGATCTAGCTCTAGAGGGTCGCCAGGGATATGATCCCCCGATAGCTTAGATTATGATTACTTTCTGAACTATTGATACTTTTAGGCCCTACGCAGCTTGTTTTGAGTGTAAACTTGGATTGGTACTCTTGACATTTAACTTTTATGCATGCTGATTTTTCTTTTTCTAGATTGAGACCATTGAGTATTGCTGGTTTGTGAACCCGAATTACTTCTGTCTAGTGATTTTGTAGCGAGGGGACTGAGTGATGTTCTAACTTTTGCACAGGCTATTCGATGTGAGATGACCTATCAAAGCTTTATTTTTGTCCCGATTTTTGCCTAAACTATCCTTAATGGTTCAGTCTAGCAAACTTTTTTCTTTTTAGCTTTAACTTTTGTCTAGACTGCCCTTTTAGGTTTTTAATCTAGCAAGCTTTTTCTTTATTATTTGCCTTAATTTTTGCTTGGACCACCCTTTCAAGTTTTCAATCCAGCAGGCTTTTTCTTTATTTTTTGCCTTAATTTTTGCCGAGACTGGCCTTTCAAGTTTTTGAGCCCGCAGGCTTTTTGTTTTCCTTCTAATTTATCTTAACTTTTGCCTGGACCGCCCTTTTGGGTTTTCAATCCAGCAGACTATCTTAATTTTTGCATGAATTGTCCTTGACAGCTCAACCAAGCAGACTTTTTCTGAATTTTGCATATGCCTGATTTCTTTGGTACTTTTATCTCTGTTGGATTACATGTATAGTGAAAGGAATAACAATAATGCATAACATGTAGAGAAAAATTGACATTCACACACCTGCGATTATTTCACCTAAAGACATGCATGCATTCATAAGAGAAAGATTCTTGGCAAGATCATAACATGTTCATTGATGAAATTAATTTGAGTACATAGGTAATGGTAACAATTTCCAATGGTTAACCCCTACTGCCTACTGGTCTTATACAGATTTTCCAGAAAGCAACTGACATTTTTCTCTTGATGCCCTAACTTTTTGCCTGAGCCGCCCTTTTTTGGTTTTTAGCTTAGCAGGCTTTATTACATTGGAGTGCCCTTATTTGTGCCTGGCTAGTTCACAGAATACCGATCAGCAGGCTGCAACCTAATTTTTGCCCAAACAGTAGAGGACCACTCAACGGGTGATTTATTCTTTATTTCTTTTATTCTTTGCACTACTTTTTATGATTTAATTCTTTAGACCTAGACATGATAACACTTAAGCCTATCTTGATTTCCCGAATTCATGAACTCATTTCCCTCCATATCCATAAGCTTGATTCCTCCTTTACTAAGGACTTTCTTCACAATGAACGGTCCTTCCCAATGAATGATAACACTTAAGCCTATCTTGATTCCTCCTGAACTTGCCCCTAGTGTCAGTGTTGACCTGGCATAGGTACTTGAGAACTAGATCACCTACTTTGAGAGGTTGTTTCAGGTATTTGACTCTATTGTTGTAAGCTCGAGCCATGCATTGTTGGTACATCTACAGATAGTCAAGTGCTTTGAGCCTCTCTTCATTTATTGCATTTAACTACTCATATCTATCCCTTGCCCAATCTGACTCTTTTAATTCAGCTTCAAGTGCCACTCTTAGATATGTTACTTCTATTTCAACAGCTTCCATTCCATATACCAGGTAGAATGGCATCTGATCAGTAGGGGTTCTTACACTAGTTCTATACCCCCAAATCGCAAAGGTGGAGCTTATCAGCCTAGTCCCTCTAGGTAGCCACTATCTTTAATAGGATCTCTTTGATTGATTTATTAATGATCAGCTTCCCTTTAGAGCTTCTGATGAATTTGGGCATTTTTTAAGCCCCACGATGTTATGACCAGAGCCAGCCTATTGTTCATGCCCTCATGAGTCTTCTTGGTCTTCTTTCTTGATGACGCATACCCTTGTACCCTTTTCCCCCTTCGTGTAGAAAGATGAGCCAAGATTTATTGTTATCATGTTTGCTAAGCACTTTTATTATCTCTCTTTTATTTGGTGATAGGTTTTAACCATTCGATATTTATACCATTGGGATGTATTCAAAGTCAACTTCATTGATGATTATGATGATATTTTTAAGAATGTTTTTATTATAAGTGCATGGTGTCATTAGAATGGAATACTCGAGTGAAATGTGAATGAGAGATGCATCAATTTATTCATGACATGCTTTAAAAAGTACTGATGTTACAATGTATCCATGATATGGCTTATAAGTGGCATTGTTTGCATCAAAAATATTTGCAACATTAAAAATTACATCATTTGAATCATCCTCCACAGGCGGAGGGCCTTGTTGATCAACTTTGGCCATACTAACAGCTGAACTGGTGTGCAGGCTTGCATATGCTTCTTCGGCCACTGCTTTTGACAGCCTTGCTGATGGAATTCCTTTTCCCACTTCCCTTTCAATTCTTCCCCATAAGTACTACTGGTGCCCTGGTAATTGACTTGATTTCTTCTTTCATTTAATCTTTTTCAGCATTCCCATATACTTACATAGAAACAAAGGTTTCAATCATGCAGCCTTTTTTGAAATCATGTACATCGTCGAAGATCTCAAAACTAGGGACCTTCTTGCCCCTCACTTCGATAGGCTCTTCCTTCCTTGTGAATATCTTTTGCTTGACCTTAGCCCCTATCATGAGGCAGGACTGGGGTTTAGATTTCTTAGCACCTGGGCGATTCCCTAAACCAAGTTTGAATGGCCATGGAAGAGGCAAAATGGGTTCCAGCATTCCTTGCATATTCTTCCCGAGCCCCTTTCCTTTCACATAACCTTTCTTCATCATGATCTTTTCAACTTTAAGTGATATATACCCCTTAACCGAAAACTTTGTACCTTTGTGAGCTACAGCCTAGATTCCTTTCCTTTGGACTCCATAGCTGCTATAATAGATGGTTCATCAACTTCAATGGTCACCAGCATGCCATTGTAGATGCGCTTAACTTTCTGGTCGACTATGGAAGGGAGGGCTCCTAATGCATGGGGCCAAGGTTGACCCAACAATAATGAGTAGGTGACGGGAATGTCAAGGATAGTGAATAATGTTAGATATGATGTATGCTCTTAAGCTAATTAGGGCAATATATCTTAATTATGTAATGGTACGAATAATTTGTCTAATTAATAAAGGCATTTAATCTTTTGTTTTTATCGATGTGCTTATAAATAAATTATGGCTGGTTGAAATATATTCGTTGATGTATGTATACAAAAGCCCTTGATGTATTATAGCATGAAGTCAGAGAAATTATAGTTGGACTATATTTACTGAGACTTCCTTCATGTGTAATTATGATTATGCCTAAACTATCCCTAGTCATACTTTCATTGAGAAAGGATGTTGATGAAGCAGTAAGACTAGCATGTGGTCAACTTTCTTGGAAAGGATCCAAGCAATCAATCTGTTAAGGACTGAAGGTGGTGCTTAAGTTTGACACATGGATATATCTAGGAGTTATATTGGGGACCGTAGTAGGGTAAACACTTGGTGTATATATCAATGTGTTAGTGTTTATCTTCATGCAATAAGCTTTGCGAATATCCTCATACTTGAGATGCTAGTTACCTTGTGTGGTACCATTGTTATACTTTGGGTCATTCCTATACACTTATTAATTTAGGGTGTCACAGGTGGTTAAGGGTATAGTGATGACAACACGTTGGTAAGTTATGTAGTTGGAAAGAATCCATCGCTCTAGATATATTAAGGAATTATACCTGGCCGCTTGTTGAAGTGATGATTGCTATAAACCTCTGATCAGAGTATGTGTTTGTTAAAAAACACACTATGGTAAAAGGAAATATACTTCGATAATAAGTTAATAATTAGGATAGCTTGGAGCAACATTGCTATTAGTCTGTTAACATTTTAATCGAACCCTATACACCTGATGGTACTAATATTAAAGAATGGAAGGAGTTCATGACATTGGATAACTATTGCATTAACCAGGATTAAGTCAAAAGCACAAATGACGTTCCGAGAAATGGGGGATGGTAGACCCTTGCTAGAGGCATACTACAGTCATTTAAGGTAATCGAGTTCTATTCTCGGTCTAGAACCTCGAGCTAATGGTTCCAATAGAACAAGGGTTGGTTAAGCCTTAATAGCTCATTACTTTGGGATCCTATAAGGTCACGCACATTGGACCTTCATTGGACCGAGTAAAGAATTAGTAGATTTATTCTATTAGGAAAATATAACATAATAATAATTGGATTATTATTTACGGTTAAAAATTATTAGATCCTTTTGGATAAGCTAAGGAATTTATTGTTGATCGATGACTAATTTATTAGGGTCACGTCTTTGTGGCATTTTTCGAGAGTCTTTAGTGAGGATTCTTGAGCCATCAAAGAAGAACTTTTTGATCCTCACGGATCATAGTTTGAGGATCCCAAATTATATTTTAATTTAGGGACCTCTAGTTTATATTTTTGGGTGGGTTTTTGGAGTCGTCTAGCAACTACTCAAAAGCTCTTAGTTCTTCCTCTCAGGGAGGTTTCAGTTGGTAGGGTTTGTGTGGATACTCAAAGAGGCTATCCTACACTTGGAGGCTTGTGCAAGGAGTTTCTGCTAAAGCACGCTTCAACTAGTAAGTTTTCTTTCTTTCTCTTTCAATTATTCGGTCCTTTTCTTTAAGTGTTTTTATACTTAATAATTATGCTTAGGTTGTTTTGCATGCTTAGTTTATTTTATGCCTAGGTTATAGCTTAGAGTTATAACATGCTTAGTATAAAATATTTATGATATAATTTAGAATTAGGATATGCCTAGCCTACGCATGCTAACCTAGGTAGAGAATTGTTTAGTTAAAGCTTTATTTAATTAATATGCAACTAATAGGAGTTCTTGGGGACATGGACAAAATTTTTGAATTTCCGCCATGCCTGTTATGCATGTCTAATGTGACTGTCAGTTCCCAACAGTGGTATTAGAGCCTACCTAATTAGTGCATAATTAAGTTAGAAGCGAACTGAATTTTATTTTCTATATGAAATTATTTGTTGTTTATTCAATTGTTTGGAATAATATATATGAACTTGGGTTCTCATTTCAAGGTTAGAAAATGGTTATGAATAATTTTGAATAAGCTTGCTCAACTTACTCTAATTATATAAGACTCAATAAATTATATAAGTTACAAGGGTTATAGATGCTTTCAATTTACATGAATTGAAAGAATGAAATTTATTAGTTCAAAAGGATCTGTGGTCTTCGAGTCTATGCCCGTATTTGTTCTGGCTAACGATTGGACTTGGTCTCTACTCACTTCAAGGGCACCTCTCCTACTTGGGAACCTATATCGGTGCAACTCGAATTGACTTGGGAGATTAAAATGGACTAATTTATTTCTAGTATATAAGATGGTGCTTATATATGTTTGTATAACAAAGTAAAAATTAAATTTATTGAATAAAAGCTTAAAAGAAATGCAATATAAATGTGACAAATAAAAATATTAATTATTTTGCATATAATCTAGATTGATGGAATAATTATAATAAAGAGTTTGAACCCACCTATGGTTGGACCTTACAAATTAATTCTAAAATTCCCTAAATTAATATAAATTATTATAAATTTGTCCATCTGACAAATCCTAGATTAGGTGAGACGTTTAACACCAATAAAATCCCAAAGTAAATATATTTAGGCAAGTTATAGTCTTCCTTACTCAAATTTGTAATACGGTCTCTTTGGGTTATCAAAGTGTTGCGCTAAGCATCCTTTTAGTCCACATTGATCAGTTATAAAAATTGAGATAGGGTCTGCCTTAACAGGACTGGGTAGTCCACCATAAAATTGGGGGCTAGCCGCAGGTTTGAGAGATATTCAAGGAGATGCTAAAATAAGAGCACACGTCCGTTGGGATTAGGGAACTTGAATGTCTTAGCAATTGTATACGATGCAAATGGAATGGGATTCCAACTATAACTTACTAATATGACTTGACTCATAAAATTGGGGGTCATAATAGACTAGTTATAGATGCTACCTACTAGGAAATTTGGTTAGGCTAAAATTCCCGAATTCAATAGAATGAGCTATTGTAAATTTTGAAGAAAATAGTAGGACAAATGTATTTAATTAAAAGACTTTATATTAAATGCATGTACTAAAACTAATATCTAAACAAAATGATTGTTTTCAATATGGAATATCGAAAACAAGATCTTCATTTAAATATGGGATATTGGAAATAAGATCAAAATGGCTAAAGTCTCATAGCATGAGAAGAGGAGGCTTAGAGCTTCCACTTCAAGATGTTTAATATTAAAAATTTCTACATCTCAAGGAAATTCTAAAATGGTATGGAATACCTGATTAGAATCGTATATCCATACTATAGTATAGATATTGTTGAGAAGTAGAGTTTTTGCAAAAGAAGAGTTGTACCTACGGCAAATCATTTGAATGGCTGCTCTTGATGTAGGAACTTGAAACTTCCATTTACTAAAATTTGTAAAAGGACAAAATTTAATTGTCATTATAAAATATTATTTCCTGCTTCACAGCGGATGTAATTTTATTCTGATAAAAGGTATTATCATAGTTATGAATGATATTTTACTGCAGCGTGTTGATGTTTTAGAGACTTAAATCAACAGATGATTTTCAACTCAGAGGCTAATTCTGAGACACAAAAATAGCAAAAATCACAAGTTCATGGTTAGGATGAGTTGAGTTGAGTAGGAGACACTGTCCTTAAAGGATACTTGGTAGTTCCTCCTAGGATTAAACAACTCCTACAAACTCTATTTGAGTTTGGGTACATGAATTAGAAATGCTTATCATATCCAGAAAAGATGGAGAAAAAAGAGAGTAAAATTTTATTTATATATCTCAAAATGAAAAAACCCACCAACCTCTTTATAGGTAAAAAATATAGTTGTTGTAAAGAAATAAATATGGTGCCTTAAAAATCATAATCGACGGGGTTGCAAATATTTAATCAAAATATAGACATTATAGAATTAATTATAATTAAAACTCTTGTTTATGAAAAAGTTAAAACTAATGTCAGTCACAATTAAATATTTTGACTAAAGATATTTTCTCAATGAAAATATCATAAAACAATGTCTTTTGAAAGTAACATTAAACTCTTATTTTTTCAACAACCCCCCACAACTTTTAAAAGAAGTTTTAATAGAAGGAATTTTCTGGATATCTCGAGTTTGACATATAATGTATGGAACTGGTGTCTTGTGGACTTTGAACCCGAACTTGATAGATAAAATTTAACTTATGGAATATTTGGGGAAACATATAATTTCTATGAACCAAATAAGTACTATTGTAAGATAGGGATTTTACTATATCGCATTATACCAAGTACATTTCTGTTCATCGCGATTTTGAGTGAACAAGTCGTGCGAGTGCCTGGTCTTTCATAAGTGCTCTAGAGATATTGGCAATATTATATCCAGTAGAAGCGGCCCCACTTCACACTCACATAGATGATATCATCAAGTGTATATTGCACTTTATACACTCCTCATAATAGTTATGAAATTTCATTAAGAGTCTTTTTGACTCAACCTCTCAAGATATGCAACATAACACTTTTCACACATCTAGGATTGGAACAATATTTATATACTGATAACAGAACTAACAAAACGCTTGTTATTACCCATATGTACCTATTATGTGGGATCTCCACTCATGTAGGTTAGGTTCCCACCTTTCATTAATTTCAAATTGGCTTAAGTTCCATCCTCTCGAATGTATCAAAATAAATTTCTTTTTCAAAAATTTATTTCTCAAAATTTAGTCAGATGATTTGATCAGAATTACTCTAGACTTAACTGGATAAAATTCCATCTCAATAATATGTCTTAAACGTATACGTTTTATTTTTGCCATTATAGGTCTTTTATCTCAATTTATATTGCCATTTTGCAATAATAATAATGTCTATACATTGAATGTGTTAACTTTAAAGTTACACTAGCTCAAAAGATTTTTCCGACCACTTAGTCTCATTTTATTCTAATTCTCAAGCAACTAACTCCTAACATAGCTTGCTTAGTTAGTTTTCGTGTTATTGTTCTACAACCAAATGTGAGAACATAACCACTAATGAAATTATTTCCATATGAATTAAAAAATTCACTCAACGTAATTGTTCCCCTCAAGAACAATGAGAAATTCACTGATGAATTTCTTCTCATATGAATTAAAGATTCACTCAACATCATTGTTCCTCTCAAGAACAATGGGAAATTCATTATGTAGAATATCGTACTTAATAGTTCCTCTCAAATATTTCTTAAGCCTTAATATGGCTTCTCTATAATTGATGATTAGATTATGCGTATACTTGCTCACAGAGCATATGCTATGTCTCAATGTGTGGAATTCATCAAGTACAAATACCTACTTGGGTTTACCCCCTAGATCACTATTATCTTCCCTTGAGTATTGGAATCATAAGGGATACTCATACGATTTACATCAAAAAATTCAAACTTCCTAAGAAGTTTCTAAATATAGTGTTCTTGTATTAACAAGACACTCTTATTGATCCTTATGATTCTCGTACCCGATATCACATTGACTTCTCTTCTGTCTTTCATGGCAATATTGATGACAAGATTATTTTTATTCTAATGACAATATCAATACTTGAAATAAAGATAGTCATATCATCCACATATAATCCCACATTTACCATTAATCACTTTTGTATATACACATATCCACCTCAAAAGATCAAACTTCTCAACTCATTATTTAAGTATTTGTCACTAAACCATATAAAGACTTTATTAATGCATCACCTTTCCATTCATGTCACACCCCTCATGTTGCACCATAAAAAAAACCATATATAAAGAAAAGCCATTCATATTCTATTTGGTGAAAAGTTCTAAGAATGGAAGCTAAAACAAAGTACACATGAAACAATTTCCCTATAGGAGTATAAAATAAAAATTTTAAAAGTTTATTTATGAAAAAACCATTCACAACAAATGGGTCCAACTCTGGAGGCATAAAAAAGAAATCAAGTTCTAGTTTTCAAGAATAGAAACAAGCTCACACAATAAGAAGCTTCATTTAAAACATTTGATTCAAAAGATGAAATAGTTTTGCCAACAATAAAAGATCATCTTCGACCAAACACTCATAAAAATTTCCACAAAAAAAATTTCCTCTTTCAAAGTCTCTTGCTTTTCCTATAAAACATCATTTTCAAACTCAATTTGAAAAATAGGTGCAGCCGGGTCAACATCCAGAACAATACTTAAAATTGGAAACCTCTCGTCTTTATTGAAAACATTCATAAAGAATATGTATTCTTTGTCTCAAGGTTGATATATCCAAGCACATCAATATATTCAACAAAATCTATGAACATACAAACATAAATTGTTGTACCTATTTTTTTATACAGGTTCAGGAATAATCACCTTAATAAGACACCCCACACTTTTGAATATTTCAAATTAAGATGATAATCCTCTCATTAATCATATGGTGTCTTATCGGTTTCTCATCTGAAATTCTATTTGTATAGAAAAATTAACAAATAGTTCCATCAGCCAATATCTCAAGTATATATTTAACATATTAAATATGAAACTCATATGTATACTTAATAATAACCCACAACATGTTCTCATGTGCCTCAAATTTACTAGAAATTATAAGCCATCAAATTCAAGGTAAACGCACCAAAATATATCCATTTAAACACACACAGTTACTAACAATTTTGCAAAACTGAAATCTGCTCGGTTCCAGATTTCGTGAGTCCACTTCAACTCAAAATTTGAACATTTAAATAAAGTTATTTAGCAAAAGTTTATTCTAAACATAAGTACATATGTTTCTTAAGTTTCCAAAGCCACTAAAAACATGTAAAATGGATTTGTATAACTCATGTTATGTCCTAAACAATCAGCAGTACACAAAGCCGGAATTCTAGAAAAACTAGATTTTTTATCTCATTTTCAATAAATTTTTCAAACCACTAAATGAAAAAATTCGAAAAACATTCCTTATAAACATATCTTCATCTATGTCTCATGAATCCATAGAAACAAGAATCACTCAAAACAGATCTATAAATCTCAAGAAACTCATAATCAATCAAGAGTGTTCAAAAACTAAAATTTTCTAGCAAATATAAAACAAAAGTTTTATCACAAATAGGCTATCAACCAACTCCAATAAACATGAAATCAAGATGTTTCAAAAACTTAGTTCAAAATATATTGATCCGCATAAAACATATCAAAACTTCATTTATTTCTCAATGAATAAATATTTTGATTCAACACAATTTTCAAAACTTGAAAGTTCGAACTTATGAAATAAAATTACTCATATACAAAACCTTATCTATCACATGGCAAATCTCAAGATTAAAACAAATAGGCAAAAGAAGAGCAAGCATTATAATTCATAATCTCAAAAATATCAAATAAATTCTATGGTTCATATAGCTCATTCCGACAACACACTATATATGGTCATTACAACCTTGTCAGACTCAAAAGTTACCTTCACTCCATTTTTGCCTAAAAGGCTCACTAAAATCAATTCGGTTTAAACATTGGGAACAAGTAGCACCTCATTATGTGCTAAAGATGTGAGCTTGAGGAGAACCTTTCTTCTTCACTTCCAACTTGGGTGTATGTGACTAGGGAGCATTTTTATTTATTCTAATAAATAGGCCACGTTACTCCACAGTCAATAACTCACTCATTCACATCAATCACCATTTTATTTATGAAATGACTACACAAATAATATCATCTACTTAACTATAAGTTGAGTAGGATTGTCACATTTCACAACTCTTTTCCTCCATTTAGGTTCATGGTGACCACATATATAAAAGTTACCTTAATTTTGTCATTTTAGGTTTTATAACTTTTAGGCATATAACCGTAGAAAAATTCGTAACTTTTTCCTTCATGAGTATTGGTCTCCATGATGTTTGCCTTTGAAATGATCTCCTTCCCTTTGATCATTTTGTTCTCCTTCCTATCAACATCTTCTAACCCAATGACAAACTTTTTCTTAGTAATATCCATATTAGTATATTTGAAAGTCAAAGATTCCAAAATCTTTTTAGCTTCACCTTGTGAAATTCCCACCATTGAATATCTCAATTTTTCAAGAAATGACTTAGCTGATAATGGAATAGCTAGTGGAGGAATAACTATTCCCATAGTCTAGAAAGCATTGAGTTATCGTAGGAGAAACGTAATTTTCCATTACAGAATATCTTTTAAGATTGTTGGAAAATTTGCTCTTTATACTTATTTCCGGAGTTGCTATTGGACAAAGGAAATGCTTTTCTAAAAAGTATTGTAGAGGCTCAAAAATTGGATCCAATCTAACACTTCTAGAGGCAACACTTACGAAGGGAAACTGATTCGGAGGCAAACTAGTCCAGATGTAAACTGATTCGAAGGCAAACTTGGTAGAGAGGCAACGCTTTTATAACAACTATTGCACTAGCTCAAAAACAGGAGCATATGCAATGCTTCTCTGATCAGAATCTATCGCAGAAGCTCAGAAGTTTTACCAAAGGCAATGCTTTTCTCTGAAGTAGTTGCTTAAAGACTAAAATTCTAGGCAGTGAGTTGATGTTTTAGAGACTGAAATCAGCAGTTGATTTTGAACTTGGAGGCTAATTCTGAGACACAAAATAGCAGAAATCATGGGTTAATGGTTAGGATGAGTTGAGTCGAGTAGGAGACTCTATCCTTAAAGGATACTTGGTAGTTCCTCCCAGGATTAAACAACTCTTTCAAACTCAAAATGGAAAAACCGGCCAATCTTTTTATAGGTAAAAAATATAGTTGTCGTAAAGAAATAAATATGGTTCCTTTAAAACCATAACCGATGGGGTTACAAATATTTAATCAAAATATAGACGTTATAGAATTAATCATAATTAAAACTCTATTTTATGAAAGAGTTAAAACCAATAACAGTTACAATTAAATAATTTGACTAAAGATATTTTCTCAATAAAAATATCATAAAACAATTTCTTTTGAAAGTTACACAAAACTCTTATTTTTCCAATAGTTTTTGTCAGTCATTTGTTTTTCCCTGGCTTCTCTGTTTTCTTGGCTTTTCTCTAAGATTGATTTTGTCAATATGTATTGCTAAAGTCACCTTAGAGAAGTTTGATGGTAAATCTGATTATACTATCTAGAAAGATAAACTTAATGCTGTTTTAATGCAACAAAAACGTCATAAAGCTTTACTTAGTAAAAATAATTTGTCTGATAAACTCATTGCGAAAGAGAAAGAGGAGGCAATGGACATTGCCTACTCTACCATTATCCTTAGTCTGACTGATAGTGTTCTTAGAAGAGTTAGGGGTTTTAAAACTGCACCTGATCTTATAGATAAGCTTGATGAGTTGTATATGAATGTTAAGACTTCAAAAATTGCTTTTCTTAAAGAACAACTATTCAATTTTAAAATGAACCCTTCTAAAAACCTGGATGGAAACTATGATGAATTTCAAACATTAATCATAGAACTTGAAAGTGCTGATGTTAGTATTTCTGAAGATGACCAAACCATTCTTTTATTAAATTCCATACCTGATAAATTTAAAAGTTCAAAAGAAGCTTTAAAATATGGTCGGGAATCGTTTAATGTTGATGATATTATATTTGCTTTTAAAAATGAAAGAATTAGAAATAAAATCATATTCTAAAGGTAAGGGTCAGAATGGTGAAGGTCTCTTTAGTAAGGGTAAGGGTAAGAAAAAGGGTAAAAAATCCAAAGCTAACTCTAATCAGACAAATAACCAAGATGTCCAAACTAATTCTAATTCTAATCAGAATAAGGGTGACAACACTAAATACAAAAGGCAATGCAATTTTTTTTTACTGTGATAAAAAGGTTCACATTTCTAGATTCCATAAATTATATTTAGTGGACAACATAGATCTAATAATAATAACAAGAATGAAGTGGTTAATAATAATCTAGTCATGAGTAATGAAATTGAAGCTTTAACCATTAGTCACGTCAAGGATTCAGAATCCTGGATTTTAGATTCTGGATGTACCTTCCATTCAACACCAAAAAGGGATTAGTTTAATGAGTTTGAACTACTCTAAGGTTGCCAATTTCTCATGGGGAATGATTCTTTGTGTGAGATACTTAGTATTGGAAGTATTTTGATTTTATGTGATGATAGGTCTAGAGTTAAAATTACTAATGTTAGGTATGTGCTTAATATTAAAAGGAATCCAATTTCTCTTAGTTATCTTGATAATAAAGGCACGGTTTACAAGGCTCAAGGTGGAGTTTATAAGAATGACAAATGTCTTATCAAAGGACAATTACTAATGGCCTTTATTATCTCCTTGATCTGGTTATCATTGGGTCTTTTGCTTATTGTCTAATATAATTATTTTATGGTATAAAAGGTTAGGTCATATTAATGAAAAAGGTTTTAATGCTTTGTGTAAAACTTGTAATATTGATCCTCCTAAATCTATCAAATTAGATAAACGATGTTTGTATCTTGGGGAAATCTCATAAACTGAGTTTTAATACTACTAATAACATATCTAATGAACCTTTAAAGTATGTTTATAGTGATTTATAGGGTTTGTCCTTTGTTCCTTTATCCTTGTCTCACTGCCAGTGTTTTGTAACTTTCATTGACAACTTTTCTTGGAAAATCTAGATATACTTCTTGAAAAATAAATCTGATGTTTTTGATAAATTTCTTGAATGGAAACTTTTAGTTGAAAATCAATGTAACCAAAATTAAAGGTTTTAAGAACTAATATTGGTCTTGAATTTGTCAACACTCAATTCAATGATTTTTGTACTTAATATGGTATTGTTAGACATAAGAATTGTGTATACTCCACGGTAGAATGGAGTTGCTGAAAGATACAATAAAACTATTTTGAATGAAGTCAGATGTCTTTTGATTGAATCTAGTTTGAGTCATAAGTTTTAGACTGAAGCAGCAGCCACTTCTTATTATATCACAAATAGGACACCTAACTCTGCCATTAACTTTAAGTGTCCTAATGAATTATGGTATAACATACCTATCAATTACAATAATCTTAGGACTTTTGGGTGCCTTGCTTATGTTTTGAATGAAGGGTCTAAGTTAGATCCTAGGGCTAAAAATGTATTTTTCTTGGCTATTCCTCTAGTGTTAAAGGATATAAACTATGGTCTTTAAATGATAATACAGTCATTGTTAGCATAAATGTGTCCTTGAATGAAAATCTTTTTCCTATGTCTATTAATGAACCCAATATTGTTTAGCAAGATTGTACTTTATTTGAGGTGGAGTTTGATAATTCTTTAAAGAAAGATCAAACTTCAACTCCTATTGAGAGCCTTAAGGTAAATCATGATAATTTTGTTAAAAATAATGATAATTTTGTTGAAAATGATTTAAGTTAAGATGATAATCAATAGAGTGATATAAGTCATCAACAATTTGAATCAAAGTCAAGGGTCAGACCTAGGAGAGAATCTAGGTTTCCCTCTAAGTTTACGGATTACATTGTTTATGATTGTAACTACTCTGATCCACTTGGTTATGATAAGCTTAATGCTAAAAATATTGAGTATGAAGATCCTAAGTCTTACCTTGATGCTAAAAAGAGTAGAGACTTGGATAAATGGTCTCTCGCTATGAAGGAAGAGTCAGATTCCTTATTTAAAAATAAAAATTGGTCACTTGTTACTAAGCCTGATGGAAAGAGGGTTATTGATACGAGTCGAGGCCACAAAAAATGAATCCCTATATAAAACAAACTAGTAGTTAGTAGCGAGCAGAGGTCGAATCCACAATGAATGGTATTCGATAGTGTTATTCTCAAAAGACAACACAGAACATGGCCTAGAAGTACTCTCGATGGGAATTTATAGATCAAAACTAATTAAAGAAGGAATGAAATCAATAAAAGACAATGACTCAACCAAAGTGGAGCAAGACTGAATATCATGGTGATCACAAGACAAGAAATTAATTGCACCGGGACCTAGATTTAGTTATACTAGCACTCATGCATCATACAATACTAGCAACTCTTCCTTACTGTGTATGGAGACCAAAATTTGAACCATGACCTCCCTCTTACTCACCGTGTCTCTCAACTTTGCACGAGAGAGCTCGCCGATGAATAGCAATATAAATTAGAAAAGCCTAAACCCTTACCAACAAGTAGTGAAGAACTCCTAACAGACATAAGATTACCTTTCTCCAGTCTCGGTGGAGACTGCCGTTATTTTATCTCTCTTCAGGCACAGTGACGGATGCAAGAATAAAGATTAATAATAATAATCACAGAGACTTACCAAAGAGTTGGCCAAACCACACAGCGAGACTAAGTGATACTCTTACCATAAAGCCCTTGAAGTATAAGGATTGGTAAATAGGTCGCCTTACAGATTTCTATATTCATTTGAGGTCCTCATGCCATTCAAACGCAGCCTTGACCCTTACTTGGTTAAGTTATAAGGAATTTAGATAGATATGACTGAATTTAAATGTGTAGAAATGTAAAGAGATTTAAAGTAAAGCATGCGAGGAGTAAAAAGACTTGTAAAGTAAATAGCGATTAAAAAGAGTATTTTAAAATTTTATAAACTTAATCTAAAGAACAATGAACTAAATCTAAACTAAGCTTAGGTAATAGGTTGTTGGCTTGTATGGATGAATATGCTGACCTTGGTATTTATAGGGAGTCTTGCCTCTTGCTTCCTCTTTAGAGTTAAATAGGACTCTTCGCTATTATCTCTTGAATGGGTCTTATCTTCCTTTTAGTCTTTATCTTCAAATGGTAGTAAAATCTCTTCCTTTACAGAATTAGGAAAGAGATTAAACTTCTTCCTTATATTAGGCCCTTCCTGAATAGGATTTTGCCCGAATCAAGTGTCTCCCAGATTTAGAAATTTGTGTGCCTTGGTATTGATGTCATCTTAGTCGTTTTAGAATGCTCTAGGATCACCGGGACCAACTATTGCTCTCGCTGCCTGCATCAGGACCACAGTGAAAGGCTCTTTAGGAAGTCCTTGAGTGACAAGGATTCCTCTTTAAGATAAAGGAAGTAAATCAATCAACATAATTCATGCCAGTTTCTTAATTAGGATTTGATTAGATTTGAATTTCGATTTCTACTCCTAAATGTTGCCATATCATCAGGACCTCGTTAGTCGTGGTGAACACACCATGATCTTTGTGACTAGTAACTTTTCAGCGAGACTTCCTCTTTTCATTTCTTCCTACATTTTAGAAGGGTTCTAGGTCACTGGGACCAGACTAGTCTCGGTGTGTCCATCGGGAGTCTCCTTAATTGCTCGTTTTCTGCACAGAAATGCATCTTTTCTCGAAATTGCCTTTAGAACCTTAAAAGATAGAAAAGGAAGTAATAGTAGCCAAAAAGACTAAAAGCATGGTCTCAATGATATAGAAATAAGCACAAATACATGCTAAAAATACAACTTCCTGAGGTAACACCTTAGTCATGATGGAATGGTGTTTCCACTAGGACTGATGTTGTTCTGTAAATAACTTGAGATGAGATTTAGACATCAGGACTTATGGTTCTACATGCGAGGTCTTCCTAAAGTCATGAAGGTCACTCTGCTTTTTATGTAGTCTTCTTGTACACCTTGCACATCGAATTTACCCTTATAGTAGTCATCTTTGATACCCCTGGTCAGTTTTAGCTCTTATTGTCTCAAACTTGAAGCATCAGGAGTTTCATTCAGACTTAAATCATCTGGAGTTTTTCTCAACACGATCGCAACATGATCCTCATGCTCCTTTTTAGTCTTAATAGGTTTGACTTTCTCATTAGGACCAGCTAATGAAGATGTGATCCCATTTTAAGCTCTTAGTGTCATATGGTTCTACTGTTGAGACCTTCTGATCAACTTGCATAGGTCTCAGTGATAGCATGGAGATTGTACTGACATTATAGATTAGGTAGCTCTCTGTATGAGAAGGTTATGTCCTCATAGATTCAATCTTGGTAAGAAAATTAGCAATTTAGTTCATCTTCCTCCCCATGACTTGCATGCTCCTTTGCATCCCTTGAATAGTGACATCTATGCTCATTAAGTGCTTTTGGGTGCTATCAGCAAGATCAGCTAGAAAATTAGTAAGAGGGATTTTGTCTTGATATCCTTAGAACTGATGTTGAGGTCTCCACGTGCTCTGAAGTGGTTGAGGCTTCCTCCCATTATCTCTTCCCCATCTTAGAGTTAGATGATCTCTCCAATTCTTATGAAAGTTGTGCCTCACCTCATGGATCTAAATTGAATTTACTCCTTTAAGATTTCCTCCATTGGTCGCTCTTTTGCTTGGTCTTTCATCACGACCTCCAAATTGTTGAACATTATTGGCCATGGTCTTGATTAAATCCCAAGCTTGAGTAAGTGTCTTGTCCAATAGGGAACCTCCACTTACTGCATTTATCAAGTCTCTCTCTGTGGGTTGGAGACCTTTGTAGAAAAATAGTATCAAAGAAGGTCTTAAAAACCCATGTGGTAGACAACAAGACAAAAGGTGTTGAAATCTTTACTAATAGTCAGAGAGACTCTCCATGTCCTCTTGGTAGATGGTGCAACTCTACCTCCTTAGTGCAGTAGCTCTTGATGGTGGGAAGAATTTGTCCAAAAAGGTCTTGGTCATCTCGCTCTAGATTATGATAGATCTTGGTGCAAGATAACAAAACCAATCCATAATCATTCCCTTAAGAGAGAAAGGAATAGTTTCATCTTCACAATTTCCAAAAAGACTCCAGGTGGCTTCTTTAAAGAGCAAGTCATATTGAATAATTGTAGATTCTTGTAAGGATCTTCAGTAATGCTCTCAGTGAATTTAGGTAAGCTTCTAATGAACCCGGTCTTTATCTCAAAAAAAATTTCCTCGTTCTCCTTAGGATACACAATGCATAAGGATGGTGGTTGATCCACCGAGACCTAGATGATGTCTCTTATTGTCAGCTCTCTTTGATTTTCTTTATCAGCCATGGTCACGATGACTATAGGATTGTGAAAGAAGTCTCAAAACCAGAGGGAGTTTTCTTGGTCATCAACGAAAAATAACTAGTTAAAACGGTGCTAAAATTTTATGGGTGTTGAGACCACCAAAAATAAACCCCTGCACAAAACAAATAAGTAGTTAGTAGCGAGTAGAGGTGGAATCCACAAGGAATGGTATTTGACAATGTTATTCTTAGAAGACAAATCACAATATGTCCTAGAAATACTCTCGATGGGAATTTGTAGATCAAAGTAATTAAAGTAGAAATGAAATCAATGAAAGATAATGACTCAACCAAAGTAGAGCAAGACTAAATATCATGGTGATTACAGGACAAGAAATTAATTGAACCGCGACCTAAATTTAGTTATACTAGAACTCATGCACCGTACAGTACTAGCAACTCTTCCTTACTATGTATGGAGACCAGACTTAGCACCTTGACCTCCCTCTTACTCACCGTGTCTCTCGACTTCGCACTAGAGAGCTGGCTGATGAATAAAAATACAAATTAGAAATGCCTAAACCCTTACGGACTACTTGTAAAGCACTCCCAATAGATGTAAGATTACCTTTCTCCAATCTCGGCGGAGACTGTCGTTATTTTATCTCTCTTCAGGCACAATCACAGATGCAAGAGTAAATATTAACAATAATCATAGAGACTTACCAAACGGTTGACCAAACCACATAGCGAGACTAAGTGATACTCTTACCATAAAACCCTTGAAGTATCGAGATTGGTAAATAGGTCACCTTGCAGATTTCTATATTCGTTTGTAGTCCTCACACCATTCAAACTCATCCTTAACCTTTACTTGGTCAAGTCATAAAGAATTTAGGTAGATATGACTGAATTTAAATGTGCAGAAATATAAAGAGATTTAAAGTAAAGCATGAGAGGAGTAAAAAGGCTTGTAAAGTAAATAACAATTAAAAAGAGTATTTTAAAATTCTATAAACTTAATCTAAAGAACAATGAACTAAATCTAAAATATGCTTAGGTAGTGGGTTGTTGGCTTGTATGGATGAATGTACTGGCCTTGGTATTTATAGGGAGTCTTGCCTCTTGCTTCCTCTTTAGAGTTGAATAGGACTCTTTGCTATTATCTCTTGAATGAGTTTTATCTTCCTTTTAGTCTTTATCTTCAAATGGTAGTAAAATCTCTTCCTTCATAGAATTAGGAAAGATATTAAACTTCTTCCTTCAATTAGGCTCTTCCTAAATAGGAAATTGCCCGAATTAAGCGTCTCCTAGATTTGGAAATTTGTGTGCCCTGGTATCGATATCATCTTGGTCATTCTAGAATGCTCTGGGATCATCAAGATTGGCTATCGCTCTCATTTTCTGCATTAGGACCTCGATGAAAGGCTCTTTAGGAAGTCCTTGAGTGATAAGAATTCCTCTTTAAGATAAAGGAAGTAAATTAATCAACATAATTCATGCCACTTTCTCAAATAGGATTTGATCAGATTTGAATTTTGATTTCTACTCCTAAATGCTGCCATATCATCATGACCTTGTTAGTCGTGGTGAACACACCATGATCTCGGTGACTGGTAACTTTTCAGTGAGACTTCCTTTTTTCATTTCTTCTTACATTCTAAAAGGCTTCCAGGTCACTGAGACCAGACTTGTCTCGGTGCATCCATCGGGAGTCTCCTTAATTACTCGTTTTTCTGCCAAAAAATGCATCTTTTTTCTAAATTTTCTTGAAAACTTGAAAAATAGAAAAGGAAGTAATAGAGGCAAAAAAGACTGAAAGCATGATCTCAATGATATAGAAATAATCACAAATACATGTTGAAAATACAACCCAACAATTATAGGATGCAAGTGGATTTTTAGGAAGAAACCTACCATACCTTGGAATTAAGAAGGAGAGATTCAAAGCAAAATTGGTTGCTAAGGGTTTTTCCTAAACTGAGGGTATTGATTACTAAGAAATTTTTTCCTCTATTGTCAAGCATGTTTCTATTAGGTTGATTCTATCTCTGGTTGCTTTATTTGTTCTTAAACTTCAACTAATGAATGTTAAAACTTCTTTCTTATATGGTGATCTTGAGGATGAGTTATATATATCTCAACCTAAAGGTTTCATTGTTAAGGGTTTTGAAAATCATGTTTGTTTATTGAAAAAATCTCTTTATGGTCTTAAGCAGTCCCCTAGACAATGGCATCTTAAGTTTGATCAATTCATGCTTAATCTCAAGTTTGTTAGGAGCAGTTATGATTCTTGTGTCTACTTTAATAAGTTGTGCAATATATATATATATATTGTTGTTCTATGTAGATGACATTCTCATTGCTTGGAAAAACAAACTTGAAATCATGAATTTAAAATCTAAACTTAATATTGTTCTTGAAGTGAAAGATTTGGGTCATGTTAGGAGATTATTAGGGATTGATATTTTTAGAGACAGAATTAAAGGTTTTTTAATTTTAACTTAATCTAAATATGTTAAAAAGGTTTTAAGGAATTTTGAGTTAGATTGTAATAAACCTATTTCTACATCCCTTGGAGCTCAATTTAAATTTTCCAAGAATAAAGTTCCTTGAAGTGTTGAAGAATCTAAATTTATGAGTAATGTACCTTATCAAAATGGTGTAGGCTCTTTAACGTACTCCATAGTATGTACTAGGCCTGATATTGCATATGGTGTGAATTTAGTTAGTAGGTATATGGCCAATCCTAATAAATCCCACTAGAATGTTGTCAAATGGCTTGGCAAATACCTTTTAGGCAGTTCTATTGTTTGTCTAGTTTATAGATGTTGCAAGAGTAATTTTGCACTAATTAAAGGTTTTTGTGATTTTGATTATACTATTGCGAGGGGAAGACCTTTTTCCGACCCGCATGAGAAGTGGGGATGAAAAAAATAAGGCGCGATGAAGCAAGCTGAAGGAGAGCCCTCATTTTTAGAGGCGTGATGAAATTTTTTTAAAATGATGTTCAAGTTGAATTTAGGTCCAATTTAATTATTAAAAAGATATGAGATCGGAATCTGGCATTTTATGACAGAGTCGCCACCCGATTTAGCTCTACCTGGAATATTAGTACGATGTTCCCACCGGGTGTGTGAACACTGGATTTTAATTGTCCTTCTCATGAAACGATGATGAGAACTAGACAATGCTATTCTTTATGGGTGTTATCCATTAGAGGTGTCCCTACTGTAGTAGAGATGAGTTTAGCCAGGGTTTGGAGACCTAGACAGCCTTTAGGGACCTGTACGGGTGGCACCTTGGGAGTACGAGTCCTTGGGTTCACTAGTAAGGATCCTGCAGATCCATATGGATTGGAGGGACTCTTATGGGTTCCATCTAGACCTATATGGGTCCCATCCACTTGTACGGGTCCCCCTTCTATCCAAACAGGCAGAAAGGATAGTAAATCATACCATTTCGGAGAAAATTAGTCATAAATTTATGCATTTAGACTTATTTCTCTCCTATATATGAGCGAACGACCTTTTTCCCAACCACGAGGACCGCGTGAGATGCGTAGCACGGGGGGTGGAAAGATAATAAGCGTTGTGAAGCGTGCTGGGGGATTTGATCCTTTATTTTAGTATGATAAAAGGATTGACATCGATGTTGAATTTAAGTCCAATTTGCAAGTTAAAGGATACGAGACTTGAAATCCCGCATTTTAAAATAGAGTCGCCACCCGGTTAAGCTCCACCGAGAAATTTTTTTGTAAGATATTCCCACCGGGTGGTTAGACCACACCTTAAAATAGAGATTCTAAGTTCGAATGATGTTATCTATTTTTCATTAGGACAAGTTAAAAGGTTTCATTCTTTCTTAATCGGTTTTAATCCATCTATTTATTGTGTTTTCGGTTTATATGTTGTTTTCGCGTTTATCAAGCATTCAAAGCCATAAATAAATAATTATTATAGTTATCCAGAATAATTACGAAAAATAAAATATTAATTACATAGCTTTCCAAATCCTATGCATTTGTCTATACAATAAACAAAATACCCGAAGGCCTAGCATACATCTAACCTAAATCTACTTGCACGAAAAGATTAGCAGATATATGGCACGTTGTATGGGGTATATCACATATCATGTGTAGTTAGTGAACAAAATAAGACTCGAGTTAATGTGAACATGGTATAATTTATTTACAATTTATAGAGCCCAATTGGATGGCTAAAAATGGGACTTAGTCGGCGTTTGCAAGAAAATTCCTTTATGTCCATATTTTAGACTCGATTGTTATTTTAAACGGATTATTAGTGAAAATGCCACATAGTATGGGGTGGGGTCTGTTTTCAGAAGGTTTTGGACCTTTGTCATTGCACTGTACATCCTTGCTTTGGAAATTTAAACTAAGTCAAAATATAAACGAAATAAAGCTGTTGTCCAGAACCTCATAAAGCCGGCGGCATCAATGATGTCGCTGGTGATATTAGTCACACAGGCAGGTTGTATGACTTTCTAGATACCATAAAGAAAGGGTCCTGCAAGAAAATGGGGGCCACTGGAGGCAAATGAGGCCACTAGCGATATCAATGATGCCACTGGCGGTATGGTTGATACCACCGGCGGCTTCAAGTGCCTCCAACGGCTTCAGTTTCTAGCAGCAGCTATTTTTGGCCGAAAAGCAACCAAAAACCCAAAACTATGCACAAAAAACAACCAAAACACAACAAATAAGTAAAATGGAAGCCAAAGAGCTATAAGTCTCAGAATTTTTACCTTAGGGCCGTCAATCCACCTCTTCATGAACCGTATGACACCTTCGGGGAGCTCAAATGATGATTTTGGGAAGTAAGGAGTGATTTTTAAACTTAAAACAAACCTAAATATTAGAGAGTTTAGTAGATAAAAACCAAGAAAAGATGAATTGAATTTTCTTTTCTTACCTTTTCTAAACTTTATTTCACTAAAGCTAACTAGAATGCTCAAGATTTGCTTGAAATCTTAAGTGGTGGAAGTTGAAACCCCTGAAATGGCCGAGAAATTTGTTTATATAGGCTAAAATCCATTGGAAATTGCCTTTTATCAATTATCCATCGGATATCAAGTGAAAAGTGCACACAACTGTCTGTAGAAGAAATGATACCACCGGTGGCATGGATGATACTGCCGGTGGTATCAAAGAGACCGCCGGCGGCCTCGTTCCTCTAGCAGGTATGAAAAGTTGCACAATTCATGCCCAAAATTGGGGAAACGGAATGGAAATTAGGAAAAGGTTGATATTGACAGAAAAACCCTGATATTGGGTGTAAATCATTGGTTTGAGCTACCATCGGACACGTTATCGGACACGCGGAACTGAAGTTTTCATAAAATAAAATTTGCAGAGAATTTTATATCAAAAAAGAATTTTTATATTAAGGAATAAAATCAGGTACACGTCAATATCATCTCGCGAGAGGGACTGTAAAATCCTATGCTCACAGGCTGCCCCTTGGGTGATCACTACTGCCACATGTCACTATGATCGCATGAAAGTACAAGGGTTAGGAATGATACTTGATGGATAGCTGGTTTGCCCCTTGGTTGGGCTTATGCTTTGTGGAGAGGTTGCCCCATGGTCGATCTTATACTTCATGGATATGTTGCCCCTTGGTCAGACTTATGCCTTATGGATTAGTTGCCTCTTGGTCGGACTTATGCTCTGCACAGAGGTTGCTCCTTGGTTGAACTTACACTTTGTGGATTGGTTTGCCCTTTAGTCTGGCTTATGCTTTGCTGAGAGGTTTCCCCTTGGTCGGATTTATGCTTTATGGGTTGGTTGCCCCTTGGTCGGACTTATGCTTTGCAGAGAGGTTTAACCCTTAGTCGAACTTATGCTTTGTGGATTGATTTGCCCCTTGGTCGAGCTTATGCTTCATGGAGAGGTTGCCCCTTGGACAGACTTATGCTTCACGGAGAGGTTTTCCCCTTGGTCGGATTTATGCTTTATGGATTGGTTTGCCCCTTGGTCGGGCTTATGCTTCGCGGAGAGGTTACCCCTTTGTTGGACTTATGCTTTGTGGAGAGGTTTCCCCCTTGGTTGGGCTTATGCTTTGAGGATTTGCCAAGCAGACTTGGGCTTTGAGATTGATTTGAGGTAGGGCGTGTTATTCCTACAACAAGCGGCAAGTAAAAGATTAGCCTCATTTGTAAATGATGTTTTTACTGCTTGATCGATTTTGTGAAACAAAAATATTTTTGCCCCTTTCATCAATAGTAAAAATGTAAGAATTAAAAGTATAAGGGTTTCAGAAATCCTGGGATGTTGGGGCTGGAGCCGGGATTCTATCGGATTTGCTAAAAAAAGAGGGAGAAATCTTGATGTTGCCGGTGGATTGGCTGATGCCTTCGGCGATATGGGTGCCATGTGGCATGTTTGACCAGCCAAAAATATTCAAAATTCAAATTAGGAGAGCTGAGGCCGCCTGCGACATGGGCGATATTGCTAGCGGTTTAAAGTGATGCCGCCGTGGGCATGGACGGGGCAATTTCAGATTGATTCAAACTCCTTGAATTTCATTGATGCGCTTTAATAGGGATTAAACTCTTTTTTCTTCTTATTTCTGTGTTACAGAAATCGAAAGCCCTCCCTCTTTTTTTTCTCTCTACTCTTTCTCTAAAAAATCTCTGATTTCTTCGCTTTTAACCCCCAACTAAGAAGAAGATTTTTAGCCGTAAGTCTAGCAATTCTAAGGCCCGTGGGTTGCCTGATTCTCCCATTGAAGGGCTAAAACTTTGCCCAGTGCCTGTTGCACATAGTTAAAGGCGACATATAAGATGTATGGATACAAAATTGATTCTTCCATCACTGATTTGGTTTTTGAGAAGAGGAAACATCTCTGCTATATAAAGGTAATACTACAAAACTTAAATCTCCTTGTTTACGTTAAGATTTGATTCTGGGCTTAATCTCAAAATTTTGCCATGATAAGGGTTATAAAAATGAAACTAATTGTATAGAAACTAATATTTTATACCATAGGTTTGATTTTTACTACTTTTGTGTTCCAGGTTCGATTAATTACATTCTTGGTGATTTTGGGGCAAAACAGGGTTCTGCCAGCAGGTTTTTATATCGCTAATGGCATAAGCGATGGCGCTAGTGACATCAAGCCTTGTAGAAAGGCCTGGGGAATAGTGATATTGTTATTGCTTATAGTGATGTTGCTAGCAACATCGACCATACCACTGGCGGTATGGCTGACGTCGCCTACAGCATCACTGCTTACAAAAGTGGTCCAGAAGGTAAAAAGGGGGAGAAAATGAACTAGAGACTTATCTATTTCACTTCTAATTTTGCAGCCGCTTGAACTAACCTATATCGGAGGTATGGAAACGATCGGCGAATGGTGGCTAAATATCGCGGAAAAATACCTCGAGCTTGTGATCATCACTAATGATGCGAGCTTCAAGGATTTGGCCCGTATCATGCCCCTACTAATGCTGAAACTCTCTCATTCGACTTTGATAGCTTTGATAGAGAAGTGATCTGAAACCACACACACCTTCCATTTCTTGTTCGGGGAGGTGACCATTACTCCTTATGATGTTGTGGCTATGATCGGGCTCCCCTAGACGGATGAGGTTATCCACTTTGATGTGTACATCGATAAATATTATCTCGAGAAGCATGTGACAATGAGGGTGATTGAGCTATTTGGTTTGAAGCCCGTCTCAGGGCAGTTGTCATATAGAGAGTTGTACAAGCACTAGACTAGAGTTGGAGTGGTTTCCTGAGGATGATCGAGATGTTTATGTCTATTCCTTTGTGATTTCCTTGCTGACAGTGTTATTCTTCCCAGTCTCTAGTAGTAAGATTAAGTATGGACTGATATCTACCATTGAGGACATAGCAACCAGCAAGGGGAAGAATTGGCCTAGGGCCATCTTGGCACAGATTTACCACGAGCTAGACGTGGGTGCGAGGAAGAAGGGGAAAGCCCCTTCTGATTAGCCACTTACTCGTACAGGTATGCTTTCTCCCAAAAGCATTTAATTGATTCTCTGCATATTCTCGCTTGATTTGCCTACTTCCTTTATTTTGGATGTTTTAGATTGATTAATTGCTTATTTATGTAGGCTTGGGCTTTCGAGCATCAAATTCTCTCACCGGTCCAGTTCAAAACCACTATACCAACAGATTCTCACTTCCTTGCCAGGTGGTATGGTGGCATCGAAGGAAAAAGCAAGTACTCTATCAGTTATAGGGAGGCCTTAAGGAGTGTACGGATGAGCTCGGTTTGCGATTTTCTTTGATTTTTATCCCTATTTCACACTCAAACAAAACATTAGAAGATAAAATGCATTTATGAATTCACATTGCTAACATTGAGTGCTTGCTTGTTTGTTTAGTCAAGTTATCCACGATCCCTTTGACAAGGTGTTAAACCTTATGAAGGTGGTTAGGGTTCGGAAGGGCCTCGTATCTTTAGAGTGGTACCTGGGGGAGCGCATTCGGAGTTGGCGGTTTGTTGCCACTTCCGCCAGGCCAGTGCCCGCGGACCCCCCCATAGGCCTATGGTGGCCACACCTGGTGATTACTTCTGAGGCGAATGAATCCTTCTATATTGAGGTGAATGAACGGGTTATTGCGAGTGTCCTGAGTTCATATGAGCAGCACCAACAGCGCCTACTCCCTATCTGTCCTCATGTTAATAAGAATGACATGCTCGAGTACCATATTGAGAAGAAGAGGGAGTAGGAGAAGAAGTGACTTAAGGGCATGGTGAGTGAAGACAAGGAGGAAGACACTGGCGAGGGAGAACTCGAGGGAGAGGGTGAGGTAGGCATAGACGTGGTTAGCGGGGGTGAGCCTATGTTCCATGAGGAGCATCACTCTTTTAAGGTAAGATTGTTTTTATTTGTATGCCAATTGTTTGGGTTAGAGAATGGTTGCTTATGCATGGCTTTTGTGTTGTCTTTATTTCAGGAGTCTTCGAAGAAGTGGAGTAGGCCTGAGAGCAGTGGAGTGCAAGGCCGAGGAAGACCCGAAAGGTCTAAATTTGTAGAGGGGAGACTCAGGACCGCCTTACAGACCTCTTTCCGTTCATGAACTCAAGGGGTCAATTCCACTCTAGAAATATAAACTTAAGTACCCATTCTTTGGAGTTCTATCTGAGCGACACCACACATGTAAGACTTGGTCGAATTGATATGTATATGTTATAGCCCTTGCGTGGATCCTTTCCTAATTGCTTTTTGGATTTTACAAGTTACTCGAAGTGAGGTGGAGCGGTTGGCCGAGAATGCCTTTGCCCTGAGGGATACACTCATCGGTCAATCCTTGCTGGTCTAGGTATATTCCGCATTATGTTATGTTAACATAAAATAAAATGCATGCATGGATGTTACGAATGATATGGGTTTTTGTTGCTCCTTTTGTCTGAAGGATTTCTTGGCCCTTTCCTTATCAGATGTTAATACAGCTCAGTAATGGTACCAGGAGGAGATAGAAGCACTTCAACATCACGTGAGCGAGCTAGAACAACAGTTAGATGCTATTGTGCTCGATAGATGAAGTAAACATATTCTTGATCGAGCAAACCCTAGTGAGACAAGTCATAGAGGAGTAAAGATGGCGGCTGGTCGTCGCCCTTCCACTATGGCTATCAAATCTTGCAGTATCCTGATGACAGAGAATAGGGAATAAGATGAGGATGAGTTCGATAATTAGCTTATTGATGAGAAGGATGTCTAATCTCACTAGACCGCTAGTGGTAGGCATTCCTAGATTTATCCGCTTATCCCCATTCTCAGCTTCTTTTTGTTTTATGGATTTTGGTTTGTACACCCTTGGTACATTAGGGTTGGATGTTTAAATTTTTGGGTTTTGGATTACCTTGGTTTTGGATTTGGATATTTGGATTACTTGGATTTGATCTACTTAGGCTTAGGCTTTGATTGGAATAAAATGGATGTTTGATTTAAACTACTTTTGGGAATAGGTTACAGGGATTCTTATAGGCCATGGATAGGCTTGAAATTGCTAAAATAGGTCTAACATTCGCGGGGGAAGTTTCATACCGCAGGGGGCTTGGCTCATGACGTCGGCGATTTAGTTCATGCTGCTAGCGGCATCGCTACATCGCCGGTGGTATCAGATTCAGGATTTATAGATTCAGACATTTCTTCTTGTTATTTTTGTTATTTTTCTTGTCTTTTTTACTCTAACTTTTGCATAGACTGCCCCTAGGGGTTTTCAATCTATCGAGTCTTGTCTTCATTTTTGCCTGGATCGCCCTTTTCGGGTTTTCAATCCAGCAGACATATTTCTGACTTTTGCATAGACCTGGATGTTTTTAGTCTATCCGGATTTATTATCTTTTTAAAATGAATCAATTATGAGCTCGGAGCATCTTCAATTAAGCCTACTTGCGATGTTTTCTCCTTTTAGTCGCCAGACATTCATACCACCAAAAGCATGGAGGTTTCAGTCTGAAAAACACTTTTATTGAATGAATTTAATTTGAGTACAAGATTTTGTTCCTGGTGTTAACCAGCCTTTACAGATTTTTAAGTTAACATCTCACTGTTTTTCTCTCATGCCCTAATTTTTTCCTGAACCGCCCACTTTGGTTTTTTAGTCCAGTGGGTGATTTTGACTCATCCCCTAATATTTGCATGGCCTGTTTGCAGAATATCGACCATCGGGTATCACCCTAATTTTTGCCCGATCAGTAAAAGACCGAAAAGCGGGTAATTATCACATTTATTATTTGTGTGCTACTTTTTTCTGATTTATTTCTTTTGATTTAGATGAGACAACTCTTAAGCCTATCCTGGCCGTTCGGGTCGGTGAACTCACTCTCGCCCATGCTCATGACCTTGATCGTTGCATTCATTCGGTACTATCTTTGGCCACATGGTAGCCTTCTGAATTTCATCTGAACTTCTCCTCGATGCCAGTGTTGGAAGATTTCAGATGCCTCAATGTCGGGTCTATGACTCTTGGCAAGGGTATCAGGTATCTGACTTGCTATTGTTCACTCAGTCGTACCTTTGTAGATTGTCCAAGGCTCTTAGTGTCTGTTCGACTATCATACTGGATTACTCAGTTCATTCTGACCTCCAAAATTACATTGGGTAACCCTACTATGATTTTGATTGACCACATTATAAGGAGCTTGGTTTGTGGGAGTTTTGGTCTTTGAAAAGCGTTGCCTCAATTGGTTTGATTGTTGTTATGATTGCTCCATTAGTCTGTGGTTTGTATGGTCCTCCCTGGTAAGGCCTGACTTTGCCCCTTGTATCGGTGGTAGAGGGCATCAATTGTATCTTGTTTTCATAAGCTAAGTGACATTTGGTTTGGGGGGGCTTTTGCTTGGTGCCATCAAAAAGGTGCGAATGGTAGCTCATTTAGCTGGTTTGCTTGATAAGTTATTTTACGTCTTTGATTGTACAATTAGCTTATAGCTTGTAGGGGGATGGCTGATCTCATTTTTTATGTTCTTGGTGGTGGTTCGCCCCTTGGAACTGATCTTTATTACTTAAGGTGCTTGTGGTGAGTTAATTATTACTGGGTGAAGATATG
This sequence comes from Euphorbia pulcherrima, assembly GCA_947683365.1. Classification (NCBI taxonomy): domain Eukaryota; kingdom Viridiplantae; phylum Streptophyta; class Magnoliopsida; order Malpighiales; family Euphorbiaceae; genus Euphorbia; species Euphorbia pulcherrima. The sequence continues at coordinate 35,862,524 of CANTUS010000004.1, forward strand.
TCTCTCTACGAGTTTGGTCATTTTCTTGGCGGTAAGATTTGGCTTTCCCTGAAGCTGTGACGATGTAGTTGTGTTTGTTTTAGTGGTAAGATTTGGCTTTCCTTGAAGTTTGCCAATCGTATTTGCCTCCATCCCAGAATTTCCAAAGAGCAGTGAAGTTTTGGGCAGAGGGTGAGAGAATGGTGAAGGGTGGCGTAAAAATGTACCCCTTAATTTTTCATTCCATGAAACAAGCTGAGCTTCTTTAATAGATTTGTGCAAAAGTTTTGAGATTTTTTAGTTAATTCCTAGGTGAGATCAAACTTCTTTCTTGATGCTTGTCGATTTTGGTCATGACTAGGAAAAAGTGTTATCGTAACCTTTAAGCACTTCTATGATCTCACATGTGTTTGGCATGAGTTAAATTATTGGAAATGATTATCACTTGAGAACTTTCATTTGTACTTGAACTAATTTGATACAGTAAAATGTCTCAAATACTAAAAGCATTATACGTATGTTCATATGAATGTATGGATCAAATGGCTCAAAATGTGACTCAAGTAAATTAAATAGAAGTTGCTCATGGAGCTGAAAGTTTGGTGCGTAAAATTGTTCAACAAAAAAAGCAAACAAATCTAAAGATTACATATTAAAGATCATCATCCTCCACAGGCAGAGGGTCTTGCAAGATCATGCCTTTGGGCAGGGATCGATCATTCCTACTTGTCGCTGAAATTTGGTAGGGGGGTTAGAGTGTTAGGGCCTTCTCCAGTTCAATAATTTTCCCATCCATTACCAGAAGTTGTATGGCATTGAGTAGGTTTCTGAAGTTATCGGTGCGATGGCCTACCTGAACATGATACGTGCAAAAGTTGTTCTCGTTCTCAGGTCTGGGTGGCTTATACTCATGGAGGGACCTGAGAAAACCAGCCTCCCTCAACTTAGCAAAGATTGTTCTGAGTGGTAGCATATAGGGGTTCTCCGAGACAAAAGGAGGGCGGCTAGACTGGGCTACAGCAATTATCGAAAAAGCTTGGGTGGCCATCGATGGGGCTATAGCAAAAGCTAGAGCTATAGCTGGGGTATCATTGTTTTTTCTAAGCCATACATTTCCTATCTTCTTAGCTTGCTTAAACTCGATCTTCTCAGCTTTATCGTCAAGGCACATTTTCCTCTTTCCTTCGGCCTTGTCCTTGGAACCGATAACCTTAATGAGTTCTTGAGGGCCATTCACTTGTTTAGGTAAATTGGAAACTATCATACTTACTCGATTGGTGAACTTTATCACACCAGGCATTCTATCCAGCTCGGCTATCACCAAACGATGTATGGCTCGGGCCAAGGTTCGGTACCCATTAGTGCGGTGTCCAAGCTGGACATGATATCCGTAAAAGTTTTCCTTCTCATCTTTTGTTGGGTGCCTGTACTGGCGAAGGGATTCCAGGAGACCAACCTTTCTCAATCTGGTGAAGAACACATTGAGGGGTAAAATCTAAGGGTTTGCAATGGTAGTTAGGACTGGTTCTTGAGAGGCCTTCTGGCTTTCCTCAGCCAGAGATGGCAATGTTCCTGGTTCATTATAGCCTTCCGCTTGGTGCATGCTAGAACCCTTAGAAGCCTGACCACTATTTCCTTAGGGTTCCCTTTCTTTCTGATCTGCTGTCACTATTTGGCATAAAAAAACTTCCACCTTATGTGGTATGCCTAGAGGTTATACGACCTGGTCATTGATCGATTGATGCATGGCTTCGGGTGTCACGCTCGGAGATTGTGTGACCTGGTTGGGGATTCAAAACTAACTATAGGGATAAGGAGTTGGTAGAACAAGTTAGGGACCAGGCATTAGTTCATTGCTAAAAAGGTTTTGATGGTAGTTCATCCCTCGAGGAGCCGAGATAAACTAAGGATAACTTAGAGTAAAAAGTGGCAGAGGCACTGTTGGTCGGTCCAATCCCCTAGGGAGAGCTGAGAATTGATGGGTAAAATTGTCAGGAAATGGGGGAAGGATTGAGCCTTGGGCCATAGGCCTTGGGCTTTGAGGTAAGAAAGAGAAAGCTGACTGGGTAACGAAGGTCTGATTGAGTAGGAATAGACTAGGCTGAGGCTGGGTTGGAACTGACTGGATGGGAAGTTAAGTAAATCGAACTGGCTGTGCCCCCATTGGACTAAATAGAACCTGGTCCAAACCATTCCAAACAAATCCATTCTAATACTAAGTCTGACAGTCTAATTCTAAAATCCAACCGGTGTTGTTACTTGCTAGGGCTCGCCTGACAGATAACTGCACTGTTGCCTAGACTTGTTCTCGATTAGTGTTGTGGAAGAGATCCAAACAGACAAATTAGGTCAAGGCCATATCAATTTCTATGCTAGGAGATGTCGGAGGAATTGTTCCCATGGTAGTGGTGGAACTAGCTTAGTCCTTGATCAATGTAAGGTCATCATCATGAAGGAGAGCCATGGTTGGTTGTGAAGACTAGCTTAGAAGGCAAACTGATTGGAATCACGAATCAAAGGGTTAGAACATGCATGAATCGTAAATGGTATGGATGGTATGCATGCTTTTTGTTTTTGGGAAGCAATGCATGATATGTATGGCTGCACGTAGACATGGTTAGCGATGATGTGGCGGCTTATTCCTCCAACATAGGTGGGATTTTTATACTCCTCGCAACACATAGTGGTATGTCATGACTCAACTGGGGTACAAAAGGAGTCCTACAGATGTTGCTAAACCTCTTCCATGAATGGAGATTGGTAAGGGTAAGTTGAATTTTGGCTCTTAAAGCCGATGCATGGGTGATGTATGAGCACATAGCACACAGCACACAAAGCATCCCTCTTCCAACCTTATGGCTCCCACGTAATGCCTCTTTGGAAGGTTGGAGTTTGGCCTCTACACTGGGAATGGCGAAAGAAGTTCGGCCCAATTATTTTTGTTGTTTAGGTAATCTTAAAGGATTGAAGTGTTAAGGCTTTTCTAGCACGTCTTTGGTATGGTTGTTGATGTAGAAGGTTCTCGTTTACCTTGATTCCACGTTACTCAACCACTCCCCAAATAGGGGCAATCGTAGCAGTTTATGTGTTGGTTAAAATGAGTGATCCACCCGCTAGGTACCCTCAATTCCAAATAGGGCATGAGTGATACTTTCGCGAGCTTCTCAGGTAAAATGGGGCACCTAAAATTGCTGAATTATTTACACGTGTAAGGATAAAATGCCATAAAAAGGAATGAAGTTTAAATTTGGCCAATGATTTCAATACATCATCAAAATCCTTTAAACTTATTGAAAATTTTTAGTTTAAGTTTAAAAATATCAATCCCCAGCAGAGTCACCACTGTGAGCGGACGACCTTTTTCCCACCAGCGAGGACCACGTGAGATGCATAGCATAGGGGGTGGAAAGATAACGAGGGCTGTGAAGCGTGCCGGGGGATTTGATCCTTTATTTTAGCGTGATAAAAGAATTGATGTCAAAGTTTAATTTAAGTCCAATTTGCATTTTAAGGGATACGAGACTTGAAATCCTATATTTTAAAATAGAATCGCCACCCGGTTAAGCTCCACTGAGAAATTTTTGGTACGATACTCCCATCGGGTGGTTAGACTGCACCTTAAAACAGAGATTCCAAGTTGGGATGATATTATCTGTTTTTCATTAGGCCAAGTTAAAAGGTTTCATTCTTCCTAATCGGTTTTAATCCATCTTATTTATTGTGTTTTTGGTTTATATGTTGTTTTTGCTTTTATCAAGCATTCAAAGTGGTAAATAAATAATTATTACAGCTATCCAAAATAATTGCAAAAAATAAAATAATAATTACATGGCTTTCCAAATCCCATACATTTGTCTATACGATAAACAAAATACCTGAAGGCCTAGCATAATCTAACCTAAATCTACCTGCACGGAAAGATTAGCACAGATACAGCACGTTGTATGGGGTATATCACATATCATGCATAGTTAGTGAACAAAGCAAGACTCGAGTTAATGTGAACATGGTATATTTTATTTACAATCTATGGAGCCCTGTTGGATGGCTAAAAATGGGACTTAGTCGGTGTTTGCGGGAAAATTCCGTTATGCCCATATTTTAGACTCGATTGTTATTTTAATCGATTATTAGTGAAAATGCCACATGGTATGAGGTGGGGTCTATTTTCATAAGGTGTTGGACCTTCGTCGTAGCACTGTACATCATAGCTTTGGAAATTTAAACTAGGTCGGAAAATAAACGAAACAAAGCTGCTATCCAAAACCTCAAGCCGCCAGCGGCATGACTGAGGCCGCCAGCGGCATCAGTCATATAGCAGGCTGTATGACTTTCTAGATACCATAAAAAGGGTCCTATAAGGAAATGGGGGCCACTGGGGGCAAATGAGGCCACTGGCGGTATCAACGGCGGCTTCAACTGCCTCTGGTGGCTTCAGTTTCTTGCAGTAGTTGTTTTTTTCCGGAAAGCTACCAAAAACCCAAAACTAAGTAGAAACAACAACCAAAACACAACAAATAAGTAAAATGGAAACCAAAGAGCTACGAGAATCAGAATTTTTACCTCGGGGCCGTCAATCCACCACTTTGTGATCCATATGACACCTCTGGGGAGCTCAAATTATGATTTTGGGAAGTAAGGGGTGATTTAGTCTCTAAATCCTAATTTTAGTGATTTCTAAACTTAAAATACACCTAAATATCATACAGTTCAGTGGAGAAAAACCAAGAAAAGATGAATTGAATCCTCTTTTCTTACCTTTTCTAAACTTTATCCCACTAAAGCTAACTAGAATGCTCAAAATTTGCTTGAAATCTTAAGTGGTGGAAGTTGGAACCCCTGAAATGGATGGAGAAATTTGTTTATATAGGCTAAAATTTGTTGGAAATTGCCTTTGATCAATTATCCGTTGGATATCGATCGAAAAGTGCACACAGCTGTCTGCAGAAGAAATTATGTCGCTGACGGCGTGGATGATACCGCCATTGGTATCAGTGCGGCCGCCGGCGGCCTCGATCCTCTGGCAATTCTTAAAAGTTGCACAATTCGTGCCCGAAATTGGAGAAAAGGAAAGGAAATCCGGAAAAGGTTGATTTTTTTATTTTTAATGGGTATTTTTGAGTAGATTATTTTTTGGGTGTAAATCATCGGTCTGAGCTACCACCGAATGCATTATCGGACATGCTAAACTGAATTTTTCCCAAAATAAAATTCGTAAAGAATTTTATATCGGTAAGGAATTTTTAATAGGAGGAATAAAATCGGGGTACAAGTCATCATCATCTCGCGAGAGGGACTGAAAAATCCTATGCTCACACAATAAATAGAGGCTTTTTGCCTCACTTTCAAAAAGGAGCAAGATAAAAATCATACTAGACCATTCATATAAAAATTTCAGCAGTTTTCATAGGTCTAGCAAGGGTATATGTGAGGTATAAAAGGTATAATATAGGGAGAAAACCCATTCCTTGAGGTTTTGTCCACATTTTATTCATTTCTAGCTTCGTTCATTAGGATTTGGGGGATGTTCTGTCCACCCATATGCTCGCCTAAATAGTCCTAATATCATCATTTCATCATCTAATTTGGCTAGACTCTCTCTCGGCATAGGGATTGCTTCAAAGTGGATTCACAACATAAAGGTACGCACTTGAGTTTCAAAGAGACTCAAGTCTTATTAGTTTTATCATTCATTTCCACTTTCCTGAAATTCTTCTATGTTCTAAACTGAAATGATTTTCTATTTAGGTCCAAACAGAGCCCGTTTAGGTGCTCCACACTCGTGTGGGGCCCACCAGCAGCTGTACAGGTGCCCCTCACTTGTATGGGTACTGGCTCCCGGGCAGAATCCCCATTTCTCTTTTATCCTATAAAATCCTCAACATCACTATTTTCCATGCAATCAGTTTCACTAATAATCCGGTAAAGCAACCCATGAAAAGTTAAAATGTGTATTCATAAAAAAAATATGTTGAAGACCAATTATTTCTTCTCGATCCTAGAAGCCGCTCTGGCACTATCGATCGCAAAACCGCCACGCTAACATAATCACCTTTTTCTCCAACAATACACTGACTTATGATGTGCCATAAACTGTGCTAATCTTTGTGGATGTAGGCGAATTTATTTATTTTGTTTTATAACTTAAAACTAATGTATAGGTTCCTTCGCAATTCTCCCATTTTCCCCCGGTTGTAATTTTTATTCCACCTTTTATTGTTTGTACTTTTATTGTAAATTGTAAATGCATGAATCGAGTGTGAAAGAGTGTAGAAAAATAGGATTTTCGTAATAATTCCCCAAATGATGAAAAGAAAATGGTTTTATGCAGTGAATGTAATTTTGAATTAACTAAATGAGAAATAAGTGAATCATCCAATACCCAAATCTCTGATCTAAAAGGTATGAGTCTCCCACCCAATAGGAACCATATCAAAACTATTTCCTAAGTAGATAACTTGGGTGGCGACTCTATCTTTTGTATCAAGATTTGGGTCTTAATTCTTTTATTCATTAAAATTGGTTAAAATGTGCAAACTTGAACTAAATGGTTCTATCATGCCTAGATCAACCAACCCCCAGTAGACCCCACCGCAAGGCGCCAAGGGAGATCCACATATCTTCAACCACTAAGAGTTCACAATGGCGACTCTGCTCGGAATATAATCTTTTAACTTGCAAAATTTTGGTTTGTTTCAAAAGCTTAAAAGATTAAGATGAGCACCAAAAATCATTTACTTAATTTAACCCATTTTTTTATCACTTGGGAAAATTATTACACTCTATCTTCTCACCTCCTTCTCTCTAGAATTAAATGCACTCTTCTTCTAGTGCTCAATTAGGGTACCCTATTTTTCTGTGAAACTCACAAAAGTGTCACTTATGCCCGCCAGGAATTTGGGACACTTTAGTGGGTGGAGCACTCATTATCATCTCTCTTCAAAAGATGCCTGATGTGATGGGAACCTACTACATCAATTTCCGATATATCCCTACACCATTCTTATCTGAAGCCATATAATTTTATCCTTTGGGTACCTTTTTCTAGTGAGATTAGACTAGGTCACCCTTTGTTATCCTCGTGGTAATCAAAGGAAAATACCTTCAGAATCTGCGGGAGGAATATGGATGGAGGACACATTTCGAATGTGTTGTGTGTGTATTCCCTTGTAATTAACCTCACCATGCATTATTGTAAATTAAGCATGCATACCACATCACATGCATGTGCTGATCTTTTGATTACTACCTATGAGCACTGGATTTTAATGATCCTTTTCACGACACTATGATGAGAGCTATATGATGTAATGTCTTTTAGGTGTTGTCCATCCGAGGTGTTCCTATTACTGCAAAGTTGAGTTTGGCCAAAGTTCGGAGACCTAGTTTGTGCTTAGGTACCTATACGGGGTTCTATTTAGTGATACAGATCCACTAACAGACCCGTACGGGGATTACCTTTCGTACATGTGGTACCTATACAGGTAGGGCCCCACCCCATACTGGTCCTTCGAAATCACAGGTATGTGAATATCAATTTTCCTCTACATGTCATACATCATTGTTATTTATTCCTTTCATATGTAATCCAACAAAATTAAAAATCAGGCATATGTAAATTCAGAAATAGTCTGCTGGATTGAGCTGCCAAGGACAATTCAGGAAAAAATTAAGATAGTCTACTAGATTGAAAAACCGAAAGGGCAGTCCACGCAAAAGTTAAGACAAAAAAAGCCCGCGGGATTGAAAACTTGAAAGGGCAGTTTGGGCAAAAAGTAAAGAAAAAGCTTGCTAGATTAAAAGCCTGAAAGGGCGGTCTAGGCAAAAGTTAAAGCTAAAAAAAAAGTCTACTAGACTGAGCTATCAAGGATAGTTTAGGCAAAAATTAGGACAAAAAAAAAGAAATGTAAATGTTTGATAGGTCACCTCACATCAAATGGCCTATGCAAAAGTTAGAACATCTCTCGGTCCCCTCATTATGAAATCACCGGATAAAATACAGGTTTGCATAGCAGAAATATTCAATACTCTCAGTTCAAGGAAAGTTAGCATGCATAAAAGTCAAATGTCAAAAGTACAAATCCAAAGTTTACAATCAAAATAAGCCATGTAGGGCCTAAAAGTACCAATAGTTCAGAAAGTAATCATAACCTAAACTACCGGGGGATCCTGTCCCTAGTGACCCTCTTGAGTCTAGTCTTGAGTATCCGCCAACATATAATTCACGTCTATAGTCATATGATCCTTGGCCTCGGCAGTATCGATAGTTGGCTGAGCGAGGGGGCCCTAGTTTCTGAAGTCCTTATAGCAGCCATAGCAGCATCAGCACCCTCAACAGACTGATCTCTACCCCTCTGAGTTACCTGATATGCAGAAAGATCATCCTCGGACTCAGCATCAGAAGGAACTGGCATCTGTCTACCCTCAATCATCCTAGCTAGCTGGCCCCTCAGCAACTTAATCTCAGCCCTTGCTAGAGCGATTTCAGCCCTAGCCTAGTCAGCCTCAATGGTAGCTGCCCACAGCTGGTCCTCCAAGAACCGGGCTCTCTCCTCTGAAGCATCCAAGTTTTTGGCAAACTTGCTATGCTCCATGGCCAGCAGGGTCTGCAATAAATGTCATAGCATGCATGCATAGTTTATTAAATTTTACAGGAAAAAGAAACTTATCAAATGTAGTACATCCTGGTCCAATAACAGATCTGCACTGAAAAGTAGCCCCTAGCAATCTTCTTAGCCTCAGAGATAGTCACCTAAAAGGGAAAGGTCACATCAAAATGGGGCATTCTAAGCAATCACAGTAATGTATAAAGATTAAGGCCAAAAATTCCTTACATAAGTAGAGCTGGAAGGGGTGAAACCAATACGCTGGATCGACTCCTTGAGCTCCTTGACAACTCACTTCCCCGAATGATCGAGGAGTCAGAAGAAAGTATGTAGCTTAGCTCAGAGAATGCCCTCCCTCAGAGATATAGAAGCTCGAGATTGCTTCACTAGAGGCTCAGGGGCAACAGTAGCAACAGCGATAGATCTCTTCCATATGGAAGCGGGAGGCTGTAACAATAAAGAATAAGATCCAAAATAACAATCAATTTCAAAAAGCAGTAAAGTATTCACAAAGGCTAAGTTAGAGTCATACTTGAGAAGAAGGGGTAGCGGACCTGGACGAGCCCCTAGTGCCCTGAACTATGGATGGACCCTTGCGGTCTCCCCTTAGTCCACCCTCCTCATCATCATCATCATCGTCATCCTCACTATCACTCTAGTGAAACTCGAGTTGCTCGTCCTCATGATGGATCCTCTTGTAGGGAGGGAGAAGTGAGGAATCAATAAACTCGGCATAAGAACCCTTCACAGACAGCATGCGAGCCCTTTTGCTCAACAAGTACAACCCTTAGTTGGTCCCCAGGATAAGATGAGACCAGAAGACACCTGCCAAAATTGAGGGAGGGATCGATCTCTCCACCATGGCACTGGTCCTCTACCCTCAGACCCATTCACCAAAATACCACTTGTAGGAGAGTGGTGACTCCAAGATAAAGTGGCCATCCATGCCAACCCGCATCCTCTCGATAGCCCCATGCATGGCCAATCTATCCTATAAGTCTCGAATAACTTGTACAGAATAAATGCACTATGAGTATCACACCGTCATGAATACAGTTTCTAATAATGATTTGTTGAAATGTAAAATGCAGGTTTAGTGGGGAAGAAGTTTACCTGATTTACGCGCAGCTGGCGTAGGAACTCCTGGTACTACGCTGTAGTGAAAGGCTGGCCCTACCAGTGCCCTATCCATCTAGATATAATATGCGGCATCTTAGGCTGCATGGACAAACTCGGCCTAGGAATCAACCGATGCTTAAAAGCACAAATCTACAAGGCAAAGTAAGGATTATTTGCAGCATAGTTCAAACAAAAGGTTAAAGCATACGAGATCAATTTGGGATTTACCAGTAGTATCAGATGGCAGATCTTGAGCTCAGACTGCTTACCTCGGACTCCGATGTCTAACCTATAGTATAGCTATGCTTGAATGGCCCAGCAACAGTTCTTGCCTAGCACAGCGACAAGGTTCTCCATAGTAGAGAGCAAGTAGACAAGAAAGAAGATAGTGGTAAGGAATGTCAGCAGGAAAGACCAGGCATACTGGTTCCTTCTATCAGCCGCCACATGACTTGGTTGTTTGATCTAATAAGCATGCAGGTCCCCATACAGGAACTTATTCGTCCTACCTGAACAAAGCCTAAGTAGTTTGGCAATGTAGGCCTTCACCTCAGGCCAAGAATGCCACCTATCAGTGTAAACGTCAAAGTGGACAATATCCCCACTCCACTCCAGGCCCATCATGGCACACACATCCGAGGGAGTGATAGTGACCTCCCCAATAGGCAAGTGAAAAGTATGGGTCATCTCCGACTATCTCACTATCAGAGCTGAAATGGCACCCAGGGTCAACGACTTAGGAGCCTGAGGGATGGCCCCGATAATGTCGCTCAAGCTGAAGGAGTCTATATAGGTCATCAACTCTGTATCCCCTGTGTTATGAATCTCCTTGTACCATTTCCTGCAGAAGCTTAGGACTCCCACAATCTTGTATTGAAATTGCAAAAAACAAAAGTATAGTTCAATAAGGTTAAAATACAGTAGACAAGAAAGAAATCAGAAAAGGATTGCAAAAATCAAAGTAACAAAGATTATATCCCTGAGGATAAAACCTGTATAGGTAAGCTCCACCTATACGGGTCCATAAGTGGCTCCCGTATAAAAATGGGGCCCGTAAGGGTCCCCCATCACCTATACGGGTCCCCTGCAAGCAATCCCTCTACGAAAAATCTCTCTAAAAATCCAAATTCATCCAAAGCTCATCCAAAACTATCCTAAAAGCATCCTAGGCTAAAGTTACATGCATCAGGCTCTATTCCAAGGTATAAAACACCCTAATTCATGCTGAAATTCAAGAAATTTTCAAATGTTCAAAAATGGAAAATGGAGAATTGAGCAAAATTACCTGGAGTTTGGAAGCATGGGTCTCAGGAGAAGAGATCAGGGGCACTTTGGAGACAGGAGTGAGACCCAGAAAGGAGTCTCCTTCCCGAAAAGCATGCCTAATGGAAATCGGGCATTCTAGAAGTCTTGAATCGCTCGTCGGGAGCAAGTCCTCGAGTCTAAGGGAAAAGCAGTCAGCCTGCAGGATCTTATTATACATCTTTAGTTGATTTAAGGAAGAAAATTGCCAGAGTTGCAAAAAGGGGAGTATTAGTATATGGTGGGATATGAGGAGACTAATCAGACTTTTAAACCCCCAATCGAGGACCTGTACGGGTTCCACCCCACCTATATGGGGTCCCAATGTTCAAGCACTCCACCCGTATGGGTCCTAGCCCACTCGTATAGGCCCTTTCTTACCATCCAGGGGAAAATTTTCAAACCAGTGTTTCACAAAACACCAGAAATTCATCCAGTCCAAGCTCGGGGCCAACCCCACTCTTTTTCATCCCTACATTCTAGTTTTGTTCAATATAAGTCCCTATGCTCACCTTGATCCTTAATTGAAGGGGCAAAAATATTTTTTTGTCACAAAAGTCCATCAAGAATCAAGGTAAGCCATTTTCGAGTTAATCACTAACTAGGAAATTTTTGTGTACAGGTCCATCCTAGGAGCCCTTCCCCAGCAAAATAATCTTACAAGGGAGGTGTCACGTGTTAATGATATATAGGCCTCCCTTGGAGCCTGTGTGAGAGGTGGGGCCTATTGGGGGTTGGTTGGATTTAGGCGTGATAAAACATTTTTTAGTTAAAGTTTACACAATAAGCCGATTTTAATGAATAAAAGAATCGAGACCCAAATCTCAATACAATTGATAGAGTCACCACCTAAGTTGTCTACTTGGGAAAGAGTTTTGGTACAGTTCCCTCTAGGCAGGAGACTTATACCTATTGGGTCAGAGATTCGGGTATTGGATGAGTCACTTATTTCTCATTTAGTTGATTCAAAATTACTTCACTACGTAAAACCATTTTAGTTTTCATCATTTGGGGAATTATCATAGAAATCCTATTTTTACACTCTTTCACACTCATTACATGCATTTACATGTTACAATAAAGCACATGCAATAAATGGGGGAATAAAAATTACAGCCGGGGGAGAAATGGGGGAATTGCAAAGAGAACCTATACATTTGTTCTAAGATATAAAATAAAATGAACATAAATTCCGCTACATCCACAAATATTAGCAAAATTTATAGTACATCATAAATCAGCATTTCATTAGGAAAAATGTGATTATATTAGCGTGGCGATTTTATGATCGATAGTGCCTAGGCGGCTTCTAGGATCGGAAAGAAATAATAGGACTTCAACGTATTTTGTTATGAAAACACATTTTAACTTTTGTGGGTTGATTTACCAGATTATTAGTGAAAACAATTGCATGGCATATGGTGAGTTGGATTGATTTTTACCCGATTAAAAGTGAATTCTGGATTCTATCCAGGGCTGGTACCCGTACGGATGAGGGCTACCCAAAATAGGTACTAGGGAGGACCGGTATGGGTTTAAGGGGACCCATATGGGTCCTGTATGGTCCCAGCTAGAAACTCAGTTTAGTTCAGTTTACAGATTAATAGATTAATGGCGCGAAAATAAAAAAATAAGGGATTTCCCTTCGCATAAGTATGGCTCACCGATTTGATATATGGTGCCAACAATGCTCATATGGGTTAGGACCAGACCTGAAACAAGAAATGAAAGGAACAGATATAATAGAAGAAACAAAGAATAATAATAATGAAATAACTGAGATGTGAGTCTCTTTAAAACTCAGGAGCATTACCTTTGCGATGTGAATCCACTTTGAGATGATCCCTTTACTGTTGAGAGAGTTCGGCCAAAGTAAATGATGAAATAGGACTATTTAGGTGTGTATTTTTTTAGATAGAACCTCCCCTAAATCCTAATAAAAGAAGCTAGGAATCAATAAAATGTGGACAAAACCTCAAAGGATGGGTTTTCTCCCTATTTTATATCTCCTATACCTCCACTATACCTTTTCTATACCTATAGAAATTACTAGAGTTTTAGTATAATTATCATATGAGATGTGTGAGTGTTGAAAGAGGGGAAAAGGCCCTATTTATAGGGTGAGAGTCAGGTCTGAATGCAATAAACCGCATTCAAGACCTGCCCTTTCCCAAAAATGGTAATAGATAGCTTCCGAAAGAGGCTGATTAGGAAATCAGAGTACATAGGGGTGGGGCCCCACCTATACAGGTCCCCTCCATGCTTATAGAAGGAATCTTCCCTTACGGGTCTACTAGTGGATCAGTACCACAAGACAAAACCCATACGGGTACCTAAGGGCAGACTAGGTCTTCGGACTTCGTCCAAACTCAACTCTGTAGTAGTATGAACATCTCTGATGGACAACAACTAAAAGATATTGCATCATGTAGCTTTCATCATAGTTTTATGAGAAGGATCGTTAAAATCTAGTGCTCAAAGACTACCCCTCATGGGATCACTGCAGATATAGATCTATATGATCTCACGATGTGAGCGAGGGTTTAGTAATTATACATGCGGTGATGACATGGGTTAGTTCCTTTCTTGAGGCGAACTTCTTTCCTATGTTGATGTGTACCTCTTGTAACTCTACTAGGGAAAGTGTATCTCTTTACTAAGGCGGATAACTCTCCTGGCTGGCGTATCCCTTTACCGAGGTGAATGACTTTCCTTTTGCTACCGTGCATATCCCTTTCTTGAGGCAAATGACTTTCCTTTTACTACCATGCATATCCCTCCTGACTCAACTGGGGAGGGTACGTGTGTCCCTTTCTGGAGGTGAATGACCTTCCTGACTGGTGTATCCCTTTCCTGAGGTGGATGACCTTCCTAACTGGTGTATCCCTTTCTTAAGGCGGATGACTTCTACTCGTATCTCTTTTTTAAGGCAGATCGACTCTCCTAACTAGTGTATCCCTTTCCTGTGGTGGATGACTCTCCTGACTGATGATATATCCCTTTCTTAAGGTGGATGACTTCTTCTAGTATCCCTTACGGCAGATTGACTATCCTAATTGGCGTATCCCTTTCCGAAGCTGAACGACTCTCCTAACTAATGATATATCCCTTTCTTAAGGCGAATGAGTTCTCCTCATATCCTTTTCTTAAGGAGGATTAAGTCTCCTCATTAGCGTGTCCTTTTCCTAAGGAAGATGACTCTCCTAACTAGGGGATTTTGAATAACCTGAAAAGAGACAATAATCAAACACCGAGTTAGTCATTGCCTAAGCGGACACCTCTTTATTCTTAATTGACTTTTGTAGGAACAAAAATATTTTTGCCCCTTCAATTAAGAATAATGATGTGTGCATAAGATAGACTGTAAACTATGTGTGGGGGAATGTTGGGTTTGGCCTGATTGATGCTTATTTTGTCGCTGAGGAATGCTCCTAGGGTGGGTGCCCCTAGGGATTGACAATTCCATTATTAGGAAATGGGGGGATGACCCCGAGTCTATGGGGGGATGCCTTGATGAATCCGCTACTGGGAAGTGGGGGGTTGCCCCTAGATCTGATTCCGCTATTGGAAAGTGGGGGGATGCCCCTAGGTCTATAGGTGTATGCCCCTAGGACCTGATGATTCTACTACTAGGAAGTAGGGGGATGCCCCTAGATCTGATTTTGCTATTGAGAAGTGGGAGGATGCCCCTGGGTTGGTGGGGGATGCCCTAAGGACCTAATTCCTCTGTTGGGGAATGACCCTAGGGTAAGGTGCCCCTTGAGTGATTCCATGGCTGGGGAGGGAAGTGATATCCTTTGGGTAAAGCCTCTTCTGCTGGAGAAGCCCTGTCTTGTAAAATTCTTTTGTTAAGGAAGAACTCCTATGTTAGGATGGGCCTATACACAAAATTTCCTAGTCAGTGATCAATTAAAAAAATTGCTTACCTTGATTCTTGATTTACTTATATGAAAACAAAAATATTTTACCCCATCAATCAAGGATCAAGGTGAGCAAAGGGACTTTTCCCAAGTATAACAGAAATTTAAGGTTGAGAGGGAATGGGGTTGACCCCGAACTTGGACTAGATGAATTTCTGGTGCTTGTTAAAACACTGATCCAAGAATCTTTCCCTTGATGGCAAGATAGGGCACGTACAGGTGGGCCAGACCCATACGGTAAAGTTCTTGAAAGTGAGGACCTATATCAGTGGGGTGGGACCCCTATGGGTCCCCAATGGGGATTTCAAAAGGCATATGAACCCCCTCATATCCCACCTCCTACCAAAACTTCTCAATTCATAATTCCGGCGATTTTCTTCCGACAATTAACCAAACATGTACAAAAAGATCCCAAAGGCCGACCGTTTCTCCCATAGACTTGACTAGCCCTGGTAGATGATTTGGGGCTTCAAGAATGCCTAGTTTCCTTCAGGTGTGCCTTTCATGAAGGAGACTCATTCCTAGGGCTTACTCCTACCTCTAAAGTGCCACTGATCCCTTCTCCCGAGACCCAGGCCTCAAAACTTCAGGTAATTTGGCTTGATTCTCCACTTTCCATTTTGAACCTTTGGCGATTTCTCAAAATTTGGCATGAATTAGGGTCTTTGAGACCTTGGAATAGAGCTTGATGCATGTTACTTTAGCCTAGGATGCTTTTAGGATAGTTTGGGATGAACTTTGATTAAAATTGGATGATTTTGGATTTTTGGGAGATTTTTCATAGAGGGACTGCTTGCAGGGGACCCGCACAGGTGAGGGGGACCTGTATAGGTTCTGTTTTATATACGGGTGCTCCTTTAGGACCCGTACGGGTGGAGCTTACACGTACGAGTCTTATCCTTAGGGATAGAATGTTGGCTACTTTGCTTTCTGCAATCCTATTTCAATTTTTGACTTTTTCCGCTGTGTTCTAACCTTGTTAAACTGTAATTTTGTCTTTGTAGTTTCAATATAAGACTATAGAGGCCTTGAGATTTTGCAAAAAGTGGTACAAAGAGATCCGCATTACGGGGGATATGGAGTTATTGACCCTCATCGATTCCTTTGGGTTCAGCGATATTATTAGGCCCATCCCTTAGGCTTCTAAGACACTAGCCCCAGGTCCTATTTTAGCTCTGATGGAGAGATGGTCGGAGATGACCCATACTTTCCACTTGCCTATTGGGTAGGTTACTATCACTCCCTCGGACTTGTGCACCATGATGGGCTTAGAGTGGAGTGGGGGTGTGGTCCACTTTGATGTTTATGCCAACCGGTGGCATTCTAGGCCTGAGGTGAAGGCCTACATTGCTAGATTACTTGGGCTTCATCCGGGCGGGATGAACATGCTCAAGTACTGGGACCTACATGCTTACTAGATTACACAGCCAAGTCTTATTACTGCTGATAGGAGGGACCACTATACTCATTCCTTCCTACTGACATTCCTTGCCACCATCTTCTTCCCTGTCTACTCGAGCAACCTCAACTATGGTTTGCTTTCTACTATGGAGGATCTTACAGATGTGCCCTACAAGAATTGGTGTCGGGCTATATTGGCACAACTATACTATAGACTAGATGTCAGGGTCCGGGGTGAGCAGTCTGAGCTTAAGATCTGCCATCTGATACTACTGGTAAATCCAAAACTAATCTCTTGTACTTTAACCTTTTGTCTGAACTTATGTTGCAACTAATCCTTACTTTGTCTTACGGATTTGGCTTTGAGCACCGGTTGATTCTTAGACTAGGTTTTCCCCTACAGCCTGAGATGCCGCATATCATATCTAGATGGATGGGGCTTTTGTAGAATCAACCCTCGACCACAGTACAGTACCTAGAGTTTTTATGCCAGTTGTGCTTAGATCGGGTAAACCTACATTTTACACTTCAATAAACCAGGAGTAGAAACTGTATTTACTAGGTTGCGATACTCATAGTGCATTAATTTTGTACAAGTTATTCGAGACCCATGGGAGAGATTGCTCACATATGGGAGCTATCCAGCGGATGCGGGCTGGTGTGGATGACCGCCGCTTTATCCTGCAGTCACCACTCTCCTATGAGTGGTATTTCGGTGAGCGGGTCTGGGAGTGGATGACCAGTTTCATGGTAGAGAGATTGATTCCTCCCCCAATCTCGGCGGGCATCTTCTGGCCTTATCTTATGCCTGGGACCGATCAGGGGCTTTACTTGTTAGGCGAGAGAGCTCGCGTGCTATTCTAGAGGGCCCTTATACTGAGTTTATTGATTCCTCCCTTCTTCCACCTTGTGAGTGGATTCATCACGAGGATAGGCCTCTTGAGTTTCACTAGAGTGACAGTGAGGATGCTGATGAGGAGGAGGAGGAGGAGGGTGGACCAAGGGGCGACCACGGGGGTCCATCTATAGTTCGAGGTATTGTGGACTAAGCCAGTTCTGCTACCCCTTCTTCTTAGGTATGGTTCTAAGTTGGCCTTTATGAATATATTAATGCTTTCTAAATTTGACTGTGATCTCGAGTCTAATTTTTTGTTACTATAGCCTCCCGCTTCTACATGGAAGAGATCTACTGTTGCTGTTACTATTGCCCCTGAGCCACCGACGAAGCGGTCTCGAGCCTCTAGATCTATGAGGGAGGGCATCCTCCGAGCTGAGCTAGATACTTTCTTCTGACTCCTCGACCATTTAGGGAAGTGACCTGTCTAGGAGCTCGAGGAGTTGGTTCAGCCTATCGGTTTTACTCCTTCCAGCTCTACTCATGTAAGGAATCCTTTCCCTTTGACTTTGTCCATTATAGTAATTTCTTAGGATGTCTTATCCTGATGTGACCTTTTCCTTTTAGGTGCCCATTTCTGAGGATGAGAGGATAGCCATGGGTTATTTTTCTATTTAGGATCTATTGTTGGCCCTGGACGAACTAGCTTCAATAAGTTTCTTTTACTTGCAAAATTTTATTAAACTATGCATGATGTATGCTATGAAATTCATATATGTGTACTAATCTCATGATATTCATTGTAGACTTTGCTGGCCATGGAGCGTAGCCAACACGCCCAGGATTTGGACACTTCTGAGGAGAGAGCCAAATTTTTAGAGGAGCAGCTGTGGGCAGCCACTGCTAAGGCTGATCAAGCTAGGGCTGAGACTACTCGGGCGAGGGCCGAGATTGAGATGCAGTAGGGTCAGCTAGCGAGGATGGCTAAGGATAGGCAGACACCTCCTCCTTCTGATGATGAGTCCGAGGATGATCTTTTTACATATTGAGTGACTTAGAGGGTCGTAGATCAGCGTGTTAAGGGAGCTGATGCTGTTAGGACCGCTGCAAGGACTTAAGAGATTAGGGACCCCTACCAGCCAGCTACTGGTGTTGGTCACGTCGAGGACCATATGACCATAGATGTAGATTATCTATTAGTGGATACTCAGGATCAGACTCAAGAGGGTCACCAGGGACACGATCCCCCGGCAGCTTAGGTTATGATTGTCTTTCTGAACTATTTGATACTTTTAGGCCATGTGTGGCTTGTTTTTTACTATGAACTTTAGCTTGGTACTTTTGATACTTCTTTTATGCTTATGGATTTTTCTTGAACTGAGATTGTTGAGTATTATTGCCTTGTGAACCACCCGTACCTAGCAAATTTGTGGCGAGGGGACTAAGTGACGTTCTAACTTTTGCATTGGCCACTTAATGTGAGGTGGCCTATCGAACCTCTCTTTTTTCTTTCTCTTTGTCCTAATTTTTGCCTGAGCTATCCTTGACGGCTTAGCCTAGCAGACCTTTTTCCTTTTAGCTTTAACTTTTGCCTATATTCCCCCCCTTTCCTATTTTAACCCTAGCAAGCTTTTTTTTGTCTTAACTTTTGTCGGGACTACCCTTTCGGGTTTTCAATCCAGCAGACTATCTTAATTTTTATCTGAATTATCCTTGACGGCCCAATCCAGCAGACTTTTCTTTTTGCCTTAACTTTTTCCTAGACCGCCCTTTTGGGTTTCCAATCCAGCAGGCTTTTTATAGTATTGCAAATGTATGGTAAAGATGAATGCAATGATGTACAACACGTCGCGAAAAAGTTGATGTTCACATACCAGCGATTATTTCACCTAAAGACATGCATGCATTCATAAGACCAAGATTCTTAGCAAAATCATAACATGTTCATTGATGAGATTAATTTGAGTACATAGGCAATGGTAACAATTTCCAATGGTTAACCCCTACTGCCCACTGGTCTTTTACAAATTTTCTAGAAAGCAACTAACATTTTTCTCTTCATGCCCTAACTATTGCCTAAGCCACCCTTTTCGGGTTTTTAGCTTAGCGGGCTTCATTTGCGTTGGAGTGCCCTAATTTTTGCCTGACCGGTTTGTGGGATACCGATCAGCTGGCTGCACCCTAATTTTTCGCCCGAGCAGTAGAGGATCGCTCGCTGGGTGTTTTATTCTTTATTTCTTTTATTCATTATACTACTTTTTTATGATTTAATTCTTTTGACCTAGACATGATAACGCTTAAGCCTATCTTGATTCACTAGATTCATGAACTCATTTCCATCCATATCCATAAGCTTGATTCGTCCTTTACCAAGGACTTTCTTCACGCCAAATTGTCCTTCCCAATTTGGCTTGATCTTACCCCTAGCATCAATGTTGACCTAGCGTAGCTACTTGAGTACCAAATCACCCACTTTGAGAGGTTATTTCAGGTATTTGATTCTATTACTGTAAGCTCAAGTTATGCGCTACTGGTACGTTTGTAGATGGTCAAGTACCTTGAGCTGCTTTTCATCTAACGCATTTAACTGTTCATACCTGGCTCTTACCCAATCTAACTCTTTTAACTACGATTCAAGTGTCACTCTTAGAGATCTTTCTTCTATTTCAACCGGTAACACGACTTCCATTCCATCTACTAAGGAGAAAGGTGTTTGATTGGTAGGAGTTCTTACAATGGTTCTATACTCCCAACTGCAAATGGAAGTTTACCAGCCCAATCTCTGTAGGTAGCCACTGTGTTTGACAAAATCTTCTTGATTGACTTATTGACAGCCTTAACTACCCCATTAGTTTGTGGCCTATATGGAGAAGATCTATGATGCTCAATGTTGAATCTCTCAAATAATTCAGTCATGGCCCCTTGAAATTGAACTCCGTTGTCAGAAACTACATGTTGTAAAATTCCATATCTTAGAAAAAATATGCCTCATTATGAACTTGGCCATTTTCTTGGCGGTAATGTTGGTGTAAGATTTGGCCTCTGCCCATTTTGAAAAATAATCAGCTACGACTATGGTGAATAGATAACCGTTGGTTTATGATGGCTGAATTTCACTGATTATATCTAGCCCCCACGCCGAGAAAGGCCAAGGAGTAGAGAAATCATGAAGTTTAGATTAAGGGAGATGTTATATGTCCTCATGAATCTGACATTCATGACATTTCCTGACCTTATAGATGTAGTCGACGTTCATTGTAGTCCAGTAGTACCCCATTCTCTGAATCTTTCTTGCTAAAGCCATCCTATTCATGTGCGGACCGCAATACCATGAATGTACCCAAGTCATTACCCTTTTTGCTTCTTCTTCTGTTAAACACCTCAACAATAAACCTTCAGCTATCCCTTTGAAGAGATCTTTGCCGACTACTCCGAATTAGGTTGCCAACCTTTTGAGAGTTAGACGGTCTGAACCTGATGACCCTTTGGGGCACTTCCCTTCTTTTGTAATCCTTTTAATGTCATTATACCAACAGACCTTTTGCTCCTCTACAACCATAACCTGAACCTTCCCATAAAATGGAGAACGAGCCATTTCTACTATAAGCAGACGGATGGGTTGAGCCTCTTCTCCCTCCCACATCAAAGCTAGGGTAGCCAAGGAATCAGCCATCTAATTCTCATCCCTCTATATATACTAGAAGAGGCATTGGCTGAACCTCGCTAATAAATCCTAAACTGCTTCCATATATGGCCCAAGTGACTCTTCCTTGATTTCCCACTCTCCCACGACATGCTTTATCACTAATGTGGAATCCCCCATCACCCTGACTTCCCTTGCTCCTATCTTTAAGAGAGCATCAAGACCAAAGAGACAAGCTTTATACTCGGCCCCATTATTGGTGACTAAAAACTCCAACCGCTTGCCTAGTGGAATAACCTCACCTTGTGGTGTAACGATGATTACTCTACGACCCGTTCCCTTTTGATTCATAGCCCCATCAAAATATATGGTCCATTCGGCCTTTTCAGCCTTTACTTCTGCTAACTACTCATTAGGGAAATCTAGATTTTCAACATAGTCAGACTCTAGGGGTTAACTTTCCAAAAACTCAACCACTACTCTCCCCTTAATGACCTTCTTCATGACATACTCGATATCAAATTCTGACAATAACAGCATCCAACAAGAGAGTTTCCTGCCAATGTGGGGGATTGATAAAGATACTTCATCAGATCAACCTTTGCAACTGCTTGAATTTTGTAGGACTGGAAGTAGTGCCTCAACTTCTTAGTCAACCATACCATCGTTGTATAGGTCTTTTCTAATACCATGTATTTCATGTCATATTCCAACAACTTCTTGCTTAAATATTAGATGGCATACTCTCTCTTATCCTCTTGCTCTTGAACCAACATTGCCCCTACAGATGACTCTTCTATGGCCAAATATATAATCAGTGGCTTACCATGCATCGAAGGCTTCAAAATTAGGGGCTCATAAGATAAGCCTTTATCTTTTCAAATGCTATCTGGCATTGCTCATTCCACTCTATCGGCTGCTTCCTTCTCAACAACTTAAAGATTGGCTCATATACAGTCGTTAGCTTGGCAATAAAACAACTTACGTATTAGAGCGATCCAAGGAATGACCTGACTTCCCTTTTGGTTCTAGAAATAGGCATTTCTTGAGTAGCTCTAACCTTATCAGGGTCGAACTCGATTCCTCTCTGACTAATGATGTGGCCTAAGATTTTTCCTGATGTGACTCCAAACACACACTTCTTTAGATTCAAGCCCAGATAGTACTTCTCAATTCTAGTCAAGAACCTTTCAAAAATCTCAGGGTACTCTTACCTCATATTAGAATTTACTAGCATGTCATCTACATAAACCTCACCTCTTTATGCATCATGTCATGTGGTAAAGCTATCATAACTCTTTGATAAATTGCCCCTGCATTCTGCAACCTGAAAGGCATTACCTTATAACAATACACTCCCCATTCTGTGATGAAGGCCATCTTGACCTTGTCGACGATGTCCATTAGAATCTGATTATACCTAGAGAACCCATCTAAGAATGAGTACATTGCGGCCCTGGTAGAGCTATCTACCAACACATCGATATACGGTAATGGGAAGTTATCCTTGGAAGATTCCTTATTCAAATCGCGAAAGTCGACACACATTCTGACCCTCCCATCTTTTTTAGGATCTAGGATAACATTCGCTAACCATGTCGGGTACTCAATTACTTCAATGAGTTTGGCTTCTAGAAATCTAGTAACTTCAGCTTTGATCTTATTGGCCCATTCTAAACGTAACCTTCTTAACTTTTGTTTGACTGGTTTGAACCTAGGATTAGTCGTGATATGATGCTCGACAATTTAGTGATCTACCCCAGGCATGTCTTTATAGGACTAAGCAAAGGCGTTAAAATGTTTTCTAAGCACTTTTATTATCTCTCTTTTTTCAATAGGGGTCAAACCACTGGCAATAGTTACCATTTTTGGATTTTCCTTAGTACCCAAGTTAATGTCATGCAATGAAGTGTCATGAATGCTAAAAATGTTATACGTGTGATCAGATGAATGCACGGTGCCGTTAGGCGAAACATCAAACAAGTAAGTAAAATCACTATTATTATCATTAGGGTGC
This sequence comes from Euphorbia pulcherrima, assembly GCA_947683365.1. Taxonomy (NCBI): domain Eukaryota; kingdom Viridiplantae; phylum Streptophyta; class Magnoliopsida; order Malpighiales; family Euphorbiaceae; genus Euphorbia; species Euphorbia pulcherrima. Next base: position 35,885,346 of record CANTUS010000004.1, read on the forward strand.
TCGAAGGCTACATCATTTTCATTACATATAATTGCATTGCCATCCTCCACAGGTGGAGGGCCTTCTTGGTCACTCATCAAAATATGAGTCAGGTCACGATCCAGGTCTTGTAACTATTTCTCGGTCAATATATCATCCAGAACTTCCCTTGTGACTTGGGCCAGGTTTCTCAAGGCTTCCTAAATCGGTGTCTTCTTCTTCTCCCCCAAGCATAAGATAGTGTATATTGAAGTGGTAAGAGTATGAATGGCTTTTTCTATTTCAATCTTAGATAGATCATTGTTTTCCATTTGTTTGGCACATTTTTTCACTTTTATAGCTGCTTCGTAGCTCTTAGGGCTAGTTTTGTATGCATTCACAAATGATATCTTGTAGAGGTAAGGAGATATCCCCGAAGACGAACCGGTCAACTAATTCCTTCTCCTGAGGTTTCCTTTTAATGGATACCACGTTCGTTAACCACCTCTGAAAGTAGTCATTAATAGGTTCCCCACTCCACTATCTGATAGCTATAGGGTCAAATATGGATGGCTCTTCTCTTGCTTTCTTGGTCTCCATGATGCGTTTCCATACCTCACTTTCTTCTATTCCCAAGTTGATCATGGCTACTTTATCCCCTCTCTTTCGGGGCTCAACAACTTTTCCTTTATCAATTAGTGCTGTGATGGCTATGAGGAGATCCTCACACGTCCTAGTTAGATGATCAGGACAGATATAATATATGCAAAAGTTGCCCATCTCCTCAGGTTTTGGCAAAACATACGGTCGGAGATGATTAATCAATTGTATTTCTTTAGCTTCTTGAAAAGGCTCTATAGAGGAGTACCCCAAGGTGAGATATCATCCACAGTCATAGGATGGACTACTTGGTCATGGGTCATGCCATAAGGTAAACCCATAAAATGAAGGAGGATTGTCCCCTTTGGAATAACCGCAAAGTCTGGCAGCTAACTTGAATCCTTACTATGGCAAAACTATAGAATAGCCTCTTGACGAAATGAATGAGTCCCACTACTGTCTGTGCGGAGCATTGGGTTAGCTGATTGAATTGACTGACCAAGGTGAGCCATGATAAGGACTGGGATGAGTGTTGGATGGGATTGCCAATTTTTATCTTGAATTGAGGTGGTAACTAAGAGATTAGTACATGCATTGGATGTGATATGCATGCATAAATCACAATGATGCATGGTGGGGTTAATCACAAGGGTATGTAACATAACACATGCAAAGCGATCGATTCCGTCCTTATTTCTCCCACCGAGTCTGAGGGTATTCTTCCTTAGTCTAATCTCACACAGAAATCAGGGTACCTAAAGGGTAAAATTCTAGGGTTTTTAATAAGAATGGTGTAGGGATATATCAGAAGTTGATGTAGAAGGTTCCCATCGCATCAAGCCTCTTTTGGAGGGAGATGGCGATGAGTGCTACACCCACTAAGGTGTCCCCAATATTCCTGGCAGTCATGGGTAACACCTTTGCGAGTGTTGCAAAAATAATGAGGCACCCTAACCTAGTTCTAGAAGAAGAGCGTATCTAGCTAAAGATGGAAGTAGATGAAAAGATATAGTGTGATAATTTTCCCAAATGATGAAAAAGAAAACGGGTTGAATCTAGTGAATGATTTTTGGTGCTCATCTTAATCTTTTAAGCTTTTAAAACAAACCAACATTTTGCAAATTAAAAGATTATATCCCCAACAGAGTCGCCACTGTGAGGTGTCGATGACATATGGGTCTCCCTTGGAGCCTATGTTAAAGGTAGGGCCCACTGGGGGTTGGTTTGATTTAGGCATTACAAAACATTTTTTAGTTAAAGTTTTCACAATAAGCTGATTTTAATGAATAAAAGAATCGAGACCCAAATCTCGATACAATTGATAGAGTCACCACCCAAATTGTCTACTTGAGAAAGAGTTTTGGTACGGTTCCCTCTGGGCGGGAGACTCATACCTATTGGATCAGAGATTCAGCTATTAAATGAGTCAGTTATTTCTCATTTAGTTCATTCAAAATTATATTCACTGTGTAAAAAAGTTTTAGTTTTCATCATTTGGGGAATTATCAAAGAAATCCTATTTCTACACTCCTTCACACTGGTTACATGCATTTACATATTACAATAAAGCACAAGCAATAAGTGGGGGAATAAAAATTACAATTGGGAGAAAATGGGGGAATTGTAAAGAGAACCTATACATTTGTTCTAAGTTATAAAACAAAATGAAAATAAATTCCCCTGCATCCACAGATGTTAGCACATTTTATAGTAAATCATAAATCAACACCTCATTAGGAAAAATGTGATTATGTTAGCGTGGCGGTTTTACGATTGATAGTGCCCAGACGACTTCTAGGATCAGAAAGAAATAACAAGTCTTCAACGTATTTTATTACGAAAACACATTTTAACTTTTGTGGGTTGATTTACCATATTATTAGTGAAAATGATCGCATGGCATGTGGTGAGTTGGATTGGTTTTTACCCAATTAAAAGTGAATTCTAGATTCTATCTAAGGGCTGGTAACCGTACGGATGGGGGGTAGCCGTACAGGATACCAGGGAGGGCTGGTACGGGTGTAAGGGGACCCATACGGGTTCTGTCTAGTCCCAGGTAGAAACTCAGTTCAGTTTAGTTTATAGATTAACAGATTAATGGCACGAAAATAAAATAAAAGGGATTTCCCTTCGTATGAGTATGGCGCATCGATTTGATATCTTTGGGGATATATGGTGCCAACAAGGCTCATACGGGTTAGGACCAGGCCCAAAACAAGAAATGAAAGGAATAGATATAATAGAACAAACAGAGAATAATAATAATGAAATAACTGAGATGTGAGTCTCTTTGAAACTCAGGACCGTTACCTTTACGGCGTGAATCCACTTTGAGATGATCCCTTTATTATTGAGAGAGTCCGACCAAAGTAGATGATGAAATAGGACTATTTAGGTGAGTATTTGTATGGACAGAACCTCCCCTAAATCCTAATAAAAGGAGTTAGGAATGAATAAAATGTGGACAAAACCTCAAGGGAAGGGTTTTCTCCCTATTTTATACCTCTTATACCCCCACTATACCTTTTCTATACCTATAAAAATTGCTAGAGTTTTAGTATAATTTTCATATGAGATATGTGTGTGCTGAAAGACTAGAAATGCGTTATTTATAGGGAGAGAGTCAGGTCTGAATGCAATAAACCGCATTTAAGACCTGCCTTTTCCCGAAAATGGTAAGAGATAGCTTTCAAAAAAGGCTGATTAGGAAATTAGAGGATCCATACGGGTGGGGCCCCATCCATATGGGTACTAGGGGACCCGTACAGATCCCCTCTATATGTATGGAAGGAATCTGCCCATACATGTCTGCCAGTGGATCTGTACCACTAGACAGAACTCGTATGGGTACCTAAGGGCAGACTAGGTCTCCGGACTTCGGCCAAACTCAACTCTGTGGTAGTAGGAACACCTCTGATGGACAGCACCTGAAATACATTTCATTGTATAGCTCTCATCATAGTTTCATGAGAAGGACCGTTAAAATCTAGTGCTCACAGGAGGGCCTCCCCAACAGAAGAGGCCTTACTCAATGGATAGTACTTCCCTCCCCAACCGAGGAATCACTTAAGGAGCATACCCCCCATCATCAAGAACCATAGAGGCACCCCATCCTAGGGTCATTCCCCAGTAAAGGAATTGAGTCTTAGGAGCATCCCCCCATTTCCCTGTAGTTCAGATCCCAAGGGCGTTCCCCCAGGGGCATCCCCCCATTTCCCAGTAACGGAATCATCAGATCCCTAGGGCATACCCCCGCTGACCTAGTGGCATCCCCCTATTTCCTAGTATCGGTACTGTTAGACCCTAGGGGCACCCACCCTAGGGGCATTCCCCAACAGCAAAACAAGGAACGATTAGGCCAAACCCAACATTTCTCGCACATAGTTATCTCATCCACACATTTTTATTCTTAATTGAATGGGCAAAAATGCTTTTGTTTTCAAAAAAGTCAATAAAGAATATAGAGGTGTCTACTTAGACAATTACTAACTAAGTGTTTGATTGTTGTCTCTTTTCTGGTTATTCAAATTCCCGAGTAGGAGAGTCATCTACCCTAAGAAAGGGATACATCAACCAGGAAAGTTGATCCGCCTTAAGAAAGGAATACATCAGCTAGGAAAGTCGATCCGCCTTAAGAAAGGGATATACATAGTAGCAAAAGGAAACTCATCTTCCTTAGGAAAGGGATCTGTATAGTAGCAAAAGGAAAGTTATCCACCTTAGGAAAGGGATATGCACAGTAGCAAAAGCAAAGTCATCCGCCTTACCAAAGGGATATGCATAGTAGCAAAAGAAAAGTCATCCGCCTCAAGAAAGGGATACGCACAATAGCAAAAGGAAAGTCATCCACCTCAGGAAAGGGATATGCACAGTAGCAAAAGGAAAGTCATCCATCTCAAAAAAGGGATACACACAGTAGCAAAAGGAAAGTCATCCGCCTTAGGAAAGAGATACACATTGGCAAGGAAGTCATCCGCCTTAGGAAAGGGATACGCATGTCTTCCCCTGTACAATTACAAGGGATATGCATCATCAAAGGAATGAAGTTCACCTCAAGAAAGATACTATCCCATGTCATCACCTCAGATATAATTTCTAAACCCTTGCTCACATCGTTAGATCATATAGATCCATATCTGCAATGATCCCATGAGGGGTAGTCTGTAAGCAATGGATTTTAACGATCCTTCTCATGAAACTATTCTGAGAGCTATATGATGCAATGTCTTTCAGGAGTTATCCAGCAGAGCTGTTCCTGCTACTATAGAGTTGAGTTTAGCCGAAGTTTGGAGACCTAATCTACCCTTAGGTACCCGTACGGGTTCTTTTTAGTGGTACAGATCCACTTATAGACCCGTACAGGTGATTCCTAGGGGACCCGTACAGGTCCCCTAGTACCCATACGGGTGGCGCCCCACTCATGCAGGTCCTCTGATTGCCTAATCAGTCTCTTTTGAAAGTAATCTCTTACCATTTTCGGGAAAAGGTAGGTCTTGAATGCAGATTATTGCATTCAGACCTGACTCTCACCCTGTAAATAGGGCCTTTTCCCCTCATTTCATAACACACATTGATATTAAAAGAAAACTATAGAAAAATTATAGGAAAAGTTCTAGCAGTTTCTATGGGTATAGAAAAGGTATAAGGGAGCTATAGGAGGTATAAAATAGGGACAAAACCCATTCCTTGAGGTTTTGTCCACATTTTATTCATTCCTAACTTCGTTTATTAGGATTTAGGGGAGGTTCTGTCCACACAAATACTCACCTAAATAGACCTATTCCACTATCTACTTTGGTCGGACTCTCTCAAATGTAAAGGGATCACCTTAAAGTGGATTCACGCCACAAAGGTAATGCTCCTGAGTTTCAAAGAGACTCACATCTCAGTTTTATTATCATTGTTATTTTTTACCTCTTTTATTTTATCTATTCTTTCAATTTTTTATTTCGGGTCTGGTCCTAACCCGTTTGAGCCTTATTGGCACCTTATATCATCGAGATATTAGATCGGTGCACCATACTCATACAGAGGGAAATCCCTTTTTATTTTATTTTTCTGTCACCAATGCATTAATCTATTAATCTATGAACTAAATTGAACAAAGTTTCTGCCAGGACTAAATAGGGCCCGTACGGGTACACTATACCCGTACCGGTCCTCCCTAGTAGCCGTATGGGTCCCACCTAACCATACGGGTACCAGCCCCAGGCAGAATCCAGAACTCATTTTAATCCAATTAAAAATCAATCCAACTCACCACATGCTATGCAATCACTTTCACTAATAATCTGTTAAATCAACCCACTAAAGTTAAAATGTGTTTTCATAACAAAATACATTGAAGACCAGTTATTTCTCTCTAGTTCTATAAGCCGCCCGGGCACTGTCATCGTAAAACCGCCACACTAATATAATAACTTTTTTCCTAATTAAATGTTGACTTATGATGTGCTATAAACTGTGCTAATCTTTGTGGATGTAGGGGAATTTATTTTTATTTTGTTTTATACATTAGAACAAATGTATAAGTTCTCTTGCAATTCCGCCATTTTTCCCCCGGTTATAATTTTTATTCCCCTATTTATTACTTGTGCTTCATTGTAATATATAAACGCATGTAACAAGTGTGAAAGAGTGCAGCAATAGGATTTCTATGATAATTCCTTAAATTATGAAAAAGAATACGATTTTACACGGTGAATGTAATTTTGAATCAACTAAATGAGAAATAAGTGACTCATCCGATACCCGAATCTGGGATCCAATAGGTATGAGTCTACTACCTAGAGGGAACAATACCAAAACTCTTTCCCAAGTAGACAACTTGGGTGGTGACTCTATCATTTGTATTGATATTTGGGTCTCGATTCTTTTATTCATTAAAATTGGCTTATTGTGAAAACTTTAACTAAAAATGTTTTGTCATGCCTAAATCCAACCAACCCCCAGTGGGCTCCACCTCTCACATAGGCGCCAAGGGAGACCCACACATCATCAACACCTTATAGTGCACCTTGATCTGAGAGAGTGTTTATGACCATTGAAATAAGACAAATTCATTCCTCAAAACGATTGCCTCCTGAAGAGTCTTCTAGTCATTTTCTCTAAACGGATTCTTTCTTTTTAGCTATTGGATTTATAGTTAGAATAGATCAATTCTTCTGCTAGATATATCCAAACTTGGTCAGCTCTAACCGTGCTCTGACTTCTGCTCTTTTTACCATTTTTGTGTTTCCAGCTTTCCATGTGTCAGGAATTAGGTGGCAGAAAGTTGCTTTTTGCTTTTTCTAGTCAACTCACTTTTTCATAGACGTATTATCTCTTTTAGTGAAGTCTAACTAGCTAGTCTTTTAGGATTTGAGGAGTTTAAGACTGTTATTCTTGTAAAAGGTGGCTTTGCATGAGTTTTATAGGGATTATCAGTCTCTCAGATATATCAAGTGGTTATGAGGGCACTAATGTTGTAAAAACCCCTTTTTGACCTTTAAGTAATGTTCCTCTGATCATATTTTCTTTTAATAAGAGAGAACAACTTCAAGTATGATATCTTGAGCTTTTGATGTATGTGATTTTGAGGAGTCATTGGCTTTTCTTGGAATCAGCTTTCTATTTCTCTTCATCTGACTTGTTCCTTCTTTCGACTGATATTCTTCTTGATTGATGGTTGTCCTTAGATTGATGCTCCATAGTTTAAGATAAGATGTTCTTAACTTTAAGCCTTCTTCGTATCCTATTAACTTGTCACTTGAATGTATTCTTCTAGAGAGTGCTGAGTTATAATGACTGATATAGTGGATTTATCCTTTGTGTCCTTTGATTCTGATGTAGTATTGTCTAAGCTTGTGAGCACTTCATATTTTGTCTGAGAGCCCATATATTCTTTGATGCTTTTACCTTTGATGATTTCTTTGTAGAGTCTGATTAAGATCATTATGATCCATAGGAGACTTTCTTCTTTGATTGCAAAGAGAGTAAGGATATGATATCAACTTATGTTGACTTAGTCTTATATATTTTAGTGATCCTTTGAACTTGGCTTCCTTGTGAGCACACCCTTGTCTTTCTTTTATCTGATTATGAACATAGCTTAAGATTCTTCTTGGGTCTTGAATACTATGAGTTATTCTCCTTCCAAGCTTGATTCTAAGGGCTTTTATCTTCTGTTATCTTCAAACCCCTCTCTCGTTATCTTCAAACTCTTTTTGTTATCTTCAAAACAACTTTGGATCTTCTTGAGTTACTCTTTTTGTTAGAACAATGCTTTCTTGACCATGAGGAGGTCTTGCTTCTAAGTTAGATCCAACAACCACATCATCCTACAATCCACAGTTTATTGGAGATGCTCTTAGTTACTACAAGTTGATGTTAGGAACTGATAGTCACTTTGAACATGCGTAATTGGCATGGCAGAAATTCAAAATTTTGTTCCTTGTCCCTAGAAACTCCTATCAGTTACATATGAATTAATTAAAGCCTTAACTAAATTAATTCTCTACCTAGGTTAGCATGCATAGGCTACGCATACCATAATTCTAAATTATATCCTAGCATAAATATTTTATATTAAGCATGCTATAACTCTAAGCTATAAAATAAGCATAAAATAAACTAAGCATGCAAAACAACCTAAGCATAATAATTATTAAGTCTAAAAACGCTTAAAGAAAAAGACCTAATAATTAAAAGAGAAAAAGAAAACTTACCAGTTGAAGCGAGTTTTACCCGAACCTTCTTGCATAAGCCTCCAAGTGTAGGATAGCCTCTATGAGTATCCATATGAACCCCACCAACCGAAACCTCCCTATGAGGAAGAATTGTAGATCTTTGAGTAACTACTAGACCACTCCAAAAGCCCACCTGAAAATATAAACTAGAGGTCCCCAAATTAAAATATAATTTGGGATTCTCAAACTATGATCCGTGAGGATAAAAAAGTTCTTCTATGTCGGCTCAAGAATCCTTACTGAAGACTGTAAAAAATGCCACAAAGATGTGAACTTAATGTGTTGAAAAGAGGAGGAGAAGGCCTCCTTTTCTAGGAGGAGGAGAGCAAAAATGCTCTCCATTTAGCAATGTGGGATAGGGACAATCCCTTTAATATATATTTCTTTTAATTCTCCTTTCTTTTAATATTCATGACCCTAATAAAATTTGTTACCGATCGAAATAAATTCTTTGCTTAACCAAAAAATGATCTAATCATTTTAATCAACATTCTAATTTATTTTATGATCCTAATAAAATTAGTTACCGGTCAAAATAAATTCCTGGCTTAACCAAAAAATGATCTAATCATTTTAATCAACATTTTAATTTATTTTATGACCCTAATAAAATTAGTTGTCGGTCAAAATAAATTCTTGGTCTAACTAAATAATAATCCAATTATTATGTTATATTCTCGTAATAGAATAAATCTATTAATTCTTTACTCAGTCCGATGAAAGTCCAATGTTTGTGACCTTATAGGATCCCGAAGTATTAAGCTATTAAGGCTTGACCAATCCTTGTTCTATAGGAACTGTTGGCTCGAGGTTCTAGACTGTGAATAGAACTTGATTACCTTAAACGACTGTAGTACGTCTCTAGCAAGGGTCCACCATCCCCCATTACTTGAAATGTCTTTTGTGCTTATGACTTAATCCTAGTTGATGCAATAGTTGCCCAATGCGATGAACTCCTTCCATTCTTCAATATTTGTACCATTTGGTTTACTGGGTTTGGTTAAAGTGTCAACCTTCCAATAGCGAGGTTGCTCCAAGCTATCCTAGTTATTTACTTGTTATCAAAGTATGTTGCTTTTACCATAATGTGTTTGACTAGAAACTATTTCTATCAAACACATACTTTGATCAGAGGTTTATAGCAATCAACACTTCAACAAGTGGTTAGGTACAACTCCTTAATAAATCTGGAGCGATAGATTCATTTCGACTACATAGCTTACCAATGTGCTATCATCACTATACCCGTAATCACCTGTGACACCCTAAATTAATGAGTGCATAGGAATGACCCAAAGTATAACGATAGTACCACACAAGGAAACTAGTATCTCATGTATGAGTATTTTCGTAAAGCTACGGCTTAAAGATAAACACTAACGCCTTGATATATATACCAAGTGTGCATCTTATTGCGGTCTCTAATATATCCACCAGATATATCCATGTGTCAATCTTAAGGCATAACCTTCAATTAAGGAGATTAACTGCTTGGACCCATTCCAAGAAAGTTGAGCACATGTTAGTCTTACTGCTTCATCAATATCATTTCTTGATAAAACTATGACTAGGGATAGTTTAGACATAATCATAATTACACATAAAGTGGATCTCTCTAATCATAGTCCAACTAGGATCTCTCACTTCATGCTATGATATATGTCAAGGTCTTTTATATACAGATATCAATGAATATATTTAAACCAGTTATAATATATATAGACACACACATATAAATAAAAGATTAAATGCCTTTATTAATAAAATAAATTATTCGTACCATTACATAATTAAGATGTATCGCCCTAATTGCCTTAAGGGAATACATTATATCTAACAAACTCCCACTTGCACTAAGGTCAATTAGTCATATGTCTTAATCCATATGCTTTCACATGTTGGTCATGTTTGTCTTGAGTCAATGGCTTCGTCAGACCATCCATGAGGTTCTGATCAGTGGGGACATATTCTAATCTTATCATCTTAGTATCAACAATCTCCTTAACTATATGATACTTTCTGGATACATATCTATATTTCTGATGAGATCATGGTTCTTTTGCTTAAGCTATAGCACCATTGTTATCACAATACAAAGTAATTGGATCAACAATCTCATGCACCACATCGAGATCACCAATGAACCATTTAACTAGATAGGTTCTTTTGCTGCTTCATAGGCAGCAATGTATTTAGATTTCATGGTTGAATCAACAGTAGTTTCTTGGTTGGAACTCTTCTAGAATACCACCCCTCCATTTAATACATATAAAAAACCTGACTAAGACTCAAAGTCATCCTTGTCAGATTAAAAACTCACATTAGTGTAACCTCTAATTGTAAGGCCACCATCTCCATATAACAAGAACTCATCTTTAGTCCGTCTCAAGTACTTAAAAATTGCATTGATGGCCATCCAGTGCTTTTCACCTTGATCTGATTAATATATACTCGTAAAGCTCAAAGCTTGAGAGACATCCGGCCTAGTACATATCATAGCATACATGATGGATCCAATTGCGGATGCACATGGTATATCCTTCATGTGCATTCTCTCCTGAGTTGTCTTCAGACACTCAGTCTTAGATAGGTTAATCCCCTTTGTCATTGATAGATAACCTTTCTAAAATGCTCAAGGTTTAACCTATTCGACCTTGTCTATATATGTACTTTGAGAAAGACGTAACAGCTTCCTAGATCTATCTCTATAGATCTTTATACATAGTATAAATGCTACTTCTCCAAGGTTTTTCATGGAGAACTTTCTTGACAACCATATTTCAATACTTTGAAGAAGAGAAATGTTGTTTCCTATTATTAGAATGTCATCGACATATAATGTTGGTCCCTGTGGGTATGTGTATAAGGTCAAAGGGGGGGTGAATAACCCTTTTTATGGAATTTATAGACTTTAAAAAGTCTTGTGTAGCGTGTTTGATATGTTCCCGATGTAGTGTATCTGGATGATGTAGATACAAATTATAATACAATAAAGTAGATAGTTAAAGAAATTCAAACACGATGATTTTATCTTGGTTCGGCCCCACCTACTCCAGTCCCCAAAGTTTCCTTCCTCTGAGCTTTGTCCACTAGTGTGATTCCTTTCCAATTGGCGGGAATCAAGCCTTACAATTATCTCCGGAGATTTATTCTCCTCTAGATGTAGGATATACCACTAAAAGCACCAACTTCTAGCTGAGTCCTTTTGAGCTTGTCTCTGGACGGTGACCTCTCTTCTGGATGTAGGATATACCACTAAAAGCACCAACTCCAAGCTGAGTCCTTTCTCTTTAGTAGGATATACCACGTAGAGTATACCAAAACCTAAGCTAAGTCCTACAGGCATATACCACTTAAAGCACTAGCTATAAGCTGAGTCCCAATCTTAATACTCACCCAAGTGTGAGATTTTATAGATGGTTTTCTTTTTGAAAAGGTTTTCAACTCTTCAAGTTTATAGTTTTCACTTGAGAGTTCTTATAAAATAGATTGTAGTTTGTCTAGTTCTTAGGGGATTTTGTTCACTGATTGAATTCGCTTGAATTCTTAATGTAGTACCTACTTATGAAACCAACTAGCACCTTCTTAACATGTGAAGCTTCCATTTTGTAGGCTTTGATCATAAATGTAGTCGTTGTGTATGATTGAGGCTGATCTTGAATCTTCGCCATTAATCAAGTATGATATGGCACTTCCAGAGCCATTGATCAATCTGTTAGAGATATAATTTGGCCTGTTTGAATTTTTGGGATTGATGCAAAAAGCTATTAGTAGTCATTTGTTTGGCTTTTTGTTCACTGCCAAATTCTAGGCAAGCTTTGTCAGTTGTGTGAGCTCCACGCGCCATCCAATTGGTCTAGGTTGAAAAGGTGGTTGCCTTTTTCTATTTCCAAGTCAGATATTGTTGTTTTGTAAAGTGCGTACAAGCTGCCACTTTTTTTATTCTTCAAGGAAAAAGGATATTTGACATCAGACCAAAAGTGGAGGGAAATATGATTTTCAAATAATTTCTATTTATCTTTATTATTGAGTCTTCTAGATGTCTTTAGACTCAACTTATCATGATGTTCTTCAGATTCAATTTATCCGGATGCCATTTTTTTAGAGGTTAAAAATTTGCTTCCTTTCCGAACTCTAACCAGATGCTCTTCTTGGACTTAAAGGTTTTGTTTACTTCAAACCTTATCCGAACTGTATTTGATATGATTCTTCCGTATCATTGTTTCCCAACATATAATACTAAGAAAATGACTGCACTCCCACTAACCTTCTTGTAAACACAAGGCTCATTAATGTTTGGATAGAAATCCAGTTCACGGATTGCCTGATCAAACCTAATATTCTAACTCCTGGATGCTTGCTTAAGTCCATAAATAGACTTTTGCAGTTTGCATACATTTGAGCCATTTTAAGATGTAAAACCCTTAAGTTATGCCATATACACATCGCGGTCCAAATCCCCATTCAGGAATGCTATTTTAACATCCATTTGCCAGATCACATAATCATAATGAGCAGTAATGGCGAGGAGTATTCTTATAGATTTAAGCATGGCTACCAGTGAGAATGTTTTATCATAGTTAATACCTTCTCATTGACTATAACCTTTCGTAACCAACCTTGCCTTATAGGTAATTACAATATCATCTATGTCAGTCTTCTTCTTGAAGACCCATTTGCACTCGATAGGTCTAACCTCTTCCGGTGCATCGACCAAGTTCTAAACTTGGTTTTTATAGATGGAATCCATTTCTGATTTCATGGCTTTAAGCCATTTATCAGAATCTAAGCTCTTCATTGCTTCATCATAGGTTCTTAGTTCATCATCCTTTATAAGATATAGTTCCCTATCATTCATGATGATAAAACCATATCTTTCGGGACCTTTATGAACACGAGCTGATTTTCACAATGATTGTGTTTCAATAGGTTGTTCTTGGATCACACCTTCTTGTGTACGTAGAATGAGGTCAATCAGTTGATTATCTATTACTTTCTCTTGAACTTCCATTTCAAGATTGCTCCCACTGACGTTTGCAAGTAAGTGTTCCTTTTCAAGAAAATGAGCACTCCGAGACACAAATACCTTCTGTGCTTCGAATTGGCAAAATAAATATCCAGTAGTTTCCTTGGGATATCCAATGAATAGACACTTATCAGATTTAGCGTCTAGCTTATCTGATGCTATCCTCTTTACCATGGCAGGACAACCCCATACTATTAGGTGACTTAGAGATGGCCTTTTATTACCCCATCTTTCATAAGGTGTAAAATCAACTGATTTAGAGGGCACTCTATTTAATACATAAACTACGCTCTCAAGTGTATATCCCAAAAGGATTTACTGAGATATGCTTGGCTCACCATGGACCGAACCATATGTAATAAAGTTCAATTCCTCCTTTCGAACACTTCATTATGTTAGGGTGTATAAGGAGGGGTCCACTGGGGAACTATCCCATTTTCTTTTAGATAATCCTGAAACTCCTGACTCAAGTATTCTCCACATCGATTAGATCGAAGTGCTTTAAAACTTTTCTCAAGTTGTTTCTCTACTTCATTTTTGAATATTTTGAATTTTTCAAAACTTTCAGACTTGTGCTTCATTAAGTACAGATAACCGTATCGTGAATAATCATCAATGAAGTTTATGAAGTAGGAGTATCCTCCTAGTGCCTGAACACTCTTTGGACCATATACATCTATATGTATAAGCTCCAATGTTCTCGTGGCTCATTCACCCTTTCCTTTAAAGGGTAACTTCGTCATTTTTCCTTTTAAACAAGGCTCGCAACCACTATAAGTCTCTAAGTCTATTGGGCCCAAGTCTCCACGTTTATGTGACTTGGTTAAGCGATCTTTGTTTATATGGCCTAACCAACAATGCCATAAGTAGAAAGATTTCTCATTATCTAATTTAACTTTCTCTTAGCATCATTTATATTGAGAATATGATTTTTGTAATTACGAAATATCATTTTTCATATTACAATAAAATTTCATTCATAACTTCAATAATACCTTTTATCAATTGGAATAAAATTGCATCTGTTGTGAAGTAGAAAATAATATTTTATAATGACAATTGATTATCGTTTTGTCTTATTACAAATTAGTCAAATGGAGATTTTAAGTTCCTACATCATTAGTAGCCACCAAGCCCGAATGATTTTCTGTAGTACAACTCTCCTTTTGCCAAACCTATACTTCCTATTTATATCTATACCTTTGTATGAATATGTGATTCTCATTAGGTATTCCATACCAATTTAGGATTCCCTTAAGATATAGAAATTCTCAATATCAAATATCTTAAAGTGGAAGCTTCGAAGCCTCCTTTTCTCATGCTATGAGACTTGAGTCATTTTGATCTCGTTTCGAATATTTTATATTGAAAGCAATTGTTTTTGTCAGAAAGAAAAAATTTTCAGTATTCATTTTATTTTCCTCTTCATATCTCTATGCTGCTTCAAAGTTAGACACCATGTGTCCCTACTTCTTTTAAGAGATGAACCTTTAAATTTCTGATTGATTGGATCTACCAATTTCTATCAAAATATTTTGGTTCAAATTTTCCACCATGGAAAATCCTTTCTCTAAGATGTAAAGCCATAGATTTTTAAGTCCATGATTTTATGATGCCCTTATAGCTTAGGTAGCAGGGATCCTAACATCTGATTTGATGTCGATCCTTGTCTCCTGCCAGCTACTTACATAAGGTAACAAGGATGTTAACAACCTCTAAGGTGTTGCATCCTAGTTTCCTTTATGTATTTGATGCATATATGTTTGAAGCAGAATTGTTTGCATCATGTTGTTTAGATTTGGGCTTATACCATGCCAAGCCCAAGGATTTGAGGACTATCCGCAAATTTCTAAACAAACCCTTTAAATCTAGAGCCAATCAAAATTAGTTATCAATGTGAACGTTTGTATTGAAATAAAGATTTCAACCAAGATGTAAGAAAAGAAATATTGTTTAGATTTTAGTATATAGTAAATCTATTTAATATAAGGGCTTTTAATTAAATACATTTATCCTACCATTTTTTGAAATTTACAATAGCCCATTCTACTGAATCCTGGAAGTCTAGCCTAGCTAAATTTCCAAGTAGGTAGCATCTATAACTATTCTAATATGACCCCTAATTTTATGAGTCAAGCCATATTAGTAAGTTGTAGTTGGAATTCCATTCCATTTACATTAAATGCAATTGCTAATTATTCAAGTTCCCTAATTCCAAGGGACGTGTGCTCTTATATTACCATCTCCTTGAATATGTCTAAGTCCTGTGGCTAGCCCCCAATTTTATGGTGGACTACCTTAGTCCTGTTAAGGTAAACCCTATCTTAATATCTATAACTGATCGATGTAGACGAAAAGGAGTGCTCTACGCAACACTTTTATAGCCGAAAAACCGTATTATAAATTGAGTAACGAAGACTATAACTTGCCTTAATATGTTTACTTTGTGATTTTATTGGTGTTAGACGTCTCACCCAATCTAGGATTTATTAGATGTACATATTTATAATAATTTATATTAATTCAGGGACTTTTAGAATTAATTTGTAAGGTCTAACCTTAAGTGGGTTCAAGCTCTTTATTATAATTATTCCATCAACTTAGATTATATGCAAAATTATTAATATTCTTTATTTGTTATATATATTGCATTTCCTTTATGCTTTCTTTCAATAATTTAATTTTTACTTTGTTATAGAAACATATATAAGCACCATCTTATATTCTAGGAATATATCAGTCCATATTCAATCCCCTCTTGGTCAATTCAAGTTGCACTGATGTAGGTTCCTAGGTAGGAGAGGTTCCCTATGAGAAGTAGACAACATGTCCAATCCTTGCCAGAACAAGCACGGCACAAACTCGAAGACCATGGATCCTCTTGAAATAATAAATTTCCTTCTTTCAATTCATGTAAATTGAAAGCATCTATAACCCTTGTAACTTGTATAATTTATTCAGTCTTTGATAATTTTGAGTAAGTTGAGCAGACTTATTCAAAATTATCTATATCCGTTTTCTAATCTTGAAATGAAACCCTAAGTTCATCTATTGTTCCAAACAATTTATAAACTTTAAATCTTTTCATATAGAAAATAAAATTTAGTTTGCTTCTAACTTAATTATGCACTAAATAAGCAAGCTCATGATACCGCTATTGGGAACTAAAAGTCACTTTGAACATGCACAATAGGCATGGCAGAAATCCAAAATTTTGTCCCTTGTCCCTATAAACTCCTATCAGTTGCATATAAATTAATTAAAGCTTTAAATAAATTAATTCTCTACCTAGGTTAGCATGCATAAGCTAGGCATACCATAATTCTAAATTATATCCTAGCATAAATATTTTATACTAAGCGTGTTATAACTCTAAGCTATAACCTAAGTATAAAATAAACTAAGCATGCAAAACAACCTAAGCATAATAATTATTAAGTCTAAAAACGCTTAAAGAAAAAGACGTAATAATTAAAAGAGAAAAAAAAACTTATTAGTTGAAGCATGCTTTACCCGAACCTTCTTGCACAAGCCTCCAAGTGTAGGATAGCCTCTTTGAGTATCCACACCAACCCCACCAACGAAACCTCCCAATGAGGAAGAACTTCAGAGCTTTGAGTAGCTTCTAGACCACTTCAAAAGCCCACCCAAAAATATAAACTAGAGGTCCCCAAATTAAAATATAATTTGGGATCCTCAAACTATGATCTGCGAGGATAAAAAAGTTGAGAATCCTCACTAAAGACTATCGAAAAATGCCACAAATATGTGAACTTGATGTGTTGAGAAGAGGGGGAGAAGGCCTCCTTTTATAGGAGGAGAGCAAAAATGATGTCCATTTAGCAACGTGGGATAGGAAATATACTTTTAATATATATTTCTTTTAATTCTCTTTTCTTTTAATTTATTCATGACCCTAATAAAATTAGTTACCGATCAAAATAAATTTCTGGCTTAACCAAAAAATGATCTAATCATTTTAATCAACATTTCAATTTATTTTATGACCCTAATAAAATTAGCTACCGGTCAAAATAAATTTCTGGCTTAACCAAAAAATGATCTAATCATTTTAATCAATATTTTGATTTATTTTATGATCCTAATAAAATTGGTTACCAGTCAAAATAAATTCTTGGTCTAACCAAATAATAATCCAATTATTATTATGTTATACTCTAGAAATAAAATAAATCTATTAATTCTTTACTCAGTCCGATGAAAGTCCAATGTGTGTGACCTTATAGGATCCTGAAGTATTGAGATGTTAAGGCTTGACCAATCCTTGTTCTATAGGAACTATTGACTCGAGGTACTAGACCGTGAACAAAACTTGATTACCTTAAAAGAATGTTGTAAGCCTCTAGCAAGGGTCCACCAGCCCCCATTACTCGAAATGTCATTTGTGCTTATGACTTAATCCTGGTTAATGCGATAGTTGCCCAATGCGATGAACTCCTTCCATTCTTTAATATTAGTATCATCTGGTTTATTGGGTTCGGTTAAAGTTTAAACCCACCAATAGCGAGGTTGCTCCAAGCTATCCAAGTTATTTACTTGTTACCAAAATATATTGCTTTTTACCATAATGTGTTTGACTAGAAACTATTTCTATCAAACACATACTCCGATCCGAGGTTTATAGCAATCATCACTTCAACAAGTGGCTAGGTACAACTCCTTAATATATCCGGAGCGATGGATTCTTTTCAACTACATAGCTTACCAACATGTTGTCATCATTATACCCGTAATCACCCATGACACCCTAAATTAATGAGTGCATAGTAATGACCCAAAGTATAATGATGGTACCACACAAGGTAACTAGTATCTCAAGTATGAGGATATTCACAAAGCTACTGCATAAAGATAAACACTAACACCTTGATATATATACCAAGTGTTCATCTTATTACGGTCTCCAATATATCCACCAGATATATCAATGTGTCAATCTTAAGGCACCACCTTCAGTTATAGGAGATTAACTGCTTGGACCCATTCCAAGAAAGTTGACCACATGCTAGTCTTACTGCTACATCAATATCCTTTCTTGATGAAGCTAAGACTAGAATAAGTTTAGACTTAATCATAATTGCACATGAAGCAGATCTCTCTAAGCATAGTCCAACTATGATCTCTCACTTCATGCTATGATATATGTCAAGGACTTTTGTATACATATATCAATGAATATATTTTAACTAGTCATAATATATATGGACACACTGATATGAACAAAAGATTAAATGTCTTTATTAATAAAATAAATTATTCATTAAGATATATTGCCCTAATTGCCTTAAGGGCATGGCCTTTTTTAAGTATATTCTAATACGTGACTTTAAAGGTCACTTGATCGAGCCACATTTAAAGTGGGTTGAAAGTATTTTATACATATTTTACTGAAATCTCAACATGCAATATTCAAGAATAGTAAAAAAAGTGTGGAAAAACTGAAGAACACAAAGATTTTTTAGGCTGTTCCCCCCAATCGGATTTACAATACGGACCGATTATTAGGGTATGTCAGCCGGTGAAGATGAGCAACTTTCTTAAGTATAGGGCACTAAAGACCATGAAAAAGAATTACAAAGCAGAGTTATCAACATGCAACAAAAGAATCTCAACGAAGGAGATAAAATAGTAAGTAGAAAACCCTAAAACACCGCAAGCCAAGAACACTAGAAATTATACAAAGTACTTAATGAAATCGATACATGCGCATCTTGAAAAACCAACTATAGAGTAACCTTTATAGCATTCTAAGTCACAGGTAACTATTGTGAGCACGGGATTTTGCCCGACCTCTATGATGAAATATATATATATAGTTATCCTTTATTGGAGTTTCTACAGGTACTGGTCCGAGAAGCCTAATAGGATTTTAACGAGTCTCGAGTCAATCGAAATAACTACGAGACCGCGTTCATTAAACCCGTGTAGCTCCTGTATCGATTATGTTTCCCTAATCCAATTGTCTCTTGTCGTTTAGTAATGTGTTGAATTATAAATATGATATTAAAAGAAAAAAGGGACGTGCCTTTTTGGTTTGCAAAAAAAAAGGGGTCTAGGAAAACTCAATAAAATGGAAAGAAGTGAAATGTCTCGGTCAACTAAAGGAAGGCCAGCAAAGTTGATTACTAATTTAGTAAAGATCAAGCCTTCAGAGGAGCACAAGAAGTGAGAAACAAAAGGACAAAAATGAGGCATGACTTGGACCAATGAGGAGAAGGCATGCTGGCGGCCATGTAGGGCAAAAGGCTTACGGTTTCTTGTCCCCTTGAGATATAAAAAGAACCATTAGACAAACAGAAATGGGGGAGCTCATTTTTCGTGGTGGAGTGGCGGCACACATAGACATGCAGAATTTAAGAGTTTTGAAACAAAAATGAGACTTGAGTTTTTAAACTGGTACTAATTCCTGATCTATAGTTCTTTCTTTGGCTCATATTCAAGCCATAAAACCAACACAAATAAAATCACAAAAGAGTTCATCAAGTCACCCAATCAAAAAGACATTCAACGTTACACATTCAACAAGAGTTCAAACACCAAACACAAACACAAAAACAAGAACCATTCCAAATCCTACACCTAACACGGTTACATGGGATTTCGACGTTTCATTTCTAGTAGATCCGGATCAGTAAAATCTAGTCAAGGGGTTCAAGGATCGGTCCTCAGAAAGTCATCTAGATCCAACCACAAAAATCAAAGTCCAATTATATTGTATTATTATCACTATTACTATACTATACTACTTATATGCTTCCCGGAGGCATCATTTGGATCTTGAAGAGGTGGATTCACTGCATTGAGGGTAACCTTCTAAGACACTTAAGCTCTTTTTGGCATGTTTCTCGTTGTTTGCTTTACTCATTGTATTGTATGCTTTGTTTGTGCTGCTGCGAGTTGATCTCGTTAGCAGTATGCATGAGGTCGTTACCGATGTCATGATGCCGTTACCGAGGTCAACCTCCTTGTAGGACTGTTTTAGTACCTGGAACATCATGTAGGTTACTATTTCGATATGTGATATCAGGTGCCCATCACTGGTATATCTGTACCGATATCATCATATCGGTAACGGAATGGCCTTTCGGGCAGTAACTTCGTTTTCTTTCTTTTCTTTTGACCTAGATTTGATTTTTATATTTAGGATGAACCATGCAACGACGGGAAACCCAGTTTTCCCTAAAAACAGCCTTAACCCCATAACATGAAGCATTTTCACTAATAACCGGCTAAAACAACAAATCGAGTCTAAAAATTGAGTTTTCACAAGATGCATTTAAGATTCATTGCTTTTTCTTTGTCATTCAGATTTCATCGATTAAATGATGTTCACGCTAACCGAGTCTTGTCTGGTACCTAACTATGCATGTTAATGGGTGATATGCCATGCTATTTGCCGTATTTGTGCTAAAGTTTTCGGTACAGGTAGACTAGGTTAGATGAATGTTAGGCCTTCGGGTATTTTACTTTCCTCGCATTAGAAAAATGTATAGGTATTCGTAAAGCCCTGTAATAATTATTTATTTCTTGCTTTTGTTTATTTACCACTTTCTGCAGGTTGCGTTGTGCGATGAATGGCTAAATATAAACCAAAAACTCTAATTAGGAGGATTTAAATCGCATAAGAACTAAAGTTGTGTTTATTAAAATGTAAACATTTTGATTTAATAAATGAAAAGTAGGCAACACCATCCGGACTTAGAATCTCGATTTTAAGGTACGGTCCAACCACCCGGTGGGAATATCATTCCCAAATTACTGGTAGAGCTAAACCGGGTGGTGACTCTGTTTTAAATTATGGGATTTTGATTCGCGTATCTTCTAACCCCTAAATTGGAGTAAAATATCAACTTCAACACCATTTCATCGATCCATTTTTATCACGCCTCTAAAATGAGGATTCATCCTCTGGCCTGCTTTACAGCGCTTGTTATTTTCTCCCTCCCCGCATCTCATATGGGTTGGGGAAAAGGTCGCGGCTCATAGTGACCACTCTGCTGGGGATTTCATTTTAACTTAAAACTTGAAAAATCGCTTTCATTTTCAAAAATTGGTTACAGGATTTTGATGATATGCTGAAACCGTTTTTTAAATCAAAGCTTTATTTCGTATGCCTTTTGAATTCATCACTTTAGTTAGATACTAGGTTTATGGTGCCATTATTTCACCCCCGAGAAGCTCACTCGTATACCTCATGCCCGCTAGGAATTGGGTATATTTGTGGGTGGAACACTCATTTCAGCCAATGTGTAATTCCCGCGATAGCAATCATTTGAGGAGTTGTTGAGTTACACGGAATCAAGGTAAATGAGACCCTTCTATGGTATCGTTCCACGATACTAGCAGTTTGAGACGATGAACCGCGATAAATCTTGCAATAGCAACTTCCCCTTAGATTCACCAAAATAATTTAGATTTAGGGCGCATACTCTTTTGTTGTTCGTTGGCACTAGAGTTACCCTCGGATCTTTTGAACAACGTTGCACGGGAGTCATAAGGTTGGAAGAGGTTTATTCGCTTATTGTGTGCTACTTGTGTTATGATCATTCATGCAAAACCCATGCATAGGCCGCCTGTGGCCGACTTTAATTTTTTTTTTTCTCTTACCTTTACTCTTCCCTCGCTTGAAGGGGGAATTTAACAAAGTGCCTGAGATCATTCGAGTCCCGAGGAAGCGTATCTAGTTCACTAGGCATTGCGAGGGAATCACGCACCTCATGTATTTTAGGGTTAAGCTTCATATCGTAATCTCTTCTGCTCTCTACCTCTTTAAACCACCCCGGTATATATAGCATTCATCACTCGAATTATTATGTAAGCATTCACTTCACTCATGGTTTGATTCAGGCTGATCATCTTCCGATTACCTCAATAGGTCGAGGCATCCTTGCCGTCGCACTCCTCTTTAGCTCAGACTGGATCATCGTCTAGTTCGTTGTTCTATGGGTTCAAATTCGGTTTCAAACTCAGTTTTAGAATCTGGTTTTCCTACTATATCTAATTTACTGACACTTGATGGGATTCCATTCGAGGGTGCTTCCCCTCTTATCCCTCCGCCTGATCAGGATCAGTCTCCATTGAGTTCTGAGTTTGCCAAGGCTATGATAGTGTCTCTTTGATCTGGACAGTTTTGAGATGCAATTCATGGGCAGATCCAAGACTCGATCTGCACAGTTTTAGGGGAAGTTAGTGATGTTCAAAAGATTCCGGGAATTAGTATTCAAGCTCAGGGATAGCTAGAGGCCGCTCAGAATGGGTCAGTTCAGGTTTCGTTGGTTCAGATTCAGTCTACCATTTAGCCAATTCAGCCAATTTAGTGTGTGTAATAGCCTATTCAGCCTTTGCTGATCCCATTTCAGTTTTGTCGGGATACCACACGGTCTGAGCCACCTATGTTTGCCTATCCAATTTAGGCTTCAAATCACACCTCCAAGATTAATTTTCTCACCAGTGTGAATCAGCTTCAGTAGACCCTAATAACCCCAGATCAGTTCTGACCATCTCCGTCAATTTTATCCAAACAGTCTCAAATGGGTCTATTCTAACTTGACTATAATATAGCTCAACCACAACCCGCTTTTGCTCCCCCAAACTTTGTTCTACCAACCTGAGTCCCGAGATCAGCTACCCAAAGTTTGATCTTCTCTTCCTCATTGGATGGCCTTACACCTTTCGTGATTGCACCTTCTAGTACATTCATGTCATCTCTGATGCCTCGAATGTCCTTTGATCTTACTCCTACTTAATTTGTTGTTACTCCAAGAGGAACCACTGTGAGTGGGCAAACTTTTCAATGACTCTTTTCAAATCATTGATTGGATTGGCACGGCCAATACGGGACGCACGGGTTTTAATGCCGGGAGTCACTGCTAGAGCGTGGGGCTAGTTGTACGTGCAAACATAGTTGGCATATCCAACTTACAAGAGGGGTTGTGGACGACTTTGGGGATTGGCCTCTTATATTGCGGGAGCAGGGTTCCTATTTTTTACAATATTAGAGTCACCGCCCGGATCAGCCCTTCCGGGAAATTGATGCTATAGTTGATTCGAGTAGGATCCCTATACCCATAAAAGAGAGATTCTGGTTCGAGATTAAATAGTTACTTGACATTTGAATTTGGATAAATCATATTTTCAAAATCTTTTGTTATTTTAATAAGCAAAAGAGATTAGTTAAGGAGATACGACATTTGGAAGTCGAGCCCATGAAGCGAGGGCCCGGGTAGGGGCTTGCTACTTCATGTTGAAATAGTAATTGAAATGCATGATTGAAAGTAATATTTTACCCTCAATTACCTTTTGAGTGTCCTAAAGGCCGGTACGTGCTAGAACCGAATGATAGGAAGATTGGGGTTAAAAACCTTGGGATTTGAGGAGATGGTTTATAACTAAAACCCATCGAGAGCAATGGACTATACCATAGTATAGTTGGATTTTGAAGATTAATATAAGGAAGGTTTGTGGCTAAAACCCGTTGACAATATTGAACTGTGTTATTGGTTTGGTGTTTAGGGAATAAGGCTAGGCCAGTTTATAGATAAAACTTACCTAGGGAAGGGTTCTATACCTGAGTATAGTTTTGGGATAAAGGAAGGGCTTTTTGGTATGGATTCAAGGAATCTACGAAAAGGAACTTTTTAGAGGGTTTTGGGTGTGTTTTCTATGTCCAAAGTTGTTGAAAATGAGCAGGGATCACGTTCTTTTATAGGGTTTTTGGCAGCATCGATCGACACATCTTGGGAGCGTCGATTGAGGAATCTAGGCCAGCTGTTGCTTCGCTGAGTCATCACTAGACTTAACACGTGTCCAAGGAACGTTGATCGATGCATCTGGGAGCATCGATTGACACATGTGTAGGTTTGATGAGTCATCGCTAGACTCGATACGTGTCATCAGCGATTAGCATTAATTGACACATATGGGAGCTTCGATCGATTCAAATCCAGCCGTTGGATTTTTCTAAAATTTTTACACATTGTTCTTAACACATAATGATAACCTTTGACCGTTGGAAATAGTATTTAGCATTGTAGTGAGAATTCTGTCGAAGGCAGAAGTTCAGACAGAAATTACTGGTTTGAGGTTCTTTCCTTTAGGATACTTTGAGGATTGTTCAAAGGGGTTTTGGACAAGGAAAGAGACATTTGATTCATAGCACTTTCAACATTCAGACATCCGTATGAATAGGTATTAATCATCATCAGGCCGGGCAGACTGTGCTCACAGGCTGCCCCTTGTATTTTAAAAGTTTTGACCATATGGGAAATATTGCATACGCAAAGTGAGCGTGGAGAACAAAACATGTGCTTTCGTGTGTGGTAAGTTGTAGGGACACAAGGATTTAAAAAGAGTCAACATCACTGGATCGATAATTTTGAAAACAAACATTTTTGGCCCTTCGATCAAGAATGTTGACGAAAATGTTTTTAAGTTAAAATCCAGCTGGGGATGAAAATGAAAACCAAAGAAGGTAATGAATGGAAAAAGAATCGCTGGGGAAAATGAAAATTAAAAGACTTTTAAAAGGTTTTGAACCCCTAGTGACTTGTGTATTTTTCATAAAATTTGGTCTACCAATTTCAAAACGATTTTGAGATGATGAAAAGAGCGAGTAAAGGGTTATACCTGCTTCCAGCATTTTTATCTTTGAAGGGGCATTGTCAGCCATTGTTGACTAGTTTTCTCATCAAGGAGAGTGGCACTGTCAGCCACTATTGAGTAGTTTATCTCACCATTGAGTTGGGCTCTGTCTTGCCACCATTGACCAGTTTGTCTCACCATCGAGTTGGGCACTGTCTGCCACCATTGAGCTATTTATCTCACTAGGGAGTTGGGCATTGTCTTGCCACCATTGAGTTGGGCACTGTTTGCCATTGTTGAGCAGTTTTGGGCACTGTCTTCCATCATTGAGCAATTTGTCTCACCATCGAGTTAAGCACTATCTTGCCACCAGTGAGTAATTTGTCTCACCATCAAGTTGGGCACTGTCTTGCCACCATTGAGTAGTTTGTCTCACTAGGGAGTTGGGCACTATCTTGCCACCATTGAGCAGTTTGTCTCACTAGGGAGTTGGACATTGTCTGCCTCCATTGATCAGTTATTATGATTTCCTATAAAATACAACCTGACATGGCAGTACATGTTGTAAGTATGAAACATAATATGGCACTACATGACACTATATATTAATAGAATAACTCGACGTGACACTGCATGTCATCAACAAAACTTAGACATGACATTGTATGCCATTACAAAAATAGACATGACACTGCATATCATGGATGGGTTACGGTAAAGATCTTGCTGGATCTAAAGTTTTATTGTGTGCATCATGAAGATGTTGTTGGATCTAAGATTTGGCTATGATGTGAAGATCTCACTGGATCTAGGGTTCGACCGTGATGTATTGGTGTAAGAATCTTGCAAAATCTAATTTTGGCTATGATGTGCCAAGGTATAGATCTCATTGGATCTAAGGTTAGGCTATTATGTGCCTTGTGAAAATCTCAAAGGATCTAAGTTTGGCTATGATGTGCCGAGTGAAGATCTCGTTGGATCTAAGGTTAGGCAATGATGTGCCTATGTTAAGATCTCGCTGGATCTAAAGACTAGCTATGATGTGCCTAGGTGAAGATCTTACTAGATCTGAGGTTAGGCTATGATGTATCTTGGTGAAGATCTCGCTGGATCTAAGGTTAGGCTGTGATGTGCCTAAATGAGGATCTCACTAGATCTAAGGACTGGCCATGATGTGCCGACGTGAAGATCTCCCTAGATCTTAGGTTTGCATGTCCTATAGTTTGATTCTGGATCGAGGTAGAACTTATTTGGAAGAGGTTAATGCATTCTTGTATCATGATGCATGTGATGTAACACATTTATTGTCGTTACTGTATGATGAGTTGTGTAAATGCACGATGCATTAAGTTGGCACTTGCCCCTTGTTCAGTTGGAGGGAGTGTATCTTTTTATGGATTTGCTTGTTTGAGCCTCCCTTGTAGTTACTTTGTTATAAGCTGCTGGGTTGTGGTCGGTAGGGTCCGCGTTATATCAGAAATTAGATAATTGCCGCAAATTAGTTTGATTGATCCTAACTTTTGCATAGATCGCCCTTTCAGGTTTTTGATATATCGGATTGCCTTAATTTTTGCTTGGTCCGCCCTTTCAGGTTTTCAATCTAGCAGGCTTTTTCTTTCTTTTTGTTTTCCATTTTTTTTCTTTTTTTGTGTGTGCATGCCTGTCCTATCATGAACAAAAGTTCTTACATCAATGTTTCTTCTAACATTTCAATATATTCATTTAACGTATACTTTTGACACTTCAGCGAAGTAATATATCAGTCAAAGAAATATTTCTTAGGCACAAAAGTTAATGTTACCTATTCCCAACAACTTTCCCCTTGTTGTTAATGGTCCTTTCCAGGTTTTACCAGTTGACTTCTCTCTTTCTTTTTGTCCTTATTTTTGCCTAAAAGCCCTCACTAGCTTTCAGTAAACAATCATTTTTTTTGTTCTTCTATGCAAATTTGCTTGAACTTGTTCGAGCTTAGTGGAACCATTAGCTCATTCCAATGTTCATTGCCCCTATTATTTTGGGTTCATTTAGTATGGAATTTGACCCTAGCATCGGCTTGCTTTAAGGTCCAAGTCTTTTGGTTTTAATGCTTGAATTTGTCGTCTCATCCTAGAGTTCTTCATTCTGAGCATATGAGCTCCTTGTTGACTTAGACACTTATTGTTGGACTTTTTTGAATGATTGCCCCTTGACTATCCAAGGTGCTTTTGCATAAGTGTCTGACATGGAGAGGTTTATGTGGTCTCTACCATTTCTTGCTTAAATAGAAAGGGAGTCTTTCTATGGGGCTTATCGAAGAAGACTTCATTTAAAATTCTATAAGTGATTCTTCTTTTGGATAACTTGCCCGATAACTAGGATATTATTTATTCTTCATTTACCCCTAATGTAGGTGCTCAAGACATGGTATGCTTCATAGGATCTGGCAGTTGCATGTATTTTTGGTAAACTTTTTTTTAATTTCTCTCTCTTTTACTCGGGGTAAAGTCGTTTGAAATAAAAACCATTTTAGAATGTGCTTAAATCAATTTGTTTAATTAATGCATTATGAATACTGAATAAGACAAATGTACGCTGGAATGAATATGCAAAATGTTTATTAGAAACATTACGCAAGTAAAGTCGTTCATTTCATCAAAGGTTACACAACTTATTTCAAAAGTACTAGAGATGGAAACATCTTCATTTTTTACATGCAGCATGGTTGATTTTGTGTAGCTTCCTCCAGGTTGTTTCTGTTGTAAATGCAGTTTAGAACTCTAGAGTTTCTTCTTCTATATAGGTCTCGAGTTTTGGGTACTCAAGATCCAACTGTGTACCTTCTATGTCGTCCTTTTACATCATGTAGTCGAATTTGTCTTTCTTCCACTGGTCCTCTTCATTGTACTTCTCAATCCTCTTAGCATGTTCGACCACATTATTGAATGTTGTGAACGTTATCATCTTCATCTCATCCCTAAAATGGGGGTTGTATCCTTCTACCAATTTGACTATCAAGGCATCGAGCTTCGGGGCTCCAACGACCAGGGCTTGGACTGCCTTCTACCTCTTATAGTATGATTCAAAGGGTTCATCGAGCTTTTGTCGTACCCTTTCGAGATCCTGGAGGGTAGTCTCAACTTTCACATTGTATGCATAATTCTCAATGAAAGCTGCACTTAGAGATTTCCAGCTAGATTTCACATGGCTTGGCATTCTAATGTACCAATTAGTCGATGAGTCTCGTAAGGTCATCAGGAAAAGGTTGACTCTATGGACCTCAGGAACTCTCATACTTATCATTACTTGTAGGTAAATTCAATATATGCCTCAGGAGAACCAGTCCCATTAAAGGGAGGGATATATGGCATGACAAAATTGGCTAGAAGTGGCTCCAGGATAGTAAGCTCAAAGTTCTGTGGGTCAGTGTATTTTACAACTGATAGCCCAGTGATGCGTTTTAGTTTTGGGAGCATTTCCTCAAAATCTGAGAATTTCTTTTCTATTTCTGCTACCTTATCTTCCTGACCAGATCCTGAGACTTGTGTGACCCTCATATTATTTATCACGGTTTTGAACTTCCTAATGAAATCTTCAAAAAGGATCATGTTTTGCACTGCCTCAAGGGTCGCCTTTTGGTTATTCTTTGCCATTTCATTGATTTGGTGGATGGTACAGAGTGTTGTTGAATTTTTCTTCCTGCGTGCTTTCCTCAAATATCCTTTCTTGCGGATCGGAGCTATGTGATAGACAGGGGGTCAATGTATGCTTGAGGCATGATGCATGTAATTAGGATCTTTCTTATCCTGGTATGGAATGGGTATTGATGCATGTCAAGGCACACATGATGCTTGATGGTTGATGACATGAACTATCTTCATATGTTCATTGATATGAGATTAATGATATGAGGTGAAGCGATTGGTAAGATGTGATGAACCAATTCATAAGAACTAACTTTCGATGAAGAATGTAACATATGTATCCATTTGCATATATTGAACCAAAGAGAAGTTTTTTTTCTCTTTTTTTATTATTTTTTTTCCCAAGTCCAATAGGGGTAAACATAAGATTATGGTTAACATCCTAGAGATGCTAATGTCATGTGTGTTTCGGGTTCCTACAAGATCGGGGTTAGAATCATAATGTTACATGTCACTGCATGTTGTATAAGCACAATATAGGATGACATGGCACTGTATGTCGCAAGCAAAACATAATATGATGATGCATGTCGTGTAAGCATAGCGATGGATGACATTACGCTATGTGTCATATAAGTACAATATAATATAACATGACGCTTCATGTCGTAAGGAAAGGAAAAGATGACATGTCACTGTATGTCGCAAGCAAAACATAATATGATGATGCTTGTCATATAAGCACAGTGATGGATGACATTATGCTACATGTCATATAAGTACAATATAATATAACATGACACTGCATGTCGTAAGGAAAGGAAAAGATGACATGACGCTGCATGTCGTAAGAAAAGAACAACATGACATGACGCTGCATATCATAAGCATGGAATGGGAAATAAAAACATAACATGTCACTACATGTTTAAATTATAACAAATTCTGATACATGGTACTACATGTTGTAAGCGTGGTAGTACATGGTGCTGCATGTTGCTAGAATAGAATTATATGGCACTACATGTTGTAAGGAAGGAGTTGCATGGCACTGCATGTTGTAAGAAAGGTAATACATGGGATAAACATAATATCGCATGGTATATCATGTTATACATATGTAACTTGCATGGCATTTGTATGGTATGAGATCGCACAACATGTCATGTTATATATGTGAAATACATAATGGGGCATTTAGAAATTAGCAAGCCTTATTGTCTTACACATGGTATACGTTGTATGAGCATACAATATCATTAGCAAGATATAATCATGGCATACACATGAATATTTCTGTGGTCATATCATATAATACTAGGGGTATGTGCGATGCTGCGCTCTAGGAGTGGCTTTTCAATGGTTGTATCACTTAATACCAGGGGTATGCGCGATGGTGTGCTCTAGGAGCGGCTTTTCTATGGTAATATCACTTAATACCAAGGGTATGCCCGATAGTGCACTCTAGGAGCTGGTGTGTCTTAACTACATGCCCCTACACGAACTCGAGTCAAGTTCTAGAGACACGCTACTAAGAACATCGAGGTTCTGGGTGTGAAAGTGTGCAGATGCTATGCTGTAAACCCTAATAATTCCAAATTCAAATGACTTTCATCATTCCATCTTCAATTGATCTTTTCAAGAAAAAAATCAAACATAAAAAGATTTATGTCCCCAGCAGAGTCACCACTATAAGTGGGCAAACTTTTTGATGACTCTTTTTGAATCATTGATTGGATTGGCATGGCCAACGTGAGACTCTCGGGTTTTCATATGGGGAGTCGCCACTGGAGCGCGAGGATCATTGTACATGTGAATATACTTGGCATATCCAACAGTACAAGAGGGGTCGAGAACTCCTTTGGGGATTGGCCTTTTATATTGCGGGAGCAAGGTCCCTATTTTATACAATATTAGAGTCGCCGCCCGGATTAGCTCTTCTAGGAAATTGATGGTATAGCTGATCTGAGTAGGATCCCTATATCGATAAAAGAAAGATTCTGGTTCTGAATGAAATAGTTACTTGGCATTTGAATTTGGATAAATCATATTTTGAAAATATTTTGTTATTTTAATAAGCAAAAGAGATGAGTTAGGGAGATACAACCTTTGCAGGCCTATCCCATGGAGCGAGGGCCCGGGTAGGGGCTTGCTACTTCATATTGAAATAGTAATTGACATGCATGATTGAAAGTAATATTTTACCCTCAGTTACCTTTCAAGTGTCCTGACGGCTGGTACGTGCTAGAATCGAATGATAGGAAGATTGGGGTTAAGAACCTTGGGATTTGTGGAGATGGTTTATAACTAAAACCCTTCGAGAGTAATGGACTATACCTTGGTATAGTTGGTGTTTGAAGATTAATATGAGGAAGGTTTGTGGCTAAAACCTGTCGACAATATTGAACTATGTTACAGGTTTGGTATTTAGGGAATAAGGCTAGGCCAGTTTATAGCTAGAACTTGCCTAGGGAAGAGTTCTATACCTGAGTATAGTTTTCGGATAAAGGAAGGGCTTTCTAGTTTAGGTTCAAGGAATCCGTAAAAAGGAACTTTTCAGAGGGTGTTAGATGTGTTTTCTCCATCCAAATTTGTTGAAAATGAGTAGGGATCACGTTCTTTTTATAGGATTTTTGGTAGCGTCGATAGACACATCTTGGGAGCATCAATCGATGCATCTAGGGCGGTTGTAGCTTCTCTGAGTCATCACTAGACTCAACACGTGTCCAAGGATCATTAATCGATGATCTAGGAGCGTTGATCGACTCATGTGTAGGTTTGATGAGTCATCGCTAGACTCGACACATGTCATCAGCGATTAGCCTCGATTGACCCATATGGTAGCGTTGATTGACACAAATCCAGTCGTTGGAGTTTTTTGAAATTTTGACACGTGGTTTCTAACACACAGGGATAACATTTGACCATTGGAAATTTTATTTGAAGTTATAGAAAGAATTCTATCAAAGGCAGAAGTTCGGATAGGAAATTACTAGTTTGAGGTTCTTTCCTTTAGGATACTTTGAGGATTGTTCAAAGGGGTTTTGGACAAGGAAAGAGACATTCGATTCATAGCACTTTCAACATTCAGACATCCATATGAATAGGTATTAATCATCATCAGGCCGAGTGGACCGTGCTCACAACCACTTACCCACAAAACCCCTTCAATACTAATCTACAAGTTAGCTCTCAAGTTGAAACCTCATTGCTTGCTTCACTAGTCCAGTTTGGCATAACCCCTCTATCCAACGACCAGGTCACACATTCTCCGGGTGTGACACCAATCGACCACATCATGCAATCTCCGGGCATGACACCTAAAGTTGAATCCCTCTCACATCGATTAACTTCTCTTCTGTCTAGTGACCAGGTCATGCAATCTCTGGGCATAACACCCAAAGTAGAGGCTATATGGCGTAAGTTTTTACTCTTTAGTTCTGAAGGAGGATAAAAAGGAAAGCTCAAGGGAAGTGAAGATTTGGTTTTCAAACCACACGCTATCCGATCTCGGGCTGAGATGAGAGGAAGGTTTTTATGGGTAAGCAAGTCCAATCACGGGTTATCCACTCAGGATCGGACGATTTCTCGGGCCCCAGTCATAGTGGTTCCCATCTAGCCGAAAAATAACCCAGAGAATGTTATGAGTCCCTGGAAATTATCCCTCAATATAATCTTAGCCACCTTAAGGGAGAATGGCCTCCTCAGAAACCTTCACGAGCATAGACCCCCTAAGGAAGAGGAAAAGCATAACTCTTGTGTGTATCATGTCCAACGAGGCCACAACACTTATGAATGTCAGAAATTGATTCAAGACATCCACCATTTGGTGAAGCAAGGGAAGGTATTTGAGCTAGAAAGGGGATATAGCCCCATGGATAACCCCTTACCAAAGCTCAATAACCAAGCAAGAACTTCCCAGGTCTGATTTGAATAAGAAGGGTGACACGCTGCATGAGCTCATCAAGAGCATCTACTCTAAAGTCAAAAAAGTTGACCCGGTTAAAGAGTTTCCTTTTAATGTCAACAGCTATAAACTCAAAGGGGAATATCTGATGATGATCGGGAACCCTTCAACATAGATGACTATGAGCTTAAGGATTCTTCTTGGTCTTATGATGAGCCAACTTATTCTTCCAGGGTACCCACCATTCAGATTGTTGTCCCAGAGGATGTTTCAACCATTCGAGTAACCCCTTGTCAGAGCACAATGGTAACTCCGTGGAAATTCCCCATAGGCCTCATATTTGCAAAGTTGAGAGAAGCAGGCAAGCTTGATTCCCTCTAAGAGTGTAGACCTCCAAGTGCCGAAGAAGAAGGGAACTTCTGTAAATATCATGTGAAAAGGGGACATAAGACTGATTAGTGTAGAGCCCTAGCTGCTACTATTTCACACCTAGTAGGAGAAGGAAAGATAGAAGAACCCATTCGAAAGCCCGACACAATAGGAAACCCTTTACCAAAGTTTAATGAGGAGGTTAGTATGATTGACTCTGGCCTGTCTAAAGAGTTTGTTCTGGGGGCATATTTTTGAAATCTCTTTGAGGAGCATACTACTATGGAAAATTGGAAAGATAATGAAGAAACCAATTGTGTCGCTGAAGCAGCAACCGCCAAGCAACCCACGAGGTCTCTAGCAAAGGAAGGAAATAAGTCATTAGCCTAACGAAAGAGAGTTCTGGGTCTCGACCTGGATGACATACTGATGGAAGCTACCGAGGATGCCTAATCTACCAGCTCTACCAATCAAGACCCTCCGCCAGTGGAGGATGACTATGTATGATGTAATTTTCTTTTTCTAGTATCTAGATGTGACCAATTCTACCTCTGAGGCATTTTTATTCAATGAAAACTCTCTTTTTACTTATCTACTTAAAGTTTTGCCCAATGGGTCCATGCATTCATTTTATCATAAGCATAACATGTTGTGTATTCATGACATTTCTTTAACTGAAATAAATTTGAGTACATATGACAACCTAATATAGTAACCATATATAATGACCTAACCTCTGAAGAAAAAAGAGAGATAAATAAAGTGCTTAATGATCTTGATAACGCTTTTGCCTAGTCACACCTAAACATGCCTAGGATTGGTCGTTATATCACTGAGCCTCGTATTTTGACTGATTTAAAGTTCTGTCTAATCAGGTAGAAACTCCGCTAGAATGGATTGAAAGGATTAAATCATTAAGAGTAACTTTAGGTTCCAAAAAATATTAAAACATAGGTTTCCAAGTCGATCAAAGCCAAGCATTTGAAGTTGTGAAACACCTAACCTAGTTACCTAGTATAATCATAGTCACCGAGAAAGGTGGAATGGCAATGGTTCATATGGATTACAAAAGTTTGGACAAGGCTTCGCTGAAAGAAGGCTTTCCTCTACAACATATTGGTGTGCTAGTTAACAAAGTAGCTAGAGGCCATAATGTACTCATCCACAGGAGGATTCTCAGGGCGTGGTTAGATTCTATAGGGTGCAATTAATAAGTTCAAGATAGCTTCCATAACAGAATGAGGGGCCTACTATTTCTGAGTTATGCCGATCAAGCTAAACGATGCCAGGGCAACCTATCAACGAGCCATCACCACTCTCTCGCACAATATGGTTCACAAAGAAGTAGAGGTCTACATTGACAACGCATTGGTTGAAGAACACCCCATGATTTTGGATAAGTTTATGCAACCTACTCCTTAATCCGAAGAAGGGTATTTTTGGGGGTGACGTCAGGAAAGCTCTTGGGTCATGTGATTAGTCGGAGATGGATCCTGATAAGATTAAAGCCATCAGGGATATGCCCGCACCTAAGATAGAGAAAGAAGTTCAGTCCTTCCTTGGGTCAATTTAGTATGCTAGCTGGTTCATCTTGAGCCTCACAACTATATGTGAACCGATCCGAAGAAGGGTATTTTTGGGGTGATGTCAAAAAAGCTCTTGGGTCATATGATTAGTCAGAGATGGATCCCGATAAGATTAAAGCCATCAGGGATATGCCTGCACCCAAGATAGAGAAAGAAGTTCAGTCCTTCCTTGGGTCAATTCAGTATGCTAGCCGGTTCATCACGAGCCTTACAACTATATGTGAACCGAGCTATCAAGCTACTAAAGAAGTGCCAACCTATTTTGTGGGATAAAATTGCCAGTTTAACTTTGACGAAATGAAGGCTTGCCTTTTTTATCCAACCCATTCTCAAAATTCCCACCCCCGATACACCTTTGACTCTTCCCAATGGCCATTCCATTACTACTACACACCATCTTACATTTCTCTCCTCGTTGACCATTCTCGGTGAGGGGGACACATATGATTGGCAGAGTTTGACCTTCATTAACAAATGGACATTGCTTCATCATCGTAGGGGCAAGTTACTTCTCTGAATAGGGGGAAGCCTAGTTTTTGCTAACATTACCACCAAGAGGATGTCCAAGTTTGTCGAGAAATGCATCTTCATCGAGTATGAATTACTTCACCATTTCATCTAAGACAACGAGTTTCAATTCTAAGGGGCAACCACTTGATTGATCAAGGAATAAGGGTTTGAACCCCGCAGATATTCATTGTGCATACCATGGGCTAATGGGGCAGACGAAGCTGTAAACCGGCTTACCAAGAAATTTCTCTCCAAGCCTACTGCAGATTACGGAGATTGGGCCAACAAGCTACTATTTACTCTCTGTCAAAGCTGAATAAAGGTCAGAATTCCTACAAATCCGATGCCTTTCTCTTTGGTTTATGGAAGCTGTGATCCCAGGCGAAACTGAGATGAAATCTTTGTTAGTTGCATTGAATCCAAGTTTAAGGGACCCCCGTGGACTAAAAGAACGATGCAAATAACTTAAACAATCTTTAAATGCACTAAGAACACACGGCAAGGGTGTACATCAACTATATCCAGCGTTAGAAGTATCCACCAAAAACCGATGGATTAGTTATGAAACAAGTAAAGCCTACCCACATCGACCCAAGGGGGAAGTTTAAACCGAATTGAAAAAAAACCCTACGTAACCAAAAGAAGGCTCTTGGAAATAGAAATCATGGGAATGGATGGTAATGAGTTTGTAAACCCTACCAATCAAAGCAAGAATCAAATCCAAAAAAGTGGCACATAAAAAACACATATAAATAAATCACCCGGCTAGTGGTCTTCTACTGTTGGGGAAAAAATTAGGGTGTATCCCGCTGATCAATATTCTACAAACCGGTCAGGCAAAAGTTAGGGTGCAAAATAGCCCACTAGACTGAAAACACAAAAAGGGTAGTCTAGGAAAAAGTTAGGGTAAAGAGAGCAACGATAGTGTGTTGGCTAGAAAACCTACATAGGCTAGTTAACACCAGAGTTTGGGTTTATAGAAATGGTTATCATCGTCATGTACTCAAACTTGCCTTATTTAATGAAAATGTCATTTTATTGAATTCTTTATGTTTGTGCTTGAATGAATATATTGGGCCCAAAAGGCGAAACATAATAGATGAGTTGAATGTGGAGTTCCATGCAGTCAACTCAAATCCTCAAAAGAAAAGAAAGATAAAAGGCAAAAATCCTGATACACTGAAAATAGCGAGGTCTATGCAAAAGCCAGGAAAAGTACGCTGGATTGAAAACCCGAAAAGGTCGGTCTGGGTAAAACTTAGGACATAAAAGCAAGATATGAATAAGTCTGATAGGCCGATCTCAATGTTCGAGTCTATGCAAAAATTAAGACAAGTAGAAATGAAGGTAAATAACTGTCATCAATCACATCGAGATACCCGCATTATTGTCATTGTCATCATAGTGCGTGAATATCTTCTGCAATCTAATAGACTCGAAGAGCTCAGATCCATCCTCACATGCGTGTCTAACCCATTTTTTTACCATGACCGAACATCTCGAGTCCCCAAAGTATGAATCTCATAAAGCCATCCTTGGTAGAATTCATTGGTAGTGATAGCGTCCAGCCGTTTGTCATACAGAATCTCGAACTTCACTTCATGCTCCCACTTGTCTTTGATACGCTCAATTCAACAATCACTTATGAAGTTGAATCCCCTCTTTGGACAGCTAGCAAAAAGGGTGCATAGAAAATGACCTCCCTAATTCTCCTTCAGGGGTGTTCCCACCTAATCTGTGCTATATCCCTAATTATCCTTCAAGGGTGTTCCCACCTAATCTGTATGACATCCCTAATTCTCCTCCAAGGGCATTCCCACCTAATCTATGCTACCTCCCCAATTCTCCGCTAGGGGCATACTCACTTGATCTATGTAGCAATGCAGTTCTGTGTATTCGTAAATCAATTAGGCAAGACAACCAAGCAAGCAATTAGTAATCTTGATGATGGTCTGCCTGAGCATCTCATGCATTCATACATTCATGCATAAGGTCCTGCCTATTATTCTATACTGGATTCTACAGGAAATAAAGCAAATAAAAGTATCCTCGAGCTATACGCTTGACCTCCAGGCAAGTACCCGTATCAAGGGGCATCTTAGAATTGTTTTCAATCCTGTATTCTAAGCCGAGTCCAAGGGGCATGTCAACTAATGTCCTTGAGTTATACGCTCAACCTCAACTGCTTCTTTAGACACCCAGAAATCTCAACTTAATTTATATTTCATTTTTCCATTTTCATTGCTTAATT